>OY723401.1:7506621-9906621 GCA_963210345.1 Inga oerstediana
ACAATGTCTCATAATCAGGAACTAAACAAATTAGAGCAAGCAGAAAGAAAGAGTAAATGCATAAACCTACAAACTCAGCTATCAGATCAGAGAAACAAGAATTTAAAAGATCTTTGTTACAACAATAAATTAAGCACATAGCTAAAACATTTTCTGCACCATACACTAAATAGGCCTGCAACAGAAATTGATGTCAAAATACCAGAATTACAGGACAAAGATTTTTCCAATAAAGCTTTGACAATCCACCTGACTACCAAATCTGTTTCCATGGGAACACATATACAAGAATGATTCATAACCAAATTCCTTGAAACCAAGAAGTTCTCAAGGAGAACATCTATCATAATATCAGAGAACGCACAAATCAAATGGACAATAGGAAAAGGAAGTACTACCCCAGCCTGTGGATGAGCAGTAAAGCCATGCACACTGGACCAACACATGTCTACCCTGACAATAAACAATGTCGAGCAACATATTGAATAGGCACATGTAAAGTAAATAATGAACTGCGTATAGAGACAAATTGAACAAATTCAAACTAAAAATTCTTAATTGTCTATCTACTGCACATTCTTTAGATAGTTGATCAATAAAAAACTTTACCACTCCACCACATGTCGATACCCTTAACCAAACATAACCAGTTTTTGGAATGGTGTCAAAAGGCCTATTTTTGGATTTTGGATAAATCGTTCGTACTCTTTCCCATCTGAAAGCTTTCCACACCAATTCTATTAAGATAGAGGCATCTTGGTTAAGGGACTTTGATTTATAAAACCCTCTACCCAGTGGAGAAATATAACAAAGCACCCACTCATACAAAACTAACCAAATTACACCCGATTTCAAAGCTTCTAAATAGTCAACAATTCTTAGCTTAAAGAAACCAACAGTAAGCAAATCGGTCTTGCCAAATGCAAATCTCAATCCCAGTTGGACATTAGCGGGGAAAATTGAAACCTTTAGCAAACATGGTTCCCGGACTCGGACCGGACCGGCCGGTCCGGACCGGAAACCGCCGGTCCGGACCGGAAACCGCCGGTCCGGACCGGAAACCGCCAAACCGGTCACTAGACCGGTCCGGGTCCCAAATTTAAAAAAAAAAAATTTTTTTAACTTTTTCCTTTAGAATTTCATACTATAAGCCTAAAATTTTCAATTACTCATCGGTTTGGTCCCGGTTTGACCCACTGACCCTTAACCCAGTACCCCGACCGGTTCAATACCCGGTCCGGGTTTTAATACCTTGTTAGCAAGTCACTCATCTCAAGGTCAAAGAATCGAATGATTGGTAACTTTGAATGCATCTGTGACTGTGCCTTTAGATTCCTCATAACAATTGTGAAACCTTGACTGCCAGCCTCCGTTGAGATCATCGTTTCACTGGGTAGGAGAGAGATCCTCCTTTTCGATCTGTTCTTCAACTGCAACGGTCGTGGGGGAATCCATCAGAGATTAGCATCAGAGGGCCTCACAGATGATTGGGGCCTAAACGCTTTCTCGTAACCCTCCACACTACTTCCCCCCTCACCGCAGCCATAGGGTTCACTCCCAACTAGTACCTTCGCTTGCCACGATATAAGGGGGCTACTTAAGGACTCCACCAAAAGAGGGGAGAGAGCCTTATAGAAAGAGGGACGAACTTGACCCTCTAGCAGGGTCAGGCCATATCTGAAGGAAGACAACGCCCTCTTGAAGGAAAGAAACCCTAGCAAAGGGAAACAAAACCGCATCGACAGCAATAATTTGAAACCTAATTAAGCAACTTCAAATAACCGGTGATACTTATCTTAATTACGTTGTCGCATCATCGTTTTATTTCATGCCACTATTTACGCACATCTTTGACTATACACAAAACTATTTTTAAAATATTGGGTCTCCGTATCAAAAGCATGTTAGAGCCACTCAACTTGCGTGATGGGGCTTCATTTCACACACACACAGATATAAGGTAGGTGGGTAAAGATGGTGGCCGGAAAGGAAAAAGAGTAGAGAAGGGAGTAGGTGAAGAATACATAGGATAATGACTTGCAGCCACCACCAGGACATTGAATAAAACCCATTTTTTTGGGGGTTGGTGATGGATCAGTACGACCCAAAATACCAACCATTGATGCTGATGCTTTCCTATTTCAACCATTTGGTCTTTTTACCAGCTAACTAACGACCAGCCTCAATTCACCATATTCGAGCTTCAGTTGCAAATGCCTGCATTTGACTTATCTTTTCCGGCAACATGCCATTCACTCGCACACTCTTCCTAATATTCGGTTCGGATGAAAGCCCACTAAGTCAAAAAAACTGGGGAGCCCATGCTCAACAAGGCATGCATATGGCCCGTTTGTTTAATATTAAAAAAAAAAAAATGAATTACCATTATCATGAAAAGTGCCCATAACTGGATGCTTACAATTTAGGGTTAAGGTGCAAAAATACCCATGAACTTTTTTCAAAAGTGCATCCAACACCATAAACTTTTTTTAGGTGCAAAAATACCCATGAACTTCTCAAAATGGGGCAAAAATGTTAAACCGTTAATTGGTACAAACGTCCGTTTTGTGGGACCCACAATTTTATTTTTTGAGGTGCAAAAATACCTATGAACTTTTCTAAAAAGTGCACCAAACACCATAAACTTTTGAAAAGATCATGGGTATTTTTGCACCCAGAAAAAATTTTATGGTGTTGGATGCACTTTTTAAAAAAGTTCATGGGTATTTTTGCACCTCAAAAAATAAAATTGTGGGTCCCACAAAACGGACGTTTGTACCAATTAACGGTTTGACATTTTTGCCCCATTTTGAGAAGTTCATGGGTATTTTTGCACCTAAAAAAAGTTTATGGTGTTGGATGCACTTTTAAGAAAAATTCATAGGTATTTTTGCACCTTAACCCTACAATTTACGGAAACTTATTTTTTAGTCAGTTACATTTTCCAGAAACTCGCCTGTTGATACAATAGTATTTCTTACCTGTTTGAATTAGTTTTTGGGAAACCCATCTCATATATTTACTATGTACGTTGTAAATAACGGAAAAAGCTAATTCAAATAGTCACTCTGTATAATATATGGGCAATGTACTAAATGTTAGGTGCTTTTTTTTTGCCGGAAAATGTTAAGTGCTTATTTAAGATAATTTTAGTTTATAAATATTTTTCATGTAAATAAAAAAAAAACTCCTCTAACATACTTATCTTATATACCATAAATCACGATTGAAAAATTATTTTTGAAGATTCTAATCACTATCCTAGACAAATACTAAGTTTTTCATGATACTAGCTTTTAATTTTTGGTTTTCCCCCATTGAAACAGTGGATTACAGCAGAAGTTTTCATGTCAAGGTCTGGGTCATCATCTACAATTCTACATGCAATTCTACCTTTTGAATCTCAATGAACATTGTGCATTTACGTGAAACAGCTTTTATGCAATGTCAGCAGCGTAGAAACAACAAGTATCATCAATCTACAGTTCCATCCACAAATTATAAGCCCAAAATCAACCACGAAACGGGGCATGCAAAAAATGTAACATACAAATACAGAAACTCTGCCTACATCACTGCCAGAGCCGCCGAACGATCGAAGCTTCCTCGAAGCCCTCTGTTTCTGATCATCTTCTTCTTCTTCTTCTCCCCACCCTCCATTTGTTTCCCAAACGGAATATTAGCCGCTGGTACCGGAATCCGACCGTTGTTCTCCTTACTAGCCCCGCCGTTGACGAGTATCCTCGTGATCCCCACATAGTGCAGCGACTCTGCTATTTGTAACGCGGTCACGCCCTTATTGGTCCTCGCTTCAACATCTCCTCCCTTCTTCACCAACAGCTCCGTCACGTCGGCGTGGCCGGACTCCGCCCCGCAATGTAACGCCGTGTACCCATCCTCGTCTTTAGCATCCACATCCACCCCTTTCTCTAGCAGAACCCTAACCGCATCCGTTCGTCCTTTGAAGGCGGCTCTGTGAAGCGCCGTCCAGCCGTGTTGGTCTCTCCCATTGATGGATGCTCCGTTCTCGATCAGCTTCTGCATCGTTCTCACATCCCCTTTTCTTGCCGCCACGCAGAGATCGTCCCCTAATTTAAGCGCGTCGAAGAGACGCGTATATCCATTATCGGCGGCTACGTCGTACGCGGTTTTCCCCAACCCATTTCTCACCTCCTTATTCGCACCCTTTTGTAGCAATAGCTTTACCATATTCTCATCGCCGGTGGATGCGGCTATGTGTAACGGAGTGTCGCCGTCTCTGGTATTACGAACGTCGGTTCTGGCACCGTTAGCCAACAGAAGCCTAGCGCAATCTCGTCTTCGTTCTTCAACTGCAAGATGCAAAGCTGTGCTACCATCTTTTGCTTGAGAATCTACTTTAGCCCCTTTCAGTAAAAGAAGCCTCAGGACCTCCAAGTGTCCTCCTTTAGCTGCTTGGTGAATTGGCCCCCAGATGGATGATTCTGATCGTTCAGTGTTGGCCTTGTGAGCTAATAGAAGCTCAACGATTAAGGATTCACCGGAGGAAGAAGCAGCCTCAAGTGGGGTTGAACCCGCACGGTTTGGAGTCTCGATATCAGGCTTGAATTCGAGGAGTAATTGAACAAGATCAGGTCTGCTCTGTGAAATAGCCAAGTGAAGTAAAGCCTGGCCTTGCGAGTCCATTGAGTCTGAGGCCTTCCATGACGGGTCGCTTCGTTCCAGGGCCTCTCTGATATCGTCCATGGAACCATCTGCAACGAGTTGAGCCAAAATTGGCGAACCAACAAACATGATCTTGATGCCACTGTCTATGAACACCTGTTTCTTCTTAGTGGTGAACCAGTCGCTTGGAACAGAGTCAAACATAGAGGAAGACTCTTTAATTGCTGCACCAGGAACCACCACACTGTGAAGAAGGAAAGAATCATCGGAGTGAGGATAAGAGTGAGGAAGATTAGCTCCTGGTGGAAGATGATAGACGATCTCCAGTGTAAGTGTGGCCAAGGGAGATATAATTCCAGACTGAGGTTTCACTGTGTAACGAGTTTTGATCAGAGGTTGAAGCCTAAAGGCCACAGGCATGGTGTACATAACGTTGCGTAATGTGATATGGCCAACACATTTTTGCCCTGCTTCAACTCTGATGGTAACAAGGTTTGATGGGTCTAATCTTATGAGCCTGTCCATGTTTCTGATCAAAATTTCTGTGCTTCAGAGTTCAAGAGTGATCAAGCTCTTCAATTATGGTTTAAGCCAAGTTAATGGTGGGTTTGGAAGCAAAAAGCCATGAAATGACAAAGAGAATTCTGAATAGCAGAATGCTTTGTATGGAATTAATTTTAAGGAAGAGAGATGTGCCGGCTGTATCTACGAGCGTGCCAAGTGGTGGTGTAGAAAACAACGTGACTTGTTCTATTCGGCGTCTGAACTTTAAAACACACAGTTTAGTTTAAAGGTTCAGAATCCAATCTTGGTGTCACCAGTAGCTACAAGTCACTTTCACTGTTGTCTAAAAGGCCCCATTATATTTTACTCCTGAAACGCCGAATTTGCTGTTCGATGCTAGTTTGGCTATTAGGAAACATTGTTTTCGATGATATTATAATATAGGCTGATGGGGCCAGCCACAAGAATAAAGAAATCTACAAGCAGCTGAGATGCTCCTTGTTATTTGTGTCTTGATAGTTTCAGTGTGAATTAGCACCAAAATGTCCGAATTTGGCCATTTGGGAAAACATTCCGTTAAGAGTAACAAGAATGCGTTTAACGTACCAAGTCAGAGAGGCTTGGTGGTACATTAATTCTTTTACCAGGCCAGCTATAGTGACAGTATATAGTAATAAGAGGGATATTTTTGAAGTTACTTTTCGGCTTTAATAGATGGAGTTACTTTTGTCCATTTCTTTGCCTGAAAATCAAATCCATTGAAACTATTTCAACACGGTGCCAGAAGACTCTTTCCTTCCTTCTGCTCTGTTTTTTGGCCACTCTGAATTGCACTTATGGCATTTGGCACTGCCCTGCACATTCCATCACTTGTAAACTTTTGAACAGTTCAATTGCCTTCTGTACATGTAACAGGGAATTATTTATGGTACAAGAAAGAGAATTCGTGAATTACACATTCCAGGTCTCATGAGTCACCACTGTTGATTCTATTAGTTCTGACTTCTGAATTTGATTAAAGTTAAAACTCTCATGAAATGATATGACAAAAGTTAGGTTCCATCTATTTAACTTGTACTTGCATGCACTTAAAGGTTAAGATACATTGTTTTTTTTTAAGTGGAGAACGGGAGGTTATGGTTTGATAGGATTTGTCTGAAGTAACTTTGAACAGTAGCTGTTTGATAGTGCGTCTGTTTGCGATACTGAAAAACACGAGAATCCCTTGAAAAAAGTCATTTTCAAATGTCACTTTAATTAGCTTGGCTACTTCCTATGGAATGAAACGATATCCCCAATGAGTTTCTTGACTATTTTCCAATCCACAAGTTGAATGTGTATACTTATTATTGGTTTTAAATATAAGACAGAGTTGATTTTTTTCTAGAGAGATTAAAGAAGTTAATAAGTTATTTAATCAAATCAATATTGTGTATGATTAGATTATATATCAGTTTATAAATTAGGCAAAATAATTTGAAGAAAGAATAATAAATATAAATATTTTAAAGTAATTTAATTAAATTTCTTAATATTTCAAAAAAATAAATTCTGATTTATATTTAAAACGAGAGGGAGTAGCCTTTTTTCTTTCACCTCAACAACACTTCAAAGAAAGAAGGGTCATGCTTCACGTATGTCTCATGTCTCAACTTCGAGATGCAAAACAACCTCTGTAAAGTTAAAAAAATCTATGTTGATTCTTCTATGAGCTGATTTATTGGGTTCTTCAAAGTTAAAAACATGTGCAATGAGCACAAGTTTTGGGAAAAGAAGACTACAGTAATTAGTGGAACAAATTCTTATGAGAACCGCATAACAACCACCAGCTATTAGAGTTGGAGAACATAAAGTTTTATAAGGCATCCTCTTTCAACAAGTGATGAGGGACTGACTCATGACAACGTGTTATTCTTTAAAATGTCTTTATATAACATTGTATGTAAAACCATACCGTATCATTTAAAAAAACCATTATATATGGCAGTAACCTATGGGGGCAAAATTATTCTTATTTGAGAATTGAAATTGATCCCAACTCCTCTAGTAAGGGGCAAGCATGCAATTTCCCTTCATCTTTTTGAAGGGGCTAAGATAAAAAGGCATGACCATATATGAAGATTTTACCATTGAGTTACTACTCCCTCCGGCCCTAATTATAGGACAATATTTAAGAGTTGATCTTGATCCTAATTATAGGACAAAATTTTAATTTTTGTTAATTTCTTTCCAAAATACCCCATATTGATACTTTCTCAATAATAATTAAACACTAATAATTTAATAAGAGTAGATCGGAAGTTGTTGAGGGGGATTGACGACGCTGGATTGTGTGAGAGCTTGGAGAAGTCATGTGTGAGGCAGGAGAGGAACAAGAAAAAACAGAGATTCAATATAATTGGATGTCATTTAAAATTTTAAATAAAGGTATTTTAAGAAAATAAATATAATTAACTAATTTAACCACTATCCTTAATTTTTTCAAAATTAGGTAAATATGTTCTATAATTATGACCGGAGGTAGTATTTCTTTCTCACCATATATGTTTTAGTGTTTACCACCACAGTCGCTCTCAGATACAATGTGTAATATCCTTTTGGTTGTTGTGAGGGCGGTACTATGCAATAGTAGTAGTATTTATTTTGAGCTATTATATTGTTAGTCTTTGCATGAACTATAGCCAATATAGTAACAACATGGGCCGATCAAAAAAATAAAAAAAATAGTAACAACATGGTTCCACGGGTAAAACAAGATAAGTTTTCGTTTCTGGTCGAGGAATGGAATAGCGAATATTCTGAGGTTGTTATAATATTCTCTATCTCTCACAGATGTGGACAAATAACGATGGTTCTTTATTAAACCTATGCCCCACTTGGCTTTATCTTCTTCCAAATTTTGGTTTATCGGGATCATTTTATAAGTTTCAGAGAGGGGAAAAAAGGATAAATAAATAACTTGGGATATATAAATATAGCTCATACAAGTCCTTCTTGATATGATCTTATTTAGGGTCGGAAATGAGTTAAACCAAGTTCTAATTTAACGGAAACTCGACCTAGGAATGTTCTCATTACAAAGTGAATGTCGGCAACATTTTCTGTTGAATTTACAATAATAATTGAAGGATAACAGTGATCCATATTCATGATATCGTACAAGGTGAGAATCACTGAAAACGTATATATATACATGACTGAAACAGAGGCACATAGTTTTTCAACAACACAAGAGGACTAAGTTTCAAGGCCAGACAAAATCAAGACAGGCCATGGAGTCCAAAGGATTTTCCATGACAACCTCTTCCTGAGTGGAGTGGGTCTTGTTCTGGTGGCTCTGATATTTTAAGGATAGGGTGGCAGCAGAGGACTCAGTTGTCGCAACAGTAGCTGGAGGCGAAGATGTTGAGGAACAGCGAGAAGAGTGAAAATAAGAAGCTATGAGAGCTGCAGAATCCCACTCGCGATTCCCAACAAGTTCCGAAAATAGGAGTATCAGTGAAGCCATACAGTTTCTCTAAAGAAGATGTAGAAGCTTATGAAGGTGGATCAACATTTTTATAGATAAGGAAAAAAGTGTGCAAAAGAAACATTGAAAAAGTAAAAAGGATTGGGATGATGATTCATGAGGAGGAGGAGGAGGAAGAAGAGGAAGCCGCTGGTTTGAATGATTTTCTGGCAGCTGTGGCCTCTGGTTCTGCTCTCAGAAAGTGTAGCCGCTGATTTCTTACAATTGCTTGAGCCTTGTGGATGGATCCAAAGAACTGGAGTCTTGTGAAGCAAGATTTAATATTTCAAATATTACTCCCACAGGTCTTGCACTACAAACTTTATCCTATATTTAAAACAGGAGGTAGTATAACATATAATTCAATTCAACCATGCCTTTTCTCATCATAGTGCTAGATAAATAACCATATAAATGAATTTTATTCCCATACGGACATTTTTTAAGATAAAGGTAAATCCCCTGTGGGCTTTTCCGCTTGTTTAGGTGCAAGTTGGCGTGTTGCTCCGCTGCCTAGACCATATCATGACTTTGAATTATGCAAACACCATTGCAAGGCTTAGAAAAAAGGGACAAACCCACAGGATATTCCCATTTTCCACGTCCGCTTGTGGGATGAATAATGAGGTCTATAACTTGAACCTCTCGTTGACATGCTGGTATTTAATTCCTTTTAACGGTTTCCACCCAAAAAATGTCAATGCTTATATAACTATTAAATATAAGATGCTTGGATTTATTTAAATATAATTTTCTTAGAAGAAGTCTTCAAATAATATAATGACACGCTTTCAAAACCCTACAGCTACATTTGGTGGAAAAGAATTGTCAAGAAAGAAAAATTATTATGAGGTCTCAAGTAAGAGATATAATAACTAAAAAACTCATAGTGAGCAACATGTAATGACAAATTTTAAGGTAGAAAATGACAATAAATATATATATTGCTCCCTTGTTATTATACTTTTTAGTAGTTACAATGTTACATCCATTATGGGATCTCATAGTGATTTTCTCCTCCTTTTTTTTTTTGTTGGGTACAGATTTCCTCCAAAATCAATTTCCCTGTGAGGAAATTATGTTGGTGGGCCACACATTATAAATTTTGGGCCTGGTTATGTAGGGAACATGAAGTTTGAATTATAAAATGTAGGTGACATAGAGAAGCCCAAACCCAGTATAAATGGCGATTGTAATTCAGAAGATTTGCGCATTAATCCTACCCTTTTTTGGGCCTGGTTATTAATCTCATGTGCATGTCCATAGTTTCAGATAACAGTCTTCCAACAACCTGATCCAACTGTCGGGGTCCAGTGTCCAACACCATGTAATCTAATATATTTTCCAGGTCTATATATGGGCTTTGACCATAAAGGGAAAAATTACATCTAAGAGAATTATCCTGATTGGCGGACATATACTGAATTGGAGGGAGTATTACCCACCACATGAAAAAAGAAGAAGCAGTTTTCCAACAACTAATAAAATTACAAAAAGTCATAGTCCCCACACCATACTTTTTGACAAAACCAATCCAACTAAAATTAGTTATACAGTGAATTGGAGGGCGTATTACACACCATAATTGGCTTTAAAGTTTGAAACTCCAGGAAGAATAATACCACCTTGAGGCTTATTTGGTATGAGGGAAATGGAGGGGAGGGGAGTTAAAATTTTAATGAGTTCACTTAACAAAAAAAAAAAAAAGTGTACAAGTGAGGTTAAAAGTTGGGAAAAGAAAACAAGTGAGGTGCAAAAATTTTAATAAAAAATATGTAAAATAAAAGAATAAAAAAATTTAGAAGTTTGAACCGCATTTCTTTAATTTTTTTTAAAAGTGGAACTCATTAAAATTTTTCTACTCCCCCTCCTTGCCTATCCATTTCCCTAAGGGTGGAAATAGGCTATGCTAGAATCGGTTTTGTCTAAATAGGCCTGTGCTTGTAACAGAGATTTAAAACGTGAGTCTGGGTTTGAGTCTGTATGTAAAATTTTTTTTAGGCCTAAACCTAGATCTTCAAAAGACCTGACAAGGCCTGAAGTCTGTTTAAAAGCCTACTTAAATTGTAGGACTTTAAATAGCCTTTAAAGCCTATACCGCCAAATTCATATACAACCTTTTATGCTTATATATAATCATACATTATGTCTTAAAAGCCTAACATATATTCTTGTCATAATATTAAGGCTTAGTAAGGAAAAGAAAATAATATCTAGTGATAACACTTGTCCGAGCAAATAGAAATAAGAAAAACTAATCGTCTGTTGACTAATGAGATATATTTTTTAAAACCAACTAAGCATAACAAATAACATATATAAAACTAAATTTTTACCTCTTTTACTCTTCCCACGTAAATTGGGACAAACTTCTCTTATTAAGATTATAATATTTCATTTGACACTAAAATAAACTCATAACAATTATTATGCTTTAGTGGAGGGCACAAATTAGGGAAGAGAAAATGAGTTAGTGTTGCCATCTCGAATGATCAAAGAGAAGAGAGGTGAGCTGAATGATTTATATGAAAACAAGGGTTGGGTATAATGACGATGAAATATGAAACTTATAATTAAGATTGAGTTGGTAAATTTATAAATAATTTATAAAATTATTTAGATGATATTATATATACTTATATAATAATATAAATTTTTTTTTAAAAAAAAAAAGTTAAATAAGTCACTCCCGTAGGCTTGTAAACTAAACCTTATAAAAATAAACCTGACTTGTTTATCTAAATAGACTTAATAATATGCTTTATGCTTGAATTTGAACCTAATTAGACTAAACTTTATATAGAATATATCATAGACTCGTATTAAAGAACTAATCTATTTCCATTCCTACGTCACCCCTATAGCATCCAACAGCATTACTATCATCCTTTTCATTTCTCATTTATCATTTTTTAGGAGTTATTAACGTTTTGGCGCGAATACCAAAATTGCCCCTTAGTGCCTGTACCTTCCCCGTTGCAATTACGCAAATTAAGCGGAATTATAAAGACATTGACCATCGAGCAAAAGAAATGAAGATGGCACGACCATACTGGTTTATAACAAAATGCTGGATTCCGACTTTTGAGTCCCATAATTCTCAATGTCTCAACAAATATATAAAAAGTCCACGAGAGCCATTAAGCCTAGGGATAGCCGTAGAAAAAAAGTCCATGCTTCTCACTCTCATCAGTTCTCATATCTAGTTCCCCAATTGAACCGAGGTAAAACGTAAAACATAATCTGATATACTCAATATATCAAAAAACATACTGTTTATTTATTCTGTCTTCTACATTAACACCAAAGAAGAGGGGTTTACTTTCAGCATCTCACACAACTAAATTGGTAACTAGCATACTTAAACACACCACTCTCTGTTTTTTTCTTTTCCATTTTTTTTCAGACTTTAATCCAGTGCAATACAAAGAAACAAAAGTAAGACAAGCCCCCGCTACTTCAGTTACACAAACCTGCACAAGCAGAAAGAGGAAGAAAAGAAAGCAAATGTTAGTAGCAGTAGTAGTAAGTTCAATGGTAGAGCAAATACATAAAACAAGTAATTTCCGTACAACAATATCTGTTGATTGTAGGCCATTAGGGACCAAATTCAGAATTCACAGATCCCCAAATTCTAAAAGGGGGAAAAAGCAAGCAAATGATGATCTTCCACGGGAGGATCTTAGGAACAGAATAACGCGATCTGCCTTAACAATGTAAAAAATCTACATCAATCAAACATCCAGAAAACAGAGCGACGAACTACCTTGACATAGAAGGAGATCTAATCGCTGTCGCTGCTGCTGCTGTCATGGTCGTGGCCATGTTCGTGCTTCTTCTTGTCCTTCTTCTTCTTCTTCTTCTCTCCCTTCTCATGGTCCTGATCGCCATGGATCTTGTCCTTGATCTTGTCCACAAGGCCCTCCTTGTGCTCTCCGCCATGGTGCTCGGGCTTGTGGTCGCCGTGGCCGTGGTGGTGATCGCCCTCACCCTTGTTCTCCCCGTGGTGCTCGCCCTTGTGCTCCCCGTGGTGATCGCCCTCACCCTTGTGCTCCCCGTGGTGCTCGCCCTTGTGCTCATCCTTGTGACCTCCGAAGGCCTCCTCAATCTTGTGGATGATTCCTGACATTGTTTCAGCTTCTTCTGATCTCCTGGTATGTGTATGATCTGTGTGATAATGCGAGGAGGAAGAATAGGGAATCGACGCTATTTATGGGCAGTGGAGTGGGTTACAGGGTGAGGAGGACAATGGAATTACGAAAATGACCCTCAAGACGTGTGAAGGAGGTGGACACGGAAATCATGGGTAATCAGATTATTTCTTTCTCTGTGTTTATGTCCTCAATTTCTTTTCCAAAAAATAGTAAATTGAGTGGTTTGGGGACTAGGATTAGAATTTGGAATCAAAGGTAGCGAGTGTTTGGATAAATCTTAAATTAATTATGGTTACAAATATTTTTTTTTATAAATCAAAATGAAATTATTTTTACATATTTAATTTATAAATTTTAAAAATTATTCTTTAATAGCTGATCCAAACACAAAGATTTCCGCATGAATGAGGTCATAAAGATTGAGGACAGGTGGTGGTGGTGTCCATGTTCAAACAAGTCGAGTTAGGACAGAAGATTGGATTGGGACGAGCGATGAGAAATTTTAATATAACAACTCAATAATGTCTCGTCATCCATATTATCTCTGATAAAAGATATTCATTTACGTAAAAAGAACCTTGAATTTTTATTCTGATGGAGTTATTTTCATTTCTGCATGTGAAAAGTGAAAACCTTTCATATTTGACCCAAAAAAAAAAAAACCTTTCTGTTAGACAATGATGTGACAATGATGTTTACAGTTCGGTCATGTATATTAGGAGCTTGTATTATGTATTAATTGTATTGGGCCTGTGTATCTGGGCTTACTTGGTCCAGTCCAGACATGTGTATGTTTATTTTTTCTATAAATAAGAAAGAGACCAGTCAATTCTGGTTGGCTGGGTTATTTGTGTATCTTGTTTGGGTGTAGATTGGGTTAGTTCACATGGTACCAGAGCCTGGGTTATCCACCCTTCAAGCCCATGCCCGTTGAAATCTGAAACGGCGTCGTTTCATTGAGAGCAGAGGATCTTGCTTCATTCCTCTGTCATTTTTTTTTCTTTCTCTTTCTTCCCTCGTCTGATCTATCATCGTCTCACGGACCAAGTCTCGATCCTCCAAGATTTCTCGTTGCAGAGCTCGCCGCCGATCAACTCTCCAAGATTTGGAGTTGCGGAGGTCGCTGTTTGCCAACATCTCGGATCTGGCACCGCCGATCAGTGTCGCATCGATTCTCCAAGATTTGGAGTTGCGGCGGTCTGCGGCGGTCGTCGTTCGCCAACTTCTGGGATCCGGGACCGCCGATCCGTCTGATCCCAAAGTCCTTTACTGGCCGTTGTTCCGATTCTGAGAGCCGGTTCTGTGCGGTGAGTGTATTGGGAAGTACTTTTCGTTTTCTCATCTGGTTGTGTCTTCTTGCGTCTTCTTGCGACTCTATTCATGGAATCTCCTGCCAAGAATGCTGTTGATGTTAATAGCCCTCTTTATTTGCACCCGTCCGATACTCATATAACCACTTTGGTGCCGCAAGTTCTCAATGGTTCCAACAATTATGTGATTTGGAGTAGAGCCATGCGCCTAGCACTTCGAGGTAAGAATAAAATTTGCTTCATCGATGGATCATTTACGCGCGCACAAGCTGCCGACCAGAAGGATTTGTGGGACCGTTGTGACGCTGTTGTGCTCTCCTGGCTTCTTCAATCTGTAGACAAAGATATTGCTAACGGGATTGTCTTCGCCAACTCATCTCACCAAGTGTGGCAGGACTTACAAGAAAGATTTAATAAGGAAGATGGTGCAAGAGTCTATTCTCTACATCGTTCCATTGCATCTCTGACACAGAATAATCTCTCGGTAGCTGGTTATTTTACCAAACTCAAAGAATTGTGGGATGAGTATTCAGTGTTGGTTCCGTTACCATCCTGTCAATGCAGCACCTCTCAGGACTTTGTTAAAATTAGTCAACAGCAGCGATTATTCCAGTTTCTTATGGGGCTGAACGACACTTATCAGCATGCTAGGTCTCAGATTTTGCTCATGACCCCATTACCAACAGTAAATCAGGCCTATTCTATGATCGTTCAGGAAGAGGATCAACGAAATATCTCTCTCCCCATTTCTGCTAGTCCTCTTGATGGTAGTGCTCTGGCAACTCGAGGTGGCAGACAAGGTCGAGGCAGGGGAAGAGGGCGTTCGCAAGACACATGCACTCATTGCAACAAAAAGGGCCACAAGCGTGAAACCTGCTATCAGCTTGTTGGGTATCCACCTCATTTCAATCGAAGAGACCAGGACAATCACGTTAATCCAGCTGTGCATGACGCAACTGCTCCACCATCTGCATCTCCTCCTCCTCCCGTTCTGACCCATGAGCAATACAACCAGATTCTTCATTATAGAACTCCTCTGCATCAGCAGGGGATTCATTTCCAGGTGGATCATGGTCATGAGGGGTGTCAAAGTGTCCCTCATGAACAGAATCAGACATAGAAGGTGGTATACCATGATAAATCCAGAATCCGAAAACAATACATGAAGGAACTGAAATAAATCTCATTCAAAAAATAACTAATGTGCTCATACACCTAAGTACATATTTATAACAAGTAACCTGTGAGAACTAGAGAGGGTAACATGTCATTACTCATATGACCTTTATATTCTCACTAACTACTTACAAAATAATAAACACAAAATATACATTGTCCTCTACAGAATTTACCCAAATATCCCTAATTTTATTCCAAATTCTAAGACTCCCCCTCAAGCTTGGGGGCATATATATCCACAGTCCCCAACTTGCTTAATAGGCTGTTCTGCAGACTCTTCCCAACTGCTTTCGTGAGGAGATCTGCCTGCTGATGCTTTGACCTCACATGCTTTAAATCTATTAGTCCTTGTGCCCATTTTTCTCGCACAAAGTGACAATCGATTTCTATGTGTTTGGTACGTTCATGAAACACCGGATTCGCAGCAATATGTATCGCTGCCTTGCTGTCACAAAATGTATCAACTGGAGACTTATGTTCGATATACAAATCCTTTAGTAGGCTTAGTGCCCAAACAACCTCTGAGACTGCCATACTAAGTGCGCGATATTCTGCTTCTGCTGAAGATTTTGACACAGTGCCTTGCTTCTTAGTCTTCCACATGATGAGTGAACCTCCAAGCTTTAAGAGATAGCCACTGACTGACTTTCTGGTTGTTGCACACGATGCCCAGTCGGCATCACAAAAACACTTCAGTTCTGGAGCTCCTCTTGTACTCAGCAGAATTCCCAATCCTGGAGTTCCCTTCAAGTATTTAACCACCTTTATGGCAGCAGCCATATGGGCTTTCATTGGCGTCTGCATGAATTGTGAAAGAACCTGCACAGAGAAACAGATATCAGGCCTGGTCATTGTCAAGTATATCAACTTACCAACCAGTCGCCTATATCTTCCTGGATCTCTCAGCAACTCTTCCTCTTTGTTGACACCTTCTTCATAAGCCATCAGCTTCAATGTTGGTGTCATAGGGACATTTTCTGGTTTGCATCCACTCAAACCTGTCTCAAACAGCAAGTCAAGTACATATTTGCGTTGTGACAATAGTATTCCATGCTTAGACTTAGCTACCTCAATCCCTAAGAAGTATTTCATTTCTCCAAGATCCTTGATCTTGAAGTTATCATGTAACAACTTCTTAGTTCTAGAAATAGCAATTTCTGAATTCCCTGTTACAAGCATATCATCTACATATACCAAAATTAACACAATATGATCATCATTACTGAATATGAATAATGAGTAATCATTTTTACTTTGCTGAAAACCCCCTTTAACTAATGCTTCTGAAAGTTTCTGGTTCCACTGTCTTGAGGCTTGTTTTAAACCATAAAGAGATTTGTTCAATTTACAAACCATACGCTCCCCCTTACATTTATATCCTTGAGGTATACTCATATACACCTCTTCATCAAGATCTCCTTGCAAGAAGGCATTACTCACATCCATATGGTAAATATTCTAATTATTAATAGCTGCCAACTTCATAACTACCCTAACTGTAATCATTTTTATAACAGGTGAGAAAGTCTCATGATAGTCAATTCCTTCTTGTTGACTATATCCCTTTGCTACAAGTCTAGCCTTATATCTATCAATACTTCCATCAGAATTATACTTTACCTTAAAGACCCACTTGCATCCTATAGGTCTCCTATCTTTTGGTTGCTCCACAATTGTCCATGTATGATTTGTCTCAAGTGCATCCATTTCCTCTTGCATTGCTTTGATCCATTCTGTACTTTTGACTGCTTCTTGATAACTGGATGGTTCTGCAATAGAGTCTATAGAGCACAGAAAACACATATGTTTGGCAGAAACATTATCATATGACAGGTAATCTTTTATAGGATAAATGCATTTACCTTTGTTACCTTTGGAAGGCTCGGATGCAAGCATGGAACAAACAAAGTCATTGGACCATATTGGGGGTCTTCTTTCCCTTACAGGTCTAGTCCTATTTGAATTATCTAACTCATCAGTCCCATTTGGATCAAAGGTTGAGTCTACTCTAACTTGTTCATTGAACTTCAAATGTGTTAATTGAGATTCTTTGTCACATGATTCTGGTTGTGACCTACTGTGCGATTGTGACTTAGAAAGAGTTGATTCCAACTCTTTGTCACATGGGGTTGATTGGTCTAAGTCATACCAAAACATGTGATTACTTTTACCATCGCAGTATGCTCCCCCTTGCTGTTTGGCTTCCATATCAATGAAGGGAAATTGATTCTCAAGAAATCTTACATGTCTATTGGCGAATATAGTTTTATTCTGAATATCTAGTAGCAAATATCCCTTCTTATTGTCAGGGTATCCAAGGAACACACAAGGAATGGATTTTGCCTGCAACTTATCACTAGCTTTTAGGTTAGTCGCATATGCCATACAACCAAAAACACGCAATAAGCTTAAATCAGGTGCAGAACCATATATCTTCTCATATGGACTTTTATAGTCTAAGATCTTAGAAGGTAATCTATTTATTAGATGAGCAGCCATCTTAACTGTTTCCCCCCAATACTCTATTGGAATATTGCTTTGCAAAATTAATGCTCTTGTGATTTGCATGATAGTCCTATGTTTCCTCTCTACAACTCCATTCTGTTCTGGGGTGTAAGGACAACTAGTTTCATGAATGATTCCTTTTTCATTAAAGAATTGCCTAGACTCATGATTCACAAATTCATTTCCATTATCGCTTCTTACTCGCTTAATCTTAGCAGAAAACTGTGTTTGAACATAGGCATAAAAGTTCTTGATATGCATAAAGGATTCAGATTTAGTTTGCATAAGAAATACCCAAGTCCCCCGGGAGAAATCGTCAACAACAGTCAAGAAATATTGAAAACCCTGATGTGTTGGGGTTTTATAGGGGCCCCATACATCAACATGTATTAATTCGAAACATTGTTGAGTCTTTATACAACTTGAAGTAAAGGGAAACTTGGTTTGTTTTGCCTGAATACAGATTTCACAAGGCTCTATCATATCAAAATGTTTTACATCAGGAATTTGCAAATGCTTCATAATGGAAAATGGTGCATGTCCAATTCTCTTATGCCAAATACAGGATTCATTATCATGCTGGACTACATTCCTACTTTGAGCTACATTGGCAGTGTCACAGTTCTTTGGAATTTTCAACATGTATAATCCACCAATTTGTTTACCAATCATCTTCATCCTTGCACCCTGAAGGCCCTGCATTAAACAGAGTTCAGGGTAAAAGGATATAGAGCAATTTTGTTCCTTAGTTACCTTAGAGATTGATATGAGATTAAACTGAAGTAAGGGAGCATATAGTACATCATCTAAAATTACTCCATCTGTTAACCTAACAGATCCTATATGAGTAACAGGTACTCTCCTACCGTCTGGTATTCTGATTGATTTAATGGGCCCATTATAAACTCTATAACTATCTAATAAAGCCAAATCCCCAACCATGTGGGTTGTGGCTCCAGAATCTAGAATCCAGTTTATATTAGAAGACATACAATCAAGGGGAATTGTCAAACCTGTACCAGTCAAAGCGTGCACGGTGGGTTCAGTCGAGTGCTTCAACATCTGCAAGATTTGATCATATTGCTCCTTTGTGAACGTTGGAGCTGCAGTACTTCCATCGTTGGCATGTGCCTCAGCATCACTGAGAGAGCCTGATGAGCTGCTATTGACAGTTTTATACTGCTTAACTTTGGATCCTCTGAAGTTGGGTGGATATCCCACCAACTCAAAGCAATTTTCACGTGAATGCCCCTTTTTCAAACAATGAGTGCATTCAATTCCAGTGTCTCCACGACCTTTGCCCCTTCCACGACCTCTTCCTTTTGCAATCATGGCGATGCCTTCTGTTGGTGCATTCCTGTCACCACTTGCGAGAGCTTTCTGAGTCTCGTCTTGGAGGATCATCCCATATGCATCGTTTATGGAGGGTAATGGCAGCATAAGCAAGATTTGGCTTCTTGGCTGAGAATAAGAGTCGTTGAGACCCATGAGGAATTGCAGAAGTTTCTGCTGTTGAACAGCTTCTGCGTAGGCTCTTGACGTGGGACATGTGCATGTTGGAATAGCAAGAATAGCCGATTGTTCTTCCCACAGCTCCTTCAACTTGGAATAATAGGAGGTGATAGAACTCGACCCCTGCCTCAGACAGCTTATTTCACGGTGTAAAGCAAAAATGCGAGAACCTGATTTCTTGTCGAATCTTTCCTTCAAATCCGTCCAGGCGTGATGTGAACTTTCGAAGAAAATGATACCGCTGGCAAGTTCCTTGGAAATCGAATTTAACAACCAGGAAAGAACCACAGCATCACATCGCTCCCACTGGTCTTGAAGTTCCTTCGGTTGAGAATCTTTTCGGCAGGTGCTATCAACAAAGCCCAACTTGTGTTTTCCCTTTAGAGCAATCTTCAATGCTCGGCTCCATACGGTGTAATTGTCAACGCCGGTGAGAACGTGGGAAATGATGGTGGCGCCTTGGGTGTCCGACGGATGGAGGAATAGCGGGTGGGTGAAAGAGAGAGCATCAGCCGGCGATTTGGGTTCAGCCATGGTGAAGATGACAGATCGAAGGCAAGAAACTCACAGATTTGAGGGTTCGTGCCCCCTGCAACAGTGACGGCGAATCGCGATGCTGAAGATGACAGAGGCGCCTTCTCTGAATCCTAAGTCGCAGCGGCGGCGCATCAAGTTCTGGCCGGGATGAGCTATCTCCACAAGAATAAGATCGGCCACCGTGATATCAAGCCGTCAAACCTCCTCGTGAATCAAAATATGGAAGTGAAGAATCGCGATCGAAGCCCTTTCTTGATTTTTCGATGTGTTTATTTCAGTTTCCTTTTCTTGGGTTTCCGTCCGTATCTTGATTAATCGTACTCCATCTAAGTCACTGCATTATAAAACCCCTTATGAAATCTTATACAACAAACAACCTGATATTTCTCATCTCAAAATTTTTGGTTGCTTAGCCTTTATGACCCTCCAAAACAATCTTGATAAGTTTCAGCCACGATCTGATCCTTGTGTTTTCATGGGCTATCCACCTAATCAAAAGGGATATTTACTGTATAATTTGGTTAGAAGGACTATTATGGTTAGCCGTCATGTGATTTTTGATGAGAGTCGCTTCCCTTTTAAAGATAATTCACCTGTTGTGCGGGAGAATACCTTCCCATCTGGTTTAAACCCTTTCTTGTATGAGACTCCTGATTTGCCAGCACCTTCTATGTCTGATTCTGTTCATGAGGGACACTTTGACACCCCTCATGACCATGATCCACCTGGAAATGAATCCCCTGCTGATGCAGAGGAGTTCTATAATGAAGAATCCAGACCAGCAAGGGATAAAAGGGCTCCAGCATGGTTAAATGACTACATTTGCCTTGGGCAAGTCAAGAATGGTAAGAAAGGTGAGAAGTTTAATTCAAGTTGTAGGTATCCCATTCATGAATATATCTCCTATGCAAATGTTACTAATGATTATAAGAATTATTTGCTGCATACTGATAAGCTTGTTGAGCCTTGTAATTTCCATGAAGCATCCAAACATCCCAAGTGGATGGAGGCCATGCATGAGGAAATGACAGCCTTAAAGAACAATCGAACATGGGAAATTGTGTCTCTCCCTAAAGGTAAACGGCCCATTGGTTGCAAATGGGTCTTTAAAATCAAGTATGATTCTTCTGGTAATGTTGAAAGGTATAAGGCCCGATTGGTAGCAAAAGGGTATAGTCAACAAGAGGGGGTTGATTATTTTGAGACTTTTTCCCCAGTGGTTAAAATGGTAACAGTAAGGACCATCCTCACCCTTGCATCAATGCATGGTTGGCATCTCTTTCAAATGGATGTCAACAATGCATTCTTACAAGGGGATTTAAATGAGGAAGTTTACATGCATATCCCACAAGGATTTGACATTTTTGGCAAAGATAAGGTTTGTAAACTTCACAAATCCTTGTATGGATTAAAGCAGGCATCTAGGCAATGGAATGTCAAACTTACTGATGCATTAATTCAAGGGGGGTTCAGGCAAAGTAAATATGACTATTCCTTGTTTATTAAGTCAGATGATCATGGAATAATTCTTATTTTGGCATATGTAGATGATTTGGTCATTGCAGGAAACAATATGCGAGGAATAGAGGAGGTTAAGGCCTATTTACATTCTCAATTCAAAATCAAGGATCTGGGACATTTGAGATATTTTCTTGGGCTAGAATTAGCACGTTCAGATCAAGGAATAGTGCTTAGCCAAAGAAAATACACACTTGATCTCATAGGTGATATGGGGTTGAGTGGAGCAAAACCGCTACGCATCCCTATGGAAAGGAGCACACGGTTGAGTCTAGAAGGACAAGTCAAACATCTTACAAGCAAAATGACTTGTAAGAAACAGAAACGAAGGGAACAATTTGATCCCTTAATGACAGATCCGGGAGTCTATCGTCGGTTAGTTGGTAAGTTGTGTTATCTTACTAATACTAGACCTGATATTAGTTATGTTGTGCAGACTTTGAGCCAATATATGAGCGCTCCAAGGAGATCACATATGGCAGCTGCTGTTCGTGTTGTGAGATATCTCAAGAGTTGTCCAGGACTTGGGATTCTACTCTCTGCATCAAAACAATTCAGTATGGAGTGCTATGTAGATTCAGATTGGGCAGCATGTCATGATACAAGAAGGTCGGTTACGGGTTATGTCATTAAATTGGGTGAGTCATTAGTATGTTGGAAATCAAAAAAACAGCATACGGTGTCCAAGTCATCTGCTGAAGCTGAGTATCGAGCACTTGGGACAGCCGTGTCGGAGATAGTTTGGGTTACTCGGCTATTGAAAGATCTTGGGATCAAGGGATTGGAACCAGTTAAGGTTCACTGTGATAACAAGGCGGCTATTCATATTGCCACAAATCCCGTATTTCACGAACGTACGAAGCACATCGAGATTGATTGTCACTTCGTACGTGAGAAGCTACAACAAGGCATTATTGATTTACGACATGTGGCTTCTAAGGATTAGTTGGCAGATGTGTTAACAAAACCACTAGGTAGAAACAGTCATGATACTTGTGTTCGTCGGTTGGGTACTACCAATCTGTTTAGTCCCCTCCTTGAAGGGGGGTGTTAGACAATGATGTGACAATGATGTTTACAGTTCGGTCATGTATATTAGGAGCTTGTATTATGTATTAATTGTATTGGGCCTGTGTATCTGGGCTTACTTGGTCCAGTCCAGACATGTGTATGTTTATTTTTTCTATAAATAAGAAAGAGACCAGTCAATTCTGGTTGGCTGGGTTATTTGTGTATCTTGTTTGGGTGTAGATTGGGTTAGTTCACACTTTCATAAGCGGTCCGTAAGCTTTATATTTATATATTTTAAAATCATTTCTAAAAAATTGAAAAGGTCATGTAAAACACTTATATATTTTTAAATTATTTAAATTTAAATGTTTAAAAATTACACACACGTTTTTTCCCCCATGATTTTGAATGGAACCTTGCGACTAAGCATACTGGATGAAGATGTTATCTCTACCACATCATCATGGGTAAGGAGTTCAAATCTTGGTGGAGGATAGGTATGTTGTCTTCTTAAAGAAGATACTCTGGGAAGTTTGAGGGTTTGTTTGGCCTGATGGGTTTGGACGAAGGGAGGAAAGGAAAATTTTTTCTTAAATTTAAGAAAATTAAAAAAATGAGATTATAAAATTTTAATATAGAGAAAATATAAGATATAAAAGTAAGAAAAATAAATTTAAAACTTATAATCCTATTTTCCTCTTTTTTTTTTTAAAATCCACTTCAAAAAAATTATTCCTCTTCTCACTTTTCCTCCGCCCTCCAATACCAAACAAGTCCCTAAACATTTATGGGTATTTTCATCTTCTAATCTAGCAATGATGGCCCATCCCGTTGAAAATGGGGTGTCCGAAATTGAATTATTGATAAGTGAAATAGTAAATATTAATAAGTGGAGGAGCTCCCATCCAATGAAAAGTTTTTAGACTTTTCTGATGTTATTTTTTTTATTTTGAGACCTTAATGTTATTTTTTCTTTTCTTTTTTGTTTTTCCCCTTTCAATATAAGTGATTTTGATATTAAATAAAACACGAACTATTTTTAAAAATATAAGAATTTGCGTCACATATAAGATGGAAGATTATTGGGTTATAAAATAAGGAGAATCCTTTAAAAAAAAAAAACTTAAAAATTGGAAAATGATAAATCAGGTATTTTCCAAAAAAAAAAAATTTAAAGAATTGTTTATCAAGTTTCGACATTTTCTAATTAACTCTCGATAAAAAATCTGATTTGTCATTTTCTATTTTTTAAATTCTTTTTCAAAGATTTTCCCTATAAAAATATATATTTTTAATTTTTCACATATATATGTATCATTTGTTCATCATCAGATGCATGCGAAAGAATTAATGGACCGAGGATCATCAGTCACAAAACGCCTTTGTGTTTAAACTGTGGTTCATTTCCTCTTATCACCCAGGTTCTTAGATCCGGAATGGACCAGTTGGTTTAGTGAACCAGTCTGGGTCAATTTTTTTTAAAAATCGATTTTTAAATTTTTTTTAGAATTTTATATTAATAATCCCAAAGTCTTCAATTTCTCATCAAATTAGTCCCATGTTAGCTCCGATTTGATTCCGATCTGACCCACTGATCCTTGACCAGTACCCCAACCGGTTCAGTGACCGATCCAGGTTTAATTACCTTGCTTGCTTGTCGCTCACTTTATTGAAAAAAGGGAAAAAGAATGGTATGTTATATATATATATATATGTGCGCGCGCGCGCACGCGCTCTCATCCTTATCATAACCAGATTTATTCAAAGGCTCTGATTTAGGGGGTCTAATTTATCTTAAAGAATATAGGGTTAAGGGGCATTTTTGTCTTATAAATTTTCATCAAGGGGCAATTTTGCCCCGGAAGTATGGAAAAATGGAGTAATTTTGCCCTGGCCGTTATTCAGGTTAATTTTGACCATTAATTGATTAGATATGCTGAGTTAGTAATCCACATGTTATTCATATTCTTTTTTGTTCAGGTGCAAATTTGTTTTGGAAGTTTTAAATCAAACTTTAAAAAAAGATGAAGTAAATGGCACATCGACTTCCTGTGCAAATTTACACCTAAAAATGACGTGAATAACATGTGGATTGCCAGCTCAGCATATTTCGTAAACTAATAGTCAAAATTAACTGTAATAACAGTCAGGGTAAAAGTACTCCATTTTTAACACTTCTGGGGTAAAATTGCCCCTCGAAAAACTTCCGAAACAAAATTACCCCTTAACGCAAGAATATATACCTTTAACAAAGGAAGAGAAAAATGAAGTGAAGGGAGGGGAAAGAAGAGACGAGCAAGGCAAAGGCAAGGAATGACGCCGATGTACAGGGAGAGATTGTTGCCCCTAAAAAATGAGGGGCTTCTCAAGCATTTTTTTTTCTTATTTCTATGTATCATTAGATTCTATATAAAATGATTGACATTTTAATATCTTATGGGTAAAAAATGAAGTTGTTTTCAGTTTTTTATGATTTGTCAAAGATTCAGTGCTCAAAGTGAAAAAAAAACTGCACCATTTTTCTGAAAATCCTTTGAAAAATCATAAAAAAATTAAAACAACTTCATTTTTTACCTATAAGATATCAAAATGTCACTCATTTTATGTAGAATCTAATAATAAAAAAGAACACAAAAAAACACACTCGAAAAGCCCCTCATTTTTTAGGGACAGCACCCGAATCCGGCTTCTCTTCATTGCCTTCCCGTCCCTTGCCTCTCCATTACCTAAAACACCGCTATTTTGGGCCAAAAAAACAGGGGGCGTTAGATCCTTTTTTTTAAAAAAAAAATATATAGCACCTTGAAGTATTTTTTTTCAGTACCACCAAGTATCATAAAATAATATTTTTTGCATTCAGCATGGTAAAACATTTTTCTAATTGCAATGAACAGTCTAAACTTAATATACAGAGTGGTGATAAAAAATATTTCAGGGGATTAGACACAAAAAAAATTAGTTTAGGATACTAGTATTATTGAAAAAATTATTTAAAGTGCTGAATGAGTTACAAATTAATTTATGATATTGGATGTTACTAAAAAAAATACTTTAGAGTGTAGTTTGCTAAACAATAGTCACTATTGAAAAATTATTTGAGGTTTTGAGTGAGTTAGAAATTAATTTATGATACTGAGTGTTACTGAAACAATACTTTAAAGTGCAGTTTGCTATACAGTAATTACTACTAACAAAATATTTAAGGGTGCTCAGTGTATCAAAAATTATTTTAAGACACTTGGTGCCACTAAAAAAATACTTCAAGGTACGATATATTGTTTTTAAAAAAAGGACCCAAGCCCTCTTTTTTTGACTTAAAATGGCAGTGTTTTGGGTAATAGAGAGGCAAGGGACGGGAATGCAACGGAGAGAAGCCGGATTCGCAGCACCCACCCTGCTCCGATGAACTACGACTACAAATCATGTAGGGACAAGAGGGCCCACACCACTACTCGCAGGGTTTGGGTACTTTCACAATCTTTTTTTTTTCCTTTTCTTTTCAAAATCTCATCTCCACCCTCGTGTTTAAAAAAATAGATGATTCAGATTTCATATTTTATAAAACTATTATTTTAAATATAAATAAGTAAACTTAGACTATTAAAATATGATCCACACAATTCATAATTGTAATACAAACAAAATTAATTAAAAAAATTAATTTATAAAATACTATAATAATAGTTTTAAAAAACATTAAATCTGAACTATTCATTTTTTTTATTTAAGAATGGAGATGAGATTCTGAAAAGAAATAGAGAAAAAAGATTATGAGAAGATCCTCTTCCTTGCCCGCAATCCACTGTCGATGGTCTTGCTCCTTATTCTTATTTTTAAAAAATTACGCACAATTGTACAAGAATGATGAAGCTATTGTATAAATTGATAAACAAAAACACAGATAAGTTTCTTAGGATTTACTCCCTCGATCTTCTTTTTTTGATAGAGAGAGTAAAGACAAAACTCAGAGACTAGCCATCGCCGTAACGCTGGAACAACCCATTCCTATCAACTTATAAGAACGCCTGAATGATGTCGGGAGGGTCAACCAAGTTCAACATATCAACCGCTAATTTATAATCTTTAGTCATCTCAGGTTAAATCAAAATAAACCAAATTATGTAGTGAATGGCACAATTTGGATCGTGTTCTCTTGAGGAACATTTTATTTAATTCCTAATCTAAATTAAGTGAAAAAAACATTAAGACGTGTTGGAAATTGATATTTTTTTTAATAATGAAAAATAACCTAGACTACTATTTTTTTTTTTTGAGAAATTGTTGAGATAATTAATGAAATTGTGATTTAAACAAATTGATGATGAATGCTTCTTAGAAAAATGGAATACATGTTATCCTTGCTCAAAATGATTTGGGAGTTAAACTATTCACTAAGTCAAAAATCAAACCTTAGCAACTCGTCAAGTCTAGTAATATTAATTAACGATTACCCCTAGAACTCTAGCTATATAATTACTTTTTAATACACTATTCAATACTACTTAGTGTGTAATCTAGGATTGGATTTATGTAACTTGTTCCTCTATACTATGAACACTCAACTGAGATATTCAAATAAGATTAAAGTAGCTATAATACTCAGTCAAACTATGAAAGAATAGCACAACAACATTAAACCAAAAAGGGAATATAGAAATTTAAATCTCAAACCTCATAATCCAATCTAAATCACAATTGTTCAATTCAAACTAAGATAAACAACTCACAATCTCAGCAAATTAACCACATAACATAAAATCCTAACTCAGGAAATCTGTTACATAGTTAAATTAAAAGATTAAAACAAATAACTCCCCTGAATGTATCTTTGGAGCTCAAACCAATCTTCCATCTCCAAGAAGCAAGAAGGAATTTAACCTCTCATGGAGTCTATCATCGCCATAATTCTATTAGACCTCAAGAAACCCATGACTCCATGAGAGATGAGATAATGGAAGGAGAAGAAGATGGAAGTGGCGGTGTTTGAATGAGTTGTTGGTGAAGCTCAGTGGTGATGGCGTCTTTTCTCTCCCTCTCTCACGGCTGCGGCTGCATGCGTCTGTCCGTTCTAATTTTGGGTCTTGCGTTTTTAAAGTGCCGATGATCTCTACCCAAAGGCTCTCAATCCTTTTAATTCATTTATTATTTTTCATGGATCCAAAATCTCATTAGAATCCCTCTATTTGTGGCAGAATTCCTATGGGAATATATTCAAATCAGATTTCCCATGAATCAGTTGCCAAAAGAATCAGTTCTAGGGGTGATTTGCGACATTTTGGACCAAACTGGCATTATTGAAATTCGGGGTCATGTTCTGTAAATTTCTCTGATCTTTCTACACTGAAAGTAGTGAAATACGTAGGATTTTTGGATAAACTGGAGTTTGGGAATTTCGGGGTCCTGTTATGTCATTTCTCTGGTATTTTCCTTATGAAAGTAACAGCTAATATTACAGAATAAACCTTTCTTTCTGTCAGAATTCCCTTGGAGTTACATGTAGAATTTTATTTTCTGTTTCAGTCCTTATACATCTTTACTTTTTAGTCCCTCAACTCCTTTTTTTCCAATGTGACCTACAATTCAAATCAATATCTTGTAATATCTTCATTCAAATTTTAAAGAGCAATCCCAAGATTATAACAAATATATCTTTTTAAGATTTATTTTCACATAATCATCTTTAATTCAATTTAATCATAATAAATGCTATTTAGCCAAAAATTGATGATAAAATCCCTAATTAAGATATTAAATATTATGATAAAATTGGGATATATCAAATTCTCCCACACTTGGACCTTTGTACTCCTGAACAAAGATTATCAATTCAAAGCTATCCAAGATGAACATCAATACAATTTAAAGATGAGCAATCTCATGGTATGAAAAACAATAAATTGATTATTTAAGCTCCACAACTAGCATAAGTCATAAAACAAAGCAATGCAAAGAGATTAGTCCACTATACAATCAAATGTAATTTAAATAAGCACAAGAGAGCTCTCGAGGATATTAGTGTTTACGCTCAACTCTCCTTATTAGGGTCATCTCATTCTGGCTCACTTAATTATCACCTTACCATAGGCTTGTAACAACTTTAACATCTCTATCGTTAACAACAATAATGTAACAAATCAAAAGGACTTTTATAGGTTGTAATGGTGGAGAAGGCCACATGAAATAATTGAGAAAGAAATAAGTGTTATGCATGTATATAAGCTAATAACTCACCATTTAGCATCAAATTTACCACTTGAAGTGCGTATGATTATTATATTATCATTTATAGAGATTCCCTATATTTACCTTATTTGAATGATTTTCTCTCTCTCTCTGCTTTTCTTTTTCTTTTTCCCTTTTTTTTTCACCATTTCTCTCTCTTTTCTATCTCTCTCTTTTCTTTTTCTTTTATTTTTTTCAATATGTATATACATGGCAATTCAACATTCATAGAAACTAGGGGTGATGACAATTTACTTATAATAAGATAGGATGCAAAGTCTACGTAAATGATATACACATGCATAACAACTCAATGAATGGCTCAAAGGGGTAAACAATTGACAATTTGAAAGGTTTGTGTTTAAGTCAAAAGGGTTTTGAATTGAATGCCTCTATAATTTCCATCACATTAATGTAAATATAGCTTTGACAAAGAGTTGATAACTGAACTGACACCTACCTTATACATAAACCCCTGGATAAACTCACCGGCATGGTTCCTCATCACACTACCACAGGTATATAACCCAGAGGACTCTCGTCGGGATCTATCAACGTTAAACTTTAAAGCCTCTAACGGCGGGGAAACCCACCGAGGTCGGCGCACCAGTTAACTCGGGCATAATTCCAGAGACGTACTCTCCTATGACAGGCAAGCACGGGTATGACAATTATTGTTTCCCTAGTCCAAGTACGCTATTAAAAAACCTAATCATTTCTGTACAGCCACAAGTGCAGACAAAGAATAGCAAACCAAAGCCAGAATTCAAACCCTTACACCATATCCGTCTTGCGTAGACACCAGTTCAGCCACGTAATATGGTCATGAAACCCAAAGAATGTAGTTCGCCAATCATACGGAAGGATGGACCTCCAGAGCTTATAACTACTCGGATAGTCTCTAAGCATATGAAGGATTGACTCAATATCACAGTTGCACCTCTCACGCATACCATTGGGATGGAGCCCACGTTGGAACCTAGCCAGGGTGGTAAAGAGTCTACCATGGATACAAAGCCAGAGAAATGTACGATACCATTAAGGAATTTTCAATTTCCAGATATTCCTCCAGTAGTTCCTGATATTTAATCATGATACGCCAACAATAAAGCCATACACAGATTTAACCAAAAAGAACCCATCCGAAGACTAACGCCATACAGGATAGTCATATTCCCTACTTATCCCTATACAAACTCACCGAATTGCAGCAAGCACATGGGATAGAAGTAAGTAATCGAATTTCTGCTAGTCCCACTCCCCTGATGGAGTCATACAATCTGCAACCTTCCATTCATCTGCACCAGGTGGAAGGTCATAAATATCTAACACCTCTAACTACTCCAGATGCGGCACCCAAACATCCTTCCGAAAAGATGTGTTTCAACCGCTATTAATATGCCATGTTATGCTCTTTGTAACAGTATCCCAGTTGCTCCAAATTCCACGCCAAGTGCTAGATTCATATCGTCGTTTCTCAATGCTAGGAATGAGATCGTCCCCCACCTTATACTTTTGTCGTAGAAACTTAACCTAAAGCAGCTGATGCTTTTTAATCAAAGCCCCACTAAGTTTAATCATAAAGGATTGATTTTGATGACGTGCCTGACAAAGTCCTAACCCTCAATCTTCCTTTCGGCGACAAACACTCTCCCGTGCTACTAAATGGGGCTTATGAGCTCCGGTACTACTCCCCCACAAAAAACTACAACATCGCTTATCAATGTCACTATAGGTAGATAACGGCAAAGGAACTGTTTGCATGACGTATAAAGGCAACGCCGAAATCATCGAAGATACCAATGTATGCTAGGCTGCTAAAGATAACACATTAATCTTCCAAGATGCTAGATGTGAATCCATCTTATCCAGGATAAATTTGTACGTGGACTTGGATACCCATTCATGCAGCATGGGCATCCCAAGATATTTACCCAGATTAGCTATCGGGATGAAATTCAAGAAATCACTAATCTCTTTACCTATGATGTGGTTAACATTGTTAGAGAAATACACCCTTGATTTGGCTGCATTAACTCTTTACCAGAGACCTCACAAAAATCATCCAGTATTGCTTTCACTACCCCAGCCTGCTCCATATTTGCTTTAGCAAATAAAATAAGATCATCAGCAAAAAATAAGTGAGATATAGGCGTACCATTCTTGCTGAGCTTGAAGGGCATCCAATCACCATCTTCTACCACACTTTGAATCAAATGCCCTAGTCTTTCGATTGTAAGGCAAATAGGTATGGCGATAATAGATCCCCTTAACGCACCCCCCAATAAGGGTGAAAAGTGGTAGAAGCAGAGCTATTCCAAAGAAGTTGCATCTAAGGAGAGGATACACAATGCTGTATGACATCAAACAGGTTGGGAGGAATGTTAAGTTCCTTCAAACAATCAAAGATGAAACTCCATCGAACCCGATCGTAAGCTTTCACCAGATCTATTTTAATCGCCATGAATCCCTGACGCTTCTTTATATGCCTCATGGAATGAATGATTTCCTGAGCTAAAATAATTTTATCTGAACTGTGACACCCTTTAACAAAACTGCACTGGTTAGGAGCCACCACTAGCGGCATTATTAGCTTTAGTCTGTTAGACACTACCTTCATCATGATTTTATAAATGACATTACAAAGACGGATAGGACGGAAGTCAAGAATAGTCTGGGGTTGCTCCACCTTAGGAATTAATACAATTTGAGTACCAATAATATTCCTAACACCTTCAGGGTCATTAAAAATATTCTTGACCAAATCAATTACAGAAGCTCCCACTGTGTCCCATTGATTTTAGAAGAATAATGGATTGAGCCTATCCGGGCCAGGTGCTTTAAGAGGCCCCATATAAAATAATGCACCTCGAATTTCACTATCCTCCACCGGCTTGCTTAGCATTTGCATATGATCATTATTGATAATCGGATAGGAGCTCCCAAACACCAGAGAATTGGTACATATACTCATCTCGGTGTAAAGATCCTTAAAAAATTTACTGCCCATATTCCTGATTTCCTCTTAATCATAGGATCACTCACCAGAATCTAGTTGAAGGGCCTCAATTCGATTGTGTCGCTTCCTCCCATTTGCCAAGGTGTGAAAATAACGTGTATTACGGTCACCTTGCGTATACCAAGTTTGACGTGAGTATTGTAACCACATAACCTCCTCCCTTGCTAAGATCTTCTCCAGTTCGCACCATAAATTCACTTTGGATTTTTTCAAGGCTTGACGTGAGACCAACCAAAGCAATCTTAGAATTCACTCCCTCTAGCCGACGATACAACTTGTCTTTCATGTAATAGATATTTCCAAAAACCTCTTTGTTTAATTTCCTTAAACGTTATGTAAAGCCATTCACTGCTTCATTCCAATCGTTCTCCATCCCCCAATTAGCCTTTATAAAGTCTTGAAACTCTTCATGCATAGCCCACGACGCAAAAAGGCGAAAAGGTCTATTCTGGGTTTCAGGACTGCTCAAGCATTTTGTACCCAAGAGCAAAGGGCAGTGATCTGATTTATATTTTGGTAAGTGAACCACTGTGGCATCTGAAAACTCTGTTTGCCAACCACTAATCCTACAGAGGTGTTAGGACTAAACTGAAATTTACAAATTTAGAGGAAAATGACTAATTTGCCCTTACTTATTTTTTTATTAAAATAATAACTACTACGCCAGCCGACCTGCTAAAGGGCCTTGGCGGCTGCTGGGTCCGGCTAGGGAATATTCAGTCAGAATATTCCCTGGCTTTGGGAATAATTCCCAAAGTGGTGGGTGTAGGGGTTCGAACCCCCCACCACTTTCATGCAGAAAAAGTACATGACCACTGAGCCAGCAAAGCCTTTCAATATATATACTGCAGAATATATATATATATATATATATAGTAACCTTTGATTTTTAACTAAGCCAACCAACAAATTTAGATAAGGAATTGACAAATTGATAAAAGAAATTAACAAGTTCATATAAGGATTTCACAACTTTCATTTTTTAAGCAAAAAATCCACCTACTCTCTTAGACCATTCACTAATTTAGATAAGGAATTCTCAAGTTCATATAAGAAATTAACAAATTGAGATAAGGATTTTGCAACTTTTGTTTCAACCAAAAATTCATTTTCACTCTCAAGCCATTCACAAGTTTAGATGAAGAATTCCCAACTTTAGATAAGAAATTGACAACTTGAGATAACGAATTCACAACTTTTGTTTAAGCAAAAGATTCACTAGCGTTCGCAAACCATTCACAAGTTTAGATACATAATTACCAAGTTTAGATAAATAAATGACAAGTTGCGATAAGGAATTCACAAGCTCAGATCAGGAATTCGCTTCGCAACCTTAGATAAAAATTCGTAATTTTATCTGAGCTTGTGAATTCCTTATCGCAACATGTCATTTATTTATCTAAACTTGGTAATTCTATATCTAAACTTGTGAATGGTCTGCGAGCACAAGTGAATTTTTCACTTAAACAAAAATTGTGAATTCGTTATCTCAAGTTGTCAATTTCATATATGAAGTTGTGAATTCTTCATCTAAACTAATGAATGGCCTGAGAGCGAAAGTGAATTTTTAGTTGAAACAAAAGTTACGAAATCCTTATCTCAATTTGTTAATTCCTCATATGAACTCGGGAATTCCTTATCTAAACTAGTGAATCGTCTGAGAGAGTAGGTGGATTTTTTGCTTAAAAAACGAAAGTTGTGAAATCCTTATATGAACTTGTTAATTTCTTTTTTCAATTTGCCAATTCCTTATCTGAACTTATTTGTTGGCTTAATTAAAAATCAAAGGTTACTATATATATATATATATATATATATATTTGCAGTATATATATTGAAAAGCTTTGCTAGCCCAGTGGTCATGCACAAAAGTGGTGGGGGGTTTGAACCCCCACCCCCACTACTTTGGGAATTATTTCTAAAGCCAGGGAATACTCCGAGGCCGGAGCCCCCGTTCGGCGGCGCTCGGCCCGGGGCCCTCCTACTGGCTTCCTGGCGTAGTAGTTATTATTTTAATAAAAAAATAAGTAAGGGCAAATTGATTATTTTCCTTTGAATTTATAAATTTCAGTTCAATCCTAACACCTCTGCAGGATTTCAGAAATTCAGAGTACATGTTTGTCTTTTCGTGATTTCTAAGTACTTTTTAAGGGATTTTCCCTATAAATAAATCTCCTATTTGTGATTTATCTATAAATTTTCTTTTATGTCTTTTTCTCCGAGCATCCCGAGAAATTATTATTAATTAATTAATTAAAGAAAAATAAAAATCCTTATAATATTTGGCATGGCTCGTGTAAGCCACGCGTAGAGCGGGATAAACTTGCCGACATATGAAATCAAAAAGCATTGGACATTTGGACCTGCCGACTCTTTTCGGTTTCCTTGGAGAATAGGACACATAAACATGATGATGCTTGCCTGCGTGATTAATCAAAAAGTAAAATAAATAAATATTTTATGAGTCAAGAAATAATATCTGTATTTTAAAATAAAAGTTGGATTATTCTTTCAAATGTACTCCATTACACAAAAGGCCACATAATGATATAAATTTTTGGAAGAAGGGATAAAATTATTTGAATTTTTTTTTGTTGAAACTTTACCTTATGTTTCGGCTTGCTGGTTAAAAAAGAGGCATAATTTGCATGGAGTATTTGTGTACCCTACTTTTAGCTTTTTGCATTCCTTGGTCTGGTGGCTTTTGGTTTGTATTTGAAGAATTTATTCATTTTTTTAAAAAAGAAAATAGACATTTTGTTGAAGGTTATCAGTCCGGGTCCAATGGCCTTCTGAATTGGTCGGTTTGGTCTGTGTTTGAAGACTCCGTTTCTTAACCAAAATGTCCCCAATAAAAATTGGGCAACTTCTGGAGTGTTCTTCTCACCTTTTTTGAGCCACATCTCATCTCATCATTTATCGGATACAAAAGATAACGTTATCAATAATATATTCTGTCATTAAATTATCAAGAATATTGCTGGCAAAAAAATTTATGTCAGGAATAAATTCTCTGTTCCACTGAAGGATTTAAGAATATATCGCCTAGTTTACTTGCGAATCTATTTTTCTTCTTTTTCTATTTTATAAATTCGTGCACGTTCATTCAATTCAAGAATAAAGGCGCCTGGCCACAATATTTACTTCGATTAGATTCCTAAGCCAAGTTGCATGCCCTTCCAGTTAACATATCATTTTCATAGCGTATTCCTGCCTTACATCTCAAAACACATTCTCGATGATCTGTTCCCGCTTAGAATTTCCAAGTGATCTTCGTTCGATCATGACATGTCCCTCAACTTTTATCTTCATCACAAATTAATAAAATTTCATGCATAATCCGAGCAATAATGTGAAAGGTAATCGACACCCATGAAGGAGGCGTGAGTTTGAACTCTGGTTCAAAGTAATTGATGCTTTGAAAATATTATTTACATTCGGTTCTAAAATTTAAAAAAAATGAAGAAAAACAACATTTACATTATATGCAAATATCAATAAGCTGCTGGACATATCTACAAATCTCACATGAATTCCCAAAAGAAATATACCACCACAATCATGCACCAACATGCTATACACCAGCACAAATTATAAAGGGCAGCTTAGTGTACAAGACTTCCACCAGGTGGGGTCTGGGTCAATAACCATTCTTTATTGTCATAGGAGTACAGCATTGTTGCGTTGGAAGATAAAGGGAGGATAAACACAAAATGGTTCAGACATAAAATGTAACAATGATATGATCAATCCTCTGTTTAACCTTCAAACTTTACTCAGCTTCAGCTTAAGTGTTATCTGATTGCTCCGAGCAAATTGGCACCATCAAGCTTTGCACCTTCCAGTTGCTGGCAAAAATGTCATAAAAATGAATACTTATATGTTAGGTTATGATGCTTTGAACCGCAAACTATTATCTGACTTTTTATTCTGTCTTTTGTATCCTTCTGTTGCCATATCTATACCAGTATTTTATATGCCAAAAAAAAAAATCAGAGGCAACCAGAAGATCAACTATTTGAAGAAGAAAACTTCGAATATAGTCCAACAAGTTAACCTCTAGCTGAATAGTAACTATCGGGCTCCTTTCTCATTTCTGCAGCAGTGATCTAAATGTCTAATTACTTTTTTCTTTGATAATCCAAATTCCTGTTGTTTAGGATCTCTACTTGAAGTATAAAATTATATATCGATCTTTCATGCTACAATTTACAACAGTTAATTGCATTTGATGACATGGTTCTTGTGTTTGCACTACTTACAGACTACCGATAAGTGGAGCATGCTGCAGCAGAACATGATTTCATTGATTAATTTTTCTCACCAAAACTTGTTATTTTTTTCTTAACCAAAAACAAAACAACCACCAAGTTTAAACATATGATTGGTTCAGATTAGAGGCAATTTTCAACGGAATCAAACTCAAAGGTTTCAAACTGCATTACCATCCACTAGTTGGCGGCATTATTATTATTTTAATTAACCAGTGTCTCAAAGCAAACTGAGAAGTCATCAACCAATCTACTTACTGTGTCTCGAAGGTCAACATGACGTAGATAAGCTCGCTGAAGGTTTGCAGCCTTTAAATTTGCATTATTCAACTTTACACCCTAAGATACAAGGAAGCACTTATAAATATAAGCAACCTAACTTAAAAGCAAGGGTGGGGGCTGAAAAATAAAATCTTGCAAAAACCATGACATTTGACCAATTGAACCTAAGCCAACTAAAAATAAGTACAGTTGCATGCTTCCAAATATAATGTACAGCAAAGGACATCAATCCTCAAATTTTCAAGCATGAAGAGAAGCCACAACAATTCTTAGTAATGTCAAACGACATTCTATGAGAAGAGAGAACAGTGAAAAGTTTTCTGCGTCCTCTTATATGAGATCCAAAATCTTTTACCTTTAAATTTGCTCCTTCCAGGTTAGCTCCCTCTAGATTGGCATTAGTAAGATCTGCATTCTGAGATGATAATAAAGGTACTAATTAATGGATCATAAAAGACCATGTTTCAACACATGATAAGGGACACTGTTTTTCTTAAGCTGCATATCAACTGACTGGGATGATTACAGCTTCAACTCATGTCTTCTGGCTCACTTGAGTTATTGTTGTTGTTATTATTCATGAAATACGGGGAAGGTGAGAGTACAAAAACAACATAGTGATCAAATCCAGAAGGAAGTAAACCACAGAGACCAAACATAAATTGCCCTAAATAGATAAAGAAAACTCTCCTTTCTTTTCACTGCCACTGAAACATTTAATACTCTGAAGGAGGTAAACATATACAACAATGTATTCTTTTGAACCAACCCCATTGTGCCCAAGTACTAAAACCAATTTCTTTATGATGCATAAAAGCATGCTATGACTATGGAGGACGCCCCATCCTCCTTTTACTGGCACGTCATAACAACTATTGAGTTTTGAGGCCAGAATCTCTCCATGCTACTCTACTGTCACACAGCTGCGAATTAATCCTACAAGTGAAAGATTCATGTTTGGTGGCAAACCTGTAGATGTGCAGAACGCAGGTCAGCTCCACAGAAGCTACAATCCATTAGACAGGCATCTGCAGATTGCAAAGTATCACACAAATGAATTTTGTCCCCAAGAACAATGTTTATTAAACCAGAACAATTAAGACAATATACAGTGTTTCTCATATTGTATTAGTGAGATATACATCAAAACCAAAAAGGAAGATGGATTACAACACTATGCTGGAAGCCTAAAGTATAGAAAGGAGACTCTTAATTTGGACTTGGGTATGCCCTAGATTTCTTTTCTATTTGTTCACATAAATACAAGGAAATATGCATGCAGAAAACCATGTGATTCAAGCAACAAAGAATACTTGTACAATTTTTTTGACTAAGTTCAGCATCCCATAAGCCATTTATTACATTATCATGCATAATTCTAACTTTCTATTCTTATTCACAAAGGAAAACATTCCCTCTGGGTCATTAACCAATTGAGAAGCAAAGAGACATGTTAGTTCTGCCAGCATCAAGTTTTTGAAAGGAGGTTTATATCCTCACATGCAATAAAAGAAGAATTATCAGATGCAATGTTGGTGATACAAGAAGGTTGATATTGAGCTACTGAAAACCAAATGCACCAAATATTTTTTTCTTATATGGGTAATTTTAACAGCTGATTGTGAACAGACCAAACAAGGAATAATGTGGCAACAATGCGTGCATGATAAAACCATTAGTGTAATAGTGTATCATTCAGGAGTAAAAATTATCAATTAGCTTCTTAAAATTAAAATGAAGTAAAGAAGATAAGTAGAAAAAATTAAGGTGCCTTGTAGATTTGCACTCTGAAGGCAAGCACCGGCTAGTAAAGCTCCACGAAGATTTGCCCCGATAAATTCACATCTTCCCTAGGCAAGATGAAATAAGTAAGAGGCCTGCAAGCATGCGACAGTAAAAAGGAAAAAAGGAAGTATTACTATGAGTGACTTACTCACGCAAAGTTGCATTGTGAAAGTTGGAAGACTCAGCATCAACATCCTGTCAAATAAGGTTGGGTTCAGGAACACTTGTAAATTAATTAATTGCAGGTGGTTCTTTGGATAACAACAGCTAACTGGACATCTTTACTAACTTGAACAAGACAAGCATTTGAAATAACAAGTTTTAAAAAGTAGGAAATTGAAAGTACAAACTAGCAAATAAATTTGTTGCCAAATACTGCATTTTACACATTTTGTTCCTTATGCAACAAAGGATAACCAGATGTCCTTGGGTTAGACCATAAAGGTGACTTAGTCATCCTGAAACTCTTGGAAACCTGAACTTAAGAACATCCCAATTTAAATTCAGTCAAAGCTTTAGATCTCAATCCTAACTTGCCACATTAGCACGCATCAAACTGTTTCGGAATCTTGATCATCTTTCCAAATTGATGCACAAGGACTGGGTATATTTAGAATTATACTTACCCGGAATTTTGCAGATAGAAGGTTTGCACGTGAAAAGAAGACATTTTTAAGACAAGCGTAGCTGAAATCCACATTTGATAAATCCTGACAATTCATAATCAAGACTGTCAGGGGATGATGTCAGCAAACATGCTATTCATCATAAATCAGCATACTGAGGTTCAAGTCAACATGGCTTAAATTATTGTCAGACATCATGTTAAAATCTCCAGCCAGTGATTATGGGCTTATTGCAAAATTTTCTCTCCCCAGATAACAGTTAAAATGCAATTGTTCATCATCAACATTTCATACCTATTTAATGTGTAGTGTAAAATGCAAAAGTTTCTCCAAAGCACCAATTTGCTTTTGCAATCAAACTAACATACTGCTTAGTTAAACAAAGCTCAGGAAATTACCAGTTTAGATAGGTCAAGGCCAGAGAGATTTACCCCCCGAAACCTAACTCTCTTTGATTGTATACACTTGATAATATCAGTCCGTGTCAACTCTGTATGTAGTTCATCACCTTCCTTCCTCTTATTAATGACAGCATGCATTCCATCTATTAGCCCCTGAAAATTTACAACCACTTACAGTTTAGAGCATAGGAAAGTGAGGAAAGCTAAAAACCACATGAAAAAGGTGGGCGAAAGGACAAATATAGTGATGTTGTATTATCTAGTTGTAATAAGCCTCATAAGTGGAATGGCATGAACATTTATTTTTATCAAACTCGACTTTAAGAAAACACTGAGAATATTGGTAGTAACAAAACCCAGCAGAAGTTAATCTAAGAAAGTAGAAGACAACTCTAAAAGCATCTTATGGTAATTTAGATCAATTAAAAGAGTGTAACTTACAAGTAGCTGATAGTATTCTGCCTCCCGCAGCAATTCTGTATATTCAGAATCCTTTAGTGTGGGCACCGCACCATCTCTCAACCAATTGAGGATGTGCCGAAAGTGTTTTCCATCCCTATCAATAAAGACATATCCCTGTGATAACCCACCATGAACCAAAAAATTAAAATGAGTTGTCTACTTGAGCAAATGTATATAATTTAATAATTCTATGACCAAACAAACTGCATAGCCACCAACAAACATATATCTAAATATAGGGTAAGACAGTGATAGTAAGGTTCATCAGTCAGAGTTCGACCAATGTAGCAGGATTCATTTTGTAATATATGGAAGAAACATATCAATGCAAAACAGGAGTAACGAGAGGACTCTACCTTCTCAGGTTCTCGGCACAGAGTATGGCGACCACTGAACATAGCCGCCAGCATTGAAGCAGGCTCCCGCTCAGTCAAGGTATTGACTGTGGTGCAATATTTCTTCCCTCCTGGCATGTGAAACGAGGAACAAACAAAATTCAGCTCAATTTCTTGCTTGTTAAGGACTTGGGGTCTAACATATCACGTTCCAGATCTCAATAAATATAGGAATTGTCGGTATAATTTGGTTTGGGGGGGAAGAAGACAGCTAAGGGCTTCAAGATTCACTATAACCAAGAATGGAGTCATCGATTATCCTAAGCCAAAGTATGTTTATTCCCTTCTTAACAATAACAAAGATTCCATAAAGATACAGAAGATCGGATTTGAGCATTTCCCTCAGTTTCTTGGTAACCAAACAAATTACTTGTGAATAAATGTTACATTGTTTGCTGATATTGTTCACCTTTAACGAATCTTGACATTGAGATGACGAAGGTGAAAGAGAAAAAATTACCTATATTGAGCCAAACCAGAGAAGAAGAAGCGTCAGATTCAGAGTTCTCCATTTTACAGAACCGGGGAGAAGAACGCTGAGGGGGGACAGGGAGGTTGATGACTGCGCTAGGCAACTAACAGGCGCGTTTCGGAATTTTGTAGGGAAGAGAAGTTTTCCCTCAATTTTTCCCGGGTATAGTATTCCCCTCCGAATTTTCTCGTGCGATTTGGTTACCTTTTTTTTCCCCGCACGCGCGATTTGGTTACAGCTTACAACTCATACATACATAGCGTAAATATTTAATTTATGGGCACGTCGATAGAATCAATTCTTGAAATAGCGAGTTCGAACTAAAAACAATTATTGAAATAGCGTAAATATTTAATTTAATTAACAATTTTAGATATTAATTCATAAAAGTTAAATTTAATAATTACCTATATTTCTTAAGAACTGATCTTTATTTTCTTTGTTCGTTCAATGGCATGGGCTCGTAATAAATAATTATTTGCACAAAATTATTTATTGGTCCAGCCGAGGCGAAGTTAATCTCTATAATACTGTTCGAATATTTTTTAACATATTTATCTTTATATTAAAAGCCAGGTTTTATAAGGATATTTAATTATTCCTGTAAGAATATAATTGACGCAAAATGTATTTAAATCATTTTGCAATCCCTACCGAATGCATTACTGTGACTGAATAACCTAAATATTTTTATATATTTTATCTTTTTAATGAAAAAAAACACAGAATTTATTAGTTCATATCACATTCACATCTATGGGGTCCAAAAAAAAAACGGATAATTATATTCAACTCTTACATAAGAAAAAAATGAAGAAATAACTCCTAAATTTATTAATGACAAGTTAAAAGATATTCATTGACAATTTTAAAAATCATTTTTTTATTTTTTCTTTTATGTAGGACTTGAATATAACTGTCTCAAGAACAAATCCCATGGGCTGCACAATCTTTTCAATATTTCAATCTTCTACCTAAAAAAAGGCCGAAAAATAAAACTAAAATGGAACAAAAATATAGTGCATGAGCTAGGCTAAAAAGAACGGGCCCAAGGATGGCCCAATTGGTGGTCAGCCCATGGGGCAAAGCATTGAGAAGACGGTTCATTCGCAATTTACATGGGTCATCATGCAGGAAACGAGCGGCAAGAACCCCTCACGTTTCACCCTCTCTCATATTAAACGACACTATTTTGGCGTTCGGTACCTCTCAAAACGCTCCGGATACAGAGAGAGCTCAACAGAGCAGGTATGGAAACCTCGACGGTGATGGAAACGACGAAGCTAAAGTACCTGTCCTCCATTGCCGAGGACGTCGTCCGAAGATGCGCAGAGTATTACTCTCCCTTTCTCACTTCCCACATTTGCCACGAAAATGCCTACGTAGTCATATGGAGACATTTAGAACATTCAGCTTCTTCTTTTATTTAATTAATATAGATAGATTCTTTTTTCGCATTGTCAACGAAAGAATAAAATATAGAGCCAAATCAAATAAAGTAATATACAAATGCTAGTATTCTCTTACATTCATTTCATAGAAAACTCGATTGAAGCATGCACGTACTTGATAATTAACAAACTGTGAACGAATGAATCTGAATTTTGTCAGGAAGCTGGACACTCCATTAGAGATATTAGTGGGGGAGTTTGAAGCGGGGTGGAATGCTGGAACGGGTGATTATAGCCAGAAATTAGTGGAATTTTGCAGTGAGAGGGCTCTGATTAGTGACATGGGCAACGGGATACAGGAAAAGATTAATGATGGGTCTTTTAGCAGGTTCACATTTGACTTGATGCTTGGTTGGGAGAGGCCTAGCTACTACGATGAAGACCAGCAAACGGTGCGGACAACACAGTTATTCCTGTCTCTTTCTGAACAAGAGGAACTCATATTTTCCAGAGTATATGGCAGGCAGAGAATTTATTTATTTACTTTTTTGTGGTTTGTAGGAGTCTGTTGCAAAGGAGAAAGAAGAGAAGAAGATACCTCTGAATGTTATCAATGAACAACGAGATGAAATCCCTCTGTTTTATTCAGACATCATGCCTCTCCTTGTGAGAACTTTGCCCCTCGTTATTTAGGCTTCATAATCTATGAGATTCTGTACTTTGTTTAATATTTAATGCAGACTTAACTGTTTTTAATTTCTTGCATTCAATCAAGCCACTTCGACGATTTGGTAACCGTTTGCCTATTTAAAATTTGAAGTTACTTTTCCTGGTGACTTAATTTACACTTTCATGTTTAACATGTTTCATGCATGATTTTTGTCGAACAGGTGAGTAATGAGCCCAACGTTGGAGAAGATGCATTTGTGTGGCTAGCTTCTTTATTTCCATTAATAGCAGATGTTGCTAATGGAAGGTTTACTTTTGAAACTTTAACTGCGCCAACAGGCCACCGACTACACTTTCCAGCATACGACTTCTTCTTGAAAGAAATAGACAGGTAATGCATCTGATTCTAAATATATTTTTTCTCATGCTTTTATGGTTTAAAATACATATTGCTAGAAAATGCGCCTCATTCTTAGCAGGGCCTTGTTAATTTGGAATGCTGGCTTTTTTGGGACGCTGAGAAATCTAAATTGAAATTTAGAGAATTTTATTATTGCTGTTGCCTTATATCACTTTTATGACTATAAGACGCAAAATATGATGGCTTGGTCAGATTTTGAAGTTGTATTACCCGATTAAGGGTCATCTTATTTGGTCTTATTCCTTGTCCATGATATGATCATTTTATTTGTGATGTAAAATGCTTATGTTAATTATTTATATATTCATAAATATCTGTAAAATGCTCGCCTAACATCGCAAATTTTCAATGACTATACTTTGGAGAAAGCTATAACTTAATGTTACTCACCTACTCCAAAAAGAATTCCGGTGGGACAAGTGCAGTTTAGAAACACTTTTCCAATCTCTTAGATGGTGGTGGTTCCCCAACAGTTTTATGCCTCAAGCAAAATTCATATGCATTAGTAAATGTCAAGATTCTTTTTATAATCTCTCCCCTTTTAATTCATGCTTCTACAGGTGCATAAGACATTTACAAAAACAAGCAACACCAAATGGTATAGAGCTGGCTGACGACGAATTTATTTTACATGTGGAGGGAACAGCAAACTCTCAGAGAGTAGTTCGACACATTGGAGCAACAAGTTGGCCTGGTCTGTATTTGGATCAGTCTGACTGGTTAAGTTTCATAACATATTGGAACCTAGTCAGTACATTTAATTATTTAAGGATGTGAATTCCCTTTTTTTCCTCTCTCACTCATTCTTTCTTTCCAGGTAGGCTTACACTGAGCAATTATGCTCTTTACTTCGAGGCCTCGGGAGTAATTAAATATGAAGATGCTCTAAAAATTGACCTTTCTGTGGACACTGAGCACACGGTGAAACCAACTGCTACAGGGCCCTGGGGAGCTCCGCTTTTTGATAAGGCTATAATCTATGAATCACCTGAGTTGTAAGTAGCCCCCAAAACAAAGGACGCCTAAGGATTCTTGCAGTTATTGTCATCAATCAATCACCATTTATGATTTAGAATTATTTTGATCCCCTTGCATATAAAAGTTTCAGAGGAGAAGAAGATGTGCATATGGTACATTTTGCTTCTATTACACTATCTAGCTTCAGAAAAACCTTTGCTTCTTAGTTTTTGCTGGGAAACTCCTTAGTTTCCTCACTTACACTCCCGTACCAGACTTCTGTCATCAACACCTTTTAAATGAGCTTGGTTTTAAATTCACTACAAGTTTGTGAAATTCTGCCCCCAATGCATATCAAAATGATCTTTGATAATCCTGAAAATTAGAACCAGAGGCTGTCTATAATTCTATATATTGCTTGATAGCTTGTTGAGTGTAATTTTTTATTCCCATGGCCTCAAGGATGAGAATGTTTTTTTTCTGATACAATGTTTGTTCGCGCCTCTTAGTGGCATAGAAAATAATCAGAAGGACTGATATGAACTACCAGTTTTTTCTGAAATTTGTAGATCAGAAGGAATTGTACTGGAGTTTCCAGAAGTAACAAGTTCCACAAGACGTGATCATTGGCTTGCCCTGACAAGGGAAATCATGCTGCTACATCAATTTTTATCAAAATACAAAATAGAATGCCCGCTACTATCATGGGAGATGCATGCCAGGACAATTCTAGGGATTATAAGGCTCCATTCTGCAAGAGAAATGCTAAAAATTTCTCCTCCTGCTCCAACGAAGTTCTTAATATTCTCTTTATATGATGAGATACCAAAGGGAGATTATGTGCTAGACGAACTTGCTGAGAGCCTCAAAAAGGTCAATAGTGGACACCCATGCAGTGCGAGTTCAATCCTTGGAATCATGAACATTTCTAGGCCCATCACTGAAGAACTAGAAGTTAAAGAGGCAGAAAAAACCTGTGAAAGTGTTAGCGGTCCAGAAGAAGGTGCCTCCTCACTGGAGACTGCTATTAGACAATCAATGGAGGAGGAAAAGGAAACTCTCATTGCTAAAGCTACCACTGAAGAACTAAAAGAGGAAGGAGTCACTGACAGTGTTATGGTTCTAATGGTAAGCAATTAACATCCTATGTTTCTTCTGCATATCTTGCTTGTACAAAATGGAATTGTTAACTCATATCACTAAATATGAATTATGATATATTTTTTTAAAAAAAATGTTCCTGGGGAAAGTGAGGGAGATTAAGTCACCATTATACATGACAAGAATTGCAGTCGAAACTGAAGTTAGATTGAGAAAGCGTTTTGTGCTGCTTTAAATTCATCCGGTTTCCGTTGATAAATCAGATTATATTTATAGTCTAAAGTGGAGATAAAACATAACTTGTGTTTGCAATTGAGGTTTGATCATGGTTAGCTTGGAATTTCTTTATAGGAGCTACTAAAGCCACTTAAACGCGTAGTCCCTTGGTTTCAAGAAATCTTTGAATGGCAAAGACCAATGGTTACTCTTACTGTGCTTGCTGCGTCCCTGATCATCACCTATATGTAAGTTCTCCACTTTATTGTAATCTTTTTCGCTTATATAGTTGTCGTAATGTGTGTGAGACTCTGAGACTTTATAATTTGAAGAGTCGGCCTAGCTAGACAAGAAACTAGATGACATCAACTATACAACGCAGGGAATGGATTGGCAAGGCACTGGCAATTTTTCTGATATGGGTGATAGTAAAGATGATGGAGGTAAGACAGGAAAGAATAAGTGAAAAATGGAACGAGTTAGTGATTAATACAGCCTCGGATCAGTCGACGATGGAGAACATTGTGTCTGCCCAACAGGGATTGAACACTGTTCGTGAGATGATGCAGATAGCAAATGTAACCATACTAAAGATATGGTCAATACTTATTTCCAAGGCTCAAAAGGTACTAACTTCAATATGGCAATTCAGTTTTAAATACGAGTTTAAAATTTCATTACGAAGGAGTGTTTTATTCTGTAGCTGATGGTAATCATTGTTTTTGGTGGGGCAGCATACAAATACGGTGATAGTTGCATTGGCGGGTTTGGCAATATTGTTGGCAGCAGTTCCATTTAAGTTCATGATTATGGGTATCATATTGCGGAGCTTCATGGCATCAAAACCAGGCAAGTCCTCTGGAACAGGGAACAGGAGACTCAAAGAATGGTGGGACTCTATTCCAGTCATTCCTGTTCGCCTTGTGGACGCCAAGATCCCTGACACTGATAATTAGTGAGTAGCAACACGTCTCATGTTTCTCGGCTGTTTTAAAGATTGCCCCACATGTGTGTAGGCCTCTGCACCACCAGCGTGTTATGTAAAGGGAAATTTTTAGTGTAACTGTCGATAGACGCTGAAGAATTCTTGTACAAAATTCACGACTCTACTGTCCAATAAAATGTTACTCCCTCCTGTTCTGGGATAAAATTGATATTTTTGGAGAAATTAAGGAAACTAATTAAATTATCCTAAAGTATTATATTTTTATTTTTTTCTTCAAACTAATTAGTTTGATTAATAAATTAATATATAATTTAAGGATACATAACATATGATATGATTAAGTAACTTATTTAGTTTCTTTAATTTCTCCAAACAAAGTCAATTTTGTTTTATAGTTAGGATTTGAGGTAGTATATTTTAATTTTAGTATCATTCCAACTTCGGAGGCAAGATGTGTTTTGTGAAAAAATTTTATATTTTGTATTAACAATATCATAAATGTTCAGCAAACAAGAGAAGACATGCATTAAGTAGCATTCTTTTGTGGAACCGATTTCCTGCTATGCAAGAGGGCTTGTTGAATCTGGTTCGTCTTATCTGATTTTGATCGTCTATATTTGTTTTTCTTTAAAATCTATATTTTTCAAAATAATATTTTAATGGATATAGAATCTTAAAATGAGGGGAATCTCTAATTATTTTTTTAAAAAATGATTTTTTATTCAAGCAAGAATGAAAGATGCCTAAGCTGTGAAGTGGTCAAGCTTTAAGACTTGTATTCGGTAAGTTCTGAAACTATGGTTTCAGAAACACTTTTCTGCAAATCGAGATAAAACTCCTCTCACATACTTACCTCGTAAATCATAAAAACTATTCTTCAAAAGCTAATCCAACCACACACATATTAGCCGTAAGGCAGTAGCGGTCAAGCGTGGGTCAAACACGAATCCTGAATTTTGATACGCTGCGTTTTCAGCCTCGCAACGCATGTTATAACACATTCTTGGAATTCAAGGCATCACTCTAGGGGCGAGGGAGAATAAGAAAAAATCATTCGCTCCTTTCAGATCGGAAATGGATGCTCTACAAGTGCGTGGTGGGACCTTTGGCTATACTTTGATTATCCACTTGTTCACTATGTGGGTGAGAATCACCAACTCTTGGATCCGGAAGCTAAAGTCAACTCTTTTGTTACACCTAGTGGCACGTGGGATGTAGGAAAATGGAGATCTTTCCTTCCTAGCTGGGTAGTTGATAGAATTCTACAAGTGAATCCTCCATCCGGTACAGTGGAAGATTTGATTCTATGGAGAAAATCTCCTGATGGCACGTTTATTGTAAAATCTGCGTACCAATGGATAACTGTGACAACAGAACGAGCCAATATGGAAGAGCATTTGGAGATAGTAGATTCCAGAGAGAGCTAAATACTTCATGTTGCAAGTGTTTCATGAGGGACTTCCTACAAACTCGCTCAGCGCAGAACGTGGCTTTAGTGATTCTAATAAATGTCCTTTTGAGTGTACCTGTGAGAAGTATAAATTATATATTTTGAGAGATTGTAAGATTGCAAACAGTATCTAGTCTTTCTTGATTAACACTATTTGTTGCTCTATTTTTTTTTTTGTGTGTGGTAACTTGTAGGAACAGTTACAGTGTAACTCAAAAAATAATTTAGGAAGCAAAAGAACAAATAGATGGCCCTGGATGCGCATATTCGGGCTGGTTTGTTGGTCCTTATGGAAGAATCATTGCAGGAAAGCATTCGAGGGAACGAGTGATTGCAGTAACAACCTCATACGAATGTTTTCGCCTGTTGAATGGAGGGACGGGGGATGGAAGATACAAACATAGGATTTTTCAGATTCCGAAACGCAATGAAGCAAGATGGTGGGCACCTTCAGAGGGCTATGTCAGAGGAGACGATCACTAAATGCACAGAAACAAGCTGCATGTGGAGGTATAATAAGAGACAACTTTGAAGCTTGGATCTACGAGTTTCAACATAAATTGGGGATCTTACACTCTTTGACGGCCGTGGAAATACATGCTATAAAAGTAGGATTGCAAGTGTGCAAATTGAAAGGGTTCAAACAAGTTAAACTATTCTCAGATTCTTTAGAAGCCATCAAACTTCCATTGATGGATCACGGTCCTACACACCCATTTGCTGAAGATATTGCCAAGATTAGATACCTGATTTATTCTTATCAGGATTTAGAAGAAATTATGAATTCGCATAGGGAAGTCTTAACATGTGTTGGGTTTTTGGCAAAAGTGGCTTAAGATGCGAACAATGTGTTGTCACTGTTACAATTTCCTCCAACTTTTTATTTGAATTAAATGTTAATCAATTTAGGGTAGCAGTCACTATTTTGTGATGCAATTTTTAGTGTATCTTAACACTCAAGTGTTATGCTTGTCATTGAAATTTAAAAAAAAAAAGAAAAGAAAGAAAGCATAGGACTATAGTCTTGTTATGGAAATGAAGTCAATGTTTGAGTGACAAGTTGGTGTTAAGGCTGAAAATCTCTTTCACACGTTATTTGCTCAAACCTGATATATCTTGTTATAGAAATAAAAATATAACTTGCGTTCTTTGTTTTGGCAAAATAAAGTGTAAAAAATATATTGTTTAAGAAAAAATAAAAAACCCTCGCACATTTGCATGCCCTTTTCTTTCTCCTTTTCTCAGATCTAACCTAAAATTGCATTAGAACCAGGATCTTACATTAGGATTAAGATTATTTTTTCCCCTATTGCTCCTTGTGTCTCTTCAATTAGAAAATGGACTAACCAGGACATGTGTCACCTTTTGTGACTTCCAGAGACCAGAATATGGGTCAAGCTCAACTCTGGTCTCTGGAATAAAGCAAAACTTTCTTTTTATTAATACATCGATGGCACTAGCCAATAAAAGGAACCAGAACGGTCAAAAGTGTAGGACAAATCATAACAAAGTAAATTGTTGTAAAGATCAGGAGACTCACACAGAAGCATATAATATGATATGACCCGCAAAATAAAAGAAATCTTGATTAGATGCTAGAATTGTACCAAGCACTCACATTAAGGAAATCTAAATTTTCTGCCCGCCAACCAGAATCTATGTACAAGATAAAGTCTACCACTATCACAGTGGATACCTATCAAGTAAACTACTGTAGTGTGTCCAATCTAAATGGAAATTCCATAAGAACCATCTCCGAAATGCTTCTTACGGCCCATAATTTCGCTAGAGCTCCTATCCTCTTGCCTTTTCCAAATCAGGGAGATCTGCAAATAATAATAATTTATGTCAGGTTTAAGGGAGGAGGAAAGGAACAACAACCCTCAATTAGTTACAAGTTGACTATAAACACTTGTTCCAGAACACAGCCCTTAGAATTAATGCGTTAAAACTCAATTCCATTTGTATGAATAAGAAAATGTGAAACGCCTTTGTTTAGCACACAATAACTTGACAAAATAAAATTCAGCAGATTGCTCGTGTTAGCACGATATGTTAGTGCCAATAACAGGAAACGCCCACAGATCTTAGACTTATAGGGTATGGTTTTTATATGATAAGCAAAAGAATAAGAGCGACAAACAAATATATTTCAACAAAGCAATGTTAAATAAAGTCTAAACCAGGGATACAAGAGGTCACTCACATAACATCCCTTCGTCATCACCGCTCCCATCATCTTGATCTACAAACTGAAAAGAAAAATGCATTTGACAAAATTAGATGCCAGAAAGTGAGGCAAAAGTGTAAAATTTTATATCATGTGAGATGAGTACAACGAATCAGCATACCCGTGCATCATTATCAGATTCCTCCTCAGCTGCATAAATCCACACAAAGCTCAATCAGAGCACTAAATTTTAAGTACTCACAGAAAGGTTATTTAACTATTTTTTGTTGTCAACTGCCTAATAAGACTTTCATAACATCGTAGTGCAACCTTCCTGAAATTGAAGATAATATACAAGGACAAGGACACTAATTATCTAATTTCAGAGTTCTCCCATCAACCAGATTTATGGCAGCATATATGTATAAATTACTCATTACGTATGTGCTAATTGTTGAGTTCAAACCCATGAAAATTTTTGGACTCAACAATTAGCATATACGTAATCAGTAATTTATACATACGTAATGGACTCAATAAATATCTATCGTCAAAGAATAGTTACGCAAACTTACAAGCTGACTCTTCATCATCTTCATCACACCATCGATTCCAATCAACCTTCAGGTATGGTGCAGGTTTCTCTTCAGACTTTAGCAGCCTTTTCCACCATCCTTTCTGTTCTTTTTGAATTGAGCACAGTATGTTTCTCAAGCCAGATTTAGTTTTGCAACCCTATGCAATGATCACAAATTTAAAGACCCAACCTTACAACCTTTAAAAAAATTTGACATGGTAAATGAAATTAAAAAATAGGAGGTTGAAAATTTAGGACAGAGCAATGAAGACTTGATAGTAAGTGGGTACAGAAATGGTGGTTAGAGACTTAGCTACGGACATTAGACACTAAAGAAAGAAAAGATGACAGCCACAAAAGCAACAACTCCATAAGGCAGAGAACTAACTTATCGACAGAGGGCACTGCAAGGTAGCAAATTGGCAATGGCTTCTTAATGCCTCATGGTGTGAGCAGGAACTTGGTTAATTTGTGCAGATTGATTGAATAATTGTGTTATTCACTCAGAGATTGTGTAATAGAACGGGGATAACATCAGGAAGAACCACCCCACATTGTTGGCCTAGGAAACCCAACATAAAAAAATTTTTCAGGTTGAAAGGATAAGAATGTGTTCAGTTTCATGTTGGAAACCACCTAATTCCAACGTAAAACCAAGCACGCGCTAAAAAAATATCCAAAAGTTGAACATGGACAAGGACGCTGCAGTTACACCAATCCAAGAGTGAAAGAGCATAAAACGCCAAATGAATGGAAAAAGCAAATCCATATAGAGATCTCAAATAATTGTGATTAGTGATCCCTATACCCTAGCCAAAAAAGAAAGGGTAATGCTCCAAACCTCGGAATTCTGATATAGTTATTGGTGTTGCAGTAGTTATCATCACGAAACCACTATAAAGGAGTTCACGAAAAAAACCCCACAGAATCATACGAGGCATACTAATGTATCCCGCATTTTTTGGCGGATATGTAGCCAGTAATCAATACTAGAGTGAAAAATAGCTCACCTCAGCTCCGATCGGCCCATAAAGTTCTAAGCTGAATTTGTAGGATTCACCTTGAACTCCATTAGCAGAGAAGCTAAATAAACCCTGAGGCTCACACTTAACAGAAACATCCTTGGCATCAGGCAGAGCAACAGTAAGATAAACCTTATCAGAACGCTGAGCCCAGAGAACTTCAGGTTGACGACTGTATACACGAGGGAAAAAATAACTAAACGCCGAATTTAAACAAGTAAATGCATAAAAAAATGGTCTTGTAACACTCAATCCTTTTATAAACAAGTGGAGCTATAAAATGTGATTCTGCCAACAAAGGAAAAAGAGAGTCTTGATTTTGATGAGTCATGAGGAGAGATGGACCAAGATTTGCTGCATTTCAACCCAAAATAGTTTCGGCGAGCAGAGTACTCATAAACCCTCAAATGCCCGTCAAGAAAATTCACAAACATACAAACTCTCTCTATCTCTAAACCAGAAAAGCTTTAAGCTGGGGATGCGGTGCAATCCAAAGAAAAACAACACGCCGTTGACAAAGATATAGGCGAAGAGAGTAAGAGATGGAATACCTCATTTGGAAGGGTATTGGGAAAGACCAACGGCGACAGGGTCCAGAGACGAGGAGCGAAAAAACCCAGAAATATTGGGGAGCAGCGAAGAGTATAAAGATCCACTGAAAATGAAAGCCTTTTCTACCCAGTCACCCTCACCCCCGCCGAGCAACATTTTGGACGCTTTTTTTTGGGAGGATGGATGAAAGGATTTGACGAGGAATACGATAAAATAAAATGACAAGAGATGGGAAAAAAAATCAATATATTATGTATTGACTAAAACATAGGAAATTTAGTTTGAGGATGGTTCCATGATTTTAAAAATTTTTGTTAAAAAAGTTTTAAAGTTATTTAAAAAAATATTTATTTTAGATTACTTCTAATTATTTTATTTAAATTAATGCTAATTTTATAATTATCAAATAACAAGCTACCAGTAATCAACAAGAATTTTTATATTTATTTTTTTAATTAAATATTTTATGTTCATCACTTTGATAGATAAAAATGTGCTCATCACCCATCTTCACCATTAGATTGATTATGAATAGTTTAATTTAATTTAATTTTTATATTTTAAATAAATTTTTATTTTATTATATACAGAATTAAAAATAAAGATAATCATATAACTATAACTTCTCATGAAAATGAATTTATCATTTAAAAAATTACAAATTAAAAATTTTAAATTTAGATCATTTAGATCAAATTTTAAACTATTGAGATCTCATTACAGTGATAGGAAATTAGTTGTTCATTATTGTGATGAGCACGGAATGCAGACCTAGTCGGGTCACATTATTTACAAATATTATCAATCCTTAATATATGATTTATTTATCTAATTTGATTAGATTGCGGGAGTTAGTTAATATCTTAATACCCCCTTCGGTAAATATAAGACATATTCAGGAAATTAATTTTGGCCTTAAATATAAGACATAATTTTTACATTTGTCAATATTTTCCTAATTTTCCCTATTAATGCTCTTTCAATAATAATTATGGATAGAAGAGAGGGAGAGAATTAAGAAAGATAACTAGGTGTTTTAGAAAATATATGTAGTATTAACTAATTTAACTAACTTCCTCAATCTAATCAAATTTGATAAATATATCTTATATTAATAGCCCGTTTGGTTCGATTACATGAGAGAGGATTACATGTAATCCTAATGTAATAGAGTGATTACAGCGTTTGGTTGCACTTATGTAATGTAAACAGGATTACATTTTGTAATCATGATTACATCATTTAATGTAATCAGGATTACACTGCTATGACTGATGAATGAGGATGCAGACATCTTGTAATCGAGTGAAAATGACACTATTGCCATAATAATTTTTTAAATTGACCAGAGTGCCCACCCATAAATGCGGTTAAATATTAAATAATTTTATTTATCACCAGTAAATATTAAAAAATAATTAATAATATAGAAACTTAAGAAATATTCCCCATTAAAAATTTAAAAATTATATTCCACCTTTAAAAAAATATTAAAACATGTCATTAAATAATATTTCCATATTAAAAAAATTAACATGAACCCAATCTATACACTGAATAATATTTTCATCATTAAATATTAAAAAATTACCATGAACCCAATGTATATATTGCATAGAATTAAAAAATTATCATAGACCCAATGTGTACATTATTATATATGTAGACAGGGGTAATTTTGTCTATTGCTATATTATTCTCATGTATTTCTTATTTTCAATGTAATCTAACCAAACATTGTTATGTATATATATCATCTTTCTCTAATGGCGAACCAAACAAATTATGTAATCATCATTATATTACATTGCATTACATTCCATTACACTACCTTCAATTCCGTGAACCAAACGGGCACTAAGGGCCCGTTTGGTACGCTGGAATTGATTTTGATGGAAATGGATATGGATATGGATATGGAAGTGGATATGGAAATGGAAATGGAAATGGGGACTAAAAGTATGTTTGGTATATCATGGAAATGAGATCTAATTTTTGTATAAAAATATCAAAATGTCCTTCAATTTTTTATTTTTTTTATTTTTTTTTAAAGGTAGTGGAGGGTAATAGATGGAAATGATCATATGAAATTACAAATCTTAAGGGTAAAATGAGAATTCCATGGAATTTGTTACAATTCCATGGGGTATATGATGGAAGCTTAATTCCATCAATTTGATAGAATTGGCTCTTCCATGGAGGCCAATTCTATCATACCAAACATGCTTACATCATGGAATTCATTTCCATTTCCATTTCCTTAGCTCCAATTCAAGCGTACCAAACGGGGCATAAGAATTGGAAAAGTGTGACAAGTTTTTTCTAAAACACTTATTCCTCTTCCTTAATTCCCTTTTTCTAAAACACCTATTCCTCTTCATTAATCCCCTTTCCCCGTCCTCCTTTAATTATTCTTGATTGTGCATCAGGATAAATTAAAAAAAGATTAATAAATATAAAAAATATATCTTATATTTAAAACCAATATCAACTTTCTAAATATATTTTATATCATCGACTAGAATGAGTAATTAGCAATGTGACTTGTTTTAATTTTCATGTAGATGTACAAAATTCATTTGACGAAGTAATAATTTAGTAGGCATTATGTATACTCAAGCTGAAATTGAGAGTGATATTTCTCTAATATAAATTACATTTTAAAGAAAAAAATAACACAAGTTAAAAGCACATAAATATAAAAAAAAAAGTAAATAAAAATTACGTTTGACTGTAACATATTTATTGATTGTGGTTTTTGAATGGGCACCGAAAAAAAATGTTCCGAAAAAAAAATATTGGACATTGAACTGAGACTCTGGGAGCGCAAAGTTATTGATATAATTTTACATGCAAGGGGGAAAAAAGATCTCCTGTTCAAATTCAAAGCGAGTCAAAACTTCACAAGGATTTCATGGCCCACATGCCGTTTCATGCCTGACACGTGACGTAAACATATAAATACGGAGCTCGCCACTGGCAACCGCTCTTAGCTTCTAGAGCGTCCCTGGTGTAATCCTAGTGCCGAGAGGTTAGAGCCCCAACAATCAACTTGAGCCTTGGTTGGCCCTAAAATCTTAGCGTCGACGAACTCAACGACCCAATTCAAGAATCAAGAAATCAAACAGAAATCGCAGTCGATGCTTTAAAATGACGGTACTTCAGCGCATCCATGTGGCGGGCTTGGACTTGGTTAGTGTGAAGGACGAGGCGTTTGAGCGTTTCAACTAGCTTGTGGGAAAAAAGAGAAAAGGGGGAGGTCTTCTGGAGTCAGGAAAAGAGGTAGAACTAGATTCAAGTTCAGCTTCGCTTGTTAAAATCGCCACAGAAGGCAGTAAAACGACCATGGCAAAAACGCCATTTCATGATCCAAATATTACGAGGCCCCAAGATGCGTATAAGATATTAGTTGATAATACAAACAAACCTTTTGAGCATGTCTGGATGGAGAAGAGGGATGATGGTCAGAAGATTCACCCTTTGGTTAGTTTTCTGGTTTTCTTGACAGGGTAACTTGTTTGCTTTCATTATGCCGGATCATTTTGGCACGCACTAATCTTGGCATTATTACATGAATTAAAGAGCTGCAGATATATTGAATTCGATTGAAATTGTATCTTGATCTTCTCATTCTTGCATAATTATGTTATACATCCTATATTTAGTGTAAATTGTGAGCATCTTGCTTCTGTTTTATAGTTTGCGCTTATTTCTTCAAAAAGATATGATCCGCGTGTTCTTTTTTGTCTTCCTCCTCCTCTTCGATCTGTATTCTGTACTGAATAATACTCTATAATTTCAAGGCGAAACTCTCTGCCTTGGATTTTGTTGATAAAGATTGTGGGGATATTGAGCCAATAAAGCCTCCCTCGATTGATTGCACCCCTTTCAAGATAGTGGAGGAAGTCAAGGATTTGAAGGAGCTGGCTGCCAAGCTGGGTGCTGTTCAAGAATTTGCGGTAAAACACGAGTGCTATACATTCAAAGTTGACTAGAACTTTTCTTCATGACCTGACTGACTTTTTTGTCGTTCCTTCAAATGTCTAGGTGGATCTCGAACATAATCAGTATCGTTCTTTTCAAGGACTGACTTGCTTGATGCAAATCTCAACCAGGACTGAAGATTTTGTGATAGACACTCTGAAGCTGCGTGTTTATGTTGGGCCTTATCTAAGGGAGCTTTTCAAAGATCCTACCAAGAGAAAGGTCTGACGTTCATGGTTAATATTTTTGTGTTAATCATCATGGTTAATATTTTTGTGTTAATCATCAAATTTGCCTCACTCTGTTGACTGTGTTTATGGTTGATTAGGTCATGCACGGAGCAGATGGAGATGTACGGTGGCTTCAAAGGGATTTTGGCATTTACATTTGTAATCTGTTTGACACTTGCCAGGTTTGCTTTGAAAGCTCTAAATGTTCGATTTTGAGATTTATCCTGTGAATGGTTGTCCATCTTACAGACATTAATATGGCTGTGACGATGTTTTAGCTGAAGAAAAAGGATTTGATGACAAAATCAACTTTCAGTATTGAATTACTTCTATCCATTTATGCTGGCAGTATCTCTCTGCATGCATAGGATGTTCTTCAAAGAATATGCAGAAGTAGCTTTTGGACAATCTGATAAATTATCTTCTTAGCCTTTTTATATAGAAGGAGCCTAATAGAATTCTTTGTTTAGCATTTAATGCATTTAGAACGAGCTGATGTGTTCAGCAACAATGGAACTAATGAAACGATGCCTATGAAGCTCTGTTGCATTTGATTCTCCTTGACCTATGTTCCTTAATTACCATCTCAGTTATTTTTAACTTTTATAACATTATTGTTATGCATGACTCTGTATTTTTATTCTCATGGGCTTTTGTTGTTGTTGTCGTCATCTCAGGCCTCAAGAGTATTAGAATTGGGAAGAAATAGTTTGGAGTATCTTCTACATCACTACTGTGGGGTTACTGCAGACAAACAGTATATATGCCTTTTCCTTTCATAGCTTTTCTGGAAAACAATGCCTTTTGATCGTCTTTACTCAGATGTATTTTTATTCCTTTTCAGTCTCACCTACATTCTTTAATATTGACTGGTCAACTCTTTGCAGTTACCAGAAAGCAGATTGGAGACTACGTCCTCTTCCTGATGAGATGCTTAGGTGCTATTATGTTTTGGACTTCTGAAATATGATAATTTCTTGATTCTTCTTGTCCTTGTTTTTTCCTTAGTTTGTTATTCGTTTTCTTCTTTCTTTTTCCAATTATTTTCTCTTGTTCTGGCTTTTATATATATACTTAGGTCTCCAAAAATAGTCAAATGGATAGTTCAGGTGTTTGAGGACATAAAGGTCAGAATATGGTTATTCTGGTTTGGATAGGTTGCCATTGTCATTTTTCACTGTATTATAGTGGTGATGGCCTGAAATGAATTGAAGACAGAAAATTTTGGTCCTTATTTAAAACAGTACTAACCACATTTCTTTAACATAGTCATATATAGCCTTTATTCTGTTGTCAGTGCACCCTCAGGATGTTCAAGCGATCTTGTTACTTAAGCTTGATCAAAATGCTAACGCCATCTTACAATGGCTTCTTTGTTGAATAGAATAGTAGCTGCAGCCTAAGCAAATCAGTTCCATGCATTGCTGATTTCAACTGTACAATTTGTCTATTAATATGTGAACCTCCCCCCACCACCCAGGAAGAAGACCATTTGTCCCTGCCAACTTCGTTTCTCATGTCTGATTCTAAGACTATGTTATTGTTTGATAATCACTACCATCTAATGAAGTGACATTATGGTGACAGATATGCCAGAGAAGACACCCACTATCTGCTGTATATATATGATTTAATGAGAAAGAAATTATTTGAATTGTCCAAAGATCCTCAGAATTCTGATAATCCTCTGCTGAAGGTAACTTAAAATTTCAAGAAATTCCTGCTTTGGATTCTATTGCTTAATATTATTGAAAAAATCTCAGTTTATTGGGCATCGGTATTGCGAGCTTCTCACAGAGCCAGGATTTATTGAAATTGGTTTCAAAAGTTATATATCTTGGGCAATTTTGTTTCTAGACCTTGGATGAGTATTTTCTTTAACCTCTGGCAACGTTTATTCGGTGCTAGTGCTCCAGTGATTTATGATCATTCCTATTATCTATTAAGTTATATGCTAGTTTGCCTTCGAGTTGAGATTAAGCATGTTAGATACTTAGATGAACATTGTTGCAGACCATATCATCCTCAAAATTCAGGAATAGTATTAATATTGTATTTTACACGCTCCTTTTCTAAGACCTCTTTGGGCGTGAAGCATAGACAAAATATAATTCCACTATTATTGTTCTAAAATTATTTTAAATGAATACAACTGCAAGGATCGGATTTCTATTTTTGTCCAACAGGATGGCTCCAATATTATGTAATTGACTATATAATCCCAAAAGCTCAACCTATTATTAGAAGGCTTAAGTATGGCTCTATGTGTGAGTGTCTTTAATGAGCATGTTTCAGTCAATTCTGTATTATATAGGTTAGGCTAGAAAGGATGATTGTTTGACCTTTCTGCTCTATAAAGAAATAGATTTTTAGGCTATGTTCATATCCTGGGTCCTAAATTTTTAACATGATAGAAAATCATTGCAAGGAAGTATCTTGATTTGACACTTTAATGGAGTCTTTTACCTCAAGGTTTCTGTCATTGGCAGGTGTACGAGCTCAGTTATGGTGTCTGCATGCAGCTATATGAGAAAGAGCTTTGGACTGGAAACTCCTTCCTAAACATACATGGGTTTGTTACCTTCTTCCGAATGTCAATCTTTCATTGAGTAGAAAGTGTTATCCACTTTCAATATTTACTCTTTTATGCCTTTCTTTGTATGAAAATTTAATTTTGTTCTGTAGTTTTCTTTTCATTGCATTTAATGCCTGCCAAGAGTTGTAAATCAAAGTCCAATTACTGTTGTCTATATATCCAGGTTGGAAGGGGCTGGTTTTAATGCTCTGCAATTGGCTGTTGTTTCAGTAAGATTCTCTAGAATTTTTTTATTTGGTATTAACACCCAATTGTTTTATTTCTTACAGTTGCCCATTGCTATTTTTAGTCATAGTATGTTCATTGCATGGCTTCAGGGCCTTTATGGATGGCGGGATTTTGTTGCTCGCACAATGGATGAAAGCACTGGCTATGTAATGCCAAATAAAACTCTTCTGAAAATTGGTAGATCAAATTTGTTTAAACAAGTATCATCTTTTCCACTAAGAGAGAGTGCTTCAGTTATATTCTACATGTCAACTTATTCTGTTATATTTTATCTGTGTAAAAGCCAAGCACTTGCCTGTCACAGTAGGCCAACTTAAAAGTTTGATGAAGTCAAAGCACCCATACGTTGAGAGCAACTATGACAACATTGTCAACATCATTTTAAATTCTCGGCAAAATGCTTATGCCTTTGAAGCAGGTGCACAAGAATTGGAAAGGGGACGTGTCCCAGCTGTGAGTATCATTTAACTAATAAACTTTTGCCCTGAAAATATTGGAATTGCCAAATCACCATTTTCTTTTGCCCAGAAACAGGGTACTCTTCAGCGTCAAAATCAATCTGGACAACTTGAATTTGAATCAAATAGTCCTACTTCAGAATTTTCTCGAGGCAGTCTCAATATTTCACAACAGAACAGGGGAGCTAACACTGGCATTTTATCTACTGCAAAGGTTTTAAAAAATCTTAATTTATTTGTTGTCTCAATATTTTTTCCTCTGAGGAGGAGGTCCAGTTTAACATTTAGTTATCTCTATGGGTAGGTGGGTCATTGGGCATACCGTAAGGTGCTAAAAAAAGCCTACTAGTGCTTTACCTGCTTTTTTTTTTCCACTTGCATTTTGCTTAATGGTTTTCGACATAGCATAATGGCGTCATGCGATCCATATAGCCGATCCCAACTAGTGGGATCAAGGCTTTGTTTTTGTTGTTGTTGCATTTTGCTTAATGAGGCCTCAGCTGTTTGAAGATTAGACTGACTTTCAAATTCTTGTTTTTGGTTGGTTACCAGTGGGATAAAATTTGTTCTTATTCTTCTTGATATGTCTCTGTCTAGTTCTAAGCTGCGTTTGGAATTTGATACCTTTTAACATTTGTTATTTTCTAGGGAAACGAACAGATCAAGCCAGAACAGATTGAAACTCACATGGCCCAAAAACATGCGAACGATCCAGAGAGTATGAGATGCAACGACCAAGAAAACACAAATCAGGTCAGGGAGAATAGTTTGGCGTCCAATATTTCTGTTAAAGAGGAAGATGTCTCAGAATTATCATCAAACTTTGAAAGATGCTTCCAGGCGAACAATCAAAATAAATCCACACCGTCCTAGAAAAAACAAGAACCCAGTGGCTTGTTGCAACTGAAGCCACATTTTATTGTGAACAGGTCAAGTTTGAAGACGATGCAGAGAAAATGCGTCTTCCTCATCGGTGTGACTGACTAAGGCAGTTCCACCTACGGAGATTAAAATTGCAATTTTCGGCTGATATATTGAAAATACAGATTTAGACTTTGTACAGGTGAATGGCAGAAACTGCGATCGAATATAATTGAGCAAAAACGAAAACTATATAAAATATCTTACATGGGTCATTTTACATATCTAGTTACATTTTGTTATTAGTGTTGTATGAATAACATGCTCAAGGGTTCAGATCAACCCGTTCCATTTTCTCCTCTCTATTACTATAATATTTTTCCTTTTTTTTTTAATTGAGAGAGGACCACGATCATCATAACAGGAAAAAAAAATACTGGGTAGCTGACCGGAAGCAGACCAGAAATAAGAGTATTTTATTCTGAAATTAACAAATGGGGGATGTTCTTTCTTTTATTTTGCTGACTCCATGGTGAAAACTTTTGACGTGCGAATGATTCTTTCCAGCTTCTCTTTTGTTCATAAATTTGCTACAAGGGGAATTAAAATATTGTTATTAACCATACTTTGAAGAGTAATTTTGTAATATGGTCACAATATTTATCATCCACTAAATATTTGCTTGATACTGATTAAGACAAGAAACCACCGGCTGCGCCCCTTCATTTTCTTAATTAACTACTCGTGATGCACCAATAATTTTTTATCAGGATATAAAAGCTTCTCACTCACAATATTTGGTTTTCTGCACAAATTTGTTTTCAGCGGAAATTACAATATCATGGATTAATTTAATTGGCAAACGACTCAAATTACTCACGAAAGTGAGCTTAATATGTCATTTATTATATTAGTTCCAACAGAGGAGCGTTACAAGAATATTTTTTTTCCCTTCAATGGCAACTCCTGTTCCAATTTCTCTTTCATTTGCTATGATAAAAAATAAAAGTCAAGGTCAACCATTTTATGTGGGTCTATGCCTACCAATTCCTCTCTCATTTTCTTTTCTTTTTATTCATTCTCTCTCATCTCTTTTTCCACTCATGTTCTTCCTCTTCCTCTTCATAAAGGTATATTTAGAAAAAAAAAAAAAAACTTCTATAATACATATACTACGTTTAACTAATTTTAATCAATAGATTTTTTTACCAAAACTTTAACTAGTAGTTTGATTTGCATTATTTAAATAGTTATTAGTTATAAAAAGGATATGGGGAATTCAATGCATATAGGTTATCCAATGTTATGATTATTTACTTTCTAAAAAATATACTATTGACATTTTTTTTTTTGGGCCAATATACTATTGACATTTTGAGTAACAAGTACATGCTAGAAGACATTTAGACAAGAATATCTCTCTTTGTGCCGAGCTGACGCTAGCTTGTGACCTTGTGTAGGGGCATTACGGTGATGTTTGAATAATAGGATAGGGACTCTTGTAGTATTAAAAAGAATACCTCTCTTTATATTATATCCAAACTCCAAAGGTTTTTCTCCTCCCAAAAGTTTCGACATAGGTTTGGACACACAAGAGTGGACTGAGAAGAAACCGCAGATGAGCCTGAACCTTTGGTAGGGGTAGATGTAGCCGAATGTGTTTAGATATCGCTTCATGCAATTCAAGGAGGGGTAGGTGTGTCATCAATGCGGATACAAGGTTTTGTGGTAAATGCAAGGTGAGGAGTTCCAATTTGATTTGCGCATTATGGAAATTAAGACATATGATATTGTGTTGGGTTTACAATGGTTACAATACGTGGTGCATCATGCTTCTTGGAACTATGATGATCTGGCCATGATGTATTGGCGTAAGAACTCGATTTGCACCCTACGTGCCACTTCGAAGGCAAATTGCAAGCTAGTTTAGCGTTTAGAGGGTTTCGATGAGGGGAAGCCAATTTTTCCACCTTCAAGTCGTAGGGGATCAAGATCACTCAAGTTACAAATTGGCTAGCGTTTCACAAGAGAGGGGGTGGGAATTACAGGACTACTTAAGGAATTTGGTGATGTGCTTTCTGAACCTAAGTCACTACCACCATTAAGGGAGGGACATAACTATCTATAATTCTTTATGAAGGGTAGCATCCGATAAATCTTCAGCCTTTTCGTTATCCCATTATGTAAAAGGACGAAATTGAGTAGCAAGTTAAAGGATTGTTGGAGGGTGGGGTGACACAGGAAAGTTCTTCTCCGTTTACTTCTCCGAATGTTTTGGTGAAGAAGAAAGATGGAACTTGGAGGATGTGTATAGATTTCCAAGAGCTTAATAAGCGAACTATCAAAAATAAGTATCTAATTCCTTTAGTGGATGAGCTATTGGATGAGCTTCGGAAGACTAGGTGGTTTACTAAGTTGAACCTTAGAGCTGGCTATCATCAAATTTGGATGAAGCCTTGTGATGCTTATAAAACGGCCTTTCAAACTCATTCGGTTTATTATGAGTGGCTAATGTTGCCATTTGGGCTCACTAATGCACTAACAGCACCTCTAGAGGTTTGTATTGGTTTTCTTTGATGATATTCTCTAGCATGGTTTTACACAAGTATCTAAGACTTGTATTTGAGATTTTGAGGAAATATCATTATTTTGTCATAAATTGACAAAACAACAACGTGCATTGGCATAAATCTGATACTTCCATAAACGTGTATTGAAATTATTGTCAATATATGTGTATTTGGATGTTACAAGTGAGACCTCAAAGTAGACAATTTTGGAAGCCCCAAAGCAGAAAATTTCGAGAGTGATGTGCTAGGATGTTACAAGTTGTATCAAAGTGTGGAATCAAATATTGGAATGTTATCATTGGTATCAGACGTTGGGGCGTTATACATGATATCGGATATTGGAATCAGATGATATTAGAGCGTTATAAAGAATTCTGAAAGCCCAAAGTGGACAATTTTAAGAGTAATGTGTTAGAATGTTGTAAGTGGTATCAGAAGCTCGAATGTTACAGACAGTATCAGAGCTTGATATAATATTACAAGTGGTAGTAGAGCTTGGTTTTAAACTCTGGTATAATGGGGTATTAGAGCATTGTCGACAACTTCGAGAACCCAAAAGCAGACAATTTCAAGAGTGGTGCTTGGATGTTTCAATACCTGAATAATGCAAACACGTCCATGGTTGTCTAGCTACTCGTTGCTACAAAAATTTCTTTTAATTTACTCAATTACAAGATTTCTATCAATTACATTTTTTAAGATGGAACGCATGATTTATTTTTTGCCTCCTACCAAAAGATGCAACAATGAAAACTATTGAAAAGTGATGCACATCTAATGTGAGCGTAGACTCTACAACTGAATTATATATTATTTATGTTTGGAATGTATGTTTTAATTTATTTTTTTCACAGCCCTTTCTGTGAACAAAGATAAAATAAAATAAGGTCAACCTTTAATGAAAAATATTATAATTTCTTAAATATAAGATTTCATATTTGAGTTCATGTTAAATTGTTAATGTAGGGAATATCTGAAAAAGAATTAGCTCCTTTTTGAATTTGGGGTTATTAAATACTAGCCAAACAAGCATGATATTAAACAACAGGTCTTGTTACTTACTTGGTCATATTAGTGAATCATTTCCCTAGCCAATTTGGTTAAGAGTGTTAGATAGATCAACCTGCTTTGATTTTATATTAAATCACAGGTCTTGTCGCTTGATCGTTAGAGTTGTGCTTTAATAACTATATTTTATTATGATATTATATATAATTTATTTGTGAATGTGCCATGTGCATATTCTCAATGGAAAATTCTTCACAAACAGTTAAATACACTGTTTAGATAATTACTTATCCGATGATGCTTGAAATTTGAAAAATGTATGAAATTCATCATAGCATTGTTATTTTTCTTACATGAAAACATATAAAATTAGATCCCATGGGCCCTGATCACTAGGTAATTAATTCTTTAAACATGTACTTATGAACAATTTTTTGAAAATTCTTTTATTATACAAAACGTAACGAAGACTTTAATTGTAACTTTCGTATTGCGAGTAGGCGCCTGACTTGTTTTCCCACGAATCAATTCATTTTATCGAAGATCTTAAGGGAGGGAATATATATATATATATATATATATATATATATTTATATATCCTTCTTTCTATAATATAAGACATATTTATAGAGTTAATCTTAATCTTAAATATAAGACAAAATTTTTATATTTATTAATATTTTCCTATTTTATCACTATTGATGATCCCTTAACAATAATCAGGCAGGAGAAGGAATTCAGGACAATGACTAAGACATTTCAAAATATATACTACTATTTTATTAACTAATTTAATTAATTTTTTTTAATTAAATTAAATAAAATAAATATGTTTATATTATATTAAAGGTGGGAAGAGTGTTAGATTAATAAATAATGACGAGCTGTGTAAAAAGAAAAATAATGGCGAGTTGATAAACCCATTATTGAGCGGGTCAAGTTTCCATCCACAGGAAAGTTTTGTACAATGTACCGTCTACAGTGTCTATCCTCCAATGCCAAGCGCTTGCTTTTCCACGCATTTGACAACTGCCATCCCCATTTCCCACTAAGAAAGAAGCTCTCTACATTTACCCTTATCCAAGCCATTATCTATATATTTAATTTATTTTTTATGGGTTAAAATTAGTAACTGCCGGTTATATTCAACCAACCGGTAAAATATCACTCTCCAGTCTCCAGTCTCCAGTAATAGGATTACTATGGCAAACAAATAATAGTAGTCAATACAGAGAAGATGAATGGCTAAAAGTGTCATTATATTTAAAATCGATGAAGTATTAGGGAGAATGGCACTATGTTTAACAGCCTTAGATTGTCTCCCACAGGCGAAGCTCCGTTATGTTGCCCTTAAGTTACAACTCCCTATGACGGTATGACCAATCTCGCCTCAAGGGCAACATTGCCTTTTCCGATTTCACTGTCCATATTTGCAATTATCTCCCCTGCAAGGTCCTCACTCGTCATTCTCGCAGCAGAATGTGGTGGTAAATTTGGAAACATGTTGGAATAAATTTAGTTCGTATTTCTTTAAAGATAAAATAAATAAAAATCAAGATTAATAAATGAATAAAAAAAATAAAAAGTAGAGGCCACTTGGCACCGTTAGGCCATGAACATAAGCTATAACACCCAGAAAACAGTGACACTTGTAGTTGGCCATGCAGAGTTACACATAACTCGCTGTTTCATTTATTCACGCTTATTTTTTTTTAATTAATTAATTAACTATAGTTCAGAAGCACCTTGATTTGCTCTTTCCTTCTTCATCACTGCAGAACCATCCAAGCCGAGTGGCGTTTTGACTCACCGATTTAACCCGCAAAACGGGGGGTCGCTCTAACCGCCAGTTTCCATGCAATCTAGGTACGGGAGGCTGGAAAAAAAAATACCGCTTTTCCCTTTCTTTTTCTTTTCTTTTGGGGATTTATTAGAACTTGCAAAGTTGTCAACCTATCCAATGTCATATGGCCCCTGGTTTTAGCCCTGAATTGAATTTTCTTCTTCTTCCTCCCTCCCTCTCTCTCTGTATTCTCTTTCTTCTTTCTATATAGACACATATCATCTTCCTTAACTTCCCTATCATCCCCAGTAATCTCTCTTGTCTTCGTACCGGCACTTTACTTCGTTTTCAGCTTTCCACGCATACGAATACCTCTCACCATCTACAGTCGACTGCACTAAATTTCATTCGCACTCTTGATTAGGCCCATAAGTTCTTCAAAGTCTGGATTTTGGTTATCGAAGCAAAGATCTTGGTTATGTTTTCTTGAATATAATGTGTGGGTGAAAGTACAGAGGCCATCGGCATCAATTCAGGTCTTGAGACTGTGTGTTATCTGTGAAAATGGAGGCGGGTTTGGTGGAACAGGGAAGGGACAGAGTAGGGCATGTGAACAAGGTTGGTTATGTGAAGAGATTCATCGGTAAGAAGAGGAAGCCTTACAGAAGAGTTAGGCGTAGTCCCACTGTTTCAAAGGCACTTCAGGAGCTTTTTGTGTCATGCCGGGACACATTTAAAGGCCCTGGCACCGTTCCTTCTTCTCAAGATGTTCAGAAACTATGCCACATTCTCGGTATACACACAACTTTCTCTTGATTTTGCTTCTACTCTGATATGTTTGGATTGATGATAGTATAGACCATAGAAGGATTCTGATCTCTCCGTTGCATGTTATGGCTGCTGATCTGTTTCCCTTCGTCTTATCTTGACCTTTCCATTTGTGTCACTGTAATCAGATGCCGTGGAGCCAGAAGATTTTGGATTGAGTAGTGACTTGCATTTCTTCAAGCCTGGAAACGGATTCAGAGAGAATCCAAGGGTCACATACACAACCATTTACCAGTGCGAGAATTTCTCTGTAAGTCATCTCACAAGCTCCTGTGTATGTATGTGTTTGTGTGATACATACATATATATATATATAATTGGTCTTTTTTTTTTTTTTTATATGTATAGCTCTGCATCTTCTTCCTACCAGCAACGGCGGTGATTCCCCTCCACAACCACCCGGGAATGACAGTGTTCAGCAAGCTTCTGCTTGGACAGATGCACATTAAATCCTACGATTTGGTCGATCCTATTATTCCTGAGACATCTGAGAATACGTCTCGACCATCTCAATGTGGGTATTAAAGTCTTTCTCTGAACATGGCGTTGTTGCATGTACTGGGTTTTTCTGGATCTGACATGTAATAATAACTGTTGGTTTGGTATGTGCAGTGAAATTGGCCAAGTTAAAAACTGATAAGGTGTTCAATTCACCTTGTGATACTTCAGTGTTGTATCCAACCACAGGAGGCAACATACATGAATTCACAGCTATAACTCCATGTGCAGTGCTCGACGTCCTTGGCCCTCCTTATTCTAAACAAGATGGCCGAGACTGTTCCTACTATAGAGATCATCCCTACACTGCTTTTTCAAGTCAGTAATACTGTCCCATAGATTCTGGTCTATATATTCTTTATCGATGATATATATTTGTGTGTGTATCTGATTGGCAGCCATTTTTGTGTTGTAGATAGAGAGATTAACAGGGCGTGGGCGAAAGACGAGAATGGAAGGTATGGTTGGTTGGAAGAGATTGAGAGGCCAGAGAATTCTCAGATGGACGGAATTGAATACTTAGGACCTCCAATTGTAGAACCTGGTAGCTAGTTAGATCTCGTTTCAGAATCCTAATTGCTACAGAGAGAGTTTGAGTTGTGAGTTGAGCGATCTTCTTCATATGTATACTTGGCGATATATAAAGATAATATTGTATTTACTAATTAAGGGATGCATTCAAGCTTTGGCCTTTTGTGTATGGCATGATCACCAACCTTCTGGGATTTATACTCTCAGATGTATATATCAACAGATCTCCCTCGCTTCAAAGATTATATAATCTAGCAGGCCACTACTGGTGTAAAAACGCTCTAATTTGTGTTGGTAATTCATAATGGCGGTCACCCAATAACATGTGAAAAATCTGAAACATATTGTACATTAAACCTAGGTGCTTGAGTTTGTTAAATTGTCTCCTTTCCTGGACCCGGTTGGGTCCAGCTAGAGAATGTCTAAAATTGACTTGTTGGAGGTAATCATTTTAGGTGGGGAAGGGTAGGCCAAGAAAGTGGAGCACACTGTTGTTTTGATATTTTTGGCATCAAGGTGGGGAATTGACTTTTTAAGGTGATACGTACAACGTTTTGCACAATGTGGGTGAAGAGGCTAATGGGGTCAAATCATGAAAAGATGAAAAGCTTGGCTGGAAAGGAAGGCGAAGCGAAGTGAAGTGGGGTTCAAGACTTTAAAAGCAGGAACTAACGAGGAGCACAAACGAGGTCCATAACGTTGCAATAGAGTGAGGTTAATAATGACGGAGACGTTGTTGTCCCATAAAAATATCCGAGAAATAATGTCAATTCTCAGATACTGGTGGTACCTTCTTTTATCAATGAAGCGCTCCAGGATTCTTTAATTTCTTAGGTTATAATGTAAAACTTCTTTTGAGAAAATTGCATTTAGGTCCCAGATAAAAAAAACTATGATAAAAAAGTTCCTTAAAATCATAAAATTGTATTTAAGTTTCGTGGGACTTTTTTGTAACAGATTGTAATTATCAAATGCTTGTGAATTTGTCAATGAGCGCCCATGGACTTATCGGTATAAGCACCCATAAATTTATTAGTGGAATTAGAATTTATTATAAAAAAGTCCTATAAAACTTAAATGTAATTTTAATGTTTTAAGGAAACATTTTATCATTTTTTCTCTTATTTGAGACCAAAATATAAGTTTCCCTTTTTTTTTGGGCCAACCATTTTTATGCAACATGGATGGCATTCGTATCCTCTTTTCTTTAATCACGTTACTACCTCCATTCTTTAGCATGTGTTTGGAAACACGTTTTGGGGGTAAATAAGTTCTTATTATGCAAGTTGAGATAAAACTCCTCTCACATACTTATCTCATATACCGTAAATCACGATTTATAAGCACTTATTGCCCAAAAATAAGCTATTCCAAACGAACACGCTAAAAGTTCGCATACTAAAAGTTCAAACCACAAATAAAAAGAAATGGATGGAGTTTTTTTTTTAATGAATCCTGCATTTGTTATGCTTTGTTAAAATTATTCCTTTTAGATTATTACATGTGTTTTTTAAAATAAAAAGATAACGATGAACTTGAAATTACATCAAACAACTGACACATCAAAACAGAGTTAAGACCTTCGTTCGAACAAGGTCTAGACAATAATCAGGCGGCTCCAAATTAAGTACACATTCCTGGTTTAACTCCCTCGCAAGTCAGTCAACATATTCTAGAGCTTTTCCTATAAGAGTGTATAATTTATGAGTCCCAGTGGGAAAATATGAGCGATCTCAAGCTCTAATAACTGAATATACAAAGTGATATATAAGTATTCCGGCCAAAAAGATACATATGAAATATACTTAATGACTGTATTTTTTTTTCCAACCTGAATGACTGTATTTTTTTTTTTCCAACCTGAATGACTGTATTTTATAGGATTGCTCATGTGTTTTTTCTATTTTGAATAACCTAGTTAAATTAATAATTAGGTACAATAATTTGCTTTGGGCTTTTTAGTCTGTTCCAGTAACAAAAATAGAAGTACTATAATGTGAGGGTGGCCCAGTGGAGGGATTTAACTTTCTCAAAAATGTGGGTTTCATTTGTGGTGTATCAGTATGTCTACTTTCTATTTGAAAGGCCCATGTTTCCTTCATGAATTTAGGCTGGGCCATATTTTATTTGTTTGCACAACTGTATATTTAGTGTGTGTTATTGTCTTCGATTCAAGTTTGTGTTTAGATTAACTTTTGAGAATAACTTTTATGATTTACGAGATTAGTATATGAGAAGAGTTTTATCTCAACTTATAAAAAATATCTTCTGAAACCACGGTTTGAGTGTTTCATAAACACTCGCCAAATCAAACTAATTTTTTAAACTTATTCGAGCTTGGTATTCTCTTGTTCTACTTTTAACAATACATGATCTTTATTTCCAACAAAAATTATAAAGGGCGTCAAATGGTAAAATGAGGGAGTATCTGGCTGGCACATCAAACGCTTTAATACTGCTAGTAACATCACAACGTCTTGTTCTTGAAATTGTATGTTTTATTTTAAACATAATGATTGTGTTATGAGGGAAGAAACATTTAGTTTTTTCCTTCCCTCTTAACCCTTTCCTCATGCATATGCATGCATAATGTGAAGCATTAATAGTAGATGATTCTCCAATGCATATGTATGCATAATGGTAAGCGTTATTAGTAGATGAGTATCGACAAGTCAGCTCATACCTTCTCCAATGTATATGTATTCGTGGTGGTAAGTGTTAAAATGTGTTAAGAGGGGAGGTATTCCGACTCTAATAAGACATCCTTCGTTACCTCCAACCAATGTGGGCTATTTGAGTCTGACTCTGATAATTATAACTTTAATTGTTAAGGCAAGTTAAAGTATAATGTTTTTTTTTTCAATCGTGTTTTTATATGATAAATATTTAGATTAACCTCGTATTAGTAGAATTCCTTGAAAAATGATTCTCTTCCCTAAAGACAAAAGGCAAAAGAAATAAATTAGCAATAGAACTCTCCATTCATTCTCTTTGTCATCACTTTTTTTCCTTTATTCTGTTTTTTAATTTCTTATTTTCAAACGTTCAAATTTAGTAGTTTCACTTGCTATGTAGATTGTCATGATGTTGGTGCCACTTTTGGTGTGTCAAAAAAGATAAAACCTTCAAACAAATTTGAGTGCACCCATGGTGCATATGCATGTAATAATACTAATATGTTTACAAACTGTACTACTGCTAAATGCACACATGGAGCTCACGTGCAAACAAATCACTGCACATAAAAGAAACTGGTTCAAATCAAGCTGTGGTTCCACTGTTAAATTTCTCCAGAACTGTGTCTACAAGAAATGACGCTTCTTCATCAAACCAAAACCGACAAAATAATCCCACCTTTTCTTTTGGCTCTAGCCTAAAGTAGAATAATAATTTGGTCAGATTTAGTTGCATATTTATCTTGACTAGACCAACTGTCTAAAAGACAGAAATGAAACAAAAAAAAGAAAAAAGAAAAGAACAAGGAAAGGAAAAGCATCCAACGTGTTAAGATATTTGGCAAGTTGTAAATTTCAGGTTAATAGAAACCCGAGCGGCAAACTCTTATCATAAAACTTACTTTAAATACGCAATTTGACCTTACAAAGAACAAATATATAGCATGGTTGCATGACAAGAATTCTGAAGTTGCAATGGTCTCGATTCACTACAAAAGCACCAAGAGAATTGAGTACATGATAATTAATTAATTAATATTAACATAATTTAATCTTTTAACTGATCCTCGGGCGAAAAAGTGCAATAGCAGAACGTGATATGTTTTATATAACTCGCAAAACGATATCTTCTAACGGTCACTCATCTCATATCACGATGAAAATTATTGAGTTGTTCGGAAGCAGCGATGCACTTCATATTTTAGCCGTTGTTTAAAACACTCATCATGTTGTGGAAGGCTGGAAGCTACTTGTTTGTCTCTGCTCTTCAAGTGAGAATGAACACATACTCGGTTCTATTACTGGTAAACGAAAGAGAAAAAGAAAGGCGCCAAACTCAAGAAATATAAAATGAGGGGCCATCTTCTCTTAAAGGGAAGGGACAAAAAAGATAGGCTTAGTGATCCCAGAAAGCGATAGTTTATGTCTAGTTGGTTACAGTTCTCACACTCTGAGCCAAACCCACCTTCTGTTAGTTTCCTTTGTAATCATGAAAAAAATAAAGTGACAAAGTAAGTTCATTAACAAGATCTGCTGCTGGACTCCGCATGTTCATGTCAAAGATATCATCTCGAGGAATAAAGGGGTCTCCATCCCTCCCTCCCGAATCTTCCTTTTACTTTATATCAGAAGCTATGTTCTCTGCAAAGCAAAACAATACCCCGGGAAATTAATGGACGACCAAGTTCGAGACTCTTCTGACTGACAATGCCGAAATGTCCGTTTGTGAGATATTCCAGTGTGTGCCTTTTGGCACTATCATTTTCTTCCAACCCCTCAAGTTCTGACACCTGGGAAACTTGTTTCTTTAAGTCAGTAAGATAATATTTGATTTCGGGACTTGATATACGTAGGTTGTTTGATTATGGTTCTTCTTCTTCAACTTATAAACAGGAGCAGAAAGAGACATGCTTATAATTTTGACCTTTTTTTTATTTTATTTAAATCTGGGGTATTTTTACTAGTTACCCACTGTGCTTCAGAAAATTCATGCTTAAGTTAGGATATCGAGTTGGCTTGCAATAAGAAAAGAAAACACCATACTCTAAGGCCTCGTAAGCTCGGAAGAACCATAGTTGAACTCAGCACTCAAACTAATTTGTTCATCGACCCTGTCGAGGTAACTATAAACTTTTCTGAACAGGTTATACGCTTGTTGGTTTTCCATGAATCATGTCATTTCTTTGAGCCAGTTATCAACGTTGGAGACTTTTGGCCTAGGATTAACTGAAGATAACTACTTCATTAAACTTAACCCGTCTTGTTGCAATTGCAGGGTTTCTGCTCATGATCTTGGAAAACCACGCTTCAATTCTGAGAGTATATGTGATCTTGAGTATATATTTTCTCAAGCACTTTCTAGGATAACCATGGAACTCTAGTTCATTTCCTGCACACCCATTACTAATGGCAGAAAAATTCTATCCTCCGAAGCTTTTGATTTTCGTGACACTTCTGTTTTCTATCAATCATTCAGAGCAGCTGCAATCCTCACAGCCTCAGACTCTTCTAAGAATCAAACGGCTCTTGAACTTTCCTTCTGCTTTAAGTAGCTGGAATAGCAGCACAGACTTCTGCAGTCCTGACTCAGATTCTTCTCAAACTGTTGTATGCTATGAAGATACCATCACGCAGCTTCACATAATAGGTGATAAGAGAGCTTCGCCACTTCCTAAAAATTTCTCAACAGTTGTCTTTTTCGCAACACTAGCCAGGCTTCCCCATTTGAAAGTCCTCACACTGGTTTCTCTTGGCATCTGGGGTCCACTTCCTGGCAAGATTGCTCGATTGTCATCGCTGGAAATAGTTAATATGAGTTCAAATTTTCTATATGGTGTCATCCCTCAGGAGCTTTCATTACTGTCAAATCTTCAAACACTCATTCTTGATGACAACAAGCTTTCTGGTGAGCTTCCAGATTGGCTTGATTCTCTTCCAGCCTTAACAGTGTTAAATCTGAAAAATAATCTGTTCAATGGGTCTGTTCCTGATTCTGTGGGTAGCTTGGAAAATCTGAGAATTCTTTCACTTTCTCACAATCACTTTTATGGACCAGTACCCGATTTAAGGCATTTGACAAATCTTCAAGTGCTGGAATTGGATGATAATGCTTTTGGACCTCAGTTTCCTCGACTTGGTACCAAGTTGGTCACACTTGTTCTAAGAAACAATAGTTTCAGATCCAGTGTCCCTGCTGAAGTGACCACGTTTCATCAGCTTGAGAGATTTGATATCTCATCAAATTCATTTGTGGGACCATTCCACCCTGCATTGTTATCTCTTCCATCTATCACTTATCTCAACATTTCTGGAAACCAACTCACTGGAATGCTTTTTGAAAATCTAACCTGCAGTTCTGAACTCCAAGTTGTGGATCTTTCATCAAATCTGTTGACTGGAAGCTTACCTGAATGTTTACAGTCAAAAAGCAGTGATAAGACCGTCCTTTATGCTAGAAATTGTCTGCAAAATATGAATCACAATCAACACCTACTTCCCTTTTGTCATACTGAAGCCTTAGCTGTGGGAATATTACCTGAGAGCAAGAAACACAAGGATCAATCTAAGGTTGGCCTTTCTACTGGGATAGTGAGCGGGATTCTTGGAGTAATAGCGCTTGTTGCCTTGGTTTTCTTCATTATTAGAAGAGGAAATGTCAGAAGCAACATTAAGAGTCCCCCAACAAGATTAATATCAGAGAGTGCAACTCTTAAACACTCATCTAAGCATCTTTCTGATGCAAGTAAGTCTCTTTTTCTCTCTTGTGAATTCAACCCAACAATTTGATGTCTGATTGATTGTAACTGAAGGAGTAATCAGAATCTGCTTATAAATTAGACTCAGCAGTACATAAATACTTTCGTCTATCCTTCCACATTTAAGATATATGGTGTAACCATTTCTTTTTCCTGAACTTAAAGGGTACATATCTCAAACAATGAAGTTGGCAACAGTTGGCCTGCCAAGTTATCGAGCTTTCTCTCTGGAAGAGATTGTGGCAGCGACAAACAATTTTGACACATCCTCTTTCATGGGTGAAAGTTCTCAGGGACAGGTAACCACTTTTTGATTGGTTTTTTCATGCTAGTGCACATCAAACAACTTTCTTTTTGTACATATCACTGGTTCTTGGCTTACATGAAATAGTATGATAACCTGCAGCAGTAAAGAAATTTGGCCATGTATGTTACTTTTAAGTAATTTATGATTCTTGGATGTTCAGATGTACAGAGGCAGGCTGAGGGATGGTTTTCTTGTTGCTATAAGATGCGTGAAAATGAAAAAAAGATACAGCATTCATTATTTTATGCACCACATAGAATTGATATCACAACTCAGGCATCGCCATTTAGTCTGTGCCCTAGGACACTGCTTTGAATATTATTTAGAAGATTCAACTGTCAGCAGAATATTTCTTGTCTTCGAATACGTTCCAAATGGCACACTCAGGAGCTGGATCTCAGGTAAATTCATTGAAACATCAATTATAATGATCTACTCCATCATGAAATTATAATTTTAATCCTGATTTTATCTGTTCTGAATTTTCACTTTCCGTTCTTTATCATGATGGGGTTTACATGTTGTTCAGCTGATAGGCGCTCAAAAAAATCACTTGGTTGGACCCAACGCATAGAAGCTGCAATTGGAGTAGCAAAGGGAATTCAGTATTTGCACGCTGGCATTGTCCCTGGTATATATTCAAACAATCTCAAAACAACACATGTTTTAATGGATCAGAATCTTGGTGCAAAAATCTGCAGTTATAACCTGCCCTTTTTATCTGACATGGGAAAGGTATGAAGAAAATCATTGTGTTTTTAGAAAAATGAAAAAGAAATAATGTCTTCCCTGCAAGTATGATCTTGGAAGATGGCTTCAATTGATTCTCCCCTAAACTTATTTTTGCAGGTTGAGCACGGAACATCCTCCAGTGGCTCAAAAAGTCCTAGCGTTAATAAAAGGTTCCTTATAGAAATTAATTTAGTCTGCCTTTGAGTAAAGTGACTGAACAATTAATAACAAACACGACACTTCTCTTAAATGACAACGAGGACTAACACTATAATACATGATATGGGATGGTTTCATAAAAAAAATACTTGAGCTGCATTATATAAAATAATTAGTGTGTAATGAACGAACTCTATTGCTTTGCAGTGCAAAACATGAAGATAAGTCAGATATATACGACTTTGGAGCAATACTACAGGAACTGATTCTGGGAAGGGCAGCAAAATCAAGGAATGAAGTGGATGGTTTGAGGGTCCTGGTATTAACAAATTCTCTTCTCACCATTTCCCACATTTTCAGATTCGCTTCTTGAAATTTTACATGATCCTTTGCTCATAGATACAGAAATTTGGTATCAAGAGGATGACTCTGATTCTTGAGTCAGAATGCGAGTATCATGATTAAGAATAAAAATATAAGTTTAAGCTTGTCATAGACAAAACTATAAAAAATATAATAATAAAACAAAGAACATCCATTCCGTAAAAGCAAGAAAAATTGAGATACAGATAGGTCATATGTGTGCAATGTATTATTGATCTGTTACTCAATGTATCAAACTCCAGAATTTGAGAGTCATATTAATTACCAATCGTCATCCTACCCGAAAAAAAAAAAGGTCAAAGCCATAGGACACGACGCCCATTGAAAGGTAGATGCCAGCATTTAGTTTTCTAGTATAAATCATTTGCAAGTTAATGTGAACTGCAATTAATTGGATCTCGTGGCAGTTTCAAGCGAGCATAATTGGTGATGAGGAAGCTAGAAGGAGCATTGTAGATGCAGGAGTTCGCAATTCATGCTTGGACCAGTCGTTGAGAACGATGATGGAGATTTGTACGAGGTGCCTGGCCAAAGATTTAGCAGAAAGACCTTCCATTGAGGATGTCTTGTGGAATCAGCAGTTTGCTGCTCAGGTTCAGGGTGCATGGCGAGGGGAATCTCAAAGCAGTGAGGGGTCTCCTGGATCTCCTTTTGAACCTCGACGACTCACCTTCCATTAGTGTCAAACTAGTTTTTGTATATTAGTTTCAATGTAAGCCACAGCCCACAGGTTCATGTATCCCGCTGAGATCATCACTTGTTATAGCATACCAGAACAACAAAAGATCAGGAATGCCATCTTAGTTCGGCTTCATACTCAATCCTTATCCGGACGTAGAAGGGCTTTGTCCAATTTTCATTTTAAATTCCTCCAATGGGACTCCACTTTCGTTCGAGCCTCCTTAGTTTTCTGTCTTGTCTAACTGAGACGAAGATGATGAATGAGACTCAAGTCTTTAAATATGACAGCCTTCACCCTTAATGCGCAAACAACTTCAGAAATGCTCGTGATTAGCTCTCCATGTAATACAAGCGTACATAGTACCAGAACATCTGTTATGGCAAACTTTCGTATGACTTCAAAGGTATGAAAGATAAATTGCAAAGCTAATTGTAATTTCTAAGACAAAGCTGAATCTCAAATGGAATGGCATGGGTGGGGTATGAAAGGATGAAAGTCGTAATGGCAAATCCCCGTCTTAAGTGTCTTCTGAAGGCAACGTTCCGAGGCAAGAAGAGCTACCACAAAAACATGGCAAGCCCATAGGCCTTGTCCTGATTTCTCCATAGCTAAAAGTAAGCTCTTCATCCCTTTCTATATCTTTTAAAGCAAAGAAACGAAGTCGAGGAAATAAAGCTCCCGACCTTCTCACTAATTTCGTGGTTAAATTACCACCATCACAAGAATGATTAATGAACCGTGCAACATTTCCTATTCTCGTGGCATCAATGTTCATCCTCAAACAAGCCCTTCCAGATGGCAGATGCTCCTTCACAACCAAAAGAGCAGAAGAAAACTTACCTTGCGATGAAAGCTCATCATAACACAGATGTCTCCTCCTTGCTTCCTTAGTTGTCAAGAGTTCACCTTTATTTAACAGGAAACCGAACATCAATCTTACATGCAGATAAATAAAGCCACGCATGGACACACAAGCAGGAGATATTTCAATCAGTTCGCCTTAGCAGACTCAATAAATTAATTTCTATCAATCTTCACACAAACTTTCTTCTGATGTACATATATTTAACACATAATGCGAAAGTTTGAATATTGCACTTCTCTATTTTACGAGAATTCATGTATATAAGAAATTCTATGGCAAATATCAGTGCCAAAGTCCTCTGCTGAAACGGCATTCAGAAGGAGAAGGTCACATTATTTCATGTTTTCCTTTGCGGTTAACCTAAGGTAGCCAAGCAACATATTAAATTGTATAACCATTTACTTTGTCCGGTAACATTTTTTTCAACCAAATGGCAACAATAAATGCAAAATTAACGGAATGAAGGCAAACAAACTTGTAATAATATATACCTGCATATTCACATACGAACTGCCCTTTCTGTATCAATTGGTCAGCGTACAAACCCCATCCCTTCCTCCTATCTCTCCCGATTTTCAACCGAACTGAAATCCCCTTCTGATTCAAACGATTCCCACACTGCAACCCGCACTTACAACTCGGTCCGCACTCGTTAGCCACATCCAACCCAGCCAAGTTCGAACAAGGACACCTGTTGTCTTCATCCCCTACATCCCCACAAGTGTCACAGTCACATCCTGATACACTCTGACCCTCTTCATCAACTAAACTCACCGGTTCCATAGCAAGCTTACCAACCACGTCACGGGTGGCAGCAAAATTCGAACCCCATGATTGACGAAGATATTGTGAATCAGAAGGTAGAATTAGGGAAGGAGTGTAGGTGAAGAAACCGTATGGCGTATCATCAACGGTGTTGCAGAATGGGATAGGCCAATTCTCGAATCCTCTTGAAGAATCAGATACGCGGCGGAGTATGACGGTTTTGGAAATTAGGGAAAAGGCTTTGCAGGTCAAAGAGACGTTGGCCAGCTCCAAAGGGGTTAGCCATGGGAGGATGAGTTCCGCACATTGAAGCAGTAGAGATCTTTTGTCACTTTCCTCTTCTTCATGGGACTTGCAGGATTTCGAAACGGGTTCCAAGTCCAACATCATAGGCAGTGCCCCTACAATCTCTTCAAATTGTTTCTGCAAGTTTGCATTTTGAGGGAGAACTTTTTCCCGGCAGCGGATTATTAAGTCAGGATAGATCGGGAATAGCGAATGGAAAATATCACAGATCACGACTCTTCTCAAACCTGTGAGTGCCTGACGCAACTTCGATTGGCTATAATTCGGCGTGAGTCAGGCAACTTATTGTGTTATCCTCCTTTAATCGAGGGATTTGAACCTCTTCGTAATAAAAGTTACAGGGTTAAAGCGCTATTTTATCTTAAAAGTTGTGGCAAATGGGTAATGTTGCCTTAAAAATTGTTTAGGCGGCAATTTTTCTGAGGGATTATCAACTCTGGAGCAATTTTGGCTTCGATAGCTTTATTTTTGACAATATTATTTAATGTGTTATGCATATAGATATTAAATCTTCTTTTTTATGTGAGCTCCTTCACTATATATAATTTCTTTTGTCAAATTTAATTTGGACAGCGATCCAAGTAAAATTATTTTCTGAAAAAAATTTTAAGATCAAAATTAAAGAGAAGTTTGGGTGAACTGGTTGCTAAGGCTTATCATGATCACAACACACCAACAATGTTATCACGTCAGTAGGATTTGAACTCATAATCTTATGGTTATGAGCTAACTCTTTTATTAATTGAATCAATATTTATTGACAAATGTAAATTATGAATATAAATTATAAAGTGAGAATTACATTCAGGTCTCGCATAAGAGAAAAAATGAAGAAATATTCTTAATGACAAATCTAAGAATGTTATTAATAAGCTCATGAATAATTTTTTCATTTTTTTTCTTGTACGAAAGGTCTGAATATAATTCTTCAGTTTTTTTATACTAAATGTACTTCTTCTAATTATAAATGTTTCTACCTTATGAGGAGTGTTAAATTGGGTCTAGGCCCAGCAAGGGGGGAAACAAAAAAGAATCCGGGCCCAAAAAATGAATTCAAGATTTGGATGTAAAAGAAAATTTTCTGATTTTATTTTATTGGAACACTTACGTTCAAATCCTAAAAAAAAAAATAAAGAAATGTTCCGTTAAAATTATAAAATAAAAAATTACTGCTATGAAGTTATCAATATAGGTGCTTGCACCTGATGTTGTAAACGACTTATTATTGGAATTATTAAAGGGATCAGTTTTTTATTTTACTATTTTAAGAAATTATTTTTTCATTTTTTTTTTAAACTTGAGTATAATTCTCCTTATTTTATTTATATAATATTTTGACCCATTTGTTTACCCGTTTGATGATCCGCCATCTTCGACTTTTCAAGGAGACTCCTCGGATAACCCTCGAATTCATTTCCAAAACCCCTCTTAAGCCCGCTCTACCTTGATCGTCCGGTAAAGTGCAGCAAACTATGTATCTTTCCCGGCGAGTATTCACCAAAGCCTCGCATATCCGTCACTTAGCACAAGCCGCCGCAGCCGTCGTGCATCAAGAGCCTCTTGACCTCCCACCATTTACGTATCTTGAAGGTTTTCCGAGGCCCGACCCCAGATACGCTGAGACGATCCTTGCGATACCTCGCTCCGCTTCTGGAAGTATCATTTCTGCCAAAGAGCGAAAGGCTGGGCGAGTGCCCAGCATCATCTTTGAGCAAGAGGATGGCCAGCACGGGGGCAACAAGCGCCTCATTTCCGTCCGTACCAATCAGATCCGAAAGCTCGTCAACCATCTTGGTCGATCATTCTTTTTATCCAGACTCTTTGACCTGGAGGTTCGGGCGGAGTTCGAGTCCGAAGAGATTGTAGAGAAGATTCGGGTTTTGCCCCGGCTGGTAATGTTTTAGAGTCACTTATTAGCTAGCTATATGCCTGTACAAAGCCTTGGATTTGATTTACTTAATGAAAAGATATTTTAAATGATTTAATGCCTTTCTTGAGGAATTAGAAAGTGAAGGATTATTGGATGGTCGATGATTGGTTGAGCTTGCTTTCCTCAACATTGTAGATAGACACTAGCGAGTGATTTGTAATTTGAAGTGTCGTTTCATTTCTTTGTTCGAGTATGGCTACTTTTGCTTTTATCATTCTTCTGAGAGCTAATCACAGGGTTGTCATTCCAGCATTTTTATTTCCTTGACTTGTAAGATGAATACTGAGGGAAAAAGTTTGTTGAGAATCATGCTCTTAAAAGATGATTGCTCCTTGGTCACGGCGACCTTATAGGCATCTAGTTGCATCTGTGATGACCTACGGTGCCTGTTGAGTGTTGACAGTCAATCTTGGAGCAGCCTCTTCCAATGTGGATAATAACTGTTCGCTCGATGTTTTGCTTGTGTAGTTTGAGAAAATAACTGAATGTTTCTCTTCATTAAGTCCATTTATGAGTACGTATGTATACTGTACATTCAGTATGAAGTTACTGACTTGTTCTTTACTCTATCCTTCAAAAACTTTTCAGCTTCACCTGCATGCAGGCAGCGATGAACCTTTAAATGTCACATTCATAAGGGCTCCATCACATGCTTTGTTGAAAGTTAACGTTCCTCTTGCATTCAGAGGAGAAGATGTGTCCCCTGGATTGAAGAAAGGTAACTCCCCAAGGAACAAGCTTTGTGGTTATGTTTTGGTTTCCTAAACAATATCATGGTACCTCTTTGTAACCACTTCTTTCCCTTTTTTTAATTTATTTGGTGTCATACTATGTTTACTAGTTTTCTCATCTTTGTACCACTTCTCAAGGCAAGAAAGAAAGGAACTGAGGTTCATAATTTATCTGGACAAGACCCCTATACTGGCCCGTATGTGAGAAAAGATTGAACGAGTGGTTTCTGAACTCCCCAGCTGGGAGTAGGGATGCTTCCCTAGTGGTTACAAATATCTCTGAAAGAAATTAAACATTGAGCCCGTATGTAAATTTTTATAATATACAACTTGTTGATGGCTTTCCCGCATTGATTGGCCCACCATTGACGTCCACATGAGTCACCTTAATGTTATTGAAGCTAGTCCGAGTGTCCTCTAGCCCTCTTTATGCTTTGGTAGGTGCTTCCATATTTTTTTTGGTGCATTTTGCTATCGTTTTGACCATGTCTATGCCTCCCAGAACAAGAAGCATTCCTGAACAAGAAGCATATTTAGGGAATGGGAAATATTCCCTCTGATCCTAAAGTTGACTTTTTTGGAAAAATTAAGGAAGCTAATTAAATCACTTTAGAGTATTTATATTTTTAGTATCCTTAGATTATATATCAGTTTATTAGTCAAATTAATTAGTTTGAAGAAAAAAATAAAAATAAAAATATTCTAAAGTGATTTAATTGACTTTCTTAATTTCTCCATAAAAGTCAACTTTGTCTTATAATTAGAACCGGAGGGAGTATTATTTGAAATGATCTCAAACAATTTGCACATTTCTCATAGGTGGAGCCAGATAGATAGGCTATTTGCTTTCTACTGGTTCCAAGCCATGGTCCATGGATTGCAAGTTTGGTGCCTGAGATTAAGTTGATTATTCTCTGAGAATTTCCTGGTCATGAAACCCTAGGTCACTAATGATCAATAATGGTTGCATGTTTATGCATTTGGCTCACGAGTTTTGAGATCAAGTTTGACGATGATATCCTATATTTGAGATGCTTTACAAACTTATATGGTTAGAACTCCTTAATTCATAAGATGGAATAGTTAGACTTCAAATTTTTCTGAAAATAGGAATTATGCAATCAATATTTTCTTTGCTTGGTTGAGCATGAAATTCCGTTGTACAAATTTGCAGGTGCTTCTTTAAATACCATCAAAAGGACTGTCAAGTACCTATGCCCCGCGGATATAATCCCTCCATACATCGATGTGGATTTGAGTGATTTGGATGTAGGACAGAAGGTGGTTATGGGAGATCTCAAGGTTCACCCTGCATTAAAACTTCTTCAGTCAAAAGACGAACCTGTTTGTAAAATTATGGGTCAAAGGGTCTCTGAGCAAAGGAAATCTAAGTAACTGCTTTTTATTTTTGGCAGCTGATGCGGCTGCAGGGAGGCATTTTGTAGCTAACATGTATAATTCATGCTCGTCATATTGGTTGATTCTTGGAAGCAGTTACGGACGCAAAGAATTTTAGTGCAAGTTACTTCCTTCCCGTTTCTGCGTCCTTGTGGTTTCTTTCTCACTTTTGACTTTTTCTAAACCTTAAATTCTCTGTCTCGTCTTTGGGCTGACATGAGGGCCCTGAGGATGATAATAGGAAATTTGGGCTTTAACTATTTCTATCCATTATAGATGTTTCTGCCCTGGTAAGGATAGAGGCCGAAAACTGCCCCGATGTCCGTATCAATTTTAAATAGCTCATCCTGGTCTGATATTAAAGCTTGCTGAATGCTGATACATTTTGTATTATTGAAGTTCTGCATGCTTTTAAAATTTTTTATAATAAATTTTAATTATGGATTTATTAGTAGACGTCTTTAAATTTGATGCCCTAAATTTGTCAATAACACACATAAATGCCCTTAAGTTTATCAATTACGTATTTATGCAAAGGAATAATTGGTATAGATGTTTTAAAATATTAAAATTTCTTATTTTCTGTCCAACCAAATTCAAATTATATACACATTAAACTTATATGAATGTGTCATAGTGTTCGTTTGGAATAGCTTATTTTTAGATAATAAGTACTTATAAATTATGATTTACGATATACGAGATAAGTATGGGAGAAGAGTTTTATCTCGACTTGTGTAATAAGGATTTATTATCTAAAAATAAGTGTTTTCAAATACAACTATAAACGTCTTGTATCGCGGGCACAAAAAGGATAAACTTATGGTAAGCGGTAAGTTTATGGGAAAGGAAATTCCCAGCAACTATGACGCTTTGAACTTTGAAGAAAAGGAAGAGACATTCGGAAGCAGGATCGTCGTTCCATTAGCTTGCCTAGGGATCCAAATCCGTCGTGGCTTTATGATCTTGTTCATTACAGATTGAGCAACATGAACTCGCCGGGGAGGAGCAGGAGCATTTTGGTCTCGCCCACTAGCTCCCGCTCGGTGACCGAGACCGTCAATGGTTCGCATAACTTTGTAATCAAAGGCTATTCTCTTGCCAAAGGTATCGGCGTTGGTAAGCACATAGCTAGCGAGAATTTCACTGTTGGAGATTACCAGTGGGCCATTTATTTCTATCCCGACGGAAAGAATCCCGAGGATAATTCCACGTACGTTTCGGTGTTCATTGCGCTTGCGAGCGACGGTACTGATGTGCGAGCACTGTTTGAGCTGACTTTGGTGGACCAGAGTGAAAATGGAAAGCACAAAGTTCATAGCCACTTTGATCGATCGCTTGAAAGTGGGCCTTATACGCTCAAGTACAGAGGCAGCATGTGGTGAGTTTTTCTATTAAGACTTCAAATTTGATCGCTTCCCTCGGGATGGTGTATTTCCTAGGCATGGTACCGTTTCTTTTTGTTATCTGGAAAAAAATGCTTGGAAATTTGTGAGGAAATTGCTAATTACGGTTAAATATGCTGTGCTTTAGATGATGTTTTGGGGAGTAAACATTTTTATGAGCTGCATTTCTTGTAAGATTTTAATTGTCCGTTTTGGAGGTCTGATTACTTCCTTCAAAAACAGGAAATGTGCACCATGTCAATACACTGACACCAAAGCATCATATGGCACATATAATTGCAATTATTCAACTTTAGTGCCATGTTATGAACCTCACTTTTTGTGCCAGTGTAAAATAGTGTGCAACATTAAAAGGGATCGTGGAAGTCACACAAGTCACATAATAATGAGTTTTCTTCCACATGTCTCTGAATAACAAGGTAGACTGATATCTGCATTAGCTATGTGTTTTCTTTTTCTCCATTGCCCTTTGGATTTTCCTGGCTTTTCATGGAAGGTGTTTTTAATTTCTTCTCAATCTTTTATCATTTATTTGAAATTTCTTGGTGTCAACATTATTCAGGCATGGTGTAGACACGTAGTTAATCTCCCAGGGATGTGTTGTTTCCAATTTTGGCCATAGAATGTAGACTGGCCATCTGCAACAGGAATTTTAACTGCTCGTGCATACAGGAATCTGTGATGTTGCTAGTAGAGATCTGTTTTTATCGTGTGTTTTTAATATTGGCATGGTGCACCCAAATGTTCCACATTCACAAGCAATTCCATTCATTTTTAAACTTCTAATATACCCTAACTCTGCGAAATCACCTATATAATATAACTCGGGAATGATTGATATGCTACTAGCGTTTGTCTTTTAGGGGCTATAAGCGTTTTTTCAAACGAGCTCAGCTGGAGGCATCAACTTTCCTTAAAGATGACTGCTTGAAGATAAATTGTACCGTTGGTGTTGTGGTTTCATCCATAAATTGTTCAAAATTAAACACAGTACAGGTTCCTCAGTCTGATATTGGAGCACATTTTGGCATGCTATTAGAGAGTGAGGAAGGATCAGATGTTACATTCTCTGTTTCTGGGGAAAAGTTTCATGCACATAAGCTTGTATTGGCTGCTCGTTCTACAAAATTTGAGACTGAATTTTTCAATAAGATGGAGGAAGATGATCATGAAATTGTTATTACTGATATGGAACCTAAGGTTTTCCGGGTAAGCACGCCTGAAAATGTCTTTTCTTGTCTCTCTTCTATTTATGTTGTTTTCTTCTTGTTTATAAATTCATGAGTGCAGCATATCCTTTGTCTGGTTTTCTAATGTTTCTTTTTGCCCTATTGTTGATTAGGCACTACTACATTTTATCTATAAAGATACTCTTATAGAAGATGAAGAGCTCTTCATGTCATATTCTTCACTCTCATCAGTATCTGACACATTTGCTTCAAAGTTGTTAGCTGCTGCAGAAAAGTATGGGTTGCCAAGACTTAAACTATTGTGTGAGTCCATACTTTGCAAAGACATTTCTATAAGTTCTGTCGCATGTATTTTAGCCCTTGCTGATCAATTTCATGCCTCGGAACTAAAGTCCATTTGTCTAAAATTTGCTGCTGAGAACCTTGTCGGTGAGTTTTCCTGCTTATCCTGCCAACACTAGGCTAGATTTAAATTCTGTATTTGGCTAGTTTTGGGCATATAATATCTTGGTATCTTTTTTTTTTTTTTTTTGTAGTTTATATTCTGCTTCAATGACTTGCTATTGTAGTGTTTATAATTATGTACCTTGTAGAGTATATTCTGTGAACTCTGGGCTCACTTGGTGGTCAAATTCTCTATACTTTGCATGCTCTTTGTTTTATTGCCAGATGCTGATGTTTTAAAAATTATCTTGGTTTGAAGATTTTCCTTGACAATGAGGCCAATTGGATGGATAGTTCTCATTTTTACTATCTTATATTTTGTTCTTAGTTTTTGGTTTGTAGATGCTCGCAGGATAGGATAGAACCCTTATCTGGAGTCAAGATGGCCTATAATTTGTCAGCTATACAATGACGATCTCATCACCCCAAAAAAAAACTAATAAAACATGAAAAATTAATTGCTTAGTAACATGTGCGTTGCCACATTTTATATCCAAGAAGAAATAGTACTCATTGCCACTAGCAGACTTGGTGAAGTCACGGGGTATGCCTGCTTCCTATCTGGTTGGTTTCGCTGAAAATTAAAACTTGATATTTCTCAAGGCTTACTTTTTCGATACAAATTTTTCAAGGCTTACTGTTCATAGTATAAAGGAATGTGAAACAAGTAGAAATAGACTCACTGATAATGCTCTAGCTCTTAATGTAATATATATGTAACTGGTATATTTGGGCCATTTTCTAAGAACTTGAACTTGCACCCTTTGCAGTCTTCTATTAAAATGCGCCCGCGCCCTATGAAATAGGGGAGAAGAAAATCAACTTAGTATTCAGCCATTTTGACGATTACCCTCTGTCATTCCAGAAATCTTATTTCCTCTTATATAAACTCAACTATGCTTATTTATTGGCAGTTTAAAATGCACCAATTCTCCCCGTCCATCATTAAGGGGAATTGGTTCTGAGTTGAGCTCAAACTCACCTCTTGTCTTGTAAATGGAGCTTTGTTTAATATGCAAGGAAATATCATGTGCCCAGTTAAGAATTTGATGAATTGAATGGGAACCTGGGAACAAGGTGTGGCTGGAGGCTTTACGCTCTTATTTTTCCCCTCTTCTATTGACCCATAAATTGAGTGCGCTGAATACTCCATAATCGTATGCTGGGAGCATTTACTGTCACTAGATTTTGCATTTGCATCAATTTTTTTGCTGCCTATAACATTCAATGAATTTGAATATTTGAGTTTCATTTATAGATCTGTTTGTCCTCTAGACTTAGTTAAATCAAGAAAGCGTCTATCAGTGATCCGCAGTTCTGTAACTAGTTGATTCTCGTTATTTCTTTTTCCTTGGGCCGTGCAGCTGTGATGCAATCTGATAGTTTCGAGTATCTTAAGGAGAACTGTCCATTGTTGCAATCAGAACTGCTCAAGACAGTGGCAGGGTGCGGAGATGAATTTAGTGAAGAGGGTAAGTGTAGCGTGTGGGCCCAGTTTTCCGATGGTTGTGATACAAATGAGGTCGGAAGAAGTAAAAATTTATGGGCTCAGCTTTCTGATGGTGCTAACAATAACGATAGGAGTCCAGATCAAGAAGCTTCATGAGGAAGAGGGTCAGACACAAGGGGTTATTAAACACTGCTGCTGTGCTGCAAGGCCAAGTGCCACCAGCTTGTAACACTTGTTATAAATGCTTGTTCTATACACTTGGTTTAATATTAATATGGGCTAAAGTATATTTTTGATCCAAGTTTACATCATGTTTCAGTTTAGTCCTTTAAATTTATAAAGTATACTTTTAATCTTTTAATATTAACACCGTTAATTCTCACTAACAGAAAATGTTAACTAGGCATAAAATGCTGATAAAGCAGTTTTAAATTTTAATTTTTAATGTAATAACTTTTTTCACTTGACCAAAAAAAAGTTCTCTACTCCTTGTAGGGGATCGAGCAACAGAGTCAGCAAAGGTCCCCCAGTACTACTCCTTACTGTCCTCTCTCTCCAACTCTCCTCCGTTCTTAACTTCCTCCTCATCATTCTCTTTCTCCACTCTCATCCCTTTGTCCTCAATCTCTACCACCTCCCAACTTCCTTCACCTCCAAGATCAAACCCTTCAACCCAGATTAACCACCATCAAACCCCTCAGACCAGATCGATGGCCTATCACTCATCTTCTGATGACTCGAGCTTGTTCAATGACCTACCAAATTCACTCACCAATCATATAAGTCTTCAACTTTGTGATTGGACCCACAAATCTATATTCACTTTATTGCTTGGTGCTATTTGTTTAATTTGCTTGAAGAATTCTCTTCATTATAGATTCATATAGATTTAATCAATCAATTATATGAGATGGGACAAAAGTTTGGACACCTAGATTGGGATGAAGGTGAGAATCAAGAAAGAAGGACACTTGGAGTTGTTTAATGGGGCATGAGATTCAAGTGATGATGGCCAAGTTCTTTTTTTGATAGAGCATCATTTCTTGCCCATCAATAAGAAGAGTTAGGGTTTAATTAAAAATAAATTTCAATTTACATATTTTAAATAAAAAAATTAATATGTTAGCATTTAATTGCTAAGTTAGCATTGAATTAGCCGAGTAAGCATTTTTTTCGTTAACAAGAGTTAACGGTGTTAATATTAAGGGACTAAAATTATACTTTACAAACGTATGGGATTAAAATAAAATCTTATACATACATAAAGGACTAAATGTATATTTTAGCCTATGATATGTAACATTATATGGGGTAGATTGTAGGGCAACATTATCACGAGGACAGAGGACTACACTTTGCTCATTAAAGTTGTGTTTCAGGGAAAGGCTTTTCTGTTTGAGGTACAGATATTATTATTTTACTTGTATATGCAGATATGTTGAAACTCTTTCTTTCTTTTCCCGTTAATTAGTGGGGTAGGCACTAAAGGACTATTTGGCATGAGGGATTCAAAGGTAAGGGGAGTAAAATTTTTTTGGGTTGAAATTAAAAATATTAAAGAGGTAGAGATATAAAATTTTAATAAAGAAAATATATAAGATAACAAAATAAGAAAAATTAATTATAAACTTTTAATCTCACTTCTTTAATCTTTAATTTTCTTAAAATCCAAATCAAACAAAAAAAATTCCCCTCCCCTCACACCAAACATCCCTCTAACACTTTGAGATTATAAGTAAAATTAACCTCCCATTTATAAAGGAGTTTGAGTATATATTTCTCCAAACCTCTTTTCATTGCAACATATAAATGTTGACATGAAAGATTAATGAAACAGAAGAATCACGTTCTTCATAAGGCTTTTCCGCTTTTGGTTTGTTGACTTTATTTGAACCTAATCTAACTAACGGCTAGCTTCACCACTAACAACTTGTGACTCGTTACGATAGAAGACCAGCAGTTACAACTGAAATTTCATTTTATAAATTTATCCTTGTTCTTGTATAACAGAAGAACACAAAGTGCATCAAGTTGGGGGCTACACCCAAAAGATATTGGGCTCTTTATCCAGCAAATGGTCAGATATCAAATACTACTAATAAGTTTATTATCATTTTATTTATAAGATTAGTAATTGGTAATTTCGTATTTTGATGCTCTATCCAATTGGTGAACATGATATGGTAATAACTGTGATAAGACGGAAAAGAAAATACTGCAATCGGAAAGGGGTAGTTTGATAATTGATGGTATATGACTCAATAACAATAACAAAGCTCATTATGGAAACCTAAACATTTAAATAACATAAAAATCATTTATTATGAAAAGGCTATTTAGCTGTGTTGACGCATTACATTACATCAAAGACATAGTCGTATGTGACTATGTAATGTTCACATTTAATGTAATGTGTATGTGATTGGTACTTTTTTAAATTCTAAATATAAGATAGCGTTAATTTTTTCTAGAGAGATTAAAGAGACTAAATAAAATATTTAATTATATCATATATAGTGAAAAACCATCTCGTTGAGTTTGCATTGCTTTTATTAATTTTGTTTTTTGGTCTGGGTATATATCTTGCTCTGGGTTTTTGAATATGTAGGCTATATTCAGAAACCCAACAACACACACTAAAGACTCATCACACTTGTTCATCATAAATTACAAATATGAAATAGCATCACAAACAATATTTTTGAGGCAGAAGGCAAGTAAGTTTGGAGATGTTCAGATGGATATCTTTTCGAATTGGGTCTTCAGGATTGTGCTTGGCAAAGGTGCAAAAGCTGCTTGTGATGATTGGAACAAAGATGCAGACTAAGCTATGAACGACCTCACCAACAGGATGCAATGCTATGGAGGAGGACGTGCGTGAATTCCCTGCAAGGTTTCTTAGTTTTTATGTAAGCCTTCTAATCGTTAATGTTTTAATGGGAGTTTGATTGTATGATAAACCAGTTCCTAAATTCTTGGTACTTGCGAATTAATTCTGGTTTTAACGTCAAGTATATTTACATTTGGTGATCTTGATGCTTATAATTTGGTTTTCTTCTTCCCTTATGCTAGAGGACTGGTAACCTGTATTTGTATTTTGACTTTGCAAATTTCTCTTACGCCGTAGTTTACAACCATACTTTCACAGTAGATTTGTCTGCCTTCAAATATTGGGCACGCATTGTCATTAAAAAGGTAATTAAGAATTGTGCTGAAGACATATCTTTTCCAGATTGAGGAGGTTAGATAGCTTAGCAAGGCATACCTTCGGGTATTTCATGAGTATTATGTTATCAAATTTTATGAAGTTGAGTTTTATCATTTTTCTTTAGATGTTAGTGGCCGCAGAGGATGGTATCATGGCAGCTAAAATACTTGGGTTAATAATTAAGGGATATAGATGTGATTTGGCCCAATTTTTAAATCCTTAATTGTGTTACATAATCTAATTTATAATTTATTAAATTTAATGATCCAAATTATAATTTAATTAATTCAACCTTCTTTTAATAGAATTTTCCCTAAATTGATCGTGTAAAAAAAGCCTGAAAAAGAATTAGCTCCTTTTTTTTTTTTAATTTGACGGGACCTTGCCATCTTGATGCTCGTTAATAAATTAAAAAAAAAAAAAATCAGCCAATATCCGATTTTGTGTGGGATTGGCTTGTTTCTAATACCCCTTCCCATCCTTTTTTACCATTGAATTAAGATCTCCACACGATCTAGATTTAATATCATATATAAATATTATTATAATTTTATTTAATAGACACAAAAATAATTTTTTGTTACAAGATACAAAATAAATTTGAACTATTAAAATTATTTTTGTATCTATTAATTTTTTTTATAAGATGTTAAATTTAGATCATTAAAATCTTAATCTAATAGTAAAAAAAAAAAGAAGAGGAGGAAAAATGATAAGAAGGAGTATTGAAGAGAAACCAATCCAGCCGTGTCTGACCACGGGCTTCAGGGAGCCAATCAGGAATACATACCCTTTGAACTGCATACGTTTTGCCACGGATGTCTGCCTCCGAAGTCCGGATCCAGACCCATTAGTGTGTATAGATCCAGTTTTCCTACTCATCATACTTATCAAAATAATGATCAGGGAAAGCTAGCCTGACCTGAATAGTCTAGATCAGATCTGGACGGTTCATATATCATTTTTTTAATTATGATTTTTAAATAAAAAATCATTTTTTGAAATAATGTTAATTAAGAGATTATTTTTATTTTAGATTCTTTATCTATTAATATAATTCTTTTTTAAAAAACACAAATTTAAAAAAAGAAATTTAAACCGTCCAATCAGACTAACTTTCCCTGTAGCAGGAAACTGGATCGCCGCCTGCATGCAGGTTTATCCCCTTTTTCATTTAAATAATGATAATAATATCCATGGAGGACGAAGGATGTACTTTCGGCATGTCGCTTGTACTTATTTTGAAAACGATCAGGTCAACTGCATTTATTTTCGCGCCGTTGCATCCATCTTTTCCTTCTTCTTTTTTTATAAATTTTAATTGATTATTTTATATAACTTAACAAATTAATTATTTTTTATAAAATACTAAAATTGACCTCAATAAAAATAATTTATTAAAAAAATTTGATAATCAGTTGAAAATATTAAGTAAAAACTCAATGCTCCAAATAAAACTATATTACCTGTACATTATAAAACATAAAGAAGATCATAATAATAAGAATTGCGAGTGAAAATTATTTTATTTATTTAAATTAAGAAAATTTTCTTGTTCAAGATTTTCTTTTATTACGATCTTAACTAGATTCTTGTTTTTGACCTAATGATTTCAAACTCACTTGTTATTTAAGAAATAAAAAAGTTTTAACTGAAAATTAGGGAGAATGACCAGAAAAAAGAAATATTTATTAATAAGAACTTTAAAAATTATAATTATTTTAAAGACCAAAAATTAAATATACATATTTAATTACAAAATTAACCTAATATTACAGAAATCTTAATACCTAAATAAAAGCCAATTCAATTTAAGGACATTCTTGGGGAGAAAACATCAATTGATAACTAGTAGTAGTTAAATAGTTGAGATGGAGTTAGAGAGAATGGAAGGACTTTAATTAGGATTAATGTTGTAATTAAAATTTCATATTTTAATTTTTGGTCCTTAAAAATTATTACAATTTTTAAAATCCTTATTAATAAATATTTTGTTTCTTTGTCCTTCTCCTAATTCCCCCGAGTTTTAAACTAGCTCAATCTACATAATAACAATATAACATTCAATCTGGTTCATTAAATCTCGAGGATAATAATGTTGCTTCACTCAAGTGCTAATTTTTATTTCTAAGTACCTAGATGTACATATTAGCCTATTTTCATATATTGTCACCAAATGACATGAAAATAGTTACTTTAAAAAATCAAGATTAAAAGGAATGAATTTATTTGAATTAAAAATATTTAAAACACTACATATGATATTAAAAAAACCACTTTTTAAAAAAGTCAACCTCTTGACTTCCAGAACAAATAAAATAATTTATTATTAGGAATCCAACATCATGCTTAAATAAGCATTGGAAGGAATCAGAACCTTCCTAGATGTACGCTTTATCCATTAATTACATAACCAGATTTTCCTATTTTGTTACAATGAAGGGAAATGGGGAATGAATGAATGATAGGCCAAACATATTATAAAGGGAAATGAAAACCAAAGGAGACCACCAGAGGAAGATAACGACTTTAAATCCCGAAAAGAACTCCCACCAGGAGTCAGTCATCACCATCCTCCTTCACGTCATTTTCTTTTGTTGGGCAGGAACCAAGAGGAAGAAAGAGCAAGACAAAAGCAAACCCAGGTTATTCCTGGTTGGATAAATTCTGTTCTATTTTTTATGGGCGTTTCGGCTGATTCTTCGGGGGGAGGGAGTCATGGAGGACAGGGTTCTTGGAGTTCATTGAGGTTCTTGACTAGGAGGAAGCTTGTGGATTCTGCCCATAAAAAGACTGACGGTCAGCTTGCCAGGGAATTATCTGTTCCCCATCTCATTGGAATTGGTAATTCTCTTCAAAAGTTTCTCGCATTCAATTTGTTTTTTATGGGTTTATGAGCATTGGTTTGATGTTTCAATCTGCTCTATATAAGCCATCAATTTCATCATCTCTGTCGTGACTTCGTTCGATATGTGTTTGATCAAATGCCGCTTTCTAAATTTGTTCTTTCACCGTCTCATACACATGGCGATTATTATTGCACCATGACTTTATTGGATACTTTTCTTTCTCCCTCGTCTATTCTACTTCTGAGTCCATTCTGTTTGCTGATCATATAGCTCTTGAGGGTGATGAAATGGTAACTTTCCAGCGGATTTGTTGTCCTTCGTTCTCTCAAATATGAACCTGAACATTGTACATGTGGCTCCATCTTTCCTTGCAAACTGACTTTCATGTCTTCATCAGGTGTTGGTTCGACAATTGGTGCTGGAGTCTACGTCCTTGTTGGAACAGTTGCTCGAGAACATTCTGGGCCTGCCTTGACCTTTTCTTTTCTCATAGCAGGACTAGCGGCTGCTCTTTCGGCTTTTTGCTACGCAGAGTTGGCTAGTCGTTGTCCTTCTGCTGGCAGTGCATATCACTATTCATACATATGTATAGGAGAAGGGTAACTTTCTCTACATTCCTGGGGTTTTCTTCTGAAGCTATCTAACTGAAAACTTTGGCTTATGCTATGTTATTATTCCTTTCTACATATGTTGCCTCTGCTCATCACATATTAAAATGCTTGTGCCTGAGTTAATTACTTGGTCACTTACTTAGCGGTGCTTTTATAGTTATCGTAATAATCTGGTGATATAGATGTTGAGGATTTGGGTTTGCATCTCTTTCTGGAAAAAGTTATGATTTTTACAAATATCAATCGATATATTAATATCTTCGTTTGCAGTGCTGCATGGTTGATTGGATGGGCCTTGATACTGGAATATACGATCGGTTCAGCAGCTGTTGCTCGTGGCATATCTCCTAACATGGTCTCATGTTTTCTTCAACTCTCCTACCGAATTCTTGCTTGCCCACAATTTTTTTTTATTTATTATATCTACCTTTAAGCATATTTTTTTTATCTGATTTAAACTGAGATTGATTTCTCTGTCACTTAATTTTTCATCATTCTCAAGAGCAAACCTCATTAGTAAAATATATGTTGCTTGAGCGATTTTGTCATGTATTGCAAATTTATTTGTTTGAACAGAGAGTAAGATTCATATAATCTATAGTTGTTGACCCCAAAATAAATATTTCTAGGCTGCAGTTTTTGGAGGTATGGATCATTTGCCCTTCTTCTTAGCCCGTCATCATATTCCTGGTACTGATATTGTTGTGGACCCATGTGCTGCAATTGTGACACTATTTATCACTGGACTCTTGTGCGTCGGCATCAAGGAGGTAGGTTTCTGTAGTAATCTCTTTTTTATTCTTTTTCTGATATATTTCTGATTGAAATTTCTTCTTAGTTTGGGTTCATGGGCTAAAATTCAAATTTCCCTTTCTGCGCCGTACTAACTCTGCTCTCTTTTTTAAGACAAGATTTCCTAACATACAGATTTAAGAAACGGGTAAAACAATTTAAAATAGTTTGTGTTTTCAATTTTTTTTCCATATTTCTACTTCTACTGCCAATTAATGCTCATCATCTTCTCAACTTTACTCCAACGTGGGTCAAGGTTTTTATTCATTGATTAGCGGCCTTTTAGGAAAAATATTAATTACTCCAAAAAATTTCATAGCTTGTTTTATATATATAGGAACACCACACCCTCCAACAGTGTCTTATACTCCCTCCTCTTTAATATAAGAGTTAGTTAATATTTTTGAAGAGATTAACAAAGCTAATTAAATTAGTTATTAGATTATATATAAGATAAATTAGCTTAGAGAAAAACTATAACCATAAATACTTTTTTTTTGTAACAAAATTTTAGAAAAGGGTTTTGGCTCATCCACGATTTAAGAATAGAACACCTAACACATAAATATTTTAAACTAATTTATTTAGCTTCCCTGATCTATTAGAAAAAAAAATAACTCGTATATGTATATTAAGGACTATAAGTAATAGTAATTAGGAATAAAGGGAGCGTAATTCATATTATATGCAAGCTAGACGCATGGATTGTCTCCCCTCTCCCTGTCAATCCAATAATTATTCATTTAAATTTGAGAGATCTTCTTACTTTGAAGTTTGAACACTTGATATTTGCAGAGTACAATAGTACAAGGCATAGTAACATCAGTGAATGTGTGTGCCTTGATGTTTGTCATAATAGCTGGTACTTACTTGGGATTTAAGTCTGGATGGGCTGGATATGAACTTCCTACGGGGTACTTTTCCATATTGTTTTGCACTTCCCTATGACCATATTTGATTACCACTGACTGCTTGCTACTTTGTCTCTTTTGCTTTGGTAGTTATTTTCCCTTTGGGTTTGATGGATTGCTTGCTGGTTCTGCAACAGTCTTCTTCGCATATATAGGTTTTGATTCTGTTGCCAGCACTGCTGAAGAGGTGATTTCATGTAGTTATTCTTCCTACATTACATATTTCATGTCTCTTTTAGGGTATATTTATATTTAATTGAAGAAAAGAACATGATCAACAGGTGAAAAATCCTCAACGGGATTTGCCACTGGGTATTGGGGCTGCTCTGTTTCTTTGCTGTGCATTGTATATGATAGTCTCCGTCGTTATTGTTGGCTTAGTACCTTATTATGCAATCGATCCTGACACTCCAATATCTTCTGCATTTGCAAACCATGGGATGCAATGGGCAGCGTGAGTTCTAATTCTGCAATTGGTGCATCTTTTCCTATATTGGCGATGAAATATATATAGATTGGTAGTATTTCCCTATGTGACTTTTCCTGGTTGTTACTGTAGTTACGTAATAAACGCTGGAGCTTTTACAGCTCTCTGTTCATCACTGATGGGTGGTATACTTCCCCAGGTAAATTTATGTGTTGCTGTTTTATCTGCATATTTCATTTGGCACTTGTCAAAATTTAAACTTTTGCTTCTTTCCTTGAAGTCTTTTGTTTGCCTGTTAAACATATCAGTATACTTTATGTTATGTTATGCTGATGAGAAAGAGAGATAGGGAGAGAGAACAGAGGGAGAGGCGTCTGAGAGATAGAATCTGAGCGGCAGAGAGGAGACACGGGGAGAGAGAGAGAGAGACAGGGGAATGCACTAATCCATATTACATTACAGTCTCTTTACAAATGGGTACTCAATATCTATTTATAGGCAGCAATGCGTCTAACTACCTCTCATATCTATAATCACCCATTTTGTTTATTCCGTTATTCAGTTATTGTAATATCATATCACTTTATTTCATCTTTCAGCCCCGAATTTTGATGGCTATGGCAAGAGATGGGCTGTTGCCACCATTTTTTTCAGACATTAATAAGTGCAGCCAGGTTCCTCTCAAGAGCACAGTAACTACTGGCCTTGTTGCTGCAATCATGGCAGCTTTAATGGATGTCTCTGAACTGGCTGGTATGGTAAGTTAACCTTTGCGTCAGCTAGGATGCTAGAATATCTCTTGCTAAGATTGAGTTCGAAAAGCATTCATTTAAAGTTTCTGAACTAATTTACACTTTATGATATGGAGGAAGCCTCAGTTCTTCTTGTACAAGTATACAAAGAACAATTCTTGAGTTCCAGTCTTGCATATATAGAAGTAACAGGGAATCTGCTTCTGTTGCAGGTTAGTGTGGGTACGCTTCTTGCATTCGCCATGGTTGCGGTATCCATATTAATATTAAGATACATCCCTCCAGATGAGGCCCCATTACCATCTTCTCTTGAGGAATCAAATGATTCAGTATCATCAGAAAACAGTAGTATTAGTGATCACAGATATGATAAGCATGGAGAGGTAAACATTAATGCTTCTGAGGACATCAAACCTGTAGCTACCAAAGAGGAAATGCGAATTCATTGTCCTCTTATTTCTCAACATTTTAACATAGGCAACCGTGAGTCATGCCTTTCCTTCTCAAATCTCTTGTCAAATACTTGTATTGTACAGATATAAGCACTGCAGCTTTTTCCCCTTTAACATTAAAATGTTGTGCAGCAGAAATCAGGGAGTAAAGTGTGAACATAGCTCTTGAAGTATGCAACCTATGTTTTAACTAATCCAGAATATGTTTTAATAATGATACACATAAAACGGGTTTGTTTTAGACTTTGTTCAAACTGTCATTCTGGTTATAATATGATTAACTTATGGCATCTCGTTTCCTTAAGTTAATTTGGCATCTTTTTGTTCCCTTCTGATTCCTTGTTTATGGATGCAGACTTAGATGAAGGACATAGGAGAAAAATAGTTGGGTGGACCATAGCACTCACATGCTTAGGGGTGTTAATCCTCACATATGCAGCTTCGGATTCAAATCTTCCCAGGTTGGTTTGGAGGCAGGCTGTTTTTAATATTTTCCAAGACGTACTATATACTATGATAGTATCTTGATAGCTTGATACATAAACTACCTGCTTAGGTCCTATTTATAAGGCCTATCCATTGGTTCTTAATATAAAACCTTTTACAAGATTTAATGAAATATCTTTAGCTAATTTTGCCCGTGCTGCTTTATAATAGCTTTACCATCCTTTCTCCCCAATGAAATATAATCAATCGAAGGCTAATTTTGGTGAGTTGTAAAAGTTTTAAGTAATTTCCTTAATCTTAGAAAAGTAGTTAATAGGCACTTAGAAAAATGATGAGAGGAAATAATTCCTAAAATGTTCAGCTGTTAATTTGAAATTTAAAGAAAGTGGACCTCAAAGGACTTGTGCCTTCCTCCCTGGGAAGGGAAGGATTTTGATAATGCAGGATGGTGGTTACATAAACCTTAACTATGGTTCCGTTTTAGAACAATGGCATTTCACGTTTTTAATGTATACTTGATTTTCTAGCTCGTTACAGTGTTGTTTGTTTGCTACTGTCAGACCTGTTCGTTTCACATTTTGTGGAGTGGGTGGCTTTCTTGTTCTCTCTGGTCTCATCTTCCTAACCTGTATAAATCAAGATGATGCAAGACACAATTTTGGGTACTCTGGAGGTAAAGTTGTTATGGTTCATTAACTGTATTGGGTATCTGCCTCTTATGCAATATCAGTATAAAAGCAATAACAAGTTACTTGCTGCCTAATGCCTATGGCTTGCATTCTCATCAATTGTTACTTGCTATTTATAGCAAGTCTTAAGCTGAAATTTGCATTTGATATAAAGCGTAAGGAATAACTCTATTATCTATCCCTTTATAGGTTTCCTTTGCCCGTGGGTGCCACTGCTGCCTATAGCTTGCATTCTCATCAATTGTTACTTGCTCATTAATCTTGGGTAAGCGAATATACCATTGTTTAATTTCTTCTAGTGGAGATTGCTTCACTTGTCTAATAATTGCGTGTGTCTTTCATGCAGAGCTGATACGTGGGCTCGTGTGTCAATATGGCTTGCAATAGGAGTACTTGTTTATGTTTTCTATGGCCGAACCCACAGTTCTCTAAGAAATGCAGTGTATGTTCCTGTATCTCGTGTGGATGCAATGTATCTAAGTATCTTACCTCCCCAAGCTATCTAGCTTAAAATTTGCATGAGATTTTGAGCCAAACCCTTGAGGGAAATTTCTTCTCCACGAAACGTGTGGTTGTAACTCCTGTACAGAAAATGCATCTCAAGCTTCTTAGCTTGAGTAGTTGATAGTTTTACATCTTTAGAGAATGACTATATTATAAATTTTACTTGGCACATTATGGGGAGGGAGCAGGTGGCGTAAGCCTGCCTTACGCCACCCATTTGTGTCTTGCTGTCACTCAGGTGAACTTGCAAACTTGTTCAAAACATGTAAATACAATAACAAAGTCTTACTTCATTAGATGGAGTAGGTGTAAATATAATTCGTAAATTCAAATTGGGTTTCAATCTTCATGAACTTTTGAGAATCTATTTGTCGATTCTCTCTTTGTTCATGTCCGAATGTGACATGATTAAAAACACCTATGCTTTATTCAAGTTTGGGAACACATTACATTGTTATTCTTAATGTACTATGTTTTGGATTTGTACAGGTGAATGAAAAGGAATAGATGCAAACTCTGCAAGTTTGCATCAACCAAAAGGGAACAGATTTTCCAGAAATTTGATGCAGTGGGTGTTGACGTTCTACATCAGTCCATCCACAATGAATTGAAAAGTTCCACAATACTGGCTGTACAATTGAAACTGCCATATCATCATTATTTCATTTCTTTACATTTCACCCCCACCAATTCTCATTAATTCATATATCAGTTTTTTTTCCTTCCCAACCAGTGTAACAATGGAATTCAATGGGCAAGGACTTCGGTGCTTTCTGGTTTATTTTCACATGATTGCTAACAAAAACTTAGCAACAAGTCAAATTCATGCAACAGAATGGACTATAGGGAATGCCTTCAACTTTTCTCATAAACAGGGTTAGCTGACTTTGATGATGGAGAAATATATAAAGCCAACCAAATTTCTAGAACAGTAGATGAGACACTCCATTTTCACAACAATCGACTGGAGATGGACCCCTTCTACTCATAATACATATGAATTGGTCTAAATTGACGACTTTACAAATAATATCAGTGCGGGAAGATTTTCAAGAGCCAAAGTGAGAATAGCACCGAGCACAAAAATCAAAATAAACGCAATCGCTATCTTAACCAAGTATAGAAAGCTGATTGGCTTGGACACGTCCCTTGTAGGATGCAAGCCACCTGAAGCCTAGAGGCAAGCCAACCGAATGAAGACATATAAGCAATAGCATATGATATAGATTCTAAATGAAATAAATATCCACGCAATATTGATTATTGCGAAAAAGAGAAGAAAAATGAAACATAACAGTAAAAAAAAAGTATCAAACTTACTGGTGTCGGCATTGGCATTGGCTCAAAATCATGTTCAATCATAACTTCATCTGCTTCTGTAAACGTCTGCAACTTCCAACCATCTCCATAATTGACAAGAACTAAATTAGGACCAAAAGCAATGGGCTCTTCACCTTCTTTAACAGCTTCTATATGCAAAGCACGTGCACTCATTGGCTTCAACTTCCTATTAATCAGCGACACTGCAGATCCAGCATCGATTCCTGATGCAAATCGACGAGTCTTACCAGAACTTTTGCATGTTACCTCCAAATACTGTTCCATATGTGAAATGAATATTGCAAATAAGTAAGTAAATACAAATTAAAGCTACATTTAGAAAATGGGAAAGAGAGCTCACCGAGAGAGGAAGAGGATGCCCTGGTGCTGTTTCTTCAGCCATGAATGGAGGAAAGAGTTATCAGCTCGCTTTTGAGATGCGACTCCCAAATCCGAAGCTTCTTTTTGAAAGCTTAGATGGCTACACCTTAACAATCTATAAGTCGTAGCCCAGCTCGTATGCTGCCTGGAGCCTGTAAAAGTGTGGCTCCAAATGATCATTTTGATTTGAATCAACAGAGTCAAGCACATAAGTAAAAGTACCTAATCAGTTTTATTAACAAGGACGCGAAAATAGAACTAAAAAGGCATAAAGAGAGAAAGCTGTTTTTTTTTTTTTTGGAAAAGGAATTAATCAATTGCACGACTCATGATCGAGCTTTCTCCAAAGCAGAGAACGAGCAAGAAGAATAGCTGGCAAGAAAGATGGGCGGATAAAAACCTGGAGGCAAGGAGGGAGTTCTGGTTGGTAGAGAGATTGGGAGATTGAAACAGAGAGCGAGAACCGAGTCACGAGATCGAGACAATACGACCTGTGAGTGAGAGAAGGAGATACAGAGATCACCGAAGGCAGAGCATATGAGGGCAAGAGGTGACGGATGTATCAACGGTAGCCCACGAAGATGATAAGGATAACGGCTTGACGGCTAAATGAGGTGTGCCTGATCTGAAAGGCGAAAGCTTCGACCTTCGACTTCGGGCAGAGCAATGGGGAATTAGGTTCCGGATGTTGTAATTTCTATGATTTCTTTTTTTTTTTTTTTGGTTCAAGTCCAGGGCAGATCATGATAACCAGTACGGGCCTCCAGGCTCCAGCTGTCAAGCGCGAAATCCCAGACCCCAGCCCTGGCTTATCATTCGAGTCTCCAAGTTTATGTTTGAAGCCCAGAGGGGGAAAAAAAGACGTGTGTTCACGTTGAATTTGGTTTTTCTCTTTTTTTATTTTTTTTATCTGTTTTTATCTTTAACCATACCTGTGACCATTATATCAAAATCTAATAGTTTATGTTTAATTTTTTTTATTCTTCTTTTTATTTTTTTTCTATTAAAATAATATTTTTATAAAATATTAAATATGAATTATTAAATCTTAACTAATAATCATAAAAAGGATAAAAGATGAGAGCGGATTAAAAAAAAAACAAGAGAAGATAGGCCCCTATATATTTGCATGCAAGCTAAGAGCAAAGTCTCTACATATTGGCATGCAGGCTAAGCCTCTTGAATTGAAACACTGAAGCAGTTTGGGAAATGGAGAGCGAAGATCAAAGAATGCCTTAAAAAAATCCAAGACACGTGAAATCAATAGATCTTATAAATATTTCAATCAAGTTTAAGCGGCAAAGCAAGTCATGTTTTGTTGTCTTGTTTTTGCTCCTCCTCGCATTACACGGCCTATGCCGAAACATTTGGGGGGAAAAAAAAAATATGTGCGTGTGTGAAGGTATTTGACTGTTTGACGAAAGCTTTCCACGGCCAACTTCAATGGAGAACGGAATTTTTTTAAAAAAATAAATTGTCTCATTAATCATTATCAATGAAGAATGGAATAAAACGAAAAAATCCACCATCTGACGCGGGATCATGGCGTGCGAAATACTAATATTTAAAGTTAAATTGGGCAGAAAAGAAAAGAAATTGCCTGATTGCCTGTCTGTTCCTTACTACCTTGTGAGAGGAGGGCAAGGCAGAGTGAACGGCTGTGTTGCACTTGTTCGTAACGCCCAAGCAAGCGAGAATAGAGAAGACACTAGTGACGGTAATGGACCTCACTAGGTTAAAGCACAACGCCGTTGGTAAGCTTCCTCTATTCTTCTCCTGCTACTTTCTATTTTTTTCTTCCATTTCTTATCTTGGTCACTAGATTATTGCCTCCAAGATTTTCTCCTGGTTTCTCGCAATTCCTGTTCTGCGGTGGAGAAAATGCGGGCCGGGATGACAAGCCTCATTATGGTCCTGGTCCTTTGAGTCTCTGTATGTGTTGGACCCGAAAAATAGCCGGTGGGGGACAATGGTGGAGCTTATAGTTGTAGTATTTACATATTACTATGGGCTAGTTTTGCCTGTATTTGTGTAGTGGATTCATAGATCAAGCATTGGAAATGGTAATTTACAGCATTGGGGTCGGGTTGAACTTCTCGTGATTTATGGTTTAGTTAGCTACTTTTTGAGGGATTCACTGTGTCTGATTTCATTTTTTTCATCTTTTTTAATTGATTTTATTGGTAATAACTGGGTATGTGGCCAAGATTCCGAACAGCACGCTGGTATTGTCGGCATCTCCGTCGATTATTCCCATAATATTAAAATATTAGTTTGAACTTTGAAGTAACTTGAATGTGACGGATAGGTTCCGACAGTACTTATGTGCTGCCTGGACTCTTGTTGATATGTTGAGTTATAATTTTTTTCTGGCATGTAGGTGTAAAAGGGGTAGAAATATTTTCTATAGATATTTACCGCTTTTGTTGTAATTATAATCATTATCCTGCACAGATTATGAGCGTCTAGATAGTTTATTAATTGTTCCCATCGTTTAAGACAAACTTTTAAATGACCAAATGCGTACTCACATTTGGTTTGTGCATGGGTTATTTGCTCATTGCAAATATTTTACCCCATTTAAGGCAACAAAAGGTGTGTGAGGGTTATCTACCCTTATTGCGTAGGAAGATTTTCCCCCATCTTGAAAACATGATAAGGACGTATAAAGGTAAGAGGGAAAAACATGGAATTCTCTTCAGAGTCGTAATTTTCTTGTTACAACATTTATGTTTCTTAAAATAAAAAGTTTTGCCTTTAATTTAATTTAGCCTTAAGTGATAATTTGACAAACTAAAAAAAGAACTTTTCAACCCTTCATGCCTGTATAAACGTCCTTTCATGCCTTAAAGTTTGAAGTGTTTCTCTGCATACATAAATCAAATGTCCTGGTAAATGCGCCAGGTTGAGGCATTTATAACCTGTGTAACACCTCTTTGGCATGATATGAATACGATGCTAAGTGTTTTCTAGTATCTAAGATGACATCAAGCATCTTAGACCCTAGAGCATCTCAGGGGTGTAAATCATGTCACATAATTGCTGGATGTCAATGTTAATTCTAGGTTAATGGCAGTTCTCTTAAGGGGCATAATGTTCTAATTTAATATGTAAGACTTCTCTATGTGATCATGTTATAGAATTGAGAGAATGTCCTTAACTACAGAACCTCATGGGAAGAGGGATCTAATGGATTTGGAACATCATATCCACGGCCTGGAAATTGTAGCTTACAGCTCTGTTTTGAAAGCTTTCATTGCTCAATCAGATCTTCTTTCTTGGGTAAATATCAAACCTAAACTTGTTATGCTCTCATCTGTCTCTGTATTTTCCCTTTACATTTAAGGTATCTGCTGAATTTTCTTTGTATTTGCAGGGCAAAGAGGGGATTATATCTGATCTGCGGAAGGAGCTAAATGTCACAGATACAGAACATGCAGCAATCCTAGCTGCAGTCAACTCAGATGAGTCAGTTAAAAGGATAAGGTGCTTGTGATGATTTTCTGTTGGTACTGTCTCTTGCTACAACATTTGAGATGATCTTGGTTTTTCATTTTAAATAAAATTTTTGTCCAAATTTTTATGTTGATGTGATGTGAATTCTGGGACTGCATTTAACATTTTATGGCGCAGGGAGCAGAGGACACTGTCAACTCATGCTGAAAATTGTGTTAAAGTCAACAATCCTGGATATGCTTCTGGTACAGGGCAAAATTTTTCAATAATAACAAAGACTTCATCTCCTGTTGCATATCTTCCTTCAAAGAACATGTCACACTATCAATCCTCTCTTGCAGCTTTTCCTATTCATTCTTCGATGCCTGTGAGTAGAAGTGGAGATTAATATAAACAGTTTCTCTTAAACAAATGAATAAACGTATCATAAAGAAAAGATTCTTTAACTCACAAGAGCTTTCCAAACCCAGCGCTTACTAAACATACCTAATAGACTATTCCATTTTAATCAGTGTGTCTGAGCTGAATCATTCTTGCAGTTGTGTGGGAATTTGTGTTAGTTCCAAAATGAATGGTGATATTTTTCATGAGGGAATAAAACCTATAGAATCTTCTTTATAATGTAGAGGAACTCGAATTCAAAAAGGGGTTTGCATTGAGGGTATGATTTTAACATCTGCTTATTTGTTTTGTGTATCTAAGTATGTATTTCCAAACAGAATGTGTCATGTTGAGGCCTAGAAAGCTAAATATGTGGCAGAATATATGACAAGGCAACAGTAGTACTGGCTCTTGTATTAGGATAATATCGTCCTGCTGCTATGTTTTTTCCAGTGAATCAGATGTATCTTAAGACACGTACAAAATACATATGCCTTCTGCTGTCGGAGCCTTATGGATGCTTTGTTTTATATTGTTGAAAAGTAACAATTGAACCATTTTTGTAATTCCTGATTACTTTTCCATGCCAGCTAAAATTTAAAGATGATAAAATGACAGCTGAAGTAGCCACGTTCTCCCATGGAAGTGCTGAGCAGTCTGCACGAATGGTTAAACATAAATTTCTGGGATCGGCGAAAATAACACATCAATTAGAGAAGGGATTTGGCAAATCTGATTTTAGCAACATAAAGAATAGATCCAAGGTTAGTGAGTTGCATGCAACAAACAGGGTTATCCATAATGTAAGGCAAAAGCTTAGTTTGTATCTATATTAATATATTTGATTATTGTTATGTTATCACCATTTTTGCTGGAATTTAATTTAATGCTCCATTAAATAAAATTGGATATTCTTGCAACTCGTGAATGTGGAGTAGACGACCATAAAATACACTTTGTTGCTGGAGCAGCCACATTTCAATGTTGATGGTCACCATTTAACATATGTGAATGTTAAATCTACTTATCTACTACAATTCAGGGACATTGTGCTGCTTTCCTCTTTTGCTTTCTCCCGTCTTTCCTTTTCCCTTTTTTGAGAGACTCTGAACATCCTTTATATGGGCAATTCAGCAATTTATGGGATGGCCGGAAAATACTGTTATTTCCTGTTGAAAGCTTGCCTTCCTATGTATGGCCATTACCTGGATTTGGGTCTTATTGTATTTGGCCTCCTCTAAGTTCTGTTATGTTATAGCGCACTCTGCCCATGAATTATTCATTGTATTGGTTTTCTAATAATTGTTGTTTTATCCTTGTTATATAAATTTGATCTGCGGTATTATGTTGTTCATTGCTTTCTTATACCTGACAATAAATTTTCTTTATCTTCCATTGTATTGTTCAAAAAGCACTTGTTTCTTGTAAAAGTGATGCTAGATATCTACCCATTGTCCCCGAAAAAATGGATGGCTCTGGGAATGATGTGTATGCTAGGACAGTTCATATTTTTTACGTGCTTGATTTTATGGTCAATCTGGAATTTCAAGAGTGTAATTTTGGCTAAAGAAAGCAAAGGAGGTTTTTTACGCAACAAAGACTAATAGATCATTGCAACTTTCATATTGAATAGTAATTTTTTGGGGGACTATATTATGTATAAAGCATGACTTCCTTTTTCGTATTTTGGGCCAACAAGCATGGTTTCCTTTTGAATGTTACGTATTTTGCCTAGGAATCCATGCCTACACAGTGAATTTCTGTGGTCGTCTTAGTTGGGTGCTTCCAAGGATCATCATTCTTGTGTTTGGTGTTGAATTCATTATGAATTATTAACATATAGAGTAACCGCCTTTACAGGGAAAAAGCATATATTGTATTTGTTGATCTCTTTGCAATATGTAACTTCCTTATCTGACTGGCAAAAACAAAAAAATGTAACTTCCTTATCTGGCAGGCTGAGAAGATGCTCTTTAGTGTAGAGAATCTTGACCCAGTTGTGGATGATAAAGCTAAATCGACCATTTGGGTAACCCCTGCCAATCAAGGTGCGTTACGTTACCTTGAATGTTGGGAGACACGAAAATTCGTATAATTGACATATTATGTGACTATATTGTTTGTCTAGGAGTAAGACAGGGCTATACTTGAAGCAGCACTTGCTAAACTGGCCGATGTACTGTAGAGGAAGTGAGGATATTTTCCTGATTTTTTTCTTGGTTTTCTTCTTTAACTTTCTATGGCTTATGAACATATGGGTAAATATTTGGTTCTCTAGGTGGTCCCTCCACTCAGATGCAGCATTATCATGTCGCGAAGGATACCTCCAGGGTCGGAAGGAACACGAAATGATGGTACATAGTACTTCTGTGGACAAATAGGTAGGTAGATGGGAGTGAAAACTTGTTTAATGCCATCGGGATGAGAATTCCCCCCCCCCCCCCAGATATAGAACTTTTAAGCGGAACTGACTTGAACTTTTCTCTCTGATTAAATGCCTATATAACTCGACGATAATACAATGCGTAGTTGCCATATTAGTCAGAATTTGTAGTTTATTTGATTGAGAGAACCATTGTTATTAAGCCAGTAGTTGACTTTTCCGGTCCTTTTTAAGCTGACTTCGTTAATCATATGTGCCCAGTTGTCCTGCTTATTGATGCTTGGTTAAGGGTAAGCAATTTTTACGCCATTCATCAGGAAGTGAGATGCAAATATATTACGAATTATATAGCCGCGGTTTCTGATAATTTCGATGATGGGTTGTGAACTGTAATGGTTGTTTATTGGAGGACGCGTAGATCAAAAGTTCAGCGAAGATAAGAAAAATCTAATGAAAGCAAGCCATTAGGCTTAACTTCCTAAACTAATCGTTCATCCTTGAAATAAATCAGACTATGCCTTGAACTACTGTTGTTTTGCGTTAAATTGCATGGCTATTATTATTATTATTATTATTATTATTATTATTGTAATGTTCCATTGTTGCTTGATTTTGTCCACAAATTGGATGCGAGTGTTTGGTTGTGACTTGTTGAAGGAAAAGTTTTAAAAATTTTGGAATTAACATTCAGAGGAAAATTTTCTCGCCCAATAAAGGTCTTCAATATTGTTTGTGCGAGTCGACGTGTTGAATTTTGTGCTGTTTTTATTCAGAATCGCGCTCGAGTCTTGCGAGAAGAAGTATATGTGCTTTTTATAAGTATTTTTTTTTTCCAGTATTGATCTTTGTTATAAACAATTTTTTTTTAATCTTAAAATTTAAACTATTTTTTTTCTTTTCTATCTCTATTAAATATATATCTTTATATTAATTATCCCACTCATCATTAATTTTTTTCATTTAATCATTTATTACACATTCTCTTTTCTATGCTCATTTTTATAAATAGGGGCATATTTAAAAGAAATATGATATTTTTTACATATTCATTTTTTTAATTAATATTAACTGTTAATTTGTTTTACACAATAATGATTAAAGTTACTTATAAAAAGGATGAGAGGGGTAACTTATTAGTGCCTGTTTGGATTAGCGGTGGAAAATGAGTTTTTTTTGCAGATGTGCTTTTAGAAAAGTCATATAGAAAAAAAGGAGCTTTGTAGATGTGATTTATGTTTAAATTGACAGTGTCAGAAGTGACTTTTTTTTTCATAAAAGTTGAGAGAAGTAACTTGGATGAGCTTCTCATAAAAGTTCCATTTGCTTCATAAGCTTAGCTATCCCAAAAGCTTTATCAAACACATTAAATAAGCTTTTGGAGCTTTTAGCCTCCAGATTGGCTTTTTTTAAACCCAAACGGGTTCCCAAACAGACCCTTAAGCAAAGTGTTCCAGTGTGTTCCATTTGATTATCATAACATTAAATTGATGAGATATTAAAAACCTCTCAAATTTTCAATTTCAAGATCTAAATTGATTACTTAAATTTTAATTAATTATAGGAATCTCTCGATTGATTTAATCATATCAATTAGCTGGATTAGAATTTAGATTGAGTTATGATCCATCTTCAACTAATTAAAGAGACTGATATGTCGAGTATGGTTACATGATGTGCTGTAGGTGCTGTTTTCGAATAAGCATATCCGACGCACATTTATAATTTTTTCCCGCTTTGCTTAATAGTTGATTAAAAGAAAACTAATTAACTACCAACACGACTAACGTTAACCATAGTTAGCGATTTAATTAACTAGAGAAAGCAGCGAGGGATGTTAGTGACGTTGCGATACAGACAGCGGAAATGATTTTCCCCACTTGTGGAGCTGGGTCCAAGAATAGCTGTATCATCAATAATTGTGTTTTGCTCTTGGGAAATTTCGTTGACTGTATATATTAGAGGTACTTTTGGAAAGGGAAAGCCGATTGATGTGATTGTGAATGCATGATTGTATGGAGGGAAAAAAAAAATAAAAAAGAATGCACGATTAGATCGATCAACAGTGATAATAGATATGCATTTCAGTTTGATATAGCAAATGATATGAGCCTTTTTAGATTCTAAATTATAGTTTGATTGAGAATTACGTCACAGCTAAATCCACATTTCGCTCTTATACGGTACAGCCAAACTCGGAACCTTCGTAATCACAATCTCTTCTTCCCTGTTCTTTTGTCGCTTCTGGGAAAGTGAGTTTTACGTCCATGAGAGTATGTTTTTATACTGATTGCTTTTTGTTAAAGCAAATTTTTTAATGGCTGTTATTTATATGCTGCCTCCACTCATAGAGTCTGACAATATATGTATCCTAGAGAGATTGTCGTAATCCTCCATGAACGTACAACATATCATCTTCTCCTTAACGTTTGAGAGTCTATAATCTTCTGCTGTCGTCTTCTTCTCCTCCTCCTCCTCCAACTCTGCCACCACACAACAAAATGTCCCAAGAAGTTCACTACTTCATATATGAACATTAATTCTCCATTTGTATTCACACCCATTTGCTTCTCAACCACCATAACTGTTTCTAATGGCAACCTTCTTCAAACCTCTCCCCAGAAAAGTTTCTGTCTTCCTCAACATATCATTTCTCTTTACCCTCTCTCTGTTTCTCAAATCCTATCTCTACCCCTCCTATTCTTCCAACTTTCATCATGAATCGTCCGATGCTTCCCCTTCCTCCATCTTCAACCGCCACGCTCGGATCCTCCAAGACATCACACCTGAAGCATGCGCAGGTCTTCATGAGCTGTCAGACTATAGCTCAAAGTGCTTGTACGTCAAAACCCATTCTGATTGTAGGTCAAAGGGCTACATAAACTACCTCTATATCTTTAACTGCAACCTTGGCCAATCACCAATCATGGGTCATGTTTTGCTTATCCTATGGCTTGCTGTGTTGTTCTACCTCTTGGCCGACACTGCTTCTAATTACTTCTGCTACTCCTTGGAGAGTTTGTCCAGCATCTTGAAGCTATCCCCTACCATAGCAGGAGTCACTTTGCTTTCTCTGGGAAATGGAGCCCCTGATTTTTTTGCAAGTGTTGTTTCCTTCACAAAATCCAGCAATGGTGCAGTTGGGCTTAACAGCATTCTTGGAGGTGCCTTTTTTGTCTCTAGCATTGTCTTGGGGATTATAAGTATTTTGGTTAGCAAAAAGCAGATTGCAGTTGACAAAGCCAGTTTCATTAGAGATGTTCTGTTCTTGCTTTTCACTCTCCTCGTCCTTCTTATCATCATTTCCATTGGCAAGATTACCTTGTTGGGTTCAATCTGTTATCTCTTCATCTACTTCCTCTATGTCTGTACAGTCTCTGCCACTCATTTTATCTACGGAGGGGAGAAGAAAGAAAGCGAGTGTTTTGCTGTAAGTGCAGATGATCTTGCAGAGGCCGGCATACCATTGTTAGGCTGTGTTGATGATGAGAAACCAAATTTAGCAGAGAAAATGACTCCTGAAGATAACAAAGAAAAGCCAGAGTGTTTTGACAGTGATTCATTCAAGTGGAATTATTACATGGGCAAGTTCCTACAAGTGCTGGAATTGCCTCTCAGCTTACCAAGAAAACTTACCATACCAGTTGTGAATGAAGAGAGATGGTCAAAGCCATATGCAGTTATATCTGTCACATTGGCGCCAGTTCTGATAGCACTTGTCTGCAACACCGAGAAGGAAGATGGGGATTCTAGGACCATTTTGGTCTCATACCTAATAGCTGCTCTGATTGGGGTGTTCCTGGGAAATATGGCCTGTGTGACCACAAACAGCACTAGCCCCCCAACAACATGCCTTTTTCCTTGGCTAGTTGGAGGATTTGCCATGAGTGTGACATGGACATATATTATTGCAGAGGAATTGGTATCCTTATTGGTTTCAATTGGGAAAATCATTGGGGTTAGTCCTTCAATTTTGGGGTTAACAGTCCTAGCTTGGGGCAACTCTCTTGGGGATCTGATAGCCAATGGTGCTTTGGCAGTTAATGGTGGGGCAGATGGGGCCCAGATAGCTATATCTGGGTGTTATGCGGGCCCAATGTTTAACATTTTGATGGGTTTGGGATTCCCTCTGGTTCTCTCAGCTTGGTCTGAGTATCCACAACCATATGTGATTCCTAAGGACCGTTCTCTCTATGAGACTCTTATGTTCTTTATGGGAGGGCTGTTGTGGGCCCTTGTGGTGTTGCCAAAGAAAGGTATGAGGCCGGATAAGTGCTTGGGATCTGGACTCTTGATCATATACTTCTGCTTCCTTTTCATAAGGATAGCAATGGCTATTGGTATTGTGAAATTCTAGAGTTACCCCTTCTTCAAAAAAGAAATACTTCACAACCTGAGGACAATCATTTGTTTTTCGTGTGTCCATAGGTACACTTGTAAATTTGATCCTTCTTCTTTTGCCATTATTTTAGCAGTTGCTTCTTGATGGGCAGTAGGCTAGCTTTCAAAAGACAGTGGCAATGCCACATGTTGGTCTTATGTTAGTTAGAACTTGGAATATGACCAGTGGTCTTGTAACCTAGTACTCGTAGTATCTAAGCTCTCCGTATAAGTTGGAGATCACAGGTTGGATCCTCTTAACTTTATTTATGAATTTTACTCATTAGTTTAATGGACCCATAATAAGCTGTTATGAGCAACCTATTCAACAACACTGCCATCGGTATGTTAAAGACCAGCGTAGTGTAAGTTAAGCCTTGTTGAGTAATGGAAGGAATACATAGAAATTTAGACAGCTATATAATTGGCATAATGGAAGAAGTCATTCATGCATTTGCTTATTTCAGTTTCAGAAGGAAGAAGATGACTTGCGATTTTCCCCCCTCCCTTAAATTGCCTTTCCCACTGTTATTCAACGGAGAATCTCATCCAGCCCTCTCATTTGGGACCCACATGGGGTTAGTCATTTTAATATTGCCCAACCGCTACTCGCTAGATTCTCGTTTGAGTGAATAATACTAACAAATAACGTCAAAAAGAGGGGAAAAAAAAAAGGAGTGGTGGAGAGCACAGAAGCGATCATTGGAAATTTGAAATATTTATTAGGAATATGAATAGACCTTTTTTTTTTTAGTGAAAAGGGATTCTAGTAATAATGAATCAGAGTATGTGCAAATTGTGGGGTCAGTGAGAGATTTCAAGATAAGTTTAAACGTAGAGTAACACTTTTGAGCATGAAGAGACCTTTCAGGTTAACAGTACTGGTGAACGAATAAAAACAACTTACGAAGAGAAATAAAGACATGTGGTTGGGTCCTATTGAAGAAAAGCAAACAAGGACATGTTATGGGAGCCCACATTTTGTACCAGTAATTATTCCTTCTGGTTGAGCTCAGAATAAGCCTTTAACCAGATTACTCGAAATTAACCAGCCTCAAACATGAACACATATAGTTCGGGATGAGATCATAAATTCCAGCACTTGCTTTTATAGCTGACAATCTTTGATCACGAACGTGAGAAAAAATAATTTTATTTGCGTCACCGACATAGTTATTTCTTTTTCTCTCTCTCTCTCTCTGAATACATGGCAAGCCGAAGCTTGAAAGGAAAGAAATCTAGGACATATTCCTAGCACCCAATCTTATTCAACTTTCTAATTTCTACAACGACTTCACACTACTTTCTCTGTCTTGCTTCCCGTTTTACAAAATTTCAACAGCATAAGTATTATACTTTCAAATTATATCTTCGTGGTCATGTGTGACGCACACATTTTTGACAGGGACTTGAGAACTTGTTCTCATTGGACCCAACTTTAGGCTAAATTCCGTCTCATGTAACTATGACGGACTTTTGTTATGTTAGGCCATTCGGTTTTCTGCTTTAAACCTTATCCACTAGAATATTTTGTAATATCTTAGCCTGAAATTAAGCTGTTGACAAAAGACAATTGAATGTAACTCGTTTAAGTTAACAAATTTAAGACTTCCCTAAGGCTCCCCAAAACATCTAGTGCATCTCCTCTGAACTAGGAGACAATTTATATTATTATCAGCATCTAGGGCACCACCGTTGATGAACGTAAAACATGTCACATTTACTGCGTTAGGTGTCCTTTTTGGCGTTTTCTTGCTGTCTCTGGATGGTATGTTTCTTAAAATTTATCTACAGTTGACAACGTGGGAATGAGTACAAGGTTGCTAATTTACATAACAGCATAATCATCCTACTATAATGTATGAAATTGGAATGGCCCAAGCGTCTGAATCAACCTTAGAAACAGAAAAATGAAGTAAATTAGTAAGAGTCCTCCTCCTAAGACACCATCAAGCCTCATATCTTTTCTTGTTAAAACCACAAGTGCCCAAACCAATCCACCAGCAAAAAAGACCAATGTCTCCAACAGATATGGGTCAAAAGGGATCACCAGAGACGATGGGTACTTGGACCAAGTAGAGAATATCAAAGACAATCCCAAGCCAATAAGAGTGTTGAAGATGGGACCTGCATAACAACCTGATATGGCTACTTGAGCACCTTCTGATCCACCCTTTAAAACCATTGTTAAATTTGTCATCAAATCCCCAAGAGAATCCCCCCAGGCAAGAACTGTGAGTCCCAATATTGAAGGATTTATCCCCCATATGTAGCCAAGTGAAACCAACAATCCCACCAATTCCTGAGCTGAAATGTAACTCCACGTGACACTCATTATAAACCCACCTGCAAGCCAAGGAACGAGGCAGTTTTTTGGTGGCCTTGAGCTCTTGGTTTTGAAAAATGCAGTTACTCCAAATATGATCCCAATCAACAATCCAATTCCATAAATGATTAGATCGCTGTTGAAGAAACCATTTTCCTTGCAAGGGATCCATACTACACACAAGAGAAGAGGTGCTAGTGTTACTGAAGAAATTGCATATGGCTTATACCATGTTTCTTCACAAACAACAGGAATCGTCAATCTCCTTGGCAAGTAAAGTGGCATCTGTAGAATCCAAAGTGTCTTTTGGCAAAGCAATGATCTCATACAGCAACAGTTCTCATTTTTCAGGCCAAACTCTATCACTTTCCTCGTTGCAATCAAATTCGCCTTCTTCCATGAGAAGAGGCTCTCTTAAGTCTGTGTCATTGTCATAACATGGATTACCATTCCGTTCCGAATCTCCAGAGACACCATTATTCCAGCGAGTGGAGGAGACATAAACAACAAATACATACATGATATATATCAAAGTAAAACCCACTGCTCCAAAAAAATTGATCACACCAGTGATGAATATTACAAGCAAGCACAGAAGAACCACGAGTAGAAAACAAATATCTCTTACAAAATCGTGCCTTTTGACGTGAATCCCCCTGTGACGAATTGAGATGCTTATGATTCCAACCACAACGCAGGAGACGAAGAAAGCACCCCCAAGCACCGTATTGAACCCAATGTCGCTTGTTCCACTATCCTTGAAGGAGACGAGGCTGGCAAAAACGTCATTGGCACCATTTCCGAGAGAAAGAAGGGTCACTCCAGCAATTGTAGGAGACAGTTTCAGTAGTTTCGAAAGGTGTTCAAGAGAGGGACAAAAATATTCGGAAGCTGTATTAGCGAGCAGGTAAAACAAGACAAGGAGCCAAAGCAGGAGAAGAGTGTGACCCAACCAAGGGAATCGACCCAGATCGCAGTAGAAAAGGTTGAGGTAGTCAATATAGCCCTGCGAAACGCATGGGCCGTTGGATTTCAGATACAAACACTTGGCTCTGTAGCCTTCTGAACCGTGGAAAATCTTGCAATCATGGTCGGCACCGTCGCCTGAGGTGGCACGATTCCGACGAACAGGGAGTTCCAAAGAGTAGAAGTTCAGAAAAGCACATGCGACTAGGAGCAACGAAATATTCAAGAGCAAGAGTTTCGGCAGAGAAACAGAGGTAGGCATGAGAGATGAGGAAAGCTGAAAGCTCGCAATTTACTTTCAAATGGAAGACGGTTGGAAACTTGTGAAAAAACGAAACGAATATGCAGTCGTGAAGCGAAAGAGAGGGAGCAAAGAAAAAAAACAGCCCCTGAATTATCGAGAGAGAAAAAACTCGATTATGGGAAACAGGTTAACAGATAACAAATTAATGGAGGGCTGACCTCAGAGTCTGTGCTCCGTGCCATTGATTTATGCGCGTAAGCGTGATCTCGGCGTGAGTGAAGGGAAAATAAAAGAGAGAGCTTTGGAAGAGTTAAAGAACGAATGGGATTTGTAATACGAGGGATACTTTGTTAAGAGGGAGCAAGAATCAAATCAGAGGAAGGATAAGGAGCAGAGTGCTCCAAAGTGTGGTGCGGTTGGGGCATTTAAGGAAGGAGAAGTGAGAGAAATAAATATAGTATTGGGCCAACCGTAAGTACACGCGGCGGCGAGTTAGGAAATGGCTTTCATGGCAGTTGGGATTTGGGAAGGAGTAACTTGCAGAGAAAGAAATATAGACATCATGCATTCACAAGAAAGGCTGGAATCAACGGAAATTCCTTGACCCCCATGTCTCTGTTCCCACCTATGAATGAGACGATCGCAAACCAAAGTTATCTCTTTTCATAACTGCTTTTACGTAATTCATTTATTTCCTTCACCTATATGCTTTTATTCTTACTTTATCATACTGTTGTTTATTATTATTTTTGTAGTGCTTTTAATTTTGAGTGATTCCTATCTCTCCTCGGCATTCCAAGATTATGCTCTGTTTGGTGTGCGTGTGGCCCCCCCGGGGGGTGGGAACCTGAACGAGGCTAACAATAAAACCAAGAATATACGTAAGTTCAAAATAAGAAAATATAAGGAAAAAGTGAAGGTTGGAATTGGGGATGAGGCAGAGGCACACGCGCATTTTCACTTGAATGTGACTTCTCGAAAAGAACAGGGGACACACGTTGGGGTTAAGTCTTCATTTTTCCACCGTCCGCAGTCTTGTCTTTCGATATCTCTGTTGTGATGAAAGTCTGCTTCATCGTGTGGACTTTTTAGTCCTCAAATTTACACGTAAATTCTCACATTGCATTCTTTGCTTCCCTCTTTACTTTTATATCTTTTCTTCAAACTTAATTCTCACATAGACCTTTTGCTTACTCAGCTCCCCACTTTAATATTCCTCCGTGTCCATACGTCTTTAATGTCGCTCGCAAGGCAAGGGTCGGACTTGATTTCCTTGAATTGAATGGCATAATTATATGTATGATCGCCAACACAGTTCTTCCCGAATATTTCCTCTGTCGTGTCCCCAGAGTCTGTTTCAGAATATTTTAACTTTGTTGCATATTATTATTAGTTCGGTCGAACTAGAATGCTCTATTCTTCCCACTCTAATTCATCACATCACATGTCCTTTTCCCCTCGCAACAACAATTTCTCTGTTATTCCATAAAGAAACCGAATTCAACGGTCATCTCTCTGTTAGCATGCCCAGAAATTTTCTCATCTTTTCCTCTCAGTTACCAACTTCTATGTCTAAAAAATATTTTAGCTGGCTGCCCGCCAAAAATAATACTAGTATACTAGAGTTTCTTGTAGATACTAATAATTGAAGTAAGTCAGGCCTTGCTTGCTTGAAAAAAGTTGTTGGGCTATCAAGCCCATGCTTCTTTTGATTCTTGGGCTGAAGACTCTAGTTACATGATTTTCTTTTCCAAGCCCAAGATCCGAATCTCAACTGTGGGTTTAACGAACAAGGTAGACGACCATCATCTTCGTCAGCCACGAGGACCTCAAAACTCAAAAGCGCGAAAACGGGAGGTAGACGACCGAGCTGTTGGAACGGGCGATTTCTCCAAAGCTCTGGGGACTGGTTCGGCTTGAAGATTCTGGATTGCAATGGATTCAGCTTCTCTGAAAATGGCATCCTCAAAATTCGTTGTTGGCGCGAATGTTTCTACGCTCGTCTGTCCTAGAAAGTCGATAAATTTTGGCTGTAATTTCAAAGAAACCTTGTTCGGCAGTAAAATCTGTGCCGCCTCCCTCAATGGTTCTGCTTCTAGCTTCACTTCACACCGGGTTTGTCGAATTCTTCCATTTTGGCTTTCGAAGTCTCGTTGCTATCTCAAAGTGTTTAAATGGCTGAGGCTTCAATTTTAATTGGCCCAAGGTTGTATGCTAAATAAGTTAGTGGCAGATTCTGAATCCCAGCTGCTCTGGTGACAAAATATTTGGATGCCTGCCATATGAGGCTCCATTCAGTTTGATTAATATCCCCGGGTGCTATTGATGCCTTAAATTTTCGATTTCAAAATCCCACGTTTGACAGCGATTCGCTTGTAAAGGAGGGAGAAGCATTGGCTCATAAGAGATTGATCCTGGAATTTTTCTTCAATTCTGGTATAAAAAGGGGAAGAGTGTTCCCCACTGACGTACGATTAGAAAAATTAGTTGGATCTTCTGTATCTTAAATCTAAATGAATATTTTTTGTTCGTCAAATAGTCGTTAGAACCTGATAAATCCAATTTTTCAAGATGGCGAATAAATCATGATTAAGACGGTTCATGCTGCTGAGGCCTGTCTATTACATCCTGGTCTTAAATTGTCTCCGGAAAATCTGAGCTTATATCCATGAAGAATTCGAACAAAGTTGAATCTTCAAATTATTAAGAAATTGTTTTCAATGCTTCTATTAAAAGTGTATTTTCAATGCTTCTATTTAAAAGTTTATGGAAGACTCAGTTGTTATTCTTTCAAATCCTTTGGCTGATTGTTGCTAAAAAATATTTTGATTTATTTTTTTAAAAACTAGACTACCAGTCACAGATCTTTGTATATAGTATAGACGAGCTAAATTTTTACCTGCAGTTGTGTGAGTACATTAGTCGGGAAAAGGGATATTCAATGATATTGGAAGTTTTATCTTCATTTCTTGCATTTTTATAAGCTTTGCTCTATTTGTTCTGACCATCTCAGTCGACCAATCTCTATGTTTCAGTCTTTTTCAAGTTTAAGTGAAGACGAGAATAGAAGCAGAAGTAATCTTGAATCTCTGTTTTGTTATGATAAAGCTATACCCGAGGAAAGAATTGAGAAGCCTGTTGGCTTATCTTTGGATGAGAAAGAAATCGGTAGCAATCTCCGGTGCACTGATTGCCAAGCCAAAGGTGCTGTGCTCTGTACCACTTGTTCTGGTTCTGGCCTTTATGTTGAACCCATATTGGAAAGCCAGGGCATAATTGTTAAAGTTCGCTGCCTAGGTATATTTTCTTTCCTGTTCAAACAACTTCACTGGTCAAAATGTTAGTGTTCATCTGCAGAAATTCCTGCACACTGCTTGTGTTTTTTAAAGTTTCGATTGTATTTGCTGTGTTTATATATCTGATATTCTTTTGACCTTTGTCACATAAAGGCAGTTCTCTGATGCAACTGCTTGGCTCTGTGGATGGACTGATGTTAGGTTAAGAATTTGAAATTTCCGTTTCATTGATCTTTAAATGAACAACTGAGGAATAATTTCACAATCTATCAAAGGTTCAAAAATCTGGCAGATCTGAATTGGTAGATTTGACGAAATTTAAAATAAACTTGTTCCCAATGTGGTGAGTCTGGTGGGACACCTGAATATATATATACTTTTTTTTTTTTTTTGAATGAAAGCTGGATTACAATACCCTATGACGGGGTACCAATAGTACACATTTCACAAAGGAAACCCAAAAGCAACAAAACCATCCATGATCAACAACCACGTCAAAAAAGGAATATATATATATACTACGTCAAAAAAGGAATTCATCTGCATGATTCATTATTTCTAGTGTACGTAGCTTAGCATCATGATCAGTGACCATGTTTTATAATGTGATAACTTAACTGTTGGAATGTAGGTTGTGGGGGAACTGGTAATCTGATGTGTACAGCATGCGGTGGACGAGGTCACCGTGGACCCAAATGATTGAGTTCTGGCTTTTTGGAATTTTGTTGTACCACGGAATATATATAGCTTGAGGGCTATTGCTGCGAAGCCATTTAAATTCATGTCTCCTTCAGATGTGTTTTGGCTACGCTAGCAATGATCTTTGGTAAATTTGAATGAAGTCTACGCATAGTTGATTGATGGAAATTTCTCTGCATATTTATTTTCTTGTAGTTTGAAAGTTGCAATAAGCATGAATTGAAGGCATGTTCAAAACAGGATGAAAAGAAAGAACCCTGTCTGTCCAGAGAGGATAAAAGATTATGATTGGGGATTCTGGTTATTCATGTATTGTCAGTAAAAATTTCTTATCTGAAATGCAGAAAGTGTTTTCACTACAATGCCTCTAGCATCAAATTATGTTCTTGGTGTAATATAGTCGTTTGGGTTTACTGTTCCTTCGGTATGTAGACACTCCGAATTATAGCCAAGAATGTCTGTTGTTGATCATTGAAGCCTCTGCAAGTAAACTGGGACAATCTTGTCAGATCTCATGCCCGAGTTAGTATTGTGGCTTTGGCATTGCCACCGTAGTGATTGTCTTATGGTCATTATTCTTGTCATATAGATAAGAAAGAAGCAGGACAAAAATATTCCTAGACGTTCATGAGGTGTTCCTTACGGTAACTAGGTTCTAACTTCAAATGGCAAAACCGTACGTGCTGTGAGGTATACAAATAAGGTGTTGCTTTTTCCAAAAAGCGAAAAACTACTGTTGTTTCAAAATAAATGTATGAAGGTAACTTCAAGAGAAAGGGATTTGATTTCCCTAAATAAGGTTATGAATTTTAATTTTGTAGATGAAACAAATTATCTCAGCCAAGTCTAATATTTGAATGTGATATGATGATAACATTACAAGTATTTGGACACATATCATTATATTTATTAATGAATTATGCAACATTGTAAAATTATTAATTTTCATTAAAATATTAGAACAATGATTATTTTGGGGCAAAATAAGGGCAAAATAAAAATTAGAGATAACACTGATTATCCTAGTAACACATGTTGAAAATGCATCATAAATAAAAGAAAAAAAAAAAGACATTTAAATTCTATTTGAACTTCAAAATCTTAAATTAGTTTTGTTGACAATAAAAGTAATGGGATTGATAAAAAAGAGTATAACAATTAACAACTCAGGTTTTTGGAAAATTATTGATTTGAGATTTTGAAGTTCAAATGGCATTTAAGTGTCTTTTTTCCTAAATAAAACTAGTGAATATTTTAAATTCTAAAGAATTATAATTTGCAATACTACCTCATGTATATTTTTGTTAAAACAAAAAGTTTAGATGAATTGGGTTTGGGGGTTTATCTGGATCAAGGTATGCCTCTGAACTCAAAAAATATTTATAGAGATACTTATAAATCGTTCATCAACAAGATCTTCACATAAAATTTGAACCCTTAACTTTATTATTATAAGTCCTTAGTTTTATTAATTTGACCAACTTTGTTGGCACTTTATGTACATATATTTTTGATGGGTCACCATCAGTGAAAGCTGATGCCACCCCACCTGTCACAAATGTAATGGCTTGTTGACCTCAATGTTTGATACTGCAATTGATAGTTTACATGATTCATTCATTGAAGAATTAAAGCCTATAATTGTAATTAACCCTCAGATTTTTCCCCTCCTGGAGCAAACTGGAGGATTAAATCCAAATGTGGTTCATCTGGAATATTTCTCCGCTGGTTCTCATCAGGGGTTGGACCTCAATGATAAAGGAGGCGCTCCAGGGGAATCTGCGCACTTCTCTTCCCTACCGACAGTTTTCTGACAAGTGGAGGCCTTGCATTTAAAGCAAAGAACCCACCAAAGTTGTAAAATGTAAACCACACTCTTCTCCATTCCTACCCGTTTCCACTTTCTTCTTCCAAAACCAACCAAAATCATTCTCTATTGAATCACTTAGCCTCTTCCCTCCCACTTCCTCTCCCTCAAAATCCTTCAGTTTGGCAAATTTCTCTCAGATGGGTATCAAAATTTTCATGGTTTCTTTCATGCTAACCTCAATACTGTTCTTTATTCTTTACACGCCCACCAGATTAACCATGTCCATCTCCAGCTTCAGGCCTGTGATGAAATATTTCAATGTCTCAAAAACCAGCAAAGCATATCCAGTTTCTTTTGCTTACCTGATCTCTGCATCCAAAGGAGATGCCGTGAAGCTCAAGAGGTTGGTGAAGGCGCTGTACCATCCGGGCAATTACTATCTGATTCATATGGATTATGGGGCACCCGAATCAGAACATAGGGATGTTGCTGAGTTTGTTGCCGGAGACCCTGTTTTTGGTGATGTGGGGAATGTTTGGGTTGTGGGGAAGCGTAATTTGGTCACTTATAGAGGACCAACCATGCTTGCCACCACACTCCATTCTATGGCTATACTTCTGAGGACTTGCCAATGGGACTGGTTTATTAATCTTAGTGCCTCTGATTATCCCTTAGTTACACAAGATGGTATGGTGAGTGGCCTTTATCTTTTATACCCATTGCATAATCTACTCTGCTATTGTAATCTTGCTTTGCTATCTTTTAGTTTTTTTACTCGACTGGGTTTGTTTGTGAGTTAAATTTACTAGCAATTGCTTATTTCATTGTGCCATGAAAACTGAGATGGACTTCTTTCTTATTCTATTCAGATCTGATCCAAGCATTTTCTGAGTTGCCAAGAAATATTAATTTCGTACAGCATAGCAGTCGTCTGGGTTGGAAACTGTAAGTAGTCATTTTGCTCTGGAAGTGTTTCTGTTTAAATGTTTTATTTTTAGCCCCGAAGTCCTAAATTTCGTATATCCATTTTCAAGGAATAAGAGAGGCAAGCCAGTAATCATAGACCCAGGGCTTTACCTTCACGATAAATCAGAGATTTGGTGGGTCATTAAGCAAAGAAGTTTGCCGACATCTTTCAAACTCTATACAGGTTTTTCTTGCTTCCCTTGTACTTCTGCATATCCTGTTCAAGCCAATAACTTGTTGTTTTATGCATATTCCACATTTCACCCTAAAAAATATAACTAGCTTATCACCACCCAACAGCATGTGATGCTCTAACTCTAAGATCTGAACTATATAACAGTTGTCGTGCTTATCAAGGTCATAATTTTTTGTCTTTCTCCCTAATTTATTTTTGCGGTTGGGCCCTCTGTGTAGGCTTGTTTGTCCTCTCTTCTCTACCTTCGAAACGTCTCCGTGTATTCTTGTATTCTATACATATTCATGCTAGTGCGATAGTTGTACCAACCCTATAAGTTTAGGATATGAGGTTCTATGTTCAGGCAATGTGTTGGTTTGGAACAGTGATTAGAATATTTAAAAATAATTTTTTAATTGTGATTTACGGTAAACAAGATAAGTATGTTAGAGTTGTTTTGTCTCGATTTATATAAAAAACAACTTATAAGCAATCTCAACACCAAAACAAACATGCCTAATATTATGGTTGGATTGAGCTTGTTGCTGTTGAAATGTCTTATTTAGTTGCCATGGATTATTAAGGTGGTGGTTACGGGAAATTATGGACATTTTGGTGTATTTAATGATGAACTTCAAGAACCCTCCACCCACATAGGAGAGAAGAGGGGTGTCTCCATTGATTTCGCTCTTCATTTATTCTTCATTGAAGGTATTTATCATCATATCAACTTTTAATGGTTGAGATTTAATAATATATAAAATATCATTATAATAAAAATCTACTATGATAAATCTCAACCATTGAAAGTTGATCTAATGGTGGATATACTTAATGGAAAGTAAATGGAGAGGGAAATCAATAGAGACACCCATCTCCCATACCCTCTTGTACACCCTGCAAAATTCTAGTGTTCTTGAGAAGTGATCATACTGAGAGTTATTCACTGTAGTGACAGCTACACAGTTTAAATAAAAATTCAATGATATAGATTTAAGATTTTCAACTAATGATTTTTTTAATTGAAACATTATTTTTTGAAAAACTGACAATTAAGATATTATCTTTATTTTAGATTGTGTAAATGTTAAAATAATTGTAAAGTAAAAAATCTGAAAAAAAAAATAAAAGTAAAAAAAATGATCTAAATCATCAAAATGAGATATTAACAGTCTGTAATGATTAAGAGTTCTGAAACTATCATCACACACTTAATTCAAAGATTCAGTGAACAAAATCCAAACCCCCCAATTGAAAGGAAGTGAGTAAAGACACTCCATCCTATTCTGGTCATCGTTCTTTTTATGAGAGCCTAAAATTTGAATTGATTTATTTCTTTTTAATTTTTATAATAGTTTGATAAGAGTTGTCGGAATATTTTATATATATATATTTTTTTTTTCATTTTTGCCCTCATTAATTATATGTATTGTATTAATTAAAAGGTTGATAATACTTATATTTACTCTATTTTTTTCTCACACTTACCTCTAATAAATAAGGGAATACTTAAGAAAAAAAATTCTTTCATAAATATTTATTATTTTTAAATAATTTTAATAATTTTTTTAAATTACATGATTTAATTATCAAACTCTTAAATAGAACTAACAAAATATTCATTCGTCATTGAGGACAGAGCAGAGGTGCATCTAGAATCAAGAGTATGTTCTTTCATTCACGAGATGCACGTGCATCATGCCGTGGTTCTATCAATGCACGTGCCTCGCTCTGCTTGCTGTCGGGGTCCCTAATTATACTATAATACCCCTTTACTCTGTTAATTTTACCTTTCCAGAAGTTTAATTCATATGCACTTGATGACTTCTGGCTCTGTTTTTTTAAGTTTTTTTTTTTTGAATAAAAGTGGCAAGTGACAAATGTGAAACAGAACAACTAGACGAGTGTAGTATTCTCCACAGAGAGCTTAACTAATCTCGAAAAGATCTAAACCAACCAGAAAGCAAATTCTTCATCAGATGATCAGCTTATTTGATTCAGCATGTCTTCTTTCTATGGAACTTGGACCAACTCGCACACATCATCTAGCCCCTGTTCAAAATCTGGCTCCTTTATATGCTTATAAAGAATCAAATGCTTGAAAAGTATGTCACAGGAAGAGGATCTCATTAGAAGTAGGATGGGTTAGAAGTTATGTGCAATTGAAATCTGAGCTTTTTTTTGTTCTCGGGGTTTTAGACTTGTACTCGGGCAAGCCATGTTCTTTATGTGGATTGGACTTACAATTGATGTTTTAAAAATGCAGGTTCAGCCTGGACCATATTATCAAGATCATTCGCAGAGTATTGCATTGTGGGGTGGGAAAATCTGCCAAGGACAATGCTTCTGTACTACACTAATTTTGTGTCATCACCGGAAGGGTATTTCCAGACAGTAATATGCAATTCTGAAGAGTACAAGAACACCACAGTTAACCATGACCTTCACTACATCACATGGGATGTGCCTCCAAAGCAACACCCCAGGTCTCTTGGTCTCAGAGATTATCGCAAAATGGTTCTGAGCAGCCGGCCGTTTGCCAGAAAATTCAAGAAGAACGATGCAGTTCTTGATAAGATCGATAGAGAACTTCTCAAGAGGCATCGTGGGCAGTTTTCTTTTGGAGGATGGTGTTCCGGTGGTGGCGGAAGCAGAGGATGCTCTGACTTGAGAATTGAGAATTTTGGGGTTCTGAGCCCTGGCCCTGGCCGTGGCAGGTTGAGAAATTTGCTATCCAAGCTTCTCTCTGACAGATTTTTCCACAAACTGCAGTGCAGATGAACACATAAATGATTCCTTCGTTTCTCCGACTGATCATTGCTGAATTTTGTAATTTTTTTATCCGAATGGACTTTTTTTTTTTATAAAAACGATTTTTAATATTTCTAATATTTTTTAATTTCTAATATTATTTTTTATTTTATATTGACATGTAGTCATATTTTTATGTAAGAGAAATTAATTATTTAACCCTTATAATTTTATCAAGTCTGTAACTCGTTCTTTATAGTTTGACGCCACCCAATTGTTAAAGTTTTCTAATCTTTAGAAAAAAAATCTGAATCTTCCTTTTAACTCATCTTTGTGGCAAAAAATTTTGCTTACATGACATCTTTATTAGCCACACGTCAGCAAGAACGTCTCTTCTCACTTCTCCTTCATCCTCATTTGCTGCACTCTTGGCTCTCTTCCTCTACCTCCTCGCTTTTTTCTCTTCTCTTCCAACCTCCATGGCTCTTTCGGCAGTGGCAGGAATCCTCAAGCAGCTGCCCATACCTTGCTTTAACCTGAAGAGTGCAGCCTTGTTTGGGTTCTCACGAGCAGATGCATCTGAGTCGCCCAGTTTCAACTTTGAGCTTTGTAAAGTATGTCGCACCACCTCAGCCACACCCGAAACCTCTTCAGATGACCTCCTTCGACGGAAATACCTCATGCTGCGTCGCCGGCGGCGACCATGACCCACGTACTGCCCAACAACAAGCTTGATTTTCCGTCGGTGAAGGGCGTGGGAGATCTCTTGGTCGTTTTCCGTTGGTTATGGCAGCTGCCATGACTATATAAGACTACAGGTGCAAGATGAATGAACTGAAATTCCTCCAAGTCACTAATTATCTTTTGACTTTGCCGATCGGTTTCTAAGCTTCGAATGGTGGCTCACGGGCATTGGGTTTCTAGGCCATTGGCGGCAGTTAGTTCTTTCTTTCTTTCTTTCTTTTTACGTTTGTTTAGATCATGATGGGTGGTTTGCTTGAGGATTCCGCCTCCGCTGGAAGAGATTGGCTCAGAGCAGGAAAAGGCGAGGAGGAGGAAGAGAGCGAAGAGTACGTTATGGGGAGAAGAGAGAAGGACTCTTTTACTGACGTGGGGACAAATAATAATGCCAAATAAGCACATTTTTGGCCACACGAACGAGTTAAAGGGCGACTCACATTTTTTTCCTAAATATGAGAAAACGGTGGGGACTGAGTCAGCCGCACGTTCGGTGAAATTATAAAAATTAAACAATTAATTTTTCTTTTATCTATTATATCAAGCTTTTTTACATTTAAACCTGTTTTTCAATTAGAAAAATATTTTTAAAAGACAGTTGAATTAACTAAATTTTAAATTGGATCATTAAATTTAACAAATCTTAAATCAGTTTAGATGTCTGGGAATTTCAGAATTTAATAATTTTACCTTGAAACCCCTCATTTAAAGATTGTATTTTTTTTTTAAAAAAAAATTCTTGATTGACCAAGAGTGATGATAATAGTTCATCCTAAATGCCTAAAATGTAATACTACACCGTATCCTAGATAGATACGAGAGATAATTGATTTTTTTTTTTTGGAAAGATTAAGGAATTTAATTAAGTTAAATTAAATTATTTATATCTACATTTCTTCTTAAAAGTAATTTGTTGTACTTATAAACTGATATATAATCTAATGATGCATAACATATGTTATGATTAAATAGTTTATTTAACGTCCTTAATTTATCTAAAAAAAAGTTGACAGGAAAGAGTATAATTTAATTTGAATTTGAAGGTTTCATCCCCAGCCTTCTCGTCCCCTTCTGCAAAATTATCTTTACTGTTATTCACGTTTTGCATGGCTTCCCCAAACTGTCCGTTTTACGCCACTTCCTCCATAAGCATTGAGAACACAACATATTAATAAGCTTGTAGAGAAGTGCTCCATTAAATAAACTGGGATAAAGGGAAAATGGGTGTATGGAATAAATGGTTGAAAATAGATAGTAAAATACTCCTGGGCTCATCCAATAGATATATAACAAGACAAACGACCCCGTGCAACATACAGGGTTTGTAAACACTACATATTGAATAATTCATCCCACATACTATAGTTTGACACCCATTTCCCGATCTAAAGACGTTCCCTCGAGTGCTTATTTATCACCAAAATTTTCTAAAACACAAAATTTAATTGTACATATTTTTTGACTTTATTACCAATGGAACGACTAAATGCAATTTACACTTCTCGTACGCTTAAAATTTGAATTGATGGCATCACATCATTGTAGCTATCGAATTAGGTGTCATTCACTATTGCCCCAAGGATTCGTCCATCATGAATTCAAAGAAATTTTAATAACAAAAATTCATACCAAGCAACGTTATCTGCATTTGAACAAATACCTGAATTACAATTCATTCTAACATGAGGTTTTGAAAGGCCTCTTTGTAGACTAAGTTCGTTGTCTGATATAACTAATATTACAATCATATTGTAACATGACAATTTATTTGGTCACATATAGTATTTTGGGTATTTTAATTCCCAAATTTGAAAATTCAATTTACTTCAAGACCAATTACCCTATTTACATTTATACATCTATCTATTGCTCATCATTCAAATCATTTCAAGTTACACAATGCCACTTCTTAAAATGAACGAAGTTTTGATTTTTATTTTTTTTTTCCTAGTAATGTTATTGGAGCAATATGTTTGAAACAACAAATGCCTATAATGTTATATGTGAGAACACGAGAATACCTAAAAATGTCTAAACAGTTGGATCATCTTTGATTCTGTCAATCATAGACCGGGTTTAAAAATGTCTAAAGTGATTTAATTGGCTTACTTAATTTCTCTAAAAAAAGTCAACTTTGTCTTATAATTAGGACCGGAGGGAGTACCATTTAGGTTATCAAACATAATGCCCCATGCATTGCACGATTATGTGGAATTAAAATTATCAGTATGTAGATTATTACTCTTAGAAAAACTACGCTTAAACACCTAAAATTAGCATTATATATACCAAATACCATAAAAATTGCAAGCACTATTGCTTCTCCAAGTATCATTAATGATTTTCATTTGTTGAAAGATGATGTTATTATTATTCCAATTAAAAAATAGAAATAAATGAATCTCAAACATTTATAAATTTTTCGATCCCTATATAATATCACAAGTGGAATATATGAAAAATGTAAAATTGAATTTTCAATACCTATTTACATTTATAAACCTTTTCTCTCCTCCACTTAACATGCAGATTTCTCACAAACACTCCGATTCCCATGAAGTCTCAATAGCATCTTCAGCAATCTTTGGAATTTCATGTTCAAGTTTTTTCATAAACCCTGTCATTACTGATTTAAATTAAATTAGAACTTTGTATGGCTGATTTGTTAGTTTCAACGCAGAAACAAACCACCATTGTCACAACAAAGGATGACTTCTTTTTCCTTATCTCAAAGTAAGTTGTACTTACTAACTTACATTTGATTCAAATATCACTCGATCATACATTAAAATTCATGAAACAACCTTAAAATTAAAAGATAATAATAGAAAGTAAACTAACTTCATCCCACAATTCAAAAGTAAGGTTTAATATTTGTGACTTGAAAATTATTAAGGTATGAAATTATATTTTTTTACTAAACTCTATAAAATAGGATCCGTTTATTTCATTTTAAATATAATGACAGGTATGAAGTTATATTTAACACATTCAGATATACAAATATAAGATGAGATATTCACAATGTCAAATATAAATCTTGTAAATGAAAAAAAAAATTAGATGTACTATTGTAATTTTTTTATTATTATCTGATTAGACTAAGAGTATATGAAATCATATTGGAAGAGATTTTTTATCAACATCAGAAGAGAATTTTATACAAATCTATATTGAGATGTTTAGAATGAGAAATATATAATTATGTGTGCAACTTAACAATAAAATTAGGAACTTAACAACATAATTATGATTAGTACATGAAATCATATTATCTTAACAATAAAATTAGGACTTAATATCTTATTTTGTGTGTAGATTCTTATTATAAAAAAACAAATTAGAATAGAAATATCTGCAAATCTATATTGAGATATTTAGAGTCGATGTCTAATATAATTATGCGTGACTTTGTATAAAAGTTTAGTGCAAATATTATTTAAAAAGTTAATATGTTTAAATAGAATTTAAATATCTCCTTATGCCATTCATTTATGAATTGGTCCACGCAAAATCTTTTATCTCCATTGTTGTTAATAATAGAATATCTACAAGATTATTTGATAAAGCATCATCTTCAGTTAATGCAGCCGCATTTCATTCCCAATGACTGTTTTAACTTTTAATTGTATATATTAGTCTTCCACATTATTTCAAAAATTTATTTGCATTTTCAATTTTTTCATCTATTGTACTTAGTATTCATTGGGCTTTTTTTATGGTGGCCTTTATCATGTATCTATCCCTCAATTTTAAGTAAACATTTTTAAAATTAATTATTTCAAAGGAAAATTAGGGGAAAGGACCAAGAAAAAAATGTTTATTAACAAGGATATTGAAAATTGTAATTATGCCTTGAAAATTGTAATTTCAAGGCATAATTATTTTTTAAAAATTGATATTAGTTTTTTTAATGAAAAATGAAGATTAGCCGGTAACGTTGCTAAAGTGGAGATTATCTTAAGTGTTTTTGGAGTATGCTCAAGAATTGAAGAAGCACATTATTCAATAATTTAGGAACTTCTTCCAAGAATATATTAAAGCTGGTGGTTCCCAAAGGGTATTAAGCATTCAAGTATATGGGAAGCTCATTTTAGGAGTTTCAGAGCTTGATGTGCTAGTAAGTATGCTAGCCCTTAGGTAATGGACTTAAAATAAACAATTTTGAGTGCTTCAAAGTGATAAATTTGGAGAGCGATGTGCTCAGATGTCACATATGGTATCAGAGTCTGGTATTAGTCGTTGGGATGTTATACGTGGTATCAAAGATTGGTATCATAACCTATTATCAGAGCCAAGTATATGTCTAAGTAACCCTTAGGGAATGTGACTGTAGAGTAGTCTTTTTTACGAGCTAGGACAATTTTGAGTGATATGCTCGGATGTCACATGTGGTATCAGAGTCTAGTATCAGACGTAGGGATGTTATATTTCATATCAACGATTTGTATCTTAACTTGTTATTAGAGCCAGGTATATGTCTAAGTAGCCCTTAAGGAATGGGGCCCTAGAGTAGACAGTTTTAAGGGTCATGACAATTTAAGAGCGATGTGGTGGGATGTTATAGGTTATGCATAATTCTCTCTAAAAAAAATGAATATTAACTCTTTTATTATGAAAAATGAAGATTAGCTAGATAGCATTGCTGAAGTGGTGAATCTTTAAAGTGTTTTTGGAACAAGCTAAAGAATTAAGGAAGATCACTATTAGACAATTTTGGAACTTCTTCAAAGAACATATTAAAGCCAGTCCTTCGCGAAAGACATTAAACTTTCAAATATGTGGAAACGTCATTCTAGAAGTTTTAGAGTTTGATATGTGAGTGAATACGCTGACCCTTACAGAATGGACTTAAAATAGACAATTTTAAGTGCCCTAAAGCGGATTTGAGAGTGATGTGCTCGGATGTCACATGTGGTATCAAAGCCTGGAATCAGACGTCGAGATATTATAGGTCATATAAAGGATTTGTATCTTAATTGGTTATCAGAGCTAGGTATGTCTAAGTGGTCCTTAGGGAATGGTACCCCAAAGTGGACAGTTTTAAGAGCCATGACGATTCAAGAGCGATGTAGTAGGATGTTACAGGTTCGGCATAATTCTCTAAAAAAGAAGAAGAATATAAACTCTTTTATTATGAAAAATGGAAATTAGCTAGATAGCATTGCTAAAATGGTAAATCGGTAGATTGTTTTTGGAACAGACTAAAGAATTGAAGAAGCTGACTATTACACAATTTTTGAACTTCTTCAGAGAACATATCAAAGCTAGTCCTTCACGAAAGACATTATGCTTTCAAGTATATGGAAACGTCATTCTAGAAGTTTTAGAGCTTGACATGTTAGTGAATACGCTGACCCTTAAGGAATGAACTTATAATAGACAATTTTAAGTGCCCTAAAGCGGACAATTTTGAGAGTGATATGCTTGAATGTCACGTGATATTAGAGCCTAGTATCAGACGTTGGGATGTTTTAAGTCATATCAAAGATTTGTATCTTAACTTGTTATTAAAGCCATTTATATATCTAAGTGGCCCTTAGGGAATGGGGCCCATAGTAGATAGTTTTAAGGGTCATTACAATTCAAGAGCGATATGGTGGGATGTTACAAGTTAGGTCCAATAGATCCCGGTCCTGCCGGAACGGGAAATTACTGGGATCAAAATGTCCGGAACCGAGTCCAGATTACTTGGACCGGGACACTTTGAACACTCCTAGTGACAGCTGGATTAATTCTTCTTGTTACGATACTATTATGCATTAAAACCAACGAGATAATTCTCTCCTGAATAATTAGATGTAATTTTCCTCATTACTCATTCTGTCAATTTACTCAGCCACACACATATCTTATGTTTAAGAGTTCAACCGCACAGTCCAAAGTGACAATAATAAATGTATGTCTTGTTCTTCATCATCATGTTATGCATTTATATTGGTATCAAAATTCGATGGGATGGATGTGTCCTTCTCAATGGGCAATAGGTTATTTTTTAGGGAATAAGTATTTAGAAACCACTTGAATTTCAAAATCTCAAATAGATTTTGTTGTTGATAAGAGTAATGAAATCTATAAAAAGAGTATAGCAATTGATACCTTAGGTCTTTAGAAAATTATGGATATGAGATTTTGAAGTTCAAATAATATTTTTTAGGTTGCAATTTGTTTATTTTTTTTTCATATTTAGTGATTAGCACAACTAAGGAGTTACCACTCCTCTTGGGAATCTTGGCAATTACTCGTATATTATCCTGCCCATTTGGCCTAACTCATTGATTCGGCGATCATCCGCTCCCTTGCCATTGAGACAAAAATCGAGCTCAATAGGTAGAAGGTCTCTCGGCAAGTTTGTAGAAGGTGAGTTCCGATTTGTGGTTTCCTCTTTTTTTGTCTTCGTTCGCACATTTATCCTTATCTTCTCCCCTCCCTTATCGCTCTCCTATAATCAGTAAACATAGACAAATCCTAACCTTTTAGCTGGAGCCTTTTTCAATTTTGGACTGGATCACTAATCTAAAGAAGCTTAGGCTAAAAACTTTATATGCAGTGGGACAATTACTTTGAATACTTACATACTATATTCCAGAAGTCTCAGATGGTAGAATTAAAAGCTGAACAACTATGAATACTCAAACTATATTCCAGAAGTAGATCAAAACGCTTATTCCAAGAAAAGCAAAGTCCAATAGAACTCAAGAGGAAAAAATGGGGAAGCGGGGAGAGCTTGTAAGAGGAGCGCCAAAATCAGATGTAGAGCAGGAGCAGGAAACGAAAAATTTTCTCCATCTCCATGGTTTCATTTTTCTCTTTTTTTTTTTGAAGTTTTAGAATTTTAAATTTTGTTCTTTTAACATTTTGAGTAGAAGATGCCACATTAGATTAAAAAGAATTTTTTCTCCTTACATTTGACGCCCCTCACGGGGGGAAGAAAAAGTAACTGATTATGAGTGTGTTTGGTTTGACGATTGGATAAGTGACTTATTTTTACTTAGACTTATAGAATCTTAAAATTGAAAAATAGTTAGATTGGGTAAAATGATGAGTGTTTGGATTGACAATTGGATAAGTAACTTATGCAAAAGTGAATGATGTTTGGTTTGGCTTTTGCATAAGTAACTTTTGTATTATTTAAGAAAACAAATTGTAAAAATTATGAAAAATGAAAAAATGAAGGGATAATTGTGAAAAAAAACCTCATTAGCAACTTAATTGTCAAATGGGACTTAGGAAGATATCTACACACGGAGGGATTTTTTCACAATTTTCTCAAAAATTAACTTTGAAAATTTGGCAATGGTACAATTTTAAATAAAATCATATCAAACTCTAATTTAAATTGGTACACTCCAAAAGTTCTTTCTATTGTGCACCTCAAGTTTAAATTTTATAAATTATATCAAACTCTACTTTAAATATTAAATCCTAACTCATATTTTCACATAACTCAAAATCTAACAAAATAAATCGATTAAAACCTCAATAATACGTCCAATAATCCAAATAAATTATTTAAACTAAATTTAATTGGTAAAAACACCATATAGAAATTAATTTATGACATGTTTATAAAAAAATATTATAAAATCATAAAACAACTAAATAATAAATTTAAACTGATTAAAATTAATTATTAATTATTCTCTACATTTCTACAGTCATATATTGATAAAACTCAAAACTTGCCTAAACTCTTATCCCAAAGTATTCTCCAATTAGCAGAAGATTACTATCCAAAAAAAGAGAAAATTATTTAGAATATTGTTCATAAAAGAAGTTTTGTGATTAGAAGTGATTTTGAGTACCCCATTGATCCCCAAAGATCCTCAAAACAGAAATCATTGCTTGAGGCTTATTTTAAAAAGCCACACTTTGAGGCTTATTTAAAAGTAACTTAAAAGCTATTGGCACAATGCCCAACCGAACACAAGAACTTTTTTTTTTAAGTTAGCAGCTGACTTAAAGGGGCCATAAGTAACTTAAATTGCCTCCCATCGCCGAAACAAACACATGCTATGTGTGTGTTTGTTAAGTTCTGAAATGGTGGTTTCAGAAACACTTTTTCATAGATCAAAATAAAACTCTTCTCACATATTTACTTCATAAATAATAAAAGTTATTCTCTGAAAACTAGTCGGATCCATATTACATTAATACTTTCACCGAATTTCAGTTTATATCAGTTAATCAATTAATAGAGTAACATTAATCTTTATATTAATACTGTTATAAAAGTATATGTGATAAGAGAGAAGATTGATAAGATTCAGAGAGAAAATTGATAGAATTTCTAGAGAGAAGTCAGAGAGTAGTTCTCATTCAGTTCAAGTGAAACAATCGATTACAGGCCTTTATATAGAGTCAGAAATCTAACCCTAGTTGCATGACCATGGTTATATTTAACCCTGGTTACATGATCATGGTTACTTTATATCTTCTTTATGTCTTTGTCTTCTTTTGCTTTTGCTTTGTATCAAGTCTTCTTTTTTTTTTTATGCCAAGTTGACTGGAAGAGTAATATGAGTCAATAGATATCCATATATTTAATATTCATAACACTCCCCCTTGGATGTTCATTATGAATGTGTCTTATTAAAAACTTTAACTAGGAAAAACCCAGTGGGATAAAAACCCAGCTGAAGAAAAGAGTACATTATTCATTGATACACTGTCAAATGCTGCTTCATTAAAAACCTTTCTAGAAAAACCCAGTGGGACAAAACCCAGATAAGGAAAAAAAAGAGTACAGCGTGTATCGACTCTCCTTCTTGACAATATCAGTTGAAATCTTTGAATCTCCGAAGACCAATATCATGAACAAGTTTTTCAAAGATTGTATCTGGGAGCGACTTAGTGAATAAATCTGCTAGATTTTCACTTGAATTGAATTGCTGGATATCTATTTCATCATCCTTTTGAAGGTCGCGAGTGAATAAGAATTTTGGTGAAATATGCTTCGTTCTATCGCCCTTGATATAACCTTCTTTAAGTTGAACGATACATGCAGTATTATCCTCATATAAGATTGTTGGAATCATTTTTTCGGAAGATAAATGATAAGTTGTACGTATATGATGTATCACTGACCTCAACCACACACATTCTCGACTTGCTTCATGTATTGCTAGAATTTCTACATGATTAGATGATGTGGCTGATATAGTCTGTTTCATATATCGCCATGAAATAGCTGCTCCTCCACATGTAAATAGATAGCCCGTTTGTGATTTACCATCATGTGGTTTAGACAAAAATCCAGCATCTGCATAACCAACCAGTTCATGCTTGGATACATTTGAGTAATATAACCCCATGTCTGTAGTACCTCTAAGATAATGAAGAATGTGCTTTATTCCATTCCAATGCCTTCGTATTGGTGAATAACTATATCTTGCTAATAAATTAACAGCAAATGATATATCAGGACGTGTGTGATTAGCAATATACATTAGTGCTCCAATAACATTAAGATATGATACTTCTGGACCAAGTAGTTCTTCATCGCCTTCTTCACTAATTTCTCGGGGTCGGAATGAGTCTTTATCGACCTTCAAAGATCTTACAACCATTGGGGTACATAATGGATGAGATTTATCCATATAAAATCACTCTAGGACCTTCTTTGTATAAGTTTCTTGATATACAAAGATCCATTTCTTTAAGTACTCGATCTGTAATCCAAAACAGAATTTTGTTCTTCCCAAGTCCTTTATTTCAAATTATTTCTTCAAACAATTAATTGCCTTTTGAAGCTCTTCAGGAGTTCCAATGATGTTGATATCATCAACATAAACAGCAATTATAGCAAACTCACTATTAGATCTTTTCATAAAGATGCATGGGCATATCAGATCATTTTTCTATCCTTCTTTCAACAAATATTCATTAAGACGATTATACCACATGCGCCCTGATTGTTTCAGGCTATACAGGGACTTATTTAACTTAACTGAGTATTGTTCTCAAGAACTTGAATTGGATGCTTCTGACATCTTTAGTTTTTCGGGGACTTTCATATAAATATCATTGTCAAGTGATCCATATAAATAGGCAGTCACAACATCCATTAGATGTAAATCAAGTCCTGCATCTACTGCTAGACTAATTAAATAACAAAAAGTAGTCACATCCACTACTGGTGAATACGTTTCTTCAAAATCAATGCCAGGTCTTTGTGTAAAATCTTGGGTTACAAGACGTGCCTTATATCTAGTTATTTTGCCCTTTTCATTTCTTTTTCGTACAAAAACCCATTTGTATCCAACTGGTTTTACATTTTCAGGTGTAAGGACTACAGATTCAAATACTTTTCGTTTTGCCAATGATTTTAATTTTGCATTAATGACATCTTTTCATAAGGGCCAATCTTTTCTTTGTTGGCTCTCACTAATGGATTTTGGCTCATGATCCTCATTATCATTCATTACATCATATGCTATATGATAAGCAAAAATATCGTCAACGTTGACTTCATTTCGATCCTATCGGATTCCATTCATGATATAATTTATTGAGATCTCATTATTTTCACATATATCGGGTACCTGGGTCTCTTCTGGGACTACAACATTCTCTTCTGGAGATAATATCTCTTCAGGAGATGGCTCTTCTGGAGCTGCTAATTTTTCTTCATTATCCTCGACTTGACCATCTATATTCTTTACTCCTTTTCTTTTTCGAGGATTTTTATCTTTGGAATCGATGGGCCTGCCACGCTTTAAGCGTACTTTAGATTCATTCATAGCAAGTTGACTTTCAGGGACATCAATTTTAATAGGAGCATTAGCAGTTGTGACATGTGACTTTGTCACTTTCTTTAGGTCAGTAAATGCTTCTGGCATTTGATTAGCTAAATTCTGTAAATGAATTATCTTTTGAACTTCCAGTTCACACTGTTTTGTACGAGGATCAAAATGAGCTAATGATAATTCATTCCAACTAATTTCTTTACCCAATTGTTTGTTTTCTCCCCCTAATGTTGGGAAAAGTGATTCATCAAAATGACAATCGGCAAATCGTGCCGTAAATAAATCTCCCGTGGATGGTTCTAAACATTTTATAATTGATGGAGATTGATACCCAACATATATTCCCATCCTTCTTTGAGGACCCATTTTTGTGCGTTGTGGTAGTGCTACAGGCATATATACTGCACACCCAAAAGTTCTTATATGAGAAATATTACGACCAAAAACCATTTGTAAGGGGGAAATCTTTAAATAACTTGTTGGCCTAATGCGAATTAACATTGCTGCATGCAAAATGGCATGACCCCAAGCAGAAATTGGGAGATTAGATTTCATAAGTAAAGGTCTTACAATTAGTTGCAAACTTTTAACCAATGATTCTGCAAGTTCATTTTGCGTATGAATATAAGCTACAGGATATTCAACATCAATTCCAAGGGACATACAATATTTATTAAAAGCTTGTGATGTAAATTCACTAACATTATCAAGACGTATTTTCTTGATAGGATAATCAGGGTAATGTGCTCTTAATCTAATCAATTGAGCAAATAATCTCACAAACGCCAGGTTGTGAGAAGATAATAAGCAAACATGTGACCATTTAGTTGATGCATCAATTAAAACCATATAATACCTAAATGGTCCGCATGATGGGTGTATTGGCTCATAAATATCTCCTTGTATCAGTTTTAGAAATGTGAAAGACTCACATTCTACTTTGCTTGGTGATGGGCGAATAATTAACTTTCCCTTAGAACATGCAGCACATGAGAAATCATGAGATTGTGGTATTTGTTTACACTTCAGGGTATGTCCACATGAATTCCCAATTATTTGTCGCATCATGATTGAACCTGGATGGCCTAACCGGTCATGCCAAACAATAAATTCATTAGTAAACTTCTGGTTTACATTATCAAACTGCTGGTTTGAATTGGCAAACTTTTGGTCTGCATTAGTGAACTTCTGGTTCTCAATAGCATGCGTTTCAATTGTGCTTATACATGTGTAATACAAACCAGAAGAAAAAATAGGAAAACTTTCTAATATGCATTTTCTACCAGCAACTATATTTATAATCACAAGATATTCCTGATTATTTTTAGTTGTTGTTTCTAAATGATATCCATTTCTATGGATATCTTTGAAACTCAGTAAGTTTCTTTTAGATTTGGAAGAATAGAACGCATTATTAATTCATAATTTTGTTCCTTCATATAACAAAATATTAGCTCTTCCGGAGCCTTCAATTAAATTTATACTACCAGATATAGTTTAAACATTGGCTTCTCGTATTACCAAGGAAGAAAAATATTTATCATGTCTGAGTATGGTGTGGGTTATTGCACTATCAACGAGACATAAATCTTCAGGATTGATGCCAATAGAATTCATTCTTCATAAAAACATAATTAAAATTAATACATATGATAGAAACAACTTTAAATAAAACATAACAGTTAAAATTATATTAAGAAATCTACAACATCCAAATAGTTATTATCTATATCGCCATACTCAGAATTTTCACCCTGATCAACATGATTAACTTCAATATTTGATCTTTTACCAGTATTTTTAATTGATTCTTAGTAAAGATCAATTAGGTGCCTTGATGTACGACAGGTACGAGACCAATGACCCTTGCCACTACATCGATAACATGGAATGGAGTTGAGCCTGTTGGACGGGATTCATGGTTTTTCAATAAAAGTTCATTATTTTGTTCAGCCACAAGGAGACAAGAAATTAACTCAGCATATTTCTTGAAACCTTTTTCACGATATTGCTGCTGCAGGAGCAAATTGGATGCATGAAATGTGGAGAATGTCTTTCCTAACATATCATCATCAGCAACATTTTCTCCACATAATTTCAATTTAGAAGTGATTCTGAACATAGCTAGTTATATTCGCTTATAGATTTAAAATCTTGCAAGCGCAAATGCATCCAGTCAAAATGAGCTTTTGGAATAATGACCATCTTCTGGTGATCATATCTTTCTTTCAAGTTGTTCCAAAGAACAAATGGGTCCATCACTGTCAAATATTCAATTTTTAAATCCTCATGTAAATGGTGGCGAAGAAAAATCATAAATTTGGCTTTGTCTTGGTTAGATGCCTTATTCTCTTCTTTAATCGTGTCTTCCAGACTTTTAGCATTCAGATGAATTTTCGCATCCAACTTCCAAGATAAATAATTTTTCCCGGTAATATCAAGTGCCACAATTTCAAGTTTTGCTAGATTTGCCATGGTTCAAACTAATTAAAGAAATAAATGAAAAAATTAAAATATGAAATGTAAACATGTAATATAATATCTTAAAATAACCGTAAATTCATAAAGACAATAAATAATTCATAAAGCAAGATAAGAAAATTAAAACATTTATGGTTTCAGGCCAATTAATCTCAAGATGAGGAATTAAATTATTATCTTCAGGATAAAAGTTATACATGATTGTTGGCCGTACAATAAGATAAAAGATGAAAAATATATATAGCTTCTGGCCATATAATAGAAAATCAAATGGATATGGCTTCTGGCCATATTATAAAAAATTAAAACATTATGACTTCTGATCATAATTTCAAGAATCAGATGTGTATGGCTTCTGGCCATAATAATAATAATAATAATAATAATAATAATAATAATATAAAAGAACTCGACAATGATATATAAATGATATAAAAATAATGATGATTTCCAATCTTAGCCATGGAACCCGATGTTATATAACAATTGGTAAAAGTATTTCTCTAATTCTATATAGTTGCTTAGATTATCCCAGATCTATAAAATAAAACAAGGTATATATAATCATTAAAGAAACCATAAGAAGATCATACATTCTTTTAGAGCTCATGCTGATAACGTGTTATAAAAGTATATGTGATAAGAGAGAAGATTGATATGATTCAGAGAGAAGATTGATAGAATTTCTAGAGAGAAGTTCTCATTCAGTTCAACTGAAACAATTGATTACAAATTTTTATATAGAGTCAGAAATCTAACCCGATTGTATGACCATGGTTATATTTAACCCTGGTTACATGATCATGATTATTTTATATCTTTTTTATATCTTTATCTTCTTTTATTTTAATTTTATTTCAAGTCTTCTTTTCTTTTTTTTTTATGTCAAGATGACTGAAAGAATAATATAATACATGTTTAATATTCACGACAAATACGAGTGTTTTCTGATTTTCATTCTGTGCTTCCACCTTCACCTCCACCTCCAGTCAACTCCACCGCACCTCAACAGTGGCCTCTATTGCGGCGTCGCTGTGTTCGTGCCCCCAGACCTTGTCTCGCCGTCACCCCGTCATCAAGCCTTCTTCGTTCAGGTGTGTTTCCCTCAACTGCTCAATGCTTTTTCTCCCTTTGTTTTTGGTTGCTAAGATCCGGATAAAATCCATGGAGTACGAAAAAGTAACTTTTGATACTTGCAACCCCAAACAAAGGAAATATTATGCGGTTGTTGCTGCTAGTTTGTTCTGAAATCTTATAGAACCACTATGCTAGTCTGATTAATCTTGTATAGACCCATTATGCTATTCATTATCTCAGAGCTTCACATGCGTTCAGAAATATGTCAGTGATAAATTTTTCCTTTTTTCATCCTTGTCCCTTTTTTCTATGCAAAAAATCTTGTGTTTGAGATGGATGCAATTATCATTGTATATTGAACTTAGTGAGAAAGAAGATATGATTTGTACAAAATTATAAGTTGGAGCAGATATAGAATACATGTGCTAATAGTTTATCAAAGCTTATTCTAGCCGATTCTTGCCTAATTGGTATATAAAAACCTTAATTGCTGAGTATTTCTTTCTTGATAAATAAAAAACTAGACACTGTTTATAATGTGTAGTATCATGAACTTGATGATACTATAGAGTTCTGAAGCTGCAGGGACATTTCTCATTTATTGCTTTCAGGGGTAGTCGTCCCCCCAATATGTATCATGCATGCAAGCAATATCTTTTATCAAAAAAGTTTATCTCTATCCCCTCAATATGTGTTATTCTTTTTTCTCTTTTGGCTGATTTGCAGGGGAGTTCAGACTTAGTATTAGAAAATGGTGTTCTGTAATCACTGTGTAAAAAGTGTAAACGGAATGCGTCCGGATGACTCCTCATTGTGAGTGCCTTTACACTTAGACTTTTTCATGGATTTATAGCTGCACAACTATGCATTTTATAGGGGCATACTGCGTTTAGAACTTTTCATTATACTTGAACATCGGGCTGCTCCTTAGAATTGGTGACAAAAATTTAAAAAAAATTACTATATTTTTTGTTTTTTGGTCTCAGATGTTGCGAACTCTGTGGGAAGGTGTTGGAAAATTTCTATCTTTCTCAGGAGGCCACATTCTTTAAAGACGTATCTGGGCAGGTATAATTTTAGTCATATTGACCTAGTTAAGCTGTTGTAGGTTGGGAATTTGGGTAGAGAACTTAAGGCCTGTCATGTCTCATAAGAAGTTAATGGGCGTCTTGTATGAGCAGTTCTTTAAATTTCTCTCTAGCTCTTACCATTGTTAATTTTTATTTTTCCTTTGTATGCCTTATTTGTGGCTAATATTTCTCCACTTTTATGCAGAGTAAACTATCTGGTAATTTTGTGAAAACAATTCAAAGCGAGTATTCTGCATCCCGCCAAAGAACATTAGAAAGAGGTATTCTTGTTCATTACTGTGCTAACCCTTTGAATATAGTAGAAGCAATCATTCCTGAAACTTTTACTCTCTAGTAACAATCTGGTCTTCTCATATAGCTCACAATTTTTGTGCCGATCCATCCTATATATTGTTTTAAATATAATAGTGTGTTTTGTTGTGGCATATATGTAACTAAGCAATGAAAAGAAAATGTGTTAACAGTCTTCAATTAACAGCAGGCAGGCGGATGCAAATGTAGGAAAAGCATGTGTAGAAGATGAGTGTGGAGAGTGCATACACTTCAGACAATACAATAATTACTCTTATAAGTTTAATGTATTGGATTGTTTGCATCTTATGATCCATTTTTCTTTGGGTTTGCAGCACTTGATGACATAAGATACTTAAGTCAAAACCTTGGAGTGGAAGATACTCATTTGTCCACCCAAGCATTGGCCTTTTATAAAGTATGTTATCCATGTTGTTGAACATGTAGTTTCTTATTTACTCGTATTCATGTGATTTGTTCTTAACCCTGATTTTTGTCCTAGTGAAGATAGCACTTGAGCGGAATTTTACAAAGGGACGAAGATCAGAGCAAGTACAGGCTGCTTGTCTCTACATTGCATTCCGGTAAGCAATCTCTCTGTCATTGGATTGCACTAAGCAACGTTCATAATTTTCTAATTATTTTTTTCCTGTTAGTTGTGCAAGTAATTACATGTTTGAATTTCTTAATGCTGTTTATTTGAAAATCTCATTTTGAAGCCTGAAATTATTTAGCTTGGATGCTCTCAAACTCTGGGTGACATGCTTTTGAATATTATGGCCTCCTCTGTTGGTTAAGAATACATTCCAAACTGTGTAGCCATGTGGAACATGAGGCATATTAATATGTTTTTGGCAGACTAAATTCTATTTTTGGTGTTCTATATCTATTTATAAACTTGACTCGAAGAATCTCTTTGCACTTAATTTTTTTTAGTAGAATTTTTTGGGATTTGGGGGCACAGGCTTGTAGGACACCTGCGCTGTATGGGATATTTGGAATGGATTGTTCGATATTTTTGCTAGACTGACAGGCTTATCTACGGTACATTCTTCAAAGAAGTTCTTATAGCTGTTTTAGGTGCTTTACCAAGAGTTTGAAAGAACATAAGGACAAGTTTCTCTATTAAATGCCAATTTTAAGTTGTATTCCATGATATATTTGGTTGGGGTAGAATAAGAGAAATCATGAGCATAAACCTTTGAATGGAAATTATTCTGGGATGGGATAGTTTTATGGCATTGTCTGTGGTGTTCTGAAATTGTCAATATGAATATTCAATGAAACAGATTTGCCAGAGTTTGACTCTATTTTATTACCTCCTCAATTTTGCGTGTGGAGAATGTTACTTGCACTTTGGCTTTCAAATTATTATGTTCAGTGAATATCATCTCTCAAATTTTTAATATAGAATTCCTGGCTGAGCTCTATTTTTTTCCCCCTATCTTTTTAAAAAAATTCCATTGCGTTTGGGATCAATTATGGAGGTAGGTTGCTGTCTTTGCGGTATCTTTATGATATTTAAATATTTTTATCATTACCTTATGTGATGTATTTTTGAGACTAAATACACTGACTTCTTTTTTGGCCTTCTCTATTTTTGCTTCTTCGTCTCGCTTTAATATGCTCTGTCTCTCTCTCTCTCTCTATATATATATATATCCCTCCCTTGTTCCCTGCTCAATCCTGTGAATTGATACGTCAGGTGTACTATGGGCCTGGTGTTCTTTGAGTTTGCAACGCAATGGTGGCTACACTGTTACTTTTGTTATTCCCAAAATGAAAATTTTTAGAGCTAGGACCTAGCAAAGGATGGTTGCTTGTGGTAGGTTTGTCCGCAGTAAATTATGACGCAATAGCATTGTGTAACTTTAGTGGAAGTGCAGCATGATCTTGCTAATATGTTGTATTCCTTTGTTGCATCATCTTCATTGATTAGCCTGATCTTGTTATGACTAAATGGCCTAATTCTTTTACAAATTTTCTTTATGATGAGCTTATATAGATTTGTTTGCAGGGAAAATAATAAGCCATACCTTCTCATTGACTTTTCAAATTATTTAAGGACTAATGTGTAAGCTTCTTCTGACGATTGCATATTTTACCACTTGTTCTGGTTACAACTTTACCGATTTATCTTAGTTTTTGTGTTTGTGACAGTTGTCTGTTGTTGTCATTTGTGTTGTGCAGCTATGTTCTAGGTGCAGTATTTTTACAGCTTTGTAAAGTATTAAGGCTTGAAGAGCACTCAATTGTTCAAAAACCTGTTGATCCTAGTCTTTTTATTATTAAATATACAAAGAGTAAGAATCTCTTAGTAGCTTATTTATTTATTTATTTATTTTGAGTGGTTCAATACAGTTTCTGGTATTCACTCTCTTCTGTAGCTGTGACTCTTTTGCTTCTAACAACTTGGATTCTACAGAAAAATGTAGGCATTAATATATTAGACCAACAGGTTTGTCTGTGTACACAAGAAATGGGATTTGCCTCTTAAGATTGTTCTTTGTTCTTGTTACTGTTACTATAGCTGTTCAAAGATAGAGTGCTGATACCGTGTTATTTAAGGGGGAGAAATTAAGATTGAAATTCCAATTTTGAATTGAAGAGCTATTTAGTTGTGTATTGGGAAGAATGGGAAGACAGAAGATATATAACTAACCCATTTGATGCTGCCATAAAGAATCAAGAAGATATAAGAGAATTATCAACTGATTTGTTAGGATATGTTGAAAGACACTTGAGGTCCAGAAAATTTTCCCTTATGTTTGACTTGTAGATGTTGCTAGAATGGCAAAATGTGCAGTGTGAATGAATGTGCTGAAGATAGCCATCTGTTTCTAAATTAGTCAGATAATTAATTTTGTTTGATTTTTTTCTTTACTTATATGCCTGTTGTGTCATTGTGAAACACTATTGTGTTGATTTACATGTAGATTTATTAAATCAAAGGAATATGGTTGTCAGTGATACTGCACTGAGCATTGTTGCAAGCATGAAACGTGATTGGATGCAGGTACCTTGATTTGATCTGGCATCTTTCTTAGGTTTTGATCCTTTTAATCATAGGGGTTTTACATTTCAAATGTTTGAAAACAGACAGGGAGGAAGCCTAGTGGCTTATGTGGTGCAGCATTGTACATAGCTGCCCTTGCTCATGGTTTTAAATGCTCAAAATCAGACATCGTAAGTAATAATGAACTTTTCTGCTTTATTGTCATTAATTTATATAGACTAATATCGCACTTACTCCATTTTTCTTGGAGATCAAACATTCCTGGAATTGTTAAAGATAAGAAATAATTAAATAAATGTTGGCGAATATATAATCTGGCAGCCTAGTTAATCAATACCGAGATCTTATGTAGGATGTGTCAAGGGGTAAAATTAGATTAATTAAAACTTAAGACGGGGTCAATGATTGTAACATAATACTGTTGAAGTTTCATCTTCAACTATGGAGGTGCCAGGGATAACATGCAAAAGTCATTCATACGTTGCATAACTTGCAAGTCATAGTCATCCATTACCGAATTCATAAGTTGTCAGTTCATTTTAATGTAACTTAACGCTATCAGATGGTACAAGATAGGATGTAATTTTCTGGAGAAGGGGTTCAGTTGCTGTAAGTTCGCATTATAATAGCAAAATAAATGGTTGCACTTGGGGAAAAGTGCTCTGCCCTCTTTTTCCCTTGCTATCCTCTTCCAACATTTATTAGTGTCATAAAAGAAGGAAATGGATCCATGTGATTCACCAAAATAGGACAGCAAAGTAAGCGGTCAGGCTTGAGGGTAAGTGCTCTTTTCCTTGACTTTCTCTTTTGGCTTCTATTCTCACTTAAGTCACTTAATAGATAAATGGCTTTGGTGCTGCGTTCTTCTCTTTTTAACATGGAAGGAGGATGATGCTATCTTCTCCTTTTGAACAAGGTGGAAGGGGTTATGTGTGCTGAAGAGCAAGTAGTACCATCAAGTAAAGTTAACGAGTTGGTAAAATGCACTAGAACAGTGTGTTTGGCAGAGAAACCCCCTTTTCCGATTATTATTAATCAATTAGTTATTTAACTAGCTGCTGGGCTTGCATGGGATTGTGCAACCTCATGATCCCTCAATCTTGATTGCAACCTGAACATGTTCGGTCTTCCACTAGATCTAACAAGAAAATGGTTTTCAAGATCCACTTGATCCGTCCTCTCTTTTCTTAAAAGGAAAAAATTAAGTTCTTGTGAAGATTGCAAGGGATTGTGCAAGCTCATGATCCCCCTGATTTTTGTTTTTTTAAATTAATTGCCCGTCATTATCACATTGGATCATGCAACATGATCCATCTATCTTAATTGTAATCCTTAGCAAGTTCAACCTTCCACCAGATCTAGCAAGAAAATGGTCTGCAAGATTTGGGATCTTACGATCTAGATCACAATGTTGATTACCATGCTGCAGCCCCTTTACCAAAGGCAATTTCAAGTAAAAAATTTAGCAAATGGGAGGTGGCAAGGATCCAAATATTGACTACTAGATCATAGAGGTTTTAATACCATATCAAGGACAATTTCAAGTTGAAAGCATATGTTGTTAATTAAAGGCTTGTGTCATTTTATGCAATCTCTAATACTCTTGAGCCTTGATGCTTTCTGTCTAGTTTATTGGAAATTTCTTAATTGCCAATAATGATGTATTCCTGGATTCTTTCCTTTCTGATTTTAGCTCCATTATTGTGATTACTCTCTCTTTGCTTTCTATTCCTGGCTTTTGTTCAGTCTGGGGCTTCATTGTTAGATTTTGAGAATACAATGTGTAATGCTTAATTTTTCATAACTTGAATCAAGAATGTTAAATCCTCTGGAGTTCACAGCTGGCTTACTGGTATACATAGGGCCTGTAGCATCAATTACTACTTAAATCACTTTATATGTCTGCAAGCCTACAAGTTGCCACTAAAACAAAAAAAATTGTTTAAGACGGTTTGTATGGCAACAATTTGTGTAGGCTAGTTATACTTCTTGTTAGTCCTCGTCAAAAAGTTATACTTGTTAGTCAATTTGTTTCTTCTCTCTAACAGCTTTCACTTTAGAGGACATCAACCATTTCAGTTGAGCCTTACGTGTGATGTATTTTTTTATTTGCAATGCAGCTAAGAATTGTCCATGTATGTGAAGCAACATTGACCAAGCGTTTGGTCGAGTTTGAGAATACAACCTCTGCAAGCTTGACAGTATGTTCCTTACTATTTGGCATGACATGGGATTGTAATTTACTGTGTTTACATTTACTGCTGTTTACCATTAGTATCATGACATTTGCTGCACGCTTTACGATGTTTCGTAGAATTGTTTTATTTGTGTGTTTTGGACTATTGAAAATTTAATGTGATGTGCCTTACATGATGGACTTTCTTTTCTAGTGTTGATCTGTCTGGGGTCTTGAAGCTTTATTTGGTGACATTTTAAGAGTTTTTATTTGTTTGGATGCTGTTTGAGGCATGTGATATCACAGAAGAGAATTCAGGTCTAATTCATTCACGAAAATCATAATGGGACAGTACATCAGTATATATGTTGCCTAGCCACGTCACCTATGCTATTCTCTTTCTTCTAACTAACTTCCAGGCCCCCACATGCATTGATATCCAGTTATTTACTATAAGACAATATATATATATATCAATACTCCCCCCCTAAAGACAATCCTTGTCCACAAGGATTTCATTTGTAGGAAGTGCAACAGTGGAAAACTGAGGAAATTGACGTTGAATGGCTGCTAAATCCTCCCATGTAGCATCCTCAGGTTGAGCATATTTCCACTGAATTAAAACTTGAGTGATAGGAAGATTGTTGCGGTTGATAAGCTTCCTACCCAAGATTGCAGCAGGTTCTAGAGCAAATTGACCTTGGTCATCCACTGGAGGAAGAGATTGAGCAATAGTAACAGAGGGGCCCACATGCTTTTTCAAGAGAGAAACATGGAAGACAGGATGAATTCTAGTAGTGGAAGGTAATGCTAATTCATAAGCTACAGCACCCACTTGCTTCAAAATGCGGAATGGCCCAAAATAACGAGCAGCCAATTTGTGGAGAGAAGAATTATTTAACAAATTCCTCCTAAAAGGATGCAATTTCAAGTAAACCATATCCCCAACAGCAAAGTGACGGTCAGAACGATGTTTATTAGCCTGAGTAACCATTCTGTGCTGAGCTCTCAAGAGATGTTGTTTCAGAGATTGCAGAACAAGTTCCCTAGATAAACAAGTCCTATCAACCAAATCATTAGAAGAATCACCAGCAATATAAGGAAGGTGAACAGGAGGAGAAACCCCATACACAGCCTCAAATGGAGTCATTCCAATGGCAGAATGAAAAGTAGTATTATACCATAATTCAGCAAGGGATAACCACTTAACCCACTGCTTAGGAAAATCCCCGGTCATGCAACGAAGATAGCATTCTAAACAGCGATTGAGAACTTCAGTTTGGCCATCCGTTTGAGGGTGATAAGCTGAAGAATAATGAAGTTTCACCCCATACAATCTAAATAATTCCTTCCAAAATTTCCCACAAAAAATAGGATCCCTATCGGTGACAATGGTCTTAGGGAAGCCATGTAATTTAACTACATTATCCATAAACAGATGAGCAACATCCACAGCAGTAAAAGGATGTTTAAGAGCAATAAAATGAGCAGCCTTAGATAACCGATCGACGACTACAAGAATTGTGGTTTTAGAATAAGATTTAGGAAGACCACTTATGAAATCCATAGACAATTCAGACCATACATGTTCAGGTATAGGCAAGGGCTGAAGAAAGCCAGGAGATGCTACTAATTCAGGTTTAAAACGTTGGCATGTAGTACATTCCCGAACAAAATTACGCACATCTTTTTCCATACCCTTCCAATAGAAAAAAGAGGCGAGACGTTTAAAAGTGGAATGTATACCTGAATGCCCTCCAATCCCATCAGCATGAAAGAAGGTAAGTAAATCATGGCGGAGAGCCCTATCCGCTGCCACGACTAACCGGCCAGTACGCTTGAGTAATTGATGCTGCCAAGTAAATTTAGGATGGGAATCTGGATCAAGTTCCAAATCCTTAACTAAAGCCTGCAGAACCGGATCAGTCAACCAGGAATCACGCACTCGGCTGTACAATGGAGATACCGGAGCTGTTAGTGCAAAACAAGTGTCCTCGGGACGTCGAGAGAGTGCATCCGCCACAATGTTATCACTTCCTTTCCGATATACAATTTCATAATGAAGTCCCCATAATTTGTGTAACCATTTAAACTGATCTTGATTTAAATCTCGCTGTTCTAACAAATGTTTCAAGGGAAGATGATCGGTTCTGATAATAAATTTGTGGCCTCCCAAGTAAGAGCGCCACTGTTTCACAGCAAATAAAATAGCAAGAACCTCCCTTTCATATGTCGACAAGGACTTCTTGGAAGGAGGAAGAGTTTTGCTAGCATAAGCCAAGGGATGGCCATTTTGAGATAAAACAGCACCCAACCCAGAACCAGAGGCATCAGTCTCAATAACAAATGTATCAGCAAAGTTAGGTAAGGCTAATACTGGAGGAGACATCATTGCTGCCTTAAGGGAAGTAAAAGCTGCAGAAGCTTCTTGAGACCAAATGAACGGTGTATTCTTCTTCAAAAGGGCTGTGAGTGGCTGACAGATGGAGCCATAATGGTGAATAAAGCGACGATAGTACCCGGTGAGACCTAGGAAACCACGCAAATCCTTGACAGAGGAAGGAATTGGCCAAGATGCAATAGCTTCTAGCTTCTTAGGATCTGCCTGAACACCCTGGCCAGAAATAAGGTGACCCAGGTAATCTAATTGAGTGGCAGCGAAAACACACTTGGATGCCTTGGCAAAGAGGTGATGGTGCCGCAAGGTAAGAAGAGTAGTTTCCAAATGGTGCAAATGAGAAGACCAATCGGGGCTGTAGACCAAAATGTCATCAAAGAACACCAAAAGAAACTTCCGCAAATAGGGTTTAAAAACAGAATTCATGAGGCTTTGGAAAGTAGCTGGTGCATTGGTTAAACCAAACGGCATGACTAAAAATTCATACAACCCCTCATGAGTCCTAAAAGCTGTTTTAGGTATATCAGCTTCTCTCATTCGAATTTGGTGATAGCCAGCCCTTAAATCCAATTTGGAAAAGAAATGAGCACCGGTCAACTCATCTAGTAATTCCTCAATAATAGGTATAGGAAACTTGTTCTTAACCGTAGCCTCATTAAGTTTACGGTAATCAACACAAAATCGCCAAGTACCTTCCTTCTTCTGAACCAACACAACAGGGGCAGCATAGTCACTGGAACTCTCACGAATGATGCCATTGTGAAGCATATTTTGAATCTGTTGTTCAATCTCAGTTTTCTGGACAGGACCATAACGATAAGGGCGGCAGCTGATTGGAGTATGATCCTTTAGAGGAATGGAATGGTCATAGGTCCGGGAAGGAGGTAGAGATGTGGGTTCCGCAAAAACATCAGAAAAACTGTGTAAAAGATCCTGTAATTCGAGTTGTTGGTCTGGAGGAAGAGAAGACCCAGGTTGAAGATTAACATGCAACAAGGAAGGCGTGTGAATAAGATACAACTCTGTAGCTACCACAAAATCACGCGAAGTCAAGACCTCTTCAAAAGAAGCTTGGGTACCAGAATGCACCCCATGTATTTTAACAGTGTGACCGTGGGTGTTAAACTCAAAGAGATGAAGATCCATATCCATTGAAAAACGGCCGAGAGTCTTAAGCCAATCAATTCCCAAAATAGCATCATAACCACCTATTTTCATGACCAGAAAATCAGAGGAAAAATTCGCCCCGCCCAATTCCCAAGTGAGAGCAGGACAACATTTAGTAAGGCAAACCTGACGATTATCAGCAACGGTTAACCGAATTGGAGGGCGTTCATGCATCTTGAGCTTCAGTTTCTTGACCACCGAAGCGTCTAGTATATTGTGTGTACTCCCAGTATCGACCAACATGATCAGAGGCTGGTTCTTAATTTGAGCAACCAGCTTTAGTGTGGAAGTGTGAAGGGCTCCTTCAATGGCATTAATGCTGCCATCCGCCTCGCCTTGCGCATCCCCCACAGCATCTTCAAATTGCTCAGCATCCTCATCAAAAACCAAACTGAAAACGTGGGAATCCTTGCATCGGTGAGACGCGGAGTATTTCTCGGGGCACCAATAACATAAGCCCTTCCGACGCCGGTCCTCCATTTCCCGTTTGGAGAGCTGCCGTGTAGGTTTCGAGACGGACCCCATCGAGGGTGGTGTTGAAGTGGAGAGGGAACTGGAACCCGAGCCTGAAGATGCAACTGGATTCGCCTTCATGGACTGGAGCCCCGACTTGGACATATCAGCAGCATTACTCCACGAAAATGGGCTGAACTTGGAGCCCACCACTGTAGCAGAAGGATGACCCAGGTCCGACGCTCGACCAGAGGACCCGATGGAAGAAGAAATCACACGTCGGTCTCTTCCAGGTGCGTTATCGTGAAGTGTCTGGATTGTGGCCTCTTGCAACCGAGCCGAACAAGTTGCGCTGGCCAAGGATGGAGGAGCAAAGTTGAGGACAAATTGACGGATGTCGGATCGAAGCCCGCCGATAAAAAGGTTCACTGCCACAGCTTCCGGAATGTCGACCTCAGATAAGAGTTCGTCGAACTGGCGCTCATAGTCGGTGACAAGACCATCACCTTGCTGCAATTTCTTTAAAGCAATCAGCGGATGCTCAATGCGAACATCGGTAAATTTCTCCTCCATGTGTCGGAAATATTCCTCCCAACGGATCTCAGATAATGAACGGTGGCGCATGAATGTTTGATGCCACCGAAGGGCATGCCCCTCCAGATGGATGCTAAGCAAGCGAACACGGTGTTCTGGCGGTGTATCATCGACGTCGAAAAACTGACGGCAGCGATAAGCCCATCCACGGAAATCAGACCCATCGAACCTCGGAAATTCTACTCGGCTCTGTTTCGTGGGAATGAAGTAAGACGGTGGCTGCTGTGGTTGCTGCAACTCATGGAAAGATCCAAAAGGAGGAATACGGGAATAGACGACGGAGCTAGATCCACCGTCATTGCTTCCGGTAGGAACTACAGATTGCTTCCCATTGTTCGGCGGGGGAGACGACGAGAAACGGCCTTCCAGCACTTTCAGAATTTCCTCAAGTCGAGCGGCTGTTTGCTTGAGATCAGCAATTTCTTGAGAATTCTGCTCAAAACGAGTATGCACAGTCGTTTGCAGCATTTCGAAGCGGTTTTCCAAGTCACCTATACGGTCCTGGGATCTCGTGTCCGGCGGCGGTACCATGGCCAGACAGATGGCTCTGATACCTTATGATATCACAGAAGAGAATTCAGGTCTAATTCATTCACGAAAATCATAATGGGACAGTACATCAGTATATATGTTGCCTAGCCACGTCACCTATGCTATTCTCTTTCTTCTAACTAACTTCCAGGCCCCCACATGCATTGATATCCAGTTATTTACTATAAGACAATATATATATATATCAGCATGTTTATACAATCTCTACTTGCTTATATCACGTGATGCCTACGGTGATATTTGTAGCTGTTATGTCTCTACAGAACTTCAAATAAAACTTCTTTATCCTTCCTTTGAACTGAAGATAGAAGACTGCATGGTAAATTTTTATAATGATATTTTGTTCATGGTAAAATATCAATGATAGGTTTGTTTTGGTAATTTATTAAATGTGGAATTTTGTCATCAGACTACTGTTGGTGACAGGTTGAGGAGTTTAATATGATGGCAAAAGAACGTGGAGAAATTCCTATAGAAAAACCAAATTGTGGATCAGAGGAACATGTCTCAAAGGATATACTGTGTGAACACAAGGATAGTGGTGTCCCACATTATGCCCATGGATTATGTGAAAACTGTTATAAGGAAGTGAGTTGTTTCTCCCTTGTCTGGGATAAACTTTTTCGATCCCTAGGATCATTGCCTTTTACTGTTACATTGATTGGTGCAGTTTGTTAAACTCTCTGGAGGCCTTGATGGTGGTTTGGATCCTCCTGCATTCCAGCGTGCTGAGAGGGATAGAATGACAGAATCACTTTGTGAGGAAAGCGGCAACCAATCAAGTGATGTAAGCACATGATGAATGGTTCTATTTTTTAACCTCCCATCAGGCCCATAAGCATTGGAGTTACTCAAATATGACCGAAATGTCATGCCCATGCTTATATTTTTAACCTCCCATCAGGTCCATAAGCATTGGAGTTGTAACCTAATACACCCAGTAAATGGGAGTTATTTGAGGTTATAACAAATGAACCATCATGCTTCTGCTCTTGTCAATATTGTCTCATAATTGCTATGCCACACAAGATCAAGCCATCTGTTCCTAGAGTATTTCAGAAAGGATATGTTCTTACCAAAGTATGAGCAAGCAGAAACTTGTGATTTTGAATTTTTGATTAGTCCGTGAATAAAAACAATCTTTTCTTGAGCCATATACAAGCAATCCGATCCCAATTGTGCTTACTATATCTTTCCTACCTTACAACTAGACGGCTGTTGATAATTATAGGAGAGCCATAATTTGAAATTTAAAGCAACTAGATTCATAGATTGTAAGGCTCATGCTTCATGTGGAGTTTGAGGCAACCGGCATTATGCATTGGCTTATGAAAACCTTTGCTTTCTAAAGACTTTATATTATATATAGACATATTTTGATTTTAATATATTCTTTTGGTTAGTTGGCAAAAGCATCAAATGGTGAGTGTGCAGGCAGGAAAGAAGAATTGCATGCTCCTGGGCCAAAAATTGTTGGTGGGCAGTGCTGTTTCCTTTTTTCCTGGCTACATCTCTTCTTTCATTTGTTCATTCCTATTCCTAATTTTTTAAAATATTTTCAGGAGCTGATACTGAGCAAATGGCTACAAAAGATGGTGGGAATGATGAATCGCAGAGAGAAGATATGAGTGCTAAAACTCATAATGAATCAGAAAGTCTCTCTGATATCGATGATTTGGAGGTGCATAACCAATCTTCATTCTTTCTTTATTATTTGATGCCCTGACTGATGTTAGATCTTTTTATATGATGCCCTGACTGATGGAATGCTTTTTCATATTTCCTTAAAAGAAGGGTGTAACTATTGAATTCCTTTTGTCTTGCTTTTTTGGGGCTACCTATAAACAATTTTAAGGGTTGGAAAAACGGGTGGTCAGGTTGTGGATTTCAGTCTGAAATATCTGATGGTCATAATCACATTTTGGTCAGGAATTCTGGGGACTATTTTCCATGCATACTTCGGTGGGAAAGCTTCTTGGTTACTCCTATCTCTGTTTTTATTGGCTTTGGAAAAGACATGTGGATAATGAAAGATGTTTGCTTGCAAAGAAATAAACCAGATAAATTGACTTTAGATTGGCAGATAGGTTTGTAACACTACCCAAAATACGTTTGTGACTGTTGGCATAAGTTAGTCAAATATGATCATTGGTGCTTAGTTTCATTTTTTGGAATAAATGAAGTAGAATATTATGTTGCAATAACCTTAGGAGAGTGAATTGGTTGTCCCTTGTTTCTTTTAGGTCTTGATGGTGTTAGATTATTGGCTGTCGTGATGTTGTTGTGTTGTTTATATCAGATCATTGACTTATTTAATACTCCTGGATAGGTTGAAGGCTACCTTCACAATGAGGAGGAGAAGCATTACAAGACACTTATATGGACTGAAATGAACAGGGAGTATCTTGAGGTGCATAACAAGTTAATAAATATTTATTTTCTAACTTGTGGAAGTAACGCCAACTTGTGTACTGAATCTCATTTAAGTCAACACTCTTTTAGGAGCAAGCAGCCAAGGAAGCAGCTGCCGCCGCTGTTAAGGAAGCTTTTGAGGCAAATTTTCAAAGCTGTTCTGAGGATATGCTAGCAGCAAAAGAGCTTGCTGAATCCGCAGCTGCAGCTGTGGCCAAATCCAGAAAGGTTACTGTTGAATCATTTTCTTTGTCTGTGCAGTACTGCTTGAGCATGGACACTGGTTTAACCAGTCAATGTTACATCACACATCATTAGATAACTGCTGATTGGATACCCTGTTCCTGAAACTTACGGTTAAATTAGAGGCTCGCTTAAAAAAGATCATGTCCAAAATAAGATTAAATTGAAATTAATTTGTGGGACATTAGTACACCTACCGATTGACATACAATATAATGTTTAAAATATTTGAAAGCTATTGACTAAACTTATCAATAAACTGTTTGTTTGAAACTAAAGAGTGGCCAAACACACTCCTGTGGAGCAGTTGAGCCATAAAGTGTGGAAAAGGGTGCAGAAAAATTATGGCGCTGGGGTGACAAAATTTGGGAATAGTGGATCCGAGTCTTGTTCATGTTTAACTTTTATATCCATAATTTTTTTAAAATTTTATTTTACAGATGTCTGTAGTAGTTATGGATAAATTTTTGGAACTAATGGACCAAAAGTGCATATTGGAAACCCTGTCCTATGATGATTTTTCTTTTAATATCTAGATTTGTTATTCACGATCATCTTCTGAACATAAGGATAGTTTTGTTTTTGTAGTATCGATTATGCTGCATAACTCTCAGCTAGACCTGAATCCTATATTTGTTGGTCTTGCAATACACGTGTAGGAAAAGAAGCAAAGACGTGCCCAAGAGGCAAAAAATTCAGGTCCTGCTCAATCTGCTGCTGAGGCTACACGGAAAATGTTGATAAATAAGGTATTATAAAACTACTTCATGATGTCAATTTTTTGAATTTTTTTTTTCATGGGAGGTTATCTTTTTCTTCTTTCCATTGATATGATTCCTTGTCCTATTTATTATTTTTATTTTTTAATTATTGGGTCCCAAGGAAATATTAAAGGGACTTCTTTATTACTGTCTGTACTTGCCGTATTTCCTTTAGGTTCAAGTTTTATTACAAATTTCCATTTGGTTTTCTAAACCTGGTAATTGTGCTCCCAAGAGGACAGATCTGTTGCTATTGTTATAGTTCTTATGGACCGATGGCAATTAGAGCCCATGGGTTGGATTTCCAACAATGAGGGGACAAACACACACACACACACGTATATCAGGGCTAGTTCAGTTTAGATGTGTCTTAGAGAGTAGTTGTCCAGCCTGTCAATATGATTGAGCAAGGTTCTTAAACATGACGGTAATCTCAACATGGTTTGGTTTATGATGTTTAGTGTTCTGTTGTTACTTGTCAGTGTAGTTTGCACTCTTAAGATGTTTAAGGAAGAAAAAGTCAGAAAATTATGTGCACCAATGACGTAGGTCTTTGACTTTCTTCCTATTTTCTCATCTGACCCGTCTCTTTGCATTGCATCTACCTCCTATTGCTGGTTTCCATTCCATTCTATAAGTTTAAGCTAATTTGATGAGGTCTGTGAGTTCCTACGTAGTAATAATTAGGAAGGGTATGCTTGCAAAAGGATTTGGCAAATGGTACTTTCATGTTATTTGACTTTGGATTCATGTGTGAGTCCGCTAAGCATTCCGGATTCAGGTTTGTCAAGGGATGAGGTTGCATTTCTAAGTATTCTCTTTGATTGATGTTCTTTTAGCTGTGCACAATATTATGTTAATCAACTCAGCCAGCAATGAATATGATTTATGTTAATTTCTCTGAATAGGATCTTCTGAAAACATTTGTATAATATTAATTATACTTGTTTACATTCATCATATGCAGAGGCTTAGCTCCAAAGTCAATCTTGATCGCTTGGATAATTTATTTGATGATATTGTAAGTCTCTCCTTGAAATGTTTTTTATTTGATGCATGTATACACTATTTACTATGGATTTTACGTGTATGCTTATCATTCTGAATTTTGCATACAGGAGAATTTTTTTTTTTTTTAAATTAATTGACGCTGCTGAGACAATCTCCTCATTCCCATCTTCTCTCTCATTAGCATATCATTAGTCAAAAAGGTTTTCGAAGTACTCGACTTATTCAAAAGTCTATCTTCCGAGTGTTATTGGTGTGTCCCTGTGGCACCTATGCTTTAGTCACATCACAAGATGACAATATCTGGAAGCTGCTTTGTGCCCTTGAGTAGTCACGATGATCTATTATTTTATTTCTTTTTATAACGGAAACAATTATTTTAGTCTATCTTTCAAAAAAGAAAACTACTGACCTTTTTTGGTACAAAATATTTATTTGTTTTGACTAGAAGTGTTTTGTGCTTGGTTAGTCTAGGTTGATTTAGGATGGAGCGGCATTTCATAGTCGAGTTTACTTTTGCTCCATCTGCTCAAGTGTCTCGTTTGAAACTGGTTTTGCATAGTTATTGATTGTGAGTCCACACTTTGAAATACACAAATAACAGTACCCAAAATATGTTTGAGTTTTTTTAGGATTAACCTAGATAGATCAAGACACCGGAATATCCTCACTTTTCTGTACACTTATATGCTGTTCAAACAAATCATATCCAGGAGGCCCCAGAGAACAAGAAAGTCCGATTCGAGCTGGACTCTGATAAAGATGGTAAAGTAGAGCCTGAGCTAGAGGACACAGTCAAAGGAGATTATAAGGAATCGATTGATGAATTTGAGTACGGAGGTTATATGGGCAAGGAAAATAATTTGTGTGATGAGAAATTGATGGATTATGACTATGGAGATGATGGTGATGGTTATCACTATTGATGATTACTGAAATGTTGCCGGAAGCTCTTCCTGCTTACAAGTTTCTGTTGATTTCTAGGATCCTGATTTAACATTGTTGGCACTGGGTGAACCCATTGTCCGACATCTTTGGTGATACTGTGCTTCCAATAGCGTCCCTCTTTCATTGTAGCTTTCTTGTATTGTCGTGGGGTCTTCCTGTATCTTAATTATTTTAGTCCCTCACATGGCTGCCATCTTCAGGAATTTTGATTCCTTCCATCTGGGATACTTTTCTTTTTTCTCGTAGGATGTTTGGATTAGCTTTTTAGAAGTGATTTTATAGAGTACAAGGTAAATAGAAGGGTTTTGTCTCGACTTGTACAAAAGTATTTATGAGAAGCTCATCAAAACAAGCCTACGAGGAAAATGTATTTCATTGTAGTATGTGTAAAAAAAGAAGTATTTCATTGTAGCACGAGTTTTGGGTGTTATGCGAGAATGGATTGAATTGTGTAAAAATATCCAAATTTCAATAATGTTAGTAATTATTAGATATTCAATTCCCTTCTTTAAGCTCCAATAACCTCTGTCCCTCGTTGATATGGGGTAGACATCACACTGGTCAATTGAGAATTCCGGTGTTCTCAACTTCTCATCCCCGGCGGTGGGAGGTTGAGAAATTTGCTATCCAAACTTCTATCTGACAGATTTTTCTACGAACTTCAATGAAGATAAACACAGCAACGATCCCTTCGTTTCTCCCACTGACCATTACTTGCAAGTTGTCTCATGAATTTTGCAGTTTTTTTGTTTCTATTTTTGGTCATAAGTGATGGCCATTTGGGGATTCATCAAAAGGGCAAAGGCTAAGGATTGATTCTTGTCTTCGGCAAAAACAATTTATCCGAACACGATCAAATTTTTGTTTGAAAAAAAACTTTAAACATGATGTTACTTCGGACTTGCAAGACTAAAATGAATCATAGGATCTAAGTAATAAAGGTTCAAAATCTTAAAATATAATTAATAATAATGATGATGATGGTGAGATTAAATTCCTTACAAGTACAATCAAATTGGTTTTCTTATTATCAAGAAAAGTAATTTTCACTAATTATATTATTACTTCATAATTTTTAATTGTCTAAAATTTTTTCTTACGATTCTATATGCTAATATGATATGATATGAAAGGTAATAAAAAAACCCTCGGGTTGGATTTCGATGGTGCCTGGAAAAATGAAAATAATTTATATATTTCAATCGTGTCTTGTTAGAGTGCATGAAAAAATTTTGGAGGTTGGCCAGCATATTTTCCCCGTATATAATAAAAATGAAATAAGGGTGGAAATAGGCTAACACTAGGCTTCTATCAGATGACCTACAACTTGACTTATTAATATGTTAGATCAAGGCTTATTGAAAGGCCTAAGTATATAAATGAGCTTACTTTATTTTGTTAAGGCCTAACTTGTAAGCCTTCAGGTTTAACCCGCTTATATATGTGTTTTTTTTTTTTTTTTGAATTTAGACCGCAAGGATATAGTTTGAAGTGGGGATTGAACCCCGTACTTAATGCCACAAAAGGCGCATATTGTATATTATGTCAAAGATATAATTATTGAAATACTGTAGTACCCCTAAGTTTTTAATCACTCCCTTCCTTCAAAAACATTCAAGTATTCAACCTCTTGGGTTGAAATTTGAAAGCTGAAAGTTAAAACCTAGCCGCCTACTTCCTCACAACCTCTTCTCTGTTTGTCTCAAACCCATTCAGCCGTTGGCTTCCCTTCTCAGTAAGCACTCCAAATCCCTCTCTGTCAATCTCTACGCTCCGTTGGTGTAATGAATGCTTGCGTTGCTGTTAAATTGATTTCTATTCATCTATTGTTGTGAAGTTGTGCCTTTTCTATTGTATGCGCAGGGAATATCAAATTTTATTGATTTTGACCAACCTCAAGCAAATGAAGTTCTTTTCTAGATTGAATTTTTTATTCTCTTAAATTTCTACAATACTTTCAATTTTAATTGTAATATTATAATGTTTTGCTATTACCAGTACGTTTTCAAAATCCTTGGTGTGTCAAATTGTTAATTATAAAAGAGACTTTTGTGATTTTTTTTTAAAAATGTTATTCATGTTAATCCTTTATGCACTTGAAAGATTTATATTTAATCTCTATTATCTCATTGATGTTGGCGTGCAAGTTTTTTCTTTCCATTGATTACCTATTTCAGTTTGTTGGCGGCAATTGAGTTTTGAATTTAATTAGTACGAAAAGATTATAAGCAGAAAGAATTGAACCCCTCTATTCATTTTCTAGAGATTTGAATCTAATTTAATAACTTTTTATAATAATTTGTGAACGATGAGAGATGAAATCTCGATGCACGCTCGTGAGTCCAATTTATAAATAACATTGATGGGATGCAGTCACTTTTAATATCCCATATCTTAACCTAAGAATAAGGAATTCTATCATATCTAAAATGATACACCCCATCTGATAGTTTGGGAAATAATAATATGCATAAAATAAGAATAATAAATAATAATATCATAGACTAATGGGATATAATTATATTTATGATAAAATCTGGGAAAAATTAATATTTTAGTTAAAAAAAATGAAGGAGTGGCCGGATGAACAAGAAACAAGTTTTATTAAGGAATTCACAACATTTGATTAGATTTTGACAACTTTCTTTTATTAAGTAATAAGTCTAAATGAAGGAAAAATTGAGGAATTTTCACTTGCTTTTTCTACTATTTCTTCTTTGTATTTGTTAATTAATATGAGGCTTCTTTTTCCTGTTCGTTCGTCGGTCCCCTCCTTCCTTTTTTGAAGGAAAAAATTATAAGAAAATCGACTTGGATAGCTGAGTTGGAAGCAATTTTGACACATAGGATGGTTTATTGATTATAAGGATAATAATATAAAAAGTTACTAAAAGATAAGGGATTAAATCATAAGTGGATCAGATAAAAAAGAAAGTCATAAATTGTTTAAAAGTGAGTTGTGCACTTATATTGAAATATAGTTGAGAGCCTAAATTATAAAGAAGTCATTGGATGACTAAAAGGTTATTTTTCCCCTGAAATCTACATATTAAGATTAAGATTTCATTATAAAATTGATTGATGGGATTGTGATAATGAATATAAATGAACGCACGATCCTCATATCTCCCTTTCCCTCTCTTTGGTTTTTCTGACAGCTGATAGAGTATGTGGCTGATCGAATGACATCAATTTCTGTGCTGTCTCATAAATGCTACTCTTACGTGTATTTAACCATTAATGTTGCCCTTTCTTAGCTTTGACAAAAATATTTTAATATAGTAGGGTTTGCGCAAGATGCAATACGAATGTTGACTTATGAGATAGGATTAGGCTAATTGATTGACGATTTCTTTCCTTGTCGTTTCTACCGTTTTACTAGTTGTTAGTGTTGATTTATAAACAACTTTTTCTTTTTTTCCTGAAGTTGGTCCATAATATAAGTTTTTTTTTTTTTGTGCCTCAAAATTTAACTATTTTTTTAATCCTTATTAAATATATATCTTTATATTAAGTATACTCACTCACCATTAATTCTTTTTTTTATTTAATCATTTATTACTTATTATCTCTTAAATTTACTCATTTTTTCTCCTATGCATTTTTCATAAATGGTGATAAATTTAAAAGAAACATGATATTTTTGATACATTTATTATTATTACCTAATCTTAACTATTAATTTATTATACTCAATAAAAAAAATTGCTTATTAAAAGTTATAATTGATTTGCTTGGCCATAAATGGTATGGTTAGTATATTGACCGACATGGATTATTGCGCCACCAAAAGCTATATAAGCCCTAGCTTTCACTTTTCATAGGAGGTCTGCCCCTCCGCTCTAATTTATTTTTGCTACAGGGACGTTATGAACGGACAGTTAACAAGCAAGTCTCCCGAGAGGTGCGCCACCACCAGTTCTTCTCACTACTGCAGTTTTCCTCAGAAATCTTTACATTTAATTATTTTATTAAAACCTATATCATGCTTTCGTTGATTTCTTTCGTCAATTTCGCACTGCTTCTGCCTTTGGCGCTTCTTTTCTTCATCCTAGCTGTTTTTCTACTTCCTCTTGGGGATTTTATTGCCGTTGAGTCATCATTATTCCTTTTTCTCTTTTGGCTGATCTGCAAGGGACTTCAGACATGGTACCAGAAAAATGATCTGTGGTCACTGTAGAAAAGAGATACATGGAATGCGACTGGAGGACGGGAAATTGTGGGTGCCTTTACACTTGCACTATTTCGTCGATTGCACAACTACACATTTTGTTGGGGCATGCAGCATTTAGAATCTTTTCATTATACTTGAGCATTGGGCAAAAAAATTTTTTTAAAAAATTAACGATCTTTTTCGTTTTTTGGTCTCAGATGTTGTGAATGCTGTGGGAAGGTGTTGGAAGATGTGTTTTTCTCTCAAGAGCCCTCTTTCGTTAAAGGTGACTTCGGCGAGGTACTCCCTCTTATATTTTTCAAATTTATGAGGATGTGATTTTTTAAATAAGATCTCATTTATTTTTATCTCATCATTTAATATTTTTTTTTCAATTGTACCCTAATTCATTATATCCCCTTCTCATAGATTTTTTTCTACTCATTCTTTTTCATATGTTTTTCCACTCATTCATTCTTCCACTCATCTTTTTCATAAATAGGGATTTTTTAGGAAAATAGGTTATGTTTTTTTATCCACATTGGCCTGGTTAAATGTTTGTAGGATGGGAATTTGGGTAGATAACTTAAGGTCCGTCATGTCTCATAAGATGTTTAAAAGCGTCTTGTATGATATGAGCAGTTCTTCAAATTTCCTCTCTAGCTCTCACCTTTGTTAATTTTTGTTGTGCCTTTGTATGTCTTATATTTGCGGTTAATTTCCCCAACTTTTATGCAGAGTCGACTATCAGGTAATATTTCGACAACAATTCAAAGCGGGTACTCTGCTTCCCGCAAAATAATATTAGAAAGAGGTATTCTTATTCATTACTTGTCCTAACCACCCTTTGAATATAGTAGAAACAATCTTTCCCGAAACTTTTGCAATCTAATACTCCCTTGTGTCCTTTTTATAAGAACCCAAAATTTGATTTTTATTAGAGCTCAGCAAAAGTTGTCTCAACATTTAATAAATTTTTTCTGTCTATGTCCCTCATTAATTATATATATTGCATTAATTAAAAGATTAGTGATACTTGTTTATTTTATTTCTCTTTCTTACTTATTCCATTATAAATAAGGATATGCTTGGCAAAATAGTTTATTTCAAGAGATACTTATTACTTTTAACTAATTTCAACCGATTTCTTAAACCGCGTAATTTGGTTATCATGCTCTTATAAATAGGACTGGAGGGAGTAAAAATCTGGACTTCTCATATACCTCACAGTTTTTGTACCGATCCATCCTATATTTGTTTAAAATATAATAATGTGTTGTGTTGTGGCATATTTATTACTATGCAATGAAAGCAAAATGTGTTAACAGCAGGCAGGCAGCATGTATAAAAGATTGAGTGTGGAGAGTGCATACGCTTCAGACAATATGAGAATTACTATTAATTTTAATATGTTGGATTGTTTACATTCTTAAGATCCATTCTTCTTTGGGTTTGCAGTTCTTGAAGACATAAGATACCTAAGCCAAAACCTTGGCGTGGAAGATACGAGGTTGTCCAAACGAGCAACGGCCTTCTATGAAGTATGTTTTGAATGTTGTTGAACAGGTAGTTTCTTATTTATTCATATTCATGTGAAAGAGATCAGTTCTTAACCCTGATTTTTGTCCTAGTGAAGATAGCAATGCATCGAAAATTCACAAGGGGACGAAAATCAGAGCAAGTACAAGCTGCTTGTCTCTACATTGCATTCCGGTAGGCAATCTCTCTCCCATTGGATTGCACTAAGCAACATTCATAATTTTCTAATTATGTTTTTTCCTGTTAGTTGTGCAGGTAATTACATTGTTTGATTTGCTTAATGCTGTTTAGTTAAAAATCTCATTTTGAAGCCTTAAATTATTTAGCTTGCATGCTCACAAACTCTTGGTGGCATGCGTTTGAATATCATGGCCCCCTCTTGGTGAAATGCTTTTGAAGAAGCTCTTTGCACTTTAGATTTTTTTTTTTGGGTAGAGTTTTTCTGGATGTGGTGGCACAGGCTTGAAGGATGTCTGCATTGCATGGGATATTTGAAATAGATTATTTGATATTTTTGCTAGACTGACGTGCTTGTATATGGTACATTCTTTAAAGGAGTTCTTATGATCTGTTTTAGGTGCTTTACTAAGAGTTTGAAAGAACACAAGGACAAGGATCTCTTTTTAGGTGCCAATTTTAAGTTGTCTTCCATGACGTATTTGATTTGGGTAGAATGTGAGAAATCATGAGCATAAACTTTTTAAAGGAAATTATTCTATGATGGGATAGTTTTATGGCATTGTTCGTTCAAGGTGTTCTGAAATTGTTACTATTTTTTCAACTGTTTTAAAAAATAATTCCAGTGTGTTTATCAATTGTGGAGGTAGGTTGCTCTGTTTTTGTGGTAGCTTTATGATATTTAATATTTTTATCATTATTTTATTTGATATATTTTTTAGACTAAATCCACTGACTTCTATTTTGGCCTTCTCTATCTTCGCCTTTTGCGTCTCCCTTGAACATGCTCTTACACACAAACACACCCCTCTCTTGTTTCCTGCTCAATGTTGTGAATTTTTACATCAGGTGTACTATGAGCCTGGTGTTGTTTGAGTTTGCAACGCAATGATGGCCACACTGTTACTTTTGTAATCCCAAAATGAAAATGATTAGAGCTAGGACCTAGCGAAGGATGGTTGCTTGTGATAGGTTTGTTAGTAGTAAATTATGATGCAATAGCATTGTGTAGCTTCATTGGAAGTGTGGCATGAGCTTGATGATACTCCCTCCGATCCTAAATATAAGATAAAGTTGATATTTTTGGAGAGATTAAAGAAGCTAATTAAATTACTTTAGAATATTTATATTTTTGTTTTTTTTTCAAAATTAATTAGTTTGACTAATAAACTAATATATAATATAAAGATACACAACATATGATATAATTAAGTAACTTATTTAGTTTCTTTAATCTCTCCAAAAAAAAGTCAACTTTATCTTATATTTAGGACTGGAGGGAGTATGTTTTATTCCTTTGTTGTATCATCTTCATTGATTAGCTTGATCTTGTTATGACTAAATGGCTAAAATAAATTTTCTTTATGATGAGCTTATATATATTCGTTTGCAGGGAAAATAATAAGCCATACCTTCTCATTGACTTTTCAAATTATTTAAGGACTAATGTGTAAGCTTCTTCTGAGGATTGCATATTTTACCACTTGTTCTGGTTACAACTTTACTGATTTATGTTAGTTTTTGTGTTTCTGACAGTTGTCTGTTGTTGTCATTTGTGTTGTGCAGCTATGTTCTAGGTGCAGTATTTTTACAGCTTTGTAAAGTATTAAGGCTTGATGAGCACCCAATTGTTCAAAAACCTGTTGATCCGAGTCTTTTTATTATTAAATATACAAACAGTAAGTATCTGTTTGTAGCTTATTTATTTATCTATTTACTTACTTACTTTTGAGTGGTTCTATACAGTGTTTGGTACGTAGTCTCGTCTGCAGATGTGAGTCTTTTGCCTCTAATAACTTGCATACTAAAAGAAAAGTGTGGACATTTTTATATCAGATCAACGGATGTGTTTGTGTACACAAGATATGGGATTTTTTTTTATCTCCTCCAGTGCACTTTTGATCTCCTGAAAGATATTGAATACGCCTCTTAAGATTGTTCTTATTACTGTTACTATAGCTATTCAAAGATAGAGTGGTGATACCAAGTTATTTAAGGGGGAGATATTAGGATTGCGATTTCCAATTTTCAATTGAAGAACTATTTAATTGTGTATTGGGAAGAATGGGAAGACAGAAGATATATAGACTAACCCATTTGATGCCCTTATGGTGAAAGACACTTGAGGTCCAGAAAGTTTTCCCTTATGTTTGACTTGCAGATGTTGCTAGAATGGCAAAATGTGTGACGTGAATGCATGATCTGAAAACTGTTATCTGTTTCTAAATTAGTTATATAATTAACAATTAATTTTGTTCGATTTTTTTCTTTAACTATATACCTGTTGTATCATTAGGAATCACTACTGTGTTGATTTTCATGTAGACTTATTACAGCAGAGGAGTAAGGTTGCCATTGATACTGTTATAAAAAAAAAGGTCACTGATACTGCACTGAGCATTGTTGCGAGCATGAAACGTGATTGGATGCAGGTACCTTGATTTTATCTGGCATCTTTCTGAGATTTTAATCCTTCTAGTCATGAAGATATTGCATTTCTGAAATTCTAATGATTGAAAACAGACTGGGAGGAAGCCTAGTGGTTTATGTGGGGCAGCATTGTACATTGCTGCCCTTGCACATGGGTTTAAATACTCAAAGTCGGATATTGTAAGTAATAATTAACTTTTCTGCCTTATTGTGATTTATTTTTATAGACTAATATAGCACTTACTCACAATGTTCTTATTTCTTGGAGATCAGACATTCTTTAATGCTTTCTGTCTAGTTTATTGAAATTTTCTTATTTGCCAATAATTATGTATCCCTAGATCCTTTCCTTTCTGATTTTAGCTTCATTATTGTGATTACTCTCTCTTTGCAATCTAATCTTGGCCTTTGTTCAATCTGAGGCTTCATTGTTGGATTTTGAAAATAAAATGCGTAATGCTTAATTTTTCATAACTTCAATCAAGAATGGTAAATCCTTTTGGGTTCACAGCTGGCTTACTGGTATATATATCCCGTGGCATCAATTACCACCTAAAATATTTTATATGTCTGCAAGCCTAAAAGTTGCCACTAAAGCAATTTTTTTTACAAAAAAAAAATATTTAAGATGGCTTATATCAGCAGTTATGTATGGCAACAATTTGCGTAGACTAGTTATAATTGTTGGTAGTCAATTTCAATTTATAGGACATCAACTGTTTCTGTTAAGCCTTGTGTAATGTGCCTTTTGTTTTGTTTTTTATAAAATCTTGTTTAATGTATTCTTTTATTTGCTATGCAGCTAAGAATTGTCCATGTATGTGAAGCAACATTGACCAAGCGTTTGGTCGAGTTTGAGAATACAACCTCTGCAAGCTTGACAGTATGTTCTTTACTATTTGGCATGACATGGCATTGTAATTTACTGTGTTTACATTTACTGTAGTTTACAATTAGTATCATGACATTTGTCACACGCACTATGATGCTTAGTAGAATTGTTTTATTTGTGTTTTGAACGACTGAAAATTTAATGTGACGTGCCTTATATGATGAACTTCCTTTTCTAGTGATTCTCTGTTTGGGGGGTCTTGAAGCTTTATTTGGAGACGCTTGAAGAATTGCCATGGTTTTAAATAGCTGTTTTTGAGTTGTGCTCTCTAGATTAAATTATCAGACTTACAACGCATTTATTTCATGCTGCTCATAAAAAGATAATGCCCTATATCATATTTTATTCCCCCTGAAAATGGAAAAATTGAAGGGATTAAATGAATAGAAATTTGAGAACTTCATTCCACTGTGTTTATGTAATAACATGAATGAAGCGTTCATTTTCAAATCAACTCATGGTTATCAATTGTGTCATGTTCAATGGAGTAAGTTTACTCAGCATATCATCACCTGGTTTCTGTCTTTGATATGGAATAACAATAGGAATATAAAACCGCTATTCTGTTAGTTAGTTTGTGGCTTATTAGGCGTTGGGGTAGGTAGATAACTTAGCCTATAAATAATACCCATTGATGCTATTGTACTCAGACTATTGCTTTGTGAATACCAGAACTATGTTCAGTTTCCTCTGTGTCTCTTTCCCTCTCTGCCTCTCTTCTCTCTCGAATCACTCTATGTTTCTCTGTTTCTCTCTACCTTTTCCCCTTTCTCTTTCCTTTCTTCTGTAAACACCATAACAGTCTTTCACAGTTTCTAATGCATATCCTAAAATGAGAACTCATGTTCCAATGACTAATTGTCTTTGCTGCTCAAATGTGGGTCTAAACGATGTGTTTGTGCACTGCCCTTATTGTGTTGCACATGATCCTTTGAAAGAAAATATTATTATCGCATTTTTGTTAAATTTATGCCTTATATTTTCTTGATAGTCATAAGCTGAAATTGTTTCCTCTTTTTCGTAAGAGTTTTCATTTGTTTTGGTGCTGTTTGTGCCATGTTTATATCATCTCTACGTGCTTATATTATGTGATGCCTACAATGACATTTGTAGTTGTTATGTCTCTTTAGAACTTCAAATATAACTGCTTTATGCTTCCTTTAAACTGAAGATAGAAGACAGTGTGGTACATTTTCATAATGATCTTTTGTTCATGACAAAGTATCACTGACATGTTTGGTTCAGTAATTTATTAAAAGCAGATGTTTGTCATTAGACTATTGTTGGTGACAGGTTGAGGAGTTGAATATGATGGCAAAAGAGCATGGAAAAATTCCTATAGAAAAACCAAATTGTGGATCAGATGAACATGTCTCAAAGGATCTACTGTGTGAACACAAGGATAAGGGTGTCCCACATTATGACCATGGACTATGTGAAGCCTGTTATAAGAAAGTGAGTTGCTTCTTCCTTGTCTCGGCTAAACTTTTTTGATCCATGATGATTATTGCCAATTACAGTTACATTGATTAGTGCAGTTTGTTGAACTCTCCGGAGGACTTGATGGTGGTCTGGATCCTCCTGCATTCCAGCGTGCTGAGGGGGACAGAATGAGGAAATCACTTTGTGAGGAAAGCGACAACCAGTCAAGTGATGTAAGTACATAATGAATGGTTCTTTTAGCAGTATGCATTTTTTCTTATTTGGGTTCGTTTTGCCTATAAAGAAATGTGATTTTTGCATTGTCATTGTAACATAACTGCCACCATAGGCAGCTAAACAATCAATAGAAAGTTCTTCAAGGATCTGCTGTTTATTCCACCAGAGATTGTTCTTATTATCTTGGAAATGATGGGAAAACATCTCCACACGCTGTAGGAATAATATGCTGATGCTGATGTTTAAGTAACTTGTGATTTTGGTTAGTCCTTAAGTAAAACAATCTTTTCTTAAGCCATATACAAGCAATCTGATGCTAATCGTGGTTTACCATATATCTCGTATCTTACCCCTAGATGACTGTCAAGATTTATATGAGAGTCATAATTTGAAATTTCATGTAACTAGATTGTGAGGCTCACGCCTTGCATGGAGTTTGAGGTGACCCGCATTATGCATTGGCTTATGAAAAGCGCTGCTTTCTAAAGATTTTATATTATATATTGATATATTTTGATTTTTGATATATTCTTTTGGTTAGTTGGAAAAAGCATCAAATGGTGCGTGTGCTGGCGGGAAAGAAGAGTTGCATGCTCCTGGGCCAGAATGTGTTGGTGGGCAGTGCTGTTTCCTTTTTTCCCTGGCTACATCTTTGCTTTCATTTGTTAATTCCTATTCCTAATTTTTATAAAATATTTTTCAGGAGATGATGTTGAGCAAATGGCTACTAAAGATGGTGGAAATGATGAAACTCATAGAGAAGATACGAGTGCTAAAACTCATAGTGAATCAGAAAGTCTCTCTGATATCGATGATTTGGAGGTGCATAACCAAGCTTCATTATTTAAAATTTGGCTGCCACTTAGCTGTGATATTAGATCTTCTCTATGATGCCTTGACTGATGGAATGCTTTTGTATATTTCCTTAAAAGAAAGGTGTGACTATTAAATGCGTTGTGCCTTGTTTTTTGGGGTTAACCTATAAACAATTTTTTTTTTTTTTTTTGATACATAAATTTTAGGAAGGGGTTCAGGCTTAACCCAATCCAAGGGCAGGGCCACCTATAAACAATTTTAAGGGTTGGAAAAATGGTGGGTCAAGTTGTGGTTTCAGTTTGAAATATTTGGCGTTCATCATCACATTCTGGTCAGAAATTCTTGGGACCATTTTCCATGATTTGCTCATGTTCCATGCATAGTTCGGTGGGAAAGCTTCTTGATTACTTCTAGCTATGTTTTTATTGGGCTGAAAATGATAAGTGTAGATAATGAAAGATGTTTCTTCCAAGAGAAATCAACCAGATGAATTGGCTTTAGAGTTGAAATGAGGCAGATAATTTGGTGACTGTTGCCTTTTGAAAGAAAAAGAAATAAAGAAATAAACTTCTAAGTCCTTTGAAGTCTGCAAGTTAACACAAATGATTTTGTTAGTCAAATATGATCATTGGGGCATAGTTCCATTTTTTTTGGAATAAATGAAGTAGAACATTTTTTTGCAGTAACCTATATGAGATGATGGTGCTTTAAAACCTTATTTGAATGTTGTGCTGACTATATCAAATCATTGACTTGTTTAATACTACTGGATAGGTTGAAGGCTACCTTCACAATGAGGACGAGAAGCGTTACAAGACGCTTATATGGACTGAAATGAACAGGGAGTATCTTGAGGTGCATAACAAATTAATAAATATTTTATTTTCTAACTTGCGGTTTTAACGCCCTGTTGTGTATTGTATGTCATTTAAGTCATTACTCTTTTAGGAGGAAGCAGCCGCTGCTGCTGCTAAGGAAGCTTTTGAGGCAAATTTTCAAAACTGTTCTGAGGATATGCTTGCAGCAAAAGAGCTCGCTGAATCTGCTGCTGCAGCTGTGGCCAAATCCAGAAAGGTGACTGTTCAATCATTTTCTCTCTGTGCGGTAGTGCTTGAGCATGGACACAGGTGTAGCTGTCAAAGTTACGTCATACTTCATTAAAAAACTGCTCATTGGATAATCTGTTCTTGAAATCCACCATTGGATTAGAGGCTCGCTTCAAACAGATCATGGTCAAAATATGATTAAATTGAAATTTGGGTCAAGGTCCAAATTTACCTCCAAAGTTCTCGTTTAGGAGCAATGTTGTCTCAAAAAATTTTTTTGATTTAATTTTGCCCTGGGATTTTCGAAACATTGCAATTTTAACCATTAAAAAAATAACGTAGACCCTTAACATTGTTAACAATAAGGGGTAACATTACTCCTTTTTATCACTTCCAAGGACACTTTGAATCCAAAAAAATTTCTGAGACAACATTGTTCTTGAGCGAAAACTTTTGGAGCAATTTGCTTCTTTAACCCTTGAAATTAATTTGTGGAACATCAGTACACCAACCTATTTACATACAATATAATTAAAATATTGGGAGCTATTGACTAAACTTTTCATTATGCAAGATCTGAATCCTTTAATTTGTTGGTCTTGTAATGCCCACGTAGGAAAAGAAGCAGAGACGTGCCCAAGAGGCAAGAAATTCCGGTCCTGCTCAATCTGCTGCTGAGGCTACTCGGAAAATGTTGATAAATAAGGTATTGTACAAATACTTCTTAATGATGTCATATTTTGTTATTTTTTTATCGTGGGATGTTATCTTTTTCTACTTTCCATTGATATGATTTCTTGTCCTAATTATTATTATTTTTATTTTTTAATTATTGGGTCCTAAGGAAAGGATATATTAAAGGGACTTCTTTATTACTGTATTTCCTTTAGGTTTGAGTTTTATCACAATTTTCCATTTGGCTTTCAAGACCTAGTAGTTGTGCTCACAAGATGACAGATATGTTGCTTGTCTGATAGTTCTTATGTGCTGATGGCAATTACAGCCCATAATTGGATTTCCTAAAAAGAGGTTGAAACAGATAGAAACAGAGTGAGGTGGCGGTAGTTGAAGTGGAGAGTTAGGTGGATAATGCTTTTCCCTTTATTCCTCTGGCTTTCATCATGTTGTTTTTATTCCCTATCACTATGTTTGTTTTCATAATTATGTCTCCTTCCTAAACTAGTATAAATAGGAAGCAATTCAGACGTTGTAAGGCATTCAGTGATCAATAAGAAAACAGAGTGTTCTTGTTTTGGTTTCTACACCAGTTTGGTACCAGAGCCTTGTTCCAGAGGGAGAGAAAACGAGAGAGTGAGGAATAGGATTGAGAAAAAAAAAACGTTGGAAAAACAGGGTGTGCGAATCCCATCCTACCGACGGAATTTCAGAAATCTGACCCCGCCATCGTCTTCAGAAGGTCCCAAAACCCAGGACAGGCTTCGGCCACCTCCGTGCACCGCCACCACGCGCCTCCTCTGAAACCCACGCGCCGTCAACGGAGCTCCACGCGCCCAGAGGTTGAAGATGACTCCACGTCAGTGCCTGGTCATCGCCCACGTCAGCAGAGTCTGACCAGTCAACGCCACGTCATCCAATCACATACTGCCACGTGTCGTAATCGCCACGTCAGCCTCACCGTCAGCGTATGCCACGTCACCAGTCCAGTCAGCGACCACATCAGCAGTCAACGCCAGGTCAAACGAATCAGTAACTGCGAAAATTACAGTTAGGACCCCTGAACTTTCTGTAACTTCATTTTGACCCCTAGAATTTGCCAAAATTAAATTTAGACCCCTGAACTTTCTGAAATTATATTTTGACCCCCAGAATTTGCCAAAATTACATTTCAGACACTTGAACTTTCTGAAATTACATTTTTGACCCCCAATTTCTGCCAAAATTGCATTTCATACCCCTGAACTTTCTGAAATTACATTTTGACCCTCCAGAATTTGCCAAAATTACATTTCAGACCCCTAACTTCTGAAATTATATTTTGACCCCAGATTCTGCCAAAATTACATTTCAGACCCCCTGAACTTCCCTTAACCTTCTACCTTGTACCTAATAACTGCGTACTTAAGTCATAACCTATCCAACAAACTACAAAATGCCTCCAAGACGCCGGAATAGACAGGAGATTGAGATGGAGGAGATGAGACACCGGATTCAAGAACTAGAGGCCATTATAACAGAACAGCAAGCCTTGCTCGAAACTCGTAGAAACCACTCAGAAGATGATTTGAATAGCCACAGTTCGTCATCTCCTGAATATCGTCAGCGTCCTCGACAACAACCATTCCGCCTTAATGACATTAAGGTAGACATTCCTGAATTCGAGGGTAGACTCCAACCGGACGAATTCATTGACTGGCTACAAACTGTTGAACGAGTCTTTGAGTATAAAGAGATTCCAGATGAGCAGAAAGTTAAAATTGTTGCTATCAAACTAAAGAAACATGCCTCCATATGGTGGGAGAATCTCAAAAGAAGGCGTGAAAGAGAAGGAAAGAACAAGATAAGAATGTGGGACAAGATGCGACGCGAGCTCTCACGAAAGTTTCTTCCTGACAATTATTATCAAGATAATTTCCTTCAATTACATAATCTCCGCCAAAAGGTTATGTCTGTAGAGGAATATACCAAGGAATTTGAGAAGCTTATGATGAAATGTGATATACAAGAGAGGGAGGAGCAAACAATAGCTCGATATCTCGGAGGATTAAATACAAACATCGCCCATCCAATACAACTCCAGCAATACTGGACTCTGGACGACGTCATTCGTTTAGCAATCCGTATCGAGAAACAGTTGATCAGAAGACTTCCGTACCAATCGTCTTCCTCAACTGAAATTCCTTTTGAGGGACATGAAGAACAGGTGCATCAACCTACACAAATGCATCAGCATAGCTCCTCAAGCAAACCCACACAAGTATATCAACCTAGCTCTTCAAGTAAGCCTCCACCTAAGGTTGCCAAAGAATTTAGCTCTAAAGCACCTAAGTGCTTCAAATGCCAAGGGTTTGGTCATATCGCTTTAGAATGTCCTACCCGTAGAGTTGTTACTATTATTGAAGGGGAAACTTTTGCAATATTTGAAGAAGAAAAGGATTCTATTCCTGATAAAGAGCCGGTCTTTGATGAAGAGCCAATTTTTGATGAAGAAGTCATTCATCCTGATCACGGTGAAATACTTGTGATTAGACGAAGCTTGCATACAGCCATAGAAGAAGAAGAGCCTTGGCTACGTCGCAACATTTTTCATACTCGCTGTACTACTCAAGGTAGAGTTTGTGACGTCATTATTGACAACGGAAGTTGTGAAAATGTAGTCTCTAACTACATGGTGGAAAAATTGCAAATACCAACCCACAACCATCCGTACCCATACAAGCTCCAATGGTTTAACAAAGGGAGTGCTGTAAAAGTGTCAAAACGATGCCTTATTACTTTTTCTATCGGTAAAAGGTAACGTGATGAAGTTTGGTGTGATGTTGTTCCGATGGACGCTTGTCATCTTCTTCTAGGAAGACCTTGGCAATATGATCGACACGTTTTGTACGACGGTCATACAAACATATATTCCTTTAAGAAGGATAATGTGAAGATTCAGCTCGAACCTTTGCCACCCGATAAAAACATCAAAGCCAAATATGAGTCCAAGATGTTTTTACTCAAGCATAAGGCTCCTGATCTATCCCGGTATCTTGATAATGATGTTGTTTTTTTTTTTTGACTCGAGGACGAGTTCTGTCCAACCCCGGGAGGATGAAACAGATAGAAACAGAGTGAGGTGGCGGTAGTTGAAGTGGAGAGTTAGGTGGATAATGCTTTTCCCTTTATTCCTCTGGCTTTCATCATGTTGTTTTTATTCCCTATCATTATGTTTGTTTTCATAATTATGTCTCCTTCCTAAACTAGTATAAATAAGAAGCAATTCAAACGTTGTAAGGCATTCAGTGATCAATAAGAAAACAGAGTGTTCTTGTTTCGGTTTCTACACCAGAGGTGAAAACACACGTGTATCAGGGCTAGTTCAGTTTAGATGTGTCTTAGACGGTGGTTGTTCAACCAGTCAATATGTGTTACAGAATCATTATTCTGTATTGAAATAGAAAGAGGGAAGAGAGAATAGAGAATAAGAAACAGAGGAATTCAAGAGAGAAGAAAGGCAGAGAGAGAACCAAGAGAGAGAGAGACAGAGGCAAAGGAAATCTGAATAATACTTCTGCTATTCAATTCAATCATTATAAGGAAATACAATTGGTGTGGACATCTATTTATACGCTTATATACAGCCCTTCTAATTAAGCCAACAGCCATCCTCCTAATTCCCTTACTAACAGACTTTAACAGCTGTCATTAGCCTAACGGCTATATTCCCAAACTAACTCCAACCAACTTTTAACTCTTTGTTACATTTATATGTCAATATGATTGCGCAAGGGTTTTGAACATAACGGTAACCTCAGATCAGTTTGGTTTAAGGAAGTTAAAGTCAGAAAGTTTATATGCATTAACGTCTCCTTGCATTGCCTCTACCTTCCATTGCTGTTGCCTAGAGCTATTCATTCTAAAAGTTTAAACAAGTGAGGTCTGAGTTCCTCCGTAGTGTGGCAATAAGAAAGGGTGTGCTAGCAAAAGGATTTGACAAATGGTACTTTAATGATATTTGACTTTGGATTCATGTACGAGAGTCCCCTTAGCATTCAAGACCAAGGTTTGTCCTCTTATGAATGAGACAGGGATGTGGGTGCATTTCTGAGTATTATCTTTTATTGATGTTCTTTTAGTTGTGCACATTATTATGTTAGTCAACTCAGCCACTGATAAATATGATTTATGTTACTTTCTCTGAATAGGATCTTCTGAAAACGTTTGTATAATATTAATTATATTTAGTTACGTTCATCATATGCAGAGGCTCAGCTCCAAAGTCAATCTTGACCGCTTGGACAATTTATTTGATGATATTGTAAGTCTCTCCATGAAATGTTTTGTACTTGAGGCATGTATACACTATTCACTATGCATTGTGCATGTATGCTTATCCATTTTAGTTTTGCAAACCATCTATACTGAGACAATCTACTTGTTCCCATCTCTACCGTTAGCATATCATTATTCAAAAATGCAATTTAAAGTACTCAACTTAGACAAAAGTCAATCTTCTAAATGTTATTGGTGTTTCATGTCCTTTGGGCATCTATGCTTTAGTCACATCACATCATGATGATATCTGGAAGCTGCTTAATTTGTGCCCTTACATGGTCATGATGATCTATCATTGTATTTCTTTTAGTAACACGAACAATTATTTTAATTTATCTTTTAAACAAGAAAACTATTGACCTCTTTTGGTACAGAATATTTATTTGTTTTGACTAAAAATGTTTTATGCTTGGATATTCTAGGTTGATTTAGGATAGAACAGTATTTCATAGTCGAGTTTAGTTTACTTTTGCTCGCTCCATCTGCCCGAATGTCTTGTTTGAAACTGGTTTTGCGTAGTTGTTAGTTGTGAACCCACACTTTGAAATACACAAATAACAGTACCCAAAATATGTTTTTTAGATTTTTTTTTTTTTAAGAATTAACCTAGATAGAAATCAAGACACTGGAATATCCTCACTTCTCTATTTTCTTGTGCATTTATATGTTGTTCAAACAAATCATATCCAGGAGGCTCCGCTAAACAAGAAAGTACGATTCGAGCTGGACTCTGATAAAGATGGTAAACTAGAGCCTGAACTAGAGGACAAAGTTAAAGCAGATGATGATATGGGATCAGTAGATGAATTTGAGTATGGAGGTTATATGGAAGAGGAAAATTATTTGGATGATGAGAAATTGGCGGAAAATGACTATGGAGATCATTATGATCAAGGCTATGGGGGTTACTGAAATGTTGCTAGAAAGCTGTTTCTGCTTTAATTTTATGTGGATCTCTAGGATCCAGATTTAACATGGCTTAAAATCTTTGGCGATGCTATGTTTCCTTGACATGGCGTTCCTCTTTCATTGTAGCTTCAGGAATTTTGATTTCTCCCCTCGGTTATTTCCTTTCTTCTAAATATATACAAGTTTCAATACTATTATTGGTCAATTCCTTTCCTTGAGCTCCTATAACCTCGCCCCTTCGTTGAACATAGCTAGTATAAGAGATATTTCACTAATTTGGATGGGTTAAGAAAATGAAATAAATTATTTAATTATAACAAAATTAGTCCAAAGATACTTTGCCCCTTAATTACGATCTTTGACTTTTAAAAGCACGAACATTTTCCAATCTTACAAAAAGTATGGTGTTATTCTTATGCATTTTGCAATCCTTTTTTTTAAACTGAAATTGGGCGTGAGGGAGCAGAGTATATATTAGTGCTTTGCATATGAGATGAGCTTATCTGTACTTTTCACTGAATTACATGTCTCCTTTGGGTTTCCACTACTTTTGTCTGTTACACCATGAATTAAAGCAATGTGTCTAGCTATTTTATGACCTAAAAAAAACACACAAAAAAAAGGCAGTGTGAAAGAAAGAAAGAAATAGATAATTACTCGGGCATGGCAGGAAAGTGATTCATGTGAATTCTATTGTACTGTGAGCTCATGAGATCGGCAAATAAAAGAAACAGCTTTTTGGAATGAGCAAATGAATGTTGCTACATTTTAGTACATATTCTTTGGAAGTGGCATGCCCACTACCCATATGTGGTCAACTCATAATCCACAACTTAATTTTCAGCTTTTTCGTGCCTCTAGTGGGGAATATAATAATGAATACTTAATTTCAACCGGAGCTGGCTTTACATTTACTTGGGATATTCTTCCTCATCTATCATCATATTCTCATCATTTTCAATCCAGTCTATTGCAGAACCCGTTTCTGTTAGCTACTTAGGGCCTGTTTGAGAAGCACGATCACGTAAGTCAAGACAAAATTTCTCTCATATACTTACCTCATACATCGTATATCATGTTGTAAAAGTAGCTTCTACCGCTAATCCAAATGAACATTTAGAGCCTATTTGGGTTCACGTTCAGAAATCCCGTTAATGCAAGTCTAGATAGAACTCCCCTCACATACTTACCTCGTAAACCATAAATCATATTGGAAAACCAGCTTCTACTGCTAATCCAAACAAGCATTTAGTTTATATATTGCAAACGTCACAGGTTGAGTGATCGAGACAGAATAAAGCAAAGATTGAAAATCAGATTAAAATACACATGCCTAGTATTTGTTGATAAATAAATCTGTAGGGCTTAGGGTCATAAAATACACATTTGATATGGTTTGGAATTCTTAGATGTGATGGATATGGGTAAAGTGGTCTTTGGTGTTTGTCTTATACGTTAATATTGCATTAGGAAGATCACTCCCAAATCAAAGTCCCACCAGAATATAACCAACTTGTGCAATTAAAAACAAATGGTATTAGATTCATATCTATTTATTGATCTACCCTTCTAATCTAATTGTATTTTTTTCAAAGTAAAAGTTTTTTCTCTTTCACTATGATCGGATCATGATTAATTAATAATCAATCTTGTATACTCGTGGCATGCTTTTATGGGAGGGCCATCAGTAATAATTAATGGAGTTAACTGTGCATGTTATGTATAAAACACACGGATAGAGAAACCTTGACCCTTCACAACACATTGGTACGCAAAATGTATGAATATTTTTGTTGCACTAGCGCTATGAAGAACAAATTGAATCAGCTGGGTTCACTCGTCTCTTTATATCTTTATTTCTTGAAATTCGAAGAAAACCACAATGAAAGGCTAGTCTGCACGTGAATTAAGTCAAACTGTGGCGAAGTTGAAGCCATAATTGATCATAACATATATATATATATATATAACATGGTGTGAACATCACCCAGCAACATTAAGGGCCTATTTGGTATGAAGAATTGGGAGGGGAGGGGATATTTTTATGAGCTGAATTTAAAAAAAAATTAGAGAAGTGGAGTTATAAAATTTTAATTTAGAGAAAATGTAAAATAAAATAGTAAGAAAATTAATTGAAATCTTTTCACGCCCCTTCTCTCATTTTTAAAATCGAACTTAAAAAAACTTTTCGTCCGCCCACTTTCTCTCTCCTCCCCTCACACCAAACAAGTCCTTAAAACAGCATGTAGAACGGGGGTAATTACTAGTCAAATGCTTGTAAATGCTTGCTTAATTGGCAAGTTACGTTTTTTCAAATACAACTCAATATTCTCTTTTGTAGTAACCAATTAAATTCCATAAAGTTACAACAAAACATGACCCCGTTTATTTTATTCTTAATTTCAATAGAACAGCATTACAATCCAGCGAACAGAAACAAACACACCAGGCACACAACAAGAAGAACAAACATAGATTTTGGAGTTAAGGGCCCTTTATGATGGGATTTTAGGGTCATGAACCGTATTTGCTTCAGCTTCAGCCCCTCCATAATAGTCTTGAAGCATCCTCCTGCTGCTCTCTATAAACCCTTCGTCCATATCAACCTGCTCTTTCGTCTCACCATTTTCAAGCTGCAATTCAGATTCTTTAGCGTAAGTAAACAGAAAGAGAAACTTCAAGAGGCAAAAAATGAAGGAATACAAAGAGTGATATGACATTCTTCAGTTAATTAACATCTATCAATTTATCAGCCTTTGAGCCTTAATTCTTAAGATTCAATTCAATTTTATATATGCTACAGATCCAACAATTATGCTAGGCAATTAAACACATACTCATCAATATGCGTGTGACTTTGTGAGAGAGAACTAACCTGAGTTGAAAAAGGTAAAGCTGAGCTATACTGCGGATTCAAATTTTGGGTTCCTGTGTATAAGCAGGAAAGCAAAAGAAATTAACGAGTCAATCTAGTACAGGCATAAGGGAAAGAGAAGAAAATAATTAAAGAGAGGTTGTTGATGAGCTAATAAGATGGTTACTAGTTGCAGGAATAGCAGAGGCAAAGAGAAGAAAATATGAGAGTCCGAGAAGAAGAAGAAGAAGAAGAAGAAGAAGAAGAAGGATTATGATGGGTTTTTCATCTATTCTTACTTTCTATTACTCCCTCTGCTCTCAATGTCAGTTGATCTTGATCCTAATTATAGGATAAAGATCTAATTTTTATTAATTTCTTTTTAAAATATCTTATTGATATTTTTTTAATAATAATTAAATACATTAATAATTTAATAAGAGTATATCGGAAGTTGTTGAGGGAGATTGACGACGCTGGATTGTGTGAGAGCTTGAAGAAGTCATATGTGAGGCAAGAAAGGTATAACAAAAATCAGAGAATCAACGTAACTGGATACCATTTTAAATTTTAAATAAGGATATTATAAAAAAAATAAATATGATTAACTAATTTAACCACTATTCTTAATTTATTTAAAATTAGATAAATATATCAGCGGAGGGAGTATTTTTCTTCTCTTTCTTATTTCGGTCACTAGATTGCCTTTGCCCCCAAAATTTTCTACGGGTTTCTCGCAATTCCTGTTCAGCGGTGGAGAAGGAAAAGTAAGTTATATATTACTATTTGGAAATTTTGGCGTGCCTTTGTGTAGCGGATAGGTGGATCAAGCATCGGAAATGGTAAATTGAAGCATCGGGACAGGGTTTAACTTTTCGTTATTCATGGTTTAGCGAGCTACTTTGTGTGATTCACTGTGTCTGATCTCTCTCTCTCTCTCTCTCATCTATTTTCTTGGTAATAACTACAGTACACTATATATGTCGCCAAGATTTCGAATAGCACACTACTATTGCCGGCATCTCTACCAATTATTCCCATAATATTAAAATATTAGTCTGAACTCTGACATATTACTTGAATGGTAGGTGTAGTTGCCGTTGGTTGCCTGGACTCTTGTTGAATTTATAATTATTTTGTCACGTAGATGCAAAAAAGGTAGAAACATTTCCTACAGATATTTACTTCTTTTGTTATAATTATAATCATTATCCTGCAAGATTATGAGCATCTATATGGTTTATTAATAGTTCCCATCCCTTTAGATCAACTTTCAAATGACAAAAAGCGTACTCACATTTGGTTAGTACATGATTTATTTGCTCATTTCATATATTTTACCCCACTCAAAAGAGCTTGAGGTGTGTATTTTCCCCCATCTTGAAAACGTGATAAGGACGCGCAAAGGTAAGGGGGAAAAAAGCTGGAATCCCCCTCAGACTTATAATTTTCTAGTTGCAACATTTATGTTTCTTGAACTAAAAAACTTCGCCCTGATTTGATTAATTAACCTTAAGCGATAATTTGACAAAACAAATAGAGAACTGTTTCAACCCTTCATGCCTGTATAAACGTCCTTTCAAGCCTTAAGCTTGAGGTGTTTCTCTGCATACATATATCAAATGTCCTGGTAAATGCGCCAGGCTGCGGCACTTATAACCTTTGTAATACCTCTTTGACATGATATGCTTATTGTCAAGTTTTTTTGTTGTTGCTCCTTGGTCAATTTGTTATCTAATGTATTTGTCTCGCTCTGTACCTAAACAAATGATTATATATTATGTCTTTATGGTCAACTCCCTATTCGATGGCCTTAAATATCGTTTGTTATAATATTCCTTATTCCTAATATTTCTCATACACATGCTTGCATATTTTACATCATTAAGCTCTGGTACACTTTGACTGATCACTAGAAAATGAAGAAAGAAAAAGAATTGAAGTCCTATCTCATCATTCTAAGTATGAGCACTCATCAACTTACCATGTTATGTAACCCTGGCCTCGTCATTTTTTTTGGATACGATTCTTAATACATGTAGGAGTTATTCGTTGTATGGTTATCTTTATTCCTTGGTATCTTGGATGGTATGGTATGAGTGTAAGATGTGGTATGGTATAAGTATAAGATGTGCTCCCTCTGGTCTTTAATATAAGCCATATTTACCTAATTTGATTAGATTAAGAAAGTTAGTTAATATGATATGTATTTTCTAAAACACCGTAGTCATCTTCCTTTATTCCCTCATTCCCTCCCCTCCTTGATTATTGCTGAGGAAGTATCAATAGGGGCAAATTAGAAAAAAAATTGACAAATATGAAAACTATGTCTTATATTTAAGACCAAAATCAACTCCCCAAATATGTTTTATATTAAGGATCGGAGGGAGTATTTAACATTTTCATGATTGGTATGATAATTGAAAGTTGGCTTTGAAAGGATACATTTGGTATTTCATAAAAGTTGTTAAAGCTAAAAGCAGTGTGGTGTGACACCCCCTTGGTTTTTGAGTGGTATGAGATTAATATCTAAAACGCTGTCATCTTATGCTTTCTAGTATCTAAGATAACATCAAGAACCTGAAATCATGTCACATAGTTGCTGGGTGTTAGTGTTGCTTCTAGGTTAATGACCCTTCTCTTAAGGGGCATAATGCTCTAGCTAATTCAATATGTAAGACTTCCGTATGTGATCATGGAATAGAATTGATATAATGTCACTCACTGACTACAGAACGTCAAGTGAGAAGGGATGCAACGGATTTGGAGCATCATATTCACGGCCTGGAAGAGAAGGTACATAATTTGTTGTGATTAAATTTAACATATATATACTACTATCAGCATCTTAATTATCTAAAATGTCTTTCTCTTGGAACAGGTTGATTTTCCAATGTCATTAAAGAGGTCATCATATTCAAGCTCATGGTACTGGTACCGGCTGGATTCCTCTTCTGTTGCTGTTTTTTTGAAGATGAAGTTCAAGTGTCCATATGCTACATATTCTCCTGAAGCTAAAGTGTTGACTGAAATTTTCATTCAATTACTGTGGGACTATTTGAACAAAAATGGTTTGCTGATTTCTTAAACAAATGGATCTTTGTATAGAGCGTTTTTCTGCTTGAACTGTTATTTATAGATGCTAACTATAAATGAGAGATGTTCTTACTGGAGCTATTTTTTAGGTCATGATGCTAAGGATTTTCAATGCGACGTAAGCGCCATGGAAAGCGGTTTTGAGGTATATTGTTCAATGTATTTTGGTCTGCGATATAGACTTTACACATTATGATATATGAAAATAACATACATTATTTTAAGGTTTAAAGGTGGTGGGAGAAACATAAATGAGGGTTTAAATGCACAATACCATGAGTAAATTAAGTAATCAACAGTCTGATTAAGGAAGGACAGTGTTGAAACATAATTTGGAAGAGTCTTCACTCATTTCAGTGGTCAAGTTTTATACCTTCAGAGGGTTTTAACTAAAAAGTTGAGTGAAGTGTCTTCGAGTAAAGTATTGCAACGTAGCTATTAGGATCTCTGCCATTCAAGGTAGAAAAAGATGTATTGTGAGGTACTTAGGTGGGTTGACTTTCTCACAACAATAGAGAGCTTTAGGTGTGGAATTCGTCGCCTCATTTTTGTGCCCTTCAAATTTTATTTAAACAGCATTACTAGCACATGTTTGTCTATATTCCGTTATCCGTCGTGCTCCTTGTTTCCTTGTATATCATTTACATATCTTGTTTTTTGATTTTTTCAGGTGTTGCTCTATGGTAATAAACCCACATTAAAAAGGCAACTCGAAACCATAATTGAAAAGATTGCGAAATTCACGGTGAAGGAGCACAAGTTTCGAGCTGCTAAGGTAAGCCTGAGGTTCATTTCCCATTTGAGCTTTACTTCATTAATCTTTGCCCTTAATGGACTTAATTTGAAGTTTCTATTTTGATAACCATAGAGCAGGTTGCTTCTATAATTTATTTTAATAAAAGATGCCTGATTAAGGATTTTATCAAATTTTGAAAGAATGTTATAGTTAGAACTCTTGTTGTTGGTAATTGATTTATAATTTTAACATGTCTTGGTTTTTGTATATATTTTCAGACAAATTATATAGTTACTTGCTTTTGATCGTTTTATCAGGAAACGGTTACTGATGAGTACCGAAATGAGGATCCCCTCCCTCAGGCTCATAAATGTGCCGAAATGATACTAAAACCTATTTCCCAGAATTGCCCAGAGATAGAAGTGCTTGAAGTACTTCCACCTCTTCAAATAGAGGATCTCAACAAGTTTGTTCCAGCGATGCTCTCAGGGACCTTTATAGAGGTTTTAATAGCAGGTAATTATGGCTCAAATGTTGATAAGTTACTTCTTTCCTTTACAAATTGGATAAATCACCAAATCAACATATTTTTACATGACACATTGAAAAGAATGAAGCAAAATCAATGGCTCAGTACATAGAAGATACCCTCTTTACGTGTGAGAACCCTCCATGCAAGCCTCTATTCCCTTCTCAATTTTTGACGAATTGGGTGGTTCAGCTTGAAAGTGGCCAGAGTTACTTCTACTCTTCAAAGTGTGTCAGTCCGGAATGTGATGAATCTGCTCTGGTGCACTATATACAGGTAAGTTGGTTGTTTGTAAAATTACCGGTATTCTGTTACTTATTTTGGCTGCAAATATATTTGTGAGACACCTACTTGTCTAACACCCCTTTCAAGTTGAATATCATTTAAATTTCAACTTGATACAAAGAAAAGCCAATTAAATTTCTCATTGGTGGCAAATTTAACCTGGATCCTTTTCCTTCATCAACCATGCTGGCTCTAATCAACCTTCCTATCATCTGAATGTGAAGAATGAAAATGTCCATTATGACTTTATGGAAGAAGTTTGTATAGAGCAACCACTAGGATTTGTTGCTTTAAGGAAGACTACCAGTGTAGAGCGAATAGATTGTTGTGGAAATGAAAGAAGCCAAATGTTGTAGTTCAATCTGATGCCGGAGGATGAATAGTGTTATAGCTTAGATAACATGAATTTTATGTGGGTAAAACATTCGGTTCGTTGAAATTTTTTAGCATACCTCTCTGGATGAAGTTATATTGTGACAACCAAACCACTGTGCATGTCTAATCCAAACCTGTTTCATGAGAGGAGGTAAAAACACAATGAAGCTGATTGTCTTATTGTTTATGGATAGCACCACCTTACCTCATATGTTTGCATAGGAGAACAACTAACGTGTTCAACAAAGCCTATAGTAGGGCTATATTTCTGTTTTTTTAGCAAATTAGACATGATCAAATTTACTTTGGATCCGTACAGTCACAAAAATGACTATACATAATGATTCCTCATCCGGTCTTCTTTTCTTCCTTCCTACTTGCTGTTTCAGATTTCTTTTAGGATACAGGGTAGGGGGAACAGCAGGCCATTCGATTGGCGGATGCCTCTGTTTAACACTAAGACCTGGGCAAAGTTTCAGCAACGAAACATGGAATGTAGGGTGTGTTCTAGGGTCAATAGGTAGTTCCGATTTATAGCCTTCTGGACCAATTTTTTCCATTATTTTATAGGGTCCAAAGAACCTTGGAGCAAGCTTTTGAGAAATCCTTGTAGTAGCTGAAACCCGTCTTTAGCGCTGCAATTTCAGAAAAAACCCATTGCCCAATTTCGAAAGGACTATCAGACCTCTTTCAATCAGCCCTTTGTTTCATAGTATTAGCTGACCTATGAAGATGATGCTTCAACACAGCAATCATGCGTTCCCTTGCAGCAAAACTCCTATCAACAGCTTGTACTACTGCTGACCGAGGAATATATGGAGTATATGTGTGGTTTTTGCCCATATAGCAATTCATAAGGTGTAGCCCTTGTAGATGGATGAAAATTAGTAATGTGCCACCATTCAGCTAGTGATAGCCAAGTACTCCATTCCCTAGGACGTTCCCAGCACATACATCGAAGATAAGTTTCAAGACAGCAGTTTAATACCTCAGATTTCCCATCACGTTAAGGGTGATAAGAAGAAGTGAGCTTGTGACAACCTTCAAGACTTTCAAAAACTCCTTCCAAAAGTTGCAGACGAACACCGGATCTCTATCACTTATTATTTCAAATGGAGCACTATGTAACTCATGCAGCGAGCACATGTATCACAACCCTTCACAAAATCCTGCACATCCTTGTGGAGATTCTTCCAACAAAATAAGCCTTTCATCTTAGAGTAAGTAGCATGGATGCCCGAATTTCCCCCTTGAGGACTAGCATGTAACCATTCCAGCTCCTTTTGCCTCAAGGCAGCATCATTTCCTACCACCAGCTTGTCCTTCTCATAAATTGATAGCTTCATGTGTTTAGGGCCTAGAGCTTTGCTGAAAAAAGCAGTCAGTAACAACACTAATAACTGCAATAACACAGTAACAACAACTACCGTAATAACTAACCCTCTTCTGCATTTCATAATGGTAACCCTCATGATTAACTTGCAGGTTTGTCATGATGACTTCAAAATAAATGCTGAACTTGATCTTTTTGTGTTTATTGCGAAGCGATCAGTTGAACTATGTAGATACAATCTCATTGTGAGATGAGTCGGATTATATGTTTCTAGCATCCTACACAGCATTGCTCCTTGTTTTTCACTAAATTTTCAAAATGTGCAGTCATCATTCAGGTTTACGGGGAATACTAATCACCTGCGGATCTAAAGTGGAGGTATGTAGAACTAAATCTAATAATTGATACTTTATGAGACTGTTGATTAGTTCTATTATTTTGCTTGCATGACAGAGTCCTGGAAAGTTAGAGAAGGGAGTTGAGAAGTTTCTGCAGACTTTTTTTGACAAACTTTATGAGATGCCGCATAGAGATTTTCAGGTTTGATTTGGTCTTTTGCTAGTAACAGGTTTTCTTTATTTTGGTTAAATTCAAATCACCTCCTTATGGGAAGGATTAGGCAGAACGGATAACGAGCGTGATAAATGGTGTCCTCAAATAGAGTATGGGAGCTTATGTGCACCATCTCTGAGAAAGAGGGGTTATTGTCCCATAACATTCTGAAGAGAATTGAAGATTAGAATTGATTGCATTAAACTGAGAGGATTTACATGGTATTTATAGGAAAAAATATAGATAAAGTAAGAGTGATTAGTGGGAACAAATCAAAGAGTAGTTGAGGAATATTTAACAAAATACACCACCGACTTGCTTCTTCAACTATCTCATGCCACTGTGTTAATCTGTGTTCACAACACTCCCCCTAAAGTTGGACTGTAGATATCAATCAAGTTCAACTTGCCAATCAGATAATCAAACCTGTCCTTGGGCAGTCCTTTAGTGAGGATGTCTGCGGTCTGTTCTCTAGAAGGAATATACCTTAGATCAACAATTCCCTCATCAACTTTTTCCCTTATAAAATGCCTGTCTATCTCGACATGTTTAGTTCTGTCATGTTGAACTGGATTATGAGCAATGTTGATTGCAGCCATGTTATCGCAATAGACCTTGATTGGTAGATTTATAGACTTCCTCAAATCTTCAAGAACACGCTTTATCCATATGCCTTCACAGATTCCCAGTGCTACGGCCCTATATTCTGCTTCAGCACTGCTTCTCGCAACTACATTTTGCTTTTTACTTCTCCATGTGACCAGGTTACCCCACACATACGTACAATATCCAAATGTGGATTTCCTGTCATCTTGATCACCTGCCCAATCAGCATCTGTAAATAACTCTACAATCCGTTTGTCAGTTTTCTTAAATAACAAGCCATGTCCTGGAGATCCCTTCAAGTAACGAAGGATCCTGTAGACTTCATTCAAATGTTTCTGTTTAGGATCATGAGAATGCTGGCTGACCACACCTACTGCAAATGCAATGTCTGGTCTAGTATGAGACAGGTATATTAGTTTGCCTACCATCCGTTGATAATTCCCTAAGTCCACTGCTTTACCGAGATCTGCATCTTCATCTATTTTATCTACCCGTAAAGGTGTGTTACTTGGCCTGCAACCTATCATCCCAGTTTCCTTTAGAAGGTCAAGTACATACTTCCTTTGGGAGATATAAATGCCTTTCTTAGATCGGGCAACTTCCATTCCAAGAAAGTACTTCATTTCTCCAAGATTTTTAATCTGGAATTCTCGTGTCAGGGTTGTCCTGATTTGATTGATTTCCACCTCGTCATCTCCTGTAAGAATTATATCATCAACGTATACAGCCAGAACAGCCATCTTACCCTTATGATGTTTGACAAACAAAGTATGGTCACTCTGCCCTTGAGTATACCCATGTCTCTTCAGCACCCGGGTAAATCTGTCAAACCAAGCACGCGGAGATTGCTTTAACCCATATAACAACCTCTTTAACTTGCAGACTTGGTCACCTTTTTTTCCTGCGAACCCTGGAGGTAACTTCATGTACACTTCTTCCTTGAGTTCTCCGTTAAGGAAGGCATTTTTTACATCGAGTTGGTGTAGATTCCAATCTAAATTCACTGCCATAGATAATAGAATCCTGATGGTATTCAGCTTGGCTACTGGAGCAAAAGTTTCTGTGTAATCTTCCCCATATTTTTGTGTAAAACCTTGTGCAACCAGTCTAGCTTTATATTTCTCGAGTGTTCCATCTGCTCTATACTTGGGAGTGAATACCCATTTGCATCCAACAGCCTTTTTTCCTTGAGGTAAATTTACTACATCCCATGTCTTATTTCGCTTGAGAGCCTCCATCTCTTCTAAAACAGCTTGTCTCCATTCAGGTATAGCCATAGCCTCATCAATCGTGTCTGGTATCCTGATTCTATCAAGATGAGAGACAAATGTACCGTACTTAGATGAAAGCACCTTATAAGAAACAAATTTCTCTATAGGATATCTGGTGCTTGATCTGGGTTGTCTGGGTTGTTTTCGCATTGCAATGGGAAGATTAAGATCAGAACCTTCTATTTCTCTTGGATCTGCCTTTGGTACTGACTCCTGGTGAGTGCTAATAGGCTGTGGTTCATTACCTCTTTTGTGTCGTCGCATGTAGGTATTACCCCACATATTTGTGTCTCCCCCTGGAATTGGCACATTATCAGAGGTATCAAGGTTATCAGGAATCTCAAAGTTGTTATCAGGTGTATCAGAGGTATCAGGAGCAGGTTCTGTGTGGGTAGGTGTATAAATTGTGAGTGTTTAGTTATCCTTTGGTGTTTCATTTGTATGAAATTCACCAGTTCTCTCCCCCTGAATTGCAGACAAGGTATAAAAAGGTGTATTCTCAAGGAAGGTGACATCACAGGTGACAAATAAACGTTTGGAGACTGGATCATAACACTTGTATCCTTTTTAAGAATGAGAATAGCCAAGGAAGACACACCTAAGGTGACATCACAGGTGACAAATAAACGTTTGTTGGTGTGATGGAGATGAACGTATGATGTACACCCAAACACTCGGAGTGGCAGAGTGTTTTCAAGGTATGGGAGATTATAGTATTGGTGGAGAAGTTGAAGTGGCGTTTTGTAAGACAGTGGTCGGCTTGGCATTCGGTTAATGAGAAATGTGGCAGTTAGGATAGCATCATCCCAATGATATTTAGGAACAGTACTACTGAACATAATGGCTCTGGCAGTCTCAAGAATATGGCGATTCTTTCGTTCAGCAATACCATTCTGCTGAGGTGTATTGGGACAAGTACTTTTGTGAACAATGCCGTTTTCAGCCAGGAAGGTAGAGAGAGCCTGATTGAAATATTCAGTCCCATTATCGGTGTGCAGGATCTGGATTTGGGTTTGGAATTGAGTTTGGATCATGTAGTGGAAGTTAAGGAACGTTTGATACACCTCTGTTTTATCTTTCAACAAGTAGACCCAACTGACACGTGTATGGTCATCAATGAATGTGATGAACCATTTTGTTTTTGATCGGTTTGGTATGCGGGATAGTCCCCATAAGTCACTGTGAATTGTGGAAAAAGGTTTTGAGGCTTGGTATGGGATTTTTGGGAATGAAGTACGATGATGCTTAGCCTTTTCACATGAATCACAATGAAAATCAGAGGTGCTTTTATTAGAAACGAGGGATGGAAACATTTGAGACATGTAATTTAAATTAGGATGACCTAATCGTTTGTGCCATAACTCCAGGTTACTAGTGCTAGGGGGAGACACTTTATTACAAGTTTGAGAACGATCACTTTCATTAAGGTAATAAAGACCATCAAGCTCTTTAGCACTCCCAATCGTCGTCCCCGTCAGCAGATCCTGAAAAATACAGTAGGTAGCAAAGAAGTTAGCTTGACAATGTTCATCTTTAGCCAATTTACTTACGGATAGTAAATTACACTTCAACTTTGGAACATGTAATACGGAGTGAAGAGTAAGTGCAGCTGAGATTTTGATGGAACCAATTCTAGTTACAATAGGTTCAGAATCATCAGCAATTCGTACAGTTACAACCTTGGTGATAGGCGTATAGGATGAGAAGAAAGCCTTATTGTCAGTCATATGATCTGAGGCACCTGAGTCAACAATCCAACAATTCCCTGTACATTGTTCTTTTATCACAGCTAAAGCATGAAAGAAATTACCTCTCTTGACCACTGTGGCAGTAGGCTGTAGTGTGGCTAGCATTTCCATGATTTTGTGTAGAGGATCACTTTGGGATGATTCCTTGGAAGTTTCAGCCACGTAACCTCTTCCTTTCCCTTTCTTCGGCTTCTAGTCAGCAGGTTTGCCATGGAGGTTCCAGCAAGTGTCCTTAGTATGCCTGTTTCTTACAATGATCACAGAATGGGCGACCTTTAGAACCTTTTGGTTCTATGGATTGAACAGCAAGTGCTGAGGCCTCAGAATTAGCAGCGGAATTATTCGGATTTTGAAGCATTGATTTACGTCTATCTTCTTCATTTCGCAAGAAAGTATAGACTTCACGCACCGACGGTAAGGGTTCTTGACTAAGAATTCTAGCCCGAACATCATCATAAACCACATTAAGACCAGCAAGCAACTCATATACTCTCTCTGCTTCTTTTGCTTTGCGATCTTCTTGAGCATCTGCCCCACAATGATAAGTTTGATTCTGTAGGGCATCAAGCTCTTGCCAAAGTGAGGATTTTTCTAGATAATAATCACTGAGTGGTATGTGGTCTTGTTTTAGCTGCCATATCTTTTGCTTGACATCAAATATGCGGGACCTATTTCCCACATGATTGTATGTTTCACGAAGAGCTTCCCAAATTTCTTGAGCTGAGGGAAGGTACATAAAACTCTTCTTAATTGAGGATGACATCGCATTGATTAACCAAGAGGATACCAATGCATTTTCGGACTTCCATTTGCGAAATTCCTTGGTTTCCGAAGTTGGAGGTCTTTTTACCTCACCAGTTATGTATTCAAGTTTGTCCCTTCCATCGAGAGCGAGAATCATGGATTGAGACCATTCTCGATAATTGTCGTTGGTAAGTTTCTCAGAAACAATAAGGACAGTGGAGATGTCATTTGAGCTAGATCGAGACACAGAGGAAGAGGCATCTGAAACTGTAGACATAATGACTGGAAAGAATGACAAAGTGGTTTTTCAAATTTCAGAAATACCAGTTTGGTCTGTAGAATTTTCAAAATGACACGTTGGTCCTCTGAATTTGGAAAATGACAGTTTGATCCTCCGAATTTGCAAAATGACAGTTTGATCCTCCGAATTGTGAAAATGACAAATTGGTCTTCGACTCAATTAAATAATTGAGTCAGATTCTTCGATAGTGAAACTGAGATGGCGAGACTGAGACGTTGAGTCTTAGAACGCGAACACGAGACGGATTTCTGGTCGGTGACTGCCGACGGCTGCTCGTTCCCCAACTCTCTCTGTTTCGACGCTGGGAGGAGACTGCAGTTGCAGAGCTTCAGCTTCCTCTTCCGCTTCAGACAGATTGGGTGAAAATGGGAGCAGGTGGCCGAGCCTCCGTTCCTCCTGCGCAGAGGAAGTCAGGGACTGAGACTGTGAAGAGAAGCCCAGCGGAGGTGACGGCAACGGTGCAGTGGTGTCCGACGGCGGTGGTTGAGTGCTTCCTCTGCCCAGATGCGCCGATGGTGGTAGTAACGTCGATGTGGACAGCCGCTCCAATTGGAGGTGATGCAGAAACGAAGGTCGCTGTGGGGACTACTGGTGTAGTCGACGCACGGTGAGTGGGGTGACGGTGAGAACTGGAAAGCTGAGAATGCCGATACTGGTTCTGACAAAGTGGAGAAGCCAGAGGGCGTGTTGAAGAATTCTGGTATAAATTCGTATTCCTAATCTCTCCTATATATCTCTGATACCATGAAGAGAATTGAAGATTAGAATTGATTGCATTAAACTGAGAGGATTTACATGGTATTTATAGGAAAAAATATAGACAAAGTAAGAGTGATTAGTGGGAACAAATCAAAGAGTAGTTGAGGAATATTCAACAAAATACACCACCGACTTGCTTCTTCAACTATCTCATGCCACTGTGTTAATCTGTGTTCACAACACATTCCTATACAGCAAGCACTAAAGAGAGGTCCACTTTTGCTTACTGAAACTGCACTCACGTCTTCAATTTTGTGGCTGAATCTCAAATCTTCTATAGATGAATATTTCTTGAATTGTTTTTTTTTTACCTTGAATATTTCTTGAATAGAAATCACTGAAGCTTGACAAATCTCTTCTTCCTGCTATTTTCATAGGGTCATTTCACATTATTTGAATCTTAGTGGCTGTTGTGAGTCGAATTTGGGACTATAAAGCTATTGATGATTTGTTTTATATTTTATAAATTTGTTAAATTCTGACAAGGTCATCCATATTCATTTTTATCAACTCGGTTATTAAATTTTGGGTTGGATTATATGTTTCTGTAGGTCTTTGGTTTGAACCTTCTGTATTTTTGCAGTGGACCTTGTTATTGATTTTTGAAACGCTTGTTTAGGAGCATGTAAACGCACTGATAGAGAAGAAGCTTGAGAGATCGGACTTGATTGCAGAGTCATTTTATCGCTGGCATGAGATTATTGATGGAACTCTCAAGTTTGACAGGAGAAACTCTGAGGTACTACTGGAAGCTTATATTTGGTATATTTCATGAGCATTCTTCATTTTTGTTCCCCATTTTCCCTCAAGTAAAAGGCGAATAAAGGAATTCTTATCAAGGGGAAAGGCCTCTTTAGAATCTTATCTGGATGAGTTGATTAGAACACTCTATTAAGTCAATGCTCATGAATTTATGGACAAAAAATGGGAGACTTATATTGAAGGATCAAATTTGCTAATTAATTATTAGGAAGGCCCTCAAATTTACCATGCGCAATGCAAATTTACCTGTCGAATTGTGTGTATTTACCATCCACATAACACTAATTTACAACTAAAGATATTTAACATCATTAAGAATAAAAATTTTGTGAATTGGTTTTTTAGCAGGCTGAAGAGTTGAAGAAGATCACTCTTTGGGAATTTAGACACTTCTTCTGTGAGTATATTGTAGATTTTGCAGTCGATGCTCCCCGTACGAGGACATCAAGTGTGCGAGTTTATGGAAGCTCCATTTAAATGATCTGGAAGCAGAAGATTTACAGGCTAGCAAAGCAGAAGACTTACAAGCTATCAGAAAGAAAAGAAAAGCAGAAGCTTCACCTTCACATCAACGGCCGGCTAAAATAGATAATATTTTCAGTTTTAGCAATTCTCTGCCGCTGTATCCTTTTTTTAAAGGACTTTCTGGTTAGGGGTTAAGTCCGAATAAAGGAAAAATAGTATCGGTGTTATGGCACAACCTCTGGGACAATTCTAATTAGCCTTCAAAGCAGCTGAACCAACTCGACTTTAAATTCATGGGAAATTTCATTTAAATACCACATGAATTTGTAAATTCATGCGAAGCTGCCCTTCATCTGTCTCTCTCTCTCAGTTCGAAATAACAATATCGGCCTCTTTACTAACAACACCGGATTCTACATTAATAAGTCCTCTTTCTTCTTTGACAATAACAACATCGATCCCTTTATAACATTTTATTTTACATTAACAACTTGACTTTCTTGTTTTACAATAACAACACCGGTCGTTATATTAACAATATTTTATTTTACATTAACAACTCGACTTTCTTTTTTCAAAACTTCATAATTTAAGTTTCAAGGCCAATAACAACACCTCTCTCTTTATTAACAATACCGGATCTTACATTAACAACTCCACTTTCTTCTTTTACAATAACAACATCAGTTTCTTTATTAACAAAACTGTATTTTATATTAACAACTTGTCTTTCTTGTTTCACAATAACAACATCGATCTCTATATTAACAACACTCTATTTTACTATTTGTTTCATAATAACAACACCGATCTCTATATTAACAACACTCTATTTTACTATTTTACATTAACAACACGACTTTCTTTTTTCACAATTTCATAATTTAAGTTTCAGGGCTAATAACAACACCTCTCTCTTTATTAACAGCACTATATTTTACATTAACAGCACCATATTTGAGATACGAAGTTGTGGAAGAAGTAAAACGAAATTGTTAATGTAGAACACGGTGTTGTTAATAAAGAGTTCGGTGTTGTTATTCTGGGTTGAGAGAGAGGGATAGTTGAAGGGTAAATTCGTCTTTTCACCGAGATTTCAAAATCTCAGATTCCTCCTATGTACTGACATCATACTAACTTGGGGTATCAAAATTTTAAAGGTCTGATTTGTCCTTTTATATTTTAAAAGGTATTTTTCTAGAATTTTCTCTTATTTAAATTGCCCTGTCAACAACTATCTTCTCCACCTCACTTTTTTGGATCAAAATAGACGAAACTCAAAATCAACCTCCTACCACTAACAAAAAATGTGACTTTTGCACCTATTTTATAGCCACATATTTAATACAAACAATACATATTTTAATTAAAAAAATCAAATCTCATTTCCATGCCATACCAAACACGTTTTTAAAACATATCCATCTCCATATCTATTTCCATTTCCATTTCCACTAAAATTAATTCCAATGTACCAAACAAGCCCTTTATTTTACCATATCAACTCGTTCAGTCAGCACAAACTTAACATTGTTAGTGGCACATAGGCAAACTTAACACCGTTAACCTAGCTCCAAGTCCTTTTCAAATTATAAGGACTAACTGTTTTAAACAGAACAAATTTGAATGATCAAAACCATGAGCTTCAAATTTCAAGGACTAAACCAAAATTAAAGCAAATTATAAGAAACAACAATTATATTAACCCGAGTTTTTTTTTGTCCCTTGTTAATTATATGTATTGCATTAATTAAAGAGCAAAATACTCTAACCACCCATATTTTTGCTTCAATTACACACATCTCCCTTTATTTTGAAAATCCATATAAATCTCCCTTAAAATTAAAATATATGTGTCACAAACTTTCCTTATATTTTTAGATTTTATTTCCATTACTAGTTGACCGTTAAGTTTAACTTTTCAACTTTTTTGACCAAAATGCCCTTCTTTACTATTAGAATTATTTAAATGCACATATAAATATCTTTTCTATGCAACCAAAAATTAATTCTAATAGATTTTCTAACTTTTAAAAATTTTATTAATTTTGATATTATAAAATTTATAATTTTAATTTTTCATCATATTTATCAATATATATATATATATATATAAAAACCAATAATCCTGGTCAAAGAGAAAGTTTTCAAATGAGAGAAACCAGTGGATAACTACCTTTCTCATACACGCACTTACACTAGATAATTAGACATTCCTATCACATGCTGAGATTTGCTTTTTTAGAAATAAAAAACTCCTGGATATGCGAAATACTTTATTTACAAACAAATTCTGAATTTAGTGTTAAGGGTAAATAAAGAGTAAAAAAGAATTTCGTATTAGGAGTATACTAAATATAACTAGTTTTTTATTTACACACATTTAGTAAACTCCTTTTTTTTTAATAATGGGTGCGACAAACTACAAATTAACTAACATGAGAAGAACAAGAGTAAGCCACTACATGCTCCAGATCTTGTTGCAGGACATGCAAAACAGAAACTAGAGGTTTCGTGATGAAATCCGTAACCATTAAACTTGCTTCCTTTGCCAAGATATCTACAGCTAGATTAGCATCCCTCCCTTAAATAATACATAAAATATAATCTTATTCTTTATATATAATTATCACAAAAGTTAATGTCCTTTTTAGTAATTTAACCATGAAAAAAGCTATTCTGATCACAACATCCAAACACTCTCATTTTATCAAAACCATGGTTTTCCATAATTTATTCTCCCCAAAATTTATTCTTCACTTTTTCTCCAAAAGCTACTCCAAACATACACTAGAACTTGTTTAGATTGAGTTTTGTATAAGTAACTTTTGTGATAATGGTAAGAGAAAAATTAAATTAAGAAAATGTGGTAAGAGAGGATTGGCTTTGGTATATATAGCTTTTTAGAAAATGTGGTATCAAAATATATAATTTGATCAAAAAATATTGCATAACTAATTGAATCACATATCTCATATAAGTTAGTCTCTAATTATGTCACAAATACGATTCATACGGGTTGAAGATGTTCTAACATAATTAGTCAAAGAAGACTTATCCTCTACAATATTATTATCTACATTAATTTAAGAATTTCTTCTAATTAACCCTACAGACTAAAGACTAAAGGCATACCCACTCATCCTTTCTCAATTTCCAGCACCTCAACATGCGCAAAATTAAGTGGACCCCACAGACCAAAAGCATTTACTCATCTCCTCCTCCTCTCCTCCTCTCCTCCTCCTTCTTCTCCTCTCTCATCATTTCCTTTACTATCTCTCTTTGTTTCACCGGAGAACGAACAGGAGCAAAAAATCGCTTAAGTGGAAGCTGAAAGCTGGACCTTTGGGCTTTTTGAAAAAACTGCTTATGTAATCCATAAGCCAATTGAAGAAACACCCAACTAAACATATGACCTGCCTAAGGACTTATAGAAGCACCAATCGCCCAACTAAACACTATTATTTCTGCTCACTGTGAGGAATTTCGTTTTTAATAGCGAAAAGTTTCATCCTTTCAAGTCTCAAACACCATAGATGAAAATTGGAGTAGCTTGCAACTATGGAGAAAAGAAGCAAAAGAAAGTATAATTGGTAGCGGTTATTTGTTATTCTTCTTTATTTTCCTCCTTGATTTTCGCAGAAATCCCCCTCTCCTTTTCTCCTTCTTCATTTTTATTCTTTCCTTGATGATATGGGAGCTGAAAACAAACTTTTTTTTTTTCTTTGCAGATTTCTTGGCCTTTAGGGTCGTCTGATTCTCTCTAAGTCGTTCCGGTTTCCGGCTTAAATCCGAGTTCCGGCTCAACCGCCACTTTTCAGGTGGTTTGAAACGACTTATTCCTTCAAACCAATATTTTAAAAGTCGGACCGAACGTCGAGCTGGAAAGACTAGCGGGTCATTGTCTAAACGGTTGGACCGGTCAGACTATTTGATCATAACGATGACATAACAATTAAATTAAAATATTATATATTTATATGGGTTAATACAATTTTTAGTTCCTAAAGTTTATCTTCATTTTAGTTTTAGTTCCTTAAGTTTCAAATCAAAGGATTTGATCCCTCAAGTTTAATTCTATTTAAAATATTGGTCCCTATAACTCAATAAAAACATGGATCATTTTACCCCTGGAAGGACTAACACCTCATGTTTGAAATTTAAAGGACTAAAACTAAAATAAGGGCAAATTTAATGGACTAAAAATGATATTAATCATATTTATAATCTACTATATCTATAAGAAATAAAATATCAAATTATAAAAAAAATAAAAAAACAAATAAATTTTCAAAACAAATAAAGACGCACCTTCAACTTCATATTCTAATCATTTTACATGTTAGACAAAAATATTTTATATAAAAATAAAGAAATTTTAAGAAAAGTTAGAAAAAAGTTTCTCAATAAAACTTTTATTAATAAAAAATTTAAGATAAATTTTTACATAAAAATATTATATATTTCTTTATATATATATGTATTACTAACATTTCTTTATATATATATATGGTACAATAAGAAACGAAAATATTAAAAGATGGCCTTCTTCAACCAAAAGTAAAAAATAAAATAATGACCTATGTGAATATTATGATGGTATCTGCTTTGTCCTTCAACAATTTTAAAATTGATGTTTAATGTTAATAAAAATATTTTAAAATAAAAATCAAAAGTCAAAAAACGTAATATTGGTCAATCTTTACTATTTAGGATATTAGGCTTCACATAGTACTAGGAGATGAATAATTGAATTAAATTGCTTCCTCCTTCCCAATGATCAGACACTTTAGAATTGACTTTTGGCTTGGAGTACATCTCTCTTCTCAATCTTTTTTTCTTCACACGACATGGAACTTTGGATTTCCTTTTTTAAAGCTCCTCTCAAGTCAATAATAAAAAAAGAAGCAAAAGGAAGTGTGGTTAGTAGGCCTTTTTTTTTATTATTTTTCCTTATTTTCCTCTTTCATTTTCACTTAAATCTCCCCTCCTTTTATGATCCTTCATTTTCGTTCTTCCCATGACCATGAGAGCAAAAGTAGGAAAGTTTTTTTCAGAGCTTTTAGACCCGTCCAATTCTCTTTAAACCGCTTTGGGTTCCGAGTTAAATTTAGGTTCTGGCTCAACCACTGATTCAAGGTGGCTCAAAACGACTTTATCCCTAAAACGGTTTAAGTATAATGGCCAAGCCGGTGAAGGGGGTGGGTGGCGGCCAGACCTATCCTACCCTCCGATCCAGGTTAAAAAACGCTACTTCAAACGGTCTAAATTTGAGGACCAAGTTGATAAAGGGAGTGGGTGATGGTCCGACTGTCTAATTCGGTTTTTGAAATCTTGACTGATAATTACCTTTTGGTTTATTTTATATATCACTCATGATAATGGTTATCAATAGCACAATATTAAATCTTTATCATAATTTCTCTCACATGAGTCAATAACAATAAATTTAAACCATAATAAAGTTCAATAACAACAAAAATAAACATCATATAGCCTTTTGGGCGTGCTATTATTTCTCTTGATTTCACAATAAATTTGGGCATCTTTCTTCATAACTCATTGCTTGTTTTGATATTTTTTCATAACATTTCATGTTTTTTCTCTTTCATAATTTGGCCTTTATTTTCATTTTTCAATACATTGATACATATTTGTTCATGACTTTTGGCCATATGATAACAAGTGCTCATGACTTTACATCCAAATATTATTATTTTAACATCATCAAACATTGTTGTCTCTAATTCTCAATTTAGGCAAAATATGCTGATTATTCCTTAGGACTATTAGCCTTTAGAATTATTACTCCTGAGTGGCATCATTCTTTGCAAGTTATTTGTCTTTCGGATAATATATATAGTAAAAATACTTTTTCAAAGCCGCAAAACCCTTTTGTATCATTTGATGTTTGGACCTCATAAGCCTTTAGGGCTTTAAAATTTATAACAATCTAGTGCCACAAAATTTTTCTTGTCATACCACTAATTGGAATGGATAGTATTCTTTAATAAAAGAACCATTATAAAAGTGATGAGACTTCTGATCATTAAAACACAAAATTAAGAATATTATAGCTACTGAGTATTCAATAAAATTAAAATATCAATAGTTATCCAACAGATTAATATAAACATACATACGAATAAAGCTTAAACTTTAAATGATAAAATAAAAAATATATAAGTATAACATCAAGTAAGGAAAAAGGGAGAGAAAAACCCAATACATTAGCAATACTAAAAAAATATTTACTGGCATGTACTATAAATAAAACAAAGTAAAGAGAATTCTCAAAATATGGAATATAAAAACGCAGTATAATAATATAAAACTCAAATGATCAAATCATATAATAGAGAGAATTCATAAATTAAAGTGAAGAAATAACTCATATAGTAAGATAACAAAATTAAAACTTTATAGCTTCGGGCTATTTAATTCTCTTAGCTTCAAGTCAATTAGTCTCATGACTTTTAGTCAATTAATCTCAAGATGCAAAATTAAATCTATATTACTTTTGCCCGCTTAATTTCAGGATAAACAAAAGTTGTATATAGCTCCAGGCCATATAATAATACAGAAGATGAAAAATTATATAACTTTTGGCCATATAATCTCAAAATAGGAAACGAAGGAATATGGCTTATGGCCATATATGAATAGGAAATCAAAGCAATATGACTTATGACCATGTAATTTCTAGTTATGAAATCAGAGGTATATGACATATCGTCATACTAAAAGTAACAATATCAATAATATAGAAGAATTCGTAAAAGAGATTAAAATAATATATAAAAACAAAAACAATATCCAATCTTAGATATGGAACTCTATGTTTATGATACTCGGTAAAAGAGACTCTTTACCATATAGTGGCTCATATTATCCTTGATAGATCAACTAAAGATACCATAAAAGAAAATAGATGAAATCGTTGAAGAAACAATGAGAGAAACATAACTTCGATAGAGTTTTTGTGCTGGTAACTTGTTATAAAAATAAATCTGGGATGAGAAAGAAAAGCAAGAGAAAAGAAAAAAAATCCTAAGAGAAATGAGGAGCAACAATTCTTATTTACTTATATTTCTTATGATTACGATGTTATGCTCAAGACCTTTATTTATAGTCTGGAAGAGTTACTACTAAGGGTCACAATTAATATATAATAAATGGTACAATTAATACCATACAACCCTTCTCATTATTAAATGGCTTTTTAGTTTACCACCAATATATTTATGAATACTAACTAGGATATGAGTCAATGAACATTTATATTATTAATGTTTATAACACTATTCAATTTGTTTCTCAACGGGGGTTATGAAACAACATAATTAATTTTTTTTAAGAAAACTAGGTAACTAATAATTTCAAAGAAGGATAGCCGTTACTTGAAAAAAATAAGAAATTATTGGCCAATACTTCATTTCTACAAATTCAATTTGTTTTTCAAGGGGTAACCAATTTTCCCAAAGACATTTTTCTTGTAACTTTGTTTAAAAATTTAAGGGAAAAAGATAGAAAAATAATTTTAAAATTGCAAAACTCCAAATCAGATATTTTCCAAAAAAAAATGAGTTGTGAATTGTTTATCAAGTTTTGTCATTACTTATCAATTCCTGATAACAAACTTGATTTAACATTTTATAATTTTAAAGTGTTTTTTGCCTTTTTCCCAAAATTTAAGTAGCATGCATGATGGCCACACGCAATAAAAAATAATCCAAATAATATTTTATAAAAAAATGACAAAGAAACCATTTAAATAACAAAAAGCTCAAAATGTCTATCAAATTAGTAAAAAGATATATGGTTGATTTAGTAGAAATATGAGATTTTGAAATTTTAGTGTTGACAGCTTTAGTATAGGAATTAACAACTTGAATATAAAGATTGACAACTTCAATTTTCCAAGTTGTCACTGGCAATGTTTGGAAAGCTGGACAGGACCGGACGGTCCGGCTGGTCTAACCGTCAGCCGGAGGGCATGTCGGTCCGTTTCAAGGTATTTAGCCGTTTTGAGCATTTATCCGTTTTGGTTCGTTTCAAGCCGGTCATTAAGCCGGGATCCGCTATTAACCCTCGAATCGGAGCGGATTTTCAATAACCGAACGACTGAAAGTTCGTTGGAAAAAAAGGAGAAGGAAGATGAAGAAAAGACGGCTCAAAGTTCACCGGAACAAAAAAGAGAAAGAAGATGAAGAAAGAACCAAAGAAGAGCAAAATGGAGGAAGTAATAGGTAGATTTAAAGTGCTTACCGGACTGATGTTATTTCATACTTTAGTTTAATGATATGATCTTTTGTTTGCAAAAAAGAAAAAATATTAAGCGCTCTGTCGAACTGGAACTGGAGATGCTGGATGAGGAAGGTAACTATAAGTGTGAGAAATGAGAAGACGAAGGTGAAAGATATTTCAGTAAAGTATATGTCTACTAACCAATGGATAAAAAGGTGCATTGAGTTGATGGCTTCTTTAATAACATAAAAGAATGAACAGTTTTGAATGTCTGTGACTCAGTTCAATTCACGTGGCTTTTTCCTCATTGACCGTGTATTTATTTTTTTAATATTTTCTATTTTAAAAACTATTGATTAATAATTTAAAAAAAAAAGGTAAATTAGTACTAGTACTTTTGCTGGGCAAAATTAAAACTGAATTTATACATTATTATGAGGTTTTGGAAATTTAATCTTTCTTTTTATATTTCTAGTTTTTATATTAATCTCTTGTCCTTTTATTTTGTCATAACACACATCTATTATAAAAAAAAAAAATTAAAGAAAGGCATTTGCTTTTATTTGTTTTCATGAGTTTATTAATATTATTATGCAAGCTAATTAATTATCAAGGTTGAATTGCTTCTAAGATCATGAAATTAAACTATTTAATTATTTTCTCAAATTATCTAACAAAATTAAATTTGATATTTTATCTTCTTACTTATATTACTATATATGTATATGTATTATATTATTTTTCATTTGATTATCATGCCTCTGAATCGACTGGTTGAACCATGACCCATTAATTTTTCCGGCTCGATATCCGGTCCGGCTTTTAAAACATTGGTCATTGGGTATACCCAAGTTCCTAATTGTTACTCTTACATTATCATTATCTATATTTAAGCTCTCAACTAGAGCCGGTAATATGGGCCCAACCTGCAAGCCTGTAGGTTTTGACGGGTTAGGGTTGGAAAAATCCCAACCTGCAAAAATGCGGGCTGCACAAGCCCGCACCGCATAGCCCGTAGGTTGATGCGGGTTGGCCAACAAATTTTTTTTTACATATAATAATTTTACAAAACTTATAAATTTTTCACTCCTATCTTAACACCTCCTAATCCAAAGAGAACAAATTTAAGCATCTTCCCTTCTTCTTTAAACAAAATTATTATATCTTGGTTGCTTGAAGATGAGTTTATGTTTTATTTATAAACTTTGGCAAATTTAATAATTTTATCTCTTGAATTATAGATTATGTTTTTAAATTTTTATAAGAGAAATGATTGATGCTAGGAAAGTAAATTTAATGACTCATATATATGTGTATCATATTTTCAACCTTCTTTAAAAAATAAGAATTTTTTTTCAAAAAAAAATGTGGGCCCGCTGGCTGGCTCACATCCGCACACTATGGGTTAGGGTTGGCATTTTGCCAGCCCGCACAAGCTCGCACCGCGTGGCCCGTGGGTTGACCCTCATTCCCAACTCTGTTTTCAACACCCAAATTTTAAAATCGTTTATTTCTACAATATCACCTATTCATTATTTTGGATATTTTAGAGTTTTTATAATTTAAATGGTACTGTTATTTTGCCTATTTTTTAATTTATAAATTGAACTAATTTTTTAGGAGAAAACTTAGGTCCATTTAGTCCACCTGTCACATGTATAATTTACACACATCAGCACTTAACGCCCCCCGCGTTGGTCTGCATTGGGGTACTGAGATCGTGACGAGAGGACGGCGGCAGCAATCGGCCAAGAGCTCGGCGGCAAGGAAAGATTACACGAGTTCTTTGCTACGATTTTACTGAGATCGTGACGAGAGGACGGCGGCAGCGCAATCCTAACTGTTTTTCTTCTTCCTCGTAGGGAATAGGCATTCTGTTGGTGTTGAGTTTAATTATTCTTTTTGGTCCTTTGGCTGATTAACGGAGTTCAGACATACTGTCAGACAATGGTGCTCTGTGATCACTGTAATAAGATTGTAAAGGGAACGCGACAGAACGACTCTCTATTGTGAGTGCCTTTACACTTAGACTATTTCGTGGATTGCTAGCTGCACAGCTACGCATTTTATTGGGGCATGGTGCATGTAGAACTTTGTCATTATACTTGAATTCTGGGCTACTTCTTGGAATATGGGGCAAAAATAAATAAAATTTAACTTTTTTGTTTGTTTTTGTTCTCAGATGTTGTGAAGAATGTGGGAAGGTGCTGGAAGACTTGTATTTGTCTCAAGAGGCCACTTTCATTAAAGGTCCATCTGGGGAGGTATAATTTTAGCCTTATTGGCCTAGTTCATTGGTTGTTGGGTGGGAATTTGGGTCAAGAGGACTTAAGGTCCATCACGTCTTATAAGAAGTTAAAGGTCGTCTTGTATGAGCAGTTCTTTAAATTTCCTTTCTAGCTCTCACCTTCGTCTATTTTTTATTGTTCCTTCGTACGCCTTATTTGTGGCTATTTCCCCCCACTTTTATGCAGAGTCAACTATCTGGTAATTTTCTGAGAACAATTCAAAGCGAATATTCTGCTTCCCGCCGAAGAATATTAGATGGAGGTATTCTTGTTCATTACTTGTACTAACCCTTTTAATATAGTAGAAGCAACCTTTCCTGAAACTTTGGCTCTCGAATAACAATCTGGTCTTCTCATATAGCTCAAAACTTTTGTGCCTATCCATCCTATATTTGTTTTAAGTATAACAGTTTGTTGTGCTGTGGCATTTTTGTAACTATGCAAATGAAAGGAAAATATGTGTTAACAATCTTCAATTAACGTCGGGCAGGGGGATGACAATTGTACGAAAAGCATGTTTTACAGATGAGTGTTGAGAGTGCATACACTTTAGACAATATAATAATTACTGGTATAAGTTTAATATATTGAATTGTTTACATTCTTATGATCCATTCTTCTTCGGGTTTGCAGCACTTGATGGCATGAAATACCTAAGCCAAAACCTTGGAGTGGAAGATACTACTTTGTCCGAGCAAGCTTTGGCCCTTTATAATGTATGTTTTGAATGTTGTTGAACAGGTAGCTTCTTATTTACTCATGTTATGTGAAAGTGATTTGTTCTTAACCCTGATTTTTGTCCTAGTGAAGATAGCACTTGATCGGAATTTCACCAAGGGGCGACCGTCAGAGTATGTACAGGCTGCTTGTCTCTACATTGCATTCCGGTAAGCAATCTCTTTGCCATTGGATTGCATTAAGCAGCATTTGTAATTCTCTATTTATGTTTTTTCCTGTTAGTTGTAAACGTAATTACATTGTTTGAAATGCTTGATGCTGTTTAGTTAAAAATCTCATTTTGAAGCCTTAAATTATTTAGCTTGGATGCTCTCAAACTCTTGGCGACATGCTTTTTGAATATTATTTTCCCCTCTGTTGGTTAAGAATATGTCCTAAGCTGTGTATCCATGAGGAACATCAGTCATATTGTTGGATTTTATGCTGACTAAATTCTATTTTGGGGTTCCATATCTATTTTTAAACTTGATTTGAAGAAGCTCTTTGTACTGTAGATTTTCTTTTTTCTTTTTTTGGAATGTGGTGGCACAGGCTTGAAGGATGTCTGCATCGCATGGGATATTTGGAATTCAAAGGAGTTCTTATGCTCTGTTTTAGGTGCTTTATCAAGAGTTTGAAAGAACACAAGGACAAGATTCTCTTTTTAAATGCCAATTTTAAGTTGTCTTCCTTCATGTATTTGGCTGGGGTAGAATGTATGAAATCAGGAGCATAAACGTTTTAACGGAAATTGTTCTGTGATGGGATAGTTTTATGGCACTGTCCATGGTGTTCTGAAATTGTGTATATGAATATTAAATGAAACATATTAGTCAGAGCTTGACTAGTATTTTATTGCCTCCTCAATTTTGCTAACGGAGAATATTGCTTACACTTTGACTTTCAAATTCTTGTGTTCAATAAATATCGTTCCTCAAATTTTTAATATTTAATTAGTGGTAGAGCTCTTTTTTTTATTTTTTTTTTCAAAATTAATTCCAATGTGTTTGGGATCAATTGTGGAGGTAGGTTGCCCTGTCTTTATGGTTGCTTTATGATATTTAATATTTTTATCATTATTTTATTTCATATATTTTTTAGTCTAAATCCATTGACTTCTTTTTTTAGGCCTTCTCTATCTTTGCTTCTTGTCTCCCTTTAATAATCCCACACACACGGACATGGATTCTCTCCTTTTCCCTTGTGGTCCGCTCCCATCCTTTTCTCTCAAACTGCACCGTTTTGGTGTAAAATACACAAGCACCTCACTTTTTTTTTTTAGACAGCATTCACCATCCTAAAATATTTTTTCAGTACCAGTCAGTACCCTAAAATATTTTTTCAAGAACCTAAAATAATTTTTCAGTATTATCTAGTATCTTGAAGTATTTTTTAGTGCCAGTCAGTACTTTGACATCTTTTTGATGCAATATTCTAGTATTATCCAGTATGTTGACTAATTTTTAGTACATCCAACATCCTAAAATATTGCACCAAAAATATTTCAGAGTACTGATTGAGACTAGAAAAATACTTTAGGATACTAGATAATACTGAAAAATTATTTTAGGATCTTGAAAACATATTTTAGGAAACTGACTGGTACTTAAAAATTACATAAGAATGGTGAATGCTGTTTTTGAAAAATAAAAAAAAGTGAGGAGCTTGTGTATTTTGCACCAAAATGATGTAGTTTGAGAGGAAAGGATGGGAGCGGACCATAAGGGAAAAGGAGAAAATCCGCATCCACGCAACCCCTCTCTTGTTCCCTGTTCAATATTGGGAATTTTTACATCAGGTGTACTATGAGCCTGGTGTTGCTTGAGCTTGCAACACAATGATGGCTACACTTTTACTTTTGTAATCCCAAAATGAAAATGATTAGAGCTAGGACCTAGCAAAGGATGGTTGCTTGTGATAGGTTTGTCAGTAGTAAACTATGATGCAATAGCATTGTGTAATGATAGAGCCCAAGCCAAAATGATGAAAATGTAGCACTGACTTTATATAAATATCAGAAATAAGCACCGTTACAGCAGAAATTAGCTAACACTCATTGGAAATAAGCTACTAAAAGCACTCAAAACACTAAATAAAATGATGAAGCAAGATAAACTTCCTCCACCCCTCCGTCTAGTATTCGAGAGACTAGACCCCCTCTCCTCGCAATGCTCAAAAGTTTGCTTAAACCCTACCAAATCCCTCTGCCCATATATATACCTCAGTACATTGCACAGCCCCCCGCTCTCTCATGCGCACATGCACACGCCACACACATAAACCTCACACACTCCTCACTTAGGCTTGGCCCATTAATTGTAGGTGCATTAGCTATGAGCCCATCATTACCTCACCCTTCAAGCTTCACCTTGTCCTCAAGGTGAGGACTGAAAATAGAAACTGGTGGTTTCTCTTTAAAGTATTCTCTTTCTAGGCTCGGGCAAGATTCAAAGTGAGCTGATCTCATTATAACAAAAAAGAGAAAAACCTTAGCAAGCGTTTGCTTCCTATTCCAACAACAATTTGAAATCAGGATTGCAAATGTTCCCATAATGATGAAGTCTGAGCCATAAAGCAAGTAAATGCTAAACACCCCATACCAACTATTAGCTCTCTATAGCTTGAGGTCTTCAACCTTTGCAAGCATTACTAAACCCCAACCTGCCACAGGCACAAATATTAGTTTTTCTTTGTCGAGCTTCATATGAGGCTTGTTAGCTGCAGTGATAACTTCTAAGGAAGCATCAACAGAATAACCCTAACAAATCAGGCTAGCATAGTGATTGTTGAGAGAGGTAGTATAAAAAGAATTCCCAAATTGTCCCCACCAGTAAACTGCAAGATTTGCAACATAATAATCAAAGTTCATCAAATCCTTGAGATAAATGTTGTGCTCAAAACTGAACAAACCTTCCTGGTACTCCCTCCCATAAACTTGCCCACAATCAGGATTATGTATAAGCTGTAAAAATACTGGACATCTAAATCCTTCATATGGAGGTATTTTCCTTGCCTTCATATTGTTTGACTCAAAATCACGAGAAAGTTGAGACAAAGCCGATTCAACAATCAAGTGGTAGTCACTTGCACCCTCATGAGCGAAACTTTGAACAATGGAATAACGGGGGAATGAACTTTCAAAATTCTCAAATCTTCTAATATCCTCGACATTAAACAAATGGGGAAATACCCAATCCAATTCAACACCAAGGTCAATCCAGAAGAGATCCCACAACATATATTGAACACTTTTTCCTTCAAATCCATTGTCTTCTTTTGCTAATAAGATTAATTGAAACAGTCTTCCAAGCGCCTAAACATTGTAGGAAGCAACTCTTACCTCATTTAGGCTGATACCTAGTTCAAAAACAGAGTCAGGCGCTGTAGAGATTTTGTACAGAAAAATCATGTGTTTCTCACCTACATTCCTTTGCTCTTTCATTTGCGTGCCTGCTAGAATCAGATGAGGAAGGAAACACACCTATCTTGCTTAACCCGTCCCGAAAAATCGTATCAACTGGACCCAAACACTGGAATGCAGCAAACATCCCTGCTTCAACAATTTTCGAACACATGGACGAAGAAACCAGACACGCAGAGGCTCCTTCCGTAACAAAACAAAAGTCTCCTGGGTGATGCAATGTTGCATATGAACAGCAGCCCACTCTCTTTGCAGAAATCGAATAGCTTTGTGGGGCTTGGAGGAGTAGTTCAACCCAGAAATAATTAGCATCTTGTCTTTCTCTCTTACACAGTATTGCTAAGAAGATCGAAGATGACTCCATTAATGAACGCTGCTTTTCTGCGTAACTTTGGGCCTCCACATGCTGGGTAGGGTTAAAAATAAAATACTAGGGTGAATTAGTTTTTGGGGCCAATTACTTCTATTGCTAGGTACTATTAAATAAGGCCCAATTCGTTTAACCCCCTAGAGCATTTGGGGCTTTTGCCCCATTGGATCTTTTTGACTCGTTTCAAGACCTACTTATTTTATTATCCTTCTCTTCCCCCTTTTCTTTGACTGCCTCTGCCGTTGTTGGCCCGTAAATTCAGCGATGATTCCATTCAACTGGTTTAAACGCCTCGCTGTAATTCTACCTGGCCTTCAATTCTACGGTTCTGATCTTTGCAACCTCCAATAAGTCATATATGCCTTCTGATTCTTGTTTGCTGTCCGTTACATCCTTGAATCTGGTAACACCTGCGATATTTGCTTCTTCGTTTCTCTCCTCAAATGGCAACACTTCCTCTGTTTCCTCATTTGCATTATTAGGTTCCTTAGCTCCAGTTTCAACTTCATCCTCATCTTCCTCTTGCCCATCTGTTATGACGTCTTCTCTTCGTCCTTCTCTTGCATTCTTGCTTCTAATGCTTCCATAGACTTATTCTCTTCCTTTTCTTGCATTAATTCTTGTTCGACAGAGAACATATGGTGTCGTTTTATGACCTCCCACTTGAACCCACTCCAAGTTTCTATGGTCGCTTTAGTTACAAACCAAATGCACCAGTTCATAGATTTTCCCACCAGACATGCCACGACAACCTCTAGCTTCTCTTCCTCTACTATGGATTTGTCAAGAAAATACTTTTCCACACGAAAGGGCCACCCTAAGGGATCTTCTCCATCAAATTTGGGTAGTGTTTTGTACCATCTTTCGTCTTTCTCCACCATTTTTCCTACATAGAGCCCCTTGGATCTTGACTGCTCTGACACCAAATTGATAGAGCCCAAGCCAAAATGATGAAAATGTAACACTGACTTTATATAAATATCAGAAATAGGCACCGTTATAGTAGAAATTAACCAGCACTCACTGAAAATGAGCTACTGAAAGCGCTCAAAATACTAAATAAAATGATAAAATGATGAAGTAAGATAAACTTCCTCCACCCCTCCGTCTGGTATTCGAGAGACTAGACCCCCTCTCCTCACAATGCTCAAAAGTCTGCTTAAACCCTAGCAAATCCCTCTACCCACATATATACCTCAGTACATTGCACAGCCCCTCTCATGCACACATGCACACACCACACACACAAACCTCACACACTCCTCACTTAGGCTTGGCCCATTATCATTAGCTACGGGCCCATCATGTAACTTTAGTGGAAGTGCGGCATGAGCTTGATGATATGTTTTCTTCCTTTGTTGTATCATATTCATTGATTAGCCTGATTTTGTTTTGACTAAATGACTTAAATCTTATGCAATTTTTTCTTTATGATGAGCTTATATATATTTGTTTGCAGGGAAAATAATAAGCCATACCTTCTCATTGATTTTTCAAATTATTTAAGGACAAACGTGTAAGCTTCTTCTTCTTGTTTTTTTTTTTTTTTGATCTGAAGTAAGCTTATTCTGATGATTGCATATTTTACCACTTATTTTGGGTTACTACTGTATTGATTTATCTTGTTTTTGTGTTTCTGACAGTTGTCTGCTGTTGTCATTTGTGTTGTGCAGCTATGTTCTAGGTGCAGTATTTTTACAGCTTTGTAAAGTATTAAGGCTTCATGAGCACCCAATTGTTCAAAAACCTGTTGATCCCAGTCTTTTTATTATTAAATATACAAACAGTAAGTATCTGTTTGTAGCTTATTTATTTATCTATTTACTAACTTACTTTTGAGTGGTTCTATACAGTTTTGGTACGTAGTCTCATCTGCAGCTGTGAGTCTTTTGCCTCTAATAACTTGCATGCTAAAAGAAAAGTGTGGACATTTTTATATCAAATCAACAGATGTGTTTGTGTACGCAAGATATGGGATTTTTTTTATCTCCTCCAGTGCACTTTTGATCTCCTGAAAGATATTGAATATGCCTCTTAAGATTGTTCTTATTACTGTTGCTATAGCTATTCATAGATAGAGTGGTGATACCAAGTTATTTAAGGGGGAGATATTAGGATTGCGATTTCCAATTTTCAATTGAAGAACTATTTGTGTATTGGGAAGAATGGGAAGACAGAAGATATATAAACTAACCCATTTGATGCCCTTATGGTGAAAGACACTTGAGGTCCAGAAAGTTTTCCCTTATGTTTGACTTGTAGATGTTGCTAGAATGGCAAAATGTGTGACGTGAATGCATGATCTGAAAACTGTTATCTGTTTCTAAATTAGTTATATAATTAATAATTAATTTTGTTCGATTTTTTCTTTATTTATATACCTGTTGTATCATTAGGAATTACTATTGTGTTGATTTTCATGTAGATTTATTACAGCAGAGGAGTAAGGTTGCCATTGATAATGATATGAAAAAAGTCAAAAAACGGGTTGTCATTGATACTGCACTGAGCATTGTTGCGAGCATGAAACGTGATTGGATGCAGGTACCTTGGTTTTATCTGGCATCTTTCTGAGATTTTAATCCTTCTAATCATGAAGATATTGCATTTCTGAAATTCTAATGTTTGAAAACAGACTGGGAGGAAGCCTAGTGGTTTATGTGGGGCAGCATTGTACATTGCTGCCCTTGCACATGGGTATAAATACTCAAAGTCGGATATTGTAAGTAATAATTAACTTTTCTGCCTTATTGTGATTAATTTTTATAGACTAATATAGCACTTACTCACAATGTTCTTATTTCCTGGAGATCAGACATTCCTTGATGCTTTCTGTCTAGTTTATTGGAATTTTCTTAATCGCCAATAACGATGTATCCCTAGATTCTTTCCTTTCTGATTTCAGCTCCATTATTGTGATTACTCTCTCTTTTCAATCTATTCTTGGCTTTTGCTCAATCTGAGGCTTCATTGTTGAATTTTGAGAATACAATGCGTAATACTTAATTTTTCATAACTTCAATCAAGAATGGCAAATCCTTTTGGGTTCACAGCTGGCTTACCGGTATATTTATCCCGTGGCGTCAATTACCACTTAAAATATTTTATATGTCTGCAAGCCTATAAGTTGCCACTAAAGCAATTTTTTTCTCAAAAAAAATATTTAAGATGGCTTCTATCTGCAGTTATGTATGGCAACAATTTTAGACTAGTTATACTTGTTGTTAGTCAATTTCAATTTAGAGGACATCAACTGTTTCCTTTGAGCCTTGTGTAATGTGCCTTTTGTTTTTTTATAAAAATCTTGTTTAATGTTTTCTTTTATTTGCTATGCAGCTAAGAATTGTCCATGTGTGTGAAGCAACATTGACCAAGCGTTTGGTCGAGTTTGAGAATACAACCTCTGCAAGCTTGACAGTATGTTCCTTACTATTTGGCATGGCATTGTAATTTACTGTGTTTACATTTACTGTAGTTTATAATTAGCATCATGACATTTGTTGTACGCACTATGATGTTTAGTTGAATTGTTTATGTGTGTGTTTTGAGCCACTGAAAATTTAATGTGACGTGGCTTACATGATGAACTTCCTTTTCTATTGATTCTGTCTGGGGGTCTTGAAGTTTAATTTGGTGACGCTTGAAGAATTGCCATGGTTTTTAATAGAGGTTCTTGAGCTGTGCTCTCTAAATTAATTTATCAGACATACTACTATGTATTTCACGCTGCTCATAAGAACATGATGCACTATATCATATTTTATCCCCCTGAAAATGGAAACATTGAAGGGTTTAAATGAATAGAAATTTTAGAACTTCATTTCACTATGTTTATGTAATGAATGAAGCATTCGTTTTCAAATCAACTCATGGTTATCAATTCTGTCATGTTCAATAGAGTAAATTTACTCAGCATGTCATCACCTGGTTTCTGTCTTTGATATGGAATAACAATAGGAATATAAATTCGTTATTCTGTCAGTTTGTTAGTGGCTTATTAGCCGTTGGGCTGGGTAGATATCTTAGCCTATAAATAAAATACTCATTGATTCTATTGTACTCAGGCTATTGCTTTGTGAATATCATAAGTATATTCAGTTTCCTCTGTCTCTTTCCCTCTCTGCCTCTCTTCTGTGTCGAATCCCTCTATGTTTCTCCGTTTCTCTCTCCCTTTTCCCCTTTCTCTTTCCTTTCTTCTGTAAATACCATAACAGTTTTTTATAGTTTCTAATGCATCTCCAAAAATGAGAACTCATGTTCCAACGATTAATTGTCTTTGCTGCTCAAATGTGGGTCTAAACTATGTGTTTGTGCACTGTGTTGGACATGATCCGTTGAAAGAAAATTTTATTATCACATTTTCGTTAAATTTATGCCTTATACTTTCTTGATAGTCATAAGCTGAAATTGTTTCCTCTTTTACGCAAGAGTTTTCACTTGTTTTTGTGCTGTTTGTGCCATGTTTATATCATCTCTACATGCTTATATTATGTGATGGCTGCAATGACATTTGTTGCTGTTATTTCTCTTTAGAACTTCAGATATAACTGCTTTATGCTTCCTTTGAACTGAAGATAGAAGACTCTGTGGTACATTTTCATAATGATCTTTTGTTCATGGCAAAGTATCACTGACATGTTTGGTTCATTAATTTATTAAAAGTGGAAGTTTGTCATCAGACTATTGTTGGTGACAGGTTGAGGAGTTGAATATGATGGCAAAAGAGCGTGGAAAAATTCCTATAGAAAAACCAAATTGTGGATCAGATGAACATGTCTCAAAGGATCTACTGTGTAAACACAAGGATAAGGGTGTCCCACATTATGACCATGGACTATGTGAAGCCTGCTATGTGGATGTGAGTTGCTTCTTCCTTGTCTTGGCTAAACTTTTTTGATCCATAATGATTATTGCCATTTACAGTTTCATTGACTGGTGCAGTTTGTTGAACTGTCTGGAGGACTTGATGGTGGTCTGGATCCTCCTGCATTCCAGCGTGCTGAGAGGGACGGAATGCCGAAATCACTTTGTGAGGAAAGCGACAACCAATCAAGTGATGTAAGTACATAATGGTTCTTTTAGGACCGTGCATTTTTTCTTATTTGGGTTCGTTTTGCATATCAAGCAATGTGATTTTTGTATTGACATTGTAACATAACTGCCACCATAGGCAGCTCAACAATCAATAGAAAGTTCCTCAAGGATCTGCTTTTTATTCCACCAGGGATTATTCTTATTATCTTGGAAATGATGAGAAAACATCTCCACACACTGTAGGAATACCATGCTGGTGCTGATGTTAAAGTAACTTGTGATTTTGATTAGTCCTTAAGTAAAACAATCTTTTCTTAAGCCATATACAAGCAATCTGATGCTAATCGTGGTTCACTATGTATCTCGTATCTTACCCTAGATGACTGTCAAGATTTATAGGAGAGTCATAATTTGAAATTTCGTGTAACTTGATTGTAAGGATCATGCATTGCATCAAGTTTGAGGTGACCCGCATTATGCATTGGCTTATGAAAAGCGCTGCTTTCTAAAGATTTTATCTTATATATTGATATTGTTAGATAATATTAATATAATTAATGGAAATATTTAGAATCAATTAGTATCACAAAGTATCAGGGATTAGGAATTGTTAGAAATCAATTATCATAATGAGCCCATTAACTCTAAGGCTCCCCTCTAGTGTATAAATACCCCTCTTGTGCATATGAATAAACAAGCAATTTAGATTTTAGAGTATTCTTCTTGTATCTTTACATGGTATCAGAGCCTAAGGCTCTTTAAAATTCTTTTTCGTCAAAAATTTTTTGGTTCGTATCTCTCTATCAGAATAGTTCCAACGTTTTAGGGCTTCAGTCATTGGCCGCTTGTGTGAACATGCGCCGGACCATTGGGATCGTCGTGGTCCGATCCGTCATTCCCTGGAAAATCGCCGCCGTCCAACCAGCATGTGACCATCACGCGCCTCCTCTGTCCTTGCCGGAAAACCATGTGCCGGCGCATTAACATCCACCTTCCAACTTGAGGGGGAGTGTGTTATGGTATAAAGCGGAGTGGGGAACCCACCCTCAAAAGGCGCCTCGTAAGGGGGAAGAACCACACCACTTATATACCCCAGCAAGCAGCCTAAGCCACTCGATGTGGGACTGGGTCATTACTCCGTCCCATAACAGTGGCCCTCCCTGGAAGAGCCGGCGTCCACGCCGGGCAGAAGTCGCCGCTGGGAGAGAGCCAGCGGAGCCACCCGGGCAGAGGCCGGTGCCAGCTCTGATACCATTTGTTATGGTATAAAGTGGAGTGGGGAACCCACCCTCAAAAGGCGCCTCGTAAGGGGGAAGAACCACACCACTTATATACCCCAGCAAGCAGCCTAAGCCACTCGATGTGGGACTGGGTCATTACTCCGTCCCATAACAGAGTGTTAGGAAATATTAATATAATTAATGTAAATATTTAGAATCAATTAGTATTACAAAGAATCAAGGATTACCGATTATTAGAAATCAATTATCATAATAAGCTCATTAACTCTAAGGCTCCCCTCTTGTGTATAAATACCCCTCCTGTGTATATGAATAAACAAGCAATTTAGAGTATTATTCTTGTATCTTTACAGATATATAAATTTATTATGTATTGATATATTTTGATTTTGATATATTCTTTTGGTTAGTGGGAAAAAGCATCAAATGGTGTGTGTGCTGGCAGGAAAGAAGAGTTTCGTGGTCCTGGGCCAGAATGTGTTGGTGGGCAGTGCTGTTTCCTTTTTTCCCTGGCTACATCTCTGCTTTCATTTGTTAATTCCTATTCCTAATTTTTATAAAATATTTTCAGGAGATGATGTTGAGAAAATGGCTACTATAGATGGTGGAAATGATGAATCTCATAGAGAAGATATGGGTGCTAAAACTCATAGTGAATCAGAAAGTCTCTCTGATATCGATGATTTGGAGGTGCATAACCAAGCTTCATTCTTTATAATTTGGCTGCCACTTAGCTGTGATGTTAGATCTTTTCTATGATGCCTTGACTGATGAAATGCTTTTTTATATTTCCTTAAAAGAATGGTGTGACTATTAAATGCGTTGTGTCTTGTTTTTTGGGGTTAACATATAAACAATTTTGAGGGTTGAAAAAATGGTGGGTCAAGTTGTAGGTTTCAGTCTGAAATATTTGATGTTCATCATCACATTCTGGTCAGAAATTCTTGAGACTATTTTCCATGATTTGCTCATGTTCCATGCATAGTTCGGTGGGAAAGCTTCTTGGTTACTTCTATGTTTTTATTGGGCTTGAAAACGACAAGTGTAGATAATGAAAGATGTTTCTTCCAAGAGAAATCAACCAGATTGACTTTAGAGTTGAAGTGAGGCAGCTAATTTTGTGACTGTTGCCTTTTGAAAGAAAAAGAAATGAAGAAATGAACTTCTAAGTCCTTTGAAGTCTGCAAGTTAACACAAATGATTTTGTTGGTCAAATATGATCATTGGGGCATAGTTCCATTTTTTTTTGGAATAAATGAAGTAGAATATTGTTTTGCAGTAACCTCAGGGTAGTGATGTGATTGACCCTTATTTCTTTTAGATCTTGATGGTGCTTTAAAACTTTATTTGAATGTTGTATTCTCTATATGAGATCATTGACTGTCTTGATGGTTCTTTAAAACCTTATTTGAATGTTGTGTTGACTATATCAGATCATTGACTTGTTTAATGCTACTGGATAGGTTGAAGGTTACCTTCACAATGAGGATGAGAAGCGTTACAAGACGCTTATATGGACTGAAATGAACAGGGAATATCTTGAGGTGCATAACAAATTAATAAATGTTTTATTTTCTAACTTGCGGTTTTAATGCCCTGTTGTGTATTGTATCTCATTTAAGTCAATACTCTTTTAGGAGGAAGCAGCCAAGGAAGCAGCCGCTGCTGCCGCTAAGGAAGCTTTTGAGGCCAATTTTCAAAACTGCTCTGAGGATGTGCTAGCAGCAAAAGAGCTTGCTGAATCTGCTGCTGCAGCTGTGGCCAAATCCAGAAAGGTGACTGTTGAGTCATTTTCTCTTTGTGCAGTAGTGCTTGAGCATGGACACAGGTGTAAGCAGTAAAGTTACATCATTAAATAACTGCTCATTGGATAAGCTGTTCTTGAAATCCACCATTGGATAAGAGGCTCACTTCAAACAGATCATGGTCAAAGTATGATATTGAAATTAGGGTTAAGGTGCAAATTTACCTCAGAAGTTCTCGTTTAGGAGTAATATTGCCTCAAAAGTTTTTTTTTTTATTTAATTTCGCCCTAGGATTTTTGAAACGTTGCAATTTTAACCATTAAAAAATTGATATAGACCCTTAACATTTTTAACTGTAAGGGGTAACATTACTCCTTTTTATCACTTCCAGGGACACCTTGAACCCAAAAAAATTTCTGGAACATTGTTCCTGAGCGAAAACTTATGAAGCAATTTGCTTCTTAATCCTTGAAATTAATTTGTGGAACATCAGTACACCAACCTATTTTACATACAATATAATTAAAATATTGTGAGCTATTGACTAAACTTTCATTAAGCAAGACCTGAATCCTATAATTTGTTGGTCTTGTAATGCCCACATAGGAAAAGAAGCAGAGACGTGCCCAAGAGGCAAAAAATTCCGGTCCTGCTCAATCTGCTGCCGAGGCTACTCGGAAAATGTTGATAAAAAAGGTATTGTACAAACTACTTCTTGATGATGTCATATTTTGTAATTTTTTTATCATGGATGTTATCTTTTTTCTACTTTCCGTTGATATGATTTCTTGTCCTAATTATTATGTTTTTTATTTTTTAATTATTGGGTCCTAAGGAAAGGATATATTAAAGGGATTTCTTTATTACTTTATTTCTTTTATGTATGAGTTTTATCACAATTTTCCATTTGGCTTTCAAGACCTAGTAATTGTGCTCACAAGATGACAGATATTTTCTGATAGTTCTTATGTGCCCATGGCAATTACAGCCCATAAGTTGGATTTCCTAAAAAGAGGTGAAAACACACACGTGTATCAGGGCTAGTTTAGTTTAGATGGGTCTTGGAGAGTGGTTGTTCGACCAGTCAATGTGTTACAAAATCATTATACTGTATTGAAATAGAAAGAGGGAAGAGAGAATAGAGAATAAGAAACAGAGGAATTCAAGAGAGAAGAAAGGCCGAGAGAGAACCGAGAGTGAGGCAGAGGCAAAGGAAATCTGAATAATACTTCTGCTATTCCATTCAATCATTATATGGAAATACAATAGGTATGGACATCTATTTATAGGCTTATATACAGCCCTTCTAACTAAACCAACAGCCATCCTTCTAATTCCCTTACTAACAGACTTTAACAGCTGTCATTAGCCTAACAGCTATATTCCCTAACTAACTCCAACCAACTTTTAATTCTTTGTTACATTTACATGTTGTTAGAATAAATTAGTATTTAGCTATATTTAGTTTACAGATATTTAGTTTACAGCTGTACTGTATCTTGTAAGATTTCATTTCTCTTATCTGTCTACACGTGTATGATGTAGATGTATTTGTAACAATATTTTGTTATTACAACATTCTATATAAAGAGAAGGGTATGAGGCACATTGCACTCATCCTATTATAATCAATCCTTCCTATATTCTTTCTTGGTATCAGAGCGGAAGGCTCTAGAAACGCTTCCGGTATTTTCAGTCATGTCGTCCTCCACGAATTCTATTGAGAATTCTACTGAGACTACATCGTCTTCTATAGCTAAAACATATTCTCTATTTCACTCATCAAGCCAGACTACCTCTGTCAAGCTGGACAGAACGAATTTCTTAGTTTGGGAATCAGTAGTCTTACCTTTAATAGAAGGAAACCGTCTTCAATCTCATATCGATGGTTCTGGAGTTGTTCCTGCAAAATCCATTCTGTCTCCTGGAGCAACTGCGCCTGTCACTAATCCTGAGTTCGACGAATGGTATGCGGTTGATCGTATGTTAGTCGGTTGGCTCCGAAACACGATGACCCAGGATGTCGGAGCTCAGCTTCTGCATTGTCGCACAGCGTTGGATCTCTGGAATGGAGCTAGAGCTCTCACTTGCGCTGTGTCGAAATCCAGAGTGATGATTTACAAATCTGAACTGCATCACACTCGCAAAAATGCCTTGCGTATGGAAGAATATCTTGCAAAAATGAAGAACATCTCTGATCAGTTAGCTCTTGCTGGAGCAGCGATATCAACCGATGAATTGATTCTTCACACTCTTAATGGGTTAGATTCAGAGTATAACGCGATCGTTGTCAAGTTAATCGATCAGAATGGACTCACCTGGATCGAGGCTCAATCGGCTCTGCTGGCTTTCGATAGTCGACTTGAGCAATTGAATCAGTTCGCCTCTCTTTCGATCCAGCCCTCAGCGAATATTGCGATTCATCACTCTGCTGCAGGACGTTCATCTAAAACTCGATCTGAATCCCGCGGTGCTTGGCGAGGTGGAAATCGCGGACGAGGACGTCGTGGCCAGGGAAATCGTGGTCGCGGTGCTTGGCACTCTGGATACTCAAATGGAGGATACTCCAATAATCGTCCTTATTGTCAGTTGTGTGAAAAATCAGGACATAAAGTTGAAGATTGTTATAAACGCTTTGATAGATCTTTTCGTCCACCTTCTCATCAAAATTTTGCTCCACAAGCTTTTTATGCAGATCCTTATACTGTTAATGATTCAGATTGGTTTATGGATAGTGGTGCTAATCACCACGTTGCTTCATCCTCTGCTAATTTGGAAACTGTGACTCCAGTGGGTAAGCCTTTTAATCTGTATACTTGTACTGGTAGTGAAACTCCTGTGCGTGGAATTGGGTCTACTTCTATTGGTTCAAATATTAAATTAGAAAATGTTCTACTGGTACCAAATGCAACTAAGAATTTACTGAGCCTAAACAAGCTAATTGAAGATAATTGTGTGACTGTGATTTTTTCTAATGATAATTGTGTGGTGAAGGACAACACAACAGGGGCAGTGTTGATGAAGGGAAAAGCAAATCAGGGTCTATATCCAATTCGCAGTAGTACAAGCTTGATTGCAGAGGCACATGTGGCTACTATGTCTGAGAAGGATGAAGAATTTCTTATGTGGCATTATAAGTTGGGTCATCCAAGTTCTAGAGTTTTGAAACAAATCTTGAATAATTGTAATGTCAATGCTAGAGTAAATGAGAATTTTGTTTGTGAGGCTTGTCAATATGGAAAATCAAAGAAATTACCTTTTTCAAAGTCTGATTCTCATGCTTCTACTCCCTTAGAACTTATTCATACTGATTTATGGGGACCATCACCCATTCAATCAATACATGGACATCGATTTTATATTCATTTTATTGATGATTTTAGTAGATTTACTTGGATTTATCCACTTAAACATAAGGGAGAAGCTATTGGAGCATTTACACATTTTAAGACCCTGGTTGAAAATCAGTTTAATACAAAAATCAAGGCAATTCAGTGTGATAATGGATCTGAATACAAGCCTATTATACATGTTGCTGAATCTACTGGTATTATTGTACGACTTACTTGTCCTTATACTTCTTCTCAAAATGGTAGAGCAGAGAGGAAACATTGTCATATAGTTGAAATGGGTTTGACATTATTGGCTCAAGCATCAATGCCACTTACTTATTGGACTGAAGCTTTTCAAACAGCTGTTTTTCTTATTAATAGGTTGCCTACTCCTATTCTTGATAATCAATCACCTCTGATGTGTTTACACAAGATCAAGCCTGATTATTTATCATTACAACCATTTGGTTGTGCATGTTATCCTTGCTTGAAGCCCTACAATGAGCATAAATTTCAATTCCATAGTCAGAAATGTGTTTATCTTGGTCCTACTACAAATCAAAAAGGATATAAGTGTCTCAGCCCAACAGGAAGAATTTATGTTTCACGACATGTGATATTTGATTCTCATCAATTTCCTTTTGTCACAGGTTTTCTTAATAAACGCAGTGTTTCTGAATCAAGCTCGTTCTCAGTTCCTATTGTAATTGATCAGAAGCTAGCCCATTCATTCTCAAGTCCACCAGCTACATCACCATTACGTAATTCAACTCCATCACCAAGCCCACAACCTTCAGCATCTCATCCTTCGAATTTATCCAGCCCAATACACCTGTCCAGTCCTCAACTATCTGACCCGATACACCTATCCAACCCACAATTATCCATATCCTCTTTAGATCCACCTCACTCTCCATCGCTTGTCCAGCCCTCTCAATCTCCTTCTCTCTCGTCTTCTCCGTCTTCTCCGACCACGAATGCTCTTCCTGTTAGTTGCGATTCCAATCCACCTTTCAATACTCACCCAATGATCACTCGATCTAAGGTAGGTATCACCAAACCAAAATATCCTTTTGTTGGTCTTCTTCGATCTGAAACTTCTTCTTCCCTTCGGCTTGCTTCTGAACCTCTTACTGTATCTAAAGCACTTGCGTCTTCTCATTGGCGACATGCCATGAAAGAAGAATTTGAAGCTTTACAGAGGAATCATACCTGGATTTTGGTGCCGTATACTGGTACTCAGAAGCTCGTCGATTGCAAATGAGTGTTTAAGACCAAATTTCGAGCAGATGGGTCAATTCTCAAACATAAAGCACGGTTAGTAGCCAAGGGTTTTCAACAGACAGCTGGTTTAGATTATGGTGAGACTTTCAGTCCAGTGGTAAAATCAACCACAATTCGTCTTATTCTTACTTTGGCAGTCACGTTCAAATGGGAGATCAGACAATTAGATGTAAACAACGCATTCTTAAATGGATATTTACAAGAAGATGTCTTCATGCGTCAACCAGAAGGTTTCTATAACAAGGGGAAACCTCATCACATTTGCAAACTAGTGAAAGCTATCTATGGGCTAAAACAGGCACCACGAGCTTGGTTTGATCGACTACGCCATACTCTCCTAAAGTGGGGTTTTAAGAATGCTCGGAGTGACATATCCTTATTCTTCTTGCAGACCAACAAATTTACGGTATTTATATTGATTTATGTTGATGACATTTTAATCACCAGCAACAACTCTGTGTTAATTCAAAGGTTTATAACCAAGTTGAATTCTGAGTTTTCTCTCAAAGATTTAGGTCCTCTGTACTATTTTCTTGGACTAGAAATTTATCGAGATGCCACTGGAATTTATGTTAATCAGGGTAAATATACATTAGATTTACTGAAGAAATTCAATATGTTTAATTGTGCACCAGTACCTACTCCTATGATCACTGGTCGACAATATTCTGCTTCTGATGGAACTGAAATGGCAGATCCTTCTCTGTATAGAAGGGCTATTGGATCCTTGCAATATCTGACTACAACTAGACCCGACATAGCCTTTTCAGTGAATAAATTGAGTCAGTATTTATCTAAACCTACAGAGGTTCATTATCAGGCAGTGAAGAGAATTTTTAGGTATCTTAAGGGTACATATCACTATGGCTTGCATATCAAACCAGTCAAATCTTTTCAGTTGATGGCATTTACAGATGCAGACTGGGCTACTGATGTTGATGATCGAAAATCTATGGCTGGATGTTGTGTTTATCTAGGAGGAACTTTAGTTTCATGGTGTTCTAGAAAACAGAAAATAGTCTCACGGTCTAGTGCTGAGTCTGAATATAGGTCAGTAGCTGATGGTGCTTCTGAGTTACAGTGGCTGCGTTCTCTAATCACTGAACTTGGCTTATTTCTTAAACAACCGTCTGTGATTTGGTGTGACAACCTAAGTGCAAGAGCTCTTGCAGCAAATCCAGTGCAGCATGCTAGGAGTAAGCATATAGAAATTGACATTCATTTTGTGAGAGATCAGGTATTATCTGGTACATTGGATATAAGATATATACCATCTTCATATCAGATAGCAGACTGTCTGACAAAGGCTCTAACTCATACAAAATTCACTCAATTCAGAAACAAACTCGGATTGTGTCCCACACCCTCTCGTTTGAAGGGGAATGTTAGAATAAATTAGTATTTAGCTATATTTAGTTTACAGATATTTAGTTTACAGCTGTACTGTATCTTGTAAGATTTCATTTCTCTTATCTGTCTACACGTGTATGATGTAGATGTATTTGTAACAATATTCTGTTATTACAACATTCTATATAAAGAGAAGGGTATGAGGCACATTGCACTCATCCTATTATAATCAATCCTTCCTATATTCTTTCTCATGTCAATATGATTGAGCAAGGGTTTTGAACATAACGGTAACATCAGTGCAGTTTGGTTTAAGGAAGTAAAAGTGAGAAAGTTTATATGCATTAATGGCATATATCTTTGGCTTTCTTCCTATTTTCTCGTCTGACCTGTCTTCGTTCATTGCCTTTACCTTCCATTGCTGTTGCCTAGAGCTATTTCATTCTAAAAGTTTAAACAATTGAGGTCTGAGTTCCTCTGTAGTGTGGTAATAAAAAAGGGTGCGCTTGCAAATGGATTTGATAATGGTACTTAAATGATATTTGACTTTGGATTCATGTGCGAGAGTCCCCTTGGCATTCAAGACTAAGCTTTGTCCTCTTATGAATGAGCCGGGGATGTGGGTGCATTTCTGAGTATTCTCTTTGATTGATGTTCTTTTAGTTGTGGGCATTATTATGTTAGTCATCTCAGCCAGCGATAAATATGATTTATGCTACTTTCTCTGAATAGGATCTTCTGGAAACCTTTGTATGATATTAATTATATTTAGTTACGTTCATCATATGCAGAGGCTCAGCTCCAAAGTCAATCTTGACCTCTTGGACAATTTATTTGATGATATTGTAAGTCTCTCCATGAAATGTTTTGTACTTGAGGCATGTATACACTATTCACTATGCATTGTGCATGTATGCTTATCCATTTTAGTTTTGCAAACCATCTATACTGAGACAATCTACTTGTTCCCATCTCTACCGTTAGCATATCATTATTCAAAAATGCAATTTAAAGTACTCAACTTAGACAAAAGTCAATCTTCTAAATGTTATTGGTGTTTCATGTCCTTTGGGCATCTATGCTTTAGTCACATCACATCATGATGATATCTGGAAGCTGCTTAATTTGTGCCCTTACATGGTCATGATGATCTATCATTGTATTTCTTCTAGTAACACGAACAATTATTTTAATTTATCTTTTAAACAAGAAAACTATTGACCTCTTTTGGTACAGAATATTTATTTGTTTTGACTAAAAATGTTTTATGCTTGGATATTCTAGGTTGATTTAGGATAGAACAGTATTTCATAGTCGAGTTTAGTTTACTTTTGCTCGCTCCATCTGCCCGAATGTCTTGTTTGAAACTGGTTTTGCGTAGTTGTTAGTTGTGAACCCACACTTTGAAATACACAAATAACAGTACCCAAAATATGTTTTTTAGATTTTTTTTTTTTTAAGAATTAACCTAGATAGAAATCAAGACACTGGAATATCCTCACTTCTCTATTTTGTTGTGCATTTATATGTTGTTCAAACAAATCATATCCAGGAGGCTCCGCTAAACAAGAAAGTACGATTCGAGCTGGACTCTGATAAAGATGGTAAACTAGAGCCTGAACTAGAGGACAAAGTTAAAGCAGAGGATGATATGGGATCAGTAGATGAATTTGAGTATGGAGGTTATATGGAAGAGGAAAATTATTTGGATGATGAGAAATTGGCGGAAAATGACTATGGAGATCATTATGATCAAGGCTATGGGGGTTACTGAAATGTTGCTAGAAAGCTGTTTCTGCTTTAATTTTATGTGGATCTCTAGGATCCAGATTTAACATGGCTTAAAATCTTTGGCGATGCTATGTTTCCTTGACATGGCGTTCCTCTTTCATTGTAGCTTCAGGAATTTTGGTTTCTCCCCTCGGTTATTTCCTTTCTTCTAAATATATACAAGTTTCAATACTATTATTGGTCAATTCCTTTCCTTGAGCTCCTATAACCTCGCCCCTTCGTTGAACATAGCTAGTATAAGAGATATTTCACTAATTTGGATGGGTTAAGAAAATGAAATAAATTATTTAATTATAACAAAATTAGTCCAAAGATACTTTGCCCCTTAATTACGATCTTTGACTTTTAAAAGCACGAACATTTTCCAATCTTACAAAAAGTATGGTGTTTTTTTTTGGCCAAACAGTCAATTTTATTAATCACGAAAAAATAGGAATTACAAACACCAATAGCCGAAGCCAAATAAAACTCTCAGAAAATCCTACATCATACAACCTAACTCACAGAAAAACTCACCAAAATCCTAAAAAATACAATATCAAACTATAAAGCACTAAAGAACTACCAGAAAGCTTTAACGTGCAGCCTAACAATGACAAAAATACTAGCCAATACCACTCTTCTCTCTTGAGACATTCTGCAGACTCTGATTCGGAATATTTAGAGTTGCAACATCAGCAAGCAAAATTTCCTTCAAAGGAGATGATGCTTCAACAAGCCATCCCTCAGGACACATCTCCTTAGCACCAATTGCTGCCAAGTAATTTGCAGCTTTATTACCCTGTCTTCTCACCAAGGCAATCGACAAACCATTTGCTGATTTCTTTAACTCCAATAATTCCTGAACCAAGTCTAGGCACCTCCAATCACAGACCCTCTGTTTCTTATTAGTCATGAGCAGAAACAATTCCTCACAATCAATTTCTACAATAGAATTCACAAAGCCCAATCTATTCACAGCTAATATCCCTTCCTTTAATGCCAAACATTCAGACATAAATGCAGAAGAAGCCACTACTTTACATCCCATACCACCAATCATTTCTCCATTATTATTCCTGCAAATAACCCCAATACCAGCAGCATCCAAAACACTAATGAAAGCACCATCAGTGTTGATTTTAATTACCCCAGGAGCTGGAGCCACCCATTGTAAAATATTAATTCCATTTCCCCCTACCGTAGACTTTGAAGCCAAAAGCAGATTTTTAGCCTCAAAACATTCATTCAAAAGACTATGAGACAACCAGATCACTCTATCTACATCTATCCCTTCCCCATTAAAAATCCAGGCACAACGGCCCTTCCATATATTCCAACAAAGAATAGCTACAGCAGCTTTTCCTTTGTCATCCAACCTACTATTTTCACCAAGATTTTCCAACAACCAGTGCATTGTACTCTTAAACCCAGATTTAGAGAATTTCAGCCCCAAGTTGCTACCAAACCAACATCTATGAGCCCAATGACAGAAGAATAATAGATGATCAATATTTTCTACATCATTTGAACATATAGGACAGATAGGGGAATCACTACATTTTTTCTTAAAAAGTGCCTCCTTAGAGGGAATAGCTCCCAATACAACTCTCCATAAGAAATGTTTAATCTTTTCAGGAATAGGTAGACTCCAAACCTGTTTCCAGAAGCAATTTGGGATTTGAAAAGAACTCTCTGGTCCTCTCTTCTGCTTTTTCCTTGATTTCTCCTTGGCCACCATATATCCTGACTTAACAGAATACATACCATCCCTGCAAGGTAACCAGAAAACAGAATCATCAGTTCTACCTTCACATAACTGAATTTTTAAAATTTCCTTCTTTTCCTCCTCAGTGAGACATTCTGCAATACTACTTAAATCCCAGCTATTTCCCACAATCAGATCCTGCACCTTCATATCCGCATTAATATTCATACCCGGTTTACTACTCAAGACAGCACCAGCTAATCCAGGGACCCACTTATCTTTCCATACACTAATAGAGGCTCCACTTCCAACTTTCCATCCTAGATTCTTAACAAGAAAATTTCTTCCCTTCAGAATACTACTCCAACACCATGAAGCATGTCTGCCTTTTTTAGCCTCAAAGAAGCTGTCATTAGGAAAATATTTTCCTTTAAGAATCCGGCACCAAAAATCATCTGGATTCTGTAGAAGTCTCCATGCAGTCTTAGCAAGCAAGGCTTTATTAAAGTCTTTAAAATCTCTAAAGCCTAGTCCCCCTTCCCTCTTAGAGTATGTAAGATAATCCCATCTCTTCCAATGAATCTTATTACTTTCCTCACTATTATTACCCCACCAAAAATCAGCAATCAGCATATCCAACTCTCTACAAGTCTTCTTAGGAAAGGCAAAACAGGTCATAGGATAAACAGGAATGGCATTAGCTATTGCCTTAATCAAAACCTCTCTTCCAGCAAAGGAAAGCAATCTTTGTTTCCATCCTTGAACTTTCAATCCTACCTTATTTTTTACAAAGGCCAAGGCAGCAACCTTTGATCTTCCCCAAATCATAGGTAAACCCAGATATTTCCCTGGCTGAATCGATTCTTGAATCTGCAAAATATCAGCCACTTCCTTCTTCAATCCTGATGTTGCATTTGCAGAAAAAAATAGACAAGACTTATCCAAATTAATCTCCTGTCCTGAAGCATCACAATAAGTCTGTAAAATTCTTTTCAAAACCATACAATCTCTCTTCTCAGCATTTATAAAGAAAAGGGAATCATCAGCAAACAGACAATGTGAAAAAAAGTATGGTGTTATTCTTATGCATTTTGCAATCCTTTTTTTTAAACTGAAATTGGGTGTGAGGGAGCAGAGTATATATTAGTGCTTTGCATATGAGATGAGCTTATCTGTACTTTTCACTGAATTACATGTCTCCTTTGGGTTTCCACTACTTTTGTCTGTTACACCATGAATTAAAGCAATGTGTCTAGCTATTTTATGACCTAAAAAAAACACACAAAAAAAAGGCAGTGTGAAAGAAAGAAAGAAATAGATAATTACTCGGGCATGGCAGGAAAGTGATTCATGTGAATTCTATTGTACTGTGAGCTCATGAGATCGGCAAATAAAAGAAACAGCTTTTTGGAATGAGCAAATGAATGTTGCTACATTTTAGTACATATTCTTTGGAAGTGGCATGCCCACTACCCATATGTGGTCAACTCATAATCCACAACTTAATTTTCAGCTTTTTCGTGCCTCTAGTGGGGAATATAATAATGAATACTTAATTTCAACTGGAGCTGGCTTTACATTTACTTGGGATATTCTTCCTCATCTATCATCATATTCTCATCATTTTCAATCCAGTCTATTGCAGAACCCGTTTCTGTTAGCTACTTAGGGCCTGTTTGAGAAGCACGATCACGTAAGTCAAGACAAAATTTCTCTCATATACTTACCTCATACATCGTATATCATGTTGTAAAAGTAGCTTCTACCGCTAATCCAAATGAACATTTAGAGCCTATTTGGGTTCACGTTCAGAAATCCCGTTAATGCAAGTCTAGATAGAACTCCCCTCACATACTTACCTCGTAAACCATAAATCATATTGGAAAACCAGCTTCTACTGCTAATCCAAACAAGCATTTAGTTTATATATTGCAAACGTCACAGGTTGAGTGATCGAGACAGAATAAAGCAAAGATTGAAAATCAGATTAAAATACACATGCCTAGTATTTGTTGATAAATAAATCTGTAGGGCTTAGGGTCATAAAATACACATTTGATATGGTTTGGAATTCTTAGATGTGATGGATATGGGTAAAGTGGTCTTTGGTGTTTGTCTTATACGTTAATATTGCATTAGGAAGATCACTCCCAAATCAAAGTCCCACCAGAATATAACCAACTTGTGCAATTAAAAACAAATGGTATTAGATTCATATCTATTTATTGATCTACCCTTCTAATCTAATTGTATTTTTTTCAAAGTAAAAGTTTTTTCTCTTTCACTATGATCGGATCATGATTAATTAATAATCAATCTTGTATACTCGTGGCATGCTTTTATGGGAGGGCCATCAGTAATAATTAATGGAGTTAACTGTGCATGTTATGTATAAAACACACGGATAGAGAAACCTTGACCCTTCACAACACATTGGTACGCAAAATGTATGAATATTTTTGTTGCACTAGCGCTATGAAGAACAAATTGAATCAGCTGGGTTCACTCGTCTCTTTATATCTTTATTTCTTGAAATTCGAAGAAAACCACAATGAAAGGCTAGTCTGCACGTGAATTAAGTCAAACTGTGGCGAAGTTGAAGCCATAATTGATCATAACATATATATATATATATATATATAACATGGTGTGAACATTACCCAGCAACATTAAGGGCCTATTTGGTATTAAGAATTGGGAGGGGAGGGGATATTTTTATGAACTGAATTTAAAAAAAAATTAGAGAAGTGGAGTTATAAAATTTTAATTTAGAGAAAATGTAAAATAAAATAGTAAGCAAAATTAAATGAAATCTTTTCACCCCACTTCTCTCATTTTTGAAAATCGAACTCAAAAAAACTTTCCGTTTGCCCACTTTCCCTCTCCTTCCCTTACACCAAACAAGCCCTTAAAATAGCATGTATAAGGGGGGCAATTACTAGTCAAATGCTTGTAAATGCTTGCTTAATTGGCAAGTTACGTTTTTTCAAATACAACTCAATATTCTCTTTTGTAGTAACCAATTAAATTCCATAAAGTTACAACAAAACATGACCCCGTTTATTTTATTCTTAATTTCAATAGAACAGCATTACAATCCAGCGAACAGAAACAAACACACCAGGCACACAACAACAAGAACAACCATAGATTTTGGAGTTAAAGCCCCTTCATGATGGGATTTTAGGGTCATGAACCCTATTTGCTTCAGCTTCAGTCCCTCCAAAATAGTCTTGAAGCATCCTCCTGCTGCTCTCTATAAACCCTTCGTCCATATCAACCTGCTCTTTCATCTCACCATTTTCAAGCTGCAATTCAGATTCTTCAGCGTAAGTAAACAAAAAGAGAAACGTCAAGAGGCAAAAAATGAAGGAATACAAAGAGTGATATGACATTCTTCAGTTAATTAACACCCTATCAATTTATCAGCCTTAATTCTTAAGATTCAATTCAATTTTAAACATGCTACAGAACGAACAATTATGCTAGGCGATTAAACACATATACTCATCAATATGCGTGTGACTGTGTGAGAGAGAACTAACCTGAGTTGAAAAAGGCAAAGCTGAGCTATATTGCGGATTCAAATTTTGGCTTCCTATATATAAGCAGGAAAGCAAAAGAAATTAACGAGTCAATCTAGTGCAGGCATAAGGGAAAGAGAAGCAAATAATTAAAGAGAGGTTAGTGATGAGTTAATAAGATGGTTATTACTACTTGCAAGAATAGCGGAGGCAGAGAGAAGAAGATATGAGAGTCCGAGAAGAAGAAGGATTCTGATGGGCATCATGAAATGAAATGTGGATGCAGAATAACACACACGAAGCTGATTAATTATATCAACACCTTCTCGTTGCTTAAATACAGAAAATTTTGGGGACTATAAGATTCTTTGTTGTATAAATTAATGAATGGCAAAAAGTCAACTTCTTAAATCCAATATTTTTCATTCCCAACTTGCCTTAACTTAATGCTAATTATACGCGGTTATTAGTATTTTTTAAAGTTTGACTGGTTTATATTTTCTTTATTTTACCAACTAATATATCCATTTTGGATTTATTATATTTTTGTCAACAAGTTTAATTTTCACATATTTTAATTTTTATAAAATTAATTTTATTTCATCATTTTTACTAATTGCTATCTTATTAAGAATAAAACTATTAAATTTTATTACGGAAACAGATTTTTATATAAAAAAAAGCTGTAATAAAGTCTTATCTCACTAGGTGGGGTTAATTATATGGATTATATGACGCCATTATGCCCTATAAAAAATTAGATCTTTAGATAGATTATTAACTAAAAGATCACGCTTTATAACCTCCTTAAGTATTCATTTTTGTCTTTCTTGATTTCTTTTTCAAGGGTTTCATACTACTTAATCAAGCATTCAATAACCTTTTTTAAACCTGTCCAAACTACCTCAAATGATTTTTTACTATTTTCTCCTCAATAAAAATTTTTATAAAAACAAATTAAAGGAAATATATTTACAGTATGGTAAATCAGAACAGTAGAGTAGACAAGTTGTACGCAGTGTTGGGGAATAAATTCAAATGCACAACATGAATTGATTATTATTATTTTTTTTAAGAAAAAAAGATTGTCAGCATCTTCCTTCCCATTTTTGGGAGGAAAAAGGGGTGTGGGACCCACCTCATTTTCCTTCCCATTTTTCATTTCTCCTCCATTTTCTCTCCCATCCAAGCAGGGAAAAACTTCTTCCTTCCCCCCTTCTCCACCCCACTTTTCTTTCCTCTCTCATTTTCACCCCATCCAAGCAAAGCATAAGGGCACACCGATGTAATTAGCCTATATACGTATCAATTAGGTAAGAGATTAACGTTGAAATGCATGATACTTCTAGCATTTAAAAGGTAGAGGAAGAAGATATTTTGCTGGTGTATGAGTCATATTATTAAACTTTTTATATGAATGTATAATTTTACCATGTATTTATTATTGGATAGACTTTGCACTAGTATAATAGAGTATATATAGTAAATATGGGTAAATTTTTTAAAAAAATTATTAGTTTTTTGTCTTAAGAAGCATAATGCTTTAATGCAATGTGTAAGACTGCTCTATGTAATCACGATATAGAATTTTTAGGATGTCATTGACTACATAATAATATGGAAGAAGGGATGTTACGGATTTGTAACATCATAAGCTTAAAAGAGAAGGTATAACATTTGTTGTGATTTAATGCGAAATAAATTAAATATGTTTATAGGCTTTTAAATTTTATTTCAAATAGTTATCTTTTGGCTTTATGATATTATTGACCTTAGGATGAATGTTAAACTTGACCTTTTTGTGCTTATTGCAAAGAATGCAGCTTCTCATCGGTTTGAATGCAAGCTCACACAAAGGCGAGTCAAACTATATTGTACCTAGTATCCTATCCAGCATGGTAGAATTACTCCTTGTTTTTTACTTTAGATTTCAAAATATGCAATAATGATTTAACTATACGAATAATATAATTTATTTTTGAATATGCAATGGAGGTATATAGAACTAATATATGATAATTGATACTTCATCACTATATTGATTAATATTATATATATCACACTGCCTGAATGACAAGTTTTCTGGAGGCTTAGAGAAGAGAGTTGAGATGACCCAATAGACTACAAAGTTATAGGAGACTGGTGAACCAATATATGATATGGGTTAAGTGAATTGAGGTGTGACTTTGCTACTGGTTTTAGCTTTTGACATAATGGTTAGCACTCCCTTCATTAGGTTCGGTATCAGAGAAGTATCAAAATGGTATCAAAGCCAACACGTGTTTGAATCCAACTCTATTATAAAGTTTGAGGACAGACTTCTTTTAAGGGTAATTGTAAAGAGGAGTGGATCTCATATGTAATTGCATTTATTTGTATCATTTTCTACATGAATATGTGATTAAAAAGCATTAAAGTTAGACAATATTTAGGATTTAATTTTGCCAGGTAGTCTACAAAGATGTAGAAGACTGCTAGATTAGTGTCTGATATAAGTTAAATAAATGAAGATGTGTATCTAATACTAGCTTAAATATTTGGCTTTAAATTAATGCGATGCTAAAGTTTGGTATAAGAACCACCAGCGTTTGAACTCCACTTCTTTTAAAAGGTTGGAGGACAAAACTAATGTTTGTGCTATGGCATTAACTTCTTTAACACAAATTTTGGGCATGTTTCCTTTATTTTTTAGTTTATTTATTTAATTGGAAAATATAACTTTAAGTAGATTATGTAACCCTTATAATTAACTTGTAGGTTGATGGTGATAACCTTAAGATGAAGGTTGAACTCGAGCTTTTTGTGTTTATTGCAAAGTGTGTATTTTGTTTTTCACTTTACTTTTCACAATGTGCAGGAATGATTCAGAGAGTACAAGTTACTTTTAAAACACACAATGAAAGCATATAGAACTAATATCTTATAATTGATACTTTATGACTATATTGATTAATATTATCATTCTGCTTGCATGATAGAATCCTAGAGCCTTAGAGAAGAGGGGGTGAGGCATTTCTTTAGAAGTTTGAGAAAAACCTTATGAGATGTCGGCTAAAGAATTTTAGGTCTAATAGATATATTAGACTATCTTTTTGCATAATCTTTTGCTAGTATTAGGACATATAATCATTACTAAATCCAACATTTTTAGTTTTTTTCTATATCTTGATTAAATATGTCATCGTTACTCTTATTTGAGTTTCAAATCAACTCTTTAAGGAATGATAGGTTTGAAAAAGGGTGTAGATCGGGTTAGGCCTGATGGACACAAAGTCATAGGGGAACCCATCTCTTATATGGGTTAAGTGAATTGAGGTATGCTTTTTATATTGCCTTAAGCTTTCGGCATGATGATTAGTGTTTCCTTCCAAAATGGTATCAAAACGGTATCAAAATGGTATCAGAGCCAGCACGGGTTCAAATTCCAACCTTATTACAAGATCAAAGGATGAAACTCCTTTAAGAGTAAATGTAAAGAGAAGTGGATCTCATATATAATCGCATTAAGTCTCATATGTAATTTGATTTGTCTGTGCCATTTTTCTCCATGAATATGTGATTGAAGGACATTCAAGTTAGACCGTGTCCAATAAGCGTGAAGTGGAGGTATATGAAACTAATATCTTATAATTGATACTTCATGACTAAGTTGATTAATATTATCATTCTGCTTGTATGACATAATCCTAGAGCCTTAGAGAAGAGGGTTGAGGCATTTCTCTAGATATTTGATAAAAACCTTATGAGATGTTAGCTAAAGAATTTTAGGTCTAATAGATATATTAAGCTATCTTTTTGTATAGTCTTTTGCTAGTATTAGGACATATAATCATTACTAAATCCAACATTTTCAATTAGTTTCTATATCTTAGTTAAATATGTCATCGTTACTCTTATTTGAGTTTCAAATCAACTCCTTAGGGGATGATAGGTTTGAAAAGTGGTATAGATCGGGTTCGGCTTGATGGACACAAAGTCATAGGAGAACCCATCTCTAATATGGGTTAAATGAATTGAGGTATGTGTTTGATATTAACTTAAGTTTTCAGCATAATGATTAGTGATTCCTTCCTAAAGTTTGGTATCAAAACGGTATCAAAATGATATCAGAACCAGCACGGGTTCAAATCCCAACCTTATTATAAGGTCCAAGGATGAAACTCCTTTAAGAGTAAATATAAAGAGAAGTGGATCTCTTATATAATCACATTGGGTCTCATATGTAATTGCATTTCTTTATGCCATTTTTCTCCATGAATATGTGATTAAAGAGCATTCAAGTTAGACCGTGTCTGAAATCGGTGAAATAACTTAAGGTGCGTATTTGATACTAGTTTAAGTTTTTGGTATGATAGTTAGCATGATCTTAAAGTTGGGTATTAAAGTGGTATCAAAGCCAACATGGGTTCAAACCACCGTTTCGAATCTCATCACCTAATAAAATTGTGCGTGTATAGATTATTTATTCTTCACATCATCTTTATTATTATATTTTATACCATTGTTAACGGAACTATTTTTATTTAAATATATAAAAACAAAATGTATTTATTGTATTTTATTTTATTTGTGTGCCGCACTAATCCAATAAATCTATCCAATCCATCACTATATTCTTTTGACATTCTTTTTAATTTCAAGGAGATACAAAAACCAAAATAAATGTTAAATGATGATGAAATAATTGTTAGGCATGCTCTAATGCTACTTAGTTTTAGGCATTAGTTAGGGAAAAAGACAAAAAAACATCATTTGAACTTCAAAATCCTAAATCAGTCTTGTTAACTATAAGAGTGTAGGTATTGACTACATGATTATAATAATTGATAAATCATTTTAATAGAAAATCATTGATTTGAAATTTTAAAGTTCAAGTGATGTTTTTTGCCTTTTTCCCATCGGTTATCTCAACATTTTCTTTAAAGTTTTCACTACATTGTTTTGTTTTACCCATGTATGTCATTGTAATCTGATATATGTTCAGTAAATTGTGCCGTTATATTGGGTCTGATAGGCCTATCCAGATCTCGACCTTCCACTATCCCAAGTATGATCAGAGTTTTGCAAAAAACACGAAAAAAAAAAAGGAGTCCATGGCTCAGGTGGTAAGATTGACTGTATTTACTGTGGGTATACATAAGGTTATTCTAATTCGTTTATTTTCTTTATTCAGAAAAAGAAGAAGAAGAAGCAGCAGTGAAAAAATACTCTTCCTCTGATTTGCCTTTTGTCTCTAATAAATAAAATTATTAAAAAATGAAAACAAATAAAATGAATATATATGTTTGTGGAAAATCCACACCATTTTATTATTCGGCAACAGAATGCTCCTTCTTTCGAAGCAAAAAGAGAATCTGCCTGCATTTCTCCAGTATATTTGGTTGGATACGTTCGATGGAATGGACCAATCTCTTGGGCTAAATAGATCTTAGTCCAAATCCCAATCTATTAGCTATTAATTATAATTGTCCAAACATCGTGGACACCTCATCAACGTCTCTTTGAATGATAGAGTCATATTAATTAATTTATAACGTGGCCAACTAATAATGTTTGCTTTACCTTCATCAAGAATTATATACATACAATACCGGGTGCTGATCAAAGTAGCATAACTCGGAATCCCTAATTAATTTAACTAATTGCTTAGGAAAAAGAAGATTATGAGGGATTAATAAATTGGTGGGGAATATTGGAGCCTTTTTCCAGGTGTCCTAATGATAAGAGTTTTGTCAGGTTAACATGATATCATAATGCATGTCTAAGTAACAAGAGGCATCATTGTCTGAGAGACTATACAAAATATACAACCTAAATTATTGTATCTTCTTTTTTTTTTTTTAATTTAATTTGATTCAAACCCTACAAAACCCTCGATGTCGATGATGAAGTTGGACACACATGAGGGGATGATTCATTCATTAGTGAGAGTTTAGTTGCACGGATACAGCTTTATATAACCTAATTAACATAAATGGCCTTTGGCAAAGAGGCATTATTTGTTGCTTTGTATTGTACGTGCTGTTTTATAAGGCTCTTGGTCCTTATTGTTGACACCCACCCACCTACCAACACGCTTTTGTGCAACTTAAAAAAAAGGTTGTGCAGATTTTAAGCCTTTATGAAGCAAAAGCCTGATTACGCTTTGTGTAACTTGCACCTTAACTCCATCACTAAGCTACATATTAATTGAATTCTCTGCCACGTAACTCGGTTCCTTTGGGACTTAATTGCTTCTTCCAAAAGGGTAAGAAAAAATCCAGAGATGAGTTGAACAAATTACGTTATTTACCATTTCGAAGTTCAGGGGAAAGGATATTAATTAATTTGTTGCGAGCTTGGCAGTGCAAAATTAACTTTTCCTCTCTTTCTATTGAATGTTTAAGATATTAACTTGAAGTGAGAACTGAAAACCTAAAACAGTACTGGAACTTATAAAAGTGATGACCTGGGTCCTGGGCAGGTGTAAAAGCTTAAGGGCCGAGTTAGGTACATTGGCAAAAATAATTTAATCAGAGATCATCAGAGGCAAATTAAAGGCGTAGCATTATGAGATTCTAATTAAAATGAATATGAAGAGGGGCCTGGGCTCATGTTGATATAGTGAGTGACACCTAAACCAGGGAACAAATATATATAATGGGAACAAGGTGGTGTACGTTGAAAGATGATGACCCCCATCAGGGTGCCTAACACCCACCCACCAACCCAATCACTCTTTGGAATAAACCAAACACACCTTGCATCTCATATATATCTAGTTATATATTACCAGTAGTACAGTTTTAGGAGTATTTGGAACTCACACCTCACATTAACCATTCTTTGTTTATTGTGTCATTATACATATACCCGTGTCAAACCCTCAACAAACACCAATTATTGAGGGTTCCCTAAAACTGTACTACTGTGTTGTTATAAATGAAAGAATCTCTGATGCAAACATCGCGAATTTCTAGGATCAATGATGAAGACGAGGGATATGATACTAGGTGATTAATTAGTATATATGCTACTACCTACCTCCGGTCCTAAATATAGGACATAGTTTGTAGTGCAAATTGCACTACAAACTATGTCCTATATTTTAGGACCGGAGGGAGTATTTTTTATTTTGAGTTTCTGTGTATGCCATCTTTTCGGGGTATTAAACAAGTGGTGGTGGAGACACGAGGGTATTATCTGTATACGACAGAACAGGAGAATTTGGCCTCTGGTTCATGTTGGTACACTATATATATATATATATGAGGAAGTCAATTGTGCAACGTTATATATTCTTCTTTGAGAGGCTCTACGCGCAGCTACATAATATTTGGACGGTTTTAATTGCTACCTTCGGTCCTAAATACAAGACTCAGTAGACTTTTTTGGTAGATTAAGGAAGGTAATTAGATTACTTTAAAATATTTATATTTATCGTTTTTTTTCAAACTAAGTTATTTAACTTATAAACTGATATATAATGTAATCATGTACAACATATAATATAATTAAGTAACTTATTTAGCTTTCCTAATTTCTTAAAAAAAAAGTTAAATAAGTCTTATATTTAGCACAGGAGGTAGTATATTATAATGCACATATGCAACACATGCTCAAATGAACACTATTTTGTATCAAAATTCTGAGATACAATGATCCTGTTCATGCTCAGTCGGTATCAGTACACGGAGAGAGATATAATGCTATCTATATAGAACTTCAACTATTAACAATTTTAGGAGCATATTATTCATACAAAGGTTATGCTCAAATGAGGGCCACATAACTTTAATTTTAATTAGTGAGACCATCTCTAACTTTGTGTAATAAAACTAGAGCAGAAGACAAATGAACTTGACATTTCACAGCCATCCTTATGATTTCACTAAAAAGCACAACTGACCATTTGCCAACTCCAACCCTGCACCAATGGCAGTGCCTTTTGTTTTTTTATTTGTTAGCCTATAGTATAAACTGCTCGTTTTACAAGATCACGCATCTTTATCTTGATATGTGAGATTGACAAGTATCGTATGCGAAGCTAATTTATATTCGGGGAGTAAAATCTACTCAAGCAACCAATGAGGAATTTACCAATACTGCATCCAGTATGGTGAGTGTGTGTCTGTGTTATGGAACAGAGCCCAAAACTTCTAAATAGGATGAGATGAAATAATTAATGAAAGTCGTTTAACATCTCTACTTTTGCACACTAACAAACACATTGTTTTGTGTGTGTATGGGGGCGTGGGTTAAAAGGAAGCTATTGCTAAGTTGAAACAAAAAGTATGAGAATAATGTAATCCGGTAAAATTACCAAGTCAAATTGATTGACTTGGGCTGCTTATGGATCCTTAATAATGAGTTAATATAGCAAAAGACAATACGGTTTATCACGCTCAAAAAGAGTGAGAATACCAAACAAGTTGGTGCCTCCGTACAAAGTATATGTAGCGAGAATTGTTGACATTGTTTTTGAAGATATATTTAATTCAACTATTCAAGCCTAGCTCTTCCATATAAGGACCTTCAGAACCCTTCCCCTTTGCACTCACCAGTCTTAGCTCTTCAAGCCGGCTAGTCTTCTTCTTCTTCTCTTTCTCTTTCAATATCTCTCATAATTTTATCTTGGATCTATTTCAAATTTCTGAGATCATGGAAAAGAAAGCCCTCCTCGGACTTGTGGTTATCCTTCTGGCTCTTTCCCATGTCACTGCTGTCCCTGCAACCAGTAGGTTTCAAGGGTTTCCTTTTAACACTTCTAAGGCTTTGATGCAAACCCTAATCTGTACCCTTGTTGATTCTTGATACATGTATTATATGGATTTTGAGGATGCTTACTTAGATATGATTGTTGTCCTCAATTATAGGAATCCTCGTGGCCAAACAAGCTGCTCCATCATCAGTACAAGATCATCATGCTAAGGTCCGTTCTCTCTCTTCTTTTTTCTTCGATCTTTCCTCTTGATCTCAGCTGGTGTAGATTTCACCACATATCAAGAAAACCCCGTGAAGTTTTGTATCCTTAAAAAGAGGGAAAAAGCAACAAAGGACCTTCAAAACAAACCATTTCCTTGTGCCCTAGCTAGTTGGCAAGCCTACATAATGAATTTTGGTTTTCATGTGTGTGTGTGTGTTGACTGCTCTATATATGGGACAAAATGATCAATATATACAAATTTATCTCTCCCAAATTAAACTAGTCACAGCCCTTAGCTTGCGTCTATTAAATATATATATATATGGAATATCCTTATTTCTATGGCCAATTTGTATGTTCAAAAGCTAAATATATATTTTTGTCAGACCTAAGTTAGCTGCCGTGAGCTTATAAATGTAAAAGTCATGCAGGAAGCCATGGACATAATAAAAACCAGTACTGAGGGGGCTTTTGAGATGGAGGAAGAAGCAGGAGAGGGCAGGATGATGATGGATGCAGTAGACTATTCCGGACCAAAACCAAATCCAGCACATAACCCAAAACCCCCAGGAAAACCTGGCTTTTAATTATCAGGCCATATATAGGTTTCAACACACACACACACATATATGGTCTTATTATGTGGTTTAAGAATGAAGAAGAATCTTAAATAAAAGTTTGGATTTCCCTGGTGTGCTACGTATGTGATATATAGTGTGTAATTCGTGTCGGTAAATTAGCGTGTCTGTAAAAGGATTCAGCTCAGTTAATACCGACTGGTTGGTACTGTAAGATATATTAATGTTATTGCACTGGAAGCTGTACTGTTCTATGCAGAGAAGTCTAATGCAGTTTGTTTTGTAGATCAATATATGTATGTATAATATTATCGTTGATCAGTTCTGTAATATCTCCATTTTAAACTTTCTAATTCTATATAGTTAGTTAGTGATATATATCAGAAAAACATGGACACAGTACTAATCTGAACGACGAGTGCAAAACACATTAATTCACACATGCACACATACATATATATTACATACGGGACTTAAAGAGAATTTTGACTGGAAATGTTAAAAAACGGGCATCAAATGATGTCATATGTTTGATCATTGAAGTTGAACTTCGAGATTTGATCCTTCAGAAGTTTATAAGAGATCGCATTATATACGCAATTAACCTTACTCTTCACACACTCGCAAACAATCCAAAAGCTCGTTCAGCAAAGATTGCCAATTTAACTTTCAGAATAAATTATAAGCAGCTCGAGATGATCATATTTTACTTCATTTGACTGTCAAGCATCCAATATAAATGACAACAATTACATTTTCCTATGTATATACAAAACTTTTAAGAAATTAGCCACCCTATTTTCAACAATTGTAAAATAAAGGGATCAGCTTCACACACACACGCAAAAACACAGAATATGTAATCTCGCTTGGAATTCGTTCTGCATCCTATGATCAGAATGGGAATCGGTACAAACTGACTCTTAACGTATACGTATTACTGTTAATCAGCATAATAAAACTACTTGTATTTTTATCATGATTTTTTTTTTTTGCATGCATATATCAAAGTTAATATGATTAAGTGGTACACCAAGTTTTAAAATTTTTTATACTTTAATTTTTATTTTCTTAAGCAAAATCAAGTGTTCATGTAACATAACGGACATGTATGTATTTGGACCATTAAGCTCAAAAGATTTTCATGTGACTGGACATGTTAAAGATTATAATAGAATTATGCATAAACACTTAATAATTACTTCCTACGATCCTTAATGTAAAACATATTTTAGAGTTGATCTTGATCCTAAATGTAAGATATAGTTTTCATATTTGTCAATTTTTTCTTAATTTACCCCAATTGATGCTCCCTCAACAATAATTAATAAGGGAAGGGAATGTGGGAACTAAGGAAGACAACTGGAGTGTTTTAGAAAATAAATTCCATATTAACTAACTCAACTAACTTTCTTAATTTAATTAAATTAGGTAAATATGTCTTATATTAAAAACAGAAGGGAGTAAAAAGGGAATAAATTGCTTTGTTTCCTTCATGGAAACACTAAGAACCTTGTTGAATTAAATGCCTGTGAATAATTAGTTGAGCGAAGATTTTTTAGTCAGCAGCTAAGAGAATATCTTTAGTATAATCAAGGTGTAGACGTGAATTAGTGAGCTATATACTCCTCTCAGTCATTAATAAAAGACCTATTCACAATAAATTAAGTTAATTGAGTTAGTTAATATGACATATTTTTTTCAAAATCTCCTAATCATCTTCTTTAATTCCCTCAATCTCTCTTTTACTTGATTATTATTGATGGGGTATCAATAGAGTAAATTACAAAAATAATAACAAATATAGTAAATAAGTCTTATTTTAGAATAAAGATCAACTTCATGATTAAGTCCTATATTAAGAATAGGAGGGAGTGTGTATTTATATATATATATATATATAAATGAAGTAGACATTGCCATTCAAATTAACGTGGTTCATTCTTGATCGCATAGTTTCTTTGTTTGACTGGTTAATTACACTGCACTTGGTTGAACAGAGATCGAGTAGGAATGTTTAATATCTTAATTCTACGAAATCTTCAAGTCTGATGGTAATATTATAAGATAGTAAGAAAATAAAAATCCTACTATTAAAGACTATGTATACAGAGGATACTTGATGGACATGATCCGTTCTGCATCAATACTCTTTATATATCAGCTCATGATTACGCTTTGAGAACTAATTGTCTTTTTTGAACAAAATTAAGAATCTGTTGAGGAAAATATTGGCTAATTTTTTTTCCCCAAGCAAGCGTCCATTTGAATGATGAAGCTCCGTATTTCCTTAACGGTGCCTGATGAGATTTTTTATGCTTCGATGGTATTTTATTTTATTAATTAATTATGGTGATTTGACTTTGGAGCATATGAATATTTTGTAAAATGAATAAAGTCATTTGTGTACATTTTGTATATTAGTTAAATATAGGATAGAAATATGTAATTACAAGAATGTCCTAAGTAGGGACAACCTGAGCCTGTATATGCATAAGGGCAGTGATATGTTGTAATGTAACGTGTTTCAATCAAGTTAATAAAATATATTGATTCCTCAATCAGATTTGGGCCTGTTTTAATATGGCATCAGAGCCCATGGGTTCAAAGAAAAATCTGGTCAAAGTATGAGACCCGACCCGACCAAAATACACGGATTCTCACTTTCTTCTTGAAGAGTCTAGTGTGAGTATTCTTTTGTCTTCTTCCTCATTTCTGAAGCAAAGCTAGGGCACAAAAACACGATTTCACCATGAAGAAAGATGCCGATCATCACCGTAAGATTCTTGCGCTAGCAACGAATTTCATGTAGAGCGAATCCGAAATTGATCACCAGGCCGTGATTCTTGCGGGTTCAGCACCAGGATCGAGATTCTTGTAGACCTCAAGACCGAGTTAGCGTCGAGGATCAAAATTCTTGCAGACCTCAAGACTGACGAAAGATCTGATCGGTGCACATTCTCTGGTGTTGATCAAAGTTTTAGAAAACATAGCACCAAAGGAAGATACAACTAGGCAAGTTCCTGATCATCGGAATTTTCTGGTACACTTTTCAATTAATTCTTTCTTGCTCGCGAATTCAAGTCGATCCGCAGTTTCAAGTGAATATTCCAGTTTCAAATAGCAATTCTTGAATTTCTACAAACTCTTTTCTTGTTCCCCGAGCTGTTCCATCAATACACGTTCAACATTGAAGAATTTTTCTTGATTTTTGCATATTATATGATTCTGTGTTTGTCACTATGTGAGAAGTGTTTGGTTTGATTCTAGAATCTCCTATTCTTCTTCTTATCACTGAGACTACGTTGAGCTCTACCATTGTGGTTTTCTGAGTTGAACAAGAATCTCTACATATTGTTTGCAACACAAAATGGCAGAGTCAATCGAAGCAAAATCCACCACTGTAGATTTTCAACACCCACTGTACTTACATCCTACAGACACCCTTGCCGTTACTCTGGTGTCACAAGTTCTAACTGGAAGCTAGAATTATGGCATCTGGAGCATGTCAATGAAGCTGGCTCTTCATGGTAAAAACAAGCTAGGCTTTGTTGATGGGACTTGCATTCGTGAAGACCAAGAACCCTCTCATAGGAGTCAATGGGACCGGTGCAATTTAGTTGTATTATCCTGGCTAATCAACTCTGTGGATAAAGATATTGCCAGTGGAATGGTATTTTCACAGAATGCACATCTGATATGGGTGGATTTAAAAGAGCGATTTGATATAGTAGATGGGGCAAAGATATTTGGCTTTTATCGCTCCATTAGTTCTCTGATTCAAGGTTCTCTTTCAGTCTCTGCCTATTATACAAAATTGAAGGAACTATGGGATGGACATGCAACCCTTGTTCCTATTCCAAGCTGTCAGTGTAATTCTCTCAGGATTACTCCAAAATAATTTGGGAGCAGCGACTGTTTCAATTTCTAATGGGCCTTAATGAGAGATTTCACCATGTTTGTAACCAAATCCTTCTCATGAACCCGCTGCCATCATCCAATCAGGCGTGTTCAATGGTTATTCTAGAAAAAACCCAAAGAAACATGTCTTACCAAACTCCACTTAATTAATACTTCTGAAGATACTATCATGACCACTGGAACTAATAAAGGAGGCAGAGGTCATGGGAGAGGACATTCCCTAGATGTATGTACCCACTACAATAGAAGAGGACACAAAAGGGAAACATATTACCACCTCGTTGGATTCCCACTTGGCTTTCCTACACCCAAATTCATCAAGAATTCAGATGATTCCACTGCTAAGGGAAACAATGCAAGTGATAATTCAGCTGCTATCCAAAGCACTTCATCCACGTCCATGTTCACTCCCACTCAATAAAAGCAAATTCTGGAAATGTTGAAGAAGGACTTGGAACCTTCAAGGCCGCTGTGAGTATTCAGGTTGCAACTCCAAGTTTTTTTACTCCTAATCATGCATGGATTTTAGATTTGGGTGCTAGTTATCTTATAGTAAGTAGCCTAACAATTTTAGATGCAAGCAAACCATACCTTGGTTTGCCTAAATGGGTTAAGGTACCTAGAAGAGAAAGAATCCAAATAACTCACATAGGAGAAATTAGAATCACTGAAAATATTTTTCTAAAGAATGTTTTATATGCAAAGGAATTTTGTTACAACCTAATTTTTGTTGCTAAACTTGCACTAGATAGCAAACTTGTCGTTTCCTTCTTCCCTCACTTTTGTCTATTGCAAGACATACACAATAGAATGACCAGAGGGACTGGTAGCCTCTCTAGAGGCCTATACTCTTTACAAAAGGAATGTAACACTGAAAATGTCAATGTTTCTAATAAATCTGACCCCATAGGATCTAAGAATAATTTGCACCGTCGCTTGGGGCATGCTCCTACTGATGTTTTGAACATTTGAGTGATATACAAACAAATACATATACTGATTTTAATGATAAATGTGAAACTTTTATCCAAGCTAAAATGGCTCACTTATCATTTCATACCAGTTCTTCCACATCTGATTATTGTTTCCAATTATTGCATGCTGATGTGTGGGGGCCTTATAAAACTCCCACACATCATGGGCATAGATATTTCTTAACACTAATCGATGATTTGTCAAACGGAACATGGATTTTCTTGCTGCATCGTAAGTCTGAAATTGTGAAATATTTGAAAACATTTATTTAATATGCTGAAAATCAATTTACTACTAAGATTAAGACCTTAAGAATCGATAATGGAACTGAATTCCTCAACCGGGAACTTGGGGAGTTTTTAGAAAGTAAGGGAGTCATCCACCAATGATCTTGTCCTTTTACCCCCCAACAAAATGGTGTAGTGGAACATAAACATAGACACCTTTTGAATATTGCTAGGAGTATTATGATCTACTCTCATATGCCTATTAAATTATGGGGTGAGAGAATTAGAGCTGCAGCCTATCTCATTAATAGAACACCTTCTAAAGGACTACATAATCTCACCCCCATATGAATTTCTGCATAATAAATAGCCTGATTTGCATCATTTACGAGTTTTTGGATGCCTTGTATTTCCTGTTAACTTGACTAATACAGATAGATATCAGCCATGGGCTAAACCATGTGTATTTTTAGGATATCCAACTACACAAAAGGGATATGTTTTATATAAAATCAAAACTAGATCCCTTATTATCACTAGGCATGAAACATTTATTGAGGATAAGTTCCCTTTTCATGATCTAGAAGCAAATCATCAAGGGGGAGTGCGTAATAGAAATAATAGTCATATGGATCCATTTATTCATGACTTTGATATTCAGCATTCTAGAATGAGACATAATGATGTTGAACAACATGTATATGAAGGTAATCGACCATTAAATGCATCTGACCCTGAGCATAATAATCAACCATTAAATGGATCTGAATTTGAACATCATAATCAGCCATTGCATGCATCTGAACCTGAACATGGAATTACAGATTCTGGTGAAATGTTACCCCATGCACAACCTACTAGGTCTCTTAGAAATAGACAACCACCTAGGTGGATTAAAGACTATAAATGTGAATATTTACCTACACATAATGAACAACAAGCTTCTGATTCTGATGACTTACAAAACCATGTTGCTTTACTCCATTCTATTGGCTATGATGATTTGTCTTCTCCTTATAAAGCATACTTATCAGCAATTGATAAAGAAATTGAACCTAATACCTATGAGCAGGCCTCCAAAGACCCTAGATGGGTCAAAGAAATGCATAGTGAAATTAAGGCCTTGGAGGCTAATAACACATGGAAAATAGTTAAGCTTCCAAAAGGTAAGAAACCAATTGGTTGTAAATAGGTGTTTAAAACTAAGTATAAATTTGATGGTACATTGGATAAATTCAAAGCTAAATTGGTGGCAAAATGATACAATCAAAAGGAAGATGTTGATTTTTACAAAACCTTTTCTCCGATTGTGAAAATTGTAACTATTAGAACTATTTTGAAATTAGCTACTGTCTATAATTGGTTTTTGCACCAAATGGATGTAGAAAATGTATTCTTGCAGGGAGATTTGCATGAGGAGGTATATATGACTATACCTCAAGGTTTTGAGATTAAAGGAGACCACTACAAGGTATGTGTAAGCTTGAAAAATCTTTGTATGGCTTGAGCTAGCTTCAAGACAATGGAATGAGAAACTAACTCAGTCCTTAATTAAAGGAGATTTTAAGCAAAGTAAACATGATTTTGCTTTTTTCCAAAAACAAAATAATGGTTCTATAGTATTGGTGCTTGCCTATGTTGATGATTTGATAATTACTAGAAATAATGTGGAGGCAATAAACAATGTAAAGAAGTTTCTTCATAGTGAATTTAGAATAAAAGACCTTGGAACATTAAAGTACTTTCTTGGCTTAGAAATTTTGAGATCCAAGTATGGGATTCTTCTTCATCAAAGAAAGTATACAAGTGAATTGATTGATGAGACAGATTTAGAAGAAGATGAGATTGCAACCACACCTATGGAACAAAACCTGAAGCTCTTAGCTGCTGAAATGAAGACAGATCACTGCATACAGTATCCTGGAATCTACCGAAGGCTGGTTGGTAAATTACTCTACTTAACCTTAACCAGACCTGACATTTCATTTACTGTGCAGGTGCTGTCCCAATTTATGCAAGAGCCTAAGGAGTCCCATATAAAGGCTGTATCGAAATTAGTAAGGTATCTCAAAGATAATCCATGTCGAGGAATATATATTTCTGCAGAAACTTCCTTAAGTGCTGAGTGTTTTTGTGATTCGGACCATGGAGCATGTCCTGATTCGAGAAAGTCTGTTACTAGCTTCTTGGTAAGGCTGGGAGGATCATTAATTTGCTGAAAATCTAAGAAGCAAACTGTTGTTTCCATATCGTCTGTTGAGGTAGAATATAGAGCACTAAGAATGGCGGTAGCTGAGTTGACTTGGATTGTAGGACTATTAAAAGAACTACATGTTCAGCAAATAGAGCCAGTGAGAATACATTGTGATAGTAGATCAACCATTCACATTGCAACAAACCCTATTTTTCATGAGCGAATCAAGCACATCGAGATAGACTATCACTTTGTGAGGCAAAAGTTGGTGGAAGGTATGATACACTACTACAAAAAGGGGTTTTAACGTCCCATTTTTGCACTTTTAATGTCCAAAAACTGGGGAACATCTATGTAGGGGGCGTAGTATGTTTTAAGAAAAGACGTCCCAAATTCAAAATTGGGACGTCCCAATTCTCAATTTGGGACATTAAAAGGTTTTTTTTAAATGATTATTTATATTCTTCATTACCCAGAAAATTAAAATTGCAGAAACAGAACTAAAGATGAATTGATAAACCACAAAATGTCCTTTACAAAATGGTAAGGACATTTAGCACTGCAATCTTTTTACTATATATATATATATGTACAATAACAACAACTCATACAACCTAATATTATATATATATATATATAACAACAACCAGAAAGTGTCAAAATGTTTGTCACCACACAACTACAAACTAATTGTTGTTCATTTCATCAAAATAAATTTACATATGTATTTCCCTCGATTTCCAAGCTCCAAATGTATAAAACAAAAACATTATTAGTACTGCATAACTACTAACAACTAGTTTATGATTCTGGCAAAAAAAACAATCAAGGAAAAAACACTCCAATAACTAGAATCATGTAAATAAATTGAAAGCATTATAATAATTTCACATTGCAAGTTTAACTTAATTCTTCATGTAAATTTATATTTTTTAAAAAAAACAAACCTGATGAAAGCAGGGGAGAGGGTGGCCAACGGTGTCTATGTGCTTCCAAGGTGGAGAGAAGACGTTGGAGGAGTTGTGTATACATAGTGAAGGGGAGAGGTACGCCGAAGGCTGAAAGCAACGAAGAAAGTAGGAGGTTTACGCCGAAGGGTGGAGGGGGCAAAAAAGGTGGAGGAGGTGTACGCCGGAGGGTGAGAGCAAAGAAGGTGCTATGAGAATGGAAGGAGATGGAGGAAAAGGGAATAAAGAAAAGGAAGAGAGGAAAAAGATTGAGGAAGACGAAGTGTAATGATGAAAAGGGAATAATGAAAAAGCTTACCATAGTGTAGATCGAGAAGACGAAGTTACGGGAATGAAAGAAAAAAGGAAATGTAGAAAAAAAAAAGGGAAGAGAAGTCATGGGGGATGGGAAAGATGGAAAAAGAGGGATGGGTTTCTGATATAGGAATGAAGAAAATGGAAGAAAAGTCTCACGCATGTCAGAATTTCTGACATGACTTTAGGAGTCCCAAAAATTTTGGGACGCCTAAAGTAAGTTAAATTTGTTAAATTTACTTTTTTGGTGACAGTGGAAATCTTTATATGTCCCAAATAAAATTCGGGACGTCTAAGCTCTACTTTAGGCGTCCCAAATTCAAATTTGGGACATCTAAAGGTTTCCCTACATACACATAATTATGAAAATACCACCGCCTTCCTTTTTAACTACCCAATTTTAAAATTGGGATGTCCATTGGGGTAATTATATCATAATTCTATAGTAGTGATAGAGTTCCGACATATTCGCTCAGAAGAGCAACTTGGTGACATTTTAACAAAAGCACTTGGAAGATCACAACATGATTACATTTTGAGCAAGATGGGAACTTGTGAATATAAAGTCCCCAACTTGAGGAGAGTGTAAAATGAGTAAAGTCATTTGTGTACATTTTGTATATTAGTTAAATATAGGATAGAAATATGTAATTACAAGAATATCCTAAGTAGAGACAATCTGAGCCTATATATACATAAGGGCAGTGATATGTTGTAATGTAATGTGTTTCAATCAGGTTAATAAAATATATTGATTCCTCAGTCAGATTTGGGCCTATTTTAATATATTTGATGTTTATTCATCTATGGGAAGAATTATTATATACGACAAACTGAAAAGTGGGTTAAAGAGAGGAAACATTGTGATCTTTTTACCTGGTGGACGTGAGTGTTTGGTCTCTTCGGAATCTATATATGCAATACATATATGCTGATATTTACATGATTGATCGCATTAAATATTTAATTAATCATGTATTATCGCAAAAGGTAAAGGGTTAAGAGCTTGTTATGATAGCCAGTATATATAGTCGAGAGCAGATTTATGGGAGATTAAATTTTAATTATATAAGCTACGTGTCTATATTTTATTCAGGATTATCTTAAAGGTCTGGTATGTAAATGGAGTTTAATTTCTACGGTTGTCTTTCTATCAGTCAATTTGTAGCTTGTAATATCTCCTGTTTCATGCACCCACGTGTGAATGAAAATAAAACTCTTGATTTTTCGTTCACTATAATAAATCGTCTTCGTTTCGGATTCTTTTTTATTGGTTTTGATGGATTATTTAGACATATTTATTTAGTTTCGTTCAGTGTGAATTAATTCTTATATATAGTCAGAGGGGCAACCTTTTACTTCTCCACAAAAAGAAGCCGATCGAGCCCATGGTGCAAAGGATTTTACCACAATTTGTTTTCCCATGATAGTAGTAATTAGTTAATTAGTATTACCTTCAGTCTTTGATTTGTATAAGATGTGGTATACACGACGATGAAGATCTTACATCAAGAATCCGAGAGTAGTAATTAGTTAGCTTCTGATTGGATCCATTGCTTAATTAGCTTCTATACTTCGCACTCATTATTTTGTGCAATCATTCTGCAAAGAGACAAGTGGTCCACGTTTTACAAAGCAATAGAATTAAGTGTAATATCAATAGTACGGCAACGGATGCAAAATGAAAATTAACTAAAGATAATCAATTAGCCATCTTAAACAACGGTTTTGCTTTAATCAAAACCATGACTTTGACAAAATGGCGATAAGGACGGTCACACTCACACCAAAATTGAACATGCGCCTGGCCAATTATACACGGTTGTGCCAAACATAGTGTTATTATGAAAATAATTAATTAGTGAGATGTGGAAGACTTAAAACAGGACTAATGGGGGGCCAAAACAAAAGCTACTTATCTGGAGCAATAAACAAATGAGGACAGGAATGCTTCTCATGTAATTGGGTAGGGCCATTTCAAGACTGAAGCGTAACAAGGCATGATTATGTCTCGGGGGCTAGAAACAAGGCTTTCAATAATGGTTATGACTCAAATCTGAAACCATGTAAGTGGTATTTTCAGATGCATATTTAATTCGTGTTCGTACTTCATAGTGGGATTTCTTTTGTCTCGATGCAGGTACCAGCATCCACTTGGTTTCCTTATTTTATTTCAAGCTGGGACTGCAAGCCAATGACTTCATTCGGACCTACATAATGCATGGCATATGAAAACCTAATCCGGTTGCTCAATTAGACCAGTGAACCAGTTTTAGCTAGTTCAGTCAATAGTTATGGACAACTCAACCGGATTTGATCATATGTATTACCTTGCTGAACTTGAAACAACGTTGTTTCGAATAAAAAAGGCTAAAGTGTATGTTTGGTCCTTTAAGTTTACATTAAGTATCAGTTTAGTCCCTTAAGTTTGTAAAGTGTATTTTCAATCCCTAAATGCTAACACCGTTAACTTTCACTAACGGAAATGCTGACTCAGAGATAAAATTCTGAAAAAAAAAAATATTATTTTAATATAATAATTTTATATTTTAAAATTAAAATATAACAAAAATTGAAAATGCCCTTCTCTTCTACCCTGCGCAACAATGGCTTGAAATCAGGATCGAAGTAATTCGACAAAGGGTCCAACATATATAGATGTGTTTGTGCTGAGGCTAGGGTTAGAACCAGTGAAGGGATGATGTGGCTAGGTGGGTTGTTCAAGAAGGTGGAGATGTATTCGCCGCATGAATCGTAATTTTCGTCACCGCCTTTGGAGGATTGCATATTTCTGCTATTACCCAAATCCATGAGAGAGCAGAAAATGGAGTAAAGGTGGGTGGGAGATGTGTGGGTGCTAAATAGAGGTCTTTATGAGTTAATTGCACATGGCCATTTAAGGGGAGGCTCCAAAATGAGGCACGGAGAGAAGAGAAAAAGAAAAGGATAAGATATTGACTATTAAGAGGGAGAAACCATTTTTGCGTAGGGTAGAAATTTAGAGGAGAAGGGTATTTTTAATTTTTTGTTATTTTAATTTTAGAATATAAAAATATTAAATTATCCAAATTTAAATATTTTTTATTCATTTTATCATTGACTCAACATTTTCCGTTAGTGAAAATTGACGGTGTTAGTATTTAAGGACTAAAAATACACTTTACAAACTTAAAGGACTAGACTGATACTTGATGTTAACTTAAAGGACTAAATGTATACTTTAGCCAATAAAAAAATAAAAATGTATCATATTGATACTTTAATAACCCCGTTTTGTTTGGATTGTATATGGTTTATATATGAGCATTCCATATTTACATGTGAATTACTGCATTTTTTATTTAAATATTACTCATTTTAAATTTGACTCTAGTTTGAACCAATGCCCTCAAATCATTATTTTGACCGTTTTATTGAATGGTTTGATTTAATCGTGCTCTCTTTGTTTAAAATTCATTTTTCTTCTCAATCACGTTCTCTTTATTTAAATTTCATTTTTCTTCTTAGAATGACGGTTTACATTTATTCGTAAATATGAGAAGGGAGTAGGGACACAGTAAAACTTGAAGGCGGTTTTTGAGATAAAAAATATATACGGTTATTTTGATTCATCTTTATGTGTGCACGCATATATAAGCGGCAAGTAATCTAAATTCAATTATCTGAACATAATGATTTAATATAATGTAAAGTATATGTGAGGTCAAAAAAGATGCCCAAAAAAAATTAATTATGTGATTAATTTGAAGACATGAAGGGGCATTGGTGGGAGGGATTGGGCTGGGGATTAGAGGCCCAATAAAGAGGAGTTGAAGATGAGCGAGTAAAGCCCGCGCGTAGAATGAGCTTTGTGGAAGAATCTCATCACTGTATGCGTGTCCTATGTTGAAACTTAAGCCCAAGCACCTAATATTTTTTATGATTTAAAATCAATAGTTTCTAAAAATATAGTATTTTAATCATAAATTAATCACGATTAATGCTTAGCAAACACATAAATGCCTTTCTCCATTAAATTTTATGATTTAAAAACAATAGTTTCTGAAAATATAGATTTGTTGTGTGGAGCGTGATGATGTGTGATTTACTGTGAATTTACTAAATTTTTTATTCATTTAAATTGAATGAAACAAAAATCACTAAATTCGCAGTATACCTTAGATCATCTATTAGGCAACTAGTCGCTAGAGGATGATATTTTTTTTGTTTTATTTTTATAAAATTTAAAAATGTAATTATCTGAGCACTAACTAATAAAAAAATTAAAAAAAACATACGTCACGGTTATTAACTAGTAACCGTGATATATGTATGTGTTAAAATAATAACATAACTCGCAGTTATTGACAAAGAACCGTAATAAATATAAACAAATAAATAACAATTTTATCGATACAACTGTTATGTAAAGTCTCTGGCACGATGACCCAAAAAACCTTACTCTTCCTCTTATATTTAAGCATCTGAAACAGAACACACTGGACACATAGTCTGTTCGAATGAAACCTTCCAACATCATAACCCTAGTATCCTTGTTGTCTTTTCCGGTCGTCAAGAGTCATTTTCAGTTGAGCCTCACTATAAAAAAAAAGCCTTCATATTACTTCTCAGAAACAACGACGATAGCCAAAACCTTCACACTTGTCTTAGTAACTGCCAAGCGAGTTACTTTCGCTTGCCCAAACTCCAATTTTTGTTGTTCGTAAGCCTTAGCTAGGTCACATTCCTTTGGTACTCTATTCTCCTTGTTCGATGAAGGTGCCTTTATGAAGTCACGATGTAATAAAGCATTCAAGGTGACATTAACTTGCTTTTGTGAAGTTATGTGTTTTTGGAAAACCTATTATTGCTCTAATAGAAGATTCATTTCCTGTTACAAGAAGTTTTCAACTCATTACTTTAACTAAAGGTTCATGCTTTATCAATCTTTTTTGAAGTAACTTTTGGAGACATGACTCCTAAGGAAAATACATTTTATTTTTTGGAAGTATCCATATCTCTAGAAATTATTTCAAAAAGTTCAATAGGTGTAATGAATAAACTAGTTCATTTATACTGATGAGAGTCACACATGAACAAACTCTATGAATAAACTAATTTAGGTGTACCAAGAGTCATAAACAAACAAGCTTTGTGAATAAACTAGTTCAGGTGACATATTGAATTTATTGTTGTGAAGTTTTTTTTTTTGGAATCCTGTATTGCTCTGACAGAAGGTCTCTTTCCTGTGTTTCTATTGAGCAGGTGACACTAAGTTAAAAGTTATAAAATTCAATATTGTGATTAGTCATAGACTCTTCAATGTGAGAGCTTCTGAGTTACTTGGTATTGTCTCTATATATATAATAGAGTAGTACTTCCAACATCAAATAGCCATGTAATTTGGATGGATCAAGATTTCCTAGCCTTTGTAACTATAATCAATCGCACTCATGATCTATATATATATATATATAACAATATAAGTGTTCACTTATACCTTGTGTCTCTTCAGCAATTAAACCTGAAAAATAAAGAAAGATGGGAAAAAAACAAATTACTCTATCAAAAAGGGTGCAAGGGTTATGCAAACCCTTGAACTCAATGTTTCAATGGTTTGCATACCCCCTATGCCCTTTCTGATAGGAGTATATATTTTTTCCCTAGAGTCCTTTGTTTCCAGGGGTTAATTATGGTAAAGAGACAATTATATATAGGTCATCAGTTACACTATCACTTATATACGTCAACAGTTACCATTGATTTTCCCCACAAAACCTGAAATGTCTTTATCTATGCTAAATTGCATAGCCACATGGTGTTAGAGGTACTGCTGTTCTATTATATATATAGAGGAGGTCAGCTAGCTCAGAAACTCTCACTTGAAGAGTTTTGTATCCATATATCACGGTTATTATATAAAAACAGACATGTATTGTAAATGTTCACGTTTTTTTATAAACCGTTATTTATGTACTTAATACATAACGGTTGTCTACAAGATACCATTATTAAATTTTATTAAAAGCCGTTGTTCTTATTTACAAACCGTTATGTATGTTACTGAATAAATAATATTTGTAAAATGAGACGGTTATATATTATACAAGTATTACCATATATTATGATGGTTGTTTACAAGTGCTCGTTAATTATTATCACAACAACAGAACGATCATGGCTTTACCAAACTGTAATCCATAACGGGTGTTATATCATAACCGTTATAATAGATCCGGAATAAAAAATGGTTCGGAACCATAATGTATCTATGCCAAGCTTTTATAGCACCCACATATATGTCGATTTGAAATCATTATGTATGACAGTTAATAATCATCATATATCGCGTGATTTCTGTAGTAGTATAAATACAATACCACAGTTCACTTTTTTTAGAAAGATTAAGAAAGCGTAATAATTTTTTTTAAAGTATAATAAATTATTTTAAAGTATTTATATTTATTTATTTTTTAATTAGTTTATCTGACTTATAAACTAATAAATAATCTAATGATACATGATATATACCATGATTAAGTGATTTATTTAGTTTTCATAATTTTTCTAAAAAATTCAACTATGTCTTATATTTAGGATTGGAGAAGTATAATATTTTTTTGCCAGAAATTCTAAAATATAAATGACTTTGTATTGTTTAAATTAAAATTTATCGGAACCAGATTAAAATTGTAATGGAGGCTCAATAAAAAAATTATAGTGGAGATAAATATGAAATATGGGTAAGTTGGAAGATGGGGATGTGAATGTGAGAGTGAGTGGTACGATGGGGAGGGGGAAACATAAGGGAAGTGAATGAAGCAAGAGGGCGTCCTAACTTAGTAAATGACGCCATAATTGGAAGGCACTGCCCCTAACAAACAAAAGAGCCTTACTTCACTTGTTCTATTTGGATGATATGGGAATTTGGAATTGTTGTGATTGATGCCTTCCATTTTAGTAAAATTCAAGCCACAAGCCCCGTAGGCCCCAGGTTGCCATCACTCATCACTTTCAACTTTGAACTTTGAACTTGAAGGCCTGAAGTCGGCTCATCGCCAGTTCTCTCTTCATAACGTCATCATCTTCATCCTTACCCTCTGCGTCTCCTGCCTCCCTCCAAGTTCCTGCGCCCCAGTCATAGTTTTGGAGTTTTTTATTGTTTAATTCAACAACATTAATTTCCCTGTTAATGTCAACAAAGCGTTAATGTCCCCAGATTTTACATTAAATGCCTCTCATTACTCCCATTAAACCCAATCTGTACGGTCTCTGTCGCTTTATCCTCATGCTGCTTTTTTGAAAGAGAGGAAGAAAACGACAAAAATTTAAGAAATACTACTTTAAAAAAACCGGGCTGCGGGGGTTCATACAAAGGAAGGGGAAAAAAGTCGTATACGAGTAGAGTACAATGGCTCACGTTCTTTGTTGGCGCTTTTTGCAGGGGGCTTTTTCTTTCCTGATTGCCACTCGCTGTTGAAAAGTTTTTTGGGTCCCCAAAATTAAAATAGCCTCCTTTTTCTCTCTCTTTCCGCTTCTTCTTCCTCCGTATGGGTGTTGGGATTGAACGTTGCTCCCGCCCTACCTCCATCTCCTCTGTGCTTTACCAGATATGTCGGCCAACGATCCCGGTTTTATACTCTTCGGCCAAATGATGTCAGCATCTCAGATTCCGGCCACCTCTTCTCCGATTCCGTCCAACTCTCCTCCCGAGGTACGTTAACCATTCGTGCCTCAGCTTCATGCTTTAGGACTTTGGTATCTCCTCCTCTGTATTCACGTTCCTTCCAGTAAGATAGTCTCCTTTTTAATCTTCTAATCTAAGGGAAATTCTGGATTTTGTTATATTTTACATTGTTCTGACGCATCTGGGCTTCGATGGCGTAGAAAATAATATATGGGCTGTGACTTGTTTGGTTAAATACCATTAATGCCACCTACTGAATTTATTTCAATCTTTCATGAACACAAATGGGAGCCAAGTTGTCCTGCTCTGATTGATCAGCATCTTAGCATTTTTAATCACGAATGAACAGTTACTTTAGATTTTCTGGTAAGGCGTTTGCACGCATCGGCTATTGGTTGCCTACGTGCCTTTTCTTCATACTGATAAATCCCACTGTTCACTGCAATCTATCTGAAATTCCTCTCGTTTACTTCCGTTTTTTGTGTGTTGAACCTGTGACGAAGTCTTTGGTCAGATAAATGAAATAACAGTGAGTTCATGTAAAAGGCTAGACATGACATCTGCGAAAGTAAAGTTGAAAAGTGTAATTAATTCAAATTGAAGGAAGAAGTTGAAATATTCATGAAAGTAGATTAAGGTGAAACAAAAGTTGGATATACAATTTATTGATTTTGATGTATGTTTTCGTTTCTTGCATACCTCCGGTAAGTTGTCAATCTTCATTACATCTTAAATGAGCACTGATTATGATTTGCATTTTAGCATGATGGGAGTAGGTCAAAGAAATCTGAAGTCGGAATACCTTCTGCAGAAAACTCAGAACAACAACAAAATGAGCATCAGAAGAATGAGGCAACGAAGATAAGCAGTGCAGAAGAATTTAAAATGATGAAGAAACCAGACAAGATTCAACAGTGTCCACGATGCAACAGTATGGACACAAAGTTCTGTTACTTCAACAACTACAATGTGAATCAACCTCGACATTTCTGCAAGAGCTGCCACAGATATTGGACTGCCGGCGGAGCAATGAGAAATGTCCCAGTCGGCGCCGGAAGAAGAAGGAACAGGCAACTATCCTCGCCATACCATCGCCAAACTGCAGCATCCTCCGAAGGCATTCCAGTTCCAACCCCAAACACAGACTCATCTTCTCAACAACGTTTCACAACTCTTGAATCCTCATCAACTTTCAAGTCGTCAGCACCACCAGATAATACTAGTACTGTGTTGAGATTTGGTCCAGAGGACCCTGTTTCTGAATCTGCGAGTTCAATTCTAACCAATGCTAGTGGTGGTGCTCGTGGAAATGAAGTATCAGAACTTGCAATGCAATGGAACAGAGGTGTGTCCAATCTGATGAACACATCAAATGGTGTGCGGTGTTATCCTGCTGCTCCATGGGTGTTTCCAGTCCAGTGGTATGCTGATGATAAGATTGGCTCACAGAACATTCCTGTACAATTTGTGGCATGTTGGAGTAATGGGACTGGTGTTTCAATTGCCTCTAATGGTGCCTCTCTTCCTCAACCTCAACCAGTAATGACCCAGCCCATGGAAAACACTGATGAAGATAAATCAAACTGGTTTTAATCTCCACCTCAACCTGTAATTGTGACATGATCTTGTGCCTATTGCTGGCTTTTAGTCCATTTTTAAGAAAATCGGTTGAGGATATGTTTCTCTGTGGAACCGATTTTATAGTTTTAGTTGTTATGTCGTCCTTGATCAAGATCTATTGTGTAGTTTGATCCGTGAGAACCGATGATTCTTGGCGTTTGCGCCACTATAATGAACAAAGAAAAGGTTGTACCATGTTTAAAGTTAGTACAATGTTGAACCTTATATTTATCATTCACAGGATTCGAAACTAGTAGTAATATATAGAGATCTGCTGCGTTGGCCCATGCCCATGTGTATATATATGTATTCCACGTACGCCCCTTTTCATCTACCGAATCGAATCTTTTCTATAAACGAAGTGAGTGTTGGAGTGCAAGCTTGGTAAGTTTTTAGTTTTGGAAAATATCGATCTTGGGAAGAGTTCAATTCATAAGGTGAAATATAAAAATGGGTAGATGAGATTGGTGGTGAACAGTGAAAGTCAAAGTCAATGGGGTGTGGATGGTTGAATAGGGTAAGCAAAGTCATAAATCATAATTGGGGGATGGTCTGAAAAGTGCAGTTAGGGGCAGGCAAAGCTGACACTTTTGGCTTTGGAGGGACTTTTCGAAACCTTTCTTTTTGCAGAAAAATGAAATCTTTTTTTGACTTAAGGAAAGTTCGGATCAAAAAGCCATGCTTTGGGCTAGTGCTTTTTACGAGGAAAGACGCTTTCACTGAAAAAGCACAGATATTTTACTGCTCACTCCTCACTAGCATCTCTTTTCCGAGTCATCTCATGTGAAAAGACGTCCATTTTTGGGCTTTCCAGTCATTAAATAAATACCAACAACAGACCCACGTCAATTCTTCTTTAAACTTTAATCCTCCAAAGTTAAAGGTACACAACTACTCGTACTCACTTTCTTCTTTTTTGCCCCATTTAAACGTTTCCCCTTGCATTTGTTTTTTGCAAATGCAGAAAACTTAATCGGAAGGCAACCACCAAAAATCCCATTTCTCCCTCAAGCCTGCCACGTCACTGCTTACCAATTACTACATCATCCAGTTCAGGACCAGGAATACAGTTATGTGATGTCAACCACGTCTAGATTGGGTGGGTACATCCATTCTGAAATGAGCCCAATTATTGCGCAAATTTTAATATAATTAAATATCAATTATTTTTGCGCCATTAGCTCTGATCGATGTAAATCTAAGCTACTTAATCGCATTTTGAACATTTAAGTACTATGTCTTTGAATTGAATGGCATTTACTATTTTTTTAAAATAAGAAACTATATTTGATAGTTATATCAATCTGGTTCTTATTATAAATTTATTTTAATTAATTTTTTATCAATAAATGGCACTTAAGTTATTAAACAAGTCTTAAATTGATAAAGTTTTTAAAAGTTTTTTCTTACTAATTTTTTTTCTTTCAAATTATGCTCACCTCTATCTCATTTGTCTTTTTTCAACGAAAATTAAATAAGAGTAAAATTAGAAACCAATCAGTAATAACTGTCTAAGTAAACTTATATTTATGGCAAAAAATTTCTTTCACAATGGACTTGTAATACTCCCTTCGGTCCTAAATATAAGATAGAGTTGACTTTTTTTAAAAAAATATTAAGAAAGTTAAATAAGTTACTTAATCATATTATATATTGTGTATTTTAAGATTATATAATAGTTTATTAGCCAAACTAGTTAGTTTGGAAGAAAAATTAAAAATATAAATACTTTAAAGTAATTTAATTAACTTCTTTAATCTCTTCAAAAAAATCAACTTTATTTTATATTTAAAATCGAAGGGAATAAGAATTATGGTGTGCTTTGACCCTATACTGTAACCCATCCCTTTCTGGGAAAGAAGTCTCTCTACCAATTTCCCTCTCTACTTAATATCTTATTCTTAACCATTGAATCATATTTTAATGGGTGATATTTAATACAGTGTAACAATATTGTAGTTGTATATTTTTATCATATTTAATATTATAATACTATTTACTACATCATGAAATATCATCCATTAAAACATGATTTAATAGTTCAGACATTAAGTTGAGAGAATGATTAGTGGAGACACTCCTCTCCATTTTTTAAACATTTTTTGTATAAAAAGAGGAAAATTGTTGCTATTTATCTGTCTTTATAAAAATTTAACAAGACATTAATTGCTTTAATTATCGTAATCTTATATTCGTCAATTCTAAAAGTCAAATACAACAGTAGTTATTAAATAGAGTATGATTATATTGATTTTTTTTAAATGAAACACATTGATTATAATTATCAATTCGTATATTGTATTAAAAAGAATTAAAGGGAATTAAATAGAGTTGATCGAGTGGTGTAAGATCCTATTAGATTTCTTTAGGTCTCGAGTTTGACTCCTATAAAAAATATTTGTATTGAGAGAGGCATTCATGAATCCCAAACTAGACACCGGTGATAATACTAAAAAGAAAGAAAGAAACAGAGGGAGGGACCATTGACTCAGCGGGACCAACAGGGATTCGTCGTATTGTTGACTCCGGACTACTCAAAGTCATGTTTCAATTTTATTATCCATTCAACACCCTCGGCCTTTTTTGAGCATTTGCATTCAAATCACTTATCGGAGGGGGAAAAACCTCATTCAAGTCACTTCAACATTTGTTCAATGAAAATTGAAAACTACAATAATCCTGGTCTAGCACGAGAGAAAAGTGTTATTTTGGGGGTGATTTTCATAAATTACATCATTAAATTCTTTCATATGAATGTATAATTGTATCATTTATCATTTTGTTAAATTTTTTAGAAAAATATTGTATTTTAAATAAGGATAAAATTTAAGAGATGTTAAATTTTAAAACAAAGTTATTGAAGTCAAAGGTTTTTTATCCTTATAAAAGATGTTAAAAGTGATTTATAAATAAGATCAGAAGAGTATCTTAATATTAACTTCCCTGTGCTTTTATGATAGGGTATTATTAATTTATTCATACGAACAAAGTAATAATAGTTAACTTATTAAATATATTTGAAGTTGATAAAATTTTCTAATTTTACCTTTATTAAAGATGTTTTGATTGAATGGAAAAAATAAAAGAACAACATTTAAGTATTAATTATATAGACAAAATTAGGAAATAAATATTAACGATTCTTCTAGTGTTACACAGGTATTTGGGCTCCGTAAGGAGGCGCTAACTTGGCGCTGATAATGGCCATCGGCCAGGACAGATAGCATCGGGCTTCATAGTGATTGCCCATCTACACAAAAATTAAACAAATCTAATTGCAGGATGACTCTGCTACTGTTTATTTTGACATAAATTCTTACAACATTACAAATGTGTTATGCTTACGAATAAGTATATACGGTTTTCATTACACACACACGTAACATGATTGGGTTCTATAAAAATACTAGAAAGATTATAATTTTTTGTTTATTAGATGCCAACGTGGAGATGGTTTTACTATTATCAAATAGGTAATCAGAAGCTGTATATGTCGGTGTACATACATAAATTATTTGAAAATCTCGCGAGTATAAAATCAAAGATTTAATGAGGTGATAAATTAAAAAATTTAATTTATACATATATTGACTACTATAATTGAAAGAATTCAGTGTAATACCAGCGTTAGAAGAAAACGAAGTTATTCATTGGGGATGTAAACTTTTCATGGCATGGACTATAGTCAATTGTTTGAATCTGTTATACAGACAATCGAAAACACAAAAAAAAAAAAAAAAAAAAGGAGGAGAAATACTTAGATGTGTTTGATTCAAAATGTTGACATAAGAAAAATAATTGGGAACATAATACTTTGTCAGTGGTTAAGAAACATATAAACATAAAAGAGAGGATGAAGTAATTATTGAAGCATTGGGGCGGCAACATGATCGGCAACAAGAAATATAAAACGATGAAACGCTTATAGGTTTGACGCAGACGCAAACAAATGAGTGGTTAATGCATGGTGTATCTCTCTCTCTCTCTCTCACACACACACAAAGTTTCAATACCAAACAACAAATCCAGCTGTTAATGAGATGGTAAAAATAAGTTGATCTCTGCCTCTGGAGGCGGATCGTTCAAGGTCTTGAGGATGTCCTCTCTGCTGCATCGTCCATTCCAACTCAAGCATTCTCTCCAGGTTGACGACTTGACGTATAGCTTGTACTATTATTTTTTAAATTATCATAAAAATAAAGTTTGACATGTTGACAACGAGAACATAAACAAATACAAAGAGAATTGTTCAGATTCAGATATCATAATTAGCAACTCTTAATTATGCATGAAAGTCCACTGTCAAAAGTTGAATTCATAATTATTTCCATGTTCTTCCAATTTTTCTGCAAAATAATACAAATAATAAAATCGATCCAACATGCACGCATGAAAAGTAAAAAAAAAAAAAAAAACTGAAATCTTAAATTTTCCCCGTAATAGTATACTTTAAGTTCGGACTTTGGATATAATTTTGGAAGGCTTCTCACAAATATGAAATATAATTATATAAATATGTTTTGAATGGCTCGATATTAATTTTTAACAAGTTATATAAATACGATCATATCTATTTTTTTGATATTACATTAATAACAGAACTGACGCATATTAGCTGGGTTTTACATATATAATATGACAGTTAATCAACAAGTCATACGTATTATACTATTTAATGTCAACATGGTCATTAATGTCAATTTCTTTGGCCTCTGGCTCTCTATATACAGATGCTCAGAGATCACAACCCTCTCAAGCAACAACGCAAATTCACTCGGTAGCTAACAGCAAGTACACATAAGCCAAGAAACCAAACAATAATGAAGATATCAGTTGCTGTGTTCGTCTTGCTGGTGGTGATTCCCATGGCATTTGCTCAGCTTAAGGCCGGATTCTATGACTCCTCCTGCCCAAAAGCAGAGTCCATCGTCAAGCAAGTGGTTCAGAAGCGATTCAACAGCGACAAGACCATCACTGCAGCCTTGCTTCGCATGCACTTCCACGACTGTTTCGTCCATGTGAGGATCATGCACTTGTATATAATTTGAGTTATATATATATATATATATATCATTCCTTGTGACGAATTAGACTAACTCATTAATAACATGTTGAAATTATAACTTCATTAGGTATATATATTAGGTTTGTCTTTTTTGTCAAAATAGCTTAAGCCAATTTGACTAGACTTATCTTTAACATTATATACTTTTAATTCATCTTTAATTTGCCATTGGATGTGGGACTTAATTATTTGTTCTAATATAACATTCACCGCGACAGGGTTGCGATGCATCTTTACTCATAAACTCCACTGACGCGGAGAAAGATGCTGGCCAAAACTCGAGCGTACGAGGATTTGATCTGATTGACGAGGTTAAGGAAACGCTCGAAGCAGCGTGCCCTTCAACCGTGTCGTGTGCTGATATCATAATACTAGCCACCAGAGACGCCGTGGCTGTCGCAGGAGGACCTAAATACGAGGTTCCCACCGGACGACGCGACGGGCTCGTCTCTAGAAGGAGTGACGTCGACTTGCCGTCACCAGGGATCTCTGTGCAAAATGCCTTGGATTTCTTTGCCGACAAGGGAATCGAACGCCGAGACATGGTGAGCCTTATGGGTGGACACACAGTGGGAAAGGCATCTGGTACATTTTTGGACGCCAAGACGCCATCCGTAGTGGATAATCAGTATTATAAGGAGATTCTTCGAGGAAACGGCGTTCTGCCTATTGATCAAAATCTTGCTGTTTCTAAGTCAACTAAGAGTATTGTCACTGCTCTTGCATCTAACACTACCGACTTTATGACCAGCTTCGCTAATGCTATGATCAAGATGGGTCGAATTCAAGTTCTCACTGGTAATGCTGGAGAGATTCGGAATAAATGCGGAGCTTTCAACAATTAATTAAGCTCAATTGCAGCAATTATAATGCTGCAATTTTCTTTATTGTGAAATGTGAAATTGTATGCTTTTGTTTCTATTTATATTTCGAAGTTGATTGACGTGATGTAGTCAAATAATAGAGTTATTAGCCAACATGGGACATAGAATGCAGCAACGCTGCATTTTTTTTCCTTACACCGCTTCTATTATTGTAATAATAATAATAATGGGTGCGTACGCTTATGCAAATGAGAACAGTTTTTTAATGAGGAAACTGGACAGCGACTTTGAAAAAGGACACTCGAACGAGACAACCTAAGTGGAACATTTTAGAAGGAATGGGTTACTTAATTATACATGCAAACAGGTCTAATTTTAAGGTTAGCTATACATGGCACCTAGCTAGCTGCACAATTGTGGACGTGTGAGCGCTTACACATAGAATTGCAGCTGGATGCATACGAGTTAGGTCCACCATTTTTTTTTTTGATAATAGAAAGTTTAGGTAGGTTCGGCACCAGTCCCCTGCCAAGGCCAGGGCACGAGTTAGGTCCACCATTTATAGACAAATTATTCCTCATCTTTTAATTTTTTGGTTCGTATATGTGTGTGTTTATCTTTTAGCTTACCATAAGTACATGGGTCGCAAGTAGTATAAAAAAGTGTCGTTCCTACGAGGATTAAGGCAAAAATGGGCTAACAAATATAATTATGCTCTTAATTAGGTTGGGCAAATTCATTTTGAGTATTTCAATTTGTGAAAATAATTTTTTGTTCAAAACAAGGTAATTCGACTAAGCAAGATAAAATTTGATTCTAATTTCAAGAAAATAGAGCTTAGGTTTATTTCTTCCCCTTTCGTACTTTATAAAACTAGATTAATTTTCTCTCAAATAGTATTTCAATAAATATATGTATTAGTTTAATATTCAAAAAGCACTTGACAAAGCTCTCTCAAGTCAAAATCAAGTTTTTCTTTTAATTTCATTAAAATACACAATGTCTTGCTACAATTAATGAAAATCAACTTTAAGAAACAATCTTAATGTGACAATGCAAGGTTAGTAAATATATCTCTATTTTACTAATAAACGATCCATTTATCAAATAAATTTCAAATCAAGCATGATTTTAAATTTTAGCCAAGTTCTACACCTAGATTAAGTCTCTCAAGTCTAATCCAAATGAATAGATCAATCTAAATAGTGGCCAAACATTTAGAAACATTATTAAGCAGATGATAAAATCAACACATACCATATCATTAACTACTAAAAGAGTAGAATAATCAAGTCTTAATCCATACAAGGGTTCAAAAAAATCTTAGAATGAAGAGTTTAGCTACTCATGTTCAGAAAATAGCTATAAACACACCAAATAACTATAGCCATATCAAAAAAATCAAGAAGGAAGGAAAGGAAAATAAGCAAAGCTAAGGGAAATGAGCTTGAATCTCCTTCAAGAACATTAAACCCTAGTAAAAATAAGCTCCAAAATCGCCCTTGAAATGAAGAATGGCACTGTTGTTCATGAATTTTAGTATTTAAAGCCTAGAATCATTTCTAACCTCAAAACGCTTAGTTTCATTTACTGTCGCTAGCTGCAGTCAAGAGAGGCAGTGATTGTGGCTAAAAACTTTCTATCATGTTTCTGACCATTGCTGCGACCAAATAATGCTTTGACTAAGGTCAAAAGCTCCTCTTCTTATTGTCCCATCTTTTTAAGCTCCTTTAATTTCCAATTTCTTAATCATTGATTTATGCTTTAAATGGCTCCACATGTGGTGCAAATGATAACCTATCGACACAATATAATAAAGCTTATAAAAACCAATGTTGATGAAATATGACAAAATATTCACATTTAAATCAAGAATTCTATCCTTTTATCTCAAATATCAACTAGGCACATTTCCCTTATATATGTATCTCCAATTATATGTATGAATATACCAAAAAATGTGAGAAATTACAGGCAAATGTGCTGAAATGACAAGAATTTCATGAGGTTAATAATATGACACTGACTACTAAACATTTAGTTTGAAGAACATGCATAATAAGTACAAACATGGAGTAACACTTAGCTTGTTCCAATAATATTGATAAGAATTGATAATATACTTCATGTACGGGTGCGACATATGTCTAATATCACAGACTATCATATGAGAATATGTTAAGCACGAAATTTGTTAATATATTTGTAAATAATGCAATTTGAGTCGTGCCATTTAATTTTATCCAAGGGAGTTTTTGATTTCTAGTTGTCATTATATAAAAAAAAAATGCTCACGGCCGTATGGTAGGCACTACAGTTAATAAGCAAATGAGAATTGATATTTTTGAAAGTGGACAACGACTAAAAACAGACTTTCAAACGAGACAATTGGATTTTTTTAGAAAGAAAAATATTACTTGTGAACATGTCCAATTTAAAGATAATTGTACAAATCTAAAACAAGTTCTCATTCATGTAATGTTACGTATAGGTATATATTTAAGTAAATACATTTGAAAAATTCAATTTGAAACCGACATTCGTTTCCTAACATTATGACTTTCCTGACGGTGAGAGATATGCTTGATGGTGGGGGATATGCTTTTGACTTCTAACACTCCCTCTCAAGTTGGAATATATTATTGATCATGCCTAATTTGTTATAAAGATATTTAACTCGTGTCCCATGTAAAGCCTTTGTCAGAAGATTTGCTAGTTGGTCGTTGAATCGTATGTGCTCTGTAGATACAATATGTTCTTTGATCTTATTACGAATAAAATGACAGTCAATCTCAATATGTTTTGTTCGTTCATGGAACACAGAGTCAAACTATATGAAGTGCTGTTTTATTGTCACACCATAGTTTTACAAGCAATGTCGTGGTGATGCCAATTTCCTTCAAGAGTTGAAATACCCATACAATTTCTTGTACTTACTGTGACATGGCTCTGTATTCCGCTTCTGTACTTGATTTTGATATAACTCCTTGCTTTTTACTTTTCCACGATATCAAATTTTCACCAATAAACACACAGTAACTCGTAATTGATCGTCTTGTGACCTTAGATCTTGCATGATCTGCATCACAAAAATACTCGATTTTAGTGTGCCCATAATCTGTATAAAGAATGCCAAGACCTTGAGAACCTTTCAAATAATACAAGATATATTCTAAAGCTTTCCATTGTGCCATAGTTGGTGATGCCATGAATTGGATGAGCCTACTGACTGAGAAAGTTATATCAAGATGAGTTACTGTTAGATAATTCAGCTTCCCAATGAGTCTTCTATATCTCTCAATAAATGGAAACGACTTTAATTTCTCTGGATCAATCTTTTTCTTCAAATCATCAGGAAGCTCATCAAACATACTAGCATCAAGATCTAGGAAGGGATTTGAAATAATGAGAATGTTGCTTAGTACAACTCCAAGCTTTCTAGTCTCTTTTAAGAGATCGAGAACATACTTCCTTTGAGTTAAAAGAATACATTTCTTGCTTCTCAAAACTTCAATATTAAGAAAGTACTTTAATGACCCCAAATCTTTTGTCTGGAAATGAGAATTCAAGAAGACTTTAAGTTATGAGATTCCGGAAATGTTATTCCCTGCAATCACAATATCATCAACGTATACTACTAGAAGAATAATGCCTACATCAGATTGCTGGTAGAATATAGAGTGATCATACTTGCTTTGACATAATCTAAACTTCTTGACTACATCACAGAATCTATTAAACCAAGCACGAGGGGTTTGCCTCTAGACCGTACAATGACTTTCGGAGGTGGTACACTTTCCTATTCTCCCCCTGATCAACAAACCCAGGTAGTTGCTCCATATAAACTTCTTCAAGGAGATCACCATTCAAAAATGTATTCTTAACATCCAACTGATACAAATCCCAATGCATATGTAGCAGCCAAGGAGATAAGAAGATGAACAGAGGTTAGCTTAGTCACAGGAGAGAAAGTCTCAAAATAATCAATACCATAATTTTGTGCATACCTTTTGGCAACAAGCCGAGCTTTTAATCGTTCCAAAGAACCATCTGTCTTAGTTTTAACAACAAACACCCATTTACATCAAATGGCTTTCTTCTCAGGAAGCAAATCAACAAGAGTACAGGTACCAACATTTTCAAAGGTCATAAGTTCTTTTTCCATTGCTGTACGTCAACCAGGATGAGTCAAGGCTTGGTGAAGGATAGTAGGGGTGGAGATGGAATCAAGGATGGCTACAAGCAAAAAGGAAGTAAGGGACAAATTCTAGTAAGACGTAAATGAGGATATAGGATAGGTACAATCAGCATATCTTCTGGGAAGACAACAAGGATGGGTACCTTTCCGGAGGACAATAGGTAGGTCAGGAGAGAGATCAATAGTAGAATCAGAGGCAATTGGGTCAGAGATAGCAATGGGAGGATTTGGGAAATCAGGAACAAAAACTAAGGAGTCATGACCAGAATCCGTCGGTGAAGTAGTTACTGTTGATGGCAAAACATTAGTAGCATTAGTATCATTGATGACATCAAGTTTTGGAGCAGCAGCTTGTACTGGTGAGAGATGGACACGATAAACCAGGACATCATCAGACTCAATAATAATAGATGGAGACTTAGAGGAGGTCAAAGATGCGAAGAAAGTAGAAGACTCATAAAAGGTCACATCAGTGAATACAAGGTAATGACGAAAATCAAGAGAGTAACACCGATAACCTTTTTGAACTAATAATAGCCAAGAAAAACACATCTTAGGGACTTGGGATCAAGTTTACAAATACTAGGATGGACATCCCAAATAAAATAGACACTACCAAAGATTTTAGAATCAACAAGGAAAAATTTGGTGGTGGGAAACAGAATGGAATACGGAATATCCCTACCAAGAACAACCAAAGGCATACGATTGATGAGAAAATATGAAGTAGATACGGCATCAGCCAAAAAATTTTTGGGGATAGAGGAATGAAACATGAGAGTTCGGGCAGCTTCTAAGAGATGTCGGTTCTTTCTTTCAACAATATCATTTTGAGCAGGGGTATCAACACAAGAGGACTGGTGAAGAATACCATGACTTTGCATGTAATTGGTGAATGACATGGAAAAATATTCTTTTGCATTATCACTTCATAAGATATTTACAGAAGTGTTAAACTAGTTTTGAATTTCAGTACAAAAATTATGAAAGTGAGTAAACAATTCAGAATGCTGTTTCATGAAGTAAAGTCGAGTGGTTCGGGAAAAATCATCAACAAAAGTGACAAAATAACGATAAACAGTCTGAGACAAAACTGAACAATGACCCAAAATATCAGAATGTACTAATTCAAAGGGAGGCACAGCCTGTTTATTGACACAAGGTGCCAAATGAATACGATGGCGTTTGACAAACTGACATGACTCACAATTTAAAGTAGACATAAATGAAAGCTGAGGATACAATTTGTGGAGAAAGGACATAGACATATGACCGAGATAACAATGAACTTCAAACGGAGACGACCTACCAAAACAAGCAACAGAATGTGGCATCTGATCGTCAAGGATGTTATGCCCACCAAATTCATTGCCTCTACCAATAATTTACTTTGTCGATAGATCCTGAATTAAACAGTAGTCAGGGAATAGTGAAATAAAACAGTTTAAATAACGAGTCAGTTTACTTAGAGACAAAAGATTAAAGGTGAGATTGGGAACATTAAGAACAAAAGATAGTGAAGGGATGTAGTTGGTTTAATAGTTCCTAATCCAAGAACATGGATGGGGAACCATTGGCAACGAATATGGATGATGGGTTAGCATAGAAGGTATATGATGAAAACAAATGATGATTATCTGCCATGTGGCCTATTGCACTAGAATCAATGACCCACTTTGTCGAAGTAGTAGTCAGACTAGAAGATAGAGTACCTATAGCTAGGGCTCTTGGAGGTGAAGATCCAGAATCAGATGGACCAGGTGTCTGGACAATATGAACAAGGCCACGCTGTTGATAACGCTGTTGTTTATTTAACAATTTTTCATAACTTTTCTTAATGTGACCAGGTTCCTTGCAATAATTGCAGATAATACTGCCAGAATTCATTGTCGGAGACCTAGTGCTTTGTTTATACCCATAATTCCCTGAATCAAAGGGACCACGCCCAGCTAGAACATTTGCATTTGGATCAACAGAAGAATGAATCAAACTATCAGCACGAACAACCCGTGAGAAAACGTCTTCAAGAGAAGAAAGCTTTTGACTAGACAAAATTTAAGAACGAATAGTTTCATAAGACAAGTCAAGAGCTTCAAGGAAACTTATGATATCTTAAAGTTCCAAATTCTTGATATGATTCCACTGATCTGCTTGCGGAGACATGAGTACTTTCATTTCCTCATACATCCTCTTGAAGTCTAAGAAGAAATCTTTCAATGGACGATCTTATTGTTGAGAACAATAAAAACTTTTACAGATTTCATGAACTCGAGTAATATTTCCTTTTCCAGGAAACATAAATTCAAGATAATTCATGATTTTCTTTGACAGTGTAACAATGGCTAACAAAAGACAGAATCCGCGGTTCAATAGAGTTCCAGATTTGAAACAAAATTCGAGCATCCGCTCTTTACTAGGCTAAAAGTTTTGTTTCATCACCAGAAGGAGGATATTCAGTTAAATGTGTTTCCATCTCTATGCCCAAAATATATATTATAACAGTTTTATTCCAATCACTATAATTTGTCCAGTTCAACTATGAAGCAATAATCTTAGCAGATATAGGTAACATATCATATGTCTTAGATTTAACCATATGGAATAAACAAGCAAGTTGAAAAAGCTTAAAATTGAGATCACAAAAGGTATCGAACAGGAGTTAGCTTACTTGTCAAAATGAACTCCAAGTCACGATAAAAGAAAAATGAGCTCCCAAGTCAAAAAGCTTACGCGTGATCTTCCAAGTCAAGAATGACTTACTTGTGATTAGCACCCACAAAGTCCAATGCAGTAGGTGGCGCCCAGTTGAATTTTTTTTTTTTGCACAAGCCCAATAGTAGGCAGCGGCCCAGTCAACGAGAATGTGAGTTAATCAAATTGAGGAAACAAGTAAGCTTCTGATGCGTTGTTTGGAAGAAGCAAAAAAACGATGAGGAAGATCTGAAGGAAGAGATTGAAGTGATGGAATTAGATTACACCACCACTAGGGACGGAACCACTGGAGAAGACAACTGTGCAGTGCGTGTGGTCAGATGAGATGCCCGCGAAGACAGATATGAAACTAAATGGAGAAACTTTGATTAAAAAAAATGGAGGTTTGTTGCCGGAAAATAAAAATGGAGTTCTGAAAGTACACTAGCACTGGTACCATGTATAAATCTAAAACAAGTTTTCATTTATGTAATGTTACACATAGGTATATATACAAGTAAATACATTTAAAAAATTCAATTTGAAACCGGCATTCATTTTCTAACATTATGACATTTCTGATGGTGGGGATATGCTTTTGACTTCTAACAATAATATATAAATATTTTTCCGGGAGTTATTCATCCTTTCCAAACGCAGCATACTGTATTGTGCTCTCCTAGTGTGTTTGTTCCCCCTTTCTTTCTTATCATTAGAAGTCTTTGTGAAATAACTCTGATGGACAAAAAAAAAAAAAAAAAGGGCTCTAAAAAATCTGTGTAAGGAAACAGAGTTATAGAATTTGTTTACCGCGAACTCACACACAAATGGAATTTGCACCATAAAAAAGGGGAGTTGCTTTGATTTTGATGGAACAATTTAAGTACATGCATTAAGGCTGGATGACTGTTATTGGTAGGTACACCTTTACCATCATTCATAGATTATTTATAAATAAATATGTTGTGTTAAATTTATGTTTATATATCATATACATGCTAATCTTTTACTAATTTCTTTGTTCATAAGTATGATAAATTTTGTGCACTAAACATTTATATAAAGAAAATCATGAATATCTAAACTTGGTGTGGTTCTTTTAAAATAAAGTTTTGTGTGACTTATAATCTCATAACCAACAATGTCCTAGATTCAAATTTTATTGCTGACGATATAAGAATTTCGTTGGTGAGTATATTTATGAGTATTTTTATAAATAATCTTTTAAGTCCGAAGATATGACATGACTGTAGTAAGCCCTTTGAAACGCTCATAGGTTTGACGCAGACGCAAACAAATGGGTCAATACATGATGAATCTCTCTCTCTCTCTCTCTCTCTCTCACACACATAGTTTTACTGCAAAAAAAAAAAAACAATCCAGTTGTTATTGAAATTGCAACGATAATCTGATCTCCGTCTGGAGGCGGAGCGTTCAAGGTCTCGAGGAAGTCCTCTCTGCTACATCGTCCATTCCAACTCAAGCGGTCACCAAATGGCTCTGCATTGGTCCACCCCATCATTTAATTTATTCGTAGGTTTATTTTTATCGTCCCACCAAAATTCATGGTCAACTTTGATTTCAATTATAATTTTCAATGCGATCCAGGTTGACGATTTGACTGTGTATTCTCTTTTAAATCGCCATTAAAATAAAGTTTGACATGTTGGCAACGGGGAGAAAACAAATACAGGGAGATACAGTTGTTCAGATTCATATATCATAATTTGCAACTTTTATTCATGAAAATCCACTCTCAAAAGTTGATTTCATAATTATTTCCATGCTCTTCTCGTTTGTTTGCTTGATAGTACAAATAATAAATCGGCCCAACATGCACGCACGAAAAGGGTTAAAAACTGAAATCTAAAATGTTCCACATAGAATAATACTTTAAGTTCGGACTTTGGATATAATTTTCGAAAGCTTCTTACAAATATGAAATATAATTACATAAATATGTTCTAAATGACTCGATATTAATTTCAGTAAGTTATATAAATAGGATCGTCATATATTACTCCCTCCCATCCTTAATTAATATAAAACATATATATTGAGAGTTGATGTTGGTTCTAAATATAAGATTAATTTTCATATGTATTAATCTTTTTATAATTTATTATTATTGATGACAATAATCAAAAAGGAAAGGGAACGAGAAAATTAAGGAAGATGGTTAGGGTGTTTTAAAATATAAATGTCATATTAATTAATTTAACAAAATTTCTTAATCTAATCAAATTAGATAAATATATTTTATATTAAGTATAGGAGGGAATATTATTTAATTAACAGGATGATTTGACAACTTTTTTTGCGGGGATGAAGCCTAAATATGGCAATTGGCAACTTGGGCATTAATGTCAATTTGTTTGCCCTCTGGCTCTGTATATATGCATGCTCAGAGATCACAAGCTCCCTCAAGCAACAACGCAAATTCACTTGGTAGCTAATCGAGCACAAGCAATTCGCAATCGATCAGCAAAATATACATATCTAAAAGCCAATAAGTAACCGAACAATGAAGATATCAGTTGCTTTGTTGGTGTTGATGGTGATGCTTCCCATGGCATTTGCTCAGCTCAAGGTCGGCTTCTACGACTCCTCATGCCCAAATGCAGAGTCCATCGTCAAGCAAGTGGTCCAGAAGCGATTCAACACCGATAACACCGTCACTGCAGCCTTGCTTCGCATGCACTTTTCACGACTGTTTCGTCCATGTGAGCTTAGCACCACTTTTATAATTTCAGTTATATATCATTCCTTGTGATTAATTAGACTAACTCACTAATAACATTCACCCTCACAGGGTTGCGATGCATCCTTACTCATAAACTCCACTGACGCGGAGAAAGACGATGGTCAAAACGCCAGCGTCCGAGGATTTGATTTGATCGACTAGGTTAAGGAAAGCCTCGAAGATGCGTGCCCTTCAACGGTGTCGTGTGCTGATATCATAACCCTAGCCACCAGAGACGCGGTGGCTCTCGCCGGAGGGCCTAAATACGAGGTTCCCACTGGACGACGCGACGGAAACATCTCTAGAAGAAGCAACGTTGATTTGCCACAACCAGGGATCTCAGTGGAGGATGCGTTGCATGTCTTTGCCGACAAGGGAATCAAACGACAAGATATGGTGAGCCTTATGGGTGGACACACTGTGGGAAAGGCATTTGGTCAATTTTTGGACTCCAAGACGCCATTCGCAGTGGATAATCAGTATTATAAGGAGATTCTTCGAGGAAACGGCGTTCTGCCTATTGATCAAAACCTTGCTGTTTCTAACTTAATCAAGAGTATTGTCACTGCTCTTGCATCTAACACTACCAACTTTCAGACCATCTTCGCTAATGCTATGATCAAGATGGGTCAAATTCAAGTTCTAACGGGTAATGCTGGAGAGATTCGTAAGAAATGCAGTGCTTTCATCAATTAATTAAGCTCAATTATTGCCGTAATTAATATAATGTTGCAATTTTTTTTATATTTACTTTATTGTGAAATTTTTGAAAACAACCTCTTTAAGTGTGGGGTAAAGTTGCGTACGCCTACCCTCTTCAAACCCCACATGTTGGGGACATATTGAGCCATCTTTTTACTTTGTGGTAAAATAATAAATTGTACGCTTGTTTCTATTTATATTCGGAAGTTGACATCATGTAGTAATAGTAAATTGTACTTTTTTTATAATAATAAGAGGTTCGCACAATTAAAGCAAATGAGGACAGCATTTTCTTTATGAGGAAACTGGACAGCGACATTGAAATTAAGGGACGTTCGAACGAGACAAGTGGAACTTTTTAGAAGGAAAAGGTTACTTATTCTTGTGAGCAAGTCAAATTTTAACGTCAGCTGGCACCTAGCTAGCTAACTGCACAATTGTGGACGTGTGGGCGCTCATAGAAACATTGTAGAATTAGGTCATCATTATATATACATATTATTCCTCATCTTTCGATTTTTTCGTTCGTATATATATGACATTGTCTATTAAACTTTTAATTTGAAGAAAATGCATACGTATAACAAGTGCAAACATGGAATAACACTTTGGACAACCAAAATTTGTTCCGGTATTGATAGGAATTGATCTTATACTTCACGGCTGTAACATATATAGATCTGAGATCACAAATTATCATATGAGAATTTGTTAAGCAAACAATTTGTTATACATTTGTAACTAATGCAATGGGACAATATGGGAGTCGTACCATTTGATTTTGTCCCAGGGAGTTTCTGATGTCTAGATGTCATTATTAAAAAAATAATAATAATACACACGGAGATTTAATAGGCACCGCAATGAAGCAAATGAGAATTGATATTTTTGAATAAGGAAACTACCAAACTGCAAGAGGACTAATAAGAGACTTTCAAACGAGACAAATGGAACTTCTTAGAAAGAAAAATGTTACTTATACTTGTGAACAGGCGCAATTTAAATATAAAAACTTATCATATGGCTAATTAGCTGTATATTTGTGGACGTTAAGCACATGGCATTGAGTCTGGATGTATGTTATTGATAGCCTGATAGGTCCCCCAATACAGTCATAGATACATTTGTAAATAAATTTGTTACGTTAAAATTATGTTTATGTGCTCCGTCCGATCCAGTTCTTAATATAAGATATATCTACCTAATTTGATTAGATTAAGGAAGTTAGTTGAGTTAGTTAATATGATATGTAGGAGTATTTTCTAAAATGCTCTAGTCGTCTTTTTCAATTTCCCCATTCCCTCTCCTCCTTAATTATTATTGAGAGAGTATCAATAGGAGTAAATTTAGAAAAAAATGACAAATATGAAAACTTTGTCTTATATTTAGAACCAAGATCAACTCCCAAAATATATTTTATATTAAAGACTGGAGGGAGTATATCCTATCTATTCTAATCTTTTTCTAATTTCTTCGTTCATAAGTATGATAAATTTTATGCATTAAACATTTTATTTAAAGAAAATCATGAATATTTAAACTTGGTACGATTCTTTTAAAATAAAGTTTTGTGTGATTTATAATCTCACAACCTACACAGTCCTAGATTCAAATTTTATTGCTGATATAAGAATTTCGTCGGCTACTAATTTATAAGTACTTTTATATATATATAAATAATCTTTTAAGTCCTAGGATATGCCTTGACGGTAGTAAGCCCATTGACTCAACCCGCCTAGACTTAACCCAAAAAAAAAAAAAACGTTGTACATTCTTTTTTTAATTTTAAAACTGGAATAGCTCTTGGAATGAACGTACGTACGACGGGACGAGGACGCAGTTCAGCCCAAGACGTTCAATTTATTTTTTTCGTTGAACATTTTCGTAGATGTTTGGAGATTCCGCTATATATATCGATGAATACTTTATGCTTATCCATAGTGCTTAACGTTTACTTCCCCCATTATGTATAGTTATCATCGTGGTTGACCTAGGATCGTTGGATGTTAAGTTGAGGCCCTTGTAATTATGTAAGAATTAATATTTAATTGTCGATTATTTACTAAGTTAGCAAAGGCGGCAAAATCATCCCGGGCTAGCTACATGATCTCAAAGTATAAAATATAAATAATGGATTCTTCATTGAGACCAAAAGCACAATACAGTTACGAGGGAAAATCAAGTAAGCATGTCTATACACAACAAGAAGAACAAGAGTTTAATGTTGCTCTTAGTTTTCTTGTTTTACTTCCACAAACTTCCCTCCGGATTTGGAGCTCTACAGGTCGGTTTCTATGGCTCTTCCTGTCCAAAAGCAGAGTCCATTGTACAGCAAGTGGTGCAGCGCCGTATCATCGCCGACAAGTCCCTCGCCGCATCTCTGCTTCGCTTACATTTCCATGATTGTTTCGTCAAGGTAAGGCACTAATGAAAATTCGTTTCTTCCCGTAAAAATATAAGCCAAAAACAGTTAATTAGCAATGGAATTCGGTTACTGTTTAATTAGTGACAGTCTGATTGAATCGTACTGATTCACTGTTTTTTTTTTGCATAAATCATGATGAAGAACACGTTAAATAACTGTGTTATGTGATTCCTCGCCCAGGGATGCGATGCCTCGCTTCTGATAGGCTCCGATAACAAGACTGACTCGTCTAGAACAGAGAAAGGCGCGCTTGATAGTGAATTCCTTCGAGGATTCGATGTGATCGACGAAATCAAAGAAAGATTGGAAGCCGAATGCCCTTCTACGGTATCGTGTGCCGATATCATAGCCCTCGTGGCCAGAGATGCTGTGGGCCTAGCTGGAGGGCCCAAATATGAGGTTTTCACGGGGAGGCGCGATGGCAATGTTTCAAATATCACCGATGTAAAATTACCACAGCCTGAATTTCCAATGAAGCAAGCTCTTGATTCCTTCACCGAAGTTGGGTTAACATTAGAGGACATGGTCACCCTATTGGGTGCTCATACGATTGGTGTTGCCCATTGTGGTTTCTTCGCATCTAGGCTTGATGATGATGAACCAATACCTGGTGAGAGTCAATCTAATTATCTCCCTCCAATGGATCCTGCGTTGAAAGCCAAGCTGAACAAGATTTGTACGGATGATTTTCGAAAAGTGTTTATGGACCAAGACACGCCTTTTGTTTTTGATAATTCGTTCTATAAGCAGCTTCTTGTGAGGAGGGGTATATTGGAACTGGATCAACGTCTTGCTTTTCATAATTCCTCTACAGCACTTGTTTCCAGGTACGCAGCAGACAATGAGGCGTTTTTGCAGAGCTTCGCAAGAGCCATAGTGAAGATGGGAAGCATTGAAGCTTTGACTGGAGAGGAAGGCGAGATTCGAAAGAATTGCAGAGCTTTTAACAATCCCAGGTAGAACTAATTATACTGGATAGACTAGCTAGCTAGTTAGCTTCCTCAAAAATTGGGCCATGTAAACTAAGTATATGTAGTTCCAATGGCTGGTCAAAATTATGTTTGCATTTGTTCATGTTTAGCTCGGATGTCAGAAGTAACAAACGACAGAAAAATCACACACGGAAATGGTTTGCTTCAATTCGCATCTTTTTTGTAATTATTTTTTTGACCGGAGAATTCTCATTGTTACTGCGTGTATAATTAATTAATAGATGTCGTTGTTGGCGTTGTACGGATCACAACTTACAGCCGAAGCACTAAGCACCTAGTTTCCATGTGTTTATTGGAGAAAAAGGATCTTTGATTTTGACTAAAAAACATTCCATGTTCCTGTCTTCTTTCTACATCCAAAACTCCAAATGAGGTCCTTAGCAGTCCACAGTACATTTCCACTTGGGATATATAGGCAAATAAAATTTTATAAATTTAAAATAATAAAAATCCTAAATTAAGTTCAGTAGCACTGGATTTGAATTCCAAATATATATGCGAAAGACGTATGCATAGTGATAACATATCAACTCTTGAGGGTAAGGCTAGCATGTAGCCTCTCGAGTGCTCGTGAGTGGACAAAGAGGCATTTTACATTGCAGCTGAATGAGTGAATATATTGTTAGGTCCACGTATATTCTAGTCATTGTACTAGATGATATTTATATAAACAATTTACAAATATGCTATGTCTTTTAGTTATTTATTAGTTCATAAATGTGATGAACTTTCGAGTTTGAAAGATTAAAATTGAGTGAAGAAAATGCACAAATGTAAACATGGTGAAATATAATTATGTTCATGCAAATAAAAAGTTTATCTTTGAAAGGAAATTCGTGATAGCAAAGTTCAACGGACATAATGTTTTTGATAGCAACAAAGTGGCCTTATCTCCATAACAAGGATAATATAAGTTTGAATTCCATAAAGCATACTAAACTATTTGCACTCCAACCTTCAAAAAGAATTAGACTTAAGCCCAAAATGTTTTGGAATGCCTTCTATCACATAAAAAAAGGAATAAAACTCTTGATAGCAAGGTTCAACTAACGTACATAAAACTAATTAGGGAGGAACATATTCGGAAGATCCCTGGAGCTTGGGCTTTTTGTGCTTAGTTATCATCAATCGTGGTGGACGTAGGATTCCCTTGAATTGAATGGAGTTAAGCCCCTAGCAGCTGGATCGGTCCAGAATTCATAGCTTCATTATCGTTCAATGCTACCAGAAGGATCAATCGTCGGCAAGCTCTGCTTCTGCCCACTATATAAATACATGACTCAATCAAGACCAAAACCAGGCAAGAAGCATGGCTCCACTCAACAAAACCAACAACATGAGTCCAATCCTGCTCCTATTCTTCTTGATCTTCTTCTTCCTCCACCAACTTCCCTCTGCATTTGGTGACCTGCATGTTGGTTTCTATGGCTCTACCTGTCCAAAAGTGGAGTCCCTTATACAGAAACTGGTGCAGCAATGATTCAGACGCTCGCATCCTTGACCGCCGCTCTTCTTCGCTTGCACTTTCATGACTGTTTTATCAGAGTAAGACCCTACTAGCACTAGGAGCCAGTTTCGGCCGGTGCTCATCACAATGATCTAATTTGGATGGATCATATTGAATTTTTTCATGTTTTTTTTTCAAAGGAATTTATTTTAATGTGTACAAAATCCAAAATAAAGATAATCTATTAATTATAAGTTTTTCAAAAAATGATTTTTAAATTTAAAAAATCATCATTTGAAAATATTAAATCCAAATCTTTGAAATTCCATTTGAATTGTGTAAATCTCAATGCATTGATTACCTCTCGATGCTTATAATTGTCATAAGCATTGAAATGGTGCCCCACTAAAACACCATATATAAATCTTTTGCCGCATGAATTGATGATCATGTTGTATATATATTGTAACGGTCATACAAACAATCAGCAAATAATGTACTCTACTCAATAATATTGAACAATTTCTAATGAAAATCCTAAACTCAATACATTCAATAGGTTCGTTGTATAAGGGAAAACAACAAAACTTCACTACAATAAAAATTAGAAGAGCATAGAATAAGAGTAGGAGAAGAGAAGAGAGAAATCCAGTCACAGTAACAGTGCCACTGGCTAGAGAGAAGAGAGACGCAAGAGAGAAGAGACTTCACATAATTCATCACATACACGCCTCCTCCATTATATATTTTGTCTTCTTATACTCATGCTTGACAAATCTCGACTTGGGCCTTCTTTTGAGTCATATTCCAGCTGGCCCAACCTTTTTGGATATGTTACATTACTCTCCCCATTAAAAACCAAGGTAATTAAACTCGGACCGGTCAGTGAATCGGTCGGGGTACTGGGTTAAGGGTCAGTGGGTCAGACCGGAGTCAAACCGAAGCTAAACCGGGACCAAACCTGTGAGAAATAGAATATTTTAGGCTTATAGTATGAAATTCTAAAGGAAATTTTTTTAAAAAAAAATAAAATTTTTTTAAAAAAATAAAAAAGTTGACCCGGACCGGGTCACAGAACCGGACCGGTTTAGTGGCCGGGTCGCCGGTTTCCGGGCCGGTTCAGCCGGTCCGGTCCAGGTCAGAGAACTATGTTAAAAACAACCTTGCCTCAAGATCGTGTTGTTGTATATATTGAGTGTAGGGCAAGAGTAGGTTGTGATCCCACTACTACATAATTATGATATAATTATCCTAATAGACGTTTCAATTTTAAAATTGGGTGGTTAAAAAAGAAGGCGGTGGCATTTTCGTAATTATGTGTACGTAGAGAAACTTTAGACGTCCCAAATTTGAATTTGGAATGCCTAAAGTAGAGTTTAAACGTCCCAAATTTTATTTGGGACGCCTAAAGATTTCCACTGGCGCCACAAAAGTAAATTAAAAAAATTTAACTTACTTTAGACGTCCCAAATGGGATTTGGGACGCCTAAAGTCAAGACTTTAGGAGTCCCAAATAGCATTTGAGATTCCTAAAGTCATGTCAGAAATTCTGACATGCGTGAGACTTTTCTTCCCTTTTCTTCATTCCCATGTCAGAAACCTATCCCTCCTTTTCCATCTCTCCCATCCCCCATGACTTCTCTTCCCTTTTTTTTGCATTTCCTTTTTTCTTTCATTCCTGTGACTTCGTCTTCTCTATCTACACCATGGGTATGCTTTTTCATTATTTTCTTTTCTTCATTACACTTCGTCTTCCTCTCTTCCTTTTCTTCATTCCCTTTTCCTCCACCTCATTCCATTCTCATAGCACCTTCTTTGCTCTCACCCTCCGGTGTACGCCTCCTCCACCTTTTTTGCCCCCTCCACCCTCCAGTGTAGACCTCCCACTTTCATCGTTGCTTTCAGCCTCCGGTGTACCTCTCCTCTCCACTGTGCATACACAACTCCTTCAACGTCTTCTCTCCACCTTGGAAGCATATAGACACCGTTGGCTGCTCTCTCCCCTACTTTCATCAGGTTTGTTTTTTTTAAAATATAAATTTACATGAAGAATTAAGTTAAACTTGCAATGTGAAATTATTATAATGCTTTCAATTTATTTACATGATTCTAGTTATTGGAGTGTTTTTCCCTTGATTGTTTTTTTTGTTGCCAGAATCATAAACTAGTTGTTAGTAGTTATGCAATATTAATAATATTTTTATTTTATACATTTGGAGCTTAGAAATACATATGTATATTTATTTTGATGAAATGAACAACAATTAGTTTGTAGTTGTGAGGTGACAAACATTTTGACACTTTCTGGTTGTTGTTATACATATATAATATTAGGTTGTATGAGTTGTTGTTATTATACATATATATATATAGTAAAAAGATTGCAGTGCTAGATGTCTTTTGTAACAACCCCTCTTAATTACCATATAATTAATTTCCAAACCAAGTAAAATATTAAATATTACATAATACAACATATTATGGGATTCCGTCCATAGTACAAACCCCAGTATGCAGCGTAGTATTCAACATATGCAACGTAAAATCAAAAAGGCCCTTAAGTTTGGCAATATACATTATGCTCATGTAATCAAACGAAACATACGATTGATATCAAATCAAGTCTTGTTTGCCTTCCCCTTGGTAACACCACCTGAACTCTCGCCTGAAAAATTAAAATATTGATAGGGTGAGTCACACGGACTCAGTAACCACAATTCCACTTTAACAAATATGCAGGGAATGATTATAATATAATTAAGCGGGCAAATATATTCATATAACATAAAGTTCAATCTTCCCAAAATATTATTATTTCAAGAAAACCATTCAATATGCATAAAACTCCTTCAACCATCCTTATAACCTCCTTAACCGCTGACAAAACCCATGAGCTATAACATATAATAGGATTAGTCTCTTTGACAAGACTGCACCAAGCTCTCCAATACTGAGATGTAACCCGGCCAAAGGCTACAGAACTCATATCAGATCATGGATTTCCTTTCCTTCGAAAATGGAAAGGTGTCACCTACCCTTGAACTGACCCTTAACCCGGCCAAAGGAAAGGGTGATACCAAGGGTCCTGAATGCCAAAGCCATCCACTGTGCACACGATGGTGGCTATACCACGTGATATAAAAGAATCAAACCTCCTCAATCAACACCACATCCAACATCTCAACATCACAATCTTCAATATCAATAATTATTCATATATTTCATATTTAATGCTATGCATCATCAATCATGCAAATAATTCATTCATGCCCACTTAACTAAAAATTTCTAAAAACATGATTAATACTATCATTGTACATTTCTCATATATAAATTACTATAACATATTTATAGCAGTTAAATACCAACATACGTATATAATCATTTCAACAAGCATACATGATAAATTGAAAAGTGGTTACCTCAAGTTCTTGACACCTAAACTTGAGAATTTAACTCCAACAAGCCAAATTCAAATTCACTCTACAATAAATATATATTTACATGTTAATATAATTTATAATAATTATTAACTATTACAAAATAGAAAATAATAATCCCCATAATTAATTCAATTTTCTTAAAAACAACAATTTATCTATTCCTTAAATTCCTTTTAAATCAAAAATTCTAAACTCTATTTTACTCAATAAAATATTTAATAACTATAATTTTCTAACCATAATATTAAATCATAATTTATAATTTCACATAATTCAAAATCTGCAAAACTAAACCGATTAAAATTTCAATAATACTTCCAATAACTCAAATAAATTGTTTAATCCAAATTTAATCGGTCAAAAATGTTTCTAAAGCATAATTTATTATTTATTTAAGAAGAAATTAATTATAAAATCATAAAACACTCAAATGGTAAATATAAACCGATTAAAATCAGCTATTATTTATTCTCTACATATCTATAACCATCTTTTGTAAAAACTCAAAATTCTCCCAAAATCCTAACCCCAAATTTCTCGTTAATCAATATAATATTACTATCAATATGAAGATCAAAATACATAGAACAACTTTTATGAAGGAAGTTTATAAGAAAACATGATTTTAAGTACCAAAATTATCTGCTAAATTCAGAACCTTACCTGTTAAACTGCGTTCGCTCTCCGCTGATCGCTTCTCATGAAATGAATGAGAAAGTGAAGGGAGAGGTATTAATAATACCCTGTCGTTGATTTTTTTTCTCAAACGGGTCCCACATGTTTTGTTTTATTATTTTTTTTTTAATTTTTTTTTCAAACGGGTCCCACATATTTTTTTGAAAACCAACCGACCGTTTTTTTTTATATAATATTACATCTTTACCATTGTGGTTTATAAATCCATCCCCAATTCTATTTCTGTAATTTTAATTTGTTGGGTAATAAACAATATAAATAATATTTTTTTAAAAAAATAAAATTTTTTAATGTCCTAAATTAAGAATTAGGATGTCTAAAATCCCCCTGTGGAGGACTTTAAATGTCCTAAATTGAGATTTGGGATTTGGGACGTCTAAAGTGAGACTTTAGACGTCCTATTTTTTTATAGGACGTCTTTTCTTAAAACATATTATGCCCTACATAGATGTCCCGACGTCAAAAGTGCACGTTAAAATCCTTTTTTTAGTAGTGTCCCATTCAACAATTGATAATGCCCCACGCTGATATATAGATAAGAACGATAATTGTTGGAGGGGCCACTTTATGAACGACATGTGAAGGGTCCAAGAAACCAACAAAAATAGTGGTAACCAAATGAAAGGCTCCTCGTGTCTTAGACATAAATTGGAATCTATCATCTATAAGAATAGCAAGGAACCAAGAAACCAACAAAAATAGATAATGCCCCACACCTTTCACTACTACAAAAAACCAAATCTGTGGCGCTTATAATTACATTAGCTGTGGCGTTTGCGAAATGCCACCTATCTTAACGCTACTAAAAAAAGCTGTGGCGCTTGAAAGCGCCACAGCTATTTAAATTTTTTTTTTTTTAAATAGCCTCCTGTGGCGCCTGACCAACCAGGCGCCACAGGAGGCTACCTTCCTGTGGCGCCTGGCTGGCTGACCAGGCGCCACAGAAGGCCTCTTTTTTTTTTTTTTTTTTTTTTGCGTTTTCTTTTTCTTTTCTTTCCTGTGGCCCTTTTTTTTGCTTCCTGATTGTGAAGCTTTATTTTATAATGAGTTACTTTCATGTTTATCATCTCTCAAATTTTCAATCTTTCTATTTTATATTTCAACCTATTATATATATATATATAATTTTCACATTTAAAATTCAAGTTCCCCAACAATAATTTTCTTACACAACAATATATTTATTGTCATTTCCTCAACAATAATGTTCTTACATTAATACTCTCCAAAGCTAACATAAAAAATATCACAATACAAGAACTTGATATGTGAATACAGTACATCAACAACTGATTAAGTAAATTAAAAGATTACTAAAAAAATTTAAACAAAGCAAGCTAGAATGAAACAATCTTCTTCTTACGTTGGTGACGCTAGCTTGAGTGACGAGGATGAGCAAATGTGAGCTGTGGAGTGGAGTAGGGATCAACTGTAGTGGGGTTCAAAAGAGGAAGAGAGACAGAGAGTATGAAGAAAAGGGAACAACTAGGAACAAAAGTGGGGACAGACGAAACAAAATGGAAAAAGGGACAAGAGAATTTAATGAAGAAGACGAGTGTGTGTTTTTGTTGTGCAAGAGAAAGTGATATCTTTTACGGGGGAGAGGCGTCAACATGAGCTAAGGAAGAGGGAATAAAAAGGAAAAAGGGAGGGAAAAGATAAAAAGTAAAGTTAAAGGAGGGAAATTTGATTGGCGGGAGAGTTGAAAAAATTCATTATTCAGCCAATTGTGGCACTTCTTTAAAGAAGTGCCACAGCTGCCCCTTTTTTTTTCTATTTAATTTTTTTTTTTTTTTAGGACCCAATTGTGGCGCCTGGCAAGGCAGGCGCCACCTTTGGGTGTGACCAGCTGTGGCGCCTGGTCCACCAGGCGCCACAGCTGGTCCCAAAAATTAAAAAAAAATTAAAAAAAAAAATGGGCAGCTGTGGCACTTCTTTAAAGAAGTGCCACAAAATATGCGCCACCTTTCAATCTTTTTGTAGTAGTGTTGACTGATATATAAATACTAACGATAATTGTTGGAGGGGCCACTTTATGAACGACATGTGAAGGGTCCAAGAAACCGACAAAAATAGTGGTAACCAAATGAAAGGCTCCTCCTGTCTTAGACATAAATTGGAATCTATCATCTACAAGAATAGCAAGGAACCAGTAAATCCCGTCATGCTTAGATGTAACAATAATGTGTTTGTGGTGCAGCTGTTCAAAAAGTGTGTGAGATAGAATATGCAGCTGTTTAACAAAGCTACTAAAATGTTGTCCTCTGTCAAGGTAAGGCAGCTTAGTAGACCACATAGTAGAGATAGAACTTGCAGCCAAATGGGAAAAGGCAACAAAAATAGAAACCCATCTTGAGTATCATTTTCAAAACTCAACACTTGTATAATTTTTAAAAGGTTGAAGCGCCACATTGAGCCATTCATAATAAACACCAACATTTTCAAAACTCTCCAGAGAAACCAAGAAGTGTGCTGGTAGCCTGCCAGTGTTAAGGAATAGTTTATTGAACCCCAAATGACCAAATCACAAGCTCCAACATCGTCAGTGGGAGTAAGGAAACCATGAAAATAACACACATATAATAAGCACAACCTTGAGTTAGGAAACCTATAGGTGGCAGTTGAGGGAAAAATATAAAGCATACCACCGGGGTTACATGTGAAACCAAAAGGTGAGTCACAATCTCCCATATAAGCTCCACGAAAAAAAATGTCATGAAGTAGCGAAGCATTGAATAGAAGTGGGCAAAGAAGGAAGAACCATGATCAAAGACCATCCCAGAACTCAAATTAATAATAAGTTACATATCTCTCACCTCAACAAAACCCATCAGTTAGACACTTACAAATTCAGCAAGAAAATTCATGGCATTACCAAGACAGAAGTGCTCCATTGTAGTAATTTCATTTGCAGAGTAGCTAAATAATGGCCCTTGAACACAAGCTTCAAAGTGATGATAAACGGTGTGGATGGTCATCAAAACTAGGTTCTGAGCAATAGAGGAAACTGCATATGTAATAGGGTTACATATATACAACTGCGTTTCTTGTAGGGATGTGATGCCTCGATTCTGATAGACTCCACGGAGGGAAGTAAATCAGAAAAGGACGCGGAGGATAGCTTCTTCAATTCCTTCGAGGATTCGGTGTAATCGATGATATCAAAGAAATCCTGGAAGTTGAATGCCCTTCTACAGTCTCATGTGCTGACATCATCGTTCTTGCCGTAAGAGATGTGGTGGCTCTCGCCGGAGGGCCCAAGTACGAGGTGCCCGCAGGGAGGCGCGATGGCCTGGTTTCGAACATCGACGATGTAGACATACTAAAACCAGATTTTTCAGTGGGATTTACTTTCGGGTTTTTCGATGAATTTGGGCTCTCTCTAGCCGATATGATCACCCAGTTGGGTGCTCATACGGTAGGCCATGCAGCATGCTCACTGCGAATTCTTCTCCAACAGGTTTCCAAGACCTGGTAGTGAATCCTCTGACCCTACAATGGATCCTACGTTGAAAGCTGAGTGGGCCAAGTTATGTTTCACCACTACCAACTCTGAAGCCGTTGCGTTTTCGGACCAAGGCACGCCGTTTACTTTTGACAATTCATTCTACAAGCAGCTTCTTCTAAGGAAGGGCATATTGAAGCTGGATTAACGGCTTGCTTTTGGTAAGTCCACGAGAGCTCTCGTTGTCAAGTAATCCCTGCTGTGTTATTTATAAATAATTTTTTTTATATGACTGATCCCTTTCATAAATAATTTTTATTTTTTATCTGAAAATATAAGCTCATTTTTTCTATTTTATTTTTTCTATTTTATCCTTATTAAATGTTCATTATCTCTCATATGTTATACTCATTATCTCTCATACTTTTTATCTATTATTTATCCTATATTTTTTTATAAATAAGGGTATATATAAAAAAAATGATATTTTTGATATATTTATTATTTTTAATTATTAATTTATTTTACATAATAAAAAAATTATTTATAAATATGACCGAATGATGGAGCATGGGGCAGCAAATGAGGCGTTTCTGCAGGGTTTTGCGAAAGCAATAGTGAAAATGGGACGTATCAGAGTTCTGACCACCGAATCTGAAGGGTTTTGCGAAAGCAATGGTGAAGATGGGACGTGTCAGAATTCTGACCGCCGGAGTCGACGAAGGCGACATTCGAAAGAATTGTAGGGCTTTTAATAATCCCAAGTTGAACACCCCGAGTGTTTGGGCCACCGCAACACAATTATGTTCTCGTGCTTTTGATTTGCAACATATTGCTTTAAACGCAATGGATCTGGCTGCGGTCCCCTGTCTAGCGGTCCTGCTGCCTAACGGTCCGCTGTCAGTCCTTTTTTTCCAAACTACACTGTTTTAGTGTAGTTTGGAGTAAAGGGGTGGGGTTTTTTTAAAAAAATTTAGAATATAGTATTTTAAAATATTTTTTTGAAAATATTTAATATCTTAAAATATTTTTTAAGTAACATATAGTATTTTACAATAATTTTTAGTACTTTAACCCCTTAAAATATTTTTTCAGTTGTACCCAGTGTGTTAGCAGATTGATTGTAATTTAACCCTTAATGTATTTTTTCAGTTCCAAAAATCACTTTAAGATTTTTTTTTTTGGTGTTTTTAACCCTTTAAAATATTTTTTGGTACTTTTAACTCTTTAAAATATATTAAGAGTTAAATTATAATCAATCTGCTAACACACTGCATACAACTGAAAATATATTTTAAAGGGTTGAAATACTAAAAATTATTTTAGGATACTACATGTTACTTAAAAAATATTTTAAAATATTATATATTTCCAAAAAAATATTTCAAAATATTATATTCTATTTTTTTAAAAAAAAAAACCCACCCCTTTACCCCAAACTACACCAAAGTTTTGAGAGAAAAGACTGGCAGCGGACCGTTAGGCAGCGGACCGCAGCCAGATCCAAATTCAATGGTCAGTCCTTGTATAAGAGTAAGAGTTAGCTAATGGGGTTATTTCGAAACATAAGACTTTAAGTTTTCTTTGTCCGCCAAAGGACTAAATCTGTAAATTTTGCCCCCAAAGTATTCCGGGCTAGGAGTCTTTTTAATATATATTTTTTTTATATACTCTCTAATGCTTCTTAAAATTTTACAATTTCGCAAATATTTATTTTTGTTTTTTTATGATCATTAGATTTTATTTAAAATGAGTGATATTTTGATATTTTATGGACATAACATAGTGCAGTTTTGATTTTAGAGTATTTCTTTCTTTGAAAATTTATAAATAATTCAAAATTACACAATTTTCCTTTATAATATATCAAAATGTCGCTTATTTTGAATAAAATCTAATGATAACAGGAAACAAGAACAAAAACTTTATGAGGTTGGGGCATCACAATAGGTATTTGAGAGAGGCATATTAAAGGCCCCAAATCCAAATATTCCTCATTGATGGCATATAATGATTTTTTGTGTTTGACATCACTTATTTTTGGACAATAAGTCCTTATTCCATAAGTCAAGATAAAACTCTTCTCACGTACTTACCTCGTATACCATAAATCACGATTTATAAGCACTTATAAGTAAAAAATAAACTATCTCAAATGAGCACTTAAAGGTTTCTATTAAGTAACGTTTAATTACACATCATTAAAGAGTGTATTCTAGTGTAATTGACACTTATTTAATACAAGTATCTAACTTAACTAGTTTTTAAAATACCAGCAAATTAATTATCAAACTTACAATATTGAAGACCTTTGCTATATTTTTCCAATATTTATGTAAGTATCAATTAGTTCTTTTATGTTTTATGTTCACACACATATGGAGAAACGATTTAGATTGACAAAACAAATTTAAACACTGACTCGGCATGATAAGATATGCTGAAGAGTTATCCGCATATGACCCACCTACCCCCCACTCAGTCTAGTCTTGAGCCTCCACCTTGTCCCACCATCCTCATTATTGATACAAGCAGACATTAAAAATTGCCAGACGTTGCCATAAAAAAGCAGACATTAAAAGAAGACACTAAACTGTTTGCATAACATGAAGTTTCCACTCACAATTTTGCAAACACGTACGAGTTTTATCCACTTCAATTATTGAAACTTTTGGAATTTTATTCGCTAATAATAGCATTGGATTCTTATATACTCTAATTAAAGAAATCGGTGTGTGTCAGTGTCGGTGTGTTTGAAATTGTATTAAAAAAAACCGGTGGCTCTATACATATATTTTCAAATTAAATCGCTCGAGAACATTTTATATATACACGCTCCAAACGTGTCACAGAGAATATTTTATATATAAACGCTCCAAACACGTCACAGTCGTTGATGGCTTTTGTTTTTGAATTCCCATATCATTTTTAGTACTTAATATAAAATTTATTTTATAATTTAATTTTTTTATTAAAGTGAATACTGAAAGGAGTATTAAGTTTGATGATAGAACCCACAAACAAGTGTGTGCGTGCAAGATAGCTTTTGTCGCCACGCATGCGAAAAAATTTTATCCGTAGGGTTTAAATTTGAGCATATTGTACGCACATCTCCCCAGATTAAATTTTACAGATGCTTTAAAGATAGGCTTGACCTAAAAATTGCTTTTACAGTTTAAAAGATAAATATATGAGATAAATTTTATCCCAACTTATAAAAAAGAATTTTTGAAAATATTATTTGAGTATTTTTCAAACATACAGTTAAAATTTATACTTAGATGTGTGTCTCACGAAAACACCCCCCTTTTCAATATAAATATACAGGACAATAGGAGCAAATAGATACATATATAATGTACTGAATTGAAATAAAAAAAAAGAAAAAAAAGAACTTGAATACCTCGCGGGAATCTCAAGACAGAGCAACCGACAGATCGCTTAATTTCCTTATTTCCCAAAACCACGCCTGGCTCTTATTTTTATGTTGAGCACATGGATATAATTAATGATTTCTTGTGGGGCTAGGCTGCTCGGTAGTCACTTCTCACTACCGTGAGAGTGTGGAAGACCTCTTCCCGCTCCATATATACAGCTTCCCTTTCCCCTTCCTCAACACACACACGGATATTCAGAGATCCAATAATGAAGATATCCAATATTATCCTCATCTTCTTTTTCGCGCTACCCTTCGCATATGCCGACCTCAGGGTTGGATTCTATGGCAGAAGCTGCCCATCCGCTGAGGCTATCGTATGTCAAGTTGTGCAGAGGCGATTCAATCGCGAGAGAACCATTGTCGCCGACTTGCTTCAAATGCACTTTCACGATTGCTTTGTTAGGGTAAGCACTAGTACACGTCCGAGCGACTCTCTTATACTTTGTTTTTGTTCATGTGTTGTGTCAGATATAAAAGTTGGCGGTATGGTTTCAGGGATGTGATGCCTCCATACTAATTGATCCAAGAGGGCAACACAAATCGGAGAAACAGGCTCCACCCAACAAAAACCTCGAAAGCTTTGACTTGCTCGACGACATAAAGGCCGCCTTAGAAAAAGCCTGTCCTTCCACGGTGTCGTGCGCAGATATCCTAATACTGGCCACGAGGGAAGCGGTGGCTCTGGCAGGAGGACCAAGATACAGCGTTCCAACGGGGCGGCGAGACGGGCTGGTGTCAAATCCTAGTGAAGTGCATATTCCCGGAGCAGACCTCTCGGTGTCTCAGGCATTCGAATCCTTCAGAGTAAGGGGCTTTTCAATGAAGGAGATGGTTACTCTTCTGGGAGCACACACGGTGGGCTTCACTCACTGCAGTTTGGTTCGAAACAGGCTGTCCAGTTTTGGAAAGCGTGATCCTACTATGGACCCTGCTTTGGATGCTAAGCTGGGAAGAACGTGTGGGTCGTCAAGACGGCCGGCCAAGAAAGATCCTCAGATAGTGTTGGACCAAAACACGTCGTTTGTATTTGATAACGAGTACTTCAGGCAGATTAGGAAGAGGAGGGGTGTGCTTCATATTGACCAGCAACTGGCTCTGGATGTTTCGTCCAGAAGCATTGTTGCTGGTTTTGCTGCCAACGGCGAGAGTTTTAATCGAGACTTCGCAAGTGCTATGATAAAGCTGGGAAGCCTTCACGTTTTGGTTGGAAACTCTGGAGAGATCAGGAAGAATTGCAGGGCTTTTAATAGTCCTCGTTAGAAATTGAAGTGTGTTTGGCCAATCACGTTCAAAGCTAATGGAGGCCATTATCCTTATCCCAGTCTTTGATAAGTGGACCCACGTTAATTAAATCATTTGTCTCGTTTTTTTTTTTTTTTGGCAATAAATGATTTGTCTCGTTGTACGTATACCACTCATCAACTTTAATTTAAAGGTTGATGGTGGCCTGGTGGTATCCCTTTAACTGTATTATTAAGTGCATGTGATCGTCCGTACTTTACGCACTATTGTATGGCCCACACATGTGCGTGCATTTTGGTGGATGCTGCTTGTGTAGTGTTGTGCATTGATGATGTCCAGTTCTAACTAACTGGTTTAAGTCATCGGGCACGAATTCTTGTTGCTATAAAAAATACATATTAATATATGCTATTTGAGTTTGGTTGTTACATGCAAAAAGTTATTAAATCTGTGTCTATATTCTATAATATGTACTCTTATATACTATACAGTACGGTTCAGGTTCTCTCAGTATTTTTTTTTTGTCTCCTTTTCTCTTTTTAAAATCTCACCCCTACCCTAAGATTGTTCAAATTTTATATTTCATAAAATTATTATTTTAAATATAAATAAATAAATTTAAACTATAAAAATCTTGTCTACATAATTCTGTAATACAAATAAAATTTTAAAAAATTAAATTGTAAAATATTATAATAATAGTTTTAAAAAATATTAAATCTAAACCATTTTTTATTATTTGTGAGTGAAGATGAAATTATGATAAAAAAAAAAGGAGAAAAAGAAACAATATACATTGATGCACGCTAATTGGATTAAATAATAAATAATAATTATCCAATCAGTAGACACCGCCAGCTGTTTTTAGTCTGAATTTGAAAAAAGTTGTCGGCCACAGATAAAGGGGCATGAAACACGTTGTAGTAACTTTGTATTTTGTTTCGTTTTTTACCCTTTAATCATCAGCAAAATTTTCCAGTTTTTTTTTTTGTTAACAAATTTGTCTGGCTTAAAGCGCTCCAGATTAAGAGAAGTTGGAGAACACAAAACGATGATGCATATATGCATGATGCGGATCTAAATAAGGGCTATAGAGTATTCATTAAAATTTGAAGACCCAAATTAAATCTTGCTAGACAATTTAAGAATACTCCAATAATAAGATTCGTATTGTACTACACTCACTCCCCCCCCCCCCCCCCGGGCCCTTCTGGTGAATGCACTTCTTCCAAATTTTTTTGAATATTCTTCAGGTGCAGCTGCACTAAACACCTTTTTTTTCATTATACATACAAGAAAATTTTAAATCTTAATTTCCAAATCTCATCTGCACTCTGAAAAATTCATTTAAAAAAATTCATTGAGAAAAATTAATGATTCATTTTAAAAAACCACGACTGATAAATTTGCTATGATTATGATATAATAATAGTATATATTCACTATGGACTATTGCAGATTATATCATTAGAATTGACTGTATTTATAAATGGCTTATATGTAAGAAAAATAATATTTTTAAGACCTCAAGTTTTTTAAAACTGTTTTGAGTTTTTAAAAATAACTTATAAGAAGGAGGAGAATTAAAATGACCCTAATAAGAAGGCCAAAAAAAAAATGACCCTAATAAAAAACATTATCCGCATGGGTCTCCACCAGCCTTATTCCACGTGAATTCCGCTCAGTCTTGTCCTCTGCCTTTTTCTTCCCTCTAATAATAACCAGCACAGTCTTGTCGTGATATCTATGATCCCTCTGTACTCTTGTTTCTTTCAATTTCACCTTTCTAATTATAAACACAAAAGCAGCGTTAAAAAGGTACTACAGAATCCCCAAAATAGCTTCTAATTTGGCATTTTTAAACTGTTGCATTAGTTGAAGTTTCCACTCACGAAAGAAGCTGACAAGTTTTAATGTCAATTTATACCGTTGGAACTTCATTTAGTTAATGGCATTGGCTTCTTATATAACCAAATTAAAGGATCTTATGGCAGTGTATATGTATGAGTACTTGCAAAAACCAAGCCTGCTTTTTTTGTTTTTTGGTTTTTATATTCAGTACTTTTATGATTACGTATTTGACTAGCTAGTCACTCCTCATTATAGCAAGAGAGCGTAGGAGAGACCTCCTCCGGCTCTATATAATATTATCCTTCCCTTCGGCCTAACTCAACACACACAACACACAAATATATTGAGGGAGCCAAAAATATGAAGCTTAACAATATCATCCCTGTCTTCCTTTTTATGCTTCCCTTTGCATTTGCCCACCTCAGGGTTGGTTTCTACCGCAGAAGCTGCCCATCCGCTGAGACCATCGTCTGTCGAGCTGTGCATAGGCGCTTCAAACACCACAGATTCATCACCGCCGACTTGCTCCAAATGTACTTCCACGACTGCTTTGTTAGAGTAAGAAAGAGACTCATCATCCTTCCTTTTTGTTAATCTTGTTACATTTTATATATATACATGCACATATATATATTAGTATGTATATGATATGATTAAATAACTTATTTAACTTTTTTAATCTCTTAGAAAAAAGTCAACTAGGTTCTTATACTTAACACGAGAGGGAGTAATAATATGTCGTGGCTGTGGTTCAATTATATTTCAGGGATGCGACGGCTCCATACTAATTGATCCAACGCCAGGAAGCAAACACCACCCAACGTAAACCTTGATAGCTTTGAGCTGATCGATTACATAAAGAGAGCCTTGGAAAAAGCCTGCCCTTCCACGGTGTCGTGCGCAGATATCCTAATACTGGCCATGAGGGACGCGGTGGCTCTGGCGGGAGGACCAAGATACAGCGTTCCAACGGGGCGGCGAGACGGGCTGGTGTCAAATCCAAAGGAAGTGAACGTGCCAAAATCATCATTCTCAGTGTCTCAGGCGTTCGAATCATTCAAAGCAAAAGGCTTTTCATTGAAGGAGATGGTGACTCTTCTGGGAGCACACACGGTGGGCTTCACTCACTGCAGTTTGGTTCGAGGCAGGCTGTCCAGTTTTGGAAGGCGTGATCCAACAATGGATCCTCCATTGGACGCTAAGCTGGTGCGAACGTGTGGGTCGGTGAGACGGCCGGCGAGGAACGATCTGTTGCTGGTTTTGCTGCGAAAGGTGAGAGTTTTAAGCGCAACTTCGCAAATGCTATGATCAAGCTGGGAAGCCTTGACGTGTTTGGTTGGAGAATCTGGGGAGATTAGGAAGAATGGTATGGTTTTTAATCATCATCACTAGGCTAATAATATGTAGTTGTCCAATCACGTTCTAAGCTAATAATGGGGTCGTTATCCTCGAATCTAAGTCTTTATATTACCACTACAAAAAAAAAATTGGCATTTTGTAGTGGGGGAATTGTAGCGGTTTTAAATAACTATACTGTTACATATTTTAATATTTATAGTGGTTTTAATCAAAACCGTTATAAATTTGTAGCGGCAAACTATGCGTCAAGTAGCGTGACAGATTGGTAGAGGTTTTTGTAGCGGTTAGGTAGAAAAAATCGCTACAAATATGGCGCGAATTTCCCGCCAAAACTTATAGCGGTTCAGTTGTAGCGGTTAATAAATAAAAACCGCTAGAATATTTCCGCCACATGGCGTGACCAAGACGCGCCAACAGTTTAGCGGTTATTTGTAGCAGTTTGACCAACAAAACCACTACAAAAGTCCAAATGTCGTGTATTTGTAGCGATAATAAGATTATAATCGCTACAAAATTTCAGAGGTCACGAAATTTGTAATAGTTCTGTACCATAACCGCTACAAAACTTCAAAGGTTTTTGTATTTTATAGCGGTTATTGTAGAACCGTTACAAATTTTAGCCGCCCTAGGTGCTTTGTAGTGGTTATTACAATAACCGCTACAAATTTGTGGCCTATATATGCATGCCGCCTTCTCCATTTTTACGTTTGCTCATTTTGTTTCCTGAAGTTTCTCTGAGTGTTTTCTTTTAGATTGAGTGTTCAGACGTCTGTGAAAGAATTTTTGCTGCAGTATTTCTCAGTATTGTACTTGAGGTACAGAGATAAGACGCATTTTATTTGTATTTTTATTATATTTTTGCATAATAATGTGACTAAAATATTTTTTTTGAATTTTTACAGTTGATATGGCTTTAAAAAAGGATATGGGGAAGGCGCCTGAGGTCCCCGATCAATTTTGCGGGGTAGCAGCAGCAGAGCAGGGGTCGGAGGGAGGGGGCAGCGCGGAGGGAGGGCGATCGCGGCATTGCATCCCATCCCCCCATAGGAGTCGGCCCTACCACAGGCACCGCAGACAATCCCACAGGAGACGACCGCATCAGAGGTGTCTGATATAGGGGAGGCAAATATCAGCATCGAGGACTATGAGGTGGAGGACTTCAACATCCTGATTGGGATCGGGGAGATGGAGTAGTTCCTCGATGAGGAGGAGGCTCGGGAGCAGAACAACCCACGAGGGTCGTCTTCACAATCCACTGGGTTTGAGGTGTTGGTCCAAGGTAAATAAATTATTTTATTTAATAAATTATTTATTTAAATTCAAAATGTTAAATTTGAATTACAATTTATCTAATGTGCGGTAAATTATGCAGATGAGCAGAGGAACGTGTCGACGAGGAGGTTGGACGTGGCCGATCTGAACAGCATGAATCAGACACTGCGAGTTATAGTGCCGTGGAATGAGGGCACGGACCAGTCCATTGACAATAGGGGCCACTTGTTCAACCGCTTCCTGAACGAGCTGGGCTCTAATTGGATGCGGTTCCCCCTTCACTTCAGGATGTGGAGGCACGTTCCAAAGGGGTCGAAGGACTTGGCTTGGGAGGATGTGGTGTAAGTAATTAATAGTATTTAATTAATATTTTTTAATTAATTATATTTAATTAATATTTTTTAATAGGATTTTTGTAATTATTGATATTTAAATAATTTTTTTTTGCAATTGCGGTTTGCCGTCTAAGCCAACCGGAAGAGGTACACCCTGATGAAGATAGGTGACGACTGGACGAACAGGAGGAACCGTCTCTTCCACAACGTGGATAAGGATGGGACGATGCCTCTGGAGCAGCTGATCGATAAGGTCCCAGACGACATCCCGCCGAAAGACTAGACGAGTTTTGTCCAGTTCAGGAGGAGCGTTGAGGGGGCAGGTAATGTATTTATTAGATTATTTATATATAATTTTTAACTGTTAATTATTAAATTATAATTTAAATTTAATTAATTTTAATTTGAAATTTATTAATTTTAAATGTTTTATATTGTTTTAATACATTTAATATTATTTTTTTCAAGCGCTTTCTCAGAGGAACACCAGGTACCGTGGGCAGCAGACGATCCACCACACAGTAGGATCGAAGACCTTTGCTATCACGTATAGCGAAATGGTAACTTTTCATAATATCACTGACTTTTAAATGGTTATTTCATATTGAATTTTGTAATTGTTTTAGAAGAGGAAGGCACAGCAGGATAACCGTCAGACGGACTATAGGGAATTGTATGTGATCACACACAAACACCGTGACGGGACTCCAACCTCTAAGCAGGCAGAGGCGGCCATTGTAAGTAATTTCATTATTATAATTTTTATAAAACCAACTTAATAATTAAAAATTCTAATAAGTAATTATTTCATAAAATGGCAGGAGCAGATGTAGCAGTTGCAGGCTGAGCTGCGAGAGACCCAGGCCGAGGAGTCATAGGGGTCAGTGGACCCAACGTCTCCTTTAAAGGTGGGTTGGGTCAGGCTGAGCACCCCAGACGCGTGCAGGGGATGAGGAGTTATAGCGGTCAGTGGACCCGACGTCTCCTTTAAAGGTGGGTTGGGTCAGGCTGAGCACCCCAGACCCATGTAGGGGATGGGGATAGGCGCCAGACCTAGCATGGTCTATGGCAGGAGCGCCGCCTTTGAGGTTGGCAGCTCTAGATGGTCAGACGTCCGAGGGACGAGTCTATTGAACAACTGCGGTTAGATTTGGAGCGAACACAGGCTCCCGTGGCTCAGCAGCAGCAGCAGCATGCTAATTTGATCTATGCTCAGTAGACGCAGTGGCGTGATATCATAAACAGCAAGCTCTAGTGCAGATGGAGTCACCTATTCCCAGATGAGTAGTATCTGCAGGTTCCGCCTGTTCCTCAGTTCATCATCCAGACTACTCCTCCTCCTCTTCCTCCTACTGATGATGATGATGCGGTTAACTCCGCCCAGCAGCCTAATCCAGCAGCACTTGAGGGAGCCCCACCTTAGGGAGCACCAGATGATCAGCCCCTAGCTACTTAGTTTAGGACATTTTTTTATTTATTGTTATAACATTTCTAAATAAATATATATATATATATATATATTTTATTTCAGAATTTAAATTCTTATTGCGTTTACCATAGTTATATTTATATTCTTAGACCGCGTTGTTGAATTTGTGAATTAATTGCAACACTATTATTTATATATTTCTAAACCTTAAAAAAATCAATTATACATATATTTGTAGCAGTTTTACAACAAAACCGCTACAAATATACATATTTGTAGCAATTTTATGTATAACCGCTACAAAAATGAACTGTTGATTATTTGTAGCGGTTACATGTATAAAACCACTACTAATATTAAAGCCGTTGGAAATCAAATTAAAGAATTGATTTTAAACTTGTAGCGGTTATAGATAAATAACCGCTACAAATACACAACATTTGAATTTTAAACTGCCCTCCTTTGTGCAAATTTGTAGCGGTTAATTATGTATAACCGCTACAAGTTTAAAACCTATTCTTCAATTTGATTTCTAACGGCTTTAATATTAGTAGCGGTTTTATACATATAACCGCTACAAATGTCTAGTTCCATAGCGGTTAGTGTAGCGGTTTTTGAATCGCTACAAAATATTAAACGTTAAAATTTCAGAATATAAGGTTCTAGGTATTCGTCATTCTCTATTCACTCATCTTCTTCATTATTCTTTCTTCTCTCTCACTAGTAGCTATGGATAAGTCATGGATCAGGTTGCCGCGTAATTCTCCAGAATATTTGTACGGATTAAACATTTTCTTAGATTTCACATTCACTCATGCCGACTGTAACAGCAAGATTGTCTATCCCTGTCAGAGATGCAAGTTCAAGAAGTGGCATGCACGAAATGTTGTTAAGGAATATTTGCTTCTGAAGCCTTTCCCTAAGGACTATATGTTCTGGGTAGTTCATGGTGAGAAGGCCGGCATTAGATATGATGATGCTCTTCCTCGAAGTTCTCAAGTAGGCGTTCAACTAAATGAAGATGATCCTGTGAATGATGCTGTGCGTGATGCATTTGGATTTCAAGGCGACAACTTCAACGAAGAAGTGCACGGTTCTGAGCCGATGTTCATGAGGAATGAAGAAGCTCAGGATTTTTTCAGCGTGATGGATGAAGCAGATTGTCCTTTATATCAAGGTTGTCGAAAATATTCTACATTATCTTTCTTGATCAAATTGTATCATATCAAGTGTTTGTGTGGAATCACAGATAACGGAATGTCGATGTTGCTCAAATTATTACAATATGCATTCCCCGACGCTGAGATTCAAACAACGTTCTACGAGGCCAAGAAGATTATCAACAGGTTAGGGTTGAACTATCAAAAGATTGATGCATGCCCCAACGATTGTATGCTGTATTAGGGAGACAATTCCAGCAGGGAGACTTGTAAGAGATGCCACACATCGAGGTACAACATAATTCGGAAGGGGAAAAAGCAGAAGAAGAAACCTGTAAAGATTCTCAGGTACTTCCCTTTGAAACCTCGCCTACAGAGATTATTTATGTCGTCTAAAATTGCAGAGCATATGAGGTGGCATGCCGTTGATAAGAATGAAGACGGTAAATTAAGACATCCCTGGGATGCAGACGCTTGGAAAACGTTTGACAACGACTTTCCAGATTTTGCGATTGACCCCAGAAATGTTTGGCTTGTGTTGGCGACAAACGGTTTCAATCCTTTCGGGAATCTTAGCACAAGTTATAGTATTTGGCCGGTAGTTTTAGTTCTCTACAACTTACCCCTGGATGTGTATGAAACAAAGCTCTTTCATTATGTCTATGATCATTCCAGACAAAAAGGCATCGGGCAATGACATCGATGTGTATCTCCAACCGCTTATTGCGAAATTGCTTGACCTGTGGAATGTCGGCGCGGAGACATATGACGCTTACGGAAAGACTTTGTTCAACTTACGTGCAACCTTGATGTGGACGATTAGTGACTTTTCTGGCCTTGGCACATTATTTGGTTGGAATGTGCATACTGGGTCGGCGTGTCTAGCTTACAATTTTGACTCTAACACAGTGTGCCTTCCCCACAGCTGAAAGTGGTGCTTTATGGGGCATCGGAGGTTTTTCGATGGAAGACATAAGTTCAGATTGCAACGGAATCACTTCAATGGGAAACCAGAAAAAAGGAGGACTACCTTAGACAATGACCGGTACAGATATCTTACAGCAGCTTGAGCATGTTAACTTCGAGTTTGGAAAAAGTGACGATTCAGCACAAACTCGCCAAAAGACGCACAGGATTTCGGCATCTCAGCAGTGGAAGAAGATAAGTATTTTATTCACTCTTCCATATTGGAGATCCAATTTACTTCGCCACAGTCTTGATGTCATGCACATTGAAAAGAATGTTTACGATAATGTGTTATATACACTGCTTAACGAACCCGGCAAGACAAAAGATCACCTTCAAGCGAGGAAAGATTTACGCGACATGGGAGTTCGTGAAAACGCTTGGCTAGATGAGTATGACAAATTTCAGCCGGCAAAGTTTACCCTTACAAAACCGAACAAGGAAGTCTTCCTCACGACATTAAAGAAATTAAAAGTTCATGATGGGTATTCAAGCAACATTTCTCGATGTGTTGACTTGTAGGCTCAAAAGGTTGCTAGCCTGAAGAGTCATGACTCACATGTTCTTATGCAGCATTACTTCCTCTGGATATAAAGAATTCACTTCCTCCCGATGTTTCCATCATTTTGGTAGAACTTTGTTCTTTCTTTCGGAAGCCATGTTCTAAGGTTTTGATCGTTGAGTAGCTCGATCAGCTGTAGTCCAAAATTATTCTTACGCTTTGTCATTTGGAGATGATCTTTCCTCCGTCCTTTTTTACTGTGATGGTTCACCTTACAGTCCACCTCGTTCATGAAACAAAGCTCGCTGGACCAGTACAATATCGATAGATGTATCCGATTGAGAGGTACTCATTTTAAATATGTGCTTTATTCTCCATATTTAATGTTTGCTAGTCATCCTTTTCAGCATTTAGTATTAATTTTCTCTTCTTTACTTCGTAAGTTCTTTGGGAAATTAAAATCTTACGTAAGGAATATTGCGTGGCCAGAAGGTTCTATAGCTGAAGGCTACATAGGGGATGAGGTGCTGTATTTTTGTTCAAGGTACTTTGATGACCTTGAGACGGCTTTCAACTGCCCACCTTGTGTTGACGATTGTCCTGAACCTGCGCCAACATCAAGAGAATTTATCCCTTGTATTGGTAAACCAGTTGGAGGAACTGAGAACTTCAAAACCGCAACTGAGAAGTTGCAAGCACATAGACATGTCTTAATTAATTGCACTCAAGTTGAACCTTTCATACAGTAAGAATTGTACACTTACATGTTATTCTATATCTTTCGTAACATTTTTCACTTTCATTTCACTATCGCCTTTCTATTATTAATTGCAGGGAATTCAGAAGTCATGTTAAACGTCAACTCAGGATCCATACACAAACATCCTCAGAAGTTGACAAAAGGGTCCACAGAGAATTCCCGAGTTGGTTTGCTCACAGAATACTAAATGACCACAACCCACACTCACCAGATTTCAGAGCTCTCGCAACACTACTACAAAAAGGGGTTTTAACGTCCCTAATTTAGCACTTTTAACGTCCAAAAACTAAGGGACGTCTATGTAGGGGGCGTAGTATATTTTAAGAAAAGACGTCCCAAAAAAGTTGGGATGTCTAAAGTCAGGACTTTAGACGTCCCAAATTGAGATTTGGGACGTCTAAAGTCCTGACTTTAGACCTCCCAAATCTCAATTTGGGAGGTCTAAAGTCCCCCGTGGAGGACTTTAGACGTCCCAAATCTCAGTTTGGGATGTCTAAAGTCCTCCACTGGGGGACTTTAGACCTCCCAAATTCTTAATTTGGGAGGTTAAAAAGTTTTATTATTTTAAAAATAATTATTTATATTCTTCATTACCCAGTAAATTAAAATTGCAGAAACAGAATTGAAGATGGATTCATAAACAAAAAAATGTCCCTTACGAAATGGTAAGGACTTCTAGCACTGCAATCTTTTTACTATATATATATATATATGTATAATAACAACAACAACTCATACAACCTAATATCATATATGTATAACAACAACTAGAAAGTGTCAAAATATTTGTCACCACACAACTACAAACTAATTGTTATTCATTTCATCAAAATAAATATACATATGTATTTTCCTCGATTTCCAAGCTCCAAACGTATAAAACAAAAACATTATTAGTATAGCATAACTACTAACAACTAGTTTATGATTCTGGCAAAAAAAACAATCAAGGGAAAAACACTCCAATAACTAGAATCATGTAAATAAATTGAAAGCATTATAATAATTTCATATTGCAAGTTTAACTTAATTCTTCATGTAAATTTATATTTAAAAAAAAACAAACCTGCTGAAACCAGGGGAGAGGGCAGCCAACAATGTCTATGTGCTTCCAAGGTGGAGAGAAGACGTTGGAGGAGTTGTGTATACACAGTAGAGAGGAGATGTACGCCGGAGGTTGAAAGCAACAAAGAGAGTGGAAGGTGTACACCGGAGGGTGGAGGGGGCAAAAAAGGTGGAGGAGGTGTACGCCGGAGGGTGAGAGCAAAGAAGGTGTTATGAGAATGGAAGGAGGTGGAGGAAAAGGGAATGAAGAAAAGAAAGAGAGGAAGAAGATTGAGGAAGATGAAGTCACGGGAATGACAGAAAAAAGGAAATGCAGAAAAAAGGGAAGAGAAGTCATGGGGATGGGAAAGATGGAAAAAGAAGTATGGGTTTCTGACATGGGAATGAAGAAAAGGGGAAAAAAGTCTCACACATGTCAGAATTTCTGACATGACTTTAGGAGTCCCAAATCCCATTTGGGAGGCCTAAAGTCTCTACTTTAGGCGTCCCAAATGGGATTTGGGACGCCTAAAGTCACACTTTAGGCGTCCCAAATCCCATTTGGGACGCCTAAAGTAGAGACTTTAGGCCTCCCAAATGGGATTTGGGATGCCTAAAGTCAAAATTTTTTTTTTTTTTTTACTTTAGACGTCCCAAATTGAATTTGGGACGTCTAAAGTCCCACTTTAGACGTCACTTTAGACGTCCCAAATTCAATTTGGGACGTTTAAAGTTAAAAAAAAATAAATTTTTTTTTTTTTTTTACACTTTAGATGTCCCAAATGGAATTTGGGACATCTAAAGTGTAAATTTTTTTTTTTTTATTTTAGACATCACTTTAGAGGTCCCAAATTGAATTTGGGATGTCTAAAGTACCACTTTAGACATCCCAAATGGAATTTGGGACATCTAAAGTGTAAAAAGAAAAATTTTTTTTTTTTTTTCTTTTACTTTAGACGTCCCAAATTGAATTTGGGACGTCTAAAGTGGGACTTTAGACGTCCCAAATTCAATTTGGGACGTCTAAAGTGACGTCTAAAGTAAAAAAAAAAATATTAATTTTTTTTTTTAACTTTAGACGTCCCAAATTGAATTTGGGACGTCTAAAGCTACCAAGTTCCCACACATAATTACAAAAATGCCACCGCCTATATTTTAGACGTCCCTATTTTAAAAAGGGACGTCTTTTAGGGTAGCAGTATCTATATTCTGTAGTAGTGCAATCTGCCCTCTTGATCATGCAAAAAGGTTTACAGCATGCAATATCAATGGTTTTAAGTTTTGCACAGTTTTACGGGATCAAGGATTGCAAACTCAGAATTCGGGTGTTTATGGCACATTTGGGACAAGGAGTTATGCGAGCAGCAGTGACGCCAACATGCAGTTCGGAGGCATCCCTTATTATGACAAGCTTCTTGATGTGGTTGAACTTAATTATCAAGGCCGTTTCACCGTAACGCTGTTCAAGTGTATGTGGGCAAATACCACTACTTCTTGGGGACAGACAACTGATGACTTAGGGATCACATCAGTCAATTTCTCATGGCCAATTCATACTGGTATTTCTCAAGATGATGAGATGTATATTCTTGCTTCAGAGGCACATCAGGTTTATTATGTCGAGAACGAGAGGTACAGGGATTGGAACATGGTCGTTCATTTAAAGCCATGAGACCTTTACGACATGGGTGAAGGCGATAACATCGCCTACGAGAGTAAGCCATTTAAGTCAGCCGATTTTGAAAACTACTTCCCTGAAGGCAATGACAATTTACCTCTACTGCGGTGAGTTTTTTTACATCCATATCATTTAAATTAAATTTTTAAAATTTAATAATACATCCCTAACAATAATTTTTCTACATAATTTCTGTAAGGATGGCGATGATGAGTGATCAAATTCAAATTATATTGTTGTCTTAAAAAAAACTGGAAAAAAAATTTTAAAAATAAAATAAAATATTATTTGTAGCGGTTATTAAACCGCTACTAATTAAAATCGCTACAAAAATAAAAATAACCGCTACTAATTAAAAACCGCTACAAAATGGATACATTAATCGCTACAAAATAGTACATGGATCCTTATAAATACCCTTACCTCAACTCATTTCAAACACTCTCCTATTTCTTTTTACCTTACCCTTCTTTCATTTTCTCTCATTTACAAATTTTTTTATATGAGTTGAGGAGTTGAACAATACGATCAAATATGGTAACAGATTTTTTAATTTTTTTTTTCAATACTTCTTTCCTTCGCATAAAATTTATTCTCACCATTTTTTTTTTCAAATATTTCAGAGCTTTATCTCATTTTCATCTATTTTTCATACACAAATTTTTTTTTTGCCAACTTCATACACAATTACATTGTAGTAAACAACAAAATAGTTCCTTATTACCTGCGTATCCTTAATAATATTATCAATACAATTTTTATACTTATCCAACTAAATTAAATTATTCCTTTTAATTTATAAATGAGTTAAACTATTGAATAATAAGCTAATTAAATTAGATAAACTACTAAAAAACTATTTAATTTAATATTAAAAAAAAGAAATAAATGATCGTATTTTTTTTAATTTTCTTAATTTTTGTAGCGGTTATTAAACCACTACTAATTAAAGTGCTTTTTTAAACTGAAATTAATTTTTTTTGGGCCATTTTTGAATTTTCATGAAATTAGTAGTGGTTATATAACCGCTACGAATTTCATAAAAATTTTAAATTATTAGCGGTTTATTAACCGCTACAAAATAGAAAAAAAATTTCATTTTTCTTTTCCCTTCTTGAAAATTTCAATTTTTATATTTATAGCGGTTATATAACCGTTATAAATATCTCCGAAAAAATTTACGGCTTATGGGGATGTTGTAGCAGTTGGGTTCAACCGCTACAAAGTAAGTAGGGATTATTTTCCTTGAGTAGCGGTTTTAGATAACCGCTACAAAACCGCTTGCAACATACGATTTAATAGCGGTTTTATTAATCGCTACTAATGTTCTTTGTAGCGATTAAATCCGCTACTAATACCCATTTTTAATTGCTACTAAATCACGTTTTTTTTATAGTGTACCCGTTGTCCTTAATATAAGACACAATTAATCTCTTTTTCAGAGAAGTTAAGAAAACTAAACAAACTACTTAATTATAGAGTATATATTATGTATTATTAGATTATATATTAATTTATAAGGTAAGCAAATTAGTTTGAAGAAGAACCATAAATAAATGTAACTCAATTAGTTTCTTTAATTAAAAAAAAAAAAGTCAACCAAGTCTTATATATTAACTACTGAAAGTAGTAAATAAATGGACCCTGGTTCAATCATTTGTCTCGTTGTATCCCACTTTGGGGACTTGGTTATTTTGGAGTGATTTGGTTTTTTGTTTTTTCGTTTTTTTAATTGGCCTTCAATCTAGGAGATGCATGGATCTCGTATGAAATGAAAAACAAAATTTGTCCAGCTACCAGTATTTCATAGCATTACATACTACATGTATGTAGAAAAACACAAATGCACGTGGCCTTTGCATGAACCTGGCTAGAAAGTAAGTAGCTGGAATATTTCAATTTAAGAGCTAAGAAATGAAAAATATCTTGCTGGTTGGCTCTCCAGCCGAGCCAGCAATTTGATCCATCACATTTCTTGTAGGTCCTCTTGGTCCTTAATATACGTCATGTTTTGAAAGTTAATATTAATTTTAAATATAAAAAAAAAGTTTTTATATTTATTAATTTATCTTTATTGATATTTTCTCAACAATAATAAAATATCAAAGAGAAGAGGGAAGGAGGGAATTGAGGAGGATGATTAAGATGTTTTCTTATGTCATATTAACTCTGAGGGTCCTAGTTCAGAGGACTGTACATATCCAGTCAGCTATACCAATGGTAAAAAAATCTCTGCACATATCAGCAGGTAGTATTTTCTTCCAAAAAGATGAATCCAAGGGGCAATCCTTGAAAACATGATTAGTATGCTACCTTGGCAAAGTGTGCATAGTTGATCCATAGTCATTCCCCTTCTGAAACGCTCGCCAATTGTTAGAAGGCGATCTTTTAGCAGCAGCCATGGGAAAGTTTTAATTCGTTGTGCCGTAGGAAGTTTCCAGACTCGAGTCCATTTATCACTATTTGCATTCCAATTCAATGACTCAGCAGCATGGTAGGCAGACTTGATGGAAAACTCACCAGATGATGTTGAAGTCCAAAAGCAGGACTGTTCGTGAGGGAGTTGGCTAGTCAAAGTGTTTGCATATTTTATCCAGATAATATATATATATATATATCTGTATAGTTTTGTAAAAGTAATATATATATATATATATATATATTACTTTTACAAAACTATACAGACTTCTTTTTTCTTTTTTTTTGTCGGGGCATTTCCAAAATAATATATCAATGTGTGTTTTTTAAAAAATAAAAAATAAACATTTCATCCCCTAAGTAATAAGTTGATGATGTTATTTACTTGGTTTGAAGTGATCGAAGAATGTCGAGGGAACACACTCTCGGCTCTTCCCAGACTCTATGCTTCCTCTAGTTCTCAATATAAGAAATATTTATCTAATTTGATTATATTAAAGAAGTTAGTTAAGGTAATTAATATGACATGTTTTTTCTAAAATACCCTAATAATCTTTCTTAATTCACTTCATCTCTTTCTAACTTGATCATAACGGAGGGAACATCAATAAGAGTAGATTGATCAGAAAAGATTGATAACATGGGATATAGATTTTATATTAAGACCAAGATTAACTTTACAATTAGATCCTACATTAAAAATAGAAAGGGGTAATAACTAATCGTCGGTTTAAAAAAGTAGTATTGATATGTCTATATATAGTGTTCTGATACACAAAAGAATGATGGTGGGGATGTTTTTTTGTTTTTTTAAGTCTAGTTTTCTTCATTTATTTTATTTGAAGAACAATATAATATATTTATTTTGTTGAGTAGAAAGACAGAATGTTCGGTGGAAGGCATATCCAATGGATGGTATCAGCATGATGGTGGCATGAAACATAAAGCCAGGGCATAATCTCATCATTACCCGTTTTTAAATCTTTTATCACGATAGCATTTAATTAAATCTATCCATTGGCATTTTCTCTGTCTGGGGATAATGTCGAGGATGGGTTTAGCAATGACACACCAAATAAAGTAGTCAATCACAAAATTGTAATACTTCTTCGGTTTTAAATATAAAATAAAGTTGAATTTTTTTTGGAGAGATTAAGAAAGCTAATTAAATTAATTTAGAATATTTTTATTTTTTTCTTAAAACTAATTAGTTTGACTAATACATTGATATATAATATAAAGATACACAGCATATGATATGATTAAGTAATTTATTTAGCTTCCTTAATTTTCTAAAAAAAAAAACTCTATCTTATATTTAAGACTAGAGGGAGTAGTAAAAATAATGATAATTATCAATAAAATTACTTGGATTAGTCATTGATGGCGATGGGATGCGTACATCATCGTCCATTGAGAAAAAAAGGATAAGAGTTGGTGCCGCAAATTTTTTTTATTTTTTAAATGAAGTTGCAGACATGCAGCCAGTTGCATCTTGTCTTATCGAATCAAACCCACTCCATGGACCCTTTTTTTTAAAAAAAAAATCCAGTTGAATTTTCTAACCGAATCTTAGTTTTTTTAAATATAATTATTTGTTATCCTAATAATACTTAAAATATTAAATTTGAATCATATAATTTCATCACACCTCGTTAAATAAAAACTCAGATACCATTTTTGATTAGTATGTCTATGTATCATGTTATCAAAAAAAAAAAAAAAAAGTCTTTGTATCCACAGACGTTATTCAAAATCATAATTACGTAAAAGAATGTTATACTTGTTGCGGCTCCCTTTTAAATTAGAGCAATGATTAGGTTGTTTTCCGATTCAATGAACCATGAGTTGGACGTGCATCGAGATTCGAGATGAAAAACGTGCATGCCATCTCTAATTACGTAAAGAAAATTAAGCGGGCCTCCACATATAGGTTTTTTTCACGTATAGTATAACTTATGAATATTGGGTGGGTATATATTCATGGTTTCATAGATTTATTAAAATTAATATCAAACGAAGTGGATGACAATTAACTTTTTGAAAATTGAGTTTATATGAAGTGGATATTGGATGGGGGCTAAGGCAGCCATCTATTTGGAACGTCAGCAGAATTCAACACGTACGCGCCCACGTGTTGTCCACAACGCAGCTTTCGTTTCCGCCTTTTTAAACACACTAGTGGTCATACTTTACTACTACGCTCTTTGCTTTTATAAACCCAATATCTTTTTCCTATAATACATATTTATAATTCGTAATTTGCATGTAAGGTTGTAATACTCATCAGATCCAGCTTTAAAAAAATACTATGTATTTAATTCCCGTGACTCTACAGAGAATTAATTAAATTTACAGCCATGTGAATAATACAGTATTCATATATTATGTGTTGGAACATAATATAAATTCCACGGTAAGTAATAATTGCAAGGAATATAATGGTACACATGCAGGAGATAAATAAAGAGTGTGGTCCGCGGATAGATGGGCACAGAGCATATATATATATATATATATATGCCTAATTTTTATTATTGGAAAGGTATTGTTGACCCTCCTTCTTTGACCGCACGCCGTTTGGTAGCCCCTCGCTTCTGCCTCTGATTCTGATTCGCGTGCCAGCTGGACACCGCACCCCTCACTTCAATTTTAATCAATCTTTTTTTTTTTTGGCCATCAATTTTAGTCAATCATTCTTTATACTTAACCCCTATTACATACAGTACCTCCATCACTTTCCACCTTCATTCTTTCTCTGCTCTCCAATACCTTACCATTACGTCCATCCAAAGCCATGCACATCCACACTTATAATCTGTTAAATTACACCCATCAAGGTGCCCATAATTTAGCGGTTCGGATTAGTCTGGGACTGTCGGTCTTAGGATACCGAATGATAAAAAAAAAAAAAAAATAATCTGTTAAATTCCTTCACATTATTTTCCTGGGCTGTTTCTTATAATTTGTTGGAATCAATTATTCTTTTTTATATAACAAGAAAACCGAGTTCTGCGCTTGAGAATTGAGATGCCTATCCATCAATGATTCGCAAGTTCAATAAGAAATTTAATTAACTCATACCTGTCTGTACGTGGGTTTGACTTTTGTTGCCACATACGTGAATTGTTATAATACTCGTAACTAGACGAGTGACACAACAAAATACATCCATACATACATACCTTCCTTGAATTGTAAGGTGCACCAAGATTCCACAAAACCATGCCAACTTGTATTTTTTAATATATTATTCCCCTTCTGCCACCCTCATGTTTGATGACCTGCGAGAGTTCCTACCACCTTCCACTCTCTCTATATATACCCCACCTCATTCCTCATCCTCCACACACACCAAACACATACTATTAATCATCTCTCTTAGTTACATACTCTTACACAGCCACAATATGGTGAAGTTATTCTCTTCCATTCTCATCTTCCTCTTCCTGCTTCCCCTTGCATTTTCCGACCTCAGTGTTGGATTCTACTCCAAATCATGCCCTTCTGCTGAGACCATCGTCAGTCGTATCGTCCAGAATCGCTTCAACCGCGACAGATCCATCACCGCCGGCCTCCTTCGCATGCACTTTCACGATTGCTTTGTCAGAGTATGCACTTCAACCACCCCACACTTTTCTCTCCTCTTCCCCCATTGTTAAGATATTATATATCTTATGTTGATATTATATTTATGTGTATATATATATGTGTGTGTGATTGTTGATGATCTATGATATGGTTTCAGGGATGTGACGCCTCCATACTTATAGATCCAAACGGCGGAAAAGCATCAGAGAAACAGGCGGGACCCAACACATCGGTTAGAGGATATGAGTTGATCGACGAGATCAAGAAAGCCTTAGAAAAAGCTTGTCCTCTCACAGTTTCGTGTGCAGATATCATAACACTGGCCACAAGGGACTCGGTGGCTCTGGCGGGAGGACCCAAATACACCGTTCCCACTGGACGGCGAGATGGACTCGTGTCTAATCCCAACGACGTGAACGTGCCCGGACCCACCTTCTCGGTTTCACAGGCACTCCAATCGTTCGGAGCAAAAGGCATGACACTGAACGAAATGGTGACTCTTTTGGGCGCCCACACGGTGGGCTTTACTCACTGCAGCTTCGTTCAAGGTCGACTTTCCAGCTTTGGATCTCGTGATGCTTCTATGGACTCTGCTTTGGATTCTAGTCTGGGAAGAACGTGTGGGTCATCGAGCAGGCCGGCGGCGAACGATCCACGTGTGTTTTTGGATCAAAACACGTCGTTTGTTTTTGATAACGAGTACTATAATCAGATTCTTAAGAAAAGAGGAGTGCTTAAGATCGATCAGAACTTGGCTGATGATCCATCGTCCAGGGGCATTGTTTCCGGTTTTGCGGCCAATGGTGGGAGCTTTATGCAGAGTTTTGCAAATGCCATGGTTAAGATGGGAAGCATTGGAGTTTTGGTTGACAATGCTGGAGAGATCAGGAAGAATTGCAGGGCTTTTAATCAATAAAATGATCCTAGATTCTGGTTCATTAATTATTTCGTTTTTCAAATACCTTGCGTTTAAACGTTGTTTCATAGCATATAAGATGATCCACAAAGACGATGGTCGACTTCGATGTTTTGAATATCTAATTTGTATTTCTTACCCTTCTCTTGTATTGTTTCAACATGTAATAAAAAGAATTCCTTAGGGGATATTATAAAAAATTATTCTATTTGCAGAAACAAAGACACTATCATGTACCAACCCTGTTAGAAAAATAAGACTTCATCAGGAGTTGGCTTCATCTAAATATGAGATCTCAATCTATTATATATTTTAAATTTACATTTTTTTTTCTCAAAGTATCTTATTAATTTTACATATTAAGGGGCTCCTGAATAAGGGGTATTTTCAATGCACATAATTAAAAAAATATAATTTAAGAACATCAAAGAACATTTATTACAAATAACTAATTTAACAAACTTTCTTCATATATACATATTAGTTATCTAGTTTTTATATCATATTGGTGCGCAAGAGTAACACCTGTTGTAAATTTTGATTTGGGTTAGATAAGCTTCTTTTGTCTCTTGTGTCACGGTTCCTGGCTAGACCACATAAAAAAGGATCATTTGTCTTTACTTCTGACTTTATCGATTATATACAGATTGGTAATTTAATATTAATTTAACCAAATTCTGTCTGATGAGCATGTGTGTTTGTGTGTGAAATCGAATATTATTTTGGATATTAAGATATAAATAATGCATACATTTTGAGTTGGGTGTAAAGAAATAACCTTTGAAACTTAACAAAGACTCCCTTAACATTGTATAATTTTCATGCATATATAAATTTACTGTCAATTGTTAAATTATTAATTGAAATTCCTATATCAGATTAGTATTAGAACTTCATTAATTAGGTCGTGTTTATCATGCATAAAAGGAGTTTTAAGAAATGAGTGAAAAATTCTCATCTTGGTCGTCAATGTTTGATACAATTTGTTGCGAAATGATTGTCTCCACCCTCCACCTAGCTAGCAGATTTAGTGGTGAAAATGTGACATGGTTCAAATCTGACAATTTTTAAAAATATACATAAAAGGAAAATACAACTTTTATTTTAGACACTGTTTTTTTATTTATATATTTATTAATTTCTAAACTGGCCTTATTACAACCCAATCCCAATTATTTATTGAATTAAGAAATTTAATCGATATTGACGTCGTTAATCATAAAAAAATGCAAATAGTAAAATTTTAAATTTTGACTAAGTACATTCTTAAATGTTAATAATAATGATTGATATAAAAATTATTATTTGATACTAAATTAAAAGACTAAAATGAAATTTTATAAAATTAAGAGACTAATAACTTGACATTTTATACGAAGTTAGAGGACTAAATAAGCATTGCACTTTTACGGTAATACGTTAGAAAGTGTGGATTATAACATCAATTATTTAAAGTATTTTTTTGTAATTTTTTTTAAAAAAAATAAATGTACCATACCAGACATGATCTTATACGTGTGTTTTGAAGAGAAATAAACACCTTCAAGATATGCAGCATATGTATTTTCTTCCACAATCCACGCGGGTAGGTCTTCCCCATAGAATCCCAAGAAGAAGGATGGTTAATGAAATCATTGTTGAATTGTGGAAATATTGCGTAACACAAGCATGCCAATTTTCTCAATCAGCGGAAAATAATGAGAGATTAAGAGAAGAAACATAACAAGAAACTTGAAGCAGCGGAGGGTGACGGACGTCGTCTATCGCCCTCAGGCCACCGGCAGATTCATAAAATACAAAATAGGCGGATAAGTCATAAGGAGGACCCTACACTTTAGGCACGAGGCTGGAATAATCAAATTATTGCAGGTCCGATAATGGGCGTTGGGCCACCTCGCAAGGTCATAGGCTATGATGATTCGCCTATTTACGGACACTGGCCCAATCTCTTTATATTCAAAACATCCACCACTTTTCTTACCTCATAGCCAACATTTCATTCATGGGATATCATTAGAACCTTTTACTTTTACAAGTAGTTTTTTTTTTTATTGAAATGATAAATTTTCAATTCTCGAATAGTATAACATCACTATTAGTCTGAAATGATAACTTTTGTACTAATCTTTGTGTTTTTCTAAAAAATTAAACTCAACATGCGAGTGTTTGATAATGTTTTATGGACATTTAAAATCCTGGTCTTAGTATTTTTTTGTTAATGAAACTAATTGTACCAGGATTAAAAAAACTTAAAATGTACTTTATAAAATAAAGAGAAAAATAAATCCAGTGTGAAATTAAAGGGCTAAAGCTGCACTTTTACCTATTTTTTATATGTAGACATCGTACTCAGGTGGTTTAGAAAATAATTATGATTTTTATTTTCCAGTGCAGTAGTTTGGTATTATATATGTTATTCTTGTTACTAACGTAGAGTTGTTTTAGTGGTATGAGACATCGTTAGATTCTTCTGGGTCTCGAGTTCGAGTTCTAGAGGAGATACTTGTGTTGGGACGGAAAGCCATAAACACCAAAACCAATACCGGTTGAAAGTATCAAAAAATATATATTATTCTTGTTTACAGAAAAACTTGTGTACCGTTTGAGCGGAAGTGGATTATATATATGGTATCAACTTGATAATCTGTTTAGTCATTATTCTAATTTCATATGAAATCCGGTTAGCAGCTAGAAACAAGAAGGAACTTTTGAAGGACTAGAATAAGGTAAAAAAATCTTATGAACTTCGGTTATTGCGTGCTGTGACAAAAGGTATAGCTCGAGTGAAGAAGTCGAAAGATAATTTGAGTTATAATGAAAATTTCATGCATGTGCGTGCCTAAAATTGTAGTCTTGAGGAGATATATATAAATATATAAAAACTAGGTTATCAAGGGAGAGAAGCCACAAATTATAAGCCTGAATTTTACTGTAATAGATATTCTAGTGTTAGCTAAATTTAATTTTATGGTTAAGTTAAAAGGGCTCCTATACGTACGCCCCCGCATGAGCATTCATCGTGCGAACTAACCCAAGGCCGCCGAGGTAAATGAAAATGGCTTTGTTGTATCGATTTTTTGGTAGCAAATATCAAGAAGGTCTGCAGATTTATCGAGTTCGCGCACAGAGAATGATGTTGTGTGGACGCGCTTCCATCCCAATCACAATTACATACAGTGCATTTCTGAGTCAATAATATTGATAAAGAAAATGATATATATGTATATGTATATATATAAACTGGGAGATCAGTAGGGTATATATATATATAAAGGTAGATATGAGTTGGTCGTATCTGAAGTTTCTGTTGAAATTATATGGAGGCCGACTAACCGGGGAATGCTGAATTCATGTGCCCCAGAAGAACAACAACAGATTATTTATGAGACAGTGCCTCTTTTCATATATACAGTGATTTTTAAAAAAAAAATAAAAACAAGAAAAAATTTCAAGAAAATACCTTAATTAAAAATATCAAAATCTTGAACCAGTCTTATTTATTACACTTGACGAGCAAATGACAAGACATTTTAGTTGGAATCACTGTTTTGAGATTCTTAAATTATGAAGGTATAAATTAATTAAAAGATAAAATATTCAAAATACAAAGTTCAATGTATAGGAGAATCCCATGGAGAGGGCCCAAGAAATAAGGAAATATATATTATGGGAGAATAGGAAGGAAAAAATGATTAAAAAAAATCTAGATATATAGAAGCAGATATCATGAACAAAGAGCCATGTACTTGAGATTCTTGCGAGATGGAGAAATTTGGAACCAATAAGTTGATGATGATAGGAAGAAGAATAAGATGCTTTTCATAAAAGAGCATATTTGAGACACGCACGTATATAGATTGAATTGAAAGAAATTAGAAAGAGAGGTAGAGTTGGAAAGGATAATTGAGTGGGGAGAGAGTTGGTAAGTAGGTAGCGGCAGTATGGCGCTTGCAAAGTGAGAGGCAAATATGGAAGTGTTGGTGTTTTGCCAAAAATGGAAAAGTGCCTGCTGTTACCGACTTGGAATTGTCTTCTCATTGTTTCATATATTATATATGACGCACTCACTGTGCATCTTTACATATATATATATAAAAAGAGGTATGTATAAAAGAAGCCAAAGCCATGGGAATCTACACCGTTGGGCTGTGGACTGAGCACTGTAAACTGTGAATGACAGCCTCTCGTGCTTCTCGTACTGCTCTCTATATACTCCAAAACCCCCTCACTATCCTCCAAATCATATCTTTGGCCTCTCTTCCCTCTTTCACGACTCCACAATCCCCTCCAAACATCGTCTTACAGCTTGATTTCATCATCTATATATATATATGTGTGTGTGTGTGTCACAATTAAGTGCGTCATGTTAATTGGTATACTTAAGACCACCACCAAGGTAAAAAGCCACATATTAGGCAACTAATTATATGAAATAACTCTGACATTGTTCATTTATATATGCTCATGACTTTATGCGGACAAACGATGACAAATACCCATGTGGGCTTTCAGAAAATGGAGCAAAGCGAAATCACCGAAAGATTGATCACCTGCATGCTATATATATTTTCACAGAGAACCTGGTGAACAGCAGAATTTAATTTCTTTCTTTCTTTCTTTTTTTTTTGCAGATCATTGTCAGATAGCAAGATATCATAGTAAAAACTATAAAGCAGAATAAAGTAACATGAAAACAGCAAGGGGCGATGTAAACTAGAAGTGTTCGAGGTTTAAGCCAACCCTTGATGACCCTGTGGTTTAATATTAAAAAGGAGGTGTGCAGAGAGATCAGACAGAGGCACTGTAAGGAGTGTGTGTTCGCATTAGCGTCACTATTAATAAATTATTGCGCGGTTTCTCCACCCACCCTTTGGATTTTTGCCCTCTCTGTTTGTTTTTAATTAGTTTTTCAGATTATTTTCGCTTCCTCCTTTTCTCCGTCCCACCTTTCCATGCATATCTTCACATGCACTTGCCTTTGCCCTAAACCATAACCCATCCCATCCCCTCCTCTTATATTTTTGCTCAAATTAAAACAACTACTACATATAAACACACCAGCTTCCTTCTCACTCTCCGCCTTACACATTCTTCTAATCTTCAGGCGGTGAATAAATCAATACAGTACACTCTTTATTAATTAAGAAGACGGGAGTTTTTAACTCTGACCATGGAATGTAAGTTACCTGGTCAAAGGCAACAGCCTTACCCGAATTTGAGCTTGTCAATATTTCTTTAATCGATCATTATAAGTACACTCAATATTCTAGAGTTTTACTGTGACAAGCGCGTTATACTTTTGAACCACATAAATATATATATATATATATATTCCTTCCAGCGAGTTATTCCTCAAAGGATGCCGCCTTTGAATAATGTGAATGCGGGGTTACAAGTGGGACTAGTTCTTGACAATTTACGAGGATGTATGACCATATAATATTTATATATCCCTAATATAGATCACCCAAAATTATACAGTAGCCTCGATTCAAAAAAAGTTTAAACTTAATCAAGTCCAGACTTCTACATTTACATATATCAGTGATGTATGAGAATGGGCCATCCATAATCTATTGTATATGGACGCATTAATTAAGCTGTCAATATACGGTAGTATTGCATGACAAAAATACAATTGCATTATTTATATCATAGGGGAAAAAATGCCAATAGAACAACATTATGTCAGATAGAATTGAAGAGAGGAAATTATTTCGTATACTCAGAAATTTGCCTGTCTTACAGAAATCAATAATACAAGAAAAATGAAGCTCCATTTAGTAATGTTTTTATCCAGATGAAATATTGATGTGTCAATCTGGGGCTTTATATAAGCATGAGGGAAAGAATAGAAAAATGAACGATCCTGTAGATCTTTTCCAACATGTCTAGGTCATCAATGACTAATAATGCCGGGGCTGGAAGGGTGTTAAATACCTGCAGAAAGATCTATCGAATAGTCAAAACATTAAAACACTTTCAGAGCCTTTAAGTTATATACTTTTATATAGGTATATAATATGATGAATAAAACATTATCTAAAATAAAAAATGAGTTCATGAATTGCAAAGATCACAATGGCATGATTATTTTTTTAATCCTAAATTAGTACAGTATAATACGGATTTCCATCAAAATGAAGGAGGATTTTGAGGGCAACGCTATATTTCAGTTAATTGAAACACAGACATATGATGCCATTCTTTTTCTCTTTACTTTCTCCAAAAGACTGTTCTCTGGTAAATAGTGAGATTCCCACACCCCACTGTGCCCCTCTTTTCAGTTCAAGTGGCTGTCCTGAATAAGCTTGCTTGTCCTCATCAATAAGATTATACGTCTTATCTAACTGAACTGATTAAAATGGTTTCTGAAAATAGAATTTCTGACTAATTTATTCAAAATATTCATAATGGAATAAATTGGTATCGTGTTAATTTATTTGAATTGGTTTTGATGGGTAATAGAATACATAAATTTATAATAATTATATGTATAATTTATTGTTTTTCATGAAAATGAACATTTAATTATATGTATTAAAGGATATGTAGAATTAATTAAAATAATAATCAGCGCGTATAACATAAAATAAAAGATAAAATTTATTGTCAAGGAATCCTTTATAAACATGGTTGAAATTAGATGATGGTGACATCAAGGAAATAAAACATGATTAAGTGAGTTTGAATATATTATATGTTAATCTCATCATGGTATAAAATGGCATTACCAAGTGGAATTACAGTTTTATTCGCTTGCGTTATCATTACCTTACACTATAAACCACAAGTAAAGGAAAAAAAGCATGAACCTTTTCAAATATCGATGACTCCTGACCAACGCAAGACCATAGACCATCGTCGTCAAGAAGCAAGGGAGTTTCTCTTTGAACGCGGGTTTTGGGGAGTTCTGTATGTTTCAAATCAAAAGATCAGGGGGGAAAACATTAATATATATAATATTAAATTAAGGATAAAAATTATATATATGCTCCACTGCCTGTATTGTCCATCTTTTTATAATAGGTAAAAGTAGAATATCAACCCCTACCAATAAACACGTGTCGATATAACTGGCGCCATGAGCTCCCACCGTGTGTCTTTATAGTTTATAAGCCCATTATAATAACAACATCTACACGTACAAACTTTCCTTTAAAAAAAAAAAAACTTAAAGAGTGAAATGGAAATGACTAGAAGCTCATAACTAAGAGGGAGAGATGAAGGGCTGGTAGGTGATTTGAGAATTTAACATTCCGTACTTGTTATGTTAGAGGAGTTTTATTAATTAGTGTAGTAGTATTTATAATTAATGATAGTAGTATGTTTGAAATATAAATAGTGAAGGAGCAAAAGCATATAATATAGTAATTTGCGTGCCTAGGTTTCAGCTTCAGAGAGATAGTATCTTAATAGATTGAAGTGGCCAGTGGTACATAGGAATGGAAGATCAAGGTGAGGGGCAACAACAAGAAGAGAGCAATAATGGTCCGAACCAAGGCACGGAGAGGAGCGAGCCGGTGAGGTCACGGTGGACTCCAAAACCAGAACAAATCCTCATCCTTGAGTCCATCTTCAACAGTGGCATGGTCAACCCCCCCAAGGAGGAAACCATCCGCATCAGGAAGCTTCTCGAGAAGTTCGGCTCTGTCGGCGACGCCAACGTCTTCTACTGGTTCCAGAACCGCCGCTCCAGATCCCGCCGCCGCCAGCGCCAGATGCAGGCCTCCCTCGAGCAGCGAAACCACCAGCTTCATCAGCCAGCTCAGCAGCTTCATGGCGGTGCAACAATTGCTTATGATCATCACCATTATCAACAACCTCATGCCACCTCATCTTCTGATCCAGTACTCCCTCCGGTTACTACCATGCCCTTTGCCGCTGCTTCTCCGTCGTCGTCCTTTCTTGATCTCTCCGGTTCGGCTTCTTCTTCTTCTTGTGGCATGCTTGGCGGCCAAGAAGCCCTTGACGGTCTTTTCTCGTCGGTGGCTTCTCAAATGGTTTTCCCTGAATTTGATCACTCTTCGGCTGCTTCTTCAGCTCTATACCCTCCTCCCTCTCATGCTTCCTCCTTCAACTATCACTCTGGTAATTAATTATTGCATGTTTGTGTTTCTCAATCAGATTCATCAAAACAGTCCCCTTTTTAAATTTATTTAATTAACTATGTATGTATGTTAATTGCTCAGTTAAATAATTCTGTCTTGAGCCTTGCTTCTGTCCTCTATAAAACAACCCACCACTTAATTTTAGGCCATCCTAAAGAGTACTGAGCGAATCTTTAATAATAACTATCATTATATATATACACGCAGTGTTATTTTTTTAAAATTTAATAGTATTTTTGGCATGTGAAAAAAGTTCAACTGTTGGGGGCTGCTTAGGTTTAAAGGCCTACAGAATAAAGTTGCAACTTTTTAGTGATTTGACACTTCTTTTGCCTTAAAGTTGTACAATTTTACTGTGAACAAAAACGTCAGCTGAATTTCCGGTAGCAGTTTCTAGTTCTGCCTTTCAATTTCCCCCCTTCTCTTATAACCGACCTTCCTTCCAAACTTCTTTACAAAGATTTCCAAACCCTACCAACTTTAATTTCTTGGTTAATTGGTAATTCCCTAGATTTTCATCTCTTTGCCAATTGGCAGCAACCTTGTATGTATGTTCACAATGTATATTTTTTATTACAGATACAGATTTTTTGCTTAGAATTAGGTGATGAATCAATGAACTCGCCGTGATATATATGGTTCAATTTTCTCTTTTTTGATATGTGAGTTGGCCAGTAAAAGTGTACAAACAGAAACCAAAGGTGTCTGCTGAGTATTTAGAGGGCACCTGGGTTAAATTTCCCATGAATTGTATATATACTGATTGTTTAATTACGTTGGGGCACTGGAATCTCAGGACTGGCCACAGTGTTTATCAATGGAGTGGCAACAGAAGTTCCAAGGGGAGCATTGGACATAAAATCAATGTTTGGGCAAGATGTAGTGTTAGTTCATTCCTCCGGAGTGCCACTTCCCACCAATGAGTTTGGTTTCCTGATGCAGAGCTTGCAGCATGGCGAAAGCTACTTTCTGGTGATTAGAACACCTCCAAATTATTTATATCATTCATTGATTTCCATATTTATTTATGTTCTTTCCATACTATTAATTTAATTACTCTTAATATTGGAAAGTTCCTCTATATTTCTGAGAATCTGGAATTCCTTTGTTTACAGGTCTCAAAGCCAACATAATTAAGCGTGAACAAAAAGCAACTAGCAGCAATGGGAGCTTCCTTTTATGTTTCTCCAAATCAAATTTCCTTTGTGCCAATCCCTTTTTCTTTTTAAACCCCCTCCCCCAAAAAAAAAAAACCAAAGATTCAGTCTTTATATGTGGTTCAAATAATAGAGCTCTATTATGTGATTACAGTCTACAGAAGTCCATGTATGTGGATATCTAGACATATATTATTCTCGTTCACATATATATATGGTTTTCAGATCTCTCTCTGTCTATATATATATATATATCCATTCAAACGAAGCTTTGGCAATATGTATAGTTACGTTGCCCTTCCATTTGTTTCTCAATTAGTTAAAAGTATACATCAGTTATGACTGATAAGATGATTAAATTTTTAAACATGGCATGACATGGTGGGACCAACTAAAAAGAGCAATAAACTCCAGCGGTCAAAATTGTTGGAGAGATGTTAGCTGAGCTTAATCCATGATGTTGCCATTGTGCAGTTTCTTCAAATAATGGAGTGCAATGTTAATTACTTATAATACTCCTAGCAAATCTCGCATTAAAAGAAATAAAATGAGGGCAAACATTAATAAATTTAATAGTACTCCTTAAATAGAAACAGAAGGAAAATGTAACCCGTAAAAGCGAGACAGAATATTCAAAGTGGTTCTTTTAAGGTCGGAAACATTCACAGATACACACGTATGTCTATCTTTTCCCCGCATCCATTCCCTTCTCAATGAGCAAAATCAGGTAAAGGCCGACATATGTGAACCTTCCGTTTAGTAAGACTGCGTTTCAATTCATTGAACCTTCGGTTTCCATTATTTTTTAAAAGGGGGGACAAGAATTATTAATTACTATGCATTGTAATAAGCGAAATAAAGTATAACCTATATATAGAGGGGAGAGTAATTAAAGAAAACGGGAAGGAGAGTTGCTAGTTCTATAACTTATGATGTTCGTTTCAACTCTTCCTCTCGAAATCATTCGATTGCTGGACATTCGATCTAACTATAACTATCCATATATAATAACATTGAACCAGGCATCCAATTCCGAATGACAATAGAAAGAAGACAATGAGGTTTTATATAGTTTATCTATGAACTTAGTTATACCAGTGACAATAACGAAGCTTTTGGGTTCTACTATATTAATTAGACAGAAACAACGCACCAGATATAGCAGCCTAGTTACCGCAGATATTAGCTTATTACGGTCATAGATCAGTGTTGATTATTATTATAATGAAAAGCAAGGTGATCGATGATTAAGATTATCAGAAGAATATATGGTTTGGTGTTAATGGAGATTTTGATGGATCGGAGTGCATGGGCAATGGATGGCTGTACGTGGATTGGAATGAAAATGAATTATATAAACTCAGAAGTTTGGTCCCCACACCGACCAAAATAACCAATGCGAATCAGACGGATGTTTGTAACAGATTTCTTGGATTCTTTTCAAGTTTTTGTAATAATCTCATCAGAACATTAAGGCGGGGCACACTTACATAGAAATACCATGTGAGTAATCTAAGTCCTTCGGTTGTCATATCAATAAAACTATGAATATATTTGCATCCCCATGTTAGATTCTGTGCATACTTGAGGCGATTATTTAAATTAAGATCGTAGATTTTGTGTTGACCGGGAAATCCTCCGTGAGCATATATCCATTCATTTCTCAATAAAGCCCATCATTAATTTCAAAAGCCTAAAACTTTAGTTGTACGGTGTGCAATAATTTCTGTTCTCTGAATTCCAGCTTGGATTGCTTTCGTTCTATGTGAAACTTGGCGGATTCCATTTCATCCCTCCCCCCTCTTTTTGAATTCCCAAAATTATGCATATATACATGTAAAGCTCCTTTTTTTCTGGGTTTTGATCATTGAGTATTGACAATGATCTGGTTTAGTGCTCAGATGTCGTACAAAAACAGGTGAAGTTGAATACTTGAAGGTGTGGTAAGAAATGACACTAATCCACTAAACAGGCGAAGTCTTCAACCCATGAGGTCTTTATACGGTTCAACAAATTAAAGGGAAGGAAAAAGACTATCTTATTTGCTTTGGCTGTAGCTAATACCACGAAAATTATCTAATTTAAAACAAAAACCATTTTAATTAAATAGATTAGCATCACTTTATTTTGTCTTTCTCAGAATATTTACTTTTACCTTTATGTCAAAATACTCCTCTGTTTTGTCCTCAAACTACTTATTTATTTAATATTTTAATCTGCAATATTGTCGTTATGAACTTCAAATGGCCCTTCGTCTTTTATGCATGTGTGTTTGGGTTTATCAATATTTGCGCATGTATACATGCGTGTATGACTCTTACATTCAAAAAAATAGAAGGCAAAAGAAATCTTCTTTACCTTTTTCTACTATGTCCAGGTATTTTCTTATTAGAAGTAATCATGTTTAAGGTACTGTTTTTTTTTTTTTTTACTCGTATGTTCAAGGCATTATCGCATACTAAATATAGATATCTCTGCTAATAGAGATTTAAATTTATTAGAAGAAATACCCACATTCAGTATTCGATATCATCTCGAATAGAATCACCAAGAATAGAAGGAATTTTTTTCCCTTTGCCTTTTAGTTTTAAAATAATGAGGGAGAGGAATTTACTTGGGCCGGAGAGCAAAAGCCCAGAACGGAAGGAATTCGTTGACCAATATAGACTACAATCATTTTGAACTCACAGTGGCTCGGTGGATAAGCCCAGTAAAATCCAAACGGAGACAAATGGCCGCCAATAAAGTGAGTGAGCCGCTCTTATTGACCGCAGTCAAAGATAACGGGAAACGAGTCTCCGTCCATGCTGACACCTTGGGCCATGCTGCCCCGGCAAACCACAAATATAAAAGACGTGTGTCCCTTTCCATTTGCATCTCCATTTTCCCCTATATTTTTAGTGTTTATGCCTATTTAAGATTTCTATAAGGTATAATGTGTTATAAATTTTGTGTTGATACTTATATGTTGTAAGATTTTGCCCCTCCAACTAGCTTACATGGCTTCCAGGTAAACACAATTGAAATACAAACGATAGTCGCTGGAGTTCAATTTTTTTCCATGATTTAAAAAATGCATGCTCTAAATTTGTGGTTTTTTTTAAGACCTTTTACCTTCCAAGAATTATCTTGCATACATCATAGATAGGTTTATTTTAAAAAATTATATCTACGCGTGTGTGTGTATCCATTGTATTTATATATGATAACAATTTTACAAGTTGTATATATTCCTAAGGAATCTGGCAAAAAAAAAAAATCATAAGGAATAAATAATATGATTGATATCCAAAACATGGAGCTACGGTCTTATTATAATTGTAAGTAGTAGGTTTTTTTCCTTCTACTTCATAATTATAATTTTACTCAAAGGTAGTTACACTGTGTTGGATGTTCCGAGAAAAACCGAAACTCAAAATACTGTAGATTGATGTAACTTTGACCTCCTTAATAATGAAACGCTTTTTTATATTGAATGAACAACTGGGTTGAGCAATGAAATTGCCTTGCTATTTTTTTTTTTATATATTCACTAAGAAAAGGATTATGTTTTTTTGACAGAGAAAAAAGTGAAGATGCTGCAATTTTGAAAATAGATGAAGCAATGGGCAAGCATGGTCCCCGCGAGTAAGCATTAATAACCATTTCTTTTTCATCCTCTGTTTCATAAACAGAGGACTGACTCAAGGATTCAGATGCCATTCGGGTAATAATAAGAAGGAAAATTTTATCAAAGGACTACGTGAAAATTTTATTGAAGGACTACGTGATTGGATTTATTTTAATTAAGGACCAAAATATTCTAAAATTTTATTGTAGGATCAATGTTCAAAATAAAAATAAGTTTTATACATATAAAGATAATAATGCCACTTACTTTATTTTATTTTTTTAAAAAAAGGTTTAATCGTCTCCAGGTTCTAGCGACTGGTCACCGATTGCCGCCAGCTAAAGAGGCCCTTGCTGACAGGCCATCAAAGCTCCAATGTAGAACAGTCGAAGTTCTGACGACCGAAAATTAATGTGTTGTTTATATGAGAATTCTTTTTATTCATGAAGAGTTACAACTTGTTCATGTTGCACCTCTTCATGAATAAATCAACTCCTTATATATTAATTTTCGGTGGTTAGAACTCTAGCCAGTCGACATTGGACTTTGACGGTGGCCTATGATCGGTCGCCGGAGCTCCAACGACAATCAAATTTTTTAAAAAAATATAGGGGGCATTATTATCATTTTACCTATAAAATTTATTTTTACTTTGGTCATTAGTCTTACTGAAAAATTTAAAAATATCTTAATCGAAATAAATTTAATCCTATATTCATTTGATGAGATTTTCCCTCATAAGAAGTTTGTTAGGCGGTTAGACGCCCTTTTCTAAGTTGCACCGACATACTCTTTAGAATATTAGAAATAGACCCAATAATCACTCCCAAGTTATACAGTCACGTTTTTCAGAATATACAAACGGGGACGGAGGTGGCAGGGACAGAACCCACCAAGATTATAATAATGACTTGTCAGCCTTCATCCCTCTAATCTCCCTCGCCATTTATTTTATATCTTCCCCAGTAGCCCCACAAAGTTCTCCATTTAATGGTGTATTAAAGCTATAACCAGAAGACAAGAGTTCGGCACTTTAATTAGTACTGCATCTAAAACTTGGTCAAACAACTTGTTACTATTATGCAAGGCACATGTTAAACTGACTAGAACTAGTACATCCATTAACTCTGGCCCACTCTGGCTTCTCCTGAATCCCAAAATGCCAAAGCACTAACATAATATCTCTGCCACCCTTTTTTTTTCTATGGTTGTTTCCCTCTATTACATTTCTTGTTTGGCTAGCTTTCCCTGTTACGAAACTAACTGTACACACGAGGGTGTCCTGCTCCTGCACTTGCAGATTCCTTTCTGTGACTTTTGTTTGTTTCAGTGGACAAGTGCTCCTGAGTCATAATTATCTCTACGCAGCAGCTCCCACCCCCAGAAAATCAATGAACCCCATCTTCTTCGTCCTATCCCCCACGTTTTCACTTTCCCCAGTATATGACAAACTCTTGCTGTTGTTGTTGTTGCTGGTGCCCACTGACTCCCCCACTGATACTTCCGACTTTGATTCTGAACTATTATTTGATTGCCCAAATAACTTGTCCAAACCCACATCCCCCGATCCTCCTGCAACAATCAACAAGCAACATAAACTTACGATTCAAGGCTTCAACCAAGAGGTGAAAGGCTCACAAGTCATAACACGCGCACACATATAATCAAGCGTACCGATAAGTGTTCCATGGCGTTGGAAAGGAGAGGGTTTAGCGGAGGAGGGAGTGAGGGAGAGATTGGTGCAGGTTGACGCAGACTCATCTCTGGTGCTTGACATGCTGGATTCATCATTGCCTGCATTGTTGCTTAGACTGAGTTTTAATCCCTTTGCAATATTGTTGTTGTCCGAAGTGGGTTTCCTCCTCCTAAAAACGTGAGACTGCTCTCTCTGCCTCCTCGCCATGATCACGTGCCAGTGGTTCTTCACTGCATTGTCGGTCCTTCCTGGGAATAGCCTCGCGATCAAAGCCCACTTGTTACCGTACGCGTTATGAGCAGCCAGCAGCCTCTCCTCTTCTTCCTCCGAGAAAGCCCTTCTGTTAATCCTCGGATCCAGCTGATTAAACCACCTCAATCTGCAACTCTTGCCTGCAATCCAGTCATTTTCAACAAACAGTGCCTTAAAAACAGTGTCTTTTTTCGCAGTCAGTGGAGTTTATTAAAATCGGCGTTTCCCCATCACAGAGGAGGCACTCAAAATAATCTCACTCAATAAAAGAACAAACATCAAGAAAATAGAGAAGAAAGAAACTCTCTGTAGGTTTTTTTCCCCTTGGTAGAAATTGATTACCTGATCGTCCTTGGAGATGCTCGGCGATCAGGTTCCAGTTTTGAGGACCATACTGAGCCACCAGCTCTTTGAGCTTGGAATCCTCACCGGGCCTCCAGTGGCCTCTGGCACAGAGCTTAGTGTGGCCACTTTTGCTGGCATCAGGCGTCTTAGCTTCTCCTACTTGTTCACCCAGTTTCAAGGACAGGCCGTTTGTGTCGACTTTGCCGACGCTCTGATCGGTTGCTCTGGTCTCCATGAAGGAGGGGCTCAGAATCTGAAATCCCATCTCAGATTTGTTAGGCTCGACCTCAGCAGGATGACCCATGGCCGCAAAAAAGTTATTTATAGCCCCGCGGAAACCGTCGCCACCATATTTGAAGCGCTGGAAACTCATGTAGGATGATGACCCGGAAAAGCAGAAGGCAGAGGAACAAGAGTGAAGAAAACGGAAAGGCTCCGAGTTCCGATGGAGTGAACTGTTTTCGGGGGGGGGGGGGGAGAAGCAGAGACCGATGGGGGAACGGTTGAGTTTGTTATGAGTTAGATGATTGTAGGGAAATATAGAGAGGACACGAAAATCAAGAAAGAGGAAAGGGAAGCGGAGTTAGTGCCCCAGACTCTCACACCCATGACTGAGCAGAACAGTGTCGGAGAAGAGGGGGAGATGAAAATGGAGAAGCCAAGCCAGGGGGGTGGTGGTGTCGTGAGAGAAAGAGGAACGTTTTAAAGGAGGGGGAATCGCAAACGAGCGTGCATTTTTATTTATTTAAAAATTGGATTAGTTAGAATAGGTGAAGAACAGTAACAACGTAAATATGAGGAAGAGGAAAATAAGGAAGGTGCAGGGTTCAGCTGCGAGGACTTGAGTATGCATTTAGAGGAAAAACGGAGAAGAAGTGAATATAAAAATGAAAAAAAGGGAGAAGATAGGGGGTTACGGAATGGGAATTGATGAGTGGGGGTAAAAGACAGGGGAAAAGGAAAGAGTGGGGGGACGGAAATCGAGAAGCGCTCGTGTGGGTGGGGACTGGTGACTAGTAAAACAAGAGTGTGCATCGTCTCGGGAAAAAAACAGAATCTGGCAGTCTCTTTACCAAAGTTTTCGCATTCTCAAATGTAACTCCAAAAGCACTCCTCAGTTTGGTGACTTCCACTCAAAATCAACACCCCTTCGTCGCCTCCCCTGTCCAACCCCAGCAAAAAGAGTTAAGTGAATGATTAGATTATCAGTAAAGGTATGTTTGTTTGGGCGTTATGATTGCTTATAAGTTGCTTTTTACGTAAATCGAGACATAACTCCTCTCACATACTTACTTCGTATACCGTAAATTACTATTAAAAAACAACTTATAAGCAATCGAATCACTAAAACAAACATGCCTAACTGTAAAGAAGTTTTTGCTTCAGCTTCCGTCCACGTGTTTTTGAATGCTAATTTAAATAGGCTCTAAGTATATTTACATTATTTAAATCTGATTTGGATGGTTTAAATCTTTTTTTTTAATTGTATATATATTTTTTAAAAAAAAAATTATTTTAATAGGTATAAAATTTAAAATAAAATAATATTTTAACTATTAATTTTTTAAAAAATGATTTTTCTTTAAAAAATCACTATTTAAAAAAAATCGAAATATACCGTCTAAATTAGATATGGGGAACTCAGATATGCTGAGTAAAGAAACTGGCTTCATCCACCTTCTCTTCCTCTGTTTTCCCCTTTCATCTCTCTCTCTCTCTCTCTCTCTCTCTAACAGTCAGTTAACTCGTGTCGTTGATTACCCTCGATACGTTGCCTAACATGTTTTATTTTTTTATTCAGCAAATTTAAATCCCATCAAATCAAATCAAACAAATACAACAAATTTCTCCTAACAAACCAAGGCCCTACCGGAACTTGTTTCTGTGCTAAGAGCGCCGAAACTCCTTCCAGGCAGTACCAATACTAATTGTCTAGTTAATATTACACTGACCATTTTGTTAATTGATTGAATTCCCAACTGTCTTTGTCAGTTCTCGCTAAAAAGTGATATTTCAGTTTTCACTGACATGGATTTGCGGATAGCATATTGTTATCAAAATTAATAAAAGTTGTGTGAAAAAATTCGCTATTGATTAAATCACAGATATTCTCTGTCCGACTTAAAAAGCATGGGTCTTTGAGCAAAAGCAATATAATTATGCATGTATGTGGCTTTTCAGAGCCATGAAAAGAATAAGCACATTACTTTATTAACCTCAATGGAAACAACTCGTGAGAGAATAACAATACAATCTAAATCTCACAATATTAAATAACTAACCTCTCAATGACGAACACGTTTAAATGAGTGTTTGTCATCACTTATTCTGGGATAATAAATCCTTATTACATAAGTCGAGACAAAACTCTTCTCACATATTTACCTTGTATACTGTGAATCACGATTTATAAGCACTTATCGCCTAAAAATAAGCTATCCCAAACGAGCACTAAATGTAGACAGGCAGAATTAAATTAGGGAAAAGGATACTAGATCCCAAGCTACAGAAAAAATATCAGAAAAGCCCATTTGAAAAGTCAATGGTCAGAAAAGTTCCTAGAGACTTTTCTGACATAAATTCCTAATGTTCATTTACATATTTGTCCCCATTGAAATAACTAGAGAAAAGCCACAGAAGGAGAGGAGAGAAGGCATGTTTTTGTGATTAAGCCATTAAGGAAAAAGAGAAAAATGCACGGACGATGCACGCAGGAGATGGAACATTTAAGGGATACAACGTGCTGTTAATGTTATTTTGAAACTTCTTCTTCTTCTTCATCGTCCATTTTGAAAAATGCACGGACGATGCGTGAATTGAATTTTTTTTCTGTATGAAAGTTGGTTGGATTGATATTAAAGGGTTGGACAAATGTTAGATCTTGGGCTCAAAAATGAAGTAAATGGTAGGTGGTAGATAAGAAATGCTAAGAATTTGCCACACATATGATCTTGATCATTGAAGTTGGGGTTTAACCTTGGGTGGGTTGTGTTTATGTTAGAGTGCTCTGTTTTTGTGGTATGGCTACAGAGGAGCTGCTATTTTTTAAGTGAGAATAATGAATGTAATTGTTCTTCTTTGCTGTGAAAACGCTGAAATGAAAACAAAAAATTGTTGTAAATTTGTGCAAATGTAGTTGTTAATATGACAGTTGTTGTTGTTAATACAGAACCTCTGTTATGCTCTGTTTTTGAGCAAGCAAACAGAGGTGGGATGTATATTCTCACTGGCATGATGATAAAAAATGCTGATATGATGATAAAAAAAGTATTGTTAACGTGTTGTAAATTTGTGCATATGTAGTTGTAAATATTGATGTGAAAGCTGTTAATACAAAGTTTGACCTGTGCTATGTTTTTGGGGAAGCAAACAGACGTGTGAGTGTGGTTTGTGTTATTAGAAAATGCTGATATGATGATAAAAAAAAAGTATTCTTAACGTATTGTAAATTTGTGTGGATGTAGTTGTAAATATTGCTGTGGAAGCTGTTAATACAAAGTTTGACTTGTATTCTATTTTTGGGGAAGCAAACAGAGGTGTGAGTGTGGTTTATATTATTAGAAAATGATGATATGATGATAAAAGAAAATGTTGTTAACGTGTTATAAATTTATATATATGTAGTTGTAAATATTGCTGTGGAAGTTGTTAATACAAAGTTTGTATTGCAGATTCTCATGAAAGTAATGAAATCCAAATGAAGTTCAAAGTTATCCTTGATACATCAATATTTGTGAATCTTATAGATGATGAAGGGGTGTTAGAGGAAGTTGTTAAAATGACTAATAATGTTGTGAAAGAAGCATTAATCGTTGTAAACAATGACATAAGTGACAGCAATATAGTATGCAACTTACTGATATGGCCTAAGTTATTGTCCTAATACAACGGCAGAAATTAGTTGTAAGCATAATTTAATAAGTTGTAAACATAATTAAACATGTTGTAAATATGACTGAAGATGTTGTAAACACTACACAGAGTAGTTAACTCTTCCCATCTTCAGTGTTCAGCGGATTTACATATGGTCACGTGCTTAGACGTTGTTAAAATGCCTCATCCTATTGTAAACTAAGCATTAGCAGTTATAAACAACGCCATCCATAGAGTTAAACTTGTTATGAACTAAGATCTTTTCCTAGTGCAATAGCAGATATAAGTTATAAAATTAACTTCAGAAGTTGAAAACATAACTTAAGCTGTTGTTAAAACTACACAAAGTAGTGGACAATTCCATTTTTTGTGTTAATCGTAGTTTCATGTAGACACGTGCTTATTCATTGTTAAAATGACATTATAAAATAAGCGTTCGTGGTTTGTTGTTATAAATAACGCAACTTGCTATGATCATCATCATAAGAATACTATTGTTAAAATGACTCTCTGTGTTGTGAAAACATGCATATCGAGTTGTAAACCAAAAAAAAAAAAAAAAGTGGTGTGGTCACCTTGATGTGTAAAGACGTTGTTTCCTTGACTTGTTAAACAACTTGTAAAAGTGACTAAACATGTTATAAACATACGCATAATGTGTTGTCAAAGTTTGTATTTGACAAACTTGAAAGTAAATCATTCTATAATTACACGTTGCGAAAATAACTGATTATGTTACCAAAATGACTTATGATGTTATTAAACGTCTCATTACATGAGTACTATATGAGTGCATTTTTTGTAATAAGGCATTCCTACAAAATATCAACAGATGTACACAATAACTAGCCTGTACTACAAAATAACATTTCAAATGCTATATGTCTTTCTTCCTTTTCATTTGTTGGTTGCCAGCAAAAATGGACAGCACACCTCTGTTTGCTTCCCCAAAAACAGAGCACGAGTCAAACTTCGTATTAACAACTTCCATAGTAATATTGACAACTACATCTACACAAATTTATAACACGTTAAGAACACTTTTTTTTATCATTATATTAGCATTTTCTAATAACACAAACCACACTCACACCTCTGTTTGCTTCCCCAAAAACACAGCACAGGTCAAACTTCATATTAACAATTTCCACAGCGATATTTACAACTATATATGCACAAATTTACAACACATTAACAACACTTTTTTCATCATCATATCAGCATTTCTTATCATCATGCCAGCGAGAATGTACATCACACCTCTGTTTGCTTGCTCAAAAACAGGGCACAGGAGAGGTTTTGTATTAACAACAACAATTGTCATATTAACTACATCTGCACAAATTTACAATATTTTTTTGTTTTCATTTCAGTGTTTTCACAGCAAAGAAGAACAATTACATTCACCATTATCACTTAAAAAACAGCAGCTCCCCTGTAACCTTGCCACAAAAATAGAGCACTCTAACATAAACACAACCCACCCAAAGTTAAACCCCAACTTCAATTATCAAGATCATATGTGTGGCAAATTCTTAGCATTTCTTATCTACCACCCACCACTTACTCCATTTTTGAGCCCAAGATCCAATCTTTGACTAACTCCTCAATCTTAATCCAACCAACTTTCACCAAAAAAAAAAAAAAACTCAATTTGCTTCTATACCTGCCTACCCGTACATGAACGATGAAGAAGGAGACGTTTCCAAACGACATTAATAGCACATTATATCCTTTAAATGTTTCACCTCGTGTGCGCATTGTCCGTGCATTTTTCTCTTTCTCCTTGATGGCTTAATCACAAAAACGTGCCTTCCCTCCTCTCCTCTTGTGGCTTTTCTCTAGTTATTTCAATGGGGTAAATGTATAAATGAGCATTGGGAATTCATGTCGGAAAAATCCTTAAGAATTTTTCTGACCATTGACTTTTTAAATAGACTTTTCTGATTTTTTTTCTGTAGCTTAAGACTATGTATTATTTTCCCATTAAACTAACAGTCATGCTAGGCAAGCTAATGAAGATTTGTCCCGCTGTCCAGAGATTCAGACTGCAATCTATCTAAATATTTATTTGGGATTATGTTTGGGATTTTTAAAAATGTTTATTTACGTAAATCGAAATAAAATTTCTCTCGTATATTTATCTCGTATATAATAAATAACGAATAAAAAATTATTTTTAAAGGTTCTAATCACTATTAAAAATAAATAAATATTTTTAGGATTGAAAGAATTATTTATTTGCCAACTAAATAAGCAATAGTAAATAGAAAACACAAGTATTGTAATTTGTAAACAGCTGGAACATAAAATACGCTCTTCCCAGTGGCGCGTGAAACTACTGCCTGTACCCACGTTTATCACTCCTTCCCCATCTCCTCTCACGAACGGTGTCCTTTGGGGTATCTGTTAACCTCCCTTTTTCTATCCTCTTTATTTAATATCTCAATTATTAGATCAATTTTAAATAATTGAGATTTAATAATAGATTTTATTATACTTAAAATTATAATAATATTTTTATATTTAATATTAAATTTTAATTATAAAAAATTGATATAAAGATTAATATATAAAATGAAAAATAAACGAAGAGAGGGTAAATAAACACACCCCACTCCCGTCATTCCCATACCATCCTTATTTCTTTTTACTTATTACTCCCTCTCTTCCCAGCGCTTTTTTCTCTATTATTTTGTTTTTGGGGGGGGGGGGGGTTAAAAATAATAATTATACCAACAAAATGGGTCAGAAATCAGAACCATGATGGAATAAGTCTCCTATCTCCTTTTGTGGTTGCCATAACCAACGTATTAAAACTCAGATCGGGTATTGAAACGGTCAGGGTACTGGGTTAAGGGTCAGTGGGTCAAACCGGGACCAAACCGATGAGAAATTGGAAATTTTAAACTTATAGTATGAAATTCTAAAGGAAAAATAATTTTTTTTTTTTTTAAAAAAATGTGAACCCGGACCAGACCGGTTTACCGGCCGGTTCGCTGATTTCCGGGCCGGACCGACCAGTTCGGGTTCAGCAACCTTGGCCATAACTAAGATTAACCTTGGCCATAACTAAGATTGAAGGACATCCATATTATTGGGACACCTCACATTATTTTTGTAAGCAGCCTAGCTAAAATCCAAAGCATATTCATAATTTATAAATAATATATATGTATGTATAATAGTATATCTTTTATCGCACTGGGCACAGTGACAGGAGCTTCATCCTAAACAACCTAAAAAAAAACTCACATATCAATGTTATCTTTGAGATATGAACACAATGAATTTTAAAAGGTTTAAAATTCATAACAGGGACATTTTTTTTAAAAAAAAAAAAGCAGAATTATTAGTCACATACAGTGTCTCTGTAATCATCTCATGAAATTAACTCCCATTGATTTAATTAATTAGTATTACAGAGTGGAGTTCATGAACAAGCAGGCGTGACAAAGACTATATGATTAGAATTGCAGCTAGTTAGTAACACAAAAGTAAGCACTAGTTTAGTTGTATGACGGGGATTAGTTAGAGTGAATAAGTTAAACATTAAGCGATAATGAATAATGCTCCTAGTAATGAAAATAAGAAATTGGCAAAAAAGAAAAAAGAAAAAAAAAAGGAAGAAGCTTGAAAGAGTGGAGATGATGTACGGGTCAGTATTGCATAAGCAGGCAGAGACTAGTTTGACTGTGGGCTCCAACCTTTTTCCGAAAGTAAGGTGGTGTGTGATATCACTAACATGTGGACTTTCCCGGACAACAACAAATAAAGCAAACATCTCACCTTGTACTCTTTTTTTTTTTTTTGATCGGCACATCTCACCTTGTACTTCAGGACAATCATCTCCAACCACTCCATTTCCATCACTTTATTAATATTAATATTAATCAACTCTTGCCTTTCTTCCTCCCTGTTAATCTTGCTACAGGGATGTCTGTCTTTTGTGTCCTATGTTTACTAAAGTCACGTTGATAGTATTATTGATGATATAATCATTTTTTATTTGATTATTTTAATACATAAAGATGCAGCATTTAGCTACGTTTTTAGAATTATTTATTTACTTTTTGTACCACATGGCCTTATAAGCACTTTACATTGAAAACAAACTACTATTTTATACAAATTTTAATTATAATATCATGATTTATGGGTTATTTTAAATTGAAACATCACTGCAGCGTCAAGTAAATCAAGTTATAGTTTTTAGGCACGTGAACAATTTTTGTAAAAAGAAAAAATCAATGATTTTTTTTTAATATTATTGTATATTGATTTAATTTGTTTCAGATACTCTCATGGAATTATTTTTAATACTCCCTCCGGTCCATACCATAGGACACTTTTAGAGAGTCACTTGTGAGATAATTAATACTTATTTTTCAGTTTTATCTCTGTGATTAATATTTATTTTTTAATTTTACTTACTCATCGTCCCCTCTCTCATCAAAATAACACACGGGGTCAGCATTTTTTAATAAGGGTAAAAGTAAACAACATTTTAATTTAAAACATATTAAATAAGTTAACTATTATTTTTTAATTCACATGAATTAGTTAAAGTGTCGTATATTATAGATAAGAGTGTGTGGCTATCTTACCAAACTAATGGTGGGGATACATTAATGAAATCCATCAGACGCATGTTTTCGTTCCCACCTGTGTGATTAACTGATTACTTTACCGACCATCAATAATTAAAAAAAGAAGAAGGAGAATTAACGTTTTAGGAAAATATCAGTTATTATAAAATAATTAATCAAATACAACGAAGATATAACCGATACCAGGACAGGAATGCATATACATGTGGCCGTTGGATGAGTTATATAATATCGAATCATAAACACGTAGGCTAAAAAGCACAAACAAAATTAAGTATGTAGGGTGTGGAGCGTAAGCATGATTGAGTTAGGAGGTGGAAGAAAAATAATGCAAATGAAATTAAATGTTGGAACCTAACTTTGAAACACGACTGGGATGAACAGGGAATAGGTAGGGTGCAGAGTAGATACCCACAATATCAAATAGTCTTGGTGATATTAACAACACTTCCACTAAAACCCTGTCATTGATCTGAATAATGTGTATGTGTACGGTGCACCTAATTAATGAGAGCATATATCTGGGCACGGTAAAATGGGCGGTGAGCCGGTGACCGGTGAGCACTTTTTCTTAACTGACCTCACGGCTCACGCTAGCTGAGAAGTATGGTAAAATTCGTTTCACCCACGGTAAAAGTGCCCCTGTCACAAAACTGCTCAATTAACTGTGCTTAATTATGATATTGACAATAAATTAGTCATCACTGTTTCCGACGGCCTCAGTCCACACATATTGCTTGCCAGACTAAGACTACTGCATTCACCCACGATTATTTGATTAATTAATTCGATTTCATCGAGATTTAGTGTAATTTTTTAAGGTCCACGGATTGGATTAAAACTGTCATTTTACATGTATTCTTCAAATAACAGTATATGCAAATCTGTATGAACAATGCTCCTCATTAACACTAAACCGAGTACACACACACATAATTTCCTGCCGATCGACGTCACATCGTTAATCGATCGTTTTGTTTTTAATGGGGCACTCTTCTAATTTTGACATAAAACAACGACGACTTCTTGCCTTTAGTTAATCAAAACAATGGGAAACAATACACACACCCACACACCCACATATATGTTAAAAAGCTAACTAACCGAAAATAATATATTTCACTAAACCAAGAGTATTTGAGCATTATTTGTCACTGTGAATAAGACATGCCACACCACTCTTCACGTACTATGAATAATTTAGCTTTCTGTTTTTTTCAATGTTTAATATTAATATATATTGATATTGATTGATTTTGGCTAAGCGGAGCATGGGGTGAGAAAGCAAGAAGATAATTAGGACGGAAAGTACTAATATAATTTAGGAGATAGATGTAACGTGCCTAATTAATGAATGAAATTATCAATCAAGCACGATGCCGTTAAGAAGGGATTATTAATTGGTGATAAGTCACTTTCAAAAGAGTGTCCCCCACCCGATATTCATTTATCTGCACATTTTAATTTTCCTTCGTCTTCATGCTCTTACTGACCCCTATTTTGTTGCATGCATGCACATATTACTTTATATATTTATATCATGTTTCAATTTTGACCCTTGAGAGACCACTAACCACATAATAATTAAAGCACCCCCCTTCTCTTCCATTTTTTAAAAATAATTATTAAGTCATGATTAAGATTTTTTTGATTGCTACCGTTAGTTCGCCAACAAAAACATGCACTAATTAATTGATTGGTTAGTGACGGTATGCGTACATGTCTTACCTAACTCTGATTGGAATTTTCTATTAAATAAATCTGTCTCCCCCTCTTACTTTTTCCGTTTTTCTACCGATAGTAGTCATATGCAGCATCTATTTTGCTTCCCTATTTCAAGAACATAAATGCTTATATAACAAAAAAAAGAGCATAAAGGCTCAAAAAGAAGAAACGCTATCAATGCTTCTAAAATTTAAAGGGGAAAAAAGCCAAATCATTTATAACTGGAACTTGGAACAAGGGGAAGACAAATAGTATTTGAAAATTGGAAGAAAAGGGTATATTATGTAGTTACCTGCAAGATGCAGATATTAGTCGTTTTTTTTTTTAATGCAAGGTTAAGGCAACGATCAAGATTGTCAATTTACAGAATCTTTGTTTTTCTCATTGATTGATCCCAACCCTTAATTTGGGTTCCCAATGAATACGTATTGTTAAGATATTATATATATCTTATGTTGATATTATTATTTAATTAGATTTATTTAGTTTAGATGAGATTAGATTCTAAAATTAATCTATGTTTGCCTATATAAAGGCTCTTACTTAGTTGATTGCTCAAAAGGATTAAGTATTAAGATTCAATAATATTCAGAATCTCTTATTTTCTTCCTACTACAATCCTTCAAATTATAATACGGTGTCAGAGCCAATGAAAAAGAAAAAGAAGAGGAAGAAGAAACGTCGTTCCCTCTCTCATGCAGTGGCAAGTCTACTATCTAGTTGTTGTTCCACCTCGAGCGTTAAAATTAACACTCATGAACCTTCTTCTTATTGATAAGATTAGCTTATCATCAACTCAAAAATTCTCTGTCGATCGCTCTCTCGGTCATCTCAGCCTATGAAAGAGTTCAAAAGAATTAAGTATTAAGGATTCAATAATATTCATAATATCTTATTTCCTCCCTACTACAATCCTTCAAATTCTAATATGGTATCAGAGCCAATAAAGAAGAAAATGAAGAGGAAGAGGAAGAGGAAGAGGAAGAGGAAGAAGAATTGAAACGCCGTTCCTTCTCTCATGCATTGTAAGTTTACCATCTAGTTGTTGTTCCTCCTTGAGCGTTAAAATTAACACTCATGAACCTTCTTCTTATTGATAAGATTAGCTTATCATCAACCCAAAAATTCTCTGTCGGTCGCTCTCTAGGTCATCTCGGCCTATGAAAGAGTTTAAAAGAATTAAGTATTAAAGATTCAATAATATTCAGAATATCTTATTTCCTCCCTACTACAATCCTTCAAATTCTAATATGGTATCAAAGCCAATAAAGAAGAAAATGAAAAGGAAGAGGAAGAAGAATTGAAACGGCGCCGTTCCTTCTCTCATGCAGTGGCAAGTCTACCATCTAGTTGTTGTTCCTCCTTGAGCATTAAAATTAACACTCATGAACCTTCTTCTTATTGATAAGATTAGCTTACCAGCAACCCAAAAATTCTCTGTCGGTCGTCTCGGCCTGTGAAAGAGTTCCTGACTTCAATCACCTTTTTCTGTCTGATCCGTAGTGAGCGCTGCTATGCACATGTTCTTTCCTTTGTAGACTATCTGGTTCCATCCTAGCTAGATCTATTCCTGGAGAGTGTTTGGTTCCATCCTAGAGCTCTGTCCAAATCTTTAGATCCATTATTGGAGAGTGTATGTTTCCATCCCAGAGTTCCGTCCAGATCTTTAGACCTTCTCGTTCCGCCCAAATCTAAAGACTCTTTGGTTCCGTCTAGATCAGCTCAAAGTTGTTTTTGCATGTTCCTTCCAGATTGATGGTTGCTCCAAGTTGTTTTTTGTTGATTGGTTCATTCAGATCAACTCAATGTCATTTACTCATTTCTACTTCATCTAGATCAACCCTTGCTTCAGATGTTACTTTAGTCCAATTGCTGTTGTAGCTGCTCCTTCCAGTTGTCACTTTGAGTTTTTATTTGACAAACTCAAGATGATCTTGAGTTTGAAGGGTTGTTATACCTTAATAATAATATTTGATATATTCTCATGTTCAGATATTATATATCTTATATTGATATTATTATTTGATTAGATTTATTTAGGTTAAATTAGATTAGATTATATGATTAGTCTATGTTTGCCTATATAAAAACTCTTGCTTAGTTGCTTGTACAAAAGGAGGATTCAATAATATTCAGAGTATCTTATTTCCTCTCTACTACAATCCTTCAAATTCTAACACGTATAATATTATAAAACCTAATCCCAATCGGTTCAATAAACAAGTGTAGAGCATGCATCATAGTGTGTACTATATAGTTTAAACATTCACGTTCATTTAAATTTTGGTCGGAGAACATGTTACGAGGGAAAAAAAAACAAACATTCCCAGAATCGGAACGACACACTCCAAGCACAAGACCAACGTAAATATCTGCACCTTTCGTTTAGTTAATCTAAATATATATTACCGTCACAAGGTGGTCGTTTCCCTTCATGAAATGCATAATTAATCAAGGGTTGGTTAGGAATATATATCTAATAACGCTTCCCTAATTCCTCAATCTCAATAATGTCGGCTGAATATTCCAGAACTAAATAGTTATTTTATAAGTTCGAGATTTCATGAGTCATGACACTGTGTCTATGATTATATTAATTCATTTAATTAATCTGGCTTTGTTACACCAGACCTGCGGTCACCATCATGGTAGTTACATTATGGCAATCTGTAAAAAAAAATGTGTTTCTTGGTTATGATGACAAGAATTTAGATTATCGAAGTGAATCACGTAAGCTATTTTAAAAAAATCAAAAGAAAAGCCGATCTATATGAATGAAATCATACAGTAGTGGAGCCCGTGAAAGCTATTTGAACATTTTCAACAGGAGCACTTACTTTCGTTGATAATGTGGCTTCTTCGTCATTATATAATATAGCTTTTGTAGGAAACAAAAGGAAGAAAAAGTGACGACATTAGAATAAATTAAGCTTAAAAGCATGGGAAGTCAGTTAGCAATACGCTTTTCTCCACTTTCATTTCTACCGAACTTGATCTTGCCACATTCATGCATCTGCTTGTCACGTCACTTTTAAACAATGAATAAAGAATATCCTTTCTTTGCTTTCTCTCCTCTGCGTATATAACTACAATAATATGAAAACTTCAAATTTTAAACTAGAAAATTTATGAATTTTCTTACCCACAAACGCAGAAATGATACAAAGTACAAAAACATGAAGGTGCAAGTTGACAGTATATTGTAAGGAATAGATCTTAATATACAAGTTTCAACAATTCATATGATGTATAAATCATATTAAAAACACGAGGCGTCTAGATATAGCTAGTACTGTACATCACACGAATATATAAATATATATAGGCATCGAGATGCTTGACAAATCACTGTATAATAAAGAACTCGATCGGTGGAATGGAAATAAATGCATTATTTGTGGCTATCTCACATTTTCATTCGGCTAGACAAGTTAATTAAGGGCCAAATCAAATATTAATATCCAATCGTCTCATTTTTCACATTTAAATGTATAGGGCAGAAACAGACAAGTGAATTGGATTAATCAATTATAAACCTTTTTGTGATTTTATATATTTGTATTGACCTTTTTCTCATGTTAATTGCACGTCTTTTTTTTTTTTTTAAACATGGCATCACTAAAAACAAGTAGTGTGCGTGAGAACTAAAGTGGGGGACCAAAGTGGATTCCGTCAATCTATGGATGATGCTTTTCATATGATAATATGTAATACCCGCTTTGATGCAGTTTTGGAAAGCAACAAAGGCCCAAGATATTGTCAGACATACACCAAAATAGGTGTCTTTCCCGGCAAATTAATCTAATCCTTTCAAAACAAAAGCAAAAAACACAGTCCCCACCGCCCCAGATCAAAGATCAACATTTAGGAATTGGAGTTCCAGGTCGATCGATGAGCTAACTATAGTTATTTGTATAAAGCGTGAGTTATCAGAACTCACAACTTCCGAGACAATGGTCTTTGTGGGGTGTAAGTGACAACTTTTTAGATTAGTTGAGTTTTGTCCTTCTGTAGTAACAAATTGGAACATGACGGGCAGCCTTTTTTGACAATAAAAGAGGCTTTGGTAATTGCTAGTCCACCGCCATTTCCTCCTTTTTTTGACTAAACATCGACTTAGTTTTTATCTTTCATGTTCATCGGTGCATGTATATTTACTCCCTCCGAAGTTAAATATAAGATGGAGTTAAATTTTTTTTGGTGAGATTAATAAAGTTAAATAAGTTACATGTTCATATTATATATTATGTGTCCTTAGATTATATATCAGTTTATAAGTTAGGCAAAATAGTTAAAAGAAAAAATGATAAATATAAATATAAATACTTTACAGTAATTTAATTAACTTTTTTGATATCTTCAAAAAAATTCAACCTTATCTTATTTAGAGCATAAAAAGAGTATGTTATTATTAACTTATTGTCAACCCTGACTGATACCATTCTGGGATGACACGGCTTTCCCAAACCAGAACAAAATAATTCACGTTACTAACGTTTAAGCGATACATAAGATATCCCTCTAATAAGTAATAACTCTAGGACCCATTCCCTATTTTCTGCACGTGACATTATTGCTTAATCGGTATCAGTCATTGGCTTCTCCTTTACCGCACCTACTACTCTCTCCAATCTTTTTTATAAATAACTTTTATTCTTATCGTGTAAAACAAATTGATGGTTAAGATTAATTAAAAACAATAAATGTATAAAAAATATCATGTTTTTTTAAATATACCCTTATTTATGAAAAGAGCATAGGAGAGAAAATGAATAACAAATATGAGAGAGTATATATGGGCATAAAATATGAGAATGAATGTGTAATAAATGAATAAATAAAAGAGAATTAGTGGTGAGTGAGGGTAATTAATATAAATATATGTATTTAATATGGGTATAAAAGGAAAAAGGGTTTAAATTTTGAGATACAAAAGTTGCGATTAACTGAGAGAGAGAGAGAGAGAGAGTTGCGTTTAAAAATGAAGGGGGGGTTATATGTAGCAGTATTGCCGTTCTTGTGTTATGTGATCTCATTGATTCCTCTTTTCTTTTTCCTGGGTTTTCTCTCACCCGAAACACCAATAATGAACAATGATCAACGATCAAAATAGAAAGCTAGCTAGACTCGAATGGTGAGGGTGCAAGTTTGGACAACCATGCATTTCCTATATTGGAGAAGACAAAACATAGTGTGTTTGTCCAAACCTACTCTTAGGATCATCAGTTGGAGCAAGAAAATAAGGCAGATATATATATATAAAAAGATCCCTACCCATCATATATATAATCCCTAATATTAGCATCATGTTCCAATGCTGTCATTTTAGTTATATATTTCAATGAGATTCATATTCATCAAGTCGTGTGAAAGTGTGCATTTTCCTAACATGATTTAACTCTTAATTGACCCCACACTGAGGACATCGTATTTCATTTGGCTTTTTGAACTGGGATGGACAAGTTTTCAACTAAATGGTCTTCCTGTCTTCTCCGTCAAGCTCTGCGAATATCAAATGCCATTGACTCTATTTCTCTTTCTTTCCTTTTCAGAGAACAGTTCATGGCAAATCATATAGCAGCCTAACGTAAGTGTCAATTATACTATATTTTTCAACATCCACATTATTTGTAGGTCCTGCACTATGAAAATGCATCTTCCTAGCGAGCTCGTTTAAAGTCTAATAATTTGAGTTTTTGCTTTTGTTTCTTTGTGCCTGTCAATCTCACTTTTCCTTCAATTAATCTGTTCCTTGTTACTGATGCAAATTAATCACCCCGCTGTCACTTTTGACTTTAATTTAATCAATCAGGCCTCACTCTACTAATAAGTCGACAATAAAAAGATTGACCCCTGCACCAGAAACAAAAAGGGAAGGTAAGTTTATAGACTATAATTCCCATGAACATTGCATTCGGACTTCATGTATTGAGTACATAATTTTAACTTTAATCACATTGTCCTTCTCAATTTGAACGCCAATCAATCCTGTCCTTTTTCTGAAAAAACTCTACCAACAACACATCAGATACTGACTGCAAGATTGCAATTTTACAAAAGATTCCGAATTTGGTCAAGTTCCATATCTCTATATAAAATCAACGAAAAGATACAGATACTGTAGAAAATTATTCTGGCACTATAATTAATGGCAGGCATGATTAGAAAACTCTTCGATCACTCTTTAGTCTCTGCTGTGATTGAAATTTATTCATATTATAACATTCAACAATCTTTCGCACGGCTGAGATAGGATTTGCATATGCACAAAAATTGATAAAATTCTTCGTGAATCATATGTGTTGCTGATATTATATTCTGAAATATGACGTTTTTCATCTGTCCAACAAAATCCGTGACGAATCTGGCGAGTTATTTAATTTTATCGTTGTGCTACACAAATCTAATTCCAAACCAATGGCTACGCGGTTAAATAAAGGGAAAGAGCAGAAAAAGAATTTTACAATTGCAAAATTTTAAATAAGTTATTTCCTAAAAAATGAGTTGTGAATTGCTCGTTAAGTTTTGTCATTCCCTTATCAACTATGAGTAACAAGCCTGATTTTGAGTTTTGTAATTTCAAAGTTTTTTTTTTTTAATCTTTTTCCCTTAAAGAAGAGTGCTGAAATTCGTTTTTGAATGTGATTTGTTGCATACATGATAATGTTTTTTTAGGACATTGTGGAGGATAATATTGTTGAATGCTAAGGAATTAGCGGGAAAATGGGTGGCATAATTGCTGAGGAATGGGGTCTTTTTAATTGCTGTTTGGCAAATGGCGTTGCATATGTTATGTTTGGAATCTCAAAATTGAAAAATCATGTGTATATGGTTTTTGCTTTTGCTTTTGTTTTATGATTGTTAGTCGTGTACGTTTGGGAATACTTATTTTTTGAATATAAGTATTTATTATGTAAGTAGAGATAAAACTCCTCTCACATACTTATCTCGTATACCATGAATCACGATTTATAAATACTTATTACTTAAAAATAAGCTATTCCAAACAAACACGTATCCTTGGAACATGAGTCCCTTCCGTGTCCACGTCTCATCATATATGAATCGATAAAGTGAAGTTATGACTGCTTTTTATAAAAGGAGTAAAAAAAAGGCTTTGAAATGGAGTATTGTTTAGAAATATCACATCTTGTAAACAGCATTGAAGCGATTGCGGCAAATTAAACTATTTGATTCATGAATCACAGTGACTGGAAAAACATTTTAAGTGTCTTTGGATTAATGGTAGAAGTTGCTTTTTCATCGTGATTTACGGTATACGAGGTAAGTATATAAAATGAGTTTTGTCTTGATTTACGTAAACGTACTTTTACAGCACCAACTCAAACAAACACTAAATTTACAAATTTAACTGCTTAAGTTGTTTTCTTTGAAAAAGTAAATTCACCAATAAAATTTTTATAATTTTTAAAAATTATATGTATTTATTTAGTTTGGGTTGTAAGACGTTACTGTTAACTCTTAAATGATGGATAAAGTATCTGTTAGTTAAACGAAATTCAAGTTGGGTCCGCTGGGAGAGGTTTGAATTTCCGTTGAGAGCGCTCACATTTAATACTAGACAGTGTTTTGAACATAAGTTTGGAAGACAATTCAAGTTGGGCCTTTATTGTGCGATGACTGATCAAGTGGAGCTCGTATATGGGCCTTATTTTTCCCGAAGCCCATCGTAATTAACGGATCTCTCTTTTGCACTCGCGCGGCCGCATATACACATATATTGCAGATCACGATGGTACCTCGGATCCAATTTCCTATTTTCACGAGCAGGGAAAGCTACTCTAATCTGGATCATTAGCTCAGATTTGGATAGTTCATTTTTTTTAATTTTTAATTTTTTTAAAAAAATTATCTTAATAGATAGAGAATCTAAATTAAAAATAATATTTTAATTAACATTTTTTATTTAAAAATCATCAATTAAAAAAATAAAATCTAGACCAAATAGCAATGATAAGCAGGGAAATTAGATCTGGGATCTCTGCTTCCCAGAAAAGAATTAATAACACTAAACAGACAAGTGAAATTGAATGAATTAATAAAATAAGAGGCCACGGCAACTCAATTATTATTTTGTATTTTAGTGGAATCTCTCACACACACGGCAATCGGCGAAACCACCCCAAACACAGTTACATGCATCCCCTACAAAAAATAGCGGAAATCCTGAACCAACTTCTTAGTTCTTATATATAATGATCTATACAGAGATTACAAGAACAAGTCTGGATCACTCAAGCTCTTGCTGGTGTTTTTGGATCATGACGGTTGTTAGCTCCCGTCCCTGGATAGTCTGTACTCTCGAAAACCATCCTTCCCTCTGTCTCCTCTTCTTCATTCTTCAAATCCACCAAATCCTGCAATTTATTTTACATCATCATATTCTCAGTTTCGAGACTCTGACTTAGTGAAGAACTACGAGTGAATGAGATTCACGAGTCCAAGTTAGCTATAAAACCTGAAAGCGTGTTGTTTGCTTTGAGAGTCTTGAAAATTCTTCGCCAACGGACAAGAGGCTTCCTGTGTAGCATGAAATTGAATAGGCATGTCAGAGTTTAGTAACTAAAGAATTGAGTCTCGCGAGTTGTTAAAGTCTTACTCCTTGCTGGGACGGCAACAGACGATACAACAAATGAAATAGCCACAAGGATGATAAGCAGTTGCAGGGGACATTTGTGCGCCATGTTCCACTGCAGGAGAAGAGATATCTGGTTCTGGAGACTGAATGATGATAAGGCAAAGCCTGCGGAGACGGTGCTTACACATATATATAGGAAAAATATCAGACGAACAAAATAATTTAATCGAACTTTACAAGGGAGTGCTGGTGCTAGCTTGTGCTTCCACGTAACCTCAACTTTTACGTCTTCTATAAGATATAATTTTTTTCAAGGCCATCATTCCTTCGCCACAAGGAAGAGAAACGGCTACAAAAATTCTACAGGGGTCATCAGGTGTCACAGAAGGGACCAACGTTGGAAATAGTGATCCCATAAAATGTAACACATGTAGCAGTCAGTTATTAAACAACACAAATTTACTGCAAGCTAAGGACCCGTTAGCCTGTTAGGGAAGAAAACAGAGACTTCCTGCACTGTTAACCGTTCTAACTTGAAGAGATCCAAGGGGTTATGGTTATGAAGTGGAGATAAGCTCTGGCTACAAACTTCCATATAATGTGAGTTATTTGATTAGATAGAATGTTGACTTTTGTAATACCTGATAGAAATCAGTCATGATCAGATACTGGATTAACTCCATAATTGAGTAACTTTTGTCCCGTTCTACGAGGGAAGGAACAAGAAAGAGATGGAATCTTGAGGAATTACATGATTGGTGGGACACCCAACATGATAAGATGATGGTGAGAGAGCACCCGAACGTGGCAGATAAATATATACTCTCTCCGGTCCTAATTATAAGATAAAGTTGATTATTTTGGAGAAATTAAAGAAGCCAATTAAATTAATTTAGAGTATTTTTATTTTTATTTTTTTCTCCAAACTAATTAATTTGACTAATAAACTAATATATAATCTAAGGATGCTAAAAATATAAATACTCTAAAGTAATTTAATTGGCTTCCTTAATTTCTTCAAAAAAGTCAACTTTATCTTATAATTAGGACAGGAGGGAGTATATATATATATATATATATATGTAGTTTTTTTGCTAAAGGCAGATGTAAATCACATTAACATAATCCTTTCTCTCAATGATTTCATGTGTTTGAGGTGATGTTGACTGCCCCTCCAGCTTGGTCCAAAGCCTGATGCAAACAAAATGTAGGTCCAAATAATACATTTACAACCACAGCATGAAGCCTTCACATATTCATATATGCCAAATTATCCAAAAAAAAAAAAAGCAGAGAGAGAAATGCCAAAGGCCTATGTCACTGTGGAAATTGGGCATGCGAAATTATTGTCCTTGCCGTTGCCGAGCCATCATAGTGCATATTTGGATGAGGGGCGGGAAAGGAGTTTTTTTTTTCTAGATGGGTTTTTGGAAAAGTCATATAGAAAAAAAAGTTAGATTTTAGATGTGATTTGTGTTTGGATTGGCGGTGGCAGAAGTGACTTTTTTCTAACTTGAAACCTGTTTGGATTAGCGTTTGAAAAGCCCGTTTAGATGGAAAATGATTGAAAATGGCATGAATTTTATTGAATAATATATATATATATATATTAGTTGTATATATTGTGATAATTAAAATGAAATTTTTTTAAAAAAACTAGATAAAATAAAAAAGGTGCAATTATTATGAAAAAAAATACACGATAGTATTTAATTAAAAAAAGGATAAATTTATATTTAAATTAGAATGCATACATGAAATGTCTCATTATTGCATCATCTACCCCTAATAAGTTGGTCTCTGATTGTGTCACGCACATGATACTCTACCTGGTAAGATTGGAGGCAGGTGTTGATGCTGCGAATGAATTTTGCAATCCAATCTTATATAGCTAGGTGTTGGCTTTTCTATGAATATATAGATAGAATATGCATATCTGGCAGAGAGAGAGAGAGAATATAAATAATTCTTCTCAAAAAATTGAATGATATGCTCAGAGGTGGGACACCAAGTATGCACCAGTGTCGCAGAGCGTTCGGACGGCAGAAGCTACTTGGAGTTGCTTTGGACAAAAGCTCCGTTTTTGCTAAAAACCCATTCATACTCAAAGCTTTGCCAAACACACCTAGATGGGCTTTTGTTGATTTTAGTGGCCAGATGGGCTTTTTTGGATTGCTAACGCACTCCCAAACAGACCCATAAAGAGAGTGACAACCGAAACGACAAGGTGTAGCTCGCAAACAAGAGAACGGGTTGATAAGCAGCCTTATCTAATCATATCTAACCATAAACTGGGAGTGGAGTGTCTTCATTGATTTTTCTCTCTATTTACTTTCTATTAAATGTATCTACCATTAGATCAACTTTCAATGGTTAAGATTTAATAATATCTAAAGAATAACATTGTAATAAAAATCTACCATGATAAATATCAACCATTGAAAGTTGATCTAATGGTAGATACATTCAATAGAGAGGAAAATTAATGGAGACACCTCCCCCATAAATTGGGTAGTGTTCACCAATTTGAAAGATAATTTAAAGTATAAATAACAGAATTTTGGGTTGTTCCACCAACAAGGTAAACTCAATAGAATTCATAATTGTCTCCATATTTTTTTTACTGGCTAAATATTCAAGAATTAAGATAACTCAATTGTTCCTTTCCGCCACACATGGATTATAAATTAAACCAACAATGAGGATAGGCATAAAAATTAAAGTATATATAAATATGGATACCTCCAATACATTGAAACTCATTGCTCCACAAAGAAAAACCGTTTCAACATAAAAAACAACAAAGTAACCAAGCATAGCTTGTTTATTGGTTTTATTCCATATTCATAATTAAAAAGTTTCTCTAAGTCACTTCATTAAATTTTTATTTAAATGTACAATTTTACTGTTTATTTATTATTGTATAGACTATATTCCTATAGTGTATTATGCATATTGAATAAGGGTAAAGTTGAAAGGTTGTTAAATTTTAAAATAAAGCCAATGAGATTCATGTTAGAAGTGAGTTATAATAAGGAATAAATGGGTATAAGAAGTAGTCATGATGATACGCAGGCACATGGTTAAATGTTTGGTCAAATTGTATCAAAAACTATTTAGTCAATATGATGTTAACTAATTACATTAGTGGTTAGTGTTGTTAAAGAATAATACCATTACCACTGTAAATAGACGCTGTAAATATTATAGATAAGATCATTCATGATTTTGTATACAGTTGTACAAAGATCCTCAGTGTATACGTGTATGAATCATATTCAATCATTTGTAACTGTCTTGGTTATATAAGCAATAAGGGTCTGAACATATTATTCACTCAACCTTTTATCATTCTTGGCGTTTTCTATTTGGCGTTTTCTATTTGGCATTTTCTCTTTGATTCCTTTCTTGGTATCAGAGCACTTTATTTTCTTTTTCATCATATCTACGTCTTCAAGCGCTGTATCCTTTTCTTCATCAAAGAACTATTCCTTATTTAGCTCTTCGACTCAGACCACCTCGTTTAAGTTGGATCGAGGCAACTTCTTAGTATGGGAATTGGTTGTTCTTTCTCTCATTAAAGGGAATCGTCTTGAGGCACATGACTACGGTTCTATGGAAGCACCACCGCGACAAATCTCCTTTGTTTCATACTCATCTCTGTTCGTTGCTAATCGAGAATGTGATGGATAGTTTGCAATCGACAATATGCTTGTGGGTTGGCTTCGCAACACAATGACTCAAGAAGTGGGTGCCCAACTGCTTCACTGCAAAACAGCCTGAGAGTTATGGGTTAGAGCTCGGACTCTCACATGTGCGTCAACAAAAGCTTGGGTAATGGTGTTTAAATCTGACTTATATCACACCAGGAAGAATGCTATGAAGATGGAGGATTACCTTACTAAAATGAAGACTATTTCAGATCGGCTTGCTCTAACAAGTGCTCCTATCACTACGGATGAACTTATCATGCACACACTAAATGGGCTCGACGCTGATTACAATGCTATTGTTGTAAAACTCCTTAATCAGCATGATGTGAACTGGGTGGAAGATCAGGCTTCTCTTTTGTCATTCTAGAGTTGCCTAGAACAACTAAATCATATTGCATCTCTCTCTATTCAACCATCAGTTAATTTTGCAGCAAACAGTTCTCAGTCGAGCAATCGTTCAAACTCTTCTCGTTGCTTCTCTGACGCGGATCATGGTTTTAATACAAGAGGCTTCCGCGGATCACGCAATCACAGAGGGCGTGGCCGAAGAACCAATTATGGAAGTGGTTGACCATTTTGCACTTGGTGTGAATGTCACGGTCATGTCTATGCAACCTGTTACCAACGACTTGATCGTGAACATGGCCGGAATAACTCACCTCAGGCGTTCTATGAAACTCCAGAAATTGTGACTGACCCAGCGTGGTATATGGATAGTGGCTCCAATTATCATGTTACTTCATCTTCTGAACACCTTGATAATGTTGCTCCGGTTGGTAAGTCACATTTAATTACTTGTACTGGAGAAAGAGCTATTGTTACTGGTATAGGCACAATATCCCTTCCTTATTCTAATCTTCAATTAAAAATGTGCTTGTTATTCCATCTACTACTAAAAACTTGATGAGCGTTCATAGGCTGGCTGAAGATAATCATGTGGATATTCTATTTACTAATACTGGGTGTGTTGTGAAGGATCCGGTGACAGGAAGAATGTTGATGCAAGGTCCAACCAGTCAAGGATTGTACCCGATAAGTAAAAGTTTCAATCATGATTCAGAGTGTGCTCAAACTTTTGCTGCAGTCTACAAAGATCAGATTTTGAGTATTGATTTTTCTCCAATGGCATTACAAGTTAGGACATCCTAGTTTGAAAGTTATGAAACAAGTATTAAATAATTGTAATGCAAAAGTCAAGTTGAATGATAACTTTATTTGTGAGGCATGTCAGATGGGCAAATCAAAACAATTACCTTTTTCTGATTCCGTTTCTCATGCTTTACATCCTTTTGAGCTCGTCCATACAGATTTATGGGGTCCCTCACCAGTTCATTCAATCGGTGGTTTTTGTTACTATATACATTTCATTGATGATTTTAGTAGATTTACTTGGCTATATCCTCTAAAGAATAAGAGTGATGCGATTGTTGCTTTCAAAAACTTCAATCAATTTGTTAAAACTCAGTTTCACACTACTATTAATTGTATGCAATATGACAATGGAACTGAGTTTCGTCCATTTGTTTCTATAGCTAATAATGATGGTATCAGCATGAGATTCACTTGCCTATATACCTCACAGCAAAATGGCAGAGCTAAGAGAAAGCATAGGCACATCACTGAAATGGGATTGGCATTATTAGCACAAGTACATATACCTCTTACCTATTGGGTTAAAGCTTTTCAAACAGCTACTTTTCTTATCAATAGACTTCCCACTCCAGTATTGAATAATTCAACTCCATTGTTCAGCTTATATAAGGATCAACCGAACTATAATGAACTTCAACCTTTTGGGTGTGCCTGTTACCCTTGTCTCAAACCTTACAACTCTCACAAGTTTCAATACCACAGTCAACTCTGTGTATATCTGGGTCCAGCTCCTAATCATAAAAGGTTCAAGTGTCTAAGTTCTACTGGACGAATTTACATCTCTCGACATGTGATTTTTGATCCTTCTATTTTTCCTTTTATTATAGGATTTTTATCTCGTAGATACTCTGCTTCTGAAGACACTCATGATCAGAATATACCTCTAATTATTCCGCATGGTTCTATTCAAGACAGTGGATCACAATTATCTACTGTACCTCTAGTGGATGTACAGCCCACTCCTGAGCAAAATACGGAAGTGTCTCGAGATTTGGTCTCACGTGATTCTCCTAATTTGGCCTACTCCTCAACTCTACCTTATTCTCCTACTTTGACTTACTCACCACAAGAGTCTACTACTAATGTTATACTACTTGAGCCTATTTCATCAACTCCAGTCCAAACCAATAATCATCTAATGATTACTCGATCAAAAGCATGTGTATTCAAACCTTGTCATCCATTTGTTGACCTTTTTAAATATGAAGATCCAGCCTCACTATCAAAAATTGCAGAACCAAAAAGTGTTAAGGCTGCTCTTATCACGCCACATTGGCGGCAAGCAATGATAGCTGAATTCAATGCATTAACTCACAATAAAACATAGGTCTTAGTTCCTTATATTGGTTCTCAAAAGCTTGTGGATTGTAAATGGATATTTAAAACGAAATTTAAGGCAGATGGCTCAATACTGAAGCACAAAGCACGATTAGTTGCCAAAGGTTTCCAACAAGCTCCTGGTGTTGATTATGGTGAAACATTTAGTCCAGTGGTTAGACCTACGACCAAAAGAGTTGTTCTTAATATTGCTGCTACATACAACTAGGAGGTTCAACAACTAGATGTTAATAATGCATTTTTGAATAGATATCTACGTGAGGATGTCTTTATGTGTCCGCCAAAAGGATTTCATGATCCTAAACATCCAAATCATATTTGCAAATTAATCAAGGCCATATATGGTCTTAAACAAGCCCCTCGGACTTGGTTTGATAGGTTGAGAGCTACTTTACTTCAATTGGGATTTCAAAATGCTCGTAGTGATATATCTCTATTTTTTCTTCGGACTCGATGCCTCACAGTGTTCATTCTTATATATGTTGATGACAAACTGGTTACCGGCAATGATTCACGTTTTATTCATGATTTCATTCAGCGTTTGAATACTCTGTTTTCGCTGAAAGATCTTAGACCTTTATAGTATTTTCTGGGTTTAGAGGTTTATCGTGATCAGTATGGGTTATATCTTGGTCAAGGTAAATACATGTTAGATATCCTTAAGCGCTTCAACATGCTAGGCTGTGCTCCAGTGGCTACTCCAATGGTGACCGGACGTTATTTCTCTGCAACTGATGGCACCCTCATGGCTAATTCGTCACTCTATCGACAAGCCATTTGGTCTTTGCAATATTTAACTACCACTCATCCTGATATAGCATTTCCAGTCAACAAATTAGACAAAAAATAGGAGAATTAGAAATGACTGAATAGGTTGATCAATTGTGACTCACACCTTGTCCTTTATATAGAATGATTCTGTAACAGAATATGGTTACAAAGGCATCTATGCCATACACGTATAGAAAGAGAAAAAGGAATAAAATCTTTACAGGATTGTACAGCTGTATAGTAAATACAGATATAACATAAAATATTAATTTACACTAACATTCCCCCTTAAACGAAGGGGTGTGGGACACAAACCAAGTTTATTTCTGAATTGTATGAACTTTGTATAAGTCAGGGCTTTTGTCAAACAATCTGCTATTTGCAAAGAAGATGGGATATATCTAATATCCAATATACCAGACAACACTTGATCTCTTACAAAATGAATATCAATTTCTATGTGTTTACTTCTGGCATGTTGTACTGGATTTACAGCTAGAGCTTTTGCACTTAAATTGTTACACCAAATCATAGAAGGTTGTTTAAGAAATAATCCAAGCTCAATTATCAGAGAACGCAACCATTGTAATTCAGAAGCACCATCAGCTATTGATCTATACTCAGATTCAGAACTAGATCTAGATACTACCTTTTGTTTTCTAGAACTCTATGAGATTAAAGTTCCACCTAAATACACACAGCATCCATCCATAGATTTTCTATCATCAACATTAGTAGCCCAATCTGCATCTGTAAAAGCTGTTAACTAAATTGATTTTACTGGTTTAATATGTAAACCATAATGATATGTACCCTTGAGATATCTCAAAATCCTTTTGACTCCTTGATAATGATCTTCTGTAGGCCGAGATAAAAATTCACTCAATTTATTAACTGAAAAAGCTATATCTGGTCGAGTTGTTGTCAAATATTGTAATGATCCAATAGCTCTCCTATACAGAGAAGGATCTGCCATTTCAGTACTATCTGAAGCACAAAATTGCCTACCAGTAACATGGGAGTAGACACTGGTGCACAATCATACATATGAAATTTCATTAACACATCTAAAGAATATTTGCCCTGATTAACATAAATTCCAGTAGCATCTCGATAAATCTCTAACCCAAGAAAATAATATAAAGGACCCAAATCCTTAAGAGAAAACACTGAATTTAGTTTAGCTATAAATCTTTGAATCATCACAGAATCATTGCCAGTTATTAAAATATCATTAACATAAATTAATATGAATACCGTGAGATTCCTGGTCTGTAAGAAGAATAGTGATATGTCACTTCATGCATTAGTAAATCCCCATTCCAGCAGTGTATGTCGCAGCCGATCAAACTAGCCTCTTGGTGCCTGTTTGAGCCCATATATAGCTTTCACTAATTTGCAGATATGATTAGGTTTCCTTTTATTGTAGAAACCTTTAGGTTGGCGCATGAACACATCCTCTTGCAGATATCCATTGAGAAACGCATTGTTTACATCAAGTTGTCTTAGTTCCCATTTGAATGTGACTGCAAGAGTAAGAATTAGATGAATCATAGTAGACTTTACCACTAGACTAAAAGTTTCTCCACAATCTAGGCCAACTGTCTGTTGAAATCCTTTAGCCACTAGTCTTGCTTTGTGTTTAAGAATAGTTCCATCAGCTTTAAATTTTGTTTTGAAGACCCATTTGCAATCTACAAGCTTTTGAGTTCCATCATACGGTACCAAAACCCATGTGTGATTTCTTTGTAGAGCTTCAAATTCCTCTTTCATGGCTTGCCTCCAAGAACAAGATGCAAGTGCCTCTGAAACATTTTTAGGTTATGCAACAAGTCGAAGGGAAGAGGGATTTTCTGATTGAAGGAGGCCAACTAAAGGACATTTAGGTTTTAGGATACTTGCCTTTGAACGGGTTACCATGGGATGAATATTTTGATCTGGGTTGGATTTCTGAGTTGATTTATTTGGAGTTGGAATTGTGTCAATGGAGCTCGTGGAGACTGCGGTAGGTGAGAGAATAGAAGGTTGTTGTACAGGGGAGTCCGACACAGGAGGTTGTGGTACAGAGGAGGCCGACTCTGGAAATAAATTTGGTGAATGGACTTGTGATGAGTTTATTTGATGAGAATGATATAAGGGCGAGCTTGGTGTTTGTAGGCTGGAACTATTTAGGCTTGGACTATTAGTACTAGAGATTGAAGATTGGGCTAGGCGATGATCAATTATTATTGGTACTGTAGATGAGTTAGTTTCAGAAGCACTTCGCCGATTTAAAAGCTTGCCACAAAAGGAAATTTATTAGCATAAAAAATCACATGTCTAGAAACATAGAGCTGGCTTGTTGGGCTTAAACACTTGTATCCTTTTTGATTTGTAGTAGGGCCAAGATAGACACATTTCTGGCTATGAAAATGAAATTTATGCTTATTGTAGGGCTTCAAGCAAGGATAGCAAGCACATCCAAAAGGTTGTAGTGAAGTATAATCTGGCTTGGTCTTGAATAAACACCACAATGGTGACTGATCATTTAGAGTTGGAGTAGGTAATCTATTAATAAGAAAAACAGCAGTTTGAAAGGCTTCAACCCAATAAGCAAGTGGTATTGATACTTGATCTAATAAAGTCAAGCCCATTTCTATTATATGTCGATGCTTCCTTTCAGCTCTACCATTTTGAAGAGATGTATAAGGACATGTAAGACGAATAAGAATACCAGCTGACTCAGCTAAATGTAAAATAGGCTTATATTCAGCTCCATTATCACTTTGAATTACCTTGATCTTTGTATTAAGTTGATTTTCAACCAAATTTTTGAAATGTGTAAAGGCTCCAATAACTTCTCCTTTATGTTTGAGTGGATAAATCCAAGTGAATCAACTAAAATCATCAATAAAATGAATGTAGAATCGATGTCCATGAATTGATTGTATGGGTGATGGTCCCCATAAATCGGTATGAATTAGCTCTAAAGAAGAAGCATGAGACTCAGATTTTGAGAAAGGTAATTTCTTTGACTTTCCATATTGACAAGCCTCACAAACATATTTCTCATTCACTCTAACATTGATATCACATTTATATAAAATTTGTTTCAAAACTCTAGAACTTGGATGGCCTAGCTTGTAATGCCATGAAATAAATTCTTCATCCTTTCCTAAGATCTCAGCCATATGAGCTTCCATCACTGGGTTGCTACTCTTAATTGGATAGAGTCCCTGACTTGCTTTTCCCTTCATCAATACTTATCCTGTTGCTTTGTCCTTGACCACACAACCATCATCAGAAGAAATTACAACCACATGATTATCATTGATCAACTTATTTAAGCTCACTAAATTCTTAGTTGCATTAGGCACAAGTAAGACTTTATTTAGCTTAATATTTGATCCAAACGAAGCATTTCCTATTCCATAAACAGGTGTTTTCGTTCCAGTACAGGTGACGAGTTTCGAATGCTTACCTACTAGAGTTACATTCTCCAGATTTGTTGATGAAGAAGCAACGTGATGATTCGCACCACTATCCATGAACCATTATGAAACATCAATCGTATAGGGATCTGTATAGTAAGCTTGCGGTGTGTATGTGATGGTGGTCGGAACGTTCGATCAAACCGTTTATAGCAATTTCCGACCTTATGCCCAGGTTTCTCACATAAATGGCAGAAAGGTCGACCGCTACCGCCACCGTTCGAGTTCTAGTTTCCGCAACGGCCCTGACCTCACCTTCCATGGGTTCCTCTTCCTCCACGCCAAGTACCACGATTCTCAGAGGAACGCCTATTTTCCGATGAAGAGCTGTGGACTGCGATATTTACCGACGGCTGAATAGTCAGTGAAGCAAACTGATTTAATTGCTCAAGTCGACTCTCGAAAGCTAATAGGGCAGATTGGGCCTCGATCCAGGTAAGACCATCCTGATCGATTAATTTTACAACAATCGCATTGTGGTCTGAATCCAATTCGTTAAGAGTATGGATAATCAGATCGTCAGTGGAAATTGTGGATCCAGCAAGAGCTAACTAATAAGAAATCGTCTTCATCTTAGCTAGGCAGTCTTCCATACTCATCGCATTCTTCCGAGTATGATGAAGTTCAGACTTGTAGATCATAACGCGTGATTTAGACATTGCACTAGTAAGAGCTCTAGCTCCATTCCAGAGATCCAAAGTAGTTTTGCAGTGGAGAAGCTGTGCGCCAACCTCCTAGGTCATCATGTTCCTAAGCCAGCCAACCAACATGCGGTTAACGGCATACCACTCTTCAAACTTCGGGTTAATTTCTAGTGCAGTTGCACCAAGACGTAGCACAGCGATAGCTGGAATAACGTCGGTACCATCAATATGCGATTGAATCTTATTCCCTTCAATCAAAGGTAAGACCACTGATTCCCAAACCAGAAAATTTGTTCTGTCCAGCTTAATAGAAGTTGTCTGGCTTGAAGAGTGAAATAGAGAGTATGTTTTAGCCATGGGTGAGGAGGTTGTTTCAGTAGAATTTAGAGAAGATGAAGCCATTGTAGGTTATAGATGCGAATAATTCTAGAAGCGTTTTAGTGCCGTCTTGCTCTGATACCAAGACAGAAAATAGGAGAATTAGAAATGACTGAATAGGTTGATCAATTGTGACTCACACCTTGTCCTTTCTATAGAATGATTCTGTAACAAAATATGGTTACAAAGGCATCCATGCCACACACGTATAGAAAGAGAAAAAGGAATAAAATCTTTACAGGATTGTACAGCTGTATAGCAAATACAGATATAGCTAAAATATTAATTTACACTAACAAAATTGAGTCATTTTTTGTCTAATCCTACCGGTACTCACTTCCAAGGTGTTAAACGTATTTTCCGTTATATGAAAGGCACACTTCAATATGGTCTACATATTGTTCCTTTTCTCAGCCTCTGTTAACAGCATTTACTGATGCTGACTGGGCCACGGATATCGATGATAGCAAATCCATGGCCGGTTGTTGTGTTTATCTTGGAAATTCGTTAGTTTCTTGGACATCTCAGTGTGTGTTTGGGATCACTTAAATTTAGAAAATAAGTTTTTATTACGCAAGCCGAGATAAAACTCATCTCACATACTTACCTCGTATACCGTGAATCACGATTTATAAGCACTTATTACCCAAAAATAATCTATTTCAAACGAGCACTTATAAGCAAAAGGTAGTCTCACGATCAAGCTCGAAATCAGAATATCGTTCTCTTTCTGATGGTGCAGCGGAAATAAAATGGCTCACTTCCTTACTGTTTGAACTTGGTCTATGGATCAGACGGCCTTCTATTATATGGTGTGATAATATAAGTGCTGGAGCACTGCTAATCCAGTTCATCACACTCGCAGCAAGCATATTGATATTGACGTACATTTTATTCGTGATATGGTTCACGATGGTTCTTTATAGGTTCGCTATATTCCGTCGTCAAAATAGGTTGCAAACAGCTTCACCAAAGCTCTGTCATACTCTCAGTTTGCATCTCACAGAAACAAATGCGGCGTGGTCAAAACACCCTCTCGTTTGCGGGGATGTTAAAGAATAATACCGTTACCACTGTAAATAGACGCTGTAAATATTATAGATAAGATCATTCATGATTTTGTATACAGCTGTACAAAGATCCTCAGTGTATACGTGTACGTATCATATTCAATCATTTGTACCCTACTTGGTTATATAAACAATAAGGGTCTAAGCACATTATTCACTCAACCCTTTATCATTCTTGGCGTTTTCTAGTTGGCATTTTCTCTCTGATTCCTTTCTGCACCCGTGTCTAGCTTGTTAAGAAAGCCGCTGAGAGTTATATAATGTAGCCTCTTATTATCTCAATAATATACAAGTTTGCACTGTCTCTCCAATCTCCATTCTCCTCTTTTTCACTTTCTCTCTCCCTCTTCATCCATGTCTCTTGCAAATTTTTGGGCAAAATGGCTGACCAAATCTGCTGAGAAGCTCGTCTGCATCACCACTTTCATCGTTTTCCTCGTTCTAGATTTCCTGGACGCAGTTTTTTGTGTAATATATAAATACCTTGATGAAAATATTGAAGGGGAGGCCCTCACGTGTTGCTGCAGAAACAGGGGCAAGCACGATGAGGAGGGTGAGCTGTCAGATACACTGTACAGGAGAAAAAACTTGTTTAGGGAAATGGGTCTCCTTCTAAATGGAAGGAAATTAGAAGATTCCCAGACAAAATGGAGGGGAGGCAGGTGGTCAGTGAACAGTTGGTCTGATTGTGGGTGCGAGTCGTGCCTTTCTTGGGCGAGTGATGGTGATCACAAGCTTCATTTTGCGGTGAACGAGCCCTCAACAGGTAAATTTCGACCTCGTGCTTCTGTTTCCTTTGTCTATCATTGAACAAAATGTAGTTCGTTGGGTTGCTTACGTAGTTGAAATTTATGTATGACAGCTAGTGATGAGAACTGCAGGGGAATGTCCTCTGAGAGTGCGGTGTTTTTGCATGGGTTTCTCTGTTCTTCTTCATTCTGGGCACAAACAGTTTTCCCAAAGTTTTCTGATCGAGTAAAGCAGAATTACCGATTGATTGCGGTAGATTTGCTGGGATTTGGTAGGAGCCCAAAGCCAAGGAACTGCTCCTACACTCTGAAAGATCATGTGGGAATGATAGAGAAATCCGTGGTTGAACCATTGAATTTAAGTTCTTTTCATGTGGTTGCACACTCCATGGGTTGCTTAGTTGCGCTTGCTTTGGCTGCAAGGTACCCCGACTGTGTTAAATCCATCACTCTTGTTGCCCCTGTAAGTGCCTCAAACCCTACCTCATATACCTCTCTATGCCTCTTTCAGAATACTAAATTCAAAGCAGAGAACCAAATTGATCATCATTCTCTTTGTTGATTTGCTTTGCAGCCGTACTTCCCTTCTGGTGGAGATGATTCTAGTTTAAATGCACTCACAAAAATTGCTGGCAAGAAACTGTGGCCGCCATCGGCATTTGGTTCTTGCTTCATGTCGTGGTATGAGCACTTGGGTCGATTTGTCTGCCTCATATTTTGCAGAAACCACAGGATATGGGAGAAACTTATAAAGTTGTTTACTTTCAAAAGGTAAAACTAACAGACGACGTTTTATTGACAGAAGTGCAGGTCATTGACACGGATGATATTCATAAGCTGGTCTCTTGTTAACTTATGCAGGGATCTTCATTTCTTGACCATAGACTTGACCAGGCACACCCACCATTCAGCTTGGAGTTGCATGCACAATGTGATTTGTGGGGGCCAGAGATTTATGGATAGGTACCTGGAGATTTTGAATGAAGGTGGAGTGAGAATAAATGTGATTGGAGGTGGTGAAGATGAGGTTGTGCCGTTGGAGAGCTGCTATAACTTGAAGCTGAAGGCTGCAGAAGCTGAGGTTAGCATCATAAGAAATGCAGACCATCGTACTGTAATTCTTGGCAGAGAGAAGGAATTTGCTCATTACCTAGAGGGTGTATGGGCCTCTCGCTAATAGTTGTAAACTAAACTAGTAATGTACAAATGTAAATCCCATGAAGCAGGGGATATTGGATTTCTTAGATATAAAGTCCCTCGAATGTCTTTTAATTCCATGCAAAATCTCCAGAGCATGATTTCGCACGTTTGTTCTGAGTGCCAAATACTCTGAGGAAAGAATATTTATAATGAAGATTGTATGATCAACAGTCAAACCTGGTGTGGGTCGCTTGACCACAATTGAAATATCATTATGGCGTCAAACAAATATCAAGTTGTGATTTTTAGAAATATAAACGAGAATTTATTTTTACTTTTAAAATCCTTGTCTATTGATTTAATTTGTTATAGCATCAGATATCATCAATTATTTTTAATATATCTAATTAAGAGAGAAGAGTGTCTCCATTAACCTCTCTCTCCATTTATTTTTTATTTAATGTCTTCATCGTTATATTAATTTTTAATGGTTAAAATTTAATGACAGATGTAAAAATATTATTATAATTTTAAATATAATAAAAATTTATGAGTAAATCTCAACTATTATACACGTACATATCAAATAGTTTGCGAACAAAAACCTGCGTTAATTAATTGATTGCTTAGTGATATTGGTATACGTGAGTACATGTCTCACCAACTCTACAATGGGGATGAGGTGAAATTTACCCAATATTCTTTCAATGAATTTTATTCGAACATTTTAGCCATGATATGGGAGAGTATTTGTTGAGTTTACAGGAATATATTAGGTTTGATCGTATTTCGATGTGAATCAAAAATAAACATTAAGTCGGTTTGAGCAAGCATGAAACCTTTTTTTTAAAAAAAAAAATGTTTGCTTCGCATGTTTGAATTGAAGAAGAAAAAGGGTTGAATTATTGTCCTTGCCGATGCCGAGCACTGACATGAAGAGAGAAACACAAAAACGACAAGGGGAAGCCGGTAAATAAGACAATATGCGACCTGGAAACGACATCCAATGGACTGGAAGGATTGAGTGGACACACGTTATCCTGGACTATGGGACTGGAATCAGATGCCTCGACGCGGTTCAGTTTACATCACCACTTCATATTCCCGCACTTTCTCCATTCTCCTCTTTTCCACTTTCTCTCTCCCTCTTCATCCATGTCTCTTGCAGATTTTTTGGCAAAATGGCTGTCCAAATTTGCTGAAAAGCTAGTCTCCGTCATCACTTTCATCGTTTTCCTCGTTCTTGATTTCCTGGACACAGTTTTTTGCCTAATATATAAATACCTTGATGAATATATTGATGGGGAGGCCCTCACGTGTTCCTGCAGAAACAGGGGTGAGAACGAGCAGAGTACGAAAGATGATGATGAGGGTGAGCTGTCAGATACATTGTACAGGAGAAAAAACTTGTTCAGAGAAATGGGTTTCCTTCGGAATGGAAGGAAATCAGAAGATTCCCAGACAAAATGCAGGGGAGGTAGGTGGTCGATGAACCGTTGGTCTGATTGTGGATGCGACTCATGCCTTTCGTGGGTGAGTGACGGTGATCTCAGGCTTCATTTTGTGGTGAACGATCCTTCAATAGGTAAATTTCGAACTTGTGTAATTGTTTTCATGTTGCCCTTTTGTATTGTGGTACAAAATGTAGTTCATTGAGTTGCTCATGTAGTTGAAATTTATGCACGGCAGCTACTGATGAGAACTGCGGGGGAATGCCTTCTGAGAATGTGGTTTTCTTGCATGGGTTTCTATGTTCTTCTTCATTCTGGGCACAGACAGTTTTCCCAAATTTTTCTGAACAAGTCAAGCAGAATTACCGATTGATTGCGGTGGATTTGCTGGGATTTGGTAAGAGCCCAAAGCCAAGGAATTGCTCCTACACTCTGAAAGATCATGTGGGGATGATAGAGAAATCCGTGGTTGAACCATTGAATTTAAGTTCTTTTCATGTGGTTGCACACTCTATGGGTTGCTTAATTGCGCTTGCTTTGGCTGCAAAGTACCCCAACTGTGTTAAATCCATCACCCTTGTTGCCCCTGTAAGTGCCTCAAACCATACCTCATATGCCTCTCAGAATTCTAAATTAAAGCAGAGAACCAAATTGATCATCCTTCTATATCATTTTGCAATTTTCTCTTTGTTGATTTTCTTGCAGCCGTACTTCCCTTCTGTTGGAAATGATGCTAGTTTAAATGCACTCACAAAGCTTGCTGGCAAGAAACTGTGGCCCCCATTGGCATTTGGTTCTTCCTTCATGTCTTGGTATGAGCACTTGGGTCGATTTGTTTGCCTCGTCTTTTGCAGAAACCACAGGATATGGGAGAAAATTATAAAGTTGTTTACTTTCAAAAGGTAAAACTAATTAACAGACGACAGTTTCTTGACAGGATAAAAAGATTGCAGTGCAGGTCATTGACATGGACGACACTGATAAGCTAACCTCTTGTTGACTTATGCAGGGATCTTCATTTCTTGACCATAGACTTGACCAGACACACCCATCATTCAGCTTGGAGTTCCATGCACAATGTGATTTGTGGGGCCGCCAAATTTATGGATAAGTACCTGAAGAGTTTGAATAAAGCTGGAGTCAGAATAAATGTGGTTCGAGGTGATAAAGATGCAGTTGTGCCGTTGGAGTGCTGTTATAACTTGAAGCTGAAGGCTCCAAAAGCTGAGGTTAGCATCATAAGAAATGCAGACCATGGCACTGTAATTTTTGGCAGAGAAAAAGAATTTGCTCATTACCTAGAGGATGTATGGGCCTCTCGCTAATGTAGTAATGTAGAAATATAGGATGTGTCCAAAAAAACAAGTTCTTGGAGAATCTGTTTCGATAGGAAGGTTGAGAAAGCTTGGAGGTTCTTAGAGATTTGGAAGTTGACACAATCTTTGAAATTTAAGTCTTCTGTTATTGAAAAACAAGAATAATCCCTTGAAGCAGTCTTTCATAATGAATATTTATTCTTTTAATTCTCCAGAGCATTCACACGTTTGTTCATAGAAGTACCAAATACTGTGAGGAATAATCATAATGAAGATTGCATAAACAGTCCAACCTGGTTTGGCCGCTTGACCACAATTTTCTGATATGCAAGTGCACAAAAATTGCAGAAGATGGAGAACAATAAGAAAAAGATGAAGAAACCTTGAAGAGTGGCAAGTTGGGGATGAACATGATGTAGACAATAGTAGGACAGAAATTACAGGAACAGTGCTGCAAAAACACTAAATTGCTGGAAATAGATATGAAGAGGATTGTTGGAGAGGAAGAGATTGTGAAGCATGCATGTCCGCCCAGAAAAGCACTGTCCAAATACAGATGGCTCGCTATGAGGGTCTGATATTTGGTGATGTATAAATGAATTGAGTTTTAAATTAGTGATTGCATTCTTAGGGAAAAGGAATAATTCATATTTGATTCTTTTAAGTTTTCCAAATATATTTTTTGGTATCTACCGTCAGTAGCGGTGACTAATCCCATTATAAATTTCTTAAAAGGGTTTTAGTGTTGATCGTAAGACTCTCTTTATACATACTTTTTCAGTTATGTTTAATATGTTTGTAAAGCACACTAGCTTTGACTGGACCCGAAAGAGAGGGAAATAAAGGAGATAATACATTGATAGACCAGAATACAAATTGTTTATATGTCGTGAGATACAAACTGTCACTTGCTTGAGGTGGATATATAAGCTTGGAATTTATAGTTCTAATAAAATAATATATGTGGACAATATGAAATCTTTAGGCATCACGTTTACGGGGTTTTTCACATGTTTGAAAATAGATGGAGGATGCTGCAAGTCTTGCACCAACACGCGCGAGAGAAACATATTTGAAGAACCCATCGAGGTAATGACTCAATGAACCCTTAAAGTATCAATAAAAAATTTTCTGCAAAACACATAATTTGCCATTTTTCTTGTAATATCATTTGCACTTCATTGGGACATAATATTTATATAGAATGAGCGATGATATTTTTGGCAAATAAACATTTCTTATTATTGATATACTCCTTCCGGATTAAAATATAAGATGTTAACTAATTTAGACTACTCGAAAAATATTAGTTAAGTCACTTAATATAGATAAAATTTATTCATTTTACTCTTATTTAAAAAAATTATTTTTTAAACATGCATTTAATATCTGTTTTAATTGAAAACTTCTTATATTATAAACAAGAGAGAGCATTGTTTTAATGGAACTATTAAAATTTGCAATTATCCACACTTCAGGCAAGTGACAGTCTGTATCTCACAACATATAAGCAAATGCAAATGAAGATCAACATATTTCACAAAGTAATTGATCAGTTGCAGAAACGAGCAGGAAGGATTAAAATCTGTAAGATGGAGACCAACGAACACCATAACTATTTTTTTTTTTTTTTTATTTAGTTGTAGAAAGTAGAAACAGGGGGAACACAGAGTTTTGGCTCTTTAGGCAGGGAAAATCGGTTTTGCAGTTTTAAGTTTCAACCAAAAATTTTCTACAAACACCGAACCGATTAAACTTGGTTTAAAAACTAAACACAAACCGAAAAACTGAAAAAACCGAATTGAATTGGATCGGTTCGGCTTTTTTCTTCTGTTCTCCTTCGCTCACCCCTAAATTAAGCACACTTATAATGGCACTTCCATTGTCATTTCCACCTAACAGACGTCCACTTCCTTCAAAAACACTTCTCGTGCCAAACGGGGCATTAGTTTATTATTTCTTCCTTGTCATAATTTCTGCGGAGACTTCAGAGTTCAGCGGGCCTGCGGAGTTCCGAGTGGGGGTGCGGACCCAGGCAGTAGCAGTATAAGGCCGTGAATCTCCCGTAATTCTGCCGTCTGTAAAGTAGAGCGTAAACCATGGACTTCCTACAGTCACCAGAAAACCAGATGCTTGTGGGCGTCGCCGTGGCTCTTGTAGCCATTGCTCTCGGTGCTTTCTACCTCTTGTCGTCCAAGAAGCCCAAAGGTTCGACCTTGGATTTCATGTTTCTGCCTCCTCGATTCTATCTTATTTTGTTCTGATTATAAATGGGGTTGATATTCACGATAACTAGTCATTCCTGAGTATTTTTTTTAAGATTTCCCCCTTTTACGTGGAAGATTTGACAATGTTTTCATATGCGTATCTTAAACTGAGCTGTTTGGCTCGAAATTTTGGGTTCGTGAAATCTATGGCTACTAACTTTTTTTCTCCTCTCAATGATGTTCAAATGCTCCTTTTTGCTTGCAGAGTCTATTATTTGTTATTGTAATCTTAATCTCTTGCAACTTAAGTCCTTCTACACGTTTAGAATGGTACGAAGAGCAGTCTGGGCATTTTAATAAAGATCTTTGGTGTACCGATCAACATACGAGGCAGGAGTGTAAAAAATATGACAATGTCTGTCACTGCTTGTAGAACGTGTCTCGATTTTATTTTCATGGGAATTCCTATTTGGAAAGAGGGGGGGAAATTAAGTTAGTGATGACGTTTCTTGCTACTGCTTGTTATATTAGTAGTTTCTGATTCTATTGTTGTATCTAGTAATTCTATTGATATCTAAAGTGAACATCACGTCATCCATGTGATCGCAGGTTGCTTAAACCCTGAGGCGTTTAAGGAGTTTAAACTTGTGAAGCGTACTCAGCTTAGCCATAATGTGGCAAAGTTCACATTTGAACTTCCAAGTCCTACTTCAGTTCTGGGTCTTCCAATAGGACAACATATAAGTTGCAGGTTTCACTGCCTGGTCTTGTTTCTTGTGTTTCTCACTGTGCTTGAAATCTTTTTTGATGATTTATTTCACAATTGTCATGTGCTTATTATGTATGTCTTTATGTTGTCAGAGAACAGATATTTGTGCATTTTGAATTTTACTGAAAAATATGATGGGAGAAATTGTTCCTTTTTAAGTTTCTTTGTCATTGTTTTGTCATCATATTATTGACAAGCTCCTTTTCTAACAGGGGTAAGGATAGTCAAGGTGAAGAAGTTATCAAACCATATACACCTACTACGCTAGATTCTGATGTTGGATATTTTGAACTAGTTATAAAGGTTTGTATGTCCTTAACCTTTTTCTTTTGGGTTGGACCGAGTCGACTGTCTGTATCTTTTCTCCCCTTAAATTTTCTATATCCAATGTTCTTCATGTTGTCCCTTGCTATTTTCTTCTGCTTGTTTTTTACTAGATGTACCCGCAAGGAAGGATGTCACACCATTTCCGTGAGATTTGTGTTGGAGACTATCTTGCTGTTAAAGGACCCAAGGTAATGTTTCTGGGACACTCTATCATACACATGTCTTTGTGCTTCCCCTTTCCTTCTTTCTGCTGAAACTTTTATGCCTTATTTTATTGGGGGATTTCCAAAAGAGAGAATTAGGGACAGTTTCTGAAAAGAATTCTGAAAAATGAGTTGCAAATATCGATTTAGATAGTTGTAAACCGGAATCTCAATTGCAAATTGAGAGTTTTATTTAAAACCTAAATGTCATATTTGCAATTGAGATTCTTGAATCTGTAGTTGTTTAAATTGTTATTTGTAACTCAATTTTCAGCAAAGTTTGCCGGGGCCTAATTGTCATTAATTCCCTCTTTTGGGACCTAGCTGTCGTTCTCCCTATTTTGTTTCCTAATGGCTATTGTGGTTCTTGTGAATGTTTAGACATTTCTAGCACTTTCCGGAAAATTTGTTTCATATTATATTCGAATGAAATTCCAGAAACTACTGCAGTAGGTCAAATTTATCTTGTCTATGCCCAAGGAACAGATGAATACAAGGAGATTAATTTTTTCGTTTTCTGACTATTATTTTTATTTGGTAAATTCAATCATATTTAAGATTTGATCTTTATATTTTGGATATAGTTTCTTGTAGACAAATCAAAGGCTTGTTATTTGGATAGTTTTGTTTACGTCGTATCACTTTCAGGGACGCTTCAAGTATCGAGTTGGCGAGGTTAGAGCATTTGGAATGATTGCTGGAGGGTCTGGAATCACTCCAATGTTTCAAGTATACATTTAGGATATATACTCTTTGTTTATTCATCATTGAGAAGCTTAAAAGAATTCAATCATAGCCTTTTACCCTGTTGCTTCCCCAGGTTGCTAGAGCCATACTAGAAAACCCAGAAGACAGGACAAAGGTGCACCTAATCTATGCCAATGTTACATATGATGACATTCTTTTGAAGGTAACTGGCTTTTTTTAAAAATTACATGTCATATTTTTCATCTATTTGAAGACATACATAGCTTGATACTGCGGTCATTTATACACTGTGCAGCAGTATGCGTCCTGAGAAATTTATGCCCATTGTGACACAATTGTTGTTCATCACGAAGCACAATGGACCTACATGTAGTTAATGATCTGTCTTTATTGCTGTGTTGGGAGATGCAATTTGTGTGAAAAGGATGTTGCTTGGATTAATTTTGCAGTTTTAGCAATATTTATGGCTGTTTCAAAATGCCTACCTCAAGTCTATTTACACAATTGCTGAGCCTTTCTTAAAGTTATGCATAGGAAATGTCAATAACTAGGGCAAAATGCATGTATTTGGTTGCAAAGTGGTTGGATATGCTTTCGTCTCTCTGTCTCCCGTATACTAGTATCTATTGATGTTATGAGCTTGCTTAGCAAAGAGAAATTACCCTTCCATACGAATGTCCTTTGCATGGAGCAGCTGCTAGGTCCATTGAGAGGAGGGTTCTTTTTCTTTGTATTTTTTTTTTTTTTTGGGGTGAGGTTCCATCACATACAAAATAGGAATGTTACGAGTGTCAATGAATTGTGTAACTGTTTCTTCTTGGGGACAATTTTGAACTTAAATTTTTCTTCATTACTATTGTTTCTTTTTGTTCAAATCATGGAAAAACTTGAGCTACACATCCTGCCATTAGTCAGTGATTGGCTTTTGAATTTGTTTGTACAATGCAAAGGGAGCCCTCAATATACACTTTTCTTATGCATGCAGGAAGAATTGGACGGTCTTGCTTCTAAGTGTCCAGATAGCTTTAAAGTGTACTATGTCTTAAATCAGGTTAGTTGCTGTAGAATGCAGAACAAAAGTTTTCTTTTCCATATCCATAACATGTATGCTTTGGCATCATCATTGATATTGCAATGGTAGTCTTAACTAAGGTTGATCAAGCAATTCAAAAGTGCGAAGTCCATGAAAAAATCGTGGAAGTGATTAGTGAATAGTAATTAACAAGGACAAACATGTTCTTGGGCTCTCTGACTATAATTGATTGCTTCTGGAGGAAAAAGGTAATTAATAAAGTCTCTTGGAGTGAATATACATAACTAGTTAAATGGTTTCTGGGAGTTTCCTGACCCGAACTTAAATCCCTTGTGCTTAACCAACACCCATGATTCTTTCTGGGAAGAGGTCAAAGTCTCATGATATTCTGTGTGGTTTTGTATATAATGACTGTCGAATGATGAGTCCTTTTGATATTCTGACTAAAATTACGTCGTGGACACAGCCTCCTGAAGGATGGGATGGTGGTGTTGGATTTGTATCAAAGGAGATGATTCAAACACATTGCCCTGCTCCAGCCATTGATATCAAGGTTTTGTTTTGTTTACTCTTACCCATTTCTCCATGTTCTTATTAATTTGAAGTTCCTTGTGTAGTTACTGGTCTTCAATTGATTATGTAAGCTTCTAAGCTTCAGGGGAGGATGATGATTAATCATGGTGGTTTTGGAATGTGGATTCGCAGATGTTGAGGTGTGGCCCACCACCCATGAACAAGGCCATGGCCGCTCACCTGGATGCCCTTGAATATTCCCCTGATATGCAGTTCCAGTTCTGATTGATTTGACTGTAAAGCATTGGGTCAAGGGTGCATTTAGTCTCAGAACGTTCTGCTACCGACTGAGAGTTGAAAATCTGAAATAATTGCCTTTAATCCAATTATCAGCTTGAGACATTGCGTCCTGTGGTTTCAGGCATTATGAATACTGTTATTTACATACTTTCAATTACAAAAAATGTATGCAAAATGAAAAAAAAAACGCTTTTTTGTTTTTTAACGTTGCATCATGGGTTATTTGAGAGCTGAACTTGGGAGTGGGCATTGTGTTTAGACATTACGCTTAGTGGTTCAGAGTTTTTTAAAAATAAAAAAATCTTAACACCAGACCACGTCTTTGCCCACATTTTGGTCATAGGAATTTTTATGTGTAAAGGATAAAATATATACTTTTGCCATACAAAATTTGGAGAATAGGTGGGTCTCCTGCAATAAATTCGAAATTGATATGGGATAGATCCCGGTAGAACAGTTTTTTTTTCCCGCCAGACCGATAGGAGAGTTGCTCTATTGATGAAACTGTAGTTTTTATCTGGCAAAAAAAGAAAAAAGATACTGCAGTTTTTATAGATGTACTCCGTCTCAGATCTATAATATGGGAACTTCAACTATATGATGAAAAATAAGAAATAATAATTAAGTTATTTATTATGTTCTAAAATGTAATTTCCCTCTACTTTTCCCTTTCTTAAGAAATGTTTTTAATTGTATTAAAGTACTACCTTTGGTTCTAAATATAGGACAAAATTTGTAGTGCAATTACACTATAAACTTTGTCTTATATTTAGAACTTATATTTAGAACCGGAGAAAGTATTATTTTAGAGGGAGAGAGGGAGGAGATATAATAAGTGAGTAATTTGAAAAGTGAGTATTAATTACAGGGACAAAACAGGAAAAATAGCATTAATTAAACTGGAGGTCATTTATATTATGGATCATGCATTTTTTTAGAAGTGTCCTATATTATGGACAGGAGAAATATATATTATGACTAATCTCACTATTCACCGCTGTATCTTTTTTTAATAACTCACGAATTCATCATACCTTTTCCAAACTTTACATTTAAGAAAGTCTCGAGGTGTTTGGTATTATTTGTTGATGTGCTTCAAATTTTATTATATGGTTGATTGATATCATATCATAATAAATAAATTGGTCAAGTCACTAAGTTGGATTACCAAGATTATGGTAAAAAATTGTCAAGGTGTAAGGTTGTAATTTGTAATCCCAACAACCCAAAATAATGGACTAAATAAATTGAATAAAATCTGCTGGCTTTATTAATGGATCAATTCAAATTTCAAAACGGGGGCAAGAGTCGTCCTGTAATTGATCAACCCACGTGGTTATGCATTTATTATCTAATGCAAGAGGCTGGAATTTTTTTTTTTTGAATAAAATATTAAAGTTCATTAAACTTTCATAAGGTTAATACAAAATTGGTTATAACACCAAACATTCCACCCTCATCGCCAACCGCTTCACAATAATAAGATGGTGAGTGATCAAAGAAAACAAAACTCTGAGGCTGAATTTCCCTATTGGCGTTACATCCAATTATATTTGGATCCGTGGAAATTTAAATTTTGGACCAAATTCATTATTTGGGCACATAAAATTATGCATTTATAATCGTAAATACCTAATCCACCCTAATCATTTTAAATGGAGAGGATCCATTCCCTATGTAGGCAAAGCAAGATAACAACATATTCAAGAATTTTCATCCTGCCCAAATCAAGAATTTTAAATTTAATATCTTTTTGGTAAAATAATATTTTAAACATAAGACTTCTTTTTTCATAAACACACACTAGCTATGCAATAATGCAATCGTTACTTTACAGTATTAGAGGGGGAGAGAGAGAGAGAGAATTTGGTTATATTTATAAGGCACGAAAAGAAACTTTTCAAATGAATATACTTTCTCTGGTCCATAATGTAAAATACTTCAACCATATCATGGAAAATAATAATTGATAGTTAATATATTAAAATGTAATTTTTTTTTCACTTTTACTTTTATTAAATAATGTGTTTAATTACATTGAAAATGTTATTAATCATAAGGGTAAAATAAGAAAAAGTGCATTAATTAAACCAAAAATGACTTATATTTTGGACCATATCTTTCTTCCAGAAGTGTAATATATTGTGGACTAGAGGGAGTACACTTTTACTCTTAAATAAAGGCAAAGTTGTAAAGTTGTTGAATTTTATAGTAAAGTTAATGAATTTTAAAAATTTTCTTGATCTGTGTGAAAAATATTGGAAGTGTCTTATAAATAAAACCAAAGGAATAACTAAATAGTACTATCAAATTTATTACTAAGCACTAGTGTAGTACTCATCTAATTCTTTTTATAACTAGCATTTGCTCCCCCGCGCGATGCGCGGGAAGCATTTTCTTCAGATACAAGCATACAACCAACTGGATACGCAAAATATGTTCACCTCAAATACATGACATCCTCATTACAACAACATTCCATTAAGCAACTAACCTAAACACTTGTGTTTAATACAACCTCATTAACTATGTTATGTCAGGTTCCTAAACACCTCCTTATACACAACATTCGGTTTCATCCAATAAATCAAAACCACCAATGCACACACCTATAAATAAAAATATGTCACACACTGATAACAAAATACTTGTGACAAATCTGTACAGACCAAACCTAACCTTTGGGAGATTCAGACTCATTACCACTATCTCCATTCTCGACATTTGGATTGGCGTTATATTCAAAATATATTTCTTTGTAACGAACCTCAGCAGGGACTGCAATCATAACCAAACATAAGAGTCATCACATACAAAGGATTAAGCTTACACACATTAATTAACAACACAAGATACATCAATTCACCTACTTTTAACCTCCATCATAATGGGAAATCCGCTAAATTGTGATTTTCATGAGGGCAAAAATAACCAAATAATTTTGTTTAAAAAAATGGTACCACTCTATCCAAAAAAATAACTCTACTATCCAACTCCAAAAACAAATATAAGGCTACCAATTAATTATTCTAAATAAAAGAAAGAAAATTTCTATTCAAAAAATTCAAGAACCTAATGCCATAGATAAACTTTTGACCAGGAAATTAAATGTCATAACCAAAAAAAAAAAAGTACATATGATTCTCACATCAAGAATAAATAAAATAAAAAACCCACACATTTATTTATTTATTTGTTACTTTTCACTTCCAGTGCCGCGTGTATCACTCTTGCTCGTTTTATCATCTACCTAGCTTAGTCACTCCTCCACCTGCCAAAAAAAAGCTTGGACACCTCTCACCAACACCCACTCGACAATCCCGATCTGACACTATAATTGGCATTCACCCAAATCCTCTTCTGCCCAAACAAAGATCCAGACCCTAATTTGGCAATTCATCAGCATCCATGGAGGTTCGTCCTCCCAATTGCTCATCTGCCCAGAAGGTTCATCCATGGAGCTTCTCATATAGATTGGGAAACCCACATTCCTTCATTTTTTAAAATCCACCTCCCAATTCCTCGTCTGTACAGTTTTTTTAAAACCCGCATCCCCTTTCACGCCTCCCTTCATTTTCTTTTACCGATCTCGGTCTTCTTTCTGAATGGTGCACAGTGCACTGAATTTATCCACCTTCACATAGACTCCGACTATAAATTAGATTTTCCAATCTATATGCTTCAGCTTGAACAGAAAGGACACAGTGATGGACACAGAAGACGCCGGCGATGCAGAGAGCAGGAGACCAAAGGTGTTGGGGCTACTGATTTCTGACCGGGAAGAGTTGGGACCCGCGAACGGCGAAGACGATCATATCGACATATCCCATTTTTTCGTCTTTACCTCTATTGTTTCTTTGTAATTGTTTTGTTATCATTGCTTGAGTTGTCCAATTATAACATGATTACCCTTTTCACATATTTAGCTGCGTGTATGTTCTTCATTTTGCTATCCATTGTTTCTTAAATATTCAAAAAAAAACTGCCCTTTTACTGAAGGGCTGTGATGGTATCTATTGAGGCATACCTCTAACTTGTTTTTTATGTGTCCCCGTGTTGTACATGAACTTATCAAAGTTTAAATCATTTTCTTCATTCCCCAGAACTGTATTGATGTTTACAAAGTGAGGAAATACCCTTTATTTATCGTTTCCAGGTTGTTGTTGCAACAGTGGCTTTTGGAATGGGGATTTACAAATTGAATGCAAGAAGAATCATCCATTACGGCTGGCCACAAGTCTGTCTCTGGCTTATCTAATATTTCCTTGGGCATTAGTACACCTTAACCTGGCCTATGTGGTATGTAACATGTTCTTAGTTTTCTTCGTTTGAACTTGTATTTAGAGTGTGCTTGTCGAATTAAGTATGTTAAATATTTTCACTTACTGAACCTTGATTTTATTTTAATTCACTCCTATATCATTGGTTTAGTTTGACATGATCAGAGTTCAGAAGCCTATTACCAAGAAGCTGGTCGGGCTGGACGAGATGGTAAATTAGCAGATTGCAGTAAGTTCAAGTACAGCTCCTATATTAATATTCTTCATCACCTTGGATGCATAGTTACTTTGCTATTCTTTGTTCTCTAGAGTTTTGGCAATTTAATTTGTCTCTATTGCAATTTAAATTGTCTCTATTGCTTCACAACCAGTTTTTCCACTAATTTGTCTCTATTGCTTCATAACCCACTCAATACCAAAGGTTTGATTATTGAGTTTTCCATAATGAAAAGTGTCTCGTGTAAGCCCACTTCGTCTCCACTATTATGGAAAATTTCTGAATTTAGTTAAAATTTTTCTGTGCTACGGAATATTTTAGAGGAAATCCTGTATGTACATTAAAGTTGCCAATTCACGTGGCTTTGTAGATAAGGGCTATATCCCTAGTCTACTTTTTTCTTAGCACTGTGGCTTTGATGGTCTTAATGGTGATATTAGTTTACCAATCCATTTAAACCTTTATATTTTGGCATTTTCTAACGGACATGCTGCCATACGGATGTGATGTGTGTGTTGATGGACCACCTCAGTTGCAAAATCTGAGAGAGGAGGCATCTACTTTGCTACAAGCGATAGCTGAAAATTATGTATTTTCCTTAATTTAATTTGTATACCTATTACACTTATGACTAATCATATGTCTTACACTGATATGGTAGTACTGGTAACTCAATATTTATCAGCCACGCATGTCTCAAGAGTCAACTCAATTTGTTATTTGTTAGTTCCTTTACCTCTGTTGTAAAAATCTTTTCCAGTTAAAATATATGTACTTGTGTGCTAGTTGCAAATTCCTTTAATTTGTATATTCAATACAAATTCTTTTAATTACTCTTCCAAAAAACACCTCTCAGATGCAGACCAAGTCCACCGCTGAGGACTCTCAATTAGATTCTTATTACAATATTGCAAGGACGTTCCTTTGGTATTCAGATGCAGACCTCTGAACTTGCAGCGCTAAGGTATGTTGTGGGGCTAATTAATCTATTAAGATGCCTTGTGTTTGGGGTCTTTGTTTACTACTGACATGGCCATGTTTTTGAGGAGTAAACAACACTTTTTTAAAGCTTAATTTGCTCTTCCTATTCCTACTTTATAGGATATAAATTTGGTTGACTCTTGAATTTTCTTCAAGATCCCCAACCTTTTGAATGTGAATTATGCTTTCAATGTTTAAGCCAAGGCAGCAGTGGTCTTATAATTTAATATATTAAATATCACTACTTGGTGCATTTTTTACTTCATTTACTGCCTCAGTTACAATGTCTTATTGATATTTGTTTCTTGCGCAATGGCGGTAGATAAGAATGGCTTCGTTTACACATGAGTTAGGAGGAAAGGTTTTAGCCATGAAAAATTTCAAGGGATCCAACTCCGACCTTATGTGAAAACCGCAGTATTGTTTTGTCTGTGGTCTTGACTTTATCTGTGGTCTTGAGTTGTTTTGGCAATGTACCATTCAGAATGATTTATCTTCCACCTTTTGCACCAACTGTCTGTGGCCTTAAAAGTTCTAGATTCGTTACACTTTAAAAACTTCTCAAGACAAGGTTTTATTGGGACTGGGATAGTGCAAAGAAAGTATAATGACTCGGTTGCAATAAGTAAGAGGGCTTGGTAAAAGTGAGTTTTGTTGGGTGAGATCAGTGCTTGCAAGATGTAGACAAATCTTAACATTATAGCCTGGCAAAGCTAAACTCTTAAGATGACTTAACCAAAACTTGCCAACATTCCTTGGAAACTACTGCCATGATCTGAACTCTTAAGGAAAATTGAGCCCCGAGCCCCTACAAGTCTACTATAGGCTGCTGAACAAAATATGATTCACTCAGGTCAACATCAAAATCTGAAGTTGGGAACTGGGATATTGCTATGCAAACATATCATTAAAGGAAAAGCTTATAGCTTCACGATTCATGATTTTGTAGTAAACTTTCTTATATGGCCTATACCATTTAATATTAGATTAACCTGTCAATTCTCATCAGGTTCAATGTAAGATATAGGCAGATCTTAACATGATCGGGTGAGGTCTGTGTTTGCAAGATATAGGCAGATCTTAACTTGTCGCCAGTCTTTGTATTGGACATTATGTCAACACAAAACCCTATACAAAACCCATAGAGATCAAAGGTGTACAAGTAAAATCTTACCTAACAGCTATGGCCTATAACCAATGGTCAAAAAACGTTACTTTGAAACAATGGAAACTACTCGGTAAATTATAGTCTGGCAGAGGTGAGGGCTTAAGTTAAGATGACTTAAGAAATACTTGCCAACGTTCCTTTGAGGATTGAGCCCCAAGCCCCTACATATCTCCAATAGGCTGCTCAACAAAATATTATTTACCAACAACAATATCCAAATAAAAAACAACAACGGTAATCATATCATATGGACTTAACAAATGGTGGTAGATAAGAAAATAATTTACTACAAAATGGTGGTAGATATTATAATGTCACTCATTGTCTTATTGATATTTGTTTCTTGAAGCGGCAGGAGCTGAATAAAAATTTATTTTATCTATATTGCAGTTTTGAATTGTAGATATTAGATTTTAATAAATTAAATTTATTTATTTATATTTAAAACAATAATTTTATAAAATATTAAGTCTGAATCATCAATTTTTCAATCTGATGGTGTACATAAAATATGGACTTAACAAATGGATTCCTAAATTGACCAATCTATTTAATTTTCTTAAACTAAATATCTTATTCATATATTTAGAATTAGAATAGAATTCACATTCAAGGGAGTAATAACCAATTTTTCTTGACGTCATAGTTGACTGATTATCTATTAGCTATCATCAATATGATGAATAAAATCAAATAGGATGTCTACCATTTAATTTTAAACTATTATGGACAAAAAATTTCAGGACAAATATTTATGTTGGATCTCATATTTCAGGCAATTGGAGTTGAACCTGTAATAATGTGTCTGCTTGGGAAGTATAATCAGAAAGAGCCGGTAAGTTGGAATCAGCACTCATATATGTTTGTTGTGTTAAAAAGATATATACTTAATATAGTTTGTTTCCTAACTTGATCAGAAACTCTGTCTGAACCTTGACAGCATATTATGATGGTTGGTACATGTCATATTCATTTAAAAAGTTGAGCTTGTTGCCAGTCTTTGTAGTTGACATTCTGTCAACACAAAACCCTATACAAAACCTCATACAACTCACAGATGTACAAGAAAATCTTAACTAACAGCAGACGACAATAACCAATGGTCAAAAACGTTCCTTGACAGCAAATTATGAAGGCTGGTACTTTCATTAATGAAGTTGTACTAGTCCCCAGTTTTTGAGGTTGACATCCTGTGAACACAATACCCGATACAAATCACTTTCGTACAAGCAATAACCTACCTAACAGCAGACTATAACCAATGGTTAATAAACGTATGCAACATTTAGCCTCCTCCCTATCTTTTCCAACTGTCAACTCTTGGTAAGACAGAGTTGGATAAAATAAAACAGATATCCAATGATGAAAACCAAAACCCAACGGATGAAGAGCTTTTTTATTTGTTTTTAGCACCCTACTCTAACATTTTAAATGACAGGGAGAAAGCCAAAACCCAACGATTCAAATCAAAACCATTATCTTCAGATACAAGTAACTTCAAATCAGTCTGCTATAGCTAGATCCAGTTTGGTGCCTGTTTTTTTCTATTCAAAAGACCTTATGAACAAAACACGCAGTGAAAAATCACTACTGCTCTACCATAATGAATATTAATACTTTTAAGTTCACAATCTCTTAACCTCTTCATAGTGGTCAATGTTTATGATAGTAGTAACTAACTACATACCCACCTCTGTTCAACACAACACTACCATACTTGCATTAGCTGTGAGTGACATTATAAAATGATAACTACCATATAATATGAGTACTGACATATATCACCCAATTACACTTGTACAAAATACACTCCAACCATCACACATGGCGGGTGAATACACAATACAATTACCACTACAACCAAAGACACATAAAATACCATACAACACTGAACAGGAACCCTAATTGGTGGCTAACCTACATCTTCATCCCCTCTCTGCCCTTGCAAGTAATTCCCTCCTTGTAGGAAGAATGTCATTAAATGTAGGGTTCAAAAAAACTCTAGTTGCATAGTTGTAGTTTCCAATTGAAATCTCATCTGCAGCAGCAACAATTACAAGAAACCATAGCATCCTTTATTCAGACATTCAAACATGAATGTAATAACAATATAAAAGACTATAGTTGTTATACCTCCTTCCTTCTTGATCAAACCATACTGGACAATCAACACCAAGTGCTGCATCTTCTTAAAATGTTGATAGTCCAACCATGAATAAACTGCACTATCACCTTTCAAACGTACACTGAACCTGATCGCACTGGTGAGATGTACTTGTTGTTAGATCAACATCACACAAACACACACACAAAAAAACGAAAACCTCACTATACAACAACTTAACTACTTGTCCTCCAACTGGAAACTTATCTCCTGGGTTATGAGGCCATGCACATACTCCCAACGAAACTGAACAGGAGAAGAAATAATTCCACAAACATCTGCTATAAATGTTGCCAAAAGCATCAGCAAGCACTTGTATTGACACTAAATTTTAAAGAAGATATAATAAATGAAGCAAGGTGCAACTGCTTCACCTGATGCACGTGATGTATGCTGCAAAGCCTTTCGGATGTCAAGAACATCCACCATTTTGAAACAATGTTCAGGTGTATCAACAATGTACTCCTCAATAGTTGTGTTTGGGAGTGCCATGATATGGTATTTGTCATGAATGCCTTGACCACCCTCTGCCACAATGAAGTTTTTGAACTAAAAAACCTTTCCTGGCGTTAAAACGTTAGCAAATCGATCAATGACCTCATCACTACCCAGACGGATGATCATCCGTGAGCCCTGCGGTTTCCAAACAACAGTAAGGTCAAGAAAATCAAAACACTAAAACACAAACTACATTGTAAAGAACACACCTTCTCATCAAAGACAATAAGGTCAACAGATAAAACCATCTTCGGGTAGCAAAAATCCAACTCATACAAGTCATAGTCAGTCCGAGGGAATGAATGATCAACCTTCACCATTATTCTCCAAGAACTTGACCCAGGTGAGATGCTGTCAAGGTGACTGTATGGTCCGGCCATTTTGGAGGAATGTCTGGACAGAAACAATATGAAAAACTTACATACAATCAGTGAGAGAGAGTATACTGTGTTCAGGGTGAGGGTCTGGGAATGAGGAGGTCAGGTATTTAAAATGAAGATGGTTAGTGAACCCCAACCACATCATATATTTCCGATATTATATTCAATATCATTTAATATGTAATATAATATGTAATAATTAATGCCCACACAGTTGAAAAACACCATCTGCTATCTGTTACTTGCTACGGTTATAATGTTGCTATTCTTTAAACAGAAAGTTGCTTTTTCTTTTGAACCACAAACTGACTATTTGTAGCAACTCGTGACCTTGAACCTTCCCATACTATATATGTCTCAATGCTACCCCCACGTGCTGACCAGAAATACTAAATATGTCTCAACAGGTTTATGCATTTAGACCCCGTCTCATTGGTGATCTATATGGTGAGAATGTTGCACTGACACGGAGCCCAAGGCAAGCTGGCACTGTTCATATGAACAGTGAAATCAGTGAGAAGCCAGAACAGAACATGGCTTGGCTCGGCTAATTTGTCATACAGGTTTATTATTATAAAGGGATAGCCTAAAATTTAAGTTGTCTTAATCTTTTTTTTTTCATTTTTTTCAATTTTGTCCCTAATTAATTTTGTATATTGTACTTCCTCCAGTCCTCTTTATAAGCAACTTTCTCTCTCATAGAACTAATCCCTTTTATAAGCAACTTTCACTTTTTATCTGAAAATATAAGCTTCTTTTTCTTATTTTACCCTTATTAAATTTCCTTTATCTCTCATATCTTATATTCATTATCTTTCATACTTTTTATCTATTCTCTTTCCTACACTCTTTTTATAAATAGGGGCATATATGGAAAAAATATGACATTTTTGACATATTTATTGTTTTTAACTACCAGTTTATTTTGCGCAATCTAGGGGAACATTGCGTATAAATAATACCGGAGAGAGTATTAATTAAATGGTTGATGATACTTATATTTGCTCTATTTCCAATTCTTACTTACATCCTTATAAATAAGGGCATACTAGTATTTTAAAAAAATTTAAATTTTAATAATTTTTTTAAAACATATAATTTAGTTATCTAATTTTTATAAATAGGAATCAATTGAGTAATTGGGTAACAGGAATAATTAAAATTAAGTAATTAACACGGGCGAGCTCCTAGTCGCTTGCGAGTCTGTCAAGTTCTGTTATCACTTCTCCCCTGACCCTGCTATAGTGCTATGAGCCTATGATCCACCCATGCGACTTGCGTACACGCTGCGTCGTTCACATTAAATGCTACTTTTATAATCCCAATCACACTTACATCTTCCATTTCCCACTTCACCCTGCTGCGTTTCCACTAATCTCTCTCATTTCAACGTGGTCTCGTTCCTATTCATTACATTGTCCCAAAATAAATACTCCCTCGCTTCATTATATTGAATATTTTAATTAATTCATGGAAAATAAGAGCTAACGGTCAATCCATTAAGTATGTCATAAATTGACATTTTTTTATACTTCTACCGTTATTAAAGAGTGTGTTTGAAAATTTAATGAGTAGGTAAAATTAAAAATAGGTATTAATTACAGGGATTAAATTAAAAAATAAGCATTAATTTTTTTATAAATGACTTATATTTTAGATTAAATTATTCTTCTAAAAGCATCGTCTATTATGTACTGGAGGGAGTACTTTAACCATCTAAACTAGACAAACCCTGTTTTTATTATTTCTCTCATCCTATTTATAAGTAATATTCTCTCTCATGAACAAGCAACAATTTTTTTTGTTTAAAAATTTAATACTTCCTCTGATCCTTAAGATAATACATATTTGGAGAGATATCTCGATCTTAAATATAAGATATAGTTTTCACACTTATTAATCTTTTTTCAATTTATCCCTATTGATACTCTTACAATAATCAAAAAGGAGAGGAAATGGAGAGTTGTCAAGAAAAAAAGGAGAAGGAATTAGTGAATTTAGAAAGATAACTAGGATATTTTAGAAAATATATATTACATTAACTAATTTTCTTAATCTAATTAAAATAGATAAATTTATCTTATATTAAAGACCGAAATATATTGTTTTCATTTTTATCCCATTAATTGAACGTATCTCATCTATCATTATCTTCATAAATAAGGTTATATTTAAAAAAATATTTATCATATATTAATTACTTTTAACTGATTTTAGACGCTCGTAATTTTGTATGATTTTTGAAAGAAGGGTACATGAGGGAGAACCTTGAAACAGAGTAGCCCGACAGTTTAGATCTCAGACCCTATTCTCCCGCTTCTTGCCACCCCTTCGCAATCGTTCCTCACAACAATTGTCCCCTTTTCCCCTTTTCTTCTTCTTTCTCCGATTTTCTCATTTCATTTCTCCTGCCTCTGTTTTTGCTGATTTATACTAACGTGGCCGAGACATTGTCACAATAACATCTGCTATGTTGAGTTTTATATTCTTCTTCAATTCCTGTCATGCTTCTTTTGAATGCAGCAGTGTAAGCTCATAATTCTGGCAATAATACCACTTCAATGGCGGAGAGAAATGTGGCGTCATCCATGAAGGTTGTTTCTCGCAAGTCGTTCGTATGGCTCTTCACGATGACATCTACCCTGTTTTTGTTATCTTGGTTCTTTGTCATTTGTTCAACTTCAACCAATCGTCCCGATTTCATTGATTCTGATTTCTTACCCAATTCTAAGCTCTCCGCTGATCTCGATAGTTCTAGCCTCAAGAAGGATAATCTGAATGTTGCGCCCTCCATCGGCAACCGAGCAATACTAGTGAACACTGAAGAAATGGAAGCAGCCCGCAAGACAGAGAAGGAGACAGAGACACTATCAGAGAATCAAACGCTTGCAACAAATGACGATGAATCCAAGTGCAGTAGAAAAAACGACAACGTTGTTCCTCTCAAAGTTTTCATGTACGACTTACCTCCAGAGTTTCATTTCGGACTCTTGGATTGGAAACCCCAAGGAAACACTGTTTGGCCTGATATTACAACTCAAATACCTCATTATCCTGGTGGCTTGAATTTACAACACAGCATAGAATTTTGGCTCACCATGGATATTCTTGCTTCAGAACTCCCTGAACCCCCCAATGCTGGTGCTGCAATAAGAGTTCGCAATGTTAGAGAAGCTGATATCATATTTGTACCGTTCTTTTCTTCTCTGTGCTATAACCGCCACTCCAAGACCAATAAACACGAAAAAAAGAGCACGGACAGAGTACTGCAAGAGAAGTTGGTGCAATTTCTGACGTCTCGAGAAGAATGGAAGAGGTCTGGTGGAGTTGACCACTTGATATTAGCTCACCATCCAAATAGTATGTTGACGGCGAGAACGAAGCTGTGGCCTTCAACACTCATACTCTCAGACTTTGGGAGGTATCCTCCAAACATAGCGAATGTTGAGAAAGATGTGATTGCACCATATAAACACGTAGTCAAATCCTACGTCAATGATTCCTCTGACTTCGATTCCCGTCCAATATTGCTCTACTTCCAAGGCGCAATTCATAGAAAAGATGTAAGTTTTCATGGAATTGACCTGTTTTTGCATTCTCCCGGTCTTGCTTAATCAACTTGTGTTCTTGTTTTGCTGATTCTCAGGGTGGTCATGCCAGGCTAGAGCTGTATAACATGCTGAAAGATGAGAAAGATGTGCACTTTTCATCTGGGAGTGTTCAGAAAGCTGGGATCAGACAAGCAACAGAGGGAATGCAATCTTCTAAGTTCTGTCTCAATATAGCTGGTGACACTCCTTCATCAAATCGCCTATTTGACGCCATTGTTAGTCACTGTGTTCCCGTGATTATAAGCGATGAGATTGAGCTACCATACGAGGATGTCCTTGACTACTCTGAGTTCTGCGTGTTTGTTCGCACAAGAGATGCACTTAAGAGAAATTATCTGATAAATTTCATAAGGAGCATTGGCAGAGAAGAATGGACCAGAATGTGGAAGAAGCTGAAAGAGGTAGAAGCCATGTTTGAGTTTCAGTACCCATCAAAGGAAGGGGACGCTGTGCAGATGATTTGGCAGGCTGTGGCTCGTAGAGTTCCTGCAATGAAACTTAAGTTACACAGATCCAGGCGCTATGTGAGATCCTTGTCTAAGAAAGAGAGAAGCTTACCTACAAAGCCTACACCAGTGAATTATTGGTTAGAAAGAAGAAATGTCATTGTAAGAAAGTCTGGAGCCTGAAATTAGGGGTTATGTGCAATGAAATTCTGATCATTGTATATGATTTTCATTTGAACCATCAACGCTTTACAATAAGTGTATCTTGCCTTTTCCTTACGCTGTTAGCTAGTTTCCTGTGTGTCAGCCATCAGAGTAGTTGACTGAGTCTGCAAGTGATCTCATGTTGGTGACGAGGAAGCTAATGTTGTACGTGACAGGAATTAGCTAGAACTTAGTATCTCCGTAGTCCTTCATGCTACAGTTCAAGCGCCGTGCCATCTTATTCTATTTTTTTTTTTCAACCAATTAATTATTTTAATGTAAGACTTATTTATGTAATTTAAATATATTAAAATTAAAAAAATTAAATAAATTATTTAATTATAACACGTTACATAATCTCTCTAAAATAATTTTATGTAACATTGAGTTGCATATCAGTTTATCATAAGTTAAACGAATTAGTTTTAAGGGAAAACAAGAAATATGAGAGATACGGTGGGTAAAAGTGTTGCACTTAAGAGCAAAATCCACCTCCAAACTAGGTTTTACATTTTGGAATGGATAGGTATATTTATGTGTGTGTTTGGGAATTTTGAAATGATATATTTCCTCCGGTCCTAATTATAAGACAAAATTGATTTTTTTGAAGAAATTAAGGAAGCCAATTAAATTACTTTAGAGTATTTTTATTTTTATTTTTTTTCTCCAAACTAATTAATTTAACTAATAAACTAGTATATAATATAAGGATACTAAAAATATAAAAACTCTAAAGTAATTTAATTGGCCCCCTTAATTTCTCCAAAAAAGTCAACTTTATCTTATAATTAGGACCGGAGGGAGTATAAGGCTTTTGCCTTGTACTAGCTCGTATTTCCGCCGAATGGAATGCTACTATATCCATACACACATGTAAGTAGACTTTGACCCGTTCTATTGGCATATTTTGACAGCGGACAGCTGATTCCTATGTATTGTTGATTCAGATATGGTAATACGAGGGTAAAGTTATTTATTTCTTAAACTATCATAATTGCTTCATCGTAAGGAATTTCTTTTTCTTTCACAGGTTTAAAAAAAAAAGAAGTAAACTCTCAAATTTCTAAAGTAATTCAATCAAAGAAATTTCAAAGAATTATTGCTAAATATAGGTGTAATCGGATTTCTAAAGTAATTCAATCAAAGAGAATAATTTGAAGTCGTAGCTAGCTAAAATTAGACGTAATTATATTTTGTAAGCAGCAAGTAATGTGTGGTACTGGTTTGTACTATTTTTAACACATACCGGGGCCATAAACATAGTTGTGTTGAATGGTAAAATAAGAGGAAAATAAAGATAAGTGAGAGGGAAACAGATATTGGGAGATGATGTGACGGGGCGGCGAGCCTAATTTGAAGGCGAATTAAATGAGAGGGTGAAGAAGAAATTAAAGGCGAACTTCATTTTCGTGATTACAAGTCGGATAGCGAGAGAAAGGACACGTCTTAATTTGCATTCAAGTCTGTGGGATCGATCGTCAGCCCTTGTAATTTTCGCTTGGGGATTTGGACGTCAACATTATATTATATTGGCCACCGATTAGTAATTTAATTTCCACATATAAAAGGTTGTCGTGTGCCACATTAGCCACATCATGTTATGATTTACTGATGAGGGCTACACGTACGCATGCACAAAAAGTCTATCTCTATATATATATATATATGAATGTCCATGTGAGACAAAAGATTAATTAATGTGTAGCCCGTATTATTGTGGCGTGAAGCACAACTGTTGTAAATACTACGTTCATGGTCGATGCAGAACGCATCGTTCTAAAGTCTAGGATTACATTCTAGAGTTATTCTCAAATCAAACACTAGCTTGCCTTTGTCTTTAATAAATAGATAAATAAATAAATACTACATTTCATCTACTTAACTAATCTGTATGTAGATTAAAGAAATTAATTAAATTTGTCATCTATTTAAAATGTATGTTAGTTTCTCTAAAATATGTTTTTTAAATCATTTGTATTGAAATTATCTCCTATACAAAATTCTTTAACTATATGAATTAATAGGGATAGTTTATAAGAAAAAAAATGATAAATATGAAGGATAAAATGGATTAAAGTTTTATATTCAGCACTCAATTAAGTCTTATATTAAAAACATTGGATTGATAGTGATGTTTACTAGTACAGTTGTGGGATTTGGAGAGTGATAATGGCATAATTTCGGACAGTAGTGGTTTTAACTATTGCCCAAATTAAAGCCTCATCCTCAGCCTCATCCTCGTACAGTGTTATGAGTTTTGTGTGAAACATGAAAGAGACTGTGACAGACACCCCATGCAACATATGACTAATAAGTTAATAACCACACACACACACATATATGGGAAAAAAGGGGATGAACCAACGCCCCCGCATAGATTAGAGTGAAAAACTGAAAACCAAGTTATGATCGTCAATAACTGAATAGTATATGACACACACACTGCAACATTATTGTTTATCTCTTCCTTGTCAGAGTAGAATTGCTCATCATGAATCAATATCGCAGACTCTCCCTAAAGTAGCAACCCTACCATGCATTCTCATTACCCTCAAACCCGTTATATACAAACATATATAATGCATTTTCATATATATATAGATATATATCTCACCCTCTCAGTTACCCCCTACACTTTTCATCTTCTTCATATGCCTCCTGTTTTTCACACGCTAACTTATTATTACCGTTGCTCTCTAGTTTTTACTCTTACATTTGTCTTAATATCGTTACAGTTTTTTTTTTTTATTGTTATTGATTGTGTGAGTATTACTCTTTACTAATGATGCACCACAACGTACAGTTTTGCCGCATGCCGCATTTAGCCCCAAAGCACAGCTCCGGCATTCAATAGTAATAACAATAATTAGATAACCATAATATAAAATCCAGCTATGAGTATCCTATATGGACTCCTCATAATAATTCAACCCCACCAAGTGAATCATATTGCCCTTAATTATTCTCCATTGCAGTACCGTCTCATCAAGGATGAGGCTATACTTGTATACTTCAAAAATGTCATCTGATTTGTCTTCTGACTAATTAAAATATAACAATTCATCTCATTTTAATCCCATATGATTGATGAGTCATCTGAAGAAATTTAAATTTTATGATTTTGAAAAATAACAACTAAAAGGAGGGAATTGCATTTTTTGTTTTTCTAAATTATGAAGTTTATGTTTTTTAAAATCATAAAATTTAAATTTTTTTAGATAATTTATTAGTCATGTGGGATTAAAATGAGATAATTTATTATATTTTAATTAATCAAAATATAGAATAGGTGATAGTTGTAAATATTTCTCCACGGTTCGTACCTACGCGCTGTTACTTGGCAAACTATCATTTGTGCACCAATATTAATTGCACCACCACCACCAGTCAAACTCGTGTATTTGCATATATCTTGTGAAACTTAAATTTAAGCGTCTCTCTCTCTCTCTCTCTCTCCCCATCTATATATACATATAAGGAAATTATACTAGATGGTGAACATTAAGATTCAGATTCTCGCACCGAAAGGTGAAGACTGAAGAGGAAGAGATCACATGCTTGCCATTCAAAGGAAAAGGACTTTGAGCCTTGAGGTTCCCATTTACCCTTGGAATATGGTGTGTTTGCTTGCAAGACCTTCGTGACACCTATCACCTTTCACCCACTCATCCATGGCTATTCCTTCCTCTTTTAATTCCTTCATTTCATTTTTATTAATTACTTATATCTCTAGTCAAATTCATGACTCGCCCATCTCACCTACTTTACCCGTTCTTTTAAATAACATTTCGTATATCAAACTTTTTGCTTCGTTGTCTGTGTGTGTTGTATTAAAATACAATACCACGAACGGAATCACATTTTGTAGAATGGTTTCGTTCAAGAAAATCAAATGCTTGTTTTTTTAATATTATATTTGTCATTTATTGCTTGAGTGGTACCAATACCAACCCACAGGGCCTCAAATTTAAATGATTCTTCCTTCCCGCGGGAGGCATCAGGTTTTCAAGTATTGTGCTTATAGTCGTTTAATTAATGGCTTATTAGCATGCATGTAATAACATGTCAAGGATAGGTTAAGGATAGTAATAAAGTTCACCGGCGATGATATCAAAGGTCTTGGACACTATGGTCATATCACAACTTCCCACTCCCAAATAAATACACATACCGTCACTTCTTTTTGAAACCTTATCTCCTCATTTATTTACTTTTGATGGAAGTTGTTAGTATATGCCGCAATTAAAGAGAACGTGGAAAAGATAGAAAAGAGATCATATATACTCAGAATAGCACATACAAGAAGAAGAAGCAATACTACTGCTAAATTAAAGTAGGTTTAACATTTGAGAAAGGTGATTTAATTACCTGCTGCAGGTATTAGAAGATTATTTACTGTCTGAGACACAAGAAAACATGAGTAGCTTCCTGGAAGGCAAGCCAATTATACCAGGAACAACACGCTACAAGCTCCCTTATTTGACATAAATAATCTGAAATTACACATATCTGCATGTTGACAGGGATCCTAACTCTTCTCAGAACCTCTACATATGATGATTTGAGTACCCAAGACACTTTTCAGAAGAAAGTTCCTCTCTTTCTCCTCTTTGTTTTTTTTTTTTTGGGGGCCTCCTCCTCTATCATATCACACTAATCATGTTTAGAATTGGCACATATAAATCCTAGACTCTAGGATCCAATATTTATTCGAACCTATATGATCTGTTAGAAAGTAAGGGATAATTCCATCATCTCCTCTACTTGACCAACATTTTCATCCAATAGCCACTTCTCAAGAACTGACAATGGAGGATCATCAGTACTGTTCTCAGATCTTTGCTTATTCCTCTCATCATCACGAACCTTGTCATCATGATCAGCAGCTTCAGAAGTGCTTTTCTGAGTTGTTGGAGGCATAGAATCGCCTGTGGACTTGTCCCAAGCAGCATTATTAAGGTTCTCATAAGACAAAATGGAATCAAACTCTTCATGGGACATCATATCACCACCTCCTTCTTCTCCCTCGTCTTTGTTTTGGTTGGTCATCAGACTTAGACCAGACTTCATCATCACCAAGTTACTGCTATTATTTTCCATGTTGCTGTTGCTCTGAAGAAGAAGCTCTTTGTGATCTACTTGGGTTGTTGCTTTGAGAATAAGATTATTAGTTGTGTCTGGCTTTGGTGAAGATCTCATCCAACCTTCTAAGAGGCGAGATATGTTCTCAGTGCTCGAAGCATAGGTGGATGATTGAGACTGACTTAACCTTTGAGACGAGCCACCATGGTTGTTGTCTGAACTCTTGCTCTCATTATTATTAAAGCTTTTTGGAGTAGAATGAGTAGTTGTTGTGGAGTTTGCTGCCAGGTGGGGGTCCAATCCTGTTTGAAATTTGTTCAGCTTCTTCTTCAGATGGGTGTTCCAATAGTTCTTTATATCATTATCTGTCCTTTGAGGAAGGTACGAAGCTATGGCTGCCCATCTGCTCAACAATCAACAACCACACAAATTCATCAAATATATCATTAATAAAAACTGGTACCAGTTAGTTGTCTGCTTCCTACATATTGGCTAGTGAAAAAAAATGATACAAAAGAAAATCCAAAATAGAATTTGTGGATATTACTTGTTACCCAGTAGAGCTTGCAAATGAATTATCATTCCTTCCTCATGTGGAGTGAAGTTCCCTCTCTTGATTCCTGGCCTGAGGTAGTTCGTCCATCTCAGCCTGCAACTTTTGCTGCACCTTGACAACCCTTTCAACCACACACAAGGAGGAAATAAAAAGGAATACTTTTAATCTGTCAATTTCAATTCAAAATTCTTGAGATCAAAGTTCAAAGCAAAAAATCAAGAAGAATAAGATCAGATAATAAGACAAACAAAATCTTAAGACTTGGGATCTAACAAGAGAATGGAATTAATTACCAGTATTAGTAGGAACTGATCTCCAATTTCCTGGACCATGTTCTTGGATGTAAGAAACAAGAATGATGTCCTCCTCTGGTGTCCATGGACCCTTCTTGATGCCAACTTTTTCACAGCAAGGAGGCCTTCCCATGGCTACTCTTTTGCCGCAAGAACTTTGCTATGGAGCTTTCATATAGTAACAACTAGGAGTACTTATATATTGGGTGGTCGAAGTAGCACTTAATTTTTTACACTTGCTCATCTATCATGCCGAGTCTTGTTACCCTTCTAAGAGCTTTCATTTTTATAGCAGAACTCACTAGTGTTCTACTTTTCCAGGTCACGTGGCACTGAAGTTCCTCAACAAAGGTGTGAAACTTTATTTTCCTAGCCTTTGTTTTCTCTAATTATGTCACTCTTAATTACCATTTATGCTATTGCAGGGTCGGTGAGGGGTCCTTGATCTGTAAGCCCACTAATATAATCATAAATACGGTGGACATCTCATAAATTCAGGCCTGAAAAAGAAGTAAGTGTGAATGTGAGTGTGTGTCTAATCTAATTCTGACTCGTAAATACGCAAGCTAAACTGGTAAATGACAGCAGATTTATTATAGGGTTGACTTATTTTTCCACTCGTTGGTTTTGTCTTTTTTTCTTTTGGTTTTCTTTTCCTTCTTGATTTGTACTGCTACAGATTCATTTGAACTGCTACAATAAATGAAATCTGCTCAGCAGAGAGGAAAAATCAATAAGAGAACATTGAGGGAAATGAAAGATGATGATTGTGATCTTTTTTTCTTTTTGGCTTTTTTAGTGCTCAACTTGTAAAATGATGATCAAATTAAATTTCGACAATATAAATTTATTCATTTATTTCCCCCCTTAAAGCTTAACATCTCAGTTAAAATATTAATTAAATTGAAATGATGCCAATTTAATTTGAATAGTCTTTCATCAGGGAGTGCCTGGGAGAAGCCATTTTGGTAGTTTCTGTAGGAGAGTGATATTTACGGGTCTTTTGTACTTGCTTCCCTTCAAGCATAGATTCACCGACAGGCAAGGCTAGGACTTGTCACCGCAAATAGTAGTACGGCCTTCGTCTTCATTGAAGCCAGCTATCTAATATGGGCGTTATTTGGTTTTCACTAATTTAAATAATTAAGTCCAAGAATAGCATGATTTTAGAACTGCAATGGACTTGGGGATTCTGGGGAGAGCGCATAAACGAAAAATTGAACCCAAAGAGAGTTACTGATGATCTGATCATTCAAGAGTTTCCCGTACGTAGGTGTACACTGATTTTGGCGACTAAGGACTTGCATTTGAATCATCTTCAACTATCTCTCTTATCACTTCTCTTGCCCAGAAAGAGATAAACAAATTTATCAGGTATTAAACCAGGCTCCGCTTGTACATCAGAGGCTACCTGGTACCAGCTTCTACCAGAGATCAGAACATTTTCAATGTGTCAGATACATATACAAATTGACCTTCGCTTGAAAATCTTACGTGTATTTATTACATATTCATGTATTTGAGCACAACGCATTAAGGTTGTTTGATGCGCCCAGTCTGAATGGCGCAACTCCAAGACCTTTTCCTATTGACGTAACAAGGACAGACCTAAATTCTCTGGTGTGCACACCAATAATCTGTCCATTTTTGCGGAGCACTCAAATCCACCCACTCATTCTTTCATATATTTATTTGATTAACACACGAGATTTTGGTGTAGTACTATACGGCTCCTCTTACACCTTGGTTGGGTTAGAACTTGTGAGGTTCACACGATATGCCTCTTTTTCCGTTAACGGAAAGAATCTCTGCCACAACCAACTCGAAACTTTTGTTAAATGTTAGGTCCTCTATGGACAAAAGAAAAGGGTAAATGCTTTGTCTTGCAACATTCCTGCTCATTTCTTCCCAATACAAGCAAAGCTCGAATGAGGTCAATTATGGTTGGCCAAGTCTCCGCATGGCTTCACTGCATCAAGGAAGTATGGAATAATACGACTGATACCATAAATAGGATTGCGTGAGATATTACCAGCATTCTGCAGAGAATATTGGGATAGTTAGGTCAAGGTACTTAGCCTGTTAGCCAACAACTTAAGCGGCATGCCACCAACTGGATTTAATGCACCTGTCACTAGTCTCTTTAGATTCATTTTAGGAACATCATAGTAATTAATGAAGGATTTCAACCAAGTAAGACTTGTAGATCGCCTGCACTCGAAGATCCACCACGCGTCACAGGATGATGGTTACTAAGCCATCTATTAGTTGGTATGACCATTCAATGCATGGCTTCAATGGCCGGATCTCCCACCGAAACACAAATGAATTGGCATCACTGTAACAATATGGAGACTGGAGAGTACGTTCAGCTTAAGAAAGAACATTGAGAGGGCGAAAAAACATAACAGCAGGACATACAGATCAATAGTAAAGAGATAGGTGTAATTTGAGTGACCACAGAAGAGTTGTATTCTCACATTGGGTCTACACTAACTATTATTCATCCTCCCAAATACATCGTTTAAAAGGTGCATAAAAGGCATTCAATTGGAAGGCACCTGTGCTTCTAATCCACTCTGACAATATCTCCACAAGGTCTACAAGCTACAGCAGAGTGATCAGGTGACCATCTGAGGCTCTTTTATGACTCCAAGATCCTTTATTATTGGATCTCTAGCTCCTCGGGTATTTTAATCAGTAATTCTGCATATCTAATTTGAAATTGCACGCAATCCGCCAAATCGCCAATGAGTAACTTTTGGACGCTGAGCAAGACAATGTTAAAGGCAGGATCACCTTCCTCGTGCCCATGGTGGAATTGATTCCTTATCCCAGCATGTTACTTCAATGATGCAGAAAAAACAATTACCAGAGGAAGAACATCAAATAATGTATTCAACCAGATACATGTTTTCTTCTTTCATCTGTCTTGAACCTCTGTAATATCAATAACATCAAATTTAGAATAATACAGTGTTTCCATTTGCCCAACTGCTACCTCCTGATAAATATAATGAACAGAACATATGTTTATCCTTCCCAGTGAAACAATTAAGACTCGATGAGAAGAAAGATAATGCCTTCTGCAAAATGACCATGCTATCTGCATTTTCATATACAACAGAGAGTAGAAAATGTTATGACACACGAAATCCCCACCCCACATAGAACACCCAAGTTGCATTTTAGTAAGATATATAATCATTACTAATATGTGAAGAACTAGCAAGGATCGTTAAATGTGAATGAGCAAGTCATTCTGTTTGAACATGTGATCAATCGATTTGCAGCAGACAATTGGCCAGCATCTCAACCATGCAAATATTGGTTGCTCCTACCTCTGGAAAATGAGATCATTGAGTACTCAATGCAAGATGCAAATTCATCTATGATTTTATAGATTGCTTTCCTTCCCCTGCACAATCAGCAAACACATCTTACTATGAGTTTTTCCTTCAAATTAACAATAAGACAAAGCACCCAAATGGCAACAACAAATATGGAAATGTGCATGTTATGCACAAAAAGAACCCCCAAGAAAAAAGCAAAATCAAGAATTAAAAGCTTAAATCTTCTTGTACCAAAGCAAGCAATACCCAAATACACAATTATCAAGATTTAGACCATGTATTAGATGAGCAGTAACAGAAACTCACAGCTATGGCATCTTTTCAACTTCTTGGCCTTGACGTAGGAGCTGTTCTCCCCTCCACTTTCTGACTTATGCCCCCGCACAGGGTGATAGTTCAAAGATAATAATTCTTCCTTTGCAGTATCAAGTCTGCGCTTTTCATCCTTCTGATATAATTTTATTTCAGAGACAGCCCATCAATCCTCAATGGTAATTAACATGATCGTCAATGGAAATATGACACTTACATGAGACTTCTTCAAGTTCATTATCTGTTGCCTGCAAAGTCTAAGTTCCATCTCAAGTGCATGAATCCGAGATTCAGCAGGCACAACACATTGCTCCACCAACTGTTTTTGCCTGCCCCGGATAACCTCTGGTTGCCACACATTCAAAGCTGCAGAGGCTTGTCTGCAAAAACAATCACCACAAGCAAATTTAAATAAATAATGATAACAGAGATATACAATAAAGAGGTATTTCAATGGAAGTAACACCCATATACAGAGGAATAGAAGATTTAATCAAGCCCCCTTTCTTCCCGTAATAAAAATACAGCAACTTAAAATAACAACAATAATTTCCTATAAATTCAACTAGGATTGATTGTTAATATCACGTAGTCTGGTAGAAAAGAGGTCTTCAATTTTAGCTCAGTAACCATATATACATTCACCAGGGCAAGTAGCAGATCAGCGACGAACCTGACCTTGTGCAAATTCGACAACTCTGCAGCACTTTCTCTCATTTTGATGCTCTCTTCAGTTATCCGACTCTCAATGTCTCGGAGTTTTCTGGAATGTTCAGCAATTTGACTCTCCTTTCTAAATACAGCCCTCCTGTGAGCGGCTATTCTTCTCTCCTTATCTTTCTCGAACCTAACAAACACGAAATAGAATTAAGAAAATGCCAAAAGAATTTTAATCCACCAAAGGACCCTGAAAGATGTTGGTACACAGAGAAAGCCCGAATTCCAGTGGTACCTGATTTTGTAAAGGGATTTGGATGATGGCGAAGTAGTAGAATAACTGAGGAAAAGGTTTGCAGAAGAAGTTTGTGTAAGAGGGAAATCAGAGGAGAGAAGGTGGTTCCAAAAGGGGTTTTCATCGGAGAGGCGGCGGAGGCGTCGGCAAGAGATGGAGCAGAAGCATAGGTCCTTATAGGTAAATCCACAGCTTTGCACTCCTATTTCCAGAATTTTCCTCCACAGTTCATCTGGTAGAACGGCCATTTGAGAACTACCCCGTCACAACTTCAATCGCCGGCGACACTTTTCCACTGCGATGCGCGATGCCAATCTAGTAACAATCTAATTGGAATCGAGAAGGCTCGTCAGCTTTCAAGACCCTTTTCTGTTTTTGGTCAAATAAACCTTTTCTTTTCTTTAATTTTCATGTTTCTTTATTTTTTGGGAAAATTTCAAAAAACTACATTGTAAATTATAAAAGGATAATTAAGTATATTGAAAATGAAAAAGGATAAATTAAGCGGGTGTCAGATGGACAGAGAAATTTGGGATTTTGAAATCTCGGCCAAATGATGAAAATGCCTTTTAGCCCTTTATTCCCCCACTTCAGAATAACAACATGATCCTTGGAATTAATAACTAATTCGATATTAAAAACTTCAATTCTTCTTTTACAATTAACAAGTTTCAGGGCTAATAACAACATTTATCTCTTAATTAACAACTCTAAATTCGACATTAACAACTCCAATTTCTTCTTTCACACTTATCAAGTTTCAGGGCCAATAACAACACCTATCTCGCCATTAACAACTCCACTTTCTTCCTCCACTTCGCAATAACAACACCTATCTTTTAATTAATAACTCCTGATTTGACATTAACAACTCCAATTTCTTCTTTCACATTTTATAAGTTTCAGGGTCAATAACAACACCTATCTCTTAATTAGCAACTCTGGATTCGATATTAACAACTCCAATTTCTTCTTTCACACTTAACAAGTTTCAGGGCCAATAACAACATTTATCTCTTAATTAACAACTCTAATTTCTTCTTTCACAATTAACAAGTTTCAGGGCTAATAACAACATCTATCACGCCATTAATAACTCCGGATTCGTCATTAACAACTCTTATGTTGTTATTTCGACTGAGGGCTGAAGGGCATTTTCGTCATTTGGCCGAAATTTCAAAATCCCAGATTCCTCTGCCTGTCTGACACCCACCTGATCTATCTTTTCCCATTTTCAATGTACTGAATTATCCTTTTATAATTTCCAATATAGTTTTTTAGAATTTTTCCTTATTTTTCAGTAATTTATGAAATAGTTAAAATTCTGAACAATAGCTGAGTCTATGATATAAGGTGAAAAAACCACTCTAATATATAAAACTTGTAAGAATCTACGAATATTTTAGGATAAAATGTTTGTTTTTAAATTTTTTAGGAAAAATTAGAGAAAAGTCACTTATTGAAATTTGATTAGTGAGCAAAATAAACTTTTATCCCCAGAAAAAAAAGGAAAGAGATAAAAGCACTTTCTGAAAACTGAGAGCACATTACTTGTGGTTATTTTTTTTATTCGAACATAATTTGTGATTGATAATCAATTTTACTTGTTAAAACATCTTATTTTATATTCATCACACAAGAACTATAATATTTTTTTGATATAATATTATAGTTTACATTATAGATATAGGTTTTTTTAAGGGATTAATCAACTCGTTTCAGCCGAATTTTTAACGTCATTCATGCATATTTAAAATATTGTTGAGTACATGAGAGAAAACCAAAGTACTGAAAAATAGACCAGACACTGAACCCGTCAAGGTATTGGGTCAAGAGTCGGTGAGTTAGTCCGGAATTAAACCGGAATTAACCCGAGACTAGACCAATGAGAAAATAAAAATTTCAAGCTTATTTATATGAAATTCTGAATAAAATTAATAAAAAAACTATTTAAATTAATTTTTTTAATTAAAAATATGTTGAATCGATCGCCAACGAACAGGACCGGTTGGACCACTGGTTGGCATGTTCTCGAGCCAAACCGGCTGGTCCGATTTTCCATACTCTGGAGAAAACATCTCATTAATAGTTCTTTCCCTATTCTAACAACTTGCGCCGCCAACGTAAAGAATCGAAGATCAATTTTCCTACGTTGTTGCTCATTAATCAACGAAACAATCCGTGAACATGGACATTACCACCCGCTATCTCAACTATTGATGGATATACGTGATCTTATTTTCTCAAACTGGGATATAAAAATTATTCATTGTCACAAGGAAACACTGAAGTGTGCTGACATTTTGACCAAAAGGGCACAGGATTTAACCAATGAGCTAAGAATACTAGAGACTCCTCCAACTTATTGTTGGGACCGAATGTTAGCTGATTTAGGCTAGGATTTGGTGTTTTTGATATTCTCTGTTATACAGTTATAACGTCAAGATGACACACTCCAAGAGTTAACTCTTGTCTTTATGATTCAAAAAAAAAAATGAAGCTAATTTTTTGGCTTATGCTTACCACTTTCTCGGCTATTCAAGAAACTGTGTGGATACATTGGTCGTCCCAGCGTCTACGGAGGCATAAAATGACTTCTTCAGCAAAGAACATCAGAAGATCATCTAATTTTATCCTCTCCATTATGTTACCCCAATAAATGAAATAACCAACTCCTCAAGTAATCTTTACCTTCCAGTAAACAGAATAGACCTCACTCTTCGGCTAAGCTCTAAGCTAGCAGTCACAGGGGGAAAGCTCGTTGCCCGAGAAGATCATGTGATGCCTACCAGCTCCTTTACCTCTAAAAATATCTCTAACTCCCTAAATAAGGATTCAAAGAAAAAGTGAAAACCTGTATATGCCTTACAGTAAAATACAAATCCATAACATCTCGTTCTTGGAGGCAGAATTCAGAGGGTAGATTAATTGGGAATAACCGGGGTACAACACGGAGTGTGAGTAAACAAGACGGGTCACATAACTTGGAACAAGATGATGAAGGAATATTCATTAAAATAAAGACGATATTTAAGAAACAGACTCCTAGATCCCATTACTGGCTACTAGAAAACATAAATCCTGCTAGTTGTATGCAACCAACTTGTTTTCCTGTGTCTAATACTCACTATTCATGTTCCCAACCTTGTCTAAATCTCATACACTAAACTCAGAAAGATGCTCAAATATTCGATAATTTACCACAGAAACATATACGACAGTACGACACCTGCAATTAAACTTGATGGGGAGAAAAGCAAACACCTCCCTCAGAAAAGGAAGAACAATAGAGTAAAACAAATCACATTACAAAGGCTACAAACTGAGATCAGTGAAAGCACCTTCCACGCAAAATTAGGTTATACAAGAGATATCCTTAAAAATGAAGTCTTCCATCTATGACACACAAACATGAAGTCAGGAGTACACTGTCCAGGCATTGATGCACTTGTTGATACATGAAAAATTAGAATGTAAGTGCTTGCATTAATATGAATGAGTATTTGTTCATGCACTCAACTCTAAATTTAAATATATGAATGACGAAAACAAATTTATGTCATTAACATAAATTGTCATGGAACTCATACACCACTCAACAAAGCTTTCGACATGGTGCAAGTTAATGGCTACCGGAACACTGCTTTATGATGTGTGAAACAACCTTATCCTTGTTTGGCATATAAGAAGTGTTCACGATAAATTGTAGCACAAGGGCAAGTTCTAAAAGCGTGTGCATAAGCATACCCCCAAAATAGCAAAATATGAAAGGAAAAGGCATTCTATCGTGGGATTTATGTGACAAATATACATGAGCAAACAGTGTTAAACTGGTATACCCTACTGATGCGCAGTTACCTGATGGACCCTGTAGATCTTGGGTTGAGTGAGCTAAAGGCCAGTGCTGTACCTCACACAAAGGATCTAAACTGGGTGAGTTGGGGAGAGAGTGTCTGTAAGGTTGGAGAGGTTTGTTGAGGGGTTTGGGACCTAAGAGGAGGCAAGAAAGTATTTCGTTTGTTGTGAGGAATGCGCCTGATCTCTCAAACACTAGGTTGAGGAATAAGCTGTGTTCCTTCTTCATTATCTGTATCTTCTCTGTTTTCTTTCACTGCTTTCATGGCTGTAATGCAATGTTTGTTTGTGTAAGCACAGACTATCTATTGTAGGAGTTCCTCCACTCCCACTTAGTTTCTACATATCTCATGCACAGACTACTGCTAAATTTACAGCCTCCATAGCAAAGGGTGAGAAAAAGGTTGCTTTCCAAATGCCCATTCTGGTGATAATAAATTGCAGCACTATCTAATCCCCAAACACAAATGGATGATGAGAAAATAATGTAACTTGAAGGTAGATAAGAACAATGGACCTCTTCACTCCAAGAACAAAATTCCTTTCTATGAAATGATTAGTGTATCTCAAACACTTAGTGACTCATTATATGGCTCTCTAAGAAAACATTGCCAGTTCAAAACATCATTAAATTTGAGGCTGCCCCAACAATGAAGGGCTCCATTAATAATCGTGTCAAGAAATAAAAAATGACACCCAGGGCGATAGAAATAGGAAGTGCAGGCAGAGCTCGACGGCACACAGACAGCAAAATTAGAGTGCAACCTAGTCCTGATATAATTGCAAGGTAACAAGCATACACTGTCATAAGGTCATACATTGCAGCTCTGCCCACAAGGACACTGTAGAAAACAAAGTCTCCAAGTCCAAGTTTAATACCCCTATCCGCAATCTCCACATCACCAACCCTCGTCTGCCTTCCTTCATTGCCCATTTCCATCATTTCTACAAGGGGAGACGTTTCCTCACCAACAATTTCATGGTCCCTGCCATTAAATTGCTGATCTTGCCTGGATGGACTGATAACCGTAGAATACTGCGACGAATCACTACTTGAAGAATGCCTTTCTCGTGCATGACCCACCAGTGGCGACCTCTCCCCATCGTCTCCGTCACTATGAGCCTCTTCATTCTGAAAATCCCCTAAGGTCACCGCAGAATAGTCGGCATTACTGCGACCCGCGTTCTCATTTCTATTGACGTTGTCCCTTGACACCGCTTGAAGCTCGATTGACGAAGAATCTGAAACTCCAGCGACCAAAAGCCCTAAAGACGAGTCTCCGCGATTCCCGGTTCGAGCGACCGTGGGTCGAGCCTCGTACACCAAGGCAGGGAGCTCTTCATCCCTAGTTGAGGCCAAATCTACCAACAGCTTAAGCGGGCCACCGGGTGCCAATACAGCCACCAAATCATACACAGCCAATGCGACTAGCAAAACCCAAGTAGTCCACTCCGGCAATTTCGTGAACCAGGCCGCCACAATGATCCCCAAACAAACCATGTAGGTTTGCCTCAGCAAAATTGGGATCCCACCCGAAAACATGGAGAGAACACCGACGACAGTGAAGTTGAAAAGCAGAAGAAAACAAGTAACGGAATCAACAGGAATAGAGAACTTTTGAATGACGGTCAAGAAGATGGATCCACCCATGATGCCAAGAACGAAGAAGGCGGAGAAGCGCATGTAGTTCTTGAGGAAATTGGTGAAGTTATAATAGTAAAGAAGGACAAGGAGGAAAGTGACGATGGCGATTAAGATGACAAAGACCAAAGCATTGAGAAGAGCACCTTCGAGCTTCTGGGAAGCAGAGTCGGACGGGTTCTCGGCGTAGACGAGGTTGGCAGCGGTGCGAATGGTATCGACAGAAGCAGGAGAGAAGGGATTGGAGGCAGAGAGGGAATAGACGAGGAGGACAACAAGGAACATACAGATGGAGACAGGGGACATCACTCCGATGATCTCTACGCCGATGGATTCCAGAATGCTCGACTCCATGGCGATTCAGACGACGGTAACCGCCGAGGAATTTCGTCGAGCAGCGACGGCTGTGGATCACTTCGGATTTCCGCTATTGCATATTGGGGTGTGGGGACATCGATCAGATTCACACACTGCAGGGATTGAAAGAAAATGGGGAAGGAAAGAAAAGTAGGGAGTAGAATGACAGAGGGAAAAGTTTTTCCCTGGCTTAAATGGGAAAGAAAATCTAAAAGGAAGAAAACATAGAAGTGGGAAAAGGGAGAATTACATTCCAGTCTCAAGTAAGAGGAGAAATGAAAAAATAGTTCCTATAGATTGTAAAATGAAAAAATGGTCCCATGAAGTTGTCAATACAAGCTCCTGGAGTTGTTAATGAGTCGTCAATACAGGCTTATAGAGTTGTTTATGGGGACATTTTTTCATTTTGCAATCTATAGGAACCATTTTTTCATTTTTTCTCTTTCATGGGATCTAAATGTAATTCTCCCAGGGGAAAATGGGTTGGGTCCCATGCCATATTTTCCCTCGAAAATTTCACTTCACATATGCCGAGATTTTGAGGGAAAACGTTCATTCCTGTGACTATCCTCTTGCACGGAATAGCCCTCAGCAACAATCCATGGCGCGAAAGGTGCTCATCGTCCGTCTAAAAGGTCGACCGTCCGTCTAGCGATGGCTTTATCTTAAGGTATCGTTGTCATCTCCTCCATTCTATTGTTCTTTACTAGGTCTGCTTTTTCTATTTTTGAACCCTAATCTCTCTTTTGTTCTGTCTTGGTTCCTCCATCACAAAGGAAAGATTTTGAAACAGAGTAAAGTATCTATTACGAAGAAACACTTGTGTAATGGGGCCATGGGTACTAATTTTCCTGAAATTCCAACCCGTACTAATTATTTTGCTACTGCACTTCCCAAAGCTTCGACCTTGTAGCTCTAGCAAATTTTTTTTCTTCTTCATTTTTTATAATATATTGCAGAGTTATGTTACTTGATTGTTTTACTTGAAACACTAGTAAGGGTTCGACATTTTTTATCTCTGGTTTATTGAGAATCCAAAAAGATACTTTTTGGGTTTCTGAGTAACAGTCACCGTTGTATCTGATTAGTGTTAGTTGAGGGATAGGGGTGATTGCTTTTGTACTACCTCGTTGCACTATAAAATATGTCATATATTTAGGATCAGAGGGAGTATCATTTAGGAGTTTTTGATTGAGAAGGTCTGGTTGAAATATTAATATATAAATTATTATAGTCTTTCATTTTGATAGATTTTTATCATCTCATGGATAATATTAATATATAAATTATTCATTTCCTTTTATGTTATCTAATGTCAAAAAATTATAAATTATCCCCTTTTATTTTTATACCTAGAAAAATAACCTTCTTTACTAAATTATTTGATTTCTTTGCTCATTATTCATAAAAAGGGTGTTTTAGTCATTCTAACATTTACTTATTTTCTTTTCTCTCTATTTTCTTCCTTCCATTCAAGTAGGATGGGTAATGATTTTTTCTTCCTAGTTTTCTCTTCTCTTCATTTTATTTCTTCTCACTTTCTTTCCACTCAACTTTTCCTCCCATTTAAGCAAAGCATCAATGCTTAAGTTACATAGTGGTTTTAATCTCTTAGGGCCTGTTTGGTTTAAAAAGAGGGAATGGAAGGGGATGGGATGGAGGGGAGAGGATAAGAGGTCACTTTGTTTGGTTTGGTTGGAAAGGGAGGAAGGGGAAATTTTTTTAATGATCATTTGTTTGGTTCAAGAGAGATAGAAGGAAAGATAACAACTAATTTATCATTTTATCTTTATATATTAACTTACATTTTTTTTGCTTATATAAATAATTTAAATTAATTTTTTAAAATAAAAATCATTTAAATTAGTTTACACCTCAATATAAATTAAATAAATTATGAAAACTTAAATTTATTTTACCATGTGGACAAAAATTGCATCATGGTTGCCAATAATAGGTGGCCCGCAGTTAGAGCTAGTAATATGGGCTCAACTCGTTGGCTCAACCCGCGGGCCCGCGGGTTGGTACAGGGTTAGGGTTGGCAAAATCCTAACCCGCAAAAGTGCGGGCAGCACAAGGTCGCACAGCATGGCTCACGGGCTTATGCGAGCTAGCCCGCTGTTGGCAGGTTGGCCCGCAAACATTTTTTTTATATAAAATAATTTCACAAATTTTATTAGTTGTCTACTCTTATCTTGGTACCTCTCAATCCAAAGAGAAAAAATCTTAGCATCTTCCCTTCTTTTTTAAACAAAGTTATTATATTTTGATTGCTTGAAGATGAGTTTATATTTTGTTTATAAACTTTGGCAAATTTGATAACTTTATCTCTTGAATTGTGAATTATATTTTTAAATTTTTATAAGAGGAATGATTGATGCTAGGAAGGTAAATTTAATAACTCATATATGTGTCTTGTATTTTCGACCCTCTTTAAAAGATAAGAATTTTTTTTTCAAAAAAAATATGTAGACCCACAACCCACACACTGAGGGTTAAGGTTGGTAAAATACCAACCCACAAAAGTGAGGGCCGCGGGGTTGCTAGCTCTACCTGCAGTATACAAACCAAAACGTAATTTCAGTATTATCTAGCTTACCACATGCTTCCCTTTTTGCGGGTCATACGAACTATACAGTGCCTTCATAATATATGGACTCTACAGGGCGTATTTTTATTTTTTTACCATGATATCAATGGGAATATTAAAAAGTAATGAGGTAAATTAGTCATAATATTTTGCTTTTTTCCAAAACACTCCAATTTAGAAGGAATAAAATTGAGGGAAGGGGAGGGATTTATAGCCCATATTTTGACTCCCTTTCCCTCCAAATTTTCAAACTAAATAAGGGGAGGGGCTCATTTTTCATCCCCTCCAACCAAACAAGTCCTTAGGCAGTGTTTTGTTGGTGGATTTTGTAAGTTAGATGAAGGTAAGGGATGGTTGAGAATAAAAAACATGTGTTTGGTTTGAAGGAAGGGAGGTGAGGGTGGGAGGATTTTTTGTCATTTACTGGTCACGTCCCCACTTTATGAAATATCTAAATTTAGGGTTTTTTATAGTAAAAAAAAAAAAGTTATGTTACATTATAACTAAATTGCCCATTACAATTTTTGAATATTCCAATACCACCCTCCCCACTGTAACCCTTTTTCCCTTTGCCATTCGTCATTTCTCCGATTCCAAGCTCGTCTCCTCCTGCCACTCGATATTTCAGCGACGTGGCCGGCTGCAATTAAAACCAGCAACCGCATGCTCCTGAAACCCCTGAAGGTTGCTCGCCGAAGCTTTCAGAGATTTCTCTAACAAAAAACATTTCCAAATGGTTTGGTCGGCCAGTACCTCGGCCTCTTCAACATGGGCAACAATGGCGACCCCAAAAACCATGTCCTCGCCATAGGATTCACACTTAACAGAGGGGTATGCATGGAAATCATGTCGAAATTGATATTAACAATTAGAATTCCACTAAATTTGCTCTTGCCGGATATTACGCAAATTGGTTTCATTTTCAAAATTTGAGCCTCAATAATGGCTTGCCAATGCATGTGTGGGTGGACTATGAAGGAGGCAAGAAGCAAATTAGTGTCACCCTTGCCAGTTTCTAGCGGTGATTCTCAATTCCTTCGGGGGTTTCAAATAAAATTGAGCGAGAATTCGTTCAGGGGTTTCTATTATACAATATTTTCGTTTTTCAAATAAAACAAACTTAATTAAAGTGGAATGAAACAAATTTTGTTGTAAGAAAGAATATAAAAAATTGGAGTAATAAGTTTTCTTCTATAAAAAAATGGAACTAATAAATTTGGTCATAACTATCATTCTCAATTCAAGTAGGTTTGTTAAATTTGTTTCACTTCTGTTTTTCACAATGATTGAGTTAGAATTCTATTAATGATTTAACAAATAATAATTATTAATAAATAAATTGTAAAAGAAGAAGGAAAATATATAGATAAAAAGAAAATCACATATTTTTTCACTTATAATTAACTCCCCTCACCTACCCTTCTGAATCAAACAAGAAACCAAATATCACCTTCCCTCTTCTTAAACCAAACAAACCTCATACCTCCCCTAACTTAACTTTAATAAACTTCACCTAAACTCACTTCTGTTGAACCAAACATACCGACAGTGTTCGGTTCAATGGAGGTTAGGTTAGGTGGGGTTTATTTAAATTAGGTTAGAGAAGGTTATAATGTTGTTTGGTTCAAGAAGAGGGTATGGGAGGTTTGGTATCTTGTTTGATTTAGGAGATTAGGTTAGGGGAGTTAATTATAAGTGGGCAAAAATAACCTTCTATATATTTTCCTTCTTCTTTTACAATGTATTTATTACTAATAATTATTTATAAAATTATTATTTATAAAATAATTATTATAACAATTATATACACTTTTTTCACACATTTATCATTTTAAGACTTAAGAATCACTACAAAATAAAATAAAAATCTGTAATGAATTCATCCAAGCACATTTTATGTTTGTTGAACTTTGAACCACAAAGCTTAATTTTGCCATCGTTTTATTATTTGTTAGGTGGCATTAGTAAAATTCTTCAGTTTGCTATTTATTTATTTTTTGCTAATGCCCAATTTGGGGGGGGGGGTTTTAAGCTACGTTTTTTAAAATTCTTCAGTACCTGAATGAACAAAGACACTGAGATGACATGGAGAAACAAACAAAGACATTAGAGATCTGAAATTAATGGCAAAATTAATTAGATTTAAGATATGAAAGTATGAATTTATGGAATGCCACTTTGAAACTTACAAGGACGAGATTTATCAAAGGATGACGAGCATTTAGACAAGCATTCCATTGTTTCCCCATTTTCCTCGTACATGATATCCGAATGGCTAATTTGACTCTAAAAGACAAGACTCCAGAAATGCTCAGGCCAAAAATAACCAGCAACAATGCAAATTATTTAGATCACTCTATATGACGTGGTTCTCGAAATTCAATTGCCAACAAAATTTATTGAGCCAAATGTGCATCAAGATTTATGAAGATAAAACTATCAACCATCATTTTTCCTTCCCTCTCATCCTCTCCTCTCCAATCAAACAGTGCCTTCATCTCGACCCTAAAAGCTTTTGGTGTCTCTGGTTTATTTGCTTTTGGGTTTTTTTGTAAAAAAATTTTGACCGGAACTTTTCTTCCGGATTTGAAACCCCCGTACAGTATTTGCTCGACTCACATCCACATGCTTTACCTTCTACCTCACTTTGGGGACCCCATTTTTTTATGGATCTAGCTATCATTCTTTTTTTTCTCATCCGTTTACGGTCTTTTTCTCAATTTGAGTTATTGGATTAAGATCTCAATAATCTAGATTTTTCCTTTATTATAAAATTATTATTATTATTATTATAAAGAAAAAATCTGGACCGTTGAGATCTTAATCAAACGGCTCATATTAAGAAAAGGACTGTAAGCGGATGGAAGGAAAAGGATGGTAGCCGGATCCTTTATTCCTGATCATCGATACTGCCTGCACAGGAAGCGATATTATCTAAGGGGGAAAAATGAAAAACTCAAATTCACAATGCTGCCGCCTGCTCTATACTAATCTAATACTCATGATAAAATATTTTATATATATCACATGTTGTTCTTATAAATAAGCATATATTCTGGTTTATTTGATTTAAAATGAAGAGAAGTAGATAATTCATTAAGTGCTTATTTGGTTTATTAATTAGAGTTAATGTAAAGGAATGTGATGTAGTCATAATTAAATGAAATTGTTTGATTTGTTATCAAGGAAAGATGATGCATAAATATTTGGTTGAATTACATCGAACATGAGAATATATGAAAACAATATAATAATAGGCAAAGTTGTCCTTGTCTACATATATGTATAATGAACACATTTGGTTCATGGAAATTTTTTTAATTTGTGCAGTGTACAGGTTGGATTCATAGTAGTTTTTAATATATAATTGTGAAAATATTATGCATTAGGTTGCGTTCATGGTAATTTTTTAACATTTAATGGTGGGAATATTATTTAAGGGGATATTCTAACATTTTTTTAATATTTAGTAGTTGTAATTATTTAATATTTAGCAACATTTATTGGTAGATACTTTGGTCAATTTAAAAATTATTATGGCAATAGTATCTTTTTCACTTGATTACAGAATGTCTGCATTTCCATTCATTAGTCCTAGCAGTGTAATCCAGATTATATCAAATGATGTAATCCAGATTACAAAATGTAATCTTTTTTACATTACATATGTCCAACCAAATGTTGTAATCGGTTTGTTGCATCATGATTACATGTAATCCTCTCTCATGGAATCAAACCAAGTGGGCTATAACTATAAGAAATGAACTTTGGGTTTTGGTTCTTTTAATTAGAAAGTTTAGTTGCGATTATTGTAATTATTTTTAATTAAAGTATGGTGAGCAAATTATTTTTAATAATGAAATGATAAATACATATTTAATGGGAAACATCATATCAAAGTTTATTATGTTATCGATCATGTTCATTTAATTCTCAAAATAAAAACTTAAAATGGTAGAGCATAGAAAAATATAGATGATTTGCTAAAAAAAATCAGGGCAGAACCGAATTCATGGACCGTTTAAGAATTGAGTTGGACTGTTTTGTTTTGCTAGTAATTTAAACTTTCGTTTAAAAAAAGTAAAAACTACATGAATTATCAACAACAGAATTTGTATGCGCCTTGAAATAAAATGATGCTGAATCATCTTAGCAGAGTCTGATATATATCTATGCCTCTATCCATATGCTGGTCCTACTGATTCGATTATTTCTATATGTAATTTTTTTGTCGTTCGATTTATATAATTCTATGTATGTGTGTTGTTTTTTTTTTTTTTTTTTTTTGTTAGGTATGGATATCTCTTATTAGAGGTAATCCTGAGGCTTAGCCAAATATTAGATGTGAACACCTCTCTCGATAAATATTTAAATATTGTGTGTGTTGTTTTTGTTCTACGGGTATGATAACCCTTTAGCTTTCACCAGGACTATACCACTACTCTAGATGCAAGATTTGAAGTGTGAAGTTTGAACTATACATATATAGCCCAACCCATTCTCATAATTTGGGTTAATGTTATGCGGGTTTTTTAACTCTCAAATTGTGGTATTGGACTGATGAATTTTATTTGAATTTTTATTTATTAGCTTATTTTACTGATAAAACAGTTGGATGAGAGGCATGATGTAATGTCACTCTCACTGCCACACACTTGGCTATTATCGCCCCATCCAATATGACTCAAGGAAGGTGCTCCGGTTTACTTCAGTGGTGCCATGCACTGGTGCTGTATCAGCAAATCGTTTTGACGATGATGCTCAATGCTTGAAGAAATGGGTGATGATTTGTCACGATTGAAAAGTTTATTTGAGGTGGTTTATAAGCATGTTTGGGATCACTTTTGAAAAGTTTATAAATGTTTTTCATTTAAATTAGGATAAAACTTTTTTTACATACTTACCTCGTACATCATAATTTCGATTGAAAAGCTGTTTTTAAAGGCTTAAATTCTTAAAAGATTAATCTGGATGGACACACTCTGAAAAGCTTGCATGAGTAGTTGCGGTGCCATAATGTATGAAGCAAAGTTAATTTTGAGCCAAGGATAGCGATTAGTTGGATTCCTGGTTAAAAAGATTGTACTTTGCTGCTGGGTTCAGCAAAAAAGAGCATCGTGGAAGGTCTCAATACCCTTGAAAACCGAGGCCAAGATTTTATGCCAATGACTTTTGCCATCATCGGACGACCGTCCACAATTTGGTCACATTTCTGATTTAACTAACTAGTTTCGGGACATGCATGCAGAGAATTAACTCAATTAAGTCATAAACGAACATAAAAAGTACTCTTATCTACTGGGAATTCGCAGGCGAAAATACGCCTCTCATACAAACCCACATACGTTGCTGTGGTACTGATATCGATGGTGAGGATGAGGACAAGGAAAGGTAGGCCGAGAGTGGTTTGCCGACTACGATTAATCAAAGCTGAATAATTAATGATTACATCTACTCTTACACAATAAACCTTTTCATTGCTTGGGGTTGATGGTGCCGTGGTGGACCATCAAATGCATAGTAGTACCACGCTCGTCCCTATATAGTAGGTACAACTAGTCCAAAAAATTTAATCCTAAATATAAGTTAAATGTAAGAATAATTAATAATTGTCTTTCAAAATTCATTAAAATGGGTAAATTTAAAAAAGTTAATCAATTTAAGGTATTAAATATCTTAACTTTTATTTTTTAATATTTAAAATTAGGTTAAACTAGACTTAATATTAAGGACAGGATGAGCAATAAGGATCAGTGTGATAGTATAGATTTGGCGGCTGTGCGCGCGGCCTCCATCGCAAAGATAAAAACGACAAGCTTCATCTTGCGTCATCAGCCATTTATCCAAGTAAACAACAATCCTCTCTCTCTTGTCCTGTGCTTGATCATGTTTATCTATCTTTTCGCACAACATATATTCTCTCCTCATTTGCTCAAACACCACGTTTGTTGCTTATTATTTGCTTTCCACTCCCTCAGAGGTCATATCAGTCGACTCTCTGTTTAGCATATCCACTTTTGTTTTGTCCTCTTCCCCGACAATTTTTCGGCCATTCCGATCATCTAGTCTCTGTTTCAATTATTTATTTTTTTCATATATATCTGCATCACATCTATATTTTTCGGCCATTCCTCTTTTTTTTTTTTTTTTTCAGGGTACGAATACTTGTTAAATATCCTATATACCATGTCAAATGGTTAAAGTAAATAAACTTCCGTTTTTATCAAAAGCGTAAAAATAATCATAAACTATTTTTTAAAGAAAAATAAGTATAAAGTTTTAAAATTAGGATGAAACTGTTAAATCAAACTAACTTCCATATATTATAATGAGAAAAATAAATCTTTTAACCTTTAAAGTTTTGACTTACTTATAACTCAGTTTAATTTGTCTGTTGCTCTTTGGTGCTTCAGAAGGTTATGATCGACGCCACGGATGCCCAACGAGATTTTTGAAAAATACGGGCGGAGGGGGATGTGAGTTGGTGGGGACAGAGATGCTCTTTTTTATTTTTTAAATTTATGTAAATTCCACCTAAGCAAATTTTAATAGTATTTTAACATTTTTTGTCACATAAGATGACTTATGAACATCAAGGATTGAGTTGTAAGTGAGTTAAAAGTTCAGAGGCTGAGTTATAAAGAAGTCAAAACTTTAAAGGGCCAAAAGACTAATTTTTCCCATTATAATGAATTTTTTATGAATTTAACGGTTTTGCCACAATTTGAAAGTTTATTGTTACTTTTGTTCCAAAAAATAGTTTATGATTATTTATGCACTTTTGACAAAAGTTGAAAGCTATTTTAGCACCTTAATCCCATGTCAAATTATTTTCTTAAATTTTTTTAATATGTGACTTATCTATTTTAATATTAATATTGATTTAAAATTCTAAAAAATAAGTTTCGAAAATGACAATTGAAGGAGAACGTAAACGGCACATGAAGTTTCTCTTATAGACAAATAATAGTGTTGATTCATGTTTCAAAAATGTACGCTACGGTGTGTGCATGAGGTATTGGTTGAGCTCAGTTCTTAGACAAAAGACCCGTTTGATCACTCCATGCACTTTTGGACTCTGTATAATCATGGAATGGGTTGTGCCATGATTATCTCTGCTGTTAGGCTACTTGTTGTTTGCTTTCTGGCTTTGGCTTGCTCTTGGTTTGTGTGGTTTTACAGGTTTGTTACTTGGGTCCTCAATATTTCCTCTTGCATTGCATGGAGCTTGGGAGTGCTACTACTTTTCTGTTCTTGGCAGTTAGTCTTCACTAGTTGCCTCATGTTCCTTCCTATGGGAAGCTTTGAACCTCGTTGGTTCTACTGGGTGGCCTATGTCCTTAGGGAGACGTGCTGTAACCCCCGCTGGTTTACGTTGGCTCATGTCTTCTTGGCTGACTAGCTCTATGAACGCATTTGGTAAGCTTTGTGGACTCTCTTTTGTTAGTTATGAATCTCTTCCAAAGCCGAAGTCGTATAATGCTTTGTTGGTTTATTGTTTAATACTTTAATGTGTGTTGTTTTTACTTTACTGCTTGTTTGTTTTTCTTTGTTTCTTTGTTTCTTTGTTTCTTTGTTGTGACTTGGGGTTGCTTGATCGATTTAATGATGAATGTATAGTGCAACCCTTTTCAGAAGCAATCTTTTTACAGTTTGTTCAATGTATTTTGACTTTTCATTAAAAAAAAAAGGGAAAATCAGAGTGAGTTCCCAATTACCATAAAAAATTACAAAAAAGTCCCATAATAAATTCCCCTATCAAAGAGATCCGTAGGGACTTTGTTGTGATTAATTTTGGATGTAAAGTTACCAGATTACCCTTTACTAATTGAAAACACATTATCAAGTATTGACAACTTTGTCAGCCTATCTTGATAACTGCATCTGCCTACTTTAAAAGGTTCAAAGTAGGAAGATACATTTATCAAAAAAGGTAGAAGAATTTATTAAAATTGTTATAGAGGCTTATGAAAATAGGCACATTAACTTATAATTTTAAACTTGTCAAAATAGGTAGATGTAATTGTCAAAATAAGCTGACGAAATTGTCGACAGTGTGTTTTCAATTAGTAAAGGAAATCTGATAACTTCACATTCAGAATTAATCATAGTGCAGTTCCTAAGGACCTTTTTGATAGGAGAGTTTGATATGAGACATTTTTGTAATTTTTATAATCCTTAAGATCTCACCGTGATATTACCAAAACAAAAAAAGTACGCTACGTGCACGGGACGTTGCTAAATTGATATGCTCCAAGTTAAAGCCTTTTCCGTCAATGAATGATACATTATTCGGTAAATTTCCACGCTAGTATTTTTTAATATTCCTAACACGAGGAGCTACTCATATCTAATTCAGAAATTATTTTTAAGTAATTTTGTAATGTATAAAATATGAGATAAGTTTTGTTCCCTAAAATATAAATTGATTTTTAAGGCGTTAGTGAAAAAGAGTTTTAAAATGGTGGAGACATCCAACGGAGTTCACGAAGAGATTCTTTTCCGGGCTTTATATATAACCATTTTACTTCCCCTCTCGTCTTCACCTGCGAGTTCCCCCTCCCCGTTTCTAACATCACTATGCAGAGAGTTGCCGGCAACGGAGCTGTGGCCGAAACAGTCGGTGGAAACATTGATATTCTAACGGAGATCCTCCTCCGAGTGCCTGCCAAACCACTGCTCAAATTCAAATGCGTTTCGAAGCAATGGTTGACTCTCATCTCCGATCCACAATTCTGTCGCTCCCACACTCTTCGCCACCACAATCCTCACGCCGTCCCCAGCGCCCTTCTCCTCAACAACAATTACAGGCCCTCTCCTCACTTCCAAGTCGTCCCTCTCCGAACTTCCAACTCCGATTCACCTGTTGTTCGTGTTCCTTATTTCGATTACCTCAATGTTCCTCGCGTTACCATTCTTCAATCATGCAATGGGCTACTTCTCTGTTCCTCTGGCTTCCTCGTGACCGAATATGATCGTGGCTTCAGGTATTTTGTCTGCAACCCCACCACCAAGCAGTTCACCGTTGTTAATTTACCTGATCTGGAAGTTAGGGATCGCTTGATCACCCTTAATTTGGCTTTTGATCCTTCGAGATCCCCGCACTACAAAGTCATTTCAATCTCATCGGGAATTTCAGGTGTTACCGACGATGGTCTCAGTCTTGAAATCCGGGTGTATTCTTCGGAGACTGATTCTTGGAGCGAGCGTGGTGTTTGTTTCATTGCTTCCTTCAGTATGGCAATTCATGCTGGTGTTTACTGCAACGGTGCCATTCATTGGTCCAGCCAAGGTGAGGATTCTGTGTACTTTGAGGTAGACAGCCAATGCTTAAAAACTTTGCCAATGCCACCAGATAGTGAGGATTGGGAATACAGGAATCTTGCGTATTTTGGGGAGTCCAGGGGCCATCTGCATATGATACTGATTGAACCTCACCAACGTGTGGTGTTTGATATTTTGGAGATCAATGAAGATTACTCTGGTTGGTCTGTGAGATACCATGTGGATCTCACTCCGATGCAAACTTCGTTCCCGGAGCTGATATGGTATTTCAAGGAAAAGAATGAATCCTTTTCTATTTTTTGCGTTCTTCGTCAACCGAAAGAAGAGGACTCCATGGTTGTGTTGGTCGTGGATGGCAGAGTCATGTCCTTTAATTTCGTGAACCATACTTCAAGACAGCTCTGTGATTTAGAGCTTTGTGTCATGCCGGATGGCTGTGCTCCATTTTCTCATGAACGTAGTGAAGCATTTCAGTACTTTGAGAGCCTTTCCATTCTTGGACCATCGACTGCATGAGGAGTCACAACCCTGAGTATGTATGGACTGTGTCATATCAAACATGTAACATGAGTCATGACCGCTTGTAGCAGGCTAAAAGAGAGAGCTCTTTTTTGCCTTAACTTTCATATAGAACTACCTAGTAAGTGGTGCTTCGTGTAAGTTGTCAATAAGACTTGATTATTTGTATCTGATAAATGAAATTACAGTTGGATCTTATACAATACTTCATTTTGTTCTTCTGGGAATCATCATGCCTGTAATATTTAGTTTATGTTTCTTCTAACTATGTTGATCATATTAAAACTTTGAAGCAGAGTTGTTGACCACAAAAATTCTTGAAAAAAAATGAAGTGAGTCATCCAGATGTTTTGAAGTATGGAATAGATTTATTGGAAGCACAGATGTCACAGCATTAACATAGAGGACATGAGACTATTTGAAACGTTCTTGGTTGTTCAAAATGAACTCAGCTCCTATTTCAAAGTATCCACACTTGACAGATGAATTCAGCTGCAGAGCTCTTCAATGGTGGAGCCTATGACATGCCTTGTTCAATGGAATAGGAGGATCAGAAAATGATCCACCCACAATTTGTTCAAATGCCCATTTATTAGCTGCCTGAGTGTAGTGCACACCATCCCAATTAACCCAAACCGATGGATCCTTGCATGGTTTTCCAACTAACACCTCTTTCCCATGAATCTTTACCTTTCCTCCACATCCTATATTTTTATTGTAGTTGTACTTCCCTCCATGCCCACAGCAAGCTCTCAGGGGTTCCATAAAACCTGCATTTATCAACCAAAAGTTCTAAACTCTTACCGAGATCACTCTCTTACATGGATCAAACAAGCCTCATAAAAGGAGGTCACTCACCATGCTTCTTTGCTTGACTGATGAGGGAGTACTTGACGGAGTAGACATCAACGTAGGTGATTGCAGCCAAGGGAAGTTTCTCTCTGAGTTGAATCACAGCTGCTTTTAATTGACGGTTGAAGTACTGAGCAACTTCGTTGTAAGGGGCGGCACATCCCGCTTTATCCAACCGAGTTTTTTTCTCTGGATGGAGGTCCAATATGTATGGCAAACAACCAACAGGACCTGTATTGTGTATCCAGAACGACCTCCCTCCATGATCATATGCATACTATCGAAAGCAAACAGATCAAACACACGCTTTCTACATAACAATTATAAAGCATCAAGCAACAGAGCATTTAATCTAGGACTTTAGTTCACCTTCACAACGTTCTTGAACTGTGCCAAAATATCAGGAACATATGCTTTGACTTGATCCGTGGACATGTTACGGAAATAACCTGCTGTCAAGTCGTTCTGCCCGATATCGAAAGTGTATAATGCACGAGAAAAGTCTAGTGCTTTTGGTAGCAATGTTGCATATAATCCTCCTGAGAAAAAATTCCATGACATCTAATCTAAGGTAAACTCTCGAGTTACCATTGACCGTTAGTTGTAGTTAGTTATTTTGGGAGCGGATAGGGAAGTGAAAATGAAAGGCATATATAGACAGAGCCATTACCTTTATTGCGAAAAGTTTGAGACCTGCGCTGGAAATCACTGAATTGATTGAATTGAACGTCCAAAGAGAAAGGACTGAACCCACCAACCTGATGAAGGGTTGTATTCTGAGGCCTGATGGTGGATCCGGCCGTGGCGAAGTTGGCTCCATGCGAAAAATTTGAGCCAACCGAATCAAGGAAAGCATTCAAATATGGTAGACCCAGCTGCTTAGCTTTTGAACAACAATTTCAAAAAGACAAAAGAATCTCTCTCATCAATGGTTAATAATTCTCACAACTAGATAATTGCGAGTCTGCTAAAGAACAGAGTAACTCTACTAATAATTTGAGTGAAATATCTCTGGATCAATATGCCGACGCGATTTTACATTAATTGCCACACATTCAGGGGCACATGGCTTCATAAGACGCAAATTCATGTGTTTTTTTTTTCCCGAAAAATAATTTTAAAACGTGTCATGGATTAATTAGCACTTTTAGTCATTAATTATGTATATAATTGAAATTTAAACCAATCGATCAGGCAAAGAATGGCGAAACTATTTTCAACAGGGGAAAAAGGCAGGATCTTTAAATTATTGAATGATTGAATCCCCCCGACCCCATTTACACGGAGGCTTTTTGTCCTTACGCGTTAGGAGCAGCACAAAATCTAACAAAAGGGCAGTAAACCAAACGGTTTTTTATTTTTTTTTAAAAAATCACGATGGTTCCTGAATTTTTGAAAATTAGGGTGTTTGGGTTGTCATCTTTGAGCTTTTATTTTAAAAATAGTTTTAAAAAAAAAACTTAAAATCCTATTTTTTTGAAAAAAGTTATTTTTATTACTGTCAATTTAAACATAAATTACATTTTCAATCTGATTTTTATCCTTTCTTAAATTTATAAAAATTAGATTAAAAAAATTACTTCTATCACCGCTAACCCAAAAAAATTTAAGATTAAATTTAAATATGATGCGCTTGTCGCATCTTGATATCATAAAAAAAAATATTTTAAGCGATCTTTTCTTAAGGGATTGTTTGGTTTGAGCCTTTGAGGGGATAAAAGGAAAGGAATTTTGCTCCCATCCATTATTTGGCTCCCCTCTAAAATAGGGATTTGAAAGGGAGGAGTAATATTTTGATATAAAATGACTATTATGCTCATGAAAATATTTATATTCCTATGATACCCTTCTAACTTTCTCCCTCATCCACATCCTCACTTTGATATTTTAGTATGGTATGACTATTATACTCATAAAAATTATAATTATTCAATTTAATAAATATAAAATTATAATTTAATATAATTATTAAACATCTTACAAAATTCAAAAAATAACTTAAATAAAATACGACTAAAGTTATCCATATGAAAATATTTTATCTCCCTTTTCCTTATCAACCAAATAAATTAATATTAAAATCTCTCCTCCCATCTCATCAATCCAAATGAGAATCCCTCCCCTCCTCTCCTTTCCTCTCCCCTCCATTAAAATTCTTCCATCCCCTCCTTGAGCCAAACAGACCCTAAAAGCATCAAGCCGACAGAAAATGACCACGCTGTTGGTTCACAGTGGGGGAACTGTGGACTGATTTGTATGCAGAAGTAAACACCCGACAGGGATGAGCTATACATACATGTAGCCAAATTAATTGATGTTTCTTATAACAAATGACATTGATTGTTGCAAACACTTAGCAAAGATCTGAATCAGAATTAATCGATTCAATGAAAGTGGCAGATGAACAGAAAGACAGAGGAGGTAAAAAGGTGGAAGGTGTACCTATGAAATCAATGACAAGACGGCCGTCGCAGTAGCGTCCGGCAGGGTGGTGGAAGAAAGACTCGCCGTGAGGAGGACTGGCTTGGCCGAAGGCAGCAGAGAGACCACCGGTGTCGGAATTGGAGTCGCCAAAGTTGAATATGGCCGGAAAATCACAGTCACTTGAAGCATCTGATAACAATGAGATGAAAAGCCACACACACACAGCACAAACCTGAATCAGCCTCATATTGCTAGTTCTATTATAGCGGCCAAAATCTGGGAGAGAGGAGATGAACAGAGAGGCTTGAGTGGATTGAAGACGGCAAGTGAGACTGTGTATGCAAAAGAGATAAGAGAAAGCAAAAGGGGATCTTTATTATGATTTATACAATTATTTTATTTATAGAAATGTATGAAGTAATATTCAGAGAATCAGAGTGAGGCACACCGGTAGGAGCCCACAAAGGAAAGTTTTCTTCCTATTTTAAGCGCTGAGGATGATTATCTTCTATCCTATCCCCGCCCACGTCTGCAATCGGTGGACTTTGTGAAGAATTTGTTTCCGTTAGCCTTGGATTCTGGACTACATTTAGTAATAAAAGGACATTAAATTACATAAACGAAAATCATTCAAAGAGCGTTGGAATCTTAACCATTTTAATCCGTTCATGATGCATAACGTCGTCTGTGGTAATTAATGTTATCTGATGGAAATGAATAGTATGATTTGCTTACTTGATCCAACCTTTTACATTTGCAAACTTATTAATTTGTACTGCTGCATGTAATTTAAAAGGAAAATCAAGTAATGCATGAAAGAAAGGTATTGAGTTGGCAAGGCATTTCCCATTTTAACTCCAGCTCTATCTTATTAATGAGGGGTAAAAAAAATTAAACTAAAAGCGAAAACTGAATCGAATCAAATTAATTTCGATCTTCTTTGTTCAGTTTTTCAGTGTTCGGTGTATATTCGATTTTTTTCGGTTTGGTTCAGTTTTTTTTTTAAAAAAAAAATCGATTTAAACCAACAAATCAAAAATATTAAAAAAGTACACCACCCCGAAAAACCAAATGTAAAGTAAAGAATGATATATGATATATCATTGGATATTCATCTTTTTTAACTTTTTTTGTGCTTTCTTTGGATTAAGTAACGTTGAATACAATTATTCTGCATCTTTCAAAAACCTTCCTATTTTTGAAAAAAGAATGTCTCCATTGATTTCTCTCTCCATTTACTCTTCATTAAAGGTTTCTACAGTTAGATCAACCTTCAATGGTTAAGATTTACCATAGTAGATTTTTATTATAATGATATTATTTACATATTATTAAATCTCAACCATTAAAAGTTGATATAATGAAAAATATTCTCAATAGAGAGAGAAATCAATGGAGGCCTCCCCTTATTTTTGGGTCCATTATTGGAATATTGGGTACTCCAAACTACATTGATCATATATGTAATATGTTGTTTATACTTTGTTTTATCTCATATTTCTTTAGATCTTGATGAGGCTGTTCAATTTTATAATTTGTATTCATTTTTGCTTGTTGAAAATTTAGATATTTTAAGTCAATAACAAAGGCTCAACAAATTTTGGTTTTTTCTTAAAAAATCGAAACCGAACCGAATAATTTCAGTTATTTCGGTTCGATTATTGTCCATTATTCAGTTTTAAAATTTCCTTCATTTCGGTAATTAGGCTTTTCGCTTTTTATCAAAAACCGAACGCTCACCCCTACTATCAATTAGCAGGTTTCCCAGTTTTAGGACCTGTTTGAACTAGTGTATGAAAAATATTTTTATGTAAGTCTGGACAAATCTCTTCTCATATAATAATTATATATATCATAAATTATATTGGAAAAACGCCTTCTACCGTCAATCTAAATATACACTTATTTTTCCACACTTTTCAGTTGAATTAAAAAATAACACCTAATGTGATTTCAATCCTGAATGTCATTTATTCAATTTATATTTTTTTTTAAAAAAATACATAAAGTCCATATTAATTGAATTGTTTTAATCAGCTCTTTTTTATAAGAAACTCTTTCTTCGTCGAGGGCCATTCTCTGTCTATGAATCTGCCTCACTCGACACACTTGCGGTTGATTATCAACTAACTACTAGGTTAATTTTTAAAAACTCGTCAGTGAAATACTCAAATATGAAAATGCCGGTTACATTTTGATGGAAATTATTATTTTTCATATAATAAATATACTATTTATTTATTTACTAAAAACATCTAATAAACATCATTGCCAGGGATGGAGAAACTATTGGACATCAAAGCTTCTTCCTTTGTTTCCAATTTTTGAATGATTAACATTAAGCTCACTCACAAGGATCCTAGTTTAGGATATTGGACGTACTGCTCGTTTGGAATAGCTTATTTTTAGGTAATAGGTGTTTATAAATCATGATTCACAGTATACGAGATAAGTATATGAGAGGAGTTTTATCTCGACTTACGTAATAAGGATTTATTTTTTAAGAAATCGTGATCCCAAACATGCTTGTATATGGAAAAATATTTTAAGTGTTTGATGTACTTAAACCCTATTTTATAAGATAACTAGTTTTTTTTTTCAGAAAATATAAACTTCATTAGATATAATTAACAGAAACAAACATCAGCAGACATGTATAAAACACAACATGAAAAAAGGTTTTAAGAGCCAAGTACATTAATTCAATCCAATCAACATCAAAATCTAAAACTAACCCTAATACAAAGAAAGAGAGCTTCATGTGCCACTGCCGCCAAGATCTTTAAAAAAATCAAGTTTAAGTGACTTTTAAACTTACATAAAATAGTTCTTTAGAATTTATAAAAAAGACCAGAACAAGTGAAAAAAAAGTCACTCTTTCTTTTACCTAAAATAATCCAAATACAATATGTTATCCTGAATCAAACATATAGCCAGAAACTGTAAGAAGGATGTATTTTTATCATATTAAAAGTATTTTAATTAGTTATGATAAAAATATTTATACGAACAAACAACTGCTCGTGCATATTAAATTAAATAATTAAATACTAAATAAATAGAATGCTCCTGGCCGTCCAGAAGAAGCGATGGTCGCAATCCATAAGCTTTCCAGGAGGAATGGGTCCCGCCACTTACCCTGCTAAGCGGCCGTTCGATTAAAAGACCAAAATCCATCCAACGGTCAATTTTCGACATGGTTGACTACAGCTCACATCATCCCCCTTGTTTTTTTCCGACTTCACTCACCAACTCTCTTATCCCTCCCTGCACCCTGCACCCTGCACCGAGCCCTTATCCCCCTCGGAGCTCTCGGCGATGGCGACTGCCCTCAGAACTCCCATCTTCCGGCCGCCTCCTCCCCCTCTGTCTTCCACTTCTCATAAACCATTATGCGTCTCTTTGAGACACACCGGTAGTTTTAGACCCTTTTCTCTAGCCGCTCCGCAGTTGGGGAATACAGCATCGCTACGGGCAGTAAAACTTGTGCCCTTTGCTTTCGGCGGGGAAGCCGAGACCGCTGAGACTCAAAAAGTTCACGAACCAGAAGTCCTGGTGAGTCATTCTGTACATTCTCTTTTATTGATTTCCTATTATTAATATCAATACAATTCTGATTTCTGGAGATGCTAAATTGATTACAGTTTAATTATCATTCCTGATGATTTTTTTTCGTATATTATGGCTGCCAAGCATTGTGGGGAAGTGTATCTAGTTTGAGAGATGTAGTGGCTGTTAGATTATACCAGTGTTTTGCGCTCAGTCTATGTAATTTCTGAAGAATGAATACTTCGTTTTTCCAGAAGGATAGTGGGGTGAAGAGGGTTAGTGTTATCGCTGAATGCTGAATTGAAAACAATATTGTGAGTCCCGATTCCGTTCTGCATTCTCATAGAGGAAAATGAGGATCGTTATACTAGAGATGTCAAGGCTTTGAAATATGGATGGGAGATGCTAGTGCAAAAAAGATAATTGTGTTAAAGTCAGAGACAAAATCCTTCAATATTTCTTCCTATTTGACTTTAGTATGTAATAGTTGAATATCTAACATTCAACAACCCCTCTATCTCAACTCCTCCGTCTATCACTGCACTCATCACTCTCTGTTTTATCTATATATATATTGTTAAAGTCAGAGACAAAATCCTTCAATATTTCTTCCTATTTGACTTTAGCATGTAATGGTTGAATACCTAACATTCAACAACCCTTCTGTCTCTCGCTTCCGTCACTGCATTCATCATTCTCTGTTTTTTATCTATATATATATCATGTAATCCTTCATTTGTATTATAAGAGATCTGAGCTTTGAGCTCCAATATGGTATCAGAGAGTGTGTTTCAGCGTGAGTTCTGGCCGGTCATTCACTGCCAGAAGCAGCGCCGGTGAGTGACAGAAACAGAGAGAGAGAGAGGGACACCGATCCACTGAAAAACGGTGTAGGGCGGCGAGTGACACTACACCGCCGCCACAGGGAGGACCGGAGACCGCCGATCGGCGGAACCCAGAAGTCCGGTGTCGTTCTGAGCCGCGTGTGGCTCTCACGCGCCACCACAGTGCCGGCGCGTGGAGCCCACGCGCCGTCGCTACAGTGATTTTTCCGGCGAGTCTGTTTTTTCTTCCAGAACAATGGACCCCTCAGAATTTCCTCCTCTTTTCGGCTCTATCCCTGGACATTCATCTAAGACCGGACCTCATCCCGTTGCACTTATGTCCGGTACCAATTCCACCACCTCCTCTTCTTCCAGTTCCTCCTCTTCCACTATCAACAGCACCTTCATGACCTCAGAATTTCCAGAACCTCAGAGCATGGTCATTAACCATAGGTTTAATGGAAAAAATTACCTTCAATGGTCTCAAAGCGTGCTAAGGTATATTCGTGGAAAGCGGAAGGAGAAATATATTAATGGGGCAGCACCACAACCTACCCCGAATGACCCAGACTTTGATACTTGGTTTGCTGAGAATAACCAAGTTATGACTTGGCTATGTAACTCCATGAATGCTGATATCAGCGAAGGCTATCTCCTGGCAAACACTGCAAAAGAAATTTGGGATGCAGCCAGAAGAACATATTCATCTCTTGATAATACTGCAGCCTTGATCCACTTGAAGCGCCAACTTCGCGACTTGAGACAAGGTACTCTGACCGTCACTGATTACTATAATGCATTGATCAAACTCTGGCAACAACAGGACCTGTTTGAAGTACATCCATGGAAAAATGTGGAAGATGCTCAGTTATACAAGAAAATAGTCGAAGAAGGACGAGTCTTTGATTTTCTCCTTGGACTAAATGACTCATTTGAGGAGATACGGGGCAGAATAATGGGCCTCAAGCCTTTACCGCATCTCTTTGATGTTGTCAACCATGTACAGTTCGAGGAAAGTAGGAAACTCTTGAATCAAAGGAGTCCCGATCCAATTGAAAGTTCGGCTCTTGCAGTAAAAGGACCAAAAGACGATCGAAGAAATAATAAATGGTGCAACTATTGTAAGAAAAAGGGGCATATCAAAGAGGAATGCTGGAAGCTACATGGCAAACCAGCAACTAGCACACAACACCCACCTCCTAATATCAACCTTACTACAGCTGAGCAAAGAGCAGAAGAAACCAATTCTCTAAGCCAGGTAGAAGTTCAGATGCTTCGTCAGCTGCTTGACAAACAGAATAAGTCCAACTTTTCTCATAGTGCCAATCTGGTACAATCAGGTAATTCCATCATAGCTCTCAACTCTATGCTGACTAGTAAAGATTCTTGGATTGTCGACTCCGGAGCTACAGATCACATGACTGGTAACAAAAATTTGATTCACAACCTGAAATTCTGTCATGAAAATCTTCAAGTAAAAGTAGCTAATGGAGTATTCACAAAGGTTGAAGGAATCGGCACGGTCATATTATCTGAACACCTAGAAATAAAACATGTTCTATTTGTGCCTGCACTCACTTGTAATCTAATATCGGTGAGCAAGTTAACCAAAGGACGAACATGCCAAGTCATTTTCGATAATGATCTTTGTATTTTTCAGGATTTAAAATCGAGGAGGACGATTGGGACTTCTAGAGAATGGGATGGACTGTACTACCTTGAAGGATCTAACTTTCAAACTACAAAGGCAAGAAAAGCACTGGTTAGCTCCAACTCCAGTCATGATGTACACTTGTGGCACTGTCGTTCAGGTCACCCTAGTGTTGATTACATGAAACATGTATTTCCAGCTTTATTCAATAAAAATTCCGTTCCTTTTCATTGTGAAACTTGCCAACTTGCAAAGCAAACTAGATCTTCATATCCCAAACAATCCTATATACCCACCTCACCATTCACACTAATTCATAGTGACATTTGGGGTCCTGCACGACTAAAGACACTCACCAATGCTAGGTGGTTTGTTACTTTCATAGATGATCACACTAGAACTACATGGGTTTATTTAATGAAAGACAAACCCGAAGTAGCCAAAGTGTTTCAGAACTTCTATACCTTTGTGAGAACCCAATTCAACACTTGCATTAAGGTACTACGAAGTGATAATGCCAAAGAATACATGAGCAATGCCTTTAAAGAATTTCTTGACCAGCAAGGAATTCATCACCAAACTTCTTGTCCTTACACTCCTCAACAGAATGGAGTGGTCGAACGAAAGAATCGTCACCTCTTGGAAGTAACCCGAAGCTTATTGATGAAACGAAATGTTCCTACCATCTTCTGGGGTGATGCGGTACTCACTGCGGCTTATCTTATTAACCGCATGCCATCCAAAATTCTCAATTATAACACCCCTATCCAAAAACTTCTTGATCAATTTCCATCTTGTCCACTGATCAATTCCTTACCACCCAAGGTATTTGGTTGTGTTGTCTTTGTCCACAATCATGATGGCAACAAATTTGCTGCTAGAGCAATCAAATGTATCTTTCTTGGCTACTCCTCCACTCAAAAAGGGTATAAATGCTATTGTCCTTCTTCTAGGAAACTTATTATCTCCCGGGATACTGTATTCTTGGAAGACGAAGCCTATTATCCTAGATTACCCATTCAGGGGGAGTATACTGACATGGAATGGCTAATCCTGGAACAATCAAACCCCAAGTCATCACAACCTCATCTTATAGCCACCATTGATTTACTCACTCCCGCAAACCAACCTAGTCCTATCCAACTTGAATCTGAATCACAAAATAGTCCACCTCAACCTGAACTACAAACAAGTGTTGAAATCAACTCAGGGATGGATACTGAATCACAACAAGGGAACAAGTCGAGAGTTAGAGATGAATCAAACACCGGTAGTACAATCTCTCCTATTCAAAGGAATGACCGTGACTCCGATCCGGGATTAAATCCTGAAGAATTGGGTTGGCCAATCGCATTGAGAAAAGGGGTAAGATCTTGTACTCAGCATCCAATTCAACGTTTTGTCTCATATGGTAACCTGTCTGCAAAAATGCAAAGCTTTGTCGTAAACAGTGCACAGATAAAAATTCCATGCACATTTCAACAAGCTATTGTTGATCCAAATTGGAAACAAGCTGCTGAAGAAGAGTTAAGGGCACTCAAGGAGAATAAAACATGGGAGATGACAACTCTTCCCAAAGGAAAGAAACCAGTAGGATGCAGGTGGATATTCACTCCAAAGTTCAATCCTGATGGCAGTATCAACAAATACAAGGCTAGACTTGTTGCAAAAGGATATACCCAAACGTACGGAATTGATTATCAGGAGACATTTACTCCAGTAGCCAAGCTTAATACCATCCAAGTGCTACTATCAATAGCAGCCAACCTAGATTGGTCGTTGCACCAACTAGACGTGAAAAATGCTTTCTTAAATGGAAACCTGAAAGAAGAAGTTTACATGGAAATTCCAGATGGAATTGTAGCTCCTAACAACTCTGTGTGTAAACTTAACAAGTCATTATATGGACTTAAGCAATCTCCTAGGGCATGGTTTGGTAGATTCACCAGAACGATGAAAAGGCTTGGGTATACTCAGGGACAAGCAGATGATACATTGTTTATCAACCGTATCAATGACAAAGTCACCATCTTGATCGTCTATGTTGATGACATGGTCATTACAGGAAACGATGAAGAATCCATTGCTAGACTAAAACGGGACTTGTCAACAGAGTTTCAAGTCAAAGATCTCGGACAAATGAGATATTTCTTGGGTATGGAAGTAGCAAGAACCAAGAAGGGTATCAACGTATCCCAACGGAAGTATACCCTAGATTTATTGCATGAAACAGGAATGTTAGGGGCACAACCTGAAGAAACACCAATGGAAGAAGGTTGTCACTTGGAAATCAAGCCAAATGGTATCCCAGTCAACTCAGAACGGTACAGAAGACTTGTTGGGAAACTCATATACTTAACTCACACACGTCCAGACATTAGCTATGCAGTTGGAATAGTAAGTCAATTCATGCACCAGCCACAAGAACATATGGCAGCAGTGTATAGAATCCTAAGCTATTTGAAGTTCAATCCTGGAAGAGGGATATTCTTCAATAAAGGGACTTTCAGAAATATTGAGGTCTATACTGATTCAGACCATGCAAAAGATAGGGAGACTAGAAGGTCAATATCAGGGTACTGCACATATGTGTGGGGAAATTTGGTTACGTGGAGAAGTAAGAAACAGACTGTAGTATCAACAAGCAGTGCAGAAGCCGAACTGAGAGCTGTCAACAACGGAGTACGTGAAGGAATGTGGGTAATCAGATTACTGAAAGAGTTGGGAATTTCACATGAAGGACCAATACAAGTTTGGTGTGATAACAAAGCTAGCATTGAAATGGTCAAGAACCCAGTTTATCATGATAGGACAAAACATGTTGAGATAGACAGGCACTTCATCAAAGAAAAAATTGAAGCCGGCATCTATCCTATATTAGATCTGAAAACCAAATTGCAGATGTTATGACAAAGCCACTAGGCAGAGCTAAATTTGAAGGATTTCGGTACAAGCTGGGAATGATTGACATATACTCTCCAGCTTGAGGGGGAGTGTTAAAGTCAGAGACAAAATCCTTCAATATTTCTTCCTATTTGACTTTAGCATGTAATGGTTGAATACCTAACATTCAACAACCCTTCTGTCTCTCGCTTCCGTCACTGCATTCATCATTCTCTGTTTTTTATCTATATATATATCATGTAATCCTTCATTTGTATTATAAGAGATCTGAGCTTTGAGCTCCAATATATATCATGTAATGTAATCCTTTCATTGTGTGAATAAGAGTGATATCTGAGCTTATAGCTCCAATATGGTATCAGAGCCACCTTATAAGTGTGCGCCCTGGCCGGTCATTCACTGCCAGAAGCAGCGCCGTGAGTGACAGAAACCGAGAGAGAGAGAGGGACACCGAGCACCTAGAACTTGGTGTAGGGAGGCGAGTGAGACTACACCGCCGGCACAGGGAGGACCGGAAACCGCCGATTGGCGGAACCCAGAAGTCCGGCGTCATTCTGAGCCGCGCGTGGCTCTCACGTGCCACCACCGTGCCGGCGCGTGAAGCCCACACGCCGTCGCTACAGTACCCTTTTTCCGGTGAAAATTTTTTTCTTCCAGAATCATGAACCCATCCGAATTTCCTCCCCTTTTTGGCTCTATTCCTAACCATTCATCTAAGATTGGATCTCATCCCGCTGCACTTATGTCCGGTACCAATTCCACCACCTCCTCTTCTTCTTCCAATTCCTCCTCTTCAACTACCAATAATACCTTCATGACCTCAGAATTTCCAGAACCTCAGAGCATGGTCATTAACCATAGGTTTAATGGAAAAAACTACCTCCAATGGTCTCAAAGCGTACTAAGGTATGTTCGTGGAAAGAGGAAGGAGAAATATATTAATGGGGCAGCACCACAACCTACCTCGAATGATCCAGAATTTGATACTTGGTTTGCTGAGAATAACCAAGTTATGACTTGGCTATGCAACTCCATGAATGCTGACATCAGCGAAGGATATCTCCTGGCAAACACTGCAAAAGAAATTTGGGATGCAGTCAGAAGAACATATTCCTCACTTGATAATACTGCCGCCTTGATCCATTTGAAGCGTCAACTTCGTGACTTGAGACAAGGTACTCTGACCGTCACTGATTTCTATAATGCGTTGATCAAACTCTGGCAACAACAAGACCTATTTGAAGTACACCCGTGGAAAACTGTGGAAAATGCTCAGTTATACAAGAAAATAGTCGAAGAAGGACGAGTCTTTGATTTTCTCCTTGGTCTAAATGACTCATTTGAGGAGATACGGGGCAGAATAATGGGCCTAAAGCCTTTACCACATCTCTTTGATGTTGTCAACCATGTGCAGTTTGAGGAAAGTAGGAAACTCTTGAATCAAAGAAGTTCCGAGCCAATTGAAAGTTCGGCTCTTGCCATAAAAGGACCAAAAGACGATCGAAGAAACAATAAATGGTGCAATTATTGTAAAAAAAAGGGGCATGTCAAAGAGGAATGCTGGAAGCTACATGGCAAACCATCAACCAGCAAACAATACTCACCTCCTAATATCAACCTTACTACAGCTGAGCAAAGAGCAGAAGAAACCAGTTCTCTAAGCCAGGTAGAAGTTCAGATGCTTCGTCAGCTGCTTGACAAACAGAATAATTCCAACTTTTCTCATAATGCCAATCTGGTACAATCAGGTAATTCCATCATAGCTCTTAACTCTGTGCTGACTAGTAAAGATTCTTGGATTGTTGACTCCGGAGCTACAGATCACATGACTGGTAACAAAAATTTGTTTCACAATCTGAAATTCTGTCATGGAAATCTTAAAGTAAAAGTAGCTAATGGAGTATTCACACGGGTTGAAGGAATTGGCACTGTCACATTATCTGAACACCTAGAAATAAATCATGTTCTATTTGTGCCTGCACTCACTTGTAATCTAATATCTGTGAGCAAGTTAACTAGAGGACGAACATGCCAAGTCATTTTCGATAATGATCTTTGTATTTTCCAGGATTTAAAATCGAGGAGGACGATTGGGACTTCTAGAGAATGGGATGGACTGTACTACCTTGAAGGATCTAACTCTCAAACTACAAAGGCAAGAAGAGCCCTGGTTAGCTCCAACTCTAGTCATGATGTACACTTGTGGCACTGTCGTTCAGGTCACCCTAGTTTTGATTACATGAAGCATGTATTTCCAACGTTATTCAATAAAAATTCAGTTCCTTTTCATTGTGAAACTTGCCAACTTGCAAAACAAACTAGGTCTTCATATACCAAACAATCCTATACACCTTCCTCACCATTCACACTAATTCATAGTGATATTTGGGGTCCTACACGAGTAAAGACCTTAACCAATGCTAGGTGGTTTGTTATTTTCATAGATAATCATTCTAGAACCACTTGGGTTTATTTAATGAAAGACAAATCCGAAGTAGCCAAAGTATTTCAGAACTTCTACACCTTTGTGAGAACTCAATTCAACACTTGCATTAAAGTACTACGAAGTGATAATGCCAAAGAGTACATGAGCAATACCTTTAGAGAATTTCTAGACCAACAAGGAATTCATCACCAAACTTCTTGTCCTTACACCCCTCAACAGAATGGAGTGGCCGAGCGAAAGAATCGTCACCTCTTGGAAGTAACCCGAAGCTTATTGATGGAACGAAATGTTCCTACCATTTTCTGGGGTGATGCTGTGCTCACTGCGGTTTATCTTATTAACTGAATGCCATCCAAGATTCTCAATTATAACACCCCTATCCAAAAACTTCTTGATCAATTTCCATCTTGTCCACTGATCAATTCCTTACCACCTAAGGTATTTGGTTGTGTTGTCTTTGTCCACAATCATGATGGCAACAAGTTTGCTGCTCGAGCAATCAAATGTATCTTTCTTGGCTACTCCTCCACTCAAAAAGGGTATAAATGCTATTGGCCTTCTTCTAGGAAATTTATTATCTCCCGGGATACTGTATTCTTGGAAGACGAAGCATATTATCCTAAATTACCCATTCAGGGGGAGTATACGGACATGGAATGGCTAATCCTGGAACAATCAAAAACACAGTCATCACAACCTCAACCTCATCTTATAGCCACCATTGACTCACTTACTCCCACAAACCAACCTAATCCTATCCAACCTGATTCTGAATCACAACATAGTCCACCTCAACCTGAACCTGAACTGCAAACAAATGTTGAAATCAATTCAGGGATGGATACTGAATCACAACAAGGGAACGAGTCGAGAGTTAGAGATGAATCAAACACCGGTAGTACAATCTCTCCTATTCAAAGGAACGACCGTGACTCCGATCCGGGATTAAATCCTGAAGAATTGGGTTGGCCAATTGCATTGAGAAAAGGGGTAAGATCTTGTACTCAGCATCCAATTCAACGCTTTGTTTCATATGATAATCTGTCTGCAAAAATGCAAAGCTTTGTCGTAAACAGTGCACGGATAAAAATTCCATACACATTTCAACAAGCTACGGCTGATCCAAATTGGAAACAAGCTGCTGAAGAAGAGTTAAGGGCACTCAAGGAGAATAAAACATGGGAGATTACAACTCTTCCCAAAGGAAAGAAACCAGTAGGATGCAGGTGGATATTCACTCCGAAGTTCAATCCTGATGGCAGTATCAACAAATACAAGGTTAGACTTGTTGCAAAAGGATATACCCAGACATACGGAATTGATTATCAGGAGACATTTGCTCCAGTAGCCAAGCTTAATACCATCCAAGTGCTACTATCAATAGCAGCCAACCTAGATTGGCCGTTGCACCAACTAGACGTGAAAAATGCCTTCTTGAATGGAAACCTGGAAGAAGAAGTTTACATGGAAATTCCAGATGGAATTATAGCTCCTAACAACTCTGTGTGTAAACTTAACAAGTCATTATATGGACTTAAGCAATCTCCTACGGCATGATTTGGTAGATTCACCAGAACAATGAAAAGGTTTGGGTATACTCAGGGACAAGCAGATGATACATTGTTTATCAAACGTATCAATGGCAAAGTCACCATTTTGATTGTCTATGTTGATGACATGGTCATTACAGGAAACGATGAAGAATCCATTGCTAAACTAAAACAGGACTTGTCAACAGAGTTTCAAGTCAAAGATCTCGGACAAATGAGATATTTCTTGGGTATGGAAGTAGCAAGAACCAAGAAGGGTATCAACGTATCCCAACGGAAGTATACCCTAGATTTATTGCATGAAACAGGAATGTTAGGGGTACAACCTGAAGAAACACCAATGGAAGAAGGTTGTCACTTGGAAATCAAGCCAAAAGGTATCCCAGTCAACTCAAAACGGTACAGAAGACTTGTTGGGAAACTCATATACTTAACTCACACACGTCCAGACATTAGCTATGCAGTTGGAATAGTAAGTCAATTCATGCACCAACCACAAGAAGAATATATGGCGGCAGTGTATAGAATCCTAAGCTATTTGAAGTTCAATCCTGGAAGAGGAATATTCTTCAATAAAGGGACTTTCAGAAATATTGAGGTCTACACTGATTCAGACCATGCAAAAGATAGGAAGACTAGAAGGTCAATATCAGGGTACTGCACATATGTGTGGGGAAATCTGGTTACGTGGAGAAGTAAGAAACAGACCGTAGTATCAACAAGTAGTGCAGAAGCCGAACTGAGAGCTGTCAACAATGGAGTACGTGAAGGAATGTGGGTAATCAGATTACTGAAGGAGTTGGGAATTTCACATGAGGGACCAATACAAGTTTGGTGTGATAACAAAGCTAGCATTGAAATGGTCAAGAACCCAGTTTTTCATGATAGGACAAAACATGTGGAGGTAGACAGGCACTTCATCAAAGAAAAGATTGAAGCCGGCATCATGAATCTATCCTATATCAGATCTGAAGACCAAATTGCAGATGTTATGACAAAGCCACTAGACAGAGCTAAATTTGAAGGATTTCGGTATAAGTTAGGAATGATTGACATATACTCTCCAGCTTGAGGGGGAGTGTTAAAGTCAGAGACAAAATCCTTCAATATTTCTTCCTATTTGACTTTAGTATATAATGGTTGAATATCTAACATTCAACAACCCCTCTATCTCAACTCCTCCGTCTATCACTGCACTCATCACTCTGTTTTATCTATATATATATCATGTAATGTAATCCTTTCATTGTGTGAATAAGAGTGATATCTGAGCTTATAGCTCCAATAAATTGAAAAATGAAATATGGTGCCTAGGCAAAGAATTAAACTAATACAAGGCCAAAATTGTGTTGTTAATATAGAAAATTAAACCAATCTATTGAGATAGTGAAGTTTCTTCCTTCCTTAAAGAGTAAAAGTCTCTTCACTGAAAAAAAAAGAGAGTAAAAGTCTCTTGATTTGTGATACATTGACTGTTGAACTGCATAGGTGATGATGGTAAATTGCAATTTTTTTTTGGGTCGATTTAAATGGCTTACTGATGAAAGTCTTGATTTATGCTACGAGATTAATGAAGGGTAAATTGCACTAACTGAAACCGCAGGAGGTAAACTGCTCATCAGTTGTAATAATAGTATTAAATAGATTACTTTTCACAAGCAGAAATAATGACTAATAGTAATAAGTAATAAGAATATTGAGGATTCTTGGTTAGGTCTTCAATTATTTGATGCCAACTTTTATTTTTTTAGGTACCATTTCAATAACAAGTTAGCTTAGCTACTTGATAGGTTCGAAACTTTCCAGCTTCCACTAAGGAACAAGGATACATACTATTATATTGGAAATATATGATTTTTGGTCTGCAAAGCTCTTAGTGAAAAGTGGTAATGTTTTTTTTTTTTTTTATAAAAGAGCAAAAATCTGTAGCTCCTTTTTTACTAGTGAAGTGCTAAAAAAAAGTCATAGAGTAAAAGTATGATGTGTAAGGTGTGAATAATTAATAAGTGGGGGTATTAGGTAATTGTCTTTAATAATAGTTTAGATCAAAGGCAGCGCAGACTAAGTCTATGAGGCTTGCCTTAGGATATTTATTCTTATATAAATAGAGACTTAGGCATAAGTGTACTTACTTGTCTTGACATTTGAATGAATAATATAGTGTGATTCCAGCATTCTCTGTTCTTCCCTCCGATTCCCTTCCTCTGTTCTGACCTATCTCTCCTCTCTTCTTTACAACATACACATCAAAATAGTAGTACATATGCACTTCTGGAATGAAGGTTAATTGGAGTAATTCTTCCATGAATTTGTTTTGGACTTTTAGTTTGCCATGTCTTTTATTCTCCTTTAAGGTGTTTTTTTGAACAATCTATATGTATATTTTTTGTATCACCAATGTTGCCTCTGGTGCATATCTTTTGCTAGGGAGTACTTTATATCACTGAAATACGAAGTCTTTTCTTTTTTTGTGCCACTTTTTTCTAGTAATGTGCCTCTTCTTTCTATGCAATCAAATCTTGAGCTGTATACTATTTAATTTTTTGGATTTCTGTTGTTGTTCCATTTTCGTAGTTTTATTGTCTCTCTGCCTTACTGAACATGAATTCTTACTGAATGAGTATCTATGGTTGAGGGTCAGAATGTTGAATAGAAGCATCCAGAAATTTGAATTCCTGATCATCTCTCAATTTGCTGGCACTCTGATATGTTCATGTAACAGGATTCCTTAGATGGCGGTGTTGGTGCAGAGGACAATTCAGGTGACAATGAAGTTAATGATGCTGAGGAGACACCCGTTTCACCCCTCCTAACGTTGTTTCAGTCTTACAAAGACGCAATAGCTAATAATGATGAAACCAAAATTACTGAGTTGGAGTCATCGTTGAAATCCTTCGAGGATGAGAAAAATGGTCTTGAAAGAAAAGTTACTTGTTTATCTGAAGAGCTATTAATAGAAAAAGAACGGATTCTGAGAATTAGTGCTGACTTTGACAATTTCCGCAAGAGGACTGAAAGAGAACGCCTTTCACTGGTTACAAATGCTGAAGGGGAAGTTGTGGAAAGTTTATTACCTGTGCTGGATAATTTTGAGAGAGCAAAAGCTCAGATCAAGGTGGAAACAGAGGGAGAGGAGAAGATAAATAACAGCTACCAAAGTATATATAAACAGTTCATTGAAATTCTAACCTCGCTTGGCGTTGAACCTGTGGAGACAGTTGGAAAACCCTTTGATCCTTTGGTAAATTCATTCAGCCCTTCTAGCTTATAACCTTATACTGATAAAAGAAAATCCTATTTGATTTTGAACAATTTTTTTTTTTCCAGCAGTGATAATTATTTAGCCTTACCACCTTTTATTATCTCTTCTTATGGTAGATCAGGCCAGGTATTTGTTAACGTTTCATGGTGCACTATAACCAAGTTTATCACATGTACTGTTCAATTATCTGCTACACAACATGATGATGATATTCATGTTGCATTTGTTTGATTTTATCAAGCTAGAGTTATTTGACTTCATTAAAGTTACCCCCATCTGCTTGGGTTTATAGCGTAATGCGTTCAGTCCACACGGTATTTTCGAGCACGTTCCTTTTCTGCGTGTAAAAGTTTTTAGATATTGGAAAATATCCACTTTTTTCTTGTTTTTGGGACATAATGCTGTCATCGATGGCAGACTTTTTGAAACGCTCTCTGAATTTTATTCGGATTTCCTGAATACCTGGACACGCATTAAATTCATAGTAGTTCTTGATTAATTCAAGCAACTTAATGAGTTTTTTATTAAAAAATTCTACAATTATGTGTGTGGAGAACTCAATTTGGTTACGAAGTACTACTTTCAGTTCCTTGCTTGTAAGATGACTTTACCTGGAAACTAATTGAAATCCCTGGAAGTTGGTAGTTTTACAAGCTAATTAGATATGTCAAGGCTTGAGCAGCTTATTGATAAATTAATATTTGCACTTCTGAAAGCTGCATGAAGCAATTATGCGTGAAGATTCCACTGAATTTGAGGAGGACGTCATAATTGAAGAATTCAGGAAGGGCTTCAAACTTGGGGAAAGACTCTTGCGTCCATCAATGGTGAAGGTATCAGCTGGTCCAGGACCTGCGAAGCCTGAGGGGGAAGAACCACAAAAACAAGATACAAGTGAAATACCTGAGAGTAGTCAAGAAAATGAGGGCAGTGCAGAATCGGAGTCTGCTTGAAAGATCAAATTTTGTGCTCGGGTTCAGTTTTCTAGAAGTAGCAGTAAGTTCAATAACCAGAAACATAATGTTGGGTGAAAAAGCTGCTGAAGAAACGTTGAAGCGTAGCTCTGTTGCTGTTTTTAAGATTATGAATTGCGATTTCATGTTTGAATGCCGTGCCCTCACGCATGGCTTCGTAGAGTTGAGTTATTTCTCATGCATGCTTTATTCCAGGAATTATTAATTCTTTGCTTGATAAAGAATCCCCCCCCCCCCTCAAATTTTGTGTTCCCAAAACATTTGGTCAGAGAACATGTTGACTGTATCATAGTAGTATCATCCCAAATGAAATATGAATGAACTTGTAAGCATTGAATCTGGATTCCCTGTGTAATGGCTCGATATAAACAATTAAGAAATGAGATAAAACTCTATATATTGGATTGATCAATCTGTGAATACAGAATCCAATTCAACAGGAAACCAGAGGAGAAAATCAATGACAGCAGAGAGAGAGAACGAGGGTGAGAGAAACCAGAGAGAAGAGATTCCCAAAAGCATTCACACCCGTTACTCTACTCACTCTCCTTAGTGTTCATTTGGGATAGTCTATTTTTAGATAATAAGTACTTATAAATCGTGATTTACAGTATACGAGGTAAGTATGTGAGAGGAGTTTTTTCTCGACTTACGTAATAAGGACTTATTACCTAAAAATAAGTGATGTCAAACACACTTATATTCGCTCTAGCCTCTCTGAGTGTGTGTTTAGTTGGGTGTTTAGCCCCTATTTAAACCTGATTGAGTGACACAAGCCCAACTTGCAATTGAAAACAAAAAATTGAGTGTTTGGGTGGTTGATTTTTGGATTTGGCTTATGGTCCCATAAGCTCATTTCCTTAAAAGCCCTTAGTCGGAGCTTTTCCAAGCTGGGATTGGGAAAGAGAGAAAAGAGAGAAGAAAAAGGAAGAGAGAGACCAAAAGGTCAAAAGTAGAAGGATGATGTGAGAGAGAGAGAGATAAGAAAAATATTTATATGTATCACTAATTTATACTCCTTCAGGTCCTAAATATAATATAGAGTTAGTTTTTTAGAAATATTAAGAAAACTAATTAAATTACTTAAAAATATTTATATTTATCATTTTTTTCCAAACCATTTTGCCCAATTTATAAGCCGATATATAATCCAAATATACTGACTCTGATGTTAATTTTCCACCATATTGTATGTGATGTGTGATCCAATTAGTTATGTAATATTTTTTGGTGCTTTTAACCCTATAAAATATTTTTTCAGTTGTACCCAATCTTAAGAAACTGACTACAATTTTACTTTTAATGTATTTTTCTTAGAGAGTGTTTGGATTCACTGAAAATAATCTATTTTCAGCCCAAACCAAAGTTTCCCTAAAAAAAGACCCAAACACCACTCTTTTTGCCATAATCTTGTTTTGCCTCAAGCCTTAGTTTTGAAGCCTCAAACCTTAGTTTACGGAGAATCTATTTTTTCCTCAATTCTGCAGTAATCTTTTACTATTGGGGGTCATTATTATTTCTCTCTCTCTTCCTTTTCTCTTTGTTCTGTAACTTTCTTTTTCTTCTTCTTCGATATTCCTTCAGACCCGTCTACATTTTGCTTTCATCTTTCTTGATTCCCGTCTTGCTTTCGTTCCTGTTCTCCATGTTTGATCTATGTTTTTAATACTACATAATTGACTAATGTTATATTACATAATTGACAAATGTTATGATTTTACAATTTTTTGACAATTTCATTTTATTTTTTGTATTTATTATGCAATTTAATAATAAATAATACTTAAAATATAATCTTATCATTTATTGGTAATTATCACAAAAGTTAATATCCTTTTTAGTAATTTGACCATGAAAAAAGCTATTCTGATCAAAACATCCAAACACTCTTATTTTATCAAAATCACTTTTTTCCCATAATCTATTCTCCAAAAGCTATTCTCTACTTTTTCTCTAGAAGCTATTTTCCAAGAGCTAATCCAAACACACACTTAGTAGTAAAAAGCACCCAAAACTTAGAATACTATTTATTGATTTCCACTCATTCTAAAATATTTTTCCCGTAGCACCTAATATTTTAAAGTAATTTTTAAATATTTACTTGATTTTTTAAATAATTTTCCACCCACTCTCTTTTACCATTATCACAAAAGTCGCTTATGCTTAAACCAATTCGAACAAGTTTTACTTTTGCAAAAGTCATTTATACAACCACCAATTCAAACATAAATCACATTATACAATTTTACTTTTATCAAAAAAAATATTACAAAAATTCAAATTAAAAAAGCTATTTTGGCAATCGTTGTTCCAAACGCACACTAATTCTCATTATTTCCAAGTCTTTCTTCTGGACCGAATGCTTCTTCTTAGCTGGACCGTTTGGTTCTGATCTTCTTTAGCATTTGGGCTTGCTTCCATTATTTTTTAGGAGAATTACACTTAGGTTCCATAGAAGAAAAAAAAATAAAGAAATGATCTTTGTAGATTGTAAAATAAAAAAAATGGTCACGTTAACAACTCCATGAGCTTGTATTGACAACTCATTAACAACTCCATGAGCATGTATTGACAACTCCATGGGATCATTTTTTCATTTTGTAATCTATATGGACCATTTCTTCATTTCTCCTCTTCTTTAAGACCTGAATGTAATTCTCCTTTATTTTTTCAGGGCCTGTATTAGTCTGATCCATTACACCCTGGCACTGGCTGGCAGCCATGTGGAACTCAATTTCTTGTGGCCTTGTTGGTCCCTGATTGATATTTAAGTGAGGAGGTCGAGGTTGGTGTGCATGCTTTGATGAGGGATCTGACAATTTCGATAGAATAGTTAATTTTTAAATAAATATTTTGATTTGATGATCGAAACACGAACGTTTGCCACCTTTATTAGGACTTGAGACTCTTCATTCATCCGATGAAAAAAAAAATCACTCTCAATAAAAAAAAGTACTTTAATCCTTTCATTCCAACGGGATAAATAAGTGACACATAATTCAAGTAGACGAGCATTAAATTCAAAGTAGTTCATGCTTGATTCAAGTAATTTTGTGAGTTTTCGATTGAAAAATAAATTTTGCTTGTAAGATGATTTTACGTGGAAACTATTTGAAATCCCATCAAGCTGGTAGTCTTATAAGCTATTGCTAACTAGATCTGTCAAGGCTTGGGCAATTTATTGATAAATTATAATCTGCACTTCTGAAAGCTGCATAAAGCAGTTATGTATGAAGATTCCACTGAATTTGAGGACGTCATAATTGAAGAATGCAGGCTGGGTTTAAAACTTGGTGAAAGGCTCTTTTGTCCGTTAATGGTGAAGGAGATTGAGGTAGGTTTGTCTCTTGCTATTGGTGTGGTGTGAAAGAAGTCAAATCCTCGTTCGCACTTGCTACTGTTAGGATCTCAATTTAGTACTCGTTTGAAATAGCTTATTTTTGGACAATAAGTGCTTATAAATCGTGATTCACGGTATACGAGATAAGTATGTGAGAGGAGTTTTATCTCGATTTACGTAATAAGTACTTATTTAGACAAAATATACCCAACCAAACACTCACTAACTGAGATGATGAAACCATGATATTAGGCTTTAAGGACTTGTTATTTGGTCATAAATGCATGACACTCGTATTGGGCCAATACAAGGAGATTTACCAGGACCGCCTGACTTTGTTTATTTTTTTGGATGGTTTATGCAATGGACCATTTTTAGCCTTCGGTGCACCCACCTTCCAGGTATCCAGCGTTAACCTGAAGGCCAACGCCGGATTTACCGACATGGGCCCCCGACAACCGACTAGTTCTGACGCCCCCAATCTGATAGGCCCGACAGGAATTCACCTCTTTGAGGCGCCCCAGGGGAGAGAGCTCCCAATGGAAATTCTTTACACCTTCCGTTTCCTGAGATCGAACCCAGGAACGGATTGGTGTGGCGCAGATGTCTACCCATTTGCGCCAACTTCCATTGGTTGACTTTGTTTATTATCGTCATGAATGGTTGTCTTTTCATTTTTGTGGGTAAATTATAACTAAGGATCAAATTTATAATTATTTTATGTGAAATTGTTATGAATTGTTATTGTCCTTTGTAAAAATAATAAATTTTAATTACAAAATTGCTCTACATGCTTTTATTATGGTTCTACTATTATTTAACACCCATATAACATTGACTTGCTACTTTCCCTTCAATTATTCAACGCTCACTTCCAAAATTTTCAAGTTGCCAATGCCATTTTCTAACTCTAATATGGCAAAAATTTGTGACTTTTACTTTCATTATTCAATGCTTTCAAAATTTTCAAGTTGCACTCTTTACCACAACCAAAACTAACAAGTGTCAATTCTATTATTTAATTCTAAAACAACAAAAATTTAAAACTTTTACTCTCATTACACAAAGACTCATAATTTACAAGTTGCTCCGACCTTTTACCACAAGCTATATTTTTACCGGGTGACGGTTTTATTATTTAGCACTAAGATAATAAAAATTTACAACTTCCAATTCAATTATTTTACACCCAACTTGTTTGGTGTGTGAATCCAACAAATGGTATATGTAAGGAATTACTATTAAGCATCGTAGCCGACAGCATTGGCAGTCTGGCATCACAAGTTAATAGAAGTTGTGTTAAAGATGATTTAACAATTGATAAATACATTTTAATAAGTTACCGGCAGCTGATTGATAAGGTAATAACTTCCTTTTATTTCATCTCAATTCTGAGAGCTTACGGCTTATTTTCATTTTTTAAAATTTGTAATCTTAACATGTAAATAAGTTTTGAGTGGCCAAAAAAATTAATTTGCAAATAAATTGAAACAAGGATCCTATACTAAAATCGTTACTCCGAATAATACTCAAAAACACGTGGGAATATTATAATATATAATTTGATCACTTAAATATCATGTGGGACGTGGGCAAACCCCAAAGCGTTGGAGACGTGGGGCAATTCAGGCCTAGTGAATTCGTTTATTGGCAAAAAAACAAACCAAAAAAAATAAAGCTGGTTCAGATTGAGATGCACCATTCAGAATTTAATAATATTCTTTTCGGTCCTAGGTATAAGATATATTTAATTTTTTTAGAGATGTTAAAAAATTTAATTAAATTATTTTAAAATATTTATATTTATCATTTTTTCTCTAAACCATTTTGTCTGATTTATAAATTGATACATAATTTAAAAATGTATAATATATCATATGATTAAATTTATTAAATTTAAAAAAATATTAATTTTATTTTATATTTATTACAAGAGTACGATTAATCGCTTTTGGTAACGTGTCTCTTCGGTAGTCACACTCACTGTTACCGGAATCACGCCATCCGGGGCCAAGTACTTTATCATATTCTCACTTCCATGCCATCATGATCGAGCGAGGACAATATGGTCTTTTCCGGACTTTACAATCCGTCCACCCTACACACCAATGGTGTGAATAAATACACGTATGTGCTATATGCGGGCTATGAATAGACGTAAGGGACAGGGAGAGCGAGGTCAATGAGCAATCATCTTAATTCAAAATATTATGGTGAATGTTGTTACTACATTATATATTATTAAATCTAACTTGAACGTAATTCAATTTTTATGGTGTGTGTTGTTACTTATTATGTTTGACTTATTAAATCTAACTTTATTTGAAGGAGAACCTTTCCTATCAAGATGAATTCCATTTATGCTCCGACAATTTAAGAAGAATTACTATAAAATTTCTAAGAAAAATATTTAACCACTAAAAAGTCTTATAATTAGTGAGCAGCATGTAGTGACAATATCTAACATAGGAAATAACAAGAGTTTCGTTCTATTCAGGCCTGTTTGAATTAGCGTCAGAGGTGAGGAGTACGTTCATGTAAGTCGAAACAAAACTTATTTCATATGCTTACATTATATAACATAAATCACATTTTAAAAAAGGCAACTTCTAAAGAATTTAGAAACACGCAATAATTTCATTGATTCAGATGGTGTACATAAATAAGGAGATTTGTTACCGTAATCGATCTCTGACATTGATGAAAAACAACAGAAGCATAAACATGATAATACCAACCATGCAATATCTAAACAATATGGGATGAGAACATTCAATGCCATGTGTTGTGCAGGTGTTCTCCATCAGCTTTTACTGCCCACTAAAACAGACCCTCACTTATTACTATGACTTTATGATTATTGCATTGCTTTTTCTTAGATATTTTAGGGTGTGTTTGGAACAACGATAAGAAAAATGGAATTTCTTTAACGTTTGGTGATTTTATTTTTGGTAAAAGCTCGATTGTGTAATGTGATTTATGTTTGGAACAGCGATTGTATAAATGACTTTTGTAAAAGTAAAACTTGTTTGAATTGATTGAAGCACAAGTGACTTTTGTGATAATAGTAAGAGAGAGTGGGTGAAAAAAATATTTTAAAGGGTTAAAAACACCAAAAAATAGTTTAAAATAATTTTTGGAACTGAAAAAGTACATTAAAGATAAAATTGCAATCAGTCTGATAACACATTGGGTACAGTTGAAAAAATATTTTAAGGGTTAAAAACACCAAATAATAGTTGAAATTAATTTTTGTAGCAAAAAAAGTATATTAAGGGTAAAATTGTAATAAGTCTGATAGTACACTGGACACAACTGAAAAAATATTCTAACCATTCTCACTCTTTCCAAAAGCTAAATCAGTAAAAACTGAGAAATAGAGCTTATGGTAAAAGCTATTAAGATAGAATTAAATTCGATTGCTCACTTTGGGAAACAAACACTCAAACTTTTTTTTTTTCAAATTGTGTATTGAGCTTATAAACTCAATCTGGCATTTGGGGCATTCAAACGCCCCCCAAACACACACTTAATAATTCTCCCAACAACTCAGAGTGTGTTTGGGATCACGTTTGAAGGTTCAAGAGTGCATCCCAACCACCAAAAGCTACTTTTTTAGCTTTTTGTGATGTTTGGATTAGTTTTTTTCCCCTTTAATTGGCCTTTTGAAAAAAAAAAAAAAAAGTTGCTTTAAGCCCTAAGCCAAAATTTCATGTTTTTGGCTTTTTTACGGTGGAGAAAGAAGAAATTCAATCCTTATTACTTAATAATGAAGAAAAGATATTGGGTCATACATTTTATTAAAATAACATTATGGTCCTTATTTATAACTTATAAGTCCACTTGGAGATGAAAATGTTGGTCCTAATTATATAAGTTTACTCAAAGGTTAGTAATATTTATTTTTTAATTTTATCCTTATTTATAAAAGTATTTAAAGAAAGAATAAATAATAAAATTTAAGAAAAATTGGGAAAACCCCTCATTAGAAATTTAACTATCGTGAATAACTTGATAAATCTATATAACTATTTTTATTTTTTTAAATTTATATAATTTTCAATTATTTTATATTTAAACTTACTTTTACATTAATCATTGAAACCATTCATTTCATTCCATCATTGTCCCTCCACCCCTTAATAGAAAGAGACCATTTCATAACATCATCACTAGTTTATGCAAACATTGTACTCCCTCCGGTCCTAATTATAGGACATATTTATCTAACTTTGGAGAAATTAAGAATAGTAGTTAAATTAGTTAATCTTATTTATTTTCCAAAAATGCCCTAATTTTAGAATATTAATTGGAGCACTCATTATATATAAGGAAATTGTAGTTAAGGACCTCAAAACTCATTATTTGATTAACAAAGTCAGATTTGATCCATTCATTACAAAGATTGAGAATTAATTTCTCTAGCTAGTGCCCCTGAGAGCCAAGAAAAAACCACAAACAACGTGTATTACTCTCTATTTTAAAAGACTATCAAAATACGTTAACTTAAAATTTCTCAGGGTTTCAAAATTATTTTATTAAAAAAAATAAAAGAAACAGTAGAATTGAGGTGTATGTGACATTAATGAGTTGCAAGTATTACTCATTTTATAGAATACATAGGTGTATTATAAAATTGTTATTGTGTTTCATTATTATTGAGAAAGTATCAATTGGGGATATTTTTGGGAAGAAATTGCAAAAATTAAAACTTTGTCCTATAATTAGCACCAATATCAATTCCTAAATGTTGTCCTATAATTAGGACCGGAGGGAGTAGTTATAAACCAAGAAATGCTGGAGGAGAGATAATGGGCCGGAGAAGTAAACATAATGATTATAATTTCATAAAACTAATAGTGCTTGCTAAAAGAAGCATTCGATGCATAATAGAAGTGAAAAGCATTGAAAAAGGAAGAACAAGCCATCACCTTGTGATTAAGAAGACCTTCTTTTTACTTGGGGGGTTCCTTGTGGGTGCTCTCAAGCCCCACATCGAATGGGTGGGTGAACATGCAAGTAGGGCATTCATGGCATTTGGGTGCCACCCGCGTTAGGTGATTCTCACTTTAGCCTTTGGTCCAAAAGAAAAAAAAAAGAGGAAGACTCTCTTTAAAAGAGAAGGATAGAGAAGGATAAAAAGTGCTAGTTGGCGGGGAGGGGATGGAATGGAAGAGAGGAAAAATTGAATCCCTCCCTTAAATTGGTTTGTGTTATAAAAGTATATGTGATAAGAGAGAAGATTGATAGAATTCAGAGAAAGGAATATAGAATTTCTAGAGAGAAGTTCTCATTCAGTTCAACTGAAACAATCGATTACAGGCCTTTATATAGAGTCAGAAATCTAACCCTGGTTGCCTAACCATGGTTATATTTAACTTTGGTTACATGACCATGGTTACTTTATATCTTCTTTATGTCCTTGTCTTCTTTTGCTTTTGCTTTGTGTCATGTCTTCTTTTCTTCTTTATGTCAAGCTAACTAGAAGAGTAATATGAGTCAATGGACATCCACATATTTAATATTCATAACACTCCCCTTTGGATGTCCATTATGAATGTGCTTCATTAAAAACTTTAACTAGGAAAAACCCAGTGGGATAAAAACCTAGCCAAAGAAAAGAGTACATCATTCATTGATACACCGTCGAGTGCTGCCTCATTAAAAACCTTTCCAGGAAAACCTAGTGGGACAAAACCTAGATAAGGGAAAAAGAGTACAGCGTGTATCGACTCCCCCTCTTGATAATATCAGTTGAAATCTTTGAATCTCCGAAGACCAATATCATGAACAAGTTTTTTAAAGATTGTACCTGGGAGTGACTTGGTGAATAAATCTGCTAGATTTTTACTTGAACTGATTTGCTAGATATCTATTTCACCATCCTTTTGAAGGTCACGAGTGAAGAAAAATTTTGGTGAAATATGCTTTGTTCTATCGCCTTTGATATAGCCTTCTTTAAGTTGAGCAATATATGCAGCATTATCCTCATATAGGATTGTTGGAATCATTTTGCCGGAAGATAAATGACAAGTTATACGTATATGATGTATCACTGACCTCAACCACATACATTCTCGACTTGATTCATGTATTGCTAGAATTTCTGCATGATTAGATGATGTGGCTGATATAGTCTGTTTCATAGATCGCCATGAAATAGCTGCACCTCTACATGTAAATAGATAGCCCGTTTGTGATTTACCATCATGTGGATCAGACAAAAATCCGGCATCTGCATAACCAATCAGTTCATGCTTAGATACTTTTGAGTAGTATAACCCCATGTCTGTAGTACCTCTGAGATAACGAAGAATATGTTTTATTCCATTCCAATGCCTTCGTGTTGGTGAAGAACTATATCTTGCTAATAAATTAACAACAAATGATATATCAGGACGTGTGTGATTAGCAAGATACATTAGTGCTCCAATAGCACTAAGATATGGTACTTCTGGATCAAGTAGTTCTTCATCACCTTCTTCACTAATTTCTCGGGGTCGGAATGGGTCTTTTTCCACCTTCAAAGATCTTACAACTATTGGGGTACATAATGGATGAGATTTATCCATGTAAAATCGCTCTAGGACCTTCTTTGTATAAGTTTCTTGATATACAAAGATCCCTTTCTTGAAGTACTCGATCTGTAATCCAAGACAGAATTTTGTTCTTCCCAAGTCCTTCATCTCAAATTCTTTTTTCAAACAATTAATTGCCTTTTGGAGCTCTTCAGAAGTTCTAATGATGTTGATATCATCAACATAAACAACAATTATAGCAAACTCACTATTAGATCTTTTCATAAAGATGCATGGGCATATCGGATCATTTTTGTATCATTCTTTCAACAAATATTCATTAAGACGATTATACCACATGCGCCCTGATTGCTTCTGGCATCTTAAGTCCTTCAGGGACTTTCATATAAATATCACTATCAAGTAATCCATATAAATATGCAGTCACAACATCCATTAGATGTAAATCAAGTCCTACATCTACTGCTAGACTGATTAAATAACGAAAAGTAGTCGCATCCACTACTGGTGAATACGTTTCTTCAAAATCAATGCCAGGTCTTTGTGTAAAACCTTAGGCTACTAGACGTGCCTTATATCTAGTTATTTTACCATTTTCATTTCTTTTTCGTACAAAGACCCATTTGCATCCAACTGGTTTTACATCTTCAGGTGTAAGGACTACAGGTCCAAATACTTTTCGTTTTGTCAATGATTTTAATTATGCATTAATGGCATCTTTCCATAGGGGCCAACCTTTTCTTTGTTGGCTCTCACTAATGGATTTTGGCTCATAATTCTCATTATCATTCATTACATCATATGCTATATGATAAGCAAAGATGTCATCAACATTGACTTCATTTCTACCCCATCGGATTCCATTCATAACATAATTTATTGAGATCTCATTATTTTCACATATATCAGGTACCTGGGTCTCTTCTAGGACTACAATGTTCTCTTCTGGAGATAATATCTCTTCAGGAGATGGCTCTTCTGGAGCTACTAATTTTTTTTCATTATCCTCAACCTGACCATCTATATTCTTTGGTCCTTTTCTTTTTCGAGGATTTTTATCTTTGGAACCGATGGGTCTGCCACGCTTCAGGCGTGCTTTGGATTCATTCATAGCAGGTTGTCCTTCAGGGACATAAATTTTAATAGGAGCATTAGCAGCTGGAATATGTGACTTTGTCACTTTCTTTGGGTCAATAAATGCTTCTGGCAATTAATTAGCTAAATTCTGTAAATGAATTATCTTTTGAACTTCAAGTTCACATTATTTTGTACGAGGATCAAAATGAGCCAATGATAATTCATTCCAACTAATTTCTTTACCCAGCTGCTTGTTTTCTCCCCCTAATGTTGGGAAAAATGATTCATCAAAATGACAATCGGCAAATCGTGCCGTAAATAAATCTCCTGTGGATGGTTCTAACCATTTTATAATTGATGGAGATTCATACCCAACATATATTCCCATATTTCTTTGAAGGCCCATCTTGGTGCGTTGTGGTAGTGCTAAGGCACATATACCGCACACCCAAAAATTCTTGTATGGGAAATATTTGGTTCCTGACCAAAAACTATTTGTAAGGGGGAAACCTTTAAATAACTTGTTGGCCTAATGCGAATTAACATTGCTGCATGCAAAATGGCATGGCCCCAAGCAGAAATTGGTAGATTAGATTTCATAAGTAAAGGTCTTGCAATTAATTGCAACCTTTTAACCAATGATTCTGCAAGTCCATTTTGCGTGTGAACATAAGCTACAAGATGTTCAACATCAATTCCAAGGAACATACAATATTCATTAAAAGCTTGTGATGTAAATTTACCAGCATTATCAAGACGTATTTTCTTGATAGGATAATCAGGGTAATGTGCTCTTAATCTAATCAATTGAGCAAGTAATCTCGCAAACGCCAGGTTGCGAGAAGATAATAAGCAAACATGCGACCATTTAGTTAATGCATCAATTAAAACCATATAGTACCTAAATGGTCTGCATGGTGGGTGTATTGGCCCACAAATATCTCCCTGTATCCGTTCTAGAAATGTGAGAGACTTACTTTCTACTTTGCTTGGTGAGGGGCGAACAATTAACTTTCCCTTGGAACATGCAGCACATGAAAAATCATGGGATTGTGGTATTTGTTTACACTTCAGGGTATGTCCACATGAATTCCCAATTATTTGTCGCATCATGATTGAACCAGGATGGCCTAACCGGTCATGCCAAACATTAATTCATTAGTAAACTTCTGATTTACATTATCAAACTGCTGGTTTGAATTGGCAAACTTCTGGTTTGCATTATTGAACTTCTGGTTCTCAATAGTATGTGTTTCAATTGTGCTTATACATGTGTAATACAAACCAAAAGAAAAAATAGGAAAACTTTCTAATATGCATTTTCTACCAGCAACTATATTTGTAATGACAAGATATTCCTTATTATTTTTAGTTGTTGTTTCTAAATGATATTCATTTCTGTGGATATCTTTGAAACCCAGTAAGTTTCTTTTAGACTTGGTAGAATAAAATGCATTATCAATGCATAATTTTGTTCCTTCAGGTAACAAAATACTAGCTCTTCCGGAGCCTTCAATTAAATTTATACTATCAAATATAGTTTGAACATTGGTTTTTCGTATTACCAAGGAAGAAAAATATTTATCATGTCTGAGTATGGCGTGGGTTGTTGCACTATCAACGAGAGATAAATCTTCAGGATTGATGCCAATAGGATTCATTCTTCATAAAAACATAAATAAAATTAATACATATGATAGAAACAACTTTAAATAAATATAACAGTTTAAATTATATTAAGAAATCTGCAACATCTAAATAGTTATTATCTATATCGCCATACTCAGAATTCTCGCCCTGATCAACATGATTAACTTCAACATTTGATCTTTTACCAGTATTTTTAATTGATTCTTGGTAAAGATCAACTAGGTGCCTTGGTGTACGACAGGTACGAGACCAATGGCCCTTGCCACCACATCGATAGCATGGATTATCAGCATATTTGTTATGTCTATTGCTTTCCGCTTTTTGGTTCTTATCAGTCTTTTCCCACTTCTGGTAGGAATTTGAACCTCCATGATATCGACCACGACCACGCCCACGGCTGTAGCCACGCCCACGTCCACGTCCACGGCCTCGGCCACAATAAAATTCATTAGTTACTACATTCACTTCAGGGAATGGAGTTGAGCCTGTTGGATGGGATTCATGATTTTTCAACAAAAGCTCATTATTTTGTTTAGCCACAAGGAGACAAGAAATTAACTCAGAATATTTCTTGAAACCTTTTTCACGATATTGCTGCTGCAGGAGCAAATTGGATGCATGAAATGTGGAGAATGTCTTTTCTAACATATCATCATCAGTAACATTTTCTCCACATAATTTCAATTTAGAAGTAATTATGAACATAGCTGAGTTATATTCGCTTATAGATTTAAAATATTGCAAGCGTAATTGCATCCAATCAAAATGAGCTTTTGGAAGAATGACCATCTTCTGGTGATTATATCTTTCTTTCAAATTGTTCCAAAGGACAAGTGGGTCCATCACTGTCAAATATTCAGTTTTTAAATCATCATGTAAGTGGTGGCGAAGAAAAATCATGGATCTGGTTTTATCTTGGTTGGATGCCTTATTCCCCCTTCTTTAATCGTGTCTTCCAGACTTTTGGCATTCAAGTGAATTTCCGCATTCAACTTCCAAGATAAATAATTTTTTCCGGTAATATCAAGAGCCACAATTTCAAGTTTTGCCAGGTTTGCCATTATTCAAACTAATTAAAGAAATAAATGAAAATAATTAAAATATGAAATGTAAATATGCAATATAATAACTGTAAATTCATAAAGACAATAACTAATTCATAAGGCAAGATAAGAAAATTAAAACATGTATGGCTTCGGGCCATTTAATCTCATGACTTCAGGCCATATATGGCTTCGGGCCATTTAATCTCAAAATGAGGAATTAACTATTATCTTCAGGATAAAAGTTGTACATGACTTCTGGCCGTACAATAAGATAAAAGATAAAAATATATATAGCTCCTGGCCATATAATAAGATGAAAAATGTATATAGCTTCTGGTTATATAATAAGAATGGATATGGCTTCTGGCCATATTATAAGAAATTAAAATATTATGACTTCTGGTCATAATTTTAAGAATCAGATGTGTATGGCTTCTGGCCATAATAACAGTAATAATAATATAAAAGAACTTGTAAATAATATATAAAAAAAATAACGATCTCCAATCTTAGCCATGGAACCCGATGTTATATAACAATCGGTAAAATTATCTCTCTAATTTCATATAGTGGCTCAGATTATCCCATATCTATAAAATAAAACAAGGTATATATAATCATTAAAGAAACCATAAGAAGATTATACCTTCTTTTAGAGCTTCGTGCTGATAACGTGTTATAAAAGTATATGTGATAAGAGAGAAGATTGATAGAATTCAGAGAAAGGAATATAGAATTTCTAGAGAGAAGTTAGAGAGAAGTTCTCATTCAGTTCAACTGAAACAATCGATTACAGGCCTTTATATAGAGTCAGAAATCTAACCCTGGTTGCCTGACCATGGTTATATTTAACTTTGGTTACATGACCATGGTTACTTTATATCTTCTTTATGTCCTTGTCTTCTTTTGCTTTTGCTTTGTGTCATGTCTTCTTTTCTTCTTTATGTCAAGCTGACTAGAAGAGTAATATGAGTCAATGGACATCCACATATTTAATATTCATAATAGTTTGAAATTTTATATATTTATATTTATATATTTAAAAATATATTTTATATTGAATATCAGGGGAGTAAAATTTTTTGATCATTTTATAATTATAACTTATATGATATTTCAATGATGCTCCTGATAAAAAATATTATAATAAATAAAAATGCTATTATTATTAAAATATTTTATTATAAAATAAAAATATGTTATTATACAAAAAATATTATAATTAAAAAAATATTATTAAAATTATTTTAATATAAAAATATATATATTTATTAATAAAAAATTATTATAATTATAAAATATCTGAATAAAAAATATTATTATTAAATTAATATGAATAAAAACATATTTTTATCACTAAAAAAATATTTTTTACGAAATAAAATTGAAAATTTATATTTTTACAAATAAAAAAATATTATAGTTATAAAATATGTTAATATAATTTAAAATAAAAATATTACTATAATAAAAAATATAATATTTTTATATTAAAAATATATTATTATGAAATTAATTTAAAATAAAAGTATGTTATTATAACTAAAAAATACTATTATAGTTAAAAACATATTATTATATAATTAATTTAAAAATTTATAAATATTATTATATTAATTATAAATTAAAATGTTATTATATTAATTAGATAAGATGTAAATTAATTTATATAACGTATAAATAAAAAATATAACCAAATATGTTATGATAAAATAGTAAATTACTATCATTTCTCTCCTCCTATCGCATTTTAAAATAAACAAGAGATCATTACATATTTGAGAAATAATAAAACAGTGATTTCAGAAGTCATTTTCCATAAACCGAGATAAAACCCCCCTCACAAGTTTACTTTATAAATCGGAAAAGCTATCCTCCAAAAACTAATACAAATATACATCAGCCTAAACCTCGTAAGTCGTAAGTGTGTGTCTGGGATCACTTTTAGAACCATGGTTTGGACCCAAACCTTGGTTTTAGAAGTTAAGCTGTAAAATAGCTTTTAGCCTTCAAAACCATGGTTTTAATGCTGTCAAATTCTACAAAATCATGGTTTTGACTGAAAACCATGGTTTTCCTACATCTATTTTTTTTTTTTACTTTTTTAGAAGCTATTATTTAAAATCTATTATTTGAAATTACTTTTTCCCGGAAACCATTCTCCAAGAGATAATCCAAACATACCCTATTTCCTTCCTACCAACCTAACCAAACAAGATAAATTAAGTGAAGAACTCACCTAATTGATGAACCAGTGAAGCTCCCCCCCCCCTCATCGGGGTAAATTCTCAGTGTGTGTTTTCATAGTTCGTGGGATTTAATGAAAAAGGACTATGCATCATGTATGGTTTATCTAGTGTTCTCAAGTTTGGATCGGACCGACTGTTCCAGTCTGGCAACTAACCTCGATTCGACCGGTTTTCACGTAGTTTGACAGGTTTTTTTTAATATTTTTAATATATTTTTTAAATTTTATATAAATAATTCTAAAATCTTTTTTTCCTCACCGGTCTAGCCTCGATTTGACTCTAATATGATCCAATGATCTTTAACCCAATACCTCAACTGATTCAGTGATCGATATGAATTTCAAAACCTTAGATTTATCTGTATCAGGTGAATAATTCTACGAAGTATAAAATTTAGTCAGAGTATGGAAGGCAAGGTGTTTCCATGGAGAGAGAGGAGGGAGGGAGAAGGGGCATTTGAGTGAGATGAGGGAGGGAAGAGGAATAATCGATACATCATACATGGATGCTAGGTGGGTCCCATAGAAACAAAAGTTGTAGACAAAGATAGTTTTGTTTTGTTTTTAAAAGTACATCGCATTTTTTCACCGATGAAAAATTCAGTGAAAATTATAGTTTGGTTCTAACAAAGATGAAAAATGAAAAAAAAATCCTAAAAACTTATTCCTGATAAAATTTAAGGGATCATTTTTTATCTTTTCTTTTATTTGGGACTTGATTGTAATTATTTCAAAAATTTATGATACCCATGTCCATTCACAAAAAATTTGTTGGTATTTTTATCCTTTAATCCAAATTTTAAAAATAAATAGAATTGTAATTAATAACCTCATTGTTTCCTATTCGCTCCTCCCATTTGTTCCTTTATTTGATGTTTTCAATTAAATAAAAAATAAGGTATTAAAAATCTGATCGATCATCAAACTGACTAAGACAGTAGTTTAAGGGTCGGTGGATTAGATCGGAGGTTAATTAGGGACCAGACCGGTGATAATTAAAATAATTTAATTTAACTTAAATGTATAAAATTATTTGTGTTCTAATAATGTTTTTTTAATAAAATTAATGTTTAACATATTCTATAATATATAGTTATGGTATATATTGATGGAAAAAAAAAGTTAAAGTATATATTATTATATTACATTACTATAATACAGTCACATGGCTTCCCTCCTTCATATTATATAATATTATGATTATATGGTCTTTTCTTGCAACATGTGTTTGAAGGAAATGACACATCTTATCTGAGACTTGCTTCGAAAAACGTAAAATGATAGAAAGCCAACAACTCCAAAGAAACACCACACACCTGTCAGAAAAGAAGTCAAACATCTATGATTCATTTTCCTTTGCAATTTGATTATCTATCAGTCCTTGAATCTTTGAAAGTTGAAACCAACCTCAATTTTTTTGTCCGACTCTCCCCCCGGAAGCTTTAACTATAACCATGGGATTCTTCCTCTCTTGAATCATTTTTTCCCCTCTTTCTTGAGTTCTTCCTACTTCACGGTAAGTTTTTAGTTTTTTATGGCATCTCGTTCTTTACTATTTCCCTTCTCCTCTTCTTCCGAAAATTTTTTCCTTCTTCTTCCAAGAGTCTCCCAAAATCTCTATTTCAAGCTTTCGGTAAGGTGAAAAAGTTGACCTGGGTGACCCATCCAGCTCCGCGGGTTGACCGGATTGCTTCCAGGTTACACCGGTTTATTCCGGGTTGAAGATCTATCGAGTCTAATCATCACTCAGATCAGACCAGTGACCGAGTCACCGGTTTCCCGTCTAACCCAGTCAGCCCGATCCGATTTTTAATATATTGATAAAAAGAACAACGCTTGGATGTATTGCTGGTTTGATTGTGTGGCTAATGAAGTTACTTTCCTTTGATGGCCCACAAAAAAAAAAAAAAAAAACTACAATGATGAATTAAAAAAATAAAATAAATAAAGGACAAAAGGCCTTGCTAAGAAAACGATGAAAAAGCATGCTCTTCTCACAAAATCATTAAATTCAAATCGTGTCTGCCCTTCTACCAGGAAAGCGATGGCATCTCATAAAGAAACACATCCCTCCCATCTTGTTATTGTGCTTTCTCTATTCCTCCTGCCTCTCACGTCTCCATTGTTACTCTCCATCGTCTTCCTCCCTTCCTCCTGGTAAGCTTCTCTTCCTTTTCTTTTCGTGTTCCTCTCTTAATAACGAACACCACTCACTCATACACACACTCATGTTGGTTTAGTCTTCTATGCTGTAACTATTCTCCGTGGGCAGACAATCCCCGCCGGCGGCATGCTAGCCGCGCAGAGGATAAAAAAAATCCAAAAAATTTCGACGCAGAATATTATCAACTGGATGTGTGTGCTGTTGTTGCAAAACGCGCGTTTGTTTTGATTGTCGTTGTGCTTTCAGTATGGCTATGCGAAAAAACATAGGCGGCTGATTTCTTCTTCTTCTTCAAGTGGCTATGTTCATGGCTCAAGAGGCCACGCCCAGATTTTGACCCTTTAGGGCATACTGAATATTATCTGTCAATTTTAAATTGGGAATATGAAACCGTCGTCCTGAAATCACATTTGGGAAACACGAAAATGGTTTCGTTTTCTCAGGAGTTACAGCTTATTTAAGTGCAACTCTCCAAACAGACGTTCAAACTAAGTTTGGATTCTGATGCATCATGATAAAGAAATAGAACAACTTACCACAGGACCGGGGTAAGAGAAAGAACAACGTTACTCTGCTCTATAGATTAAGAATGATATTCACCTCGGTGTTTGGGAAGTTTCCAAATCTAGATGTGCACAGTACGAGACAAAACTTCTTTTACTAACTTACTGAATGTAAAAACTATTCTGAAAAGCTAATATAAAATTATTCTGAAAAGCTAATCCAAATATACTGACGTAGCCTTCCTCTGCCAAAGGTAGAAATAACATAAGAATAAACCAAGAAGAAGCAGGCAGGGTTTTTAGCTAACAGAGGAGGGGATGCTCGGAAGGCACCGGATTATCGGGTGGTGCGCATTTATTATGTATATCTAATATAATAAAATATTCCTAAATATGTCTCGTTTTTTATAGTCGATGCAACGCAACGCATGCCATATCTGTGATAAAAGGACAAACTTACTAAAAAAGTCACAGGATTCCTTTCCTCTCCTCTGAACGAGGAGGCCTTATGCACTCACGCATTTACATTCATATAAGAAGCGCATTCTGTAACAAGCTGATACTGCAATACACGAACTTGTATTATAAACATACATCTATCTCTTCCAGAGTGGTGAAAATGGGAGACGAGTTAAAGGAGAGTCTCTTGCAAAGGCAAGGAGATAGAGAGGAAGCAGATCCACTAAGCGAAAGGGTGTGGAATGAAAGCAAAAAAATGTGGTTGGTGGCAGGGCCTGCCATATTCACCAGATTCTCCACCTTTGGTATACAAATAGTCAGCCAAGCCTACATTGGCCATATTGGCTCCATTGAACTTGCTGCCTATGCCATTACCATGACCGTCCTAGTCAGGTTCGCTAATGGAGTACTGGTAAGTACACATCTTTTCCTTTCCTTTTCTTCAGAATCTTAATTCAGCTTTGCTTATCATGCTTGTGGTTATGTTGAGATCAAAATCTGAGAATTAGAACTGTTGTGGATTGTGAATTGCAGCTGGGGATGGCAAGTGCTTTGGAAACTCTGTGTGGCCAAGCTTATGGGGCAAAACAGTATGAGATGCTAGGAGTATATCTTCAAAGATCGTGGATAGTGTTGTTCTTGACCTCACTCTTTATGCTTCCTATTTTCATTTTCACCGCCCCAATTCTGGAGTTTTTGGGCCAAGATAAAAGTATTGCGGAAGTATCAGGGAGCATTTCTCTGTGGGCAATAGGCATCATATTTGCTTTTATCGTGTCATTCACCTGCCAGATGTTCCTGCAGGCACAGAGCAAGAACATGATCATCGCCTACCTTGCAGCACTTTCAATTGGAATTCACATTTTTCTGTCGTGGCTTTTGACTGCTAGGTATAAGTTCGGCATCAATGGGGCAATGATGTCAACCCTTCTTGCATACTGGATTCCCAACATAGGTCAACTCATGTTTGTCATGTTCAAATGCCCTGAAACATGGAAGGGCTTCTCATTTTTGGCTTTCAAAGATCTATGGCCTATAATCAAGCTTTCCCTTTCTTCCGGAGCAATGTTGTGGTAAAGATACTAGTATTACACCATCAATCTTTTAACATTATGCAGAACCTATGAACAGCTGATTAACTGATGGCTAACATTGAGTTACATGTGATTGTTTTACAGTCTTGAGTTATGGTACAACACAATTTTAGTTCTTCTAACAGGAAACATGACAAATGCCCAGGTCGCCATTGATGCTCTGTCCATTTGGTAACTCAACCTCACCAAACTCTACCGTTTCTTTTCCTTCTTAAGTCCGCTGTATCGTTGCTCTGGAGAACTCACACCATTTTTTGCAGCCTCAACATCAATGGATGGGAAATGATGATAGCGCTTGGATTCTTAGCTGCTGCCAGGTACTACTTCATTGACGGTCATAAAAATCTTGAAGCATTCAAATCAGCTGAAGGAATCATAAAAGAAACTTAATTTTGACTGATTGTACAGTGTGCGGGTGTCTAATGAGCTGGGTAGAGGGAGTTCAAGGGCTGCAAAATTTTCCATAGTGGTGACAGTAATGACATCATTTGGAATAGGGTTCATCCTATTCATCTTCTTCCTGTTCCTGAGGGAGAGACTTGCTTACATATTCACTACAAACCCAGAGGTGGCTGCAGCCGTTGGGGACTTGTCACCTTTGCTTGCCTTCTCCCTGTTAATGAACAGCGTCCAACCCGTGCTCTCTGGTAATATCTTCATTCGTCATAATATCCAGTTACATATTAAGAAATGGGGTTCATTATATTTATATATATCTTTCTTTCCTTGCTGGTTAAAAGGAGTTTCTATTGGAGCTGGTTGGCAAAGCATTGTAGCATATGTAAACATAAGCTGTTATTATCTGATTGGGATCCCTGTTGGAATTCTTCTCGGCAAAATCATCCATTTGCAAGTGAAGGTAACCTATCATTTGATGATATGATATATACTTTGTCTTCCCAGAAACGGGAAAAGGAATCTGATATATTATTATATGATCTGGTTTTTGCAGGGTATTTGGATTGGAATGCTATTTGGAACATTTGTTCAAACAATAGTGCTCATTATCATCACATTCAGAACTGATTGGGACAAGCAGGTATTGGACCCGTCTGTACTTTATATTCAGTCTGCATCATTTGTGAATTTTGATTATTTTCAAGTTGACTTGATTGAATTGGTAGCAGAATTTAAGGTAGCGTTTGCATAATGTACAGGTAGAGATTGCCAAGCGTCGTGTTAAGAAGTGGGCTGTTGGGGAAGCTGAAGAATGAAATGGTCAATTTGCTTATTGCTTTTCATCCAATTAGTGTGCGCGCGTGTGAAACGTGTTTTGCACAAACAAGCACTTCGTGTGTGTGTGAGAAACGTGTTTTGCACAATATATTTGTGTTGCTCATTGCTTTTCATCCATTTGTTCCTTACAAATTAAAAACGGAAAAATGAAGAAGAAGGAAAGCTTGCTACTTGCCCTTTATATGTTAATACAGATATAATGCATATTAGTTAGATATATTATGGATTTAGAAATCTTAAAAGTAAAATCATGCAATATAATACTAAAAAGAAGTGACAAATACTTTTCGTTGATTCAAGGCATATAGAAAAGTGTTGTAAGGAAAAGGACAGCAAAAAAAAAAGAGTGTAGGGTACGCCTTAGTTTACGTGTAAAGTTGATGCTGTAGATTAAATATAAGAAGGAACTGAGAAGTCACGTCAATTTTGGCCTTTACTAGAAGAGAATACGTCCAGTAGACCGAACATTGTATACGTGATTATTTTATTAAGTTTGTATCAAGAGCCGTGGAAAGATAGTAATAGAGAAAACTGAAAGAAAAGACAATGGCAATTCTGTGTTCGGCCGGCAAGACAGTGGCGATTTTAATTGTTAAATAAGGACATAACAAGGTTAATTAAAACTGATAGCAAATAAAAACTTAAGAATTAACCGAGCCAATAAAAAGTAACCCATCTTTTGTCTAGGCATGATGCGTTGATTGAGTTCATCATTGAGGCCGGCCTACTTCAAAATTAAGTTGCTTTTTTTATCGGGAAAATTTCATTGAGTTCAAAAGGATGAGATATAGTTTTACTCAACCAAAAAACTTTTTTAAACTTTATTATGTCCCCTGTATTAAAATGAAATTAAGTTTTGGGAGTATAAAGACAATAATATCTTAATTTTATTTGTCTTATAAATGTCCATATTTGTCTTATGAATTTTCATATTTATTTTGTAAATGGTCAAAATATTTTTAATTCCCTAGGTTATTTTTAAATCTTTTATTTATCTTGTAAATGCTCATATTTATTTTGTGAATTTTCATATTTGTCTTATAAATTGTCAAAATATTTTAAATTCATTAGGTTTTTTTGAATCCCTTTATTTATCTTGTAAATGTTTTTATTTGTTTTGTAAATGCTCTTATTTGTCTTGTAGATGCTCTTCTTAAAAAAAATAAAATAAAAGAAGAGCGTCATTGTCTTTTTACTCTCAAAACTTAATTTCATTTTGACCTATGGGGTTTAGTGAAGTTTCACAAAGTTTTGGGGTTGGTTAAAATTATGTCACATCATTGAAAGCTCAATGAAATTTTCCCCCTTTTTTTTTTCTGGCAATTCAACCCTTTTATAAAAAGGGTCAAGGGTAATTTTATCCTGTAAGTTTTTCGTGGGGCAATTATGCCCTTGCCGTTATCTCATTAATTTTAACCATTAATTGATCAAATATGCTGAGCTCGTAGTCCATATATCATCCATGTAATTTTTTTAAGGTACAAATTTGCCTTAAAAATTAATGTATCATCTACTTCATTTTTTTCAAAGTTAGATTTAAAATTTGCGCTATAAATTTGTACCTTAATAAAAATGATATGAATGACATATAAATTATTAATTCAGCATATTTGATCAACTAATATTTAAAATTGGTTGAGATAATGATAAAGGTAAAATTACCCCATTTTAACACTTTCGAAATAAAATGGTATTTGAAAAACTTTTGACGCAATTACCGTTTATAAAAGTATTATGTTATTCTATTACTAGGTCAGCTCATATTTCGATCCCATCATTCCCATTATTATATTTGCAAAATTTAATGCATGATGTATAAACAGAAGCGAGCAGAGTGAATGGCATGGGTCGATTTGGTGGCTCAATAAATGTAGTGTCAGTTTATTTATTGTATGGGGAAATGATCATTGTTTTGGAAATCAAACCGGGCGGTGGGTTTGAGTTGGAAGTCGGGCAATTGGTAGCCTGATTGGGCCGGTCTGATAGTTGAACCAATTTGACTGGTTTTATTTTTTTTTAAAATTAAAAAAATTAACTTAATTAATTTATTTTATTTTATTTAGAATTTTATATAAAATAATTCTGAAATCTTTATTTCTTTATCTGTCTAATTTTAAATTAGTTTTTATTTCATCCTGATTTGACGTATTAATCTTTAGCCTAATATCATGATTAGTTCAGCGACGGGTACAAATTTTAAAATCCTGAAAAAGATTGAAACTGTAAGGGCAAAATAAAATAAAAGAATATAATAGAAATGCTTGATCAGACAAAGGGCAAACCAAGTTTGACTTGCAGGAGGAGGAGTTCAAGTTGCATTCCTCAGTCCTCACACATCCTTTCTTGGGTCCCAAGGATTCAGCCCCTTCACATCACATCTCCGTAGTCACTCACGTTAAGGGCATAAAAAACTCCAGACTCTCTGCTCATTTGGCAGCATAAAAAAAAACGTGTTCTTTTTGAACATTTTTCTGTTGTTAAAAATAAAATTTTTCTTATATATTTATCTTAAAGATAATAAAAATACTTCTACAAAATTAAAACAAACAACCACTCTATCACTATCACTTTGGTCGTTTTTATAAATTTTAGTTCACATAATTCTTACAAGCTAAAGAAAGTTAATCCATTAAATATATCTTAAATTGATACATTTTTTTTAATTTTATACTTATTTATGAATGAATACAAAATTTATTTTATGCATTATATTTCACCTCCTCCTACTCGTCATGCATTTAACATGGCAAAATTGTAGCACTGTCATTAACTACCCTCTAGATGGATTTATAATAAGGACTAAAACTTTTTACTAAACTAGACTTGTAAAAAAGACCTGAATGGTATTAGTTTATGGAAATTCAGAAAATTTTAATAATACAAATTTAAAAAGTTTATAACTTTTTTACCTTGAAAAATTATATGATTAAAATCTAAATCTTCTCGTTATTGAGGTCTGAGTGTGTCAAATTAGCTTGTTGGAAGTAATATATTTCTGTATGTTTCCTTCCGTATTTATTTTTTTTATAAGAACTTAAAATTTAATTGCCTTAATCATTTTTATAAGAGTTATTTGAACATTTAATGAGTCTTTTTTTTTTTCATTTTTTTCTCTTGTTAATTATAGATATCGCGTTAATTAAAAGGTCGGTAGTATTTATATTTATTATCTTTTACTTGCACATCATAAATAAGGGCATACTTAAAAAAAAATTATTTCAGACACACTTATTATTTTTAACTAATTTTAACCACTTTTTTAAACCTCATAATTCAATTTTTAAATTCTTATAAAAATGACCAGATAGAGTATAAGATAAGCATATAGAAATCGTTGATGCCTAAAAACACATTTTTTTTTAGTTTTCCAAACAGTCACGAGGTTCAATTCCCATAATATAGAATCTTGTCATTTTTTTGGGAACCAAATCCAAGATGTATTCACTCCAATATTTTTTTTAAGAACCTAAAATTTAAATTAGCTTGGTTTTTTTAATATGAGCCCGACAAAAAATTGTCTTAATATTTAATAAGTTTTTTTTTTTCATTTGTGCCTCTCATTAATTATATAAGATGTATTAATAAAGGATTGATGATATTTATGTTGACTTTATTTCTCTCTCTTATTTGTTCCTTATAAATAATGGCATATTTGAAATTTTTTTTTTTTAAGACATACTGATTATTTTTAATTAATTTTAACTATTTTCTGAAATCATATAATTCAGTTATCAAGGCCGGATGAAATATTAAATTGGATTGAAATCCTGCCCTTCGACTTCGGGTTGGAATGGATCGCAATCAGTTCCATTGCCACAATGATTGGTCCCCTTTTCGGCGGGGTGGGAAATTAATTAAAACATCCAATAATACATGAGGATATTTCAATAACAGAAAATTAAAATTAAAAGTATTAATATAATCATGTACTCATAGCAATCTATTGCCCTATAATACTTTTAATTTTAATGGATTTAAAAAAATTAAAATTAAAAGTATTGATATAAATATTCATATCAAAGTATTAAGACATATTTTATTGCCCTATAATAACTGTAATATTGTATGTGGAAGAATACTTACATACAACAATTTTATTTAAAAATCAATAATAAAAATTTTAAAAATCTGCGTTTGAAAAATCTTATCAAATTATGTAGTAAGAATTTCCATGAAATCCCCTGAATAAGAAATCTCATGTATTATTATCGGACGACAAAAAAGACGTATAGAATTAGCGAAAATTTAGAAGATGACATATGCATGGTCACCCAAACGCCCATAAATAGTAAATTTTTACAGTTTTATAGTTATGAGTTAGATATTTAAAAAATTCAAAACACACGTCTTCCAATTGATGAACATGGGCATATTTAATTGCATCAAGCCGGGCCAAAGCTTCAGCCATGAATACTAATGTGGCTTCTATAATTCTAGAGGAACCATCAAGCATCCAACCATTTGAGTCCCACACCACAAAGGTTATAGCAGCTTTATTTTCTTCAGTAGAAAAGGAGCAATCAGTATTGATTTTAAGAGTATTACCTGTTGGCTTCTTCCATGCTACTTGTTCATGTTGCAAACTGTGTGCTTCTCGAATTCTATATTCCTCCTTTTCGAACCACCCTTGTGTGTCCCAATATTCTTGGAGATTCCTCCCTGCTTGAACAAAATTAAACATTGGGTCAAGAGTCACATTTTAAAAGATGAAGGCATTTCTTGCTGTCCAGATCTGCCATAGAGTCATTGCATACAGTGCCTTCTGCCATGCATCCAATTCTTGTCCCTCTAGGCATCTACTTACCCACTGCCTCACGTTTAAGTTCTCAAACTGGCTGGACCAACATGTTAAATTACTACCAAACCAGGTGGCCTGAGCCCCTTCACATGTACAGAAGAGGTGTTCCAGAGTTTCGGTCCGTTTATGGCATATCAGACATATGTCCGCCACACTGCACCTTCTCTTACTCAGATTCTGTAATGTGGGTAGTGCATTAGTCATAACCCTCCATACAAAATTTCTGACTTTATAAGGAGTTTTGAGACTCCAAATTTCTTTCCATACTCTCCTCTGTCCCTCATTTAAGGATGTAGGAATATTTTCAGTCCTTCTCAGAACATCCCTTCTAGTCACTCTATACCCTTCCTTCACTGAATACACACATCTCTTGCCTCCCGTCCATACCCATGTATCCTCTCTACTCCTAGGGGCAACATTTGTCTTACAAATGGCCTCCTTCTCTCTTTCAGTTATCCATCCTTCAATGGCCATTAACTCCCAACCTCCCCCATTTATTAAATCAGCCACTTTCATATTTCTTAAGGACTCATGGAGACATAGAGAGAAAAGTCTTTTCCTGGGCAGATCACTAAGCCAGGGGTCTTGCCATACTTGAGCCTTCCTCCCATTCCCAATACACAAACAAATTTTATCTTCCAGGACTTTTCTACCCTCTAGAATGCTTGACCATAACCATGAAGCCCTCCTTCCCTTCCTTGCATCTAAGAAGCTTCCCCTAGGAAAATATTTGGCTTTCAAAACCCTTGCCCAGACCTGATTAGGATATTTTAATATCCTCCATCCCACCTTCGCTAATAATGATAAATTAAATGCTTTAAAGTCCTTGAACCCCAAACCCGCCCTCTAACTTGTGTCTTTTCAATTTTTCTATGGCTACCCAATGAATTTTCTTTTTCTCCCCATCATTCTTCCACCAGAACTTTGACACTATACTATCCAATATTTGCTGCACATTTTTTGGATACAAGAAACACGACATAGAGTAAACGGGAAAGGAATTAGCAACTAACTTAATAAGCACTTTCCTTTCCGTCTCTGAGAGGTAGTTTTTTCTTCAACCCTGGACTATTTTTTCCATTCGGTCTATCACAAAGTTGAGAGCCTGAGATTTTAATCTACCCCATATCCCCATATAATGGGTAGCCCCAAATAGTTCCCTGGGATATCTACAACATGAACTTGGAAAATATGACCGATCTCTTCTTGAGTTAATTCTGGTGTATTTTGTGAAAAATATAGACATAACTTGTTGTAATTAATTGCCTATCCTGAGGACTCACAATAGAGATCAATTATTTCTTTCAGGTTCCTACAGTAATTAAAATAAGCATGGAGAAAGAATACGGAATCATCCACAAAGAAACGGTGGGAGGTTTCCGGACCACCTCTTCCAATTTTAACCCCTCTCAACTGCCCCCCCCCCCTATTCTTTTCCATCAACCTTGAGGGCACATTATTTACAATGATGAACAAGTATAGAGACAAAGGATCTTCCTGTCTAAAACCTCTTTGGGGTATCATTTTAGCCACTCGTTTACCCGACAAAATAATTGAGAACTGGAACTGAGTTAAGACACCACAAAATCCTTTCCACCCATTCCTTTGCAAACCCCAATTTTAGAAGCTTAGCACATAAAAAATCCCGCTCTATTTTATCATATGCCTTATTCATATCCAATTTTAGAGCCACTTCACAAATTCCTTGTCTCTTCAGTTTCATGTGATGGAAAATTTCATTAACCACAACTATATTGTCCTGAATTAATCTATTAGGTACAAACGCTCTTTAGCTTTTGTCAATCAGCTTGTTCAAAAGGGGTTTTAATCTATTAGTCAAACATTTGAAAATATTTTATAGACAAAGTTACAGAGACTTATTGAACTATAATTACTCACAGACTCAGGACAATCAACTTTGGGATAGCAAATAAAAACTTGAGAATTAATCGAGGCAATAAAAAGTAAACAATCTTTTGTCCAGGCATGATGCGTTGATGAGTTCATCATTGAGGGCAGGCCTACTTCAAAATAAGTTGTTTTTTATTGGGAAAATTTCATTGAGCTCCAAAGGACGACATATAATTTTATTTAACTCCCAAAACTTTCTTGAATTTCATCGTACCTCTTAAATTAAAATGAAATTAAATTTTGGGTATAAAGACAATGATACTCTTACTTTATTTATCTTGTAAATACCCATATTTATCTTATGAATTTTCATATTTATCTTATAAATAACCAAAAAATTTTAAATTCTCTAGGTTCTTTTGAATCCATTTATTTATCTTGTAAATACCCATATTTATTTTATGAATTTTCATATTTATCTTGTAAATAGCCAAAATATTTTAAATTCACTAGGTTCTTTCTAATATCTTTATTTATCTTGTAAATGTCTTTATTTGTTTTATAAATATTTTTATTTGTCTTGTAAATGCCCTTATTTGTCTTATAGATACTCTTCTTAAAAAAATAAATAAATAAAAGAAGGGCATCTATTTCACCATTAAAACTTAATTTCATTTTGACCCATAGGGTGTAATGAAGTTTCACGAAGTTTTGGAGTTGACTCAAATTATGTCACATTATTGGGAGCTCAATGAAATTTTCCCTTTTTTATCTGACAATTTAACCCTTTTATAAAAGGATTTAAAGACAATTTTACCTTGAAAGTTTTTTGAAGGGCAATTTTGTATCGGAAGTGTCAAAAGGGGGCAATTTTGCCCCTATCGTTATTTCATCTAATTTTGACAGTTAGTTGACCAAATATGCTGAACTAGTAGTCCACATTTATCCACATCATTTTTTTAAGGTGCAAATTTACCTCGAAAGTTCATCTATCATCTACTTCATTTTTTTTAAAGCTAGATTTAAAATTTCCGCGGCAAATTTGCACTTTAACGAAAATGACATAGATGACATATGAACTATCAGCTTAGCTTAATGTATTTGATCAACTAATATATAAAATTGATCAAGATAATAGTAGGGTCAAAATTACCTTTTTTTTATTTTAACTCTTCCAAGATAAAATTATCCTTAAAAAACTAGTGGGGCAATTACCGCTGTAAAAGTATTATGTCAATCTTCTATTCCTAGGTCAGCTCGTATCGCGACCCCATCATTCACATTATCATATTTGCAAAATTTAATGCATGATATATAAAGCTGGTGGCTAAAAACAGAAGTGAGCAGAGTAAATGGCATGGTTGGATTTGGTGGTAGCGTTAGTTTATTTAATGTATGGGAGAGCAAATGGCTAAGAAATTATCAGTGTTTTGAAAACCAAATCGGGGAACGGGTTTTGGATGCGAAGCTGGTTAATTGGTGGTTTAATTGATCCGATTTAGTAGTTGAACCAATTTAAGCGGTTTAATCTTTTTTAAATTTAAAAAAATTAACTTAATTCATCTTTTTAAATTTTATTTAGAATTTTATAAAAATAATTTTAAAATCTTGACTTTTTTTTATCAATCTAATCCTGAGTTAATTTCTATTTGATTTTGATTTAACTCACTCACCCTTAACCCAATTTCATAACTTTCAAAACCTTGGTAACGATGGGTATGTTTGTTTTAGTGATTCGATTACTTATAAGTTGCTTTTTAATAGTGATTTACGGTATACGAAGTAAGTATGTGAGAGGAGTTGTCTCTCGATTTACGTAAAAAGCAACTTATAAGTTTTTATAAGCTCAAACAAACATGCTTGATGAAAACGGTAAGAGCAAAATAAAATAAAGAGTAAAATATTCTAACCTCCCCTCTGTTTTACCTTAATTACACAGACCTCCCCTCTATTTTGGAAACTAAACCTCCCTTAAAACTAAAATATATGTTACACAAACCTCCTTTATAGTTTGAGATTCTATTTCCATCCACCCAAACCGTTAGTTGACCGTTAAGTTTGACTTTTAAACTTTTTTTAACCAAAATGCCTTTCTTCAGTATTAGAATTATTTATATATATAGGGGCTAATAAAAATTTATACAACCATAAATTTATTCTATTAGATTCTCTAACTTTCTAATTTTTTAAAAAATTTATTAATTTTGATATTATAAATTAATTTTGACTTAAAATGTATATTAAACACATATTTTTATCAAATATAATAAACTATATAAGTATGAGATTGTATGTGTCATTTAAATTTATAATTTAATATTTTTTTTCACAAATATTTATAAACACATTTGATCAAGCATATTTTTATTTAAAATCTTGCTTGAATATTCAAAGTTTGTGATATTTACATTAACCAATCTTAAAATCATCAAATAGATAACTACTTGTAAAGATAAAAATAGAAATTAAGGAATAGATAAAAAAAACTTTTAAATTCTTTAAAACAACTTTAGTCAAAATGTGCAAGAAAAAATAAGTTTAATTAAAAAAAATATATTTTTGGAAGCTTTTTACAATATTCTTAACCGAGTTAACTGTTTAAATTTAAATGTATATTTTAAAAATAGAAGGGAGATCTGTGTAATTAAGGTAAAATTGGAGGATAGTCAGAATATTTTACTCTACAATAAAAGAATAGAAATGATTGATCCGACAAAGAGCAAACCAAGTTTGACTTTCAGAGGGGCAGTCCAAGTTGCATTCTTCAGACATTATTTCTTGGTTCCAAAGGATTCAGCCCCTTCACATCACATCACGGGAGTCCCTCACGTTAAGGGCAAAAAAAAACTCCAGACTCTGTACTCATTTGGCAACATAAAAAACACGTGCTCTTTTCTGAACACTTTCTTGTCAAAAAAATAAAAGGAAAATTATGAAAATATCCCTTATTGACAGTTTATTTATCAAATAGAACCTTCATATATGGATTATCTTCCATGTGTGCAGAATATCTTCCATATACATATGTAAAAATCTTCACCTGTGTATAAAATCTTGCCTTCATGTGCAGATATCTTCCTAGATCCCATTTACATTCTTCGGACATTCTTTCTTGGTTCCAAAGGATTCAGCCCCTTCATCTTCACATCACATCACGGGGTCCCTCACGTTAAGGGCCAAACAAACTCCAGACTCTTTCCTCATTTGGCAACATAAAAAACAAGTGCTCTTTTCTGAACACTTTCTTGTCAAAAAAAAAAAGGGAAAATTAGGAAAATATCCTTCATTGACAATTTATTTATCAAATAGAACCTTCATATATAGATTATTTTCCGTGTATGCAGAATATCTTCCATATACATGTGTAAAAATCTTCACCTATGCACAAAATCTTACCTCCGTGTGCAGATATCTTCCTAGGTCCCATTTGATAAATAAGTTGCCAATGAAATCTTTTTTTCACAATTCTCCCAAAACAAAACTCTTTTTGCATACTTATCTTAAAAGGAATAAAAATATTTCTAAAAAATTAAAACAAACAATCACTCCATCACTTTGGTTGTTTTTATAAATTTTAGTTCACATAATTCTCACAAACTAAAGAAAGTTAATTCATTAAATATATATTAAATTGGTACATTTTTTTAATTTTATACTTATTTATGAATGAATAAAAAAATATTTCATGCATTGTATTTCACCTCCTTCTACTCTTTATGCATTTAATATGGTAAAATTGTAACACTGTCATTAACTATTCTTTATATGGATTTATAATAAGGATCAAAACTTTTTTCCAAACTAGACTTGTAAAAAAGACCTGAATGGTATTAGTTCATGGAAATTCAGAAAATTTTAATAATACAAATTTAAAAAGTCTATAACTTTTTTACCTTGAAAAATTGTATGATTAAAATCTAAATCTTCTCGTTATTGAGGTCTGAGTGTGTCGAATTAGCTTGTTGGAAGTAATATATTTCTGTACGTTCCCTTCGGTACTTTTTTTTTAAAATAAGAACTTAAAATTTAATTGTCTCAATCATTTTTATAAGAGTCCCATAAGAGTTGTTTGAATATTTAATGAGTTTTTTTTTTTCATTTTTTCCTCTTGTTAATTATAGATATTGCTTTAATTAAAAGGTTGGTAGTATTTTTATTTATTATCTTTTACTTGTCCATCATAAATAAGGACATATTTGAAAAAAAATTTATTCCATAGACATTTATTATTTTTAATTAGTTTTAATGACTTTTTTAAACTTCATAATTTGGTTTTTAAGCTCTTATAAATAGGACCGGAGAGAATATAAGATAAGCAAATAGAAGGTGTTTATGCCTAAGAACACATTTTCAAATGTTTTTGAGTTTTCCAAACAAGCACGAGATTCAATTCCCAAAGTATAGAATCTTGTCATTTTTCTGGGAACCAAATCTAAGATGTATTCCCTCCAATTTTTTTTTTTAAGAATATAAAATTTGAATTGGTTTAGTTTTTTTAATAAAATCCTAACAAAAAATTGTCTTAATATTTTATGAGTTTTTTTTTCATTTTTTCCTCTCATTAATTATATAAGATGTATTAATTAAAAGATTGATGATATTTATGTTGATTCTATTTCTCTCTCTTATTTATTCTTTATAAATAATGACATATTTAAAAAAAATTATTTTACGACATATTTATTATTTTTAACTATTTTTTTAAAATCGTCTAATTCAGTTAACTGTTATAAAAAAGGACGCATGGAATACTAAATTGGATTGAAATCCTGCCCTTCGACTTTGGGTTGAATGGATCGCAATCAGTTCCATTACCACATTGATTGGTCCCCTTTTTGGCGGGGTTGGAAATTAATTAAAACATCCAATAATACATGAGGATATTTCGATAACAGAAAATTAAAATTAAAAGTATTAATATAATCATGTACTCATAGCAATCTATTGCCCTACAATACTTTTAATTTTAATTTTAATGAATTTACAAAATTAAAATTAAAAGTATTCATATAATCATGTACTCATAACAATCTATTGCCCTACAATACTTTTAATTTTAATGAATTTACAAAATTAAAATTAAAAGTATTGATATAAATATTCATATCAAAGTATTAATACATATTTTATTGCCCTATAATAACTGTAATATTGTATGTGGAAGAATACTTACATACAACAATTTTTTTTCCGATTACATTACATACAACAATTTTATTTAAAAATCAATAATAAAAATTTAAAAAATATGTGTTTGAAAAATCTTATCAAATTATGTAGTAAGGATTCCCCTGAGATCCCCTGAATAAGAAATCTCATGTATTATTATCGGACGACAAAAAAAACGTGTAGAATTAACGAAAATTTAGAAGATGACATATGCATGATCACCCAAACACCCATAAATAGTAAATTCTTACAGTTTGTAGGTATGACTGTATGAGTTAGATATTTAAAAAATTCAATCTAACGGATATTCATTTACGCATCATGCCCTTAATCATTTGTGTTGAAAATAGAATAATTATCTTTAAATATATGAAATTAATAGGGATAGTTTACAAAAATTATAAATTTAAGAGGCATTGTTAATTGAGATTTAAAACTTAAAAAATCAAAGTAAATTTATTAACTCCTTACATTTATCCCCACTGAAAGGAGGACAAATAGAGTCACCCGTTTTTTTTTTTTTTTTCACTTTTGTAAAACGTAGCCGGCTATCTTCCAGGGGCTCGTGTATTTTAGCGTATGTTATGTGTCTGTTTTCTAGTATATTTAATACTCCGCGTGCAAACTCGTGACGTGTCAAATTTCTCTTCCTATTCTTTTATATATGAAATATGATGACCACATTAAAGATTCTCACCATTATCACCTCCATTATATTTGGTACGACCATCCACCAGTTTGAATACTTGACCAGAAATATTGTGGGTTAAATTATGTTAGTCCTTTTTTTTCCTTGCCAAAAATTGTTGGTCAAATGTTTAATGGTCACTACTTTAGTGACTGTAAGGCTTTCAGTTTCGCTATGATTTTATGTAGAGGATAAATCTCAACTTTAAATTAGCTTTTTATCAATTTAAAACTTAATTAATCCTAGTCAAACAGCTATAATCTGGGAATATACTCAATGATTAAGCGGAGGAGTGAAAAAGAGGCAAACATAATACGGTTAAGCTTTCTGAAACAATGACCAAGGAACTTTTTGTGACGGAGTGGAACTCAACTACTAGCTGCCAAGAGCATTTTGCATTTAGTCATGGGAAGGACTATGCTGCTTCGCTTTCTATTTCTTTAAATAAAGTGGCCGTAAAGTCGTAAACAATTTCTCTTTCAGTTCCCATCGAAGAAAAAAGTCAAAAACTCATTATATAATTGGAAATAAAAAACCTATACCTCAACATGTGCATCATTAAAAGGGAAAGCACAACAAAAGCTTGCTATTTTCGCTTGGAGAAAAATGGAAGAATCTGCAAGAAATCTGCTGAGTGAAGAAGATGATGAGCTGCCTCTGATAAAAAGAGTATGGAAGGAGTGTAAAGTGATGTGGATAGTAGCAGCTCCAGCCATATTCACTCGAGCTTCCACCTTCGGCATCAATGTCACAAGCCAAGCTTTTGTTGGTCATATTGGCTCCAAAGAGCTCGCTGCCTTCGCTCTCGTCTTCACTGTTCTTATCAGATTCGCCAATGGTATTCTGGTACCTGATTTCCTAAATTTACCTCCTTTAATCTCCCTAGATATTATAACATTTTGATAATGTTCTGATTATGATACTCTCCACTAGGGTACTTATGTCGATCAATGAAAGATGAGCTGTTCATTCTCATTTCAATATTTCATATTTCTCAAATTCATGAGTTTTCCAATATTCTTGGAATGATGAAGTCGGTCTCCTGTTTGATAATATTCTCGATCTTATGTCTAGTTCGGGATGGCCAGTGCATTATCCACTCTGTGTGGACAAGCGTATGGTGCCAGAAGATATGGCATGATGGGAGTGTATCTTCAACGATCATGGATAGTCTTATACTTAACTTGCTTCCTTCTTCTTCCCTTGTTCTTCTTCACTACCCCAATTATGAAGATGTTGGGCCAAGATGAAAGCATTGCTGATGTGGCAGGAACAATTTCTCTCTGGTCCATCGCTGTTATTTTTGCCTATGTTTTGTCATTCACCTTCCAGACATTCTTGCAATCTCAGAGCAAGAACGTTGTTATATCATTCTTGGCTGCTTTCTCCATCGCCATTCATATATCTCTGTCGTGGCTTTTGACTGTCAAGTACAAGCTTGGGATACCTGGTGCAATGATTTCAACAATTCTTGCTTATTGGATACCCAACATTGGCCAATTTATATTTGTGACATGTGGTTGGTGTCCTGAAACGTGGAATGGCTTCTCCTTTTTGGCTTTTAAAGATCTTTGGCCTGTGGTCAAGCTCTCTCTTTCATCGGGTGCCATGTTGTGGTAAGTGTATATATGATCTAGTGGGTTTTGCCTGATTGTTTTTTAATTTGAAATCAGGTATTTTAACAGCTAACAGCTAATATATATAGGATTTGGGTTTTGTTAATTTCTGCAGTCTAGAGCTCTGGTATAACACAATATTGGTTCTATTAACTGGGAGCATGAAAAATGCAGAGGTTGAAATTGACGCTCTTTCTATATGGTAATCATTTTGTCATCTTAACATGTTCTTAGTTTATGTTGAGCTCACTGCATGAATGACTAGTATAGACAGGCTTTTCACTCTCTAAAGATGAGATCTTCAATTATTACTACTGCAGCCTCAACATCAATGGATGGGAAATGATGATATCTTTTGGGTTTCTGGCTGCCGCTAGGTAATCACATTCTTTCTTTCTTTCCCTTTTACAACGTCTGGTCCTAAATATAAGATAGAGTTAATTTTTATTTTAAGAAATTAAGGAAGTTAAATAAATTACTTGATCATATCATATGTTATATATCATTAGTTACCTGCAAAATGGAAACGGTCACGAACTCATGGTGATATACATGTGTGTGTGTGAAGCAAAAGGTTGATTATATTGGAACTATGTTTATATATAAATGTGTAGTGTTAGAGTGTCAAATGAGCTTGGGAGAGGAAGCGCCAAGGCAGCCAAGTTATCAATAGCAGTGACGGTGATGACATCATTCACGATAGGGTTCCTTCTGTTCTTATTCTTCTTGTTCTATAGGGAACGACTCGCTTACATATTCACTGCAAATGAACAAGTGGCGGCTGCAGTTGGAGACTTGTCTCCTTTGCTTGCTTTCTCTATATTACTAAACAGTGTTCAACCTGTTCTCTCTGGTACGCTCATATATATATATATATATGTACACACACTACCTTCGGCTCTTAATATAATATATCCGGTTGATTTTTTTTGGAAAAATCAAGAAAATTAAATAAATTACTTTAAATATTTATATTCTTTATATCAAATTAATTTATTTGACTTATAAATTGATATATAATCAAATGAAACACAACATGTGTTATGATTAACTAGCTTATTTAGCTTTTTTAACCTCTCTGAAAAAATTTAACTAGATCTTATACTCCCTTCGGTTCTAATTATAAGACAAAGTTGACTTTTTGGAGAAATTAAATTACTTTAGAGTATTTATATTTTTATTTTTTTCTCCAAACTAATTAGTTTGACTAATAAACTAATATATAATCTAAGAATACATAACATATTATATGATTAAGTAACTTATTTAGCTTCCTTAATCTCTCTAAAAAAAATTAGTCTTATCTTATATTTAAGACCGAAAATAGTATTAAGGACCCAAGGGAGTATACATCTTTATGCTTGCTGATAGATTTCATGAAGGGTAACCAATATCGTAGTTGAGTTTAGGACATGTGTTGAATCAAATGAAAGTATCACTTGAGTTGAATTGAACAGGAGTTGCTGTAGGAGCAGGGTGGCAGAGCATTGTAGCATATGTGAACATAGGTTGTTATTACATCATAGGAATCCCAGTTGGAGTTGTACTCAGTAACATTCTCCATTTGCAAGTCAAGGTACGTAAATATTTAATTAAGCCTTTTTTTTAAAATTATGTAAGAGGCTCCTCATGACATATATAATGAAGCATTTGAAGCTATTAAGGTGACTTTTAATATGTAGGGAATCTGGATTGGGATGTTATTTGGGACGTTGGTTCAGACAATTGTGCTAACAATTATTACCTACAAAACTGATTGGGACGAGCAGGTACATATATATGTGCGCGCGCGCGCGCGCTCTCGCAATTTCACCTCTTTAATTAACAGTTATGTGTTTTCTAGCTAGAAGAACTTTGATGTGATTAATCACATGCTTATATATATATATATATAGGTAGTATTGGCTAGACGTCGCGTTAACAAGTTTTCTGTGGACGTTGAGGAAGCAGACACGAGAACTGAAGGATAATTAACTTAAAATGTTCAACAGTTTGACGCGTGGTGTACTGGTTAATTACAACTAAGCTTTTAAGTAAGATTATTATGTGTTGGTCATATGTATCTTGGTCCCGCCAAATAAAGTGGAACTTGCATGATGAGAGCGTCATATATGGATTAGTTCTCGATCGTTATAAGAATTTAGAGGATTATTTCGACTAGCCTTCGCAAATATGAAGCAAATCTGTAAGTGTAACCTCTCATAAAGGAAATAGATAATTGTGAGGTTAATTCAAGTGTTTGTTAGCTGACATCTTTCAAGAAATTATTGATTAATTAGTAGCAATAAAAAATACAAAAATAAAAAATAAAACATATATTAGAATTAAATCTCAACAGTCTAAAGGCTATTATTATAAATTTATAATCCGCACCTAACTATGAGGAGTTATCTATCACTATTACAGAATCACAGATATATGGCAGTTATTATCAACTATAAATCATGGTTTTGAATTGTAATATATGCAGGCGCTATATATGCTCAGGGTAGATAAAAAATGGTTCCGAACCATGATTTATATAGTATCTACTATAACGGTTATAATAAAATACTCGTTATGTATTAAGGCTTGGTAAAATCACAATATGTATAATGCTAGCATAATAAATTATGGGTTCAAGTAAACAACATTATACATTTGTAATATACATAATGGTGTTTAAACAAAAACCGCTATATATAGTATAGACATATATAACGGGTGTTATATTGTAACTGTTATTTATTTGGTAAAAATGCTAACGGTTTTAATTAAACAACGTTATATATAGTGTGTAAATAAATCAAGGTTTTTAAATAAGAATCATATGTTAAGTTTTGAGGAAATTTTTTTTTTTTTTGAAAAAATGGGAGCTTCTGATCCTTTTGGTATGCCCCCCATGCACGAAATTGTATACAAATTTGTAAATATATTTACAGTCATTCATGAATATATACATTAAAATCAAAAGGTTAAAACCTATATATAATATATAAATGAGATAGAGTTTCTGTTTTGCTGGTTAGACTTGACTATATAATAGAACAGAACCTCACATATCGAGTATAGCCATACAATTTAAGATAAATAAAGACATTTTTGATTTTAAGGTTAGGTTCAATGAAACTCCCTACCATAAAAGACTCAAGGGATATGAAAGGTCAAAAGTCAATCAACGTCCATGTAATTAATATATTCACAGCAAGTCTATTCTTTATTAATTTTCGGTTGCTTTTTTACCAAAAAAAATTGGTTACTCTATATTCAAGTGTATAATGCATGCATGAATATATAATAATACATAGAATCCAGATTCCCATAAACATCTTTCCCCTTTATGTTACATAATCTAGGCACATGCATGCATATCCATCCACTTTTCTATTTTGAACGAACGCGCGTTCGTAGTAACACATTTATTAACTTTTAATTTTCACTATCAATTCATATACCTTAATCAAAATTTTGAAACATTTGCTGTCTACATAAAAGTAACTATTCAGCTCTTCCCTGTTTTTTCCAAAGGGCTCGCACTCATAATCTTAACGAGTAAATTGTATTATTTCCACTCAACTTAATTAACCGCTGTTATACGATAAGTATATCTATTTTTTTATACATTTTTTCTAGAAAATCAGATATTTTGAATCAAATAAATAAAAACAAGAATAAAATTCTCAATTAAATTTCATTCTTTTTCTTATTTTACCTTTCTATTTTAAATGATATATTCTAATATTTATGGATTGTAATAATATAAAATATTTAATGCTTACATTTTAAAAAAGGGAATTTCCAAGAATCGTGTGCAAGGAGCATGCATCTGATGATCTAGTTATGAATAGGATTGGATCATTCCAACGGAATAATTTTCATTTTCCTTTTGTTTACAAATGCTATCAACTTTAAATTAGAAAATCAAATAAGGATGGCCATATGTATATTGGCTCTAAGGAATATGGCTGGCTCTTCTCTTGTCTCTATTCTTCTTTGAAAAACCCCTGTACAACATCAACGTGCATTAAGTGGAAACACATCACAAGGTACAAAAGCAAGCTTTTTGGCTCTCAAAGATCGATGGAAGAATCAGGAATAGAGGTGGTGAGATCAGAAGAAGATGAGTTGCCTCTGATAAAAAAGGTATGGAAGGAGTGTCTGGCGATGTGGGTAGTAGCAGCTCCAGCCATATTCACTCGAGCCTCTACCTATGGCATTAATGTTACGAGCCAAGTTTTTATCGGTCATATTGGCTCCAAGGAGCTCGCTGCCTTCGCTCTCTCCTTCACTGTTCTTATGAAATTCGCTAATGGTATCATGGTATGCTTTCCTAATAAATTCGCCTCCCTTTTCCCTCGGGGCAGGGGTGCTGGTCCTGTTGCCCCTCAATTTTGGACACTTTCTAAAAAAATTTTATGATTATTTTGATCATTTGATTCTATATGAAATAAGAGAAAGTTTAACGTTTTATTTTATGAATAAAAAATGGAGATATTTTTAATTTTTAACTATTTTTGAAAGATTTAAAACTCCAAATAAATTAAATCTTTGAAAACAGTTTCTCTTCTTTCTTTTTTTTTTCATAAAACGTCAAAATATCATTCATGTCATATTAAATCTAATGATTAAAAGAATCATTAAAAAAAAATTTAGAAAGTGTCTCAAAATTGAGGAGCGGAACCAGGCACAGCACTTAAAGTGCTGCAGCCCACTGCTTCCTTTTCCCTCTTTCTTTTATTTATTTATTCATCATGATATTCACCTGTTTGATGTAATGTTCTCTTAAATCTTAATTTCTAGTATGGAATGTCCAGTGCGTTGTCCACTCTTTGTGGACAAGCGTATGGTGCTAAAAGATATGGCATGATGGGAGTGTATCTTCAACGATCATGGATGGTCTTATTCTTCACTTGCTTCCTTCTTCTTCCCCTGTTCATCTTCACAGCCCCGATTATGAAGATGTTGGGCCAGGATGAGGGAATTGCTGATGTGGCAGGAATTATTTGTCTGTGGGCCATCCCTGTCCTTTTTGCCTATGTTTTGTCGTTTACCTTCCAGACATTCCTGCAATCTCAGAGCAGAAACTTTGTTATATCATTCTTGGCTGCTTTCTCTGTCGCCATTCACATACTCCTGTCGTGGCTTTTGACTATCAAGTACAAGTTTGGGGTACCTGGTGCAATGATTTCAACAAGTCTTGCATTTTGGATACCCAACATTGGCCAATTCATATTTGTCACATGTGGTGGTTGTCCTAAAACGTGGAATGGTTTCTCCGTTTTGGCCTTCAAAGATCTGTGGCCTGTGGTCAAGCTCTCTCTTTCATCAGGAGTCATGCTGTGGTGAGTGTGTATGAACAAGTGGGTTTGTTTGGTTATTTTTTTCGAAAATGAAGTATTATATATAACAGCTAATAGCATTCGGGTTTTGTTAATTTCTTCAGTTTAGAGGTCTGGTATAGCACAATATTGGTCCTATTATCTGGTAGCATGAAAAATGCAGAGGTTCAAATTGACGCTCTTTCTATATGGTAATCATTCTGAATCATTTTGGCATATTATTGTGCTCCTAGTTTATGTTGATCTGAATGCATGAATGACAGGTAACAGATAGTCTTTTCGCTCTCTAAAGATGAAATCTTTCATTATTGCAGCATCAACATCATTGGATGGGAATTGATGATAGCCTTTGGTTTTCTGGCTGCAGCTAGGTAATTAATGGTGGCCTTCTTTCTTTCTTTCCTTAATTTATATATATCTATGGTTGATTAAGTCATTGTATCAGTCACCAACTGTTCATAAATTTACCTGCAAAATGAAACTGTCAAGAACTGTTTATAAATTGTGTACGTTTTGAAAGAGGCATCCATTTTTGTCATAGATGTGTGTGTGTAATTCAATATATAGTTTGATTAATATGTTTATATATAAATTAATTAATATGCAGTGTGAGAGTGTCAAATGAGCTTGGGAGAGGAAGCGCCAAGGCTGCGAAGTTCTCAATAGTAGTGACAGTGGCAACATCATTCACAATAGGGTTCCTTCTATTCTTATTCTTCTTGTTCTTTAAGGAACGACTCGCTTACATATTCACTACAAATCAACAAGTGGCAGCTGCAGTTGGAGATTTGTCACCATATCTTGCTTTCTCCATATTGCTAAACAGTGTTCAACCTGTTCTCTCTGGTACATCGATATATATATACACTACATCCATTCTTTGATATAAAACTCAGTTGATTTTTTTTGGAGAGATTAAGGAAGCTAATTAAGTTACATTAAAGTGTTTATATTTATGGTTCTTGTTTAGACTGATTTACTTGACTTATAAACTGATATATAATCTAATGATGCACAACATATATTATGATTAAGTAATCTATTTAACTTTTTAAAAAAAATCAACTAAAAGACCAGAATTAGTATTTAATATTTGTTCTATGATATAGTTCATTTGAGTGTTTAATAGTGATCAATTCTGTAATTATATAGGAGGTTACAGGTTTGATCCCGTTATAACCTAGTGGCATTAAAACTCTCATGTCGGTGTAGAAGGTCACGGGTTTGATCTTAAAACCTCATACCATTAGTGTGTGCCCTCTAATTCGGAAAGAAAGATAGAGGACTGTATTAAATCAAAGAAAATATCATGTGAGTTTGAATATTTGAAACAGGGGTTGCTGTAGGAGCAGGGTGGCAAAGGATCGTGGCATATGTGAACATAGGGTGTTATTACATCATAGGAATCCCTGTTGGTGTTATACTCGGTAAGATTCTCCATATGCAAGTCAAGGTACGTACGTACGTCATTAAGCTTTTTTCATCCATGAGAGCCTCCTCGTGATTTGTAATGAAGCATTTGAAGATATCAAGGTGGCTTTAAACATGTAGGGAATCTGGATTGGCATGTTATTTGGGACATTGGTTCAGACAATTGTGCTCATAATAATTACCTACAAAACTGATTGGGACGAGCAGGTACAAATACATGCACTTTCACCTCTTCAATTAACAGCTATATATGTGTGTGTGTGTGTTTTCTAGGTAGAAGAAACATTTGTATTTTGAAATGACGTTAAAGATGATTATCGATAATGTGATTAATCACATGCATATAAATATATATATATATATATATATATAGGTGGTATTGGCTCGACGTCGCGTTGACAGGTATTCTGTGGACGACGGTGAAGAAACAGACACGATCTGATGGATAATTTGATTAGTGTAAGCAGCGTCCATATATAGTTTGAAACGTCGTAGAACTAAGAATTTAAATAAGATTATTATATGTTGGTCATATATATATGTTGGAATATGACTGATCCACCCTTGGTGGATCAGGCCTAAGCCCATTTCAATTGGGGCTATTATAAAATTATGGAAAAGTATGGGTCCAATTAAGGAGTTTTATCCTTATGATTTGAATTTCAAATCATAATAACTCTCATACGTATTATAAGGGGTTATTATCAGTTTTGGTGAGACAGAGACAGAAAACAACATCGGAAGAAAACTTCCAAAAACTCCTTTCTCCCTGGGTCCTCTTCTCCAATGGTGAATCTACCGTATAACGTGATCAGAGTCCGAATTAGTGCTCCGATCTCGTGTGGGTACTCAATTAGTCAACGGATTCTAGGTACACCCGCAATCCTACAATATACATATATATATTGTATATGGTGGAGTTGCATGACATCAGTCCCGCCAAATAAAGTGGACGCTGTCCTTAACATACATGAGTGTTATATATACGAAGCTGTTGTCGTGAATGGAGATAATGTACGTGGATTTGAAATGTTAAAAGTATCTAAACTAGTCCATAATGTCCTTAATTTTAATGAAGAAATTAAACCATAAGATGGATGTTATATTAAGGATTGAAAGTAGTGCAACGAAACTATATAGAAAGCAGTACCATTACGTGCAGAGTTTATAGCCACTAAGATGACGCAGAGGGCCTTAGGCGATGAGTATGGTGCAAGATCAATTTGTTTTGAGTTTAATAATTACTCAATACTAATTGATTAAACTTATAATCATTAATGTAAATCAACATGTTATAAATGGCATGTTTGTTTGAAGATTAAAAAGATGATTTTAGTTAGATTAAATCTGAGAAAGCTGTTGGAAAAACTTAATTAGTTGAACGCAAAAATTAATTTTCGATTACTTTCTTTTATTTATCGAAAAAATGGATACTTTCCCTTCAAATATATAAAGCATGCATAAATATATATAATAATACATAGAATCCGACTTCCATATAAATCACTTTTAATTCCCTTTATCTTATGATTTGGGCAAATGCATCAATCTCATATTTTGACGGTGTGAAGGTGTTTGTATATGGTATATTAAATTTTTTTACAATTATTCAGTATTTAATAACATACCTTAATATAAATTTGAGTATTTTCAGCCTCAGTAAAAGTATAGCGTTCCAGTATTTTTTTTTTTTTTATTTTCTGAAAAGGCTCAAACTCGATCATAGCCTGAAAGAGTCTTGTATTGATCTTGACACTCAACTTAATCGTTGTTATACAAAAGGTATATCTATTTTCATCTCTTTTCCGTAGAAAAATCAGATCATCAAATTTTTTTTTTTTTTAATGTTCATATAGAGCTAATGATGATGGAGTTTTAAGCCTGTCATTTTTGATAAAAAGAAGCTATAAGCCCCTCATGAATTCAAGTGATAGTGTGTTGAAAGAAGTGGCAGAAGAAGAAAGACCGGATTGGGAACTAGAGTTTATGATTTATGACGAGACGAACGTTTTATGGTCTATAAATTATGTGGGCGTTTAATATAATAATATGCAGGGAATCTTATTATTTGGGAGTTGGGACATTGATTTTTCACACAATAGTTGTAGCTAGCTGTTAGGTGTTAATGTTATTACCAACAAAACTGATGACTGGGACCCGCACCTACGTATTTCACTTCTGATACTGCGTACACTGCATATTTATGTTTGTGAGTCTCAACATGACTCTGCAATGAACTATTTCGAAATTGCCTTTAGCGTATAGGAGTACGTGTCGGTTTGGTTGTACTTATTTTTAGATAATAAGTTTTTATTATATAAGTTGAGATAAAATTTTTCTCACATACTTACCTCAAATATCATGAATCACGATTTATAAGCATTTATTATTAAAAAATAAGTTATTCCAACTATATCTTATGTGATAGTTTTTGAAGGAAAACAAACAAAAGAGCACGTGTCACCAAATAAAGTAACGTTGATGCTTTCCACATCCTGAGGTTTTTACAGCCAAATTATTGGCCTCGCCCCCAGGCCCCAACGGATGGACCCTGTCCTTTTCCCCCTGTCCTTCTTTTCAATTCCCTATATGAAGTTATGAACCTCTTTAATATTTCAAACCGTCTATTTAAAGATATATCACTACTAATAGTTTGGGAGACTCCTCATCAGTCATCAAATCAAAAAAATACCTTGTTAAAATATGTAAGTGATCACTCATTACTCTTTAGCCTTTGACCTTTGTTTTAACAGGAAACTTGACTGAAATCCAGCTCCAGAAATTCATTCCAGGTTCGTGGTGAACAACCAACGGTTATAATTATAAACATACATACACTTTCCAGCTTCAGTAGTAGGATTAGCACCATTATATTCTATTAAAAAAACTTGTTTTCTGACAAAAAAAGTAACGTTTTTTGGATAAAGACAAAAAAAAAAAACAAGTTAGGAATATCCTAGCCTTGGACCACGATGATTTCATGAATGGGGGTGGCCCGTCATGTCACGATGATTAGGGTCAATTATGGCCTCACATGTTGTCGTTTTTTCCAATAATTTTTTATTTTTCAAATTTACAACGGTGAGCAAGTAGATTGAGGAATATAATGTGTCTATTAATTAAACATCACTATTATGATATGTGACACTTCACCACATTCCAGCTTAAATAGCTCTAAACAAGCAAAATTCTGTATCAACAAAATATCAAAATCTTAGTTGATCTCCTAAGTTATTCTGGCTATATGATATATACATTTTAGTGTTTCCCTATATACATGATTGATCTCAAGATTCCAAATTGATAGAATTAGTTTCCTTGTTCAACAGGTTTGTTGAGTAAGGAGAGTTAGGTGAATCTGGGCCATCAGATCTAATCTGAACGGCCCATATATATATATATTTATTTATTTAAAAAAACATATCCGGGTTATCCAGATCAAATCTGGCAGCTCAGATCTTCATAACTCTCCTTGCTCAGCAAATCTATTGAGTAGGAAACCAGGTCCCAATTTAATAGAATAAGGGATTTTACTTCTTGAATCCCATCTTTCAAAGGTATAATCATCAATCAATCATTAGCAAATCCATAACTTCCAAAGAATCAGTATCAAGCTTAATCCTGATGTGTCCCAATTGCTTGTAGAGTACTTTATCTGGTCTTTATTATAAGACAACAATTAATAAATATTTTTTGTCCTTTTTATAAGGCACTTGTAAGTTTCCAATTAGAATTTAATTTATTTTTCCATGTATGCCTATATTTAATAAGGGTAGTGGGAGAGAGTAATAATTAATAGATATTTGAGTTTAGTGTAGGTGGTAAGGGTGATATTGAAAATTACTTGAATTTTAGGACAACTTTAATGTTTTTAACTACCTTTATTGATTTATAAGACTGAGTAATTAGTACCTTATAATAAGGACTAAAAAAAGTATAAGACTCCGGTGGATAACATAGATTTACACAACAGTTGAGGTCTTATACCTAACTTCTGATTAAATCTATCTTAACGATCTCTAATACTCCTCCGCATGCTACCTCGCCTCTAGCTTTTTTCCAATAATTTTGGGTCCTTGGATTTATCACGTTTCTTTCTCGTGGGTTGTGAATTTATTAGTGTTCTTTCTAATATCATGACCTAATTAGTTTCAGTTAATACCGAAGATACCACCAGCGCAATTTGACTTCTCTTAAGATCAGTTACTACGGCTCAGAAAAAGATAACATCAAATCCCAATAAATGTAAAAGCTAGTCCACACGTTTATTTTGGTTCAAAATATAAAACTCCAATCTCATTTTACTTTCTAAATTTATACATTTTTTAAAAAAAATTAACTCTATTAATTATATATATTAAATGAGATTTCCATCAATGACAATAATGATTGAGAAATTATTTTAAAAAAACAACTTACAAATAACTAATTTAATTACTTTGTTAAATATATGTAAATTATTTCTATTGTTCCTAGAGATCATATGAATTACCATGTACAATATTTCCTCTCGTCTTTTTTATAAGAGTCTAAAATTTATCCAATCCTTTTTATTAAAATCTAAAGTTTAAAGTGTCTTTGTGTTGTGTCAGACATTTAATATGTTTTTATCATTATCACCTATAATTAATTATTTCTCTCTCTTCATCTTTTTCAATACTAGATTTTCTTTTATATTTTCTCCCACTATTCTTTCTTTTACTTATCTTTTTGTGAACGAGGGCATACTTAAACAAATTATTTTTTTACCAATTTGCAACTTTTAACTAGTTTTAACTTTTAACTCGTACTCCTACTCTTACATAAAAGAGGGGAGGCCAAGAAACACTTTCCGAGCTATCCCTCTCACGCGTTGGTACATTATTGTGGGTCAGGACGTATCCACCTCATTAACACGTTAATTGTGAATTTGTTGGCTTCTGATGGATGTTTGGACCGACATTAAATTGCCATCATTATTGTCTTGAATTGAATCCCAAAACAGTGCATGTAAAACAATAAAAATATATCCACAATAAATCAATAAACTAGAACAAACTTAAATTTTATTACTCCCTCTAGTTCAGCTGCCGTGGATGTGGGCAAATAGAAGCTCTCTGGTAATCTGTGATATTGCACTCCAAATTATCATTCTTTATATCTCTATCCATGGAATTTACTTTTACACGGTCACTATGCAATTTTACTAACAAGGTCTTTTTTGAAGGGTGTTCATGAATAACGAAATAAGTTTTAGAAGGTAAAAATATTAATAAATAATTTAAAATAATGTAAATTCATTAAAACCGTTGATTAACCTTATTGTGAGAATTTTTTTTTTTTGAATTACAATGACAAGAGAAACATTCTCTTAAGAGTCTCGACGTACTCAAACAGGAATCAACATGAAACAGTAAGTAGAGAAAAGCCAAATCTTAGCTTAAATCTGCTAACATTTTGATCAAACAAAAACCTGGAGGGTGGTGAAATAAGGATAGATCATTGTTTGAATCTAGAGCCGCTTTTGTCAAAAGATCTGCACATGCAATAACTTCTCTGTACGAGTGATGAATCTCCAAATCCCAATTTCAGTAGATTAAACCCCTAATTTTCTCTAATTCATTGTGTAGAGGATGATAGGGACCACCTGCCTGAAAAAGTAAATGAAGTGCTTCGGTTGAGTCAGTGTACAGCCTCACCTTCGTGAAATTTATGGATTTGCAAACTTGTAATCCGATCAAAATAGCCTAAAATTCTGAAGCTGTTGACCCGAGAGAGAAACCTGAGTGCTTTTAAAAACCACATATCCAAGCACCTGAATTGTGGCGCACAACTCCTCTAATAACAAAGTGTTTATTGTGAGAATTCTAATATCAGATAAAGAACAGGACAGGGAATTAAATTTGATTGTCGGGCATGGTAAATGTCACGTCCAATTTATTCAGGACCGCCTAACAGCCAAACGTTCGGGGAAAACAAGGGGCTAGAGAAAAAGTTCCCATAAAAAATTTTATTGATTAAAAAAATCTAATAAACTTTTATAATTTATATGCAGAAAGTGTCAATATTTTATAAATTTTATATTCACCGAGTACCAACGGTACACTATATTCAAGTCCTTCTCACCACGCCTAAGCGGCTAATTCCAAACGGGGGCATCCACTTGTATTTGTGGCTAATGCAGATATCATATCATTTTGTTGGCCAAAAAAAAAAAAATCATATTATTTAAAAAATTTGATCATTTAATTCATGAAACTTTGACTCAGTTACAATTTAATCCCTGAAACTTGAAATAATAGCTCAATCCTCTAAATTTTTGTCGTTTCATGTGTTCATCCCACGAGGCTTTTAAACAATCAGTCCTCTATAACTCATTTCATGCGGAATCAGATCTTTTGCCTAATAATATATATAACACTTACAAATAGATTATTTGGATGAAATCTCTCGATATGTTTGTTTGGGGTCATGTTTGGAATCCTAAAAAGTGTTTATTCATATAAATTGAGACAAAATCCATTTCATATATTTATCGCGTATACCATAAATCATGATTAAAAAACTGCTTTTAAATATTCAAATCGTGATTCCAAACAAACACTTCTATTTTTAACGAAACACAACGGTTTAAATTATTACACTCAAGATTTGGGAGATGACGCATGTTTTATTCATTTTTCTACCCAAAAAAAAAAAATCATGAATTTGTGCGCTGGAGTTTGTTAGCAAAATATACTGCTCTTAAAACTTTGATAAAAACAAATTATAAAGAACACTTTCTCCGATCCTAATTATAAGATAAAATTAATTTTTTTGGAGAAATTAAGGAAACTAATTAAATTACTTTAGAATTTTTTATTTTAATTGTTTTCTCCAAACTAATTAGTTTGACTAATAAACTAAAATATATAATCTAAAGATACATAACATATGATATGATTAAATAACTTATTTAGCTTCGTTAATCTTTCTAAAAAAATTAATTTTATCTTATATTTAAGATCGAAGATAATAATTAATATAATTTCAACTTACTAATTTTTCTCTTTTTGCAACGGCCCCTCCAGTTGAGGCTTGAGACAGGAAAAAAAAAATCAAAAGAATATATCAAAAAGTAAACCACTGCAACTATCTAGGCTTGAAATGTAATGCATAAAGTTATTAAAGGGACAATAGTTGTAACCTTGTCTCTGGTAGTTACGGTTCTGAAATCTGAACCGGACCGGTCAATTCGGTCTGGGAACTGGAGCCTAAATCGGTTCGGTCCCTTCACTTTTTTTTAAAAAAAATGATTTTTTTCTTAGAATTTTATATTAATAAGCCTAAAATATTCAATTTCTCATCAGTTTAGTTTCGGTTTAGCTCCGGTTTGGCCCCGATCTGACTCACTAACCCTTAACCCAATACTTCAATCAGTTTAATACCCGATTCAAATTTTAATACCTTGCTAGTAGTTGATAATGGTAGATGGAGGGTTAGAGATCACATTTATTGAGAGTTTACATTTAATAACCAATATATATATATATATATATATAAAATCATGGCCAAGAGAATGTTAGGTATGGAATATATCATTATCCCTTTACATATGATATAGATTATAGAATAGGAGGAGGAATAATATTGGATATGTTTGTATTGGCGTTAAGATTATTTATAAACTGTTTTTCACATAAATCGAGATAAAATTCCTCTTACATGCTTGCCTCGTATACCATAAATCACGATTGAAAAGCTGCTTTTAAGCATTCCAATTGCCTCGTTTGGATGAGCGATTAAAATACTTAAAAGCAGCTTTTCAATCGTAATTTACAGTATACAAGGTAAGTATGTGAGAGGAGTTGTGTCTCGATCTACGTGAAAAACAACTTATAAGCATCGCTAAAACAAAATTGCTAGCTTAATCAAAGAACCATCTTGAAGTTTGAGTTAACAATCAAGAAATTCAAATGTGCTCTTAATGAACCTCTTATCCCTAACTTTCACAACCTCACTCACCTGCCTCCCCAAGCCTTTGCTCTTGTCAAACTCATAATATAGATGTAACTTCTCCAATCAATGATGGACTATGGTTGCACAAATACAAAAGGGATAGGGATAAATATATCATATTCCACTTTGTTAGAATAATCACTTACACTATTACAGAATATAGATTTTATGTCCCTAAAGGACGTCCCTTTTTAAAAAAGGGAAGTAAAAAACAGAGGCGGTGACATTTTTATAATTATGGGTAAGAACTGAATAGTTTTAGACGTCCCCAATTTAAATAGGGACGCCTAAAGTGTGACTTTATAGACTTAGACGTCCCTATTTAAATTGGGGACATCTAAAGTAAAAAAAATAAAAAAAAATTACTTTAGATATCCCCAATATATATATAGGGACGTCTAAAGTCACATTTTAGACTTCCCTATTTAAATTAGGGACGTCTAAAGTAGTAAAAAAAATTGAACAATTTTAGGTGTCCTTAAATTAAATTTGGGACGCAAAAAACAATTCAAATTTATACTGACAGTCTTTATTTGTCAGTTTTATATTATTCTTACATTCATCTTTCTCTTCCTATCATCGCAAATACAATAAGAGCTACCACCACCATGCCTTTCAACTCTTACTTCTTCTTCATTATATGCACTTTTTAACTCTTGCTTATTTCCTTTCTCTCTCTTTTTTTTTTCACCTCCAGATCTGTCTTTCTTATCATTATTTATTATTTTATCTTCTTTCTCTTTTTTTTTTTTTTTTTTTTGAGTTTCCCTTCTATTTTATCTTCTAACTCATATTGTTATGACTTGTAGATCGAGATTCTGAAACATGCTTCATGGCCACGTTCCCGCCGAGAAAACAAGGTTCATCTTTACCTATCACTCTTCTCTATTCATTATTACGAGAAAATGAATTTCAATAATAGAAGGAGATAAGTTTTTTACAAATAATTTCTCTTATTGTTTTCATCTTCTGCCTATGAGATTTTATCTTTAGAGTTATTATTGTGTAGATTTTGGATTTGGAGTTCAGATACTAGATCTGTAATTTTATTGACGAAGATCTGTAATTTCTAGTTTTAAATACTGTTTAGTCCAGATCTGTAATATAAACGATTTTGTTTTAAAAAACACTTTAAACATCCCCACTTTAAATTAGGGACGTCTAAAGTGTCACCTTAAACTTTAGACGTCCCCAGTTTGAAGTGGGGACGTCTAAAGCCTAGACCATGGACGTCCCCTATTTTACGGACGTTATTGATAATTTTTTCTACGTCGCTCATATACACGTCTCTTTGTTTTCAGACGTTAAAATACCTAAAAAAAGAACATTAAAAGCGTTTTTTTTGTAGTAGTTTTGCTATGCCATTTTCATCAGAAAAAGATGTATAGATCGGTACTAATTCTTTTGCGCTACTATGCTTCCGGACAACCATTTACTAAATTTATAATAGAAGAGGTCTCCTCGTTTTTTATAGGAACAAATTAGAATTAATTATCTGCATTAATAAGAGAATGATTGTTGATCCCACCCAATTTGCTGCTTTCTTCGATTAAACAATGTCATGATCCTTCTCAAATTGTTGTTTCATGTTTATGTTTTCGCTGCCTCCCTTCTATTTGATAATCAAGTTAGTGCCTGTTTGGCAATGCGATGGGAGAAAAAAAAAGCTCTTTATGCCATAAAAACAGGGTAAACAAATTTTAGTCTGTTTGGCAACGTTTTTGTGTAGATGGGTTTAACGGAAAAAAGCTCTTGCTGATTTGAGCCAAATATTTTTGCTTCTAAAGTGCTTTTTGTAATGTCCCAATTTTTAATTCAGGGCTAATGAGGATTATTGTAGATATTTGTGAATTTAAATTGGAGTTATTATGTATTTTGTGGCAATTTTAATTAATATGCCATAATTATTCAGAAATTGAAAGCATAGCCATAAATTAGTAATTAATGGAATAAATTAATTACTAACTAAGAGGAAAATGAAAAATATGATTAAATGGCTAAATGAGGGATTAAAGTATCTAATTGGTTACTTATTGTATGAGAATCAATGAGATTTTGACATATGGCAAGGTGAGATAAAGAAAGTGTGGTAGAAGAAAAGTTAAATGCCCATTATTTATTATTTTCTCTCTCTCCCTCTCTTTTTGTACGCATGGAAGGGCATGGAGGGGCAGAATTTATGCCATGCTTCATCATCATCACTCTCATCTCTCTCTTGTTTGGCCATTGTTGAAGGAAAAGGAGAAAGAAGTTCTTGCAAAAAGGTAGGTTTTTGACCCTCTTAATGGTTTTTAATGGAAAAACTCTCTTCTATAAACTTGTTCCTTGTGTTGAGAGCTTCAATTTCATGATTTTAGATTTGTCATTTGGTGGTGTTTGAGCCATCACGAAATTTTGGACTTGGGTGAATCAAGAAACTCTTTTGGGGAAAGTTGTAGGGTGAGTAAGACAAACCTTTTCATATAGGTTTTGTAGCCATTGGTTGAATTTGGATTTTTTGAAAATTTAGCCTTGAATTTCGAAAATGAAGGTCGTTGTGTTGTTGGTATGTTATTGTCATGGAAATGGTGCCTTTTTTAGTGTTTTGAATGAATTGAATTGAATTGAAGCTTAAAAGTAAAGTTTGACAACTTTGTGTTGGTTTTGTGTATTGGGCAAAAATAGGGCATGCCAATGGGTTGTGATTTTGGTCATTTTGAGGTTGTCATTGTGTTCCTTGCGAGAAATTGTATGAGAATAGGTTTCGTGATTGATTTTGGAGTCATTGAACACTTTGATAGAAAATTGGAAATCTGTTTTGTGTGAACTTTGTTCTGGGCAGTCAGTTTGGACGAAAGGTTTGAATGACCAAATGGTGTTAGAAAATTTTGAAACTTTTCAGTCTTAAATATCACATTCCAATCTTCAAAATGGACACATAATTCATGTCATTTCGTTTTGTGAACTGAAAGTTATGCTTTGCCAAAGTTTGGGACAAAAACTGAACTCTGTTTTAAAAGCAGTGTTGAGTTTTGTGTAATTCTCAAATTTTGTGATGATTTCTAGTTATGGTTCATATTTTTCATGTAAAGAGGACTTCAATACCTTTTATTTGGTTTTAGAATCACCTAATTTCAAGTATTCTATAATTAGTTATAATTTTTGGAAGTTTAGCCAAGAATCAGGGAATTTCTTGGCCGCGGCCCAAGGTCCCTGGCCGTGACCCAAACCTTTCTGTCCTGATTCTAGTTGTGGCCTATGGTGACTGGCCGCGACCAGTGACCTTCTGACCATATTTTGGTAGCGGCTAACCCCTGTGTTCCAAGACTTTGAGTTTTTGAAAAGCGATCTTCAACCTATTGTTTCCCAACCTTTTAGGGCTTTTATTAGAGGCATTTGTGGCCTCTTAAGGGTCAATTATGATAACCAAATATAAGTGTTATGAAGTGAATTAAGTCTTGGAATGGAGTATAACTCTTCGTTCTTAATTATGATTCTAGGATTTGACATTTGCCCTACTCGGGAGAGACCGGTGCAAGAATACGTCCGAAAGGACTAAGGTAGTGACTCTTTTCTCATGTTATGTATGATATTTGATATACATGTTGATCATTGTGAATATGTTATCGGCTATAGGGTATTACAGCGCAAATAGTTCAGCGTGAGCCGTCGTAGGGGGCAATGCTCATAATACCTACCCTGGCCGTTGTATCTACCGTTGTAAGTGCCGAGGCTGTGTTATGGAATCATGGATTCCTATTTGAGTATCCAACCTGTGGGGCTGCGTGTTGTGAAATGTTTTATATAGATTACAGTTATGGTGATATATGTGATATGTTCATGTGGATGTGCATTACAGCAAGCAGTTCAGCGTGAGCCGTCGTAGGGGGCGATGCCCATGGTGCCTACCCCGGCTGTTGCAACTGTTGTTGTGATTGCTATGTGTTGTATAGATGATTTATTTTCATGCTTTGATGTTTTGCATACTGTGAATGATTTGTTACTACGGGGATTCTTTAGAATCTCACTCTCTCAAAAACACAAATTTTAGATAGAGCTAAAAGATCTAAAGGAAAGCGGGGGACGAAGAGCGGATAGAGCTCCAGTGTAGGAAATTATTTTGGATATTGGTTATCATGTGAAATTATTTGGATGTTTTTGGAAAACAATTGTATATATTGGGATTCGTAGTATAGTTTTGTGTAATCCCCGGGTAAAGGGGGAGATTGTGGGCATTATGCCTTGTAGAATCCTTTATTGATTAATGGAACCCGAGTGTGTCGGGAATTTATGTTGTACTCTGATATGTATGAATGAAATCAACCTGTACAGGTCATTTATGTTTGAAAGGTGAGTATGAGACCATTGTAAAACATTGTAAAAGTTTTGAAAACCCTAATTTTGGGAAGTTTAAATTTTTTTTAATAGTATCAAATCATACATGGTCTCTAATTTAAACTTAATTACATTTTTACAAACTAATCTTGACCTTGATCGTGAAGAAGGTTACACTTTTAAGGTGGTGGGTGGCTGTGATCGGGGCATTTTGTCATATTAATCACGCACACTAGGCTCTAAATTTTCCCTTTTGTCTAATTTATAATTTCTTAAATTTCTTGGATTTCATAATTTAGCTTATCTTTAGCTCAATACCAATTTTCATGTTCCAATAATAAAGTTACTAACTTTTTCTAAATTGATATTGACTCATTTCTAATTTCATAAATTAATCCTTAATCGAACATCCTCATTTTTCATCTAAATTGGCTTTTCAAATAATAATCCAAACAAGTTTAAGGTTAAAAAAAAGTCACTTCTATCTCTACCAATCCAAACATAAATCATATTCACAATCCGACTTTTATAAAAGCCAGATTAAAAAAAAAATCACTTTTACCACCGCTATCTCAAACAAGTCCTTAATATCTCTCCTTATCCTCCAATCTATCTATTGTATTTTATAGTGTACTCTTTATTTGTTAATACCATTTTTCCTTATTATAAAAAATATATAGGAGTCAATTACAGAATTTACATTAATCATAAGATCTCAATCCTTTTTCTTCTTCTAAATATATTACATTTTTAAAAGGGTTTTGTTCAAGAAGTAATTATATCATGAATGACGACAAAAGAGGTATTTTAAAAAATCAATACACATTTTTTTTATAAAATAACTAAACTATTTTTTTTTATTTCAGTATCTATAAATTAGTATATACTGTACTGGCTTATATATCCGGGGGAGGGGTACTACTTGAACTTTAAAATCCTAAATAAGTAATTTTCTATAAAATGAGTTGTTAATTACTATACTCTTATAGTTAATCCTTATATTCTTTTGAACGACAAGACTGATTTGAAATTTTGAAATTCAAATAGTATTTTCTTATCTATTTTCTTGTATACGTGCTTGTTTGGGACCTCTAAAAATGTTTATTTTTGTAAAACGAGATAAAATTTTTCTAATATACTTAACTCATATATTATAAATTATAATTAAAAAACTATTTTTAAAGACTCTGTGAGTTTAATCAAAACAAACCACGCAGCGGATGGAATATACAGGAAAAGGAAAGAAGCCATTAAAATTTTACATGGTGTAGGAGTTTGAGGAGATCCCACGGAACGAGCATATAAAATGACAACACAAACACATGGTGGGATGGGGAATGAGAACCGTCGTACGTTCGTTTCCAACCAAACGGGCTTAGACCATCAGCTATTAACTGTAATGCTTTTTTAAGTCGGAAGTTTTATTAAGTTAGGTTAGATTGGATCGGGGTTAGAGTTTAAAAATAATTTTTTGGTGGGAAGGAGATCAGGTTAGATATGAGATATTTTTTTATCTTCTAGTAGTCACCTAATCTAAATTATGCTTCTAATAGTCACCTAATCTAAATTATGAACCATCTAAAATTAAGATTTTTTCTAGGTGAAAAAATTGTTGTATCCAATTATAACTAAATTATGACTAAATCACCCTTATCATCTGACCCAAAAACCCTTGTTTCTGCCCTTTCTTTCTCTTGCGTTCTGTACTTCTAACTTGACTCACAGGTATATAGATACACCTGGTGCACACACACTCGTAGAGAGATATATATATATATATATATATTTATACTACCCACACACAAATATATATATTTTGATTAAATATGAAAAATATTCAGTGATTAGAAAAAATATTCTTTTCATTTTCTTTAATCTTTTTTATTGTCTCAAGCCTTAAAATAATAAATGTATGAAGGAAGTGGATATAATTATTAGAATAATTATTTTATAAATAACTATTATTAATAAATACATTATAAAAAAAATATGTAAAAGGGTATTTTTATCCATTTATAATTAACTTTCTTAATCAAACCTACTGAATCAAATAAGATATCAAAGTTCACCTACCCTCTTCTTGAATCAAATAACATTATAACCTCACCTAATTTAACTTAAATAAACCTTAATTAACGTTAAATCAAACATATCCTAAGACTCACGCTCAGACATCACGTGATTGGGACCCACAAAATGACAAAGAGGGGCGTGTGTCCTTCCTTAGGTTTCGTGCTCCTGTGTTAAGCATTCCAAGAAAATTTAAATATGAAAATGACCCCACCGGGCCCCTCCGCTGTACTTTCGCGATTCTGAATTTAAACCCTTTTACTTGACCATCTAAGCCCAAACACCAAAAAACAACACTGTCAAGTCTTCACGTGTTGTGTTTTGGGGGAAAATTCAGAGAGTTTCATTTGCTCCACAACTGTAAATGACCTTCTGCCCGTGGTGTTCTATAGCATTATCACTATGACGGAGTCAGTAGCTTACTGCCAACACTTCGAAGTAACCAGCTTTCAAGTGAAACACGACGTGCTTGCATCGAAATGAATCCTTTGATCCCCTTAAAGCAAAACCAAACTTCATCTAATTTCTTCAGTTATTTCTCATCATTCACATTTCACAAGAAAAAATTATAGCCTTCGAATGCCACAATCCACAAGCTTGGAGCGGAAGTCGACGACGAACCGGATGGAAGATGTGAGTTCGCCAAGCTTGCCCAGAGAAAACCGAAGATGAAATCGACGGACACCAAGCTCTTGAAAAGGAAGCCGGAGATGGATGGAAGAAGACGCACAGAGGCGATGATGCCTGACGACTCTTCCCAGCGTTATCGTCGTCTTAATCGTACATGGACGCTGATGAAACAGTCTCCGAGCTTCGGTTCTTCGACAGTGTCTCTTTCTCTTGCATGGCTCCGCCATGACCGTTAGGGGCTGTTTGGTTTAAAGGGAGCGGATGGAATGGGAAGGGGCTCATTATCCATCGCCTTCAAAATTTCCCAATTTAGGGAACAAAAATAAGGAGATGGTAGGGATTGGGAACTCCTCTTTTGGAGCCCATCTCTTCAATTTTTCAAACCATTCAAAATTCTCCAATTTAGGGAACAAAAATAAGGAGATGGGAGGGATTGAGAGCTCCTCTTTTGGAGCCCATCTTTTCAATTTTTCAAACCAAACAAGGAGAGTGGCTCCAACCAAACAGACCCTTAAGCATGAAGGGCAGTGAGCTCAGAGTCTGTCTCCGCTTAGTCTCAGACTCAGTGAGGGAAGAAAGGGACGGAAGAAGATTGAACGGAGAGCTCCTGTTTAGCCGAGATTTACAAATTTAGGGGCAGGAAAGTCATTTGCCGAAATTTACAAATTCCAATTTAGTTCATATAGACTGATTTTAGATTATGTAAATTAGAGTCATTGATTTGCGTTTTACAAATCTTGGAGGTGTATATTTAGAATTTTCCAATAATTTAATTATAATATTGAGAGAATTGCCAAAAAATATCTTTGAGGTAAATTAATTGTTGATTGCTACCAATCGTGCAATCAATATTTCGTTTTGTGCAAATCATCTTCCGTGTGTGTAAAAATTTTCCATATAAATATACAAAAAATCTTTTATTATATGTAAGATATCTTCCGTTATGTGCAACAAAATTTTCATGGTAGTATTCAACGATTAATTTATCAAAAAGGTATTTATTAACAATTCTCCTTATAATAAATTATGTCCTGAAACAACGTATGTTATGTTTGGAATATTTTTTTAAAAACTTACAAATGTTTTTTCTTTAAATCGAAATAAAATTCTTCCTATATATTTATCTTATATATTATAAATCATGATTAAAAAATTATGTTTAAAGATTCTAATCACTATTCCAAACAAATATTTAATCATATAAAAAAAAAAGTTACGAACTTTTTTTCTCGCCAAAGAAAAAGTTACGAACTACAGCTATACCATAAAAAAAAGTGGTCAATAAGTTAGTATTACTGTATGAGTGATAATTAATTTTTTTCGCCCGAAGACATTATTTTAAAACCTACTGCTACTAACTTTATTTTTTGGACCAAAAGAGCTACTAACTTTTTACTCTCTGAGATCATATATATATATGAATGAGAGAAAAATGAGGAGATGAACCTTTGGACATGATATGATTTTTTTTCTTTTGGAGAGGGGACCTAATAGCGTTAAATAGATGGTGGATTTTGAAAGTTAAACATTGATTCCGGGGGGAAAAGTTTACTAACTAATTTATTATGACAAAAAAAAAAAACAATTGGTAGTTAACTCATGGTAGCTAAATCATAAATTTATCCTAAATTAAAACATAATGAGCCATACTTAAATGTTAATTACAGGAATAAGATTGATAAATAAATATTATTTGCTCTTTTAGTGACTTATAGTTATGAATCAAATTATTTTTTAAAAAAGTGACTCACTACTATATATTTATATATAATCACTTTACGTGTGCGTTTGGAATAGCTTATTTTTGGGCAATAAGTGCTTATAATTCGTGATTCACAGTATACGAGGTAAGTATGTGAGAGGAGTTTTTTCTCGGCTTGCGTAATAAGGGCTTATTTACTGTGCAAAAAGCTTAAACAAACATGCACTACATCATTCTTGCACAGTAAAAATGTATTAAATTGATAAAATTTTTTATATTTGTTTTTATTAGTTTTTTTTTCTTTTCTCTAACTTGTAAATGATTTTCACAACCCCTTCTCTTATTTTTCTCTTTTTTTAAATAGAATTAAATATGATAAAATGGAGAAAAATTTATTAATTATCCTGCCTTATATTTTCTTTTCTTTTTTTTTTGGCCATCCTGACTTATATTTTGATTATTTTCAACCATTCATTTTTCCATGAATGACTTGGATCCAGAAATAGCGTGGTATACAGTGGACTGTGGGGAGGAGGGGGCAGGGGGCAGTGATTTGATATTATGAATTTTTTAATATATCATGATTATCATCCAATTAATTTTAAAATAAATAACAAGATAGCATTAAATGCCTTTAAATGTCTTTGCAATTGCACATGATATCCTGAAGAACAAGGACCGCTCATCTGGGAAATATGTGGCCCGTACAAATTTGTCCTTCTTTTATACATGGGTTGAAGCCGGATCGGACCCGCCGGTCCGGTTAGGGACCGGAAAGAGTAGCGAGTCGGTTAATAGACTTGGATTGTTTTATCAGTTAGACCGGGATGAGCCGCCTAGAGCCGGGTTTTAAGTTGGACATCGGAAAATAGCCGAAAACCGGAGGCGGATCAGGATAACTGGCCGGCTTAACAACGTCAACACATAGTGATGGGTACATAAAGTAAAAGAGGAAGAGAAAGAACAAGAGAGCTAGAAGGCGGAGAGGATGACAAAAAAAGGAGAACTTTACCGATTTTTACTTGAGAAATACGATGTTGTGTAAGTTTCACTAGAATTATAAAGTTAGAAAATGGTGAACACTGCAAAGATGATGGATCAAAAGGAAAGAACTCAAAGGAGAGAGGAAAACTATTCAGAAAACGAGTGACGGAGTGAGCAAAGAAATAACAAAAATTTTGACAAAAAAAAATAAAAATAAAAAGGGATACAAGAATCTGATTTGAAAGTTGCTTTATGTATGGGTACAATAAACAAAACAAGGACGAGTAGGTTGCATTGGAAAGGGGAGACGCATGGGAAAGAGAAATAATTGAATATTTGTTTTTAACCGTTAGATAAAAGTATAAAACTATGATGCTGATTTTTAACAGTTGAATGTTAGATTATTGATGACAAAGGAATATTGTTTTTAATTAAAATTTAAAAAATAAAATGGCACAAATGAAAATAAAAAATAGAAACTCCCATTAACCCATAAATAACGTGTTTGCTCACTTAGGCACTGACTCATGAATATAGACTGCGCAGATTTGAAATTTTTTTATTATCTTTTTGCCAACTATTATCTTTCAACTTTATATTTATTATATTTATTTCTGCCTTCACTACTTATTATATTTATACATAATATTTATACTAGATTTATTTAACAGATTACTTTATAGAGCATTGGGTCGTTAACACTGAGATGTATTACATGCAAGCTTATTTTACATTTTTTGTCTTGAAATAGGCTTATTTATGCTTATTTTCAAATTAATATAATAATTTTGTATTAATTTTTTCATTTATATAATTATTTATGTATATAATAATATTTTTTATTTAATTATTATGCCAGCGGTTCAACCGATCCAACCGGATGAACCATGACCCGCTGACCTCTCCAATTCAATATCCAGTCCGATTTTTAAAACATTAGATGAGACTTGCTGCCGGATCACGTTATTTGATAATCCAAGATTTTGTTTTTATACCAAAGCCGTAATTCTAATATAATTAGTCTATCTCTCTCTTTTTTTTTTTGCCAACAACAATAGCTAATAGTATTAATTTCAAATAAAGTTACATTGTCGCATAAGTTACAACAAACCAACGCAAAAAATGAGAAAATAAACAAGCTATAACTAACAAACACACTGACAAAGAAGATAAATTCCTAAACCTAACTGACAAACTCTAGAGGCCATTACATAAATACTCTTCAATGCAGCCAGAACACAATAATAAAGGAGAGACAACATCCCCTCCAATAGTAAAGTAGGCCTGTAACTGGGAAGAAGGTCGATATGCCTGATCACCGTGGCAAGACACTTCTAAAGAAGCTTTGGTCATCCTTCCGATTACCAAGTCTGCTTCTCTGGGAACACACCTGCAAAAGAGGTTCCTAACTAGATTCCTTGACACAAAAGTGTGCTCAAGGAGAATAACATTCAACATATTATTAGAGAATGCACAATCAAATAGATCATAGGAAAATAAACCCAACTCTAATCTGAAGATAAGCAGAACTGCCATATACACTGAACAGACCCATGTCTAGACCTATAATGAACAGTGTAGATCAATACACTGAACAGGCACCAGATGAGCCCATGATGAACAGCACATACAGTTCTATTCAAACAGATCAGATCCAGAAAACTGATATGTATTTGCCTATTTATTGCACATTCCTTAATCAGAATACCCATAAAAAACATTATCTCTCTACCACTTACCGCTACCTTCAACCTCAACCAAACATTACTAGAATCTAAATGTATCATAAGGACTCTGTTTCTGGGGCTTAGGATAATCAGTCCAACTCTTTCCCACCGATAAATCTTCCACACCAAATCAGGTAGGGTATAGACAATTTAGGTAAGATATTTCGACTTATAATACGCACTTGCCAATGAAGAAATGTAATAGCTTACCCAATCATATGAGACAAAGCAAACCACATCAGGTATCAGTTCTTCTAAATAATCATCTAAATTAAACAAAGAGAAACCAACACCTAAACAGGCTCTCCCACCAACAGCAGGCCTCAACCTTAATCAGACATCAGTGGGAATAGATTTAAATTTTAGCAATCCACTCACCTCAGGAGCCAAAGATCGCATAACTAATACCTTTGAGCATCTTCGTTTCGGAGCCTTGGATTTCCACAACGCAGCAGAGAAATCCCAGCTTCCTCTTATCCAATGACCCTTCAACATCTTACCTTCCCCTGAGGGTCCACCGGCAGCGAGGTCCTCCAAAGCCATGGCACTACTCTGTTTGACCTTTGAGCTCCAATGTCTTAAGCTCCGCATCTCCTCCACAGATCTGCCCCCAATTACTTGACAACCCCAACTCTCGTCCCTCAACACCTCAATCAATTGCTTAGACAAGAGAGGGAGCCATCACGTCGATTTCCCCACCCACATCGGAGGCCATGGAGGCACCCATCGGAGGTTGTCATTGGATGACGTCAAATGCGTCTGGGCTTTGATATCTTCCTTGTCTCCGGTGACCCAACCCTCCTGCACATCGCCGTCGCAGGAATAGCTCCCAGTCTGCCTATCCTCAAGCCGTAATTGAGGAAGCTTGTCGCTCAACTCCACCGAACAGGGAGAACCTAGCCTTCTAGTGAGAAAGAGCGGCCGCCGCTCACCCAGCGAAGGGCTGGATCCGGCCGACGCACTCATTCTATTGGAAATAAAAACCCTAGCAGAGGGAAAGCTACTCGTACAGAGGCGAACTAACCAATATAATTAGTCTATCTCATTCAATAGTAATGCTGTAACGTCAATTCAATCAGGGTTACATTCATTCAAATTATCGGGGCTAGTTTGATGGGCAAGGCAGGAACTCAGCATATGTATATGTATATATAGATATACACGCGCGCGCGTAGTGATTATAACCCTTCTAAATTTTATATTGGAGTAAATGATGGAAAAACATGTTTATATGAGTTAAGATAAATTTTTTTTATAAATTTATCTTATATATCATAAATCATATTAAAAAAATAATTTTTATTTAAAAAAATAGTTACTATTACTAATCCAAACAGATATTAAAAAAATGACAACAAGTGCATCTTATAATAACCAGTTTTTCATATTCCTGCTGATAGGATGAATGAAAGCCAAAATAGGAAAATAGAGTCCGGTGGTCCTGAAAATTGTCATGTCTGAAAATTGGCGTCCTCATACCGGCTCATAGCTCATCCCCGGATTTTTGGCTGGAGGACATTTTTATTATTATTTTTATGTATTTTTATTTATTTGGATTAAATTAGATACTATATTCTGAATTTTTTATCATCTAATATTTCAAATTAATTAATTTTTAATTCTGCATTTAGAAATATTTTTCATGCAATACTAATTGCTGAAATATTTTTCTAATAACATCTAATATCTGAAATGTTTTTTTTAATATCGAGTATCTTAAACTAATTAACTTTTAGTGTATGAAATATTTTTTCAAAAAAAAAAGAAAAGAACCGAAATAGGGGGATGAACATTATCTGCTAATCTTTTGGAAGAGAAGAGCAAGAAATGTGGATTCGAATCAAAAATAGGGGCGTGAAACAGTTCACTCATATTAAAAACTATTTCCTAGCTCTCCATGATGTATTGATGTCCCGGTGAAGATAGCTCACTATTAGACAAGGAACAGCGTAGATACTATGCTTCATTGTGATGGGGTCCATGGCCTCAGTCTCTGTTAAGGGGTTAAAGGTCATTTTTATTTTGGAAGTATTCAGGATTAATTTTATTTTAAAAGTTTTTTAAGGAGTAATTCTGTTCTGAAAGTGTCAAATTTAGAGTAATTTTGTTCTTACTGTTAGTTGACCATTTTTCAGGCAAATTTGTTCCTAAGTTAAAAATTCTAAAGTATTTTGTCGTCGATGTCATTTTTGTTAAGGTGTAAATTTGTCTTGAAAGTTTTCAATTAAGAGCAAATTTGCCCTGAATTTGATCAACTAATGGTAAGGATAAAATTACTTCAAATTTAATATTTCTAGGATAAAATTGACCCCAGTATTTCTAAAATAAAAATGACCCTTTTTATAATGTCTCCGCAGTTTTTTCCTACCTGGGCCAGCTTCTGGTCCTCCTTCTGTGTTTATATGGAGCTGAGTTGAAAAAAATTTTATTGCCCATTCTGACTCACACTTTGGTGTAGATGACAAAGGTGATACAATAAAAAAATGTGAACGATAAGAAACACAGCCATAAGTAAGCCAAAAGTTATACCAACTACCAAGTGATGAGTGAATTAAAAGTCGATAACTAAAAGAGTAGTTTTCCCTTAACTGGATGATACAATAATGTCACCAAACTCAAAATTGTGGGCAAAATGTGTGGCAAATACAAATATTAATTTTTTTAAAATTAAAAAAAAAAGGACCGGGGGAAATAGTTCACTCCAGGGCAATTTCTCCTTCTGTACCAGGAAAAAAAAGGGAAAATTCTAAAAAAACTATACTAAAAATATAAAAAGGACAAATCAGTACATCAAAAATGAGAAAAGACGAATCAGGCGGGTGTCAGAAAAAGGGAGGAATCTGTCCTTTTGAAATTTAGGTCAAATTACGAAAATGCCCTTCAGCACTTCATGCCCACTTCAGAATAACACCTTGATCATTGCAAATAATAACTTCGGATTCGGTATTAACAATTGCAATTCTTCTTTTACAATTAACAAATTTCAGGACCAATAACAACACCTATCTCTTAATTAACAACACCGGATTCGACATTAACAACTCCAATTTCTTCTTTCACACTTCAGAAGTTTCAGGGCCAATAACAACACTCATCTCGCCATTAACAACTTATGATTCGCCATTAACAACTCCTATGTTGTTATTACGACTGAGGCTGAAGGGCATTTTCGTAATTTAGCCGAAATTTTAAAAGGACAGATTATTCACTTTTTCTGACACCCGCCTGATTCATTTTTTCTCATTTTCGATTTACTGATTTATCCTTTTTATATTTTGAGTGTAGATTTTTAGAATTTTCCCCAAAAAAAATGCCTATATATTTAGGAAATGATTCTAAAACCTTGATGCACACCAAACTGACATCCCCTAATTAAACAGAAGCATTATTCAACAAAAGTAGAAGATGGAAGAATCTGCAAAAGTACCATTGTTGAGGAATAAGAAAGAATGCGCAGAAGAAGAAGATGAGGCACTACCTCTGGTAGAGAGAATATGGAAGGAGAGTAAAATGATGTGGGTAGTAGCATTTCCCGCCATATTCACTCGAATCTCCACCTTCGGCATCCACGTCACCGGCCAAGCTTTTGTCGGCCATATCGGCTCCAAGGAGCTCGCTGCCTATGCCCTCGTCTTCACTGTTCTCATGAGGTTCGCCAATGGTATTCTGGTACGCGTGCTTAGCTTAGCGTTAAAGATAGAATATATCAAATATCAATATCTCAACAATATATATATATATATATATTTATATTATATTAACTCTTTACGCTCTCTGATCAAGTTTGATTCCGCAAAATTACTATTACTTGTAGCTGGGAATGTCAAGTGCTTTATCGACACTTTGTGGGCAAGCATATGGTGCAAAACGATATTTCATGATGGGAATGTACCTTCAGAGATCGTGGATAGTGCTCAACTGTACCTGTGTTCTTCTTCTTCCCCTGTTCTTCTTCACCAGACCAATTTTGAAGATGTTAGGCCAAGAACAAAGCATTGCTGACGTGGCAGGGGTTGTTTCTCTTTGGTCCGTGCCTGTTATTTTCGCATATGCTATGTCCTTCACCTGCCAGTCATTCCTGCAATCTCAGAGCAAGAACATCATCATATCGTTCTTGGCTGCTATTTCCATCGCCGTTCATCTGTTTCTGTCGTGGCTTTTGACCATGAGGTACAAGCTGGGAATTCCTGGGGCAATGATTTCGACCATAGTGGGTTTTTGGATTCCAAACATAGGTCAGTTTGTATTTGTCACATGTGGTTGGTGTCGTGAAACGTGGCATGGTTTCTCCTTTTTGGCTTTTAAAGATCTGTGGCCTGTCGTCAAGCTCTCTCTTTCGTCCGGGGCTATGTTGTGGTGAGTTGTTCGATCCTTCTTTCTGCATCAACTAGCGAGTGGGTTTGTTTGATTTTTTGTTTTCTTTGATGAAATTAAGAAGAGCTAATTATAGGAATTGGATCTTTAATTTGCTCATTAATTTCTGCAGTCTAGAGCTCTGGTACAACACAATATTGGTTCTGTTAACTGGTAGCTTGGAGAATGCAGAGATTGAAATTGATGCTCTTTCTATATGGTAATTAATCACTCTTAATTTTCTCCTTCCTTTTTTAGTCGTTGTTTCATTCATTCATCTCGGTTGGTTTGCTTTGGGTGAATAAAGTATTTGGTGTTATAACTTCTCTTTTGATGCCTATATATAATTTTAAGACAAAATTAAAATGAAGAAGCTAGATAAAGATTTTTATTGATAAGGATTATAAAAATTATAATTATTTAGAAGGACCGAAAGTAAAAATTTAAAAATGAAAATACAAAAATGCACCAACAAAATCTTTTATGTTCCCTCTTACTCCCATATTTTATTTTTAAAACTAATATAAAATTCTAAATTTTATTAAATTTTAAAAAAAATTCTCAATTTTTATTTTTATAACTTGCATAGATATCTATGAAACAAAAATTACACATGTTTTAATTTTGTAAAAAAATTATAATTTCTTAAAAATCAACAAAGAATTTAATTAAAAATAAAAATTATATAATTTTAACAAAACTTAAGGTATTTTATAATTTATTGTATATGTTATACCAAGAAAGTTTATACAATTTATTTTCAGTTTAGAAGAAAATAATTTATGTTTGTTAAGAAAATTCATTTAATGTTAATAAAATTTTTTTAAAAAAATATAAATAATTTATTATATCTAAATAATTAAATGATACATTGATTAAATGAATATGGAACTTGGTGAAAAAAATTAAAAAATGTGAGTTTAATCGTTTTCAATTAAATAATGTATTGATTATATGAATATGAAACTTGGTGGAAAAAAAAATACGATAATGATGGGCGGTTTTAGTTTTGATTTTAGTTATTTTTAAATTATGAATATAAGAGATAATGCAGGAAGTTTAGTTAGGGGTAATTTTGTAATTCAAAATTTATATTATAATGTTTGGTCCTTCTAACTAATTACAATTTTTATGGTCATTTATTTTAATTTCCTCTAATTTCAAACATTAGGTGTTAGTCTTTCAAAAAGCAAAATAATCCAAGCTTTTATTAAAATATTGAAACTAATATTTTAGATAGAAAAAAAATGCAAGGGATTAAAATGTAAGATTTTTTTTTTTGGTCAAAAATTAAAATGTAAGATTTAAAACTATAGAAACTAAAATTAAAATGGGAGCAAGGGCACAAAATTTATATTAACCCTTTTGTTTGTTTGTTTTTTTTTTTAAAATTATGTCCATATTCGTGATTCATGCAGCTAGCCACCGGTCAACACCTTGCAGATCCTGATTTCTGCCTACCGGCTCCACCCTATAACCTTTCTCATCTTAACTAATCCCAACTGAAAAAACAGTGGATTAGGTAGCTAAATTTGTTATTAATTAACTGTTTTTAGCATAATCCTTTTTATAGAGAGCCTGATAATTAAGGGGGAAAAAAAACTGAAAGGAAGTTGGGTAAGTTGAAAATCAGTTGTTCTGATTTTTTAATTGACCAGCCATCTCACAAGAGAGAGAGAGAGAGAGCCTCCTGCAGACCTCAAAACATTAAACATAGCATACTTGCAAACAATGTTGCTATTTTGTTCTTCAATTGTGAGATTGTCCCAATTTAAATTTTAAAATGTAATACTTACCTGCAGAAATGTTTTTTATATGTGGACGTACTCTAGCTCGCTACACAAAGTATCCAGGTTGATCATAGTCACCGTCTAAGTCCCCATAATTGCTACGGACCAGCCTCATCATATCTCTCTATTTTCCCCGCTTTATTCATTCCATTTTGCTATGTAATTATAAACATGTTATTGTTAATAGATAATATATATAATATAGAGGCTCTTGACTAGCTCTAAAATTAATTCCTGCAGCCTCAACATCGTAGGATGGGCAATGATGATAGCCTTCGGTTTTTTGGATGCGGCTAGGTACGTATATGTAATTACCACCAAAACGTGTAACTATATCACGAACGGGTACTTCTCACACACTTATATATTTATTTATTACATATATAATTAAAATATAAATGCGTAGTGTAAGAGTGTCAAACGAGCTGGGGAGAGGGAGCGCCAAGGCAGCCAAGTTCTCAATAGCAGTGACGGTGCTGACATCATCCACAATAGGGTTCCTTTTGTTCTTATTCTTCTTGTTCTATAGAGAACGACTTGCCTACGCATTCACTGAGGATCACCAATTAGCTGCTGCCGTTGGAGACTTGTCTCCTTTACTCGCATTCTCTATACTATTAAACAGTGTCCAACCAGTTCTCTCAGGTGTGTATATAAGTTTAATCACACACACGTATATATATATATAGTAGCGGTTTAATTAATTTGTGTTAGTGAATGAATTAAACAAATATGTGAGGGTGAATTGCTGAACAGGAGTGGCAGTAGGAGCAGGGTGGCAAAGCCTTGTGGCTTATGTGAACATAGGCTGCTATTACGTCATAGGAATCCCCGTTGGTGTTGTACTCAGCAGGTTTCTCCATTTGCAAGTCAAGGTTTGTTATATTTATTTAATCTGTTTTATATTGGTGTACTGTCTTCCTTAAAATCTATATATGTATGTATGTATGTATTAATGATGTGGCCTTTAATTTGCAGGGAATCTGGATTGGGATGATATTTGGAACATTGGTTCAGACTGTTATTCTAACTATTCTTACCTACAAAACTGATTGGGACGAGCAGGTACGTGTGTGTATAACTAACCGGACACACTTTTACTTCTATGTTTTAATTTCTACCATCCAGAGAAGATAATTTACAGGGGTAATAACATTAAGCATGTTGTTTATACTGTAATCACTTACAGGTCATATTGGCTCGAAGTCGCGTTAACAAGTTCTCAGTAGGGGACGATCAAGAAACAAAAACAAGTACGCCAGATGCATAATTACTATTACCTCTGGAGATAATACTCATCACTTGGTTTAATGTGAGTGTCCATATATATATATATATATATATAGGACATCCACATGAATCTGAAGGGGGATGGGATATACAATGGGCGGTATAAATTGTTTAATGATTATCCCCATTTTATTATGTTCCTTCCATTTAAATTCTATTATATTTTGCAGATAAAACAAAGTGAAAGGAACATTATGCTTAATGAAAAACTAGATGTCCATTTCTCGTTAAGGCGTCTTGACCACTTTCAACAAATAACTCTAGCATCCAAGAGGCCTGCAGCTGTTCTAATCAGAGATAAAAATTCTGAAAACCCCAACAACATTTAAAATAAAAACTCTCTTCGCTCTATAATATATGACATATTTACTTAATTTAATTAGATTAAATAAGTTAGTTTAGTTAATATGATATATATTTTCTAAAACATTATAGTCATCTTCATTAATTCTCTCCTTCCCCCTCCTCCCTAATTATTATTAAGGGAGCATCAATAGAAATAAATTAGAAAAAGACTGATAAATATAAAAAATAGGTTTTATATTTAAGACCAATAATTAACACTAAATAACTTGAAACCCCTTCTTTTCCTTTCCCTCCCTCTTATCTTTTTTAGCTATTTGATCAATATTTGATTGGTCCATATTTAATATTTTGTAAAATTATTAAGGACATAGGAGTGAGTAGAATTTAAGATATTTTATAAAACTGAACACCAATAATTTGGTATTCACCAAGCGGTGAATGATTAGTGATTTAGTAATCATCAGTCCATTCACCACGACCTAAAACCAACGGAGAGTGATGGTACGAGGACATATGCTGGTATACAGGGAGTATGATATAACCTGACATAATTCATATAGTATAAACTTGATTTTCACCGTTAATTTTCCCTTCCATCTGTTTTCGTCTTTTTTACAAATTACTAAATGACAAAATGAACAGCTAAAATCATCTCAATAGATTGTAAGCCGGCAAATCTTTTACACTGGAGATATCTTCAAGAGCAAGCTCACGCTCTAACTGCATTCCAGTGGCCTTCAGAACATCCTGTTATAAAACAGGTTAAATATGAATCACTGACTAATCAATCAAGCTTAGACAAGGAAAACAAAGCAATTCACTAAGTTAATAAAAACTCTACGTTAAATTCCAAATAAGAAGCACGCTTTGCAAGCCACTGAGCATCCATCATTTCAAAGGCAACACAATAGAGGTTGTCAAATGCCATTTCATCCTCCTCAAGCCAATGAAGAAAACCGATTCCCGTTGGAGAAGATGGAATCCCTGCAAGAAAAATGTAAATTCCTTGGTTGTTTTACATGATATGTTTTTGTGGTGAATACTCAAGGAACACCACATTCACAGCGCAAACAGTTAGATAGATCGGGATTTCACTGGATCTCTTTTTTGGTCAACATTTCACCAGATGTCTAAATAAGTTAGCGTCGGTTATGAACGAAAAAGGAACTAATTTCTCAGTCATTATTGACCTCATCTCATCAGCACACACCACAGCTGTGAGAGCTTCCTGTTATTTTTTTATCTTCAATTATATATAAGTAGCCATGAGCCCATGATGAGACTCGAGACAAGGATCAATCCCATCTTGACTCCACCATTACCATCCATCTTTACTGATAGAGTTGGGAAATCGGGCCGAGCTTATGATTTAGAATATACAAAAGAAGTCGGGCCTAAAACGATCAATCCTGTAGGGCTACAGGCTTAAACGAGCCAACCCTGCAGGGCTACAAGCCGGCCTGTTTAAGCTCACCAATTTTTTTTTTAAATTTTATTAAATGACCACAAGTTGAGTTTTGCTTTGGAAAAAATGATTTTTTAAAATTGGAGATGTTGTTCAAATATGTAATGTTGCTATTTGAATGTTTAGAAGTAAAAAATTAATTATATTCTTATTAAAGGACTAAGGGAAGTTTGATGACATTATAATTAATTAAAAATCTTCTAATTGATTTTTTTTAAAAAAAAAATTACTCAACTTTTAAGAATCTTTCATTTGATTCTTAAAATTTCCCCAACGAACTTTTTCCTTATGAAATATTGAAAGAATCATTTTTTTTATTGATTTAAGGTAAAGATAGAGAATAATTTTTTAATTATAGTTGAAGAGTCTGAATATTATGCAAATTATATCATAAAGAGAAACTAATAACACACATTAAAAAAAGAGAAAATAGAGTCTCTATCTCGTGAAGAATTTTGTTTTAAGACAAATGGCCACTTATTCTCTTTATCAAAAAAGATAAAACATTTAATCCTCTAAAATATTTGTTTTAAATTAATAATTTGATTGTTTTAATTTAATTTCTGTAAGAAAATGGGGGGAACATTTTTTTTGTTAAATGAGCTTTCGGCCTGGCCCGAACCCATGAAGTGCTAGCTTGTTTTCCCACCTCTAGTTACTGAGACGTAGGGATATGCGACTGTTACACCACCCAATTTCTTCTATAATGAGAATTCATGGTACCTGCTTGAAGATCTAGCATTTGAGCCAACATAAAGGAGATGTTAATTCCAGCAACGGCAAATGGATATTCCCACTCTGCTCTGATTCCGTTTTCTTCAAGCAATAATCGCTGGAATGATTCCTGTAACAGGGCCAAACAAATGTCTTTGGTTCATACCAAATATGCAGCGCAATGCATAGAATTGCCATGATCTCACTGAGCATGCACCGCAGTGCACAAACATTTATTGGTCAGGACATAATTAACGTTCATTCAAGGAAGGAAACTTACCGGATACTTCTGGGCAAAAAAGATAAGATTTTCTAATGAAATAAATCCTCCACCCCTGCCAAACATGCCAGAAAGTTAATATAACTCATTGAAAAAAAGAAATTACATCAGCAAAAAGGATTCTTCTGTTGCTAGAGCGATCAATGCTATGTTTCAGAGCCACAACGAAATGTCCATAAAATCTATTAGTTTTCTTGGCTAGATATTAGTAAATAATGTCTCTTCCTCTACTCAGTAAAATTTTTCAATGCTTTCTGATTTGTTTTTAAACTATGCTCCATAAATCCTCTATCCTATGCTCCATAAATCCTCTATCCTATGCCATCCACAGCCATTCCTGCCATATTTTTTAGTTTAAATTTAATCACATACCTGAAATCTGTTGACGGGTCCACACCTTGCCATCCCATTTCTTTCCAAAGCTCTGACTTAAGTCCAGGAAGTTTCCTGTCAGGGTAAGCCAGTGCCCATAATTGTTTGAGTGCATCCTGTGACGCACAAATATGAATCGATTAATTCAGAAATGCATATAAATGACTGAAAAAACCATTCAGGAAAAAAGATGTCTTGACTATTAAGTTTGTACCACTGTATGATAGATTCGCAGAAAATTCTACAAGCAGACACAGTTGCATTTTATATTTATGGACATGCAACAACGAAATAGATAAACCATCATCCCTACCAATCGCTCAGTTAATCCATTTAGGCAAAATCAATTTGAAATAATAAGATAAATTCTTTCACCCTACGTGTGAATTTGTAAGTTAGGAAATTAGCCAGCATATATTCAGCTAAAAATCCAGATTCTCTATCTAGCTTGAAAGAACAGCAAAATAAAAATTGCCATGAAAAACCACAAAAATATTCTGTCCACAGAAGAATATGAAAATGGCAGGGCCAGCATAATAAGCAAAATATTGAACAGTACCCAAATGCCAGAAATGGTGGTTTCTAAATTCATAATCAGGTGATATTACATACCTGATGCTCTGATTTAGAACTGTCAAAGGGTACTTCAAGCCGTTGCCGTAAATTTCTGAGTCTTTCTTCCTAAGAAATGACAACATGAAAAATAATCATATATAACACATAGAAGCAGACAACCATGAATTATACAAAATAAAATGTCAAAGCAGTACATTCTTTAAAGACACCATTAAAAGCAACAGTCTAATATATGCAAAGTAAAAGGCTACAATCTAATTATTTTATATCATCTGCTGGATCCATGCATAAACATAAATATATGTTGAAGTTAAGTGAATTGGATGGAGGACAAAGATAGAGTGCAATTGCGAACTGAAGGATGTTCAAACAGAGAAGCTGCAAAATACTGAACAATGTTCCACATCAAGTCCCAAATGTGGGGGGTTTCTGGCTGAATCCAACTCTGATATCCATTATTTTTCCTTTTTCTGGGTTTTCTTCAGTCATCAATTCTTCTGATAAGTAACATTCCACTATATGAATGCAATCTCAGCATAAGAGGCAATTCAAAAACAAGAATTCCAAATTTAGAGAAGGGACAGGAATATGATATGAAAATTTAAATATAGATAATAATTATATATATTCATAATTAGGCTAGTGGGAACAAATAAAGTGAAAGTTATCTACTTGAAAGGCAAGTGCGTTCAACAGCAATAGGTTTGCAATAAATTTGATGCCCCCTGACTGAACAAAAATTAGCATCAAGGGGGAAGATAAGAAGAGCTTCCCTCCTTTTTTCCCCTTCGCTCATATTAAAAACTTCCAAATAAAGGGGAAACCCATTCCATTATTTCCTGTTTCATTCCATAGATTCTCATACATTCAAACGCACAGTATGATTCTTAACATGATCAATGCTATTGCAGAGAGCATACAGCCACTTCATCCGATCAAAACAATTGTTGAAAAGAAAATGAAATATTTCTTCCATGCGCTCTGAGAAGCAAATGCACCAGAACCAAAATTCAGACATAATTACTTGTACCTGCAAAGGACTAAGAGGAGGAGGAAGAATCCTATTGTTTTCTCTATTTAGAGCTATAGAAGGGAGTGATATAAGTCGCCCGATCAATGATCCAGATCCTAGCACAATATTTGCTGCAACAGCTTATGAAATAATTAGATACAGTTTACAACATTTAAACAATGCAACAAGAACAAAGAGCCACACAAGCTGCATTTTCTTATTTGTACCTCAGTCAACAATATGGAAAAGGTGAATTAACACATTAAAAAACATGAGAACGTATGGGTGAGCAAATGGCTAAGAAATGATCAGTGTATTGAAAATCAAATCGAATTGGTTGGTTTGGGTTGGAAATCGGTCAACGGTGGTTTGATTATCCTAGTCAGATAGTTAAATCGATTTGATCGGTTCAATCTTTTTTAAAATTTAAAAAATTAGATTTATTTATTTTTGTAAAAATTTTATATAAATAAATTTAAAATCTTTACTTCAAACTAATTTAGTGGCCGGTATGAATTTCATACTCTTAGAAATGATTGGAACGGCGAGAGCAAAAAAACATAATATAATATATAATAGAAATGCTTGATCCGACAAAGAGCAAACCAAGCTTGACTTTCAGGAGCGGGAGTCCAAGTTGCATTCCTCACGCATCCTTCCTTGGGTCCCAAGGATTAAGGCCCTTCACTTCACATCACATCTCCGTAATCAATCACGTTAACGAGGGATTTGGAGCGAAAGGAATGGAGGGAAAAATATAGATTTAAAAAAATTAGGAAAGTGAAGTTAAAAATTTTAAATTAATTTGTTTATAATTTTTTTTTTATTTTATAGTTTATTTTTATTTAAATTTTATAATTCCACTTCTTTAATATTTTTAAATCTCATCCATAAAAATTTTTCTTCCTATCTTTTTCGCTCCTACCAAACAGACCCTTTAAGGGTGTAAAAAAACTACCCTGTGCTTGTTGAACACATCAAAAAAGTGTTTTTTTAAGTATTTTTCTGCAATCTGAAACAAAATTCCTCTTATGTGTTTATCTTAAAGAGGTAAAAATACTTTTTAAAAACTAAAACAAACAATCACTCAATCGCTTTGTTTGTTTTTACAAGTTTTAGCTCACATAATTCTCGCAAACTAAAGAAAGTTAACCCATTAAATATATCCTAAATTGATACATTTTTTTAATTTTATCTTCATTTTTGAACGAATACAAAAAAATATTTTATACATTGTATTTCACTTATTTCTTCTTTTCAAGCATTAACACGGCAAAATTGTAACATTGTCACTAAATAGTAAATACTCTTAAAGCGAACATTTAATAAGGATCAAAACTTTTTTCTAAACTAGAATCCCCTTAATATAATAAATTTGTATGACCAAGGAGCTAAACCAAGCCATATTTTTTTAGCTTCTCACTCATTTCACTGTTCATATAAACAGTGTCAGCTTCCATTTGGTTTCGTACCATAGACATACACGGCTCACATTTGAAATTTGAACTTCCCTTTTATATTTCCCAAACTTGCTCTCTCTTTCCCGTCTCTCTTTCTTTTTCAGTGTAAAAGCTCAAATAGCCCATCGCTCTACTTTTAATAGTGTGTTTGGGGGGAGCGTTTGGACCCTCAACACTCAATTGGGTGGAGAAAGCTAATTGGCAATTGAGAAAAAAAAAGTGTTTGGATTCCTCAATTGCTAATTGAGCTTATGATGATCAAAATAGTGTGTGTTTGGTGAGCATCCATAAGCTCAATTGATAGCCATAAGCTCAATTAGCAATCACAATTTTTTTTTGAGTGTTTGGGAAGGGTTGCAGGCAATTGAGCTTTTGTCAAAACCCAATTGGTGAAAGCTCAATTGGGAGAAGCTGGAGAATGGAGCTTTTGTTAAAAACTAATGGTATTTTATGCTAGATTAGGTTGTCTGAAAATTAGTTATATGATATTGGTTTTTCCCATTAAATATTTTTTAAATAGTATGTAGTATCAAAAAATATTTTTTGAGTGTTTTTAACCCCTTAAAATATTTTTCTAGTTGTACCCATTACCTAGTGTGCTATCAGACTGATTGCAATTTTATCCACTTTCTAGTTGTACCCACTCAAAAAATATTTTTTGAGTGTTTTTAACCCCTTAAATATTTTTTTGGTGTTTTTAACCCCGTAAAATATTTTTTCAGCTGTATCCAGTGTGTTATCAGAATAATTGTAATTTTATCTTTAATGTACTTGTTTAGCTCCAAAAATTACTTTAAAATATTTTTTTGTGCTTTTAATTCTTTAAAATAATTTTTCAGTTGTACCCAATCTTAGGAGACTGATTACAATTTTACCTTTAATGTATTTTTTTAGTAGTAAAGAGCATCCAAAACTTATAATACTGATTTATTGATTTCCATCCACTCTAAAATATTTTTTCAGTAGCACCTAATATTTTAAAGTAATTTTTAAATATTTACTTGATTTTTTAAATATTTTTCCATCCACTCTCTCTTACCATTATCACAAAAGCCTTTATGCTTAACTCAATCTAAACAAGTTTTATTTTTGCAAAAGCTCAATTGACAATCGCTGTTCCAAACACACCCAAATTTTTTATTTTTGCAAAAGCCCAATTAACAATCGCCAATCCAAACACAAATCACATTACATAATTTAGCTTTTATCAAAAGTAATATCACAACAAGCCCAATTGACAATCGCTGTTCCAAACACACCCATAGCTTATTTCATAATCTCAACATTGGAGCTTTTATTGATTTAGCTTTTGAGGAGAATAGGAATGATTAAAATATTTTTTCCGTCGTATCCAGTGTGCTATCAGAATGATTGCAATTTTACCTTTAATGTACTTTTTTTGCTACAAAAATTAATTTCAACTATTTTTTGATACTTTTAACCCTTAAAATATTTTTTCAACTGTACCCAGTATGTTATCAGACTGATTGCAATTTTATACTTAATGTACTTTTTAGTTCCAAAAATTATTTTAAACTATTTTTTGGTGTTTTTAACCCTTTAAAATATTTTTTCATCCACTCTCTCTTACTATTATCACAAAAGTCACTTGTGCTTAAATCAATTCAAACAAATTTTACTTTTACAAAAATCATTTATACAATTGTAGCCACCGAGATTTGCCCTGTTGCCAATGGAGCCACAAAGAAGGAAATTGGCTGAGCAAAAGAATACATAGTGAAGCAGCTGGGTTTGGAGAATGGTTAGTCAGTGGAAATGGGAACAATACATGCTGGGGATTTTATGGTGAGTTTTCTTTGTTGAATTGAAACTCATCTTGTGACTTCGATCCATTGACTGGTTATTCATTCTTTTAATTAACATATTTCATCATGTTTATTTTTAATTTAATATCACTAATATTAGTTTCATGATAAGCTGTAGAGGCGATTTTTTTCTAATCTTGGTATGAACAATCAAGCTGTCAGAGCTGCTCAAGAAGCAGTGCAGAAATCAGAAGAGTCTGATATAAGGTAAATTTGGATTTTCATTTTATTACCAGTTACTGAAAACGCAGTCATAGCTTAACAATTAAGTTTGCTTGTCGTATTGTTTACATATTTATACTTATGCTGTAATATATAAACTGATTGCTGAATGCTGACTTTGGATTTGACGAAAAATATAGTGTTGCTTCTACAAGGAAAATAGCTGGCAATAAGCTGAAAGTCTAAATATTGCTCTATGTGAAAATAAAATCAGGATATTAACTTAAAGAATGGAGTTTTGTAATGATTTCGGGTGTGCCAATTAACTTTGTGTTTTCCCGTAGCATGTTGAGGGCAGGGCTTAGGATGAGATTATGGGTAAGAAATATATTAGATCTTGTGCTTTGACTCTGATGAGTGCCGTGTGCTGCAAAAAGTGAGGGGTGAAATCCAAGTTGTATTACCATGATTAAATGCATACTTTGTCCCTACTATAAGACATCTCCGACCACCTTGCAGAATCAAGGAGAAGCAGTCAAGTTATTAAATCTGTTTGAAAATGAAAAAGATCCAAATTTACGCCAATCCTCAGAATGCTTATTTAGAACAATGCTTGCTCCTTTTCATTCTTATGTGGCTCTTTTTTTTCCAAGGTTTGTGAAACTAATATGATTTTATTTTGACACATTCTGTTTATTATCTAAAATTTGAAATTTGGGAGGATATATCTATTACATACCTTTGCACTTTTTGTGTGTTTGGTAGGAATATGGAGAGACTTAGTTTTGGAAACATATATGTTTATATTGCTACTTTCATTCTACTCTGTACTGCTCCATTCTGGATTTTTATCTTTCCTATTGTTGACATTGGTAATGACAATGTTGGAGAGACTCTACTAGTTATTGAGATTATTCTTTTTATGGTTTGTTGTATGATGGCTTTTGAAAGATTCCAATGAGAGAGATGTTCGATTTCATTCATGTGAAATGTATTGTAGTATTTATGATTAGAGATAAGTGGTTAGGATTATGTTGGCTCATAATGTGTCACATTTTAAAGAAGACACATTTTGTGATATATGTGGCAATTTCTTTTTTAGCATTTTTATGACATTTTAGTTAATATTAATCTTTACATGAGTTGTGTGCAGTTTAAGTCATTGGAACTAATTTATGCGTGATTAAATATATTGGGAATATTAATTACACTTAAGCTAATTTATCCTGCGTATCGCGTGGGGGAGTCAGTGCCTGTTGTAAAAAAGACCTGAATGATATTAGTTTATGGAAATTCAGAAAATTTTAATAATACAGATTTAAAAAGTCTATAACTTTTTTACCTTGAAAAATTATATGATTAAAATCTAAATCTTCTCGTTATTGGGGTCTGAGTGTGTCGAATTAGCTTGTTGGAGGTAATATTTCTGTAAGTTTCCGTTCATCTTTTTTATAAGAACCCAAAATTTAAATTGTCTTAGTCATTTTTATAAGAATCCTATAAGAGTTGTTTGAACCTTTAATGAGTCTTTTTTTTTTCCTTCATTTTTTCCCCTTGTTAATTATTGATATTGCATTAATTAAAAGATCAGAAGTATCTATATTTATTATCTTGTGCTTCTTCATCATAAATAAGAGCATACTTGAAAAAAATTATTTTAGACACATTTATTATTTTTAACTAATTTTAACCACTTTTTAAAATCCAATAATATGATATTTGAGCTCTTATAAATAGAATTGGAGGGAGTATAAGATAAACATGTATGAGGAGTTTATGCCTAAAAACACCTTTTTAAATGTTTTTGAGTTTTCCAAACAAGCATGAGTTTCGATTCCCAATATCCCATAATACAGAATCTTGGCATTTTTTTGGGAACCAAATCCAAGGCCCTCCTAATTTTTTTGTGAGAGTTTAAAATTTGAATTGGCTTGATTTTTTTTAAGAGAGCATGATAAAAGTTGTCTCAATATTTAACGAGTTTTTTTTTTCATTCGTATCCCTCATTAATTATATAAGATGCATTAATTATAGTATTGATGATATTTATGTTGACTCTATTTTTTTTTATAAATAAGGGCATATTTTAAAAAAAAGGTTTATTTTAAGATATATTTATTATTTTTAATTAATTTTAACTATTTGTTTAAACCTCGTAATTGGATTTCGAACTCTTATAAAAAGAAGTAAAATGAGTATTAAATTAGATTGAAATCCTGCCCTCCGGCTTCGGGTTGGAATGGATCGTAATCAGTTCCATTACCACATTGATTGGTCCCCTTTTTGGTGGGGTTGGAAATTAATTAAAACATTCAATAATACATGAGGACATTTTGATAAAAGAAAATTAAAATTAAAAGTATTAATATAATCATGTACTCATAACAATCTATTGCCCTATGATACTTTTAATTTTAATTTTAATGGATTTACAAAATTAAAATAAAAAGTATTGATATAAATATTCATATCAAAGTATTAATACCTATTTTATTGCCCTATAATAACTGTAATATTGTATGTGGAAGAATACTTGCATACGACAATTTTTTTTTCCGATTACATTACATACAACAATTTTATTTAAAATTCAATAATAAAAATTTTAAAAATCTGCGTTTGAAAAATCTTATCAAAATATGTAGTAAGGATTTCCCTCAGATCCTCTGAATAAGAAATCTCATGTATTATTATCAGATGACAAAAAAGAAGTGTAGAATTAGTTATAATTTAGAAGATGACATGCATGGTCCCATTAATAGTAAATTTTTACAGTTTTATTACGTATCATGCCCCTTAATCATTTGTATTGAAAATAGAATAATTCTCTTTAAATATATGAAATTAATAGGGATAAATAGAGATTTAAGACTTAAAAAATCAAAGTAAATTTATTAACTAATCCTTACATTTTTTTTTTGGAGTGGAAAGGAGTATTGTATTACTTTGAGGTAATCTGTAAAATGCTCTATCCTCTACAGATTTACAAGGCCTCTAAATCAAAACAATCAAAATCTGAGCTTCTATGACTTACAATGAGAGGGGTAAAAATTAAGACTTTCTAAAGTATGTTTCACTATAGGTCTAATTTGTGCCAGTATGCCATCAACAGTGAAATCACCTTGTTGAAAAAGTCGTAGATTCCTTGTCTCCCAGAGCTTCCAACATGTGATATAAATGAATTTTGCATTTATTCACAGGAAGGACCACTCTGCTTCGCTTTCTATTTCTCTAAATAAATTGGCCGTAAACAATTTCTCTTTCAGTTCCCATCGAAGAAAAAAATCATCACATAATTGAAAAAAAAAACCTATAGCTCAACATGTGCATTATTAAAAGGGAGAACACAACAAAAGCTTGCTATTTTCGCTTGGAGAAAAATGGAAGAATCTGCAAGAAAGCTGCTGAGTGAAGAAGATGAGCTGCCTCTGATAAAAAGAGTATGGAAGGAGTGTAAAGTGATGTGGATAGTAGCAGCTCCAGCAATATTCACTCGAGCTTCCACCTTCGGCATCAATGTCACAAGCCAAGCTTTTGTTGGTCATATTGGCTCCAAAGAGCTCGCTGCCTTCGCTCTCGTCTTCACCGTTCTTATCAGATTCGCCAATGGTATTCTGGTACCAGCTGATTTCCTAAATTTACCTCCTTTAATTCTCCCTAGATATTATAATATTTTGATAATATTATGATTATATTATTTGAAGATTGTAAATATTAGCATGGAAATTCGGTTGTCATGATACTCTCCACTTGGGCACTTATGTCAATCAATGAAAGATGAGCTATTCATTCTCATTTCAATATTTCATATTTCTCAAATTCATGGGTTTTCCAATATTCCTGGAATGGCGATGTCGATCCCCTGTTTGATAACATTCTCGATCTTATGTCTAGTTCGGGATGGCCAGTGCATTATCCACTCTGTGTGGACAAGCGTATGGTGCCAGAAGATATGGCATGATGGGAGTGTATCTTCAACGATCATGGATAGTCTTATACTTAACTTGCTTCCTTCTTCTTCCCTTGTTCTTCTTCACTACCCCAATTATGAAGATGTTGGGCCAAGATGAAAGCATTGCTGATGTGGCAGGAACAATTTCTCTCTGGTCCATCGCTGTTATTTTTGCCTATGTTTTGTCATTCACCTTCCAGACATTCTTGCAATCTCAGAGCAAGAACGTTGTTATATCATTCTTGGCTGCTTTCTCCATCGCCATTCACATATCTCTGTCGTGGCTTTTGACTGTCAAGTACAGGCTTGGGATACCTGGTGCAATGATTTCAACAATTCTTGCTTATTGGATACCCAACATTGGCCAATTTATGTTTGTGACATGCGGTTGGTGTCCTGAAACGTGGAATGGCTTCTCCTTTTTGGCTTTTAAAGATCTTTGGCCTGTGGTCAAGCTCTCTCTTTCATCAGGTGCCATGTTGTGGTAAGTGTATATATGATCTAGTGGGTTTTGCCTGATTGTTTTTTAATTTGAAATCGGGTATTTTAACAGCTGACAGCTAATATATATAGGATTTGGGTTTTGTTAATTTCTGCAGTCTAGAGCTCTGGTATAACACAATATTGGTTCTATTAACTGGGAGCATGAAAAATGCAGAGGTTGAAATTGACGCTCTTTCTATATGGTAATCATTTTGTCATCTTAATATGTCCCTAGTTTGTGTTGAGCTCACTGAATGAATGACTAGTATAGACAGGCTTTTCGCTCTCTAAAGATGAGATCTTCAATTATTACTACTGCAGCCTCAACATCAATGGATGGGAGATGATGATATCTTTTGGGTTTCTGGCTGCCGCTAGGTAGTGACATTCTTTCTTTCTTTCCCTTCTATTACCTCTGGTCCTAAATATAAGACAGAATTGATTTTTTATGAAGAAATTAAGGAAGCTAAATCAGTTACTTAATCATATCATATGTTGTATATCATTAGTTACCTGCAAAATGGAAACGGTCACGAACTCATGCTGATATACATGTGTGTGTGTGACGCAAAAGGTTGATTATATTGGAAATATGTTTATATATAAATGTGTAGTGTGAGAGTGTCAAATGAGCTTGGGAGAGGAAGCGCCAAGGCAGCCAAGTTATCAATAGCAGTGACGGTGATGACATCATTCACGATAGGGTTCCTTCTGTTCTTATTCTTCTTGTTCTATAGGGAACGACTCGCTTACATATTCACTGCAAATGAACAAGTGGCGGCTGCAGTTGGAGACTTGTCTCCTTTGCTTGCTTTCTCTATATTACTAAACAGTGTTCAACCTGTTCTCTCTGGTACGCTCATATATATATATATATATATACTACCTTTGGCCCTTAATATAACAGATCCAGTTGATTTTTTTTTAGAAAGATTATGGAAACTAAATAAATTACTTTAAATATTTATATTCATTATATCAAATTATTTTGTTTGACTTATAAATTGATATATAATCAAATGAAACATAACATATATTATGATTAACTAGCTTATTTAGCTTCCTTAACCTCTTTAGAAAAAGTCAACTGAATCTTATATTAAAGAACGGAGGGAGTATATATCTTTATGTTTGCTGATAGATTTCATGAAGGGTAACCAATATATATCGTAGTTGAGTTTAGTGCATGTGTTGAATCAAATGAAAATATCACTTGAGTTGAATTGAACAGGAGTTGCTGTAGGAGCAGGGTGGCAAAGCATTGTAGCATATAGGGTGTTATTACATCATAGGAATCCCAGTTGGAGTTGTACTCAGTAACATTCTCCATTTGCAAGTCAAGGTACGTAAATGTTTAATTAAGCGTTTTTTTTAATTATTTAAGAGACTCCTCTTGATATATATAATGAAGCATTTGACGCTATTAAGGTGACTTTTAATACGTAGGGAATCTGGATTGGGATGTTATTTGGAACGTTGGTTCAGACAATTGTGCTAACAATTGTTACCTACAAAACTGATTGGGACGAGCAGGTACATAAATATGTATGTGTGTGTGCAATTTCACCTCTTTAATTAACAGTTATGTGTTTTCTAGCTAGAAGATCTTTGATGTGATGATTAATCACATGCTTATATATATATATATAGGTAGTATTGGCTAGACGTCGCGTTAACAAGTTTTCTGTGGACGTTGAGGAAGCAGACACGCTTAACAGTTTGACGCGTGGTGTACAGGTTAATTACAACTAAGCATTTAGGTTAGATTATTATGTGTTGGTCATATGTATGTATATTGGTCCCACCAAATAAAGCGGAACTTGCCTGATGAGAGCATCATATATGGATTAGTTCTCGATCGTTATCAGAATTCAGAGGATTATTTCGATTAGCCTTCGCAAATATGAGGCAAACCGCAAATGCTGTAAAAGTGTAGCATCTCATAAAGGAAATAGATAATTGTGAGGTTAATTCAAGTGTTTGTTAGCTGTCATCTTTCAAGAAATTATTGATTAATTAGTAGTAATAAGAAATACAAAAGTAAAACTTAATATAAAAAATAAAACATTAGAATTAAATCTCAACAGTCTAAAGGCTATTATTGTAAATTTATGATCTGCACCTAACTATGAGGAGGTATCTACCATCACTAATACAGAATTGCAGATATATAGCGGTTATTATCGACTATAAATCATGGTTCTGAACTACAATATATGCATGCGCTATATATGCTCGGCGCAGACAAAAAACAGTTCTGAACAATGACTTATATAGTATCTATTATAATAGTTTTAATATAATACCTGTTATATATTGAGGTTTGGTGATGTTATGATGTGCATAATACTAGCATAATAAATTATGTTTTCAAGTAAACAACCATTATACATTTTGTTATATACATAATGGTGCTTAAACAAAAACTGCTATATATAATATTGACATAAATATCGGGTGTCATATTTAATCATTATTTATTTGATAGAAATGCTAACTGTTTTAATTAAATAATGTTATATATAGTATATACATAAATCACAGTTTTTCACTATCAAATAATGTACCTTAATCAAAATTTTGAAACATTTGCTGTCTGCATAAAAGTAACTATTCAGCTCTTCCCTGTTTTTTTCCAAAGGGCTCGCACTCGTAATCTTAACAAGTAAATTGTATTATTTCCACTCAACTTAATTAACCGCTGTTATACAATAAGTATATCTATCTTTTTATATTTTTTTTCTAGAAAATCAGATAATTTGAATCAAATAAATAAAAACAAGAATAAAATTAATTAAATTTCATTCTTTTTCTTATTCTACCTTTATATTTTAAATGATATATTCAAATATTTATGGATTGTAATAATATAAAATATTTAATGCTTACATTTTAAAAAAGGGAATGTCCAAGAATCGTGTGCAAGGAGCATGCATCAGATGATCTAGTTATGAATAGGATTGGATCATTCCAACAGAATAATTTTAATTTTCCTTTTGTTTACAAATGCTATCAACTTTAAATTAGAAAATCAAATAAGAATGGCCATATGTATGTTGGCTCTAAGGAATATGGCTGGCTCTTCTCTTGTCTCTATTCTTCTTTGAAAAACCCCTGTACAACATCAACGTGCATTAAGTGGAAACACATCACAAGGTACAAAAGCAAGCTTTTTGGCTCTCAAAGATCGATGGAAGAATCAGGAATAGAGGTGGTGAGATCAGAAGAAGATGAGTTGCCTCTGATAAAAAGGGTATGGAAGGAGTGTCTGGCGATGTGGGTAGTAGCAGCTCCAGCCATATTCACTCGAGCCTCTACCTATGGCATTAATGTTACGAGCCAAGTTTTTATCGGTCATATTGGCTCCAAGGAGCTCGCTGCCTTCGCTCTCTCCTTCACTGTTCTTATGAAATTCGCTAATGGTATCATGGTATGCTTTCCTAATAAATTCGCCTCCCTTTTCCCTTGGGGCAGGGGTGCTGGCCCTTGTTGCCCCTCAATTTTGGATACTTTCTAAAAAATTTTTATGGTTCTTTTGAACATTTAGTTCTATAAAAAATAAGTAAACATTTGAAGTTTTATTTTATGGACAAAAAATAATGAAATTATTTTTATTTTTTTATTATTTTTGAAAGATTTAATATTTTAAATAAATTAAATCTTTGAAAACAGTTTCTCTTTTTTTTTTTTCCATAAAACGTCAAAATATCATTCATGTCATATTAAATCTAAAGATTAAAAGAACTATAAAAAATTTTTAGAAAGTGTCCCAAAATTGAGGCGCGGTAGGAGACACAGCACTTAAAGTGCAGCAGCCCACTGCTTCCTTTTCCCTCTTTCGTTTATTTATTTATTCATCATGATATTGACCTGTTTGATGTAATGTTCTCTTAAATCTTAATTTCTAGTATGGAATGTCCAGTGCGTTGTCCACTCTTTGTGGACAAGCGTATGGTGCTAAAAGATACGGCATGATGGGAGTGTATCTTCAACGATCATGGATGGTCTTATTCTTCACTTGCTTCCTTCTTCTTCCCCTGTTCATCTTCACAGCCCCGATTATGAAGATGTTGGGCCAGGATGAGGGAATTGCTGATGTGGCAGGAATTATTTGTCTGTGGGCCATCCCTGTCCTTTTTGCCTATGTTTTGTCGTTTACCTTCCAGACATTCCTGCAATCTCAGAGCAGAAACTTTGTTATATCATTCTTGGCTGCTTTCTCTGTCGCCATTCATATACTCCTGTCGTGGCTTTTGACTATCAAGTACAAGGTTGGGGTACCTGGTGCAATGATTTCAACAAGCCTTGCATTTTGGATACCCAACATTGGCCAATTCATATTTGTCACATGTGGTGGTTGTCCTAAAACGTGGAATGGTTTCTCCGTTTTGGCCTTCAAAGATCTGTGGCCTGTGGTCAAGCTCTCTCTTTCATCAGGAGTCATGCTGTGGTGAGTGTGTATGAACAAGTGGGTTTGTTTCGTTGTTTTTTTCGAAAATGGAGTATTATATATATATAACAGCTAATAGCATTCGGGTTTTGTTAATTTCTTCAGTTTAGAGGTCTGGTATAGTACAATATTGGTCCTATTATCTGGTAGCATGAAAAATGCAGAGGTTCAAATTGACGCTCTTTCTATATGGTAATCATTCTGAATCATTTTGGCATATTATTGTGCTCCTAGTTTATGTTGATCTGAATGCATGAATGACAGGTAACAGATAGTCTTTTCGCTCTCTAAAGATGAAATCTTTCATTATTGCAGCATCAACATCATTGGATGGGAATTGATGATAGCCTTTGGTTTTCTGGCTGCAGCTAGGTAATTAATGGTGGCCTTCTTTCTTTCTTTCCTTAATTTATATATATCTATGGTTGATTGAGTCATTGTATCAGTCACCAACTGTTCATAAATTGTGTACGTTTTGAAAGAGGCATCCAGTTTTGTCATAGATGTGTGTGTGTGTAATTCAATATATAGTTTGATTAATATGTTTATATATAAATTAATTAATATGCAGTGTGAGAGTGTCAAATGAGCTTGGGAGAGGAAGCGCCAAGGCTGCGAAGTTCTCAATAGTAGTGACAGTGGCGACATCACTCACAATAGGGTTCCTTCTATTCTTATTCTTCTTGTTCTTTAAGGAACGACTCGCTTACATATTCACTACAAATCAACAAGTGGCAGCTGCAGTTGGAGACTTGTCACCATATCTTGCTTTCTCCATATTGCTAAACAGTGTTCAACCTGTTCTCTCTGGTACATCGATATATATATACACTACATCCATTCTTTGATATAAAACTCAATTGACTTTTTTTGGAGAGATTAAGCAAGCTAATTAAGTTACATTAAAGTGTTTATATTTATGGTTCTTGTTTAGACTGATTTGCTTGACTTATAAATTGATATATAATCTAATGATGCACAACATATATTATGATTAAGTAATTTATTTAACTTCATTAACTTCCTAAAAAAAGTCAACTAAAAGACCAGAATTAGTATTTAATATTTATTCTATGATATAGTTCATTTGAGTGTTTAATAGTGATCAATTCTGTAATTATATAGGAGGTTACAGGTTTGATCCCGTTGTAACCTAGTGGCATTAAAACTCTCATGTTGGTGTAGAAGGTTATAGGTTTGATCTTAAAACCTCAGATCATTAGTGTGTGCCCTCTAATTCGGAAAGAAAGATATAGGACTGTATTAAATCAAAGAAAATATCACGTGAGTTTGAATATTTGAAACAGGGGTTGCTGTAGGAGCAGGGTGGCAAAGGATCGTGGCATATGTGAACATAGGGTGTTATTACATCATAGGAATCCCTGTTGGTGTTATACTCGGTAAGATTCTCCATATGCAAGTCAAGGTACGTACGTACGTCATTAAGCTTTTTTCATCCATGAGAGCCTCCTCGTGATTTATAATGAAGCATTAATTTGAAGATATTAAGGTGGCTTTAAATATGTAGGGAATCTGGATTGGCATGTTATTTGGGACATTGGTTCAGACAATTGTGCTCATAATAATTACCTACAAAACTGATTGGGACGAACAGGTACAAATACATGCACTTTCACCTCTTCAATTAACAGCTATATATATGTGTGTGTGTGTTTTCTAGGTAAAAGAAACATTTGTATTTTTGAAATGACGTTAAAGATGATTATCGATAATGTGATTAATCACATGCATATAAATATATATATATATATATATATATAGGTGGTATTGGCTCGACGTCGCGTTGACAGGTATTCTGTGGACGACGGTGAAGAAACAGACACGATCTGATGGATAATTTGATTAGTGGAAGCAGCGTCCATATATACTTTGATGCGTAGTAGAACTAAGAATTTAAATAAGATTATTATATGTTGGTCATATATATACATATATATATTGTATATGGTGGTGTTGCAAGACATCCCAGTCCCGCAAAATAAAGTGGACCCTGTCCTTAACATACATGAGTCTTGTCGTGAATGGAGATAATGTGGGTGGATTTCAAATGTTAAAAGTATCTAAACTAGTCCATAAAGTCCTTAATTTTAATGAAGAAATTAAACTATAAGGTGTATGTTATATTAAGGATTGAAAGTAGTGCAACGAAACTATATAGAAAGCAGTACCATTACGTGCAGAGTTTATAGCCACTAAGATGACGCAGAGGGCCTTAGGCGATGAGTATGGTGCAAGATCAATTTGTTTTGAGTTTAATAATTACTCAATACTAATTGATTAAACTTATAATCATTAATGTAAATCAACATGTTATAAATGGCATGTTTGTTTGAAGATTAAAAAGATGATTTTAGTTAGATTAAATCTGAGAAAGCTGTTGGAAAAACTTAATTAGTTGAACGCATAGATTAATTTTCGATTACTTTCTTTTATTTATCGAAAAAATGGATACTTTCCCTTCAAATATATAAAGCATGCATAAATATATATAATAATACATAGAATCCGACTTCCAAATAAATCACTTTTAATTCCCTTTATCTTATGATTTGGGCAAATGCATCAATTTCTCATATTTTGACGGTGTGAAGGATTTTGTATATGGTACATATTTAATTTTTTTACAATTACTCAGTATTTTATTACACCTTAATATAAATTTGAGTATTTTCAGCCTCAATAAAAGTATAGCATTCCAATATTTTTTTTTATTTACTCAAAAGGCTCAAACTCGATCATAACCTGAAAGAGTACGTCTTGTATTCTTGACACTCAACTCAATGGTTGTTATACAAAAGGTGTATCTCTTTTCATCTCTTTTCCCTAATTAAATCAGATCATCAATTTTTTTTTTTTTTTAAAGTTCATATAGAGCTAATGATGATGGAGTTTTAAGCCCCTCATTTTGATCAAAAAACAGTTTTAAGCCTCTCATGAATTCAAGTGATAGTGTGTTGAAAGAAGTGGCAGATGAAGAAAGACCGGATTGAGAACTAGAGTTTATGATTTACGACGAGACGTTCGTTTCATGGTCTATAAATTATGTGGGCGTTTAATATAACAATTTGCAGGGAATCTTCATGGCCAGGACCGGGAATCTTATTATTCATTCTGGTCTTTAATATAAAATAAAGTTGATTTTTTAAACAGATTAAGAAAAATAATTAAATTACTTTAGAGTATTTATATTTTTTCTCTCCAAACTTATTAGTTTGACTAATAAACTGATATATAATCTAATGATACATAACATATTATATGATTAAGTAACTTATCTAACTTTATTAATCTCTTCAAAAAAAGTTAAGTTTATCTTATAATTAGGACTAGAGGTAGTATTTGGGACATTGATTTTTCAGACAATAGCTAGAGTTAGTTGTTAAGTGTTAATGTTATTACCAACTAAACTGATGATTGGGACCAGCACCTACGTATTCACTTCTTTTATATATATATATACATATAAACTGGCGAAGCTAGCTTGGATAGTAAATACAGTAAAACATACTAAACATCAAAACGAGTGTAGAAAGTCTTCCCCATGAGGGGAATACACTCCGAATGGGGGGCAGGTAAGACAACTAGACATTGAACTAAGGTCTGAGCATCCTTGGCTAGGTAATCAGCACATCTGATTGTATCTCGTGGTGTATAGTGAAGTTCAATGTCCCAATCGAAATAAAGCAAATCCCTAACTGCATTAATCTCCTATCTCAGTGAATGATGAAGACCACTATCCTGCATAACCAGATGATACGCCTCAAGAGAATATGTGTAAGCAACAACTCTCTAAAATCCATATTGTCTGCATAGTTGAAGACCTTGGCATAAGGCCATAAGCTCAGCAGTAGTAGGTAGAAGAAACCCTAGTCTAAGCTGAAAACTGAGGACCCAGTTACCTTTATGATCCTGAACAAGTCCTCCACATGCTGCATTGCGGTGAGCATCAACTGAACCATCTGTATCCAAGCGAACATATCCTTCCTATGGTAATTTTTAGGAATGGTCCTCTCCAACATTATAGCAAAAGAGTTGATGCTTTAAGTTATCCGAAATGCTAGATTAAATGATCTGATACAGGCCACCATGAATAAGTTCATTAGGTTGAGCTCGAACTCCCTCCATGACACCTTTACATCTGTTTTTCTATAAAAGCCAACAGATGATGCTGAATATTTGGATCTATGGCCAACGATGAAAATAAGGCTTTCCCAAAGAAAGTGACAAATTATCCTTGAGCCATACCTGCAAATCAGAGCAAAAAAACTAAAACGATAATTAGGAGTAATAAAATGTAACCACACTGCTCTTACAATCTCACAGTCACAAAAAATGTGTATAATGGATTCTTTTTGTTGACACTGAAAAGGACACTCCTAACTAATTGGTAAACCTCTCATAGCTCTGAGTGAATTGGTAGGTAGTCTCTCATGAATAATTTGCTAGAAAAACATCTTCACTTTCTTCGGAACATGTAACTTCCACGCTTTCTTCCACAGAGTCGAGCCATTCCTATCCCGCTAAGTAGAAATGAAATTATAAGCAGCCCGGATACTAAATTTGCCATCTGAAGCATTTCTCCAGCAGAAAGAATCATCTCCAGTTTCACATGGGGGAATCTGACTTATAATATTGATCGCCTAGTCTGGGAGGAATTCCTTCCATTTTGGAATGTTCCACACCCCCATAAGTAAGGCAAAGTCCCTTACTTTGGCACAAGGATCTAAACGATGAAATTTATGATCGACAAATTGGATTAGGGGTTCATCAAGAAGAATCCATAAATCCCACCAGGCATTAGCTGTAGTACTACTACACAAGGTTCTACCAATTCCACTATAAAAAGTGTCCCAAATAGTAGTAATACTACGCCACACACTAGAGGAATTAGACTTTTTACAAACCATGGGATAGGCGTTATCGCCACATCCATACTTTCCCTTCAAATAGAGAACCCAAAGTGCTTCTGGTTGTGTTAAAAGACCCTAACAAAGTTTCATGATAAAAGCAAGGTTCTGTTTCTGGAGATCTTTAATACCTAAGCCTCCCTCTTCTTTAGGCTATTTGATTTGATCCTAGGAAATAAGATGTATTTTTTGACCCTATTGGCCTTGGTTCCATAGGAAGTTGTGACTGATCTTCTCCAATTCCTCCAGGATGCCTTTGGGAAGCAGCATGATTTGCATATGATAGCTAGGCAGGGGCTGACAAGACCGCTTTAACTAAAACTGTCCTGCCTACTATGGTTAGATATCTCCCTTTCCAACCTGTCAATCTCTTTTTTGCTCATTGTATGATGGGGAAATAAATGGCCTTAGTAATCATATGGTGTAGAAGCGGCACACTAAGATATTTACCAAGATCACCTGTGATCCCCACCCCTAGGGAATGACTCAGCTCAAGTGCCCTATTAAAATGGACATTGCATGAAAAGAATGCTTTCGATTTAGCCAAGTTTATTTGATAGCCTAAGACTTCACAGAAGGCTCACATTGTGTCCCGCATCAGGTCAATCTGGTCCCCGGTAGCCTCACCAAACAAGAGAAGATCATCTACAAAGAAAAGATGAGATATTGGAGGAGTGTGCCTATTGAATCGAAGTCCCTTCCAAAGAACTTCCCTAACTTCGTTGTTGATCAACTGACCCAGGCGCTCTATACAAAGCATAAATAAATAGGGATTTAAAGGGTCACCCTGACGAACTCCTCGAGTAGGGCTGAAACCTGAAGATTCTGTGCCATTCCAAAGAATCTTCATGGACACCAAGGAGGTACAAGTCATGATGAAATTAACCAACTCTTCCCGTATCCTAACGCAGATAAGAGTGGATTACAAAAACTTCCAATCTAGACGATTGTAAGCTTTCTCGATGTCAACCTTGATTGCGACCACTCCTTTTTTCCTTCGCCTACTCCTTATAGTGTGAATAGCTTCTTGCGCAATGATAACATTATAACAACTCTAGCATCCTATAATGAACCCACATTGTTGAGGTTGGATCAAGTATTGCACCGCCTTCTTCATTCTCTCTGCAATAATTTTGGTAATAATCTTAAAGATGACATTACAAAGAGAAATAGGGCGGAAGTCCTTTAAAGTCATGGGATTATCAAATTTTGGAATGAGAACAATGTTAGTGTGGTTGATATCCTTAACCCTTTTAGGTTGATGCCAAATCTCTCGAATAATCACACACACCTGATCCCCAACGTGAGTCCATTGGGTGTAAAAGAAGTGTGCCTGGAGACCATCCGGGCCAGGAGCTTTTAGAGCCCCCATCAGAAAAGAAGCATTCTTGATTTCAATATCATCCACTTCTTTGTGAATCAAGACATCATTAGTGGGGTGTAATGAGGGAAAATTAGCATACCAGTGTATGGATTCAGGAACTTGGTGATCCCTAGTATAGAGATCTGTAAAAAAACTTGGCAGCCATGTCTCTTAATTTATCTGAGGCAGTAACCCAATGTCCTTCGTCATCTTGAAGGGCTTTAATCAAGGTATTAAAACCCGGACCGGGTATTGAACCAGTCGCGGTACTGGGTTAAGGGTCAGTGGGTCAAACTGGAGCTAAACCGGGATCAGACTGGTGAGTAATTGAATATTTTAGGCTTATAGTATGAAATTCTAAAGAAAAAAGTTAAATTTTTTTTTAAATTGGGACCCGGACTGGACAGGGAACCGAACCGGTCTACTGACCGGTTCGGCGGGTTTCGGGCCTGTCTGGTCTGGGTCCAAGAACCTTGGCTTTAATACGTTTCCTTTTTCGTTTAATCAACGCTGAAGTGTGAAAAAATCTAGTGTTCTTGTCACCCCAAACAAGCCACTTACACTGAGATTTTTTGTACCAAAGAAGTTCCTCCTAGGCACATAATTTGCTATCGTCTTGCCAAAGCTGTTTTTCCAGTTTGAAGAGGCCAGTAGAGGTATTATTTTGTCTAGCTCTATCAATATCCTCTAATTTGTGAAGAATATGTCTTTTTTTCTAGGGAGACTACCAAGGAGGCAAGGACACTAGAGTTCCATTTGGAGGCCTCATCTTTAAAGATCAATCTACCTTGATTCTAAGTCCAGTTATCCCAGGATTTACGGACCACGTCAGAGAAACTATCTTTCAATGCCCAGACAAGATGATAACTAAAATGATGTTTGGTGTGTTGAATCGGGGAATTGGCACCATTTGAGACAAGCACAAGCATGTCATCAGATTTATAACGGAGTTGGTGAAAGACCTTACCTCATGGATGGTTGAGCTCCCACTCAAGGTTGCCAAACACCCAATCCAGTCTTTCTTTAACCCCTTCTTTCTCCCATCTAAAGAGCTTGCCAACAATAGGTATCTCCAACAGATTCGAGCTACTAATACAATTTGAAAATTGTGTCATAACCCGAAGAGAAGGTGCAGTACCTCCTACCTTATCTGCTGGAGTCAAAAAGGTATTAAAGTCCCCAATAACCATCCAAGCATTCTTAATGTCCTGAGCAATATCTTGTAAGGAACACCATAAATTCTCTCTTCCACTAACCCTTGGTTCCCATAAACAAAAGTAACAAAAAAGGAATCATTTGTCCGCTTATCCAACACCTTACAATGAACCAGTTGGGTAGTAGAAAACACATAATCAACTTGAATATTAATATCATCCCATAAGATCCAAAGGCCTCTCACAAAACCAGTGGCCTCCAACCTAATCCAATTAGTAAAGCCTAATTTACGGGTAACAGTATCAGCCCTATGACTACTAATATGAGTTTCAATCAAGGATAAAATATCAATTTTATTAGTGGACTAAATCTTTAAAGATACGGGGAAAATTTCTACTCCCCGCAACCCTACAATTCCAAGAGGCAATTATCATAATATTAATATTAAGAATACTAGGAAACAAAAAGTGATATTGATCACCAAGAACCCTGTCAACTCATGCGAGTTGCTCTACCAAAACATGTTGGTTTCCCACCTCAAGTGTGGCCTCCATAAAATTATCTCCAATGTCATCATTTAATAAAGTGGATAATGAAGGCATAAGGGCATTACTTGGTGCAACACACAAACTTTGTTCACATTTTTCCTTAGTAAAGGCATCATTTGTGGTCATGTCCTTTTGATTAGGGCCTTCTAATAATAAAAGGGGTTGTGTGTTTGACCCAAGGTGCTGCTTTGGTGTTAAAATGGAAGAAGTATCAACTTGGGTTAAGGAACCACCCACCACTAAATGTTCTTTGCGGCCTACATGAGATTTAGGGAGCCTATCACGTTTTTTCCCCATTTCCTGGCCCATCACACTTTTTTCTTTATGAATTTGAGCCCTCACCCCTTATCGAGGCCCATCACATAAGGAAGGCTCACTCTTCTTCTTTTTCCTTGCCAATTTCCTTGACCAAACGGCCTTCTCTCTTCTGCATAAATGCCTTACTGCCTCCATGTCTTGAAGTTTGTAGAAGAGTTGAACCCACGTCATCATCACCTTCAGAATCGAACTGCGCCTCTACTCTATGGTGTCCCATCACCATACCGTCTTTTTCCCTTAAGCCGACTAGGACTTCAAATCGCATGGTGACGCTGCTACTCGTTGGATCTTTCACCGATCCGGAACTCCCCCTCTTTTCCATCACACTTTCACCTGAAGTTTCCTACTCAAAAACTGAGAACGGCGCGCCTTTCCCATGACCATCCATTCCCCAAAAGGCTCATCGGTGTTGGGCTTGTGCGGTGGTGCCGTGGTTTGGTGCGATGATGGCGTGGGTATGTGCGATGGTGGCGTAGGTGATAGTTCGGGTGAGCCAAATCGATATGCCCAGGGGCATTGTTCTTTACGGTGGCCATAGCGGCCTCAAGAAAAGCAAATGAGGCCCAGGCCTTCATCCTCCACCTGGTAGACCGAATGTGCTGCAATCACTCTTAAGACAAGTTTCTTCTGCAGATCGAGTTCAACACAAATCCGTGCATACTTGCCTCTCTCAATTCTCACAGACTCTGAGGTAGTGGCAGATGAGGTGAGAAAATCCACTTTCACTGTTCTTCCTACATAATTACCCAGTCTTGTAATGAATTCCTTGTTATAACACTATATTGGGATATTGGGTATTCTAATCCAAGTAATAATTCTGCCGAGTGGATTATTGTACGGGTCAAAATTAGGGGACCATTTTTGCACCAAGATGGTGTGTTGTTGCACCACCCATGGACCCCCATATAAGACTTGTTGATATAATTGCCCCCACCCCTCATTTTGTAACAAACGAACAAGGAAGTAATTGTTTGGCATATCCACAATGTCAAAATGAGAAGTGCGCCAGATACGGATAAGGTGTGCCTTCAATGTATAAACATTGTATTTCTTGCCTAACACAATTAGAATCAATGCAGCATTCCAGGGGCGGCACCAAGCATTGTATTCCTTAGCTGTAACAGGGACAACTGGGTGAATTTGCATGAGAGCACGCACTTCCTCGAGAGTTCAGGTAAATCCCATTCCATGTTAATAGTGTCAGACAAAAGATCCTCCTCTTCTATGCACTCACCGCCATTGGCTATACCATTAAAACCCACTAAGGAATCCTTGTAAGAAGTAGGATTTGTCTGAGGCATCTGTCTATAGGACTCTGTATGATCCATGGAGACATCATTCCCTGGAGAAAGTTCATCAGACGCAGTAGTATCCATGGTGATGCGAGAAGAATTATTTCTTGGTTTTTTAATGCTACCACTGGCTAGGACATCAGAAGGCCGGTCCGGTGGAAGTTTTCGGTGGTTTTGGTCATCCATGCTAGGCGAAATGAAAGCGGCCTAATATTCAAGAGAGAGCAATCGAAAACGCACTTCACTTCAGAGCATTTAGAAAAGGATTTTTTAATAAAATTATAATCTAAAAATCTACGCATTCACTTCTGATACTACGTACACTACATATTTATGTTTGTGAGGCTCAACATAACTCTGGTAGTTTTTTTTTGGGAGAATTGCTGATAAATACCTTTTTGGAAAATTAATTGCTGAATACTACCATCGCACATAACGGAAGATGTTTTGCACATAACGGAAGATTGCTTGCACATTTATACGGAAGACTTTTGCACACATGGAAGATGATTTGCACAAAACGGAAGATCGCTTGCACACACGGAAGATCACTTACACGCTTGGTAGCAATCAGTAATTAATTTGCTTCAAAAGTATTTTTCAGCAATTCTCCCTTTTTTTAAAAAAAAAAAACAAAAAAGCACATGGCACCATATAAAGTGACGTTGATGCTTTCCACATCATGAGGTTTTTAGACCCAAATTACTGGCCTCGCCCCTAGGCCCTAACGGATGGACTTGTATCCTTTCCCGTCCTCCTTCTTTTCAATTCCCTATATGAGGTTGTTAACCTCTTTAATAGTTCAATGCCCTACCTGGCCTCTAGCTTTTTTCCAATAATTTTGGGTCTTGGGATTTATCACAATGATTTGAAAGTCGGACCGGACCGGACGGTCCGGCCGTCAGCCGGACACTTTTCCGGCCTTGTTTGCAGTTCTAGACCGTTCAAAGAGTTGAGCCGCTTTGAGCCGGCTTTTGAGCCGCGAGCCGGAATTTATCCGGGAACCGGTGCGGTTTGACGAAAGCCGGATGGGTTGGAGAAGAAGAAAAAGAAGAAGGTGATCGGGAAAGAGAGGAAAAAAACTAGAGCAGAAAAAAGCTTGAAAGAATGGGATATAAAGGGGTAAAAAAACATTATGGGAAAAATACTGTTGTTTTTCAAGCCATCGAGAGATGAACGATTTAAGCTCCATGCCGGAGAAAATGCAACGAAAATGACGACGTGGGAACCAGAGGCAGAGGGAGAGTCTTGATGAAAGAGAGAGGAGAGAGATAAAAAACGAAGAGGTGGAAGGAGATTAAAAAAAAACTGTGTATGACATGACGTTTGCTTTTACATTTCACCTGCTCCGCTGTTGGAGAATTTGACATATGTTTCCACTTTTTGAATTTACATGTTTTCCCTTATTCATATTTCTTAGGCATTACGTGGAAAAAAAAAATTTCCTGGGCATTGAAAGCTGAAGCTATCATATGTACAATCACCCATGAACTTTAATTATCAATTATCAATATTACTATTTTATTGGCAAAACAATGGTAGTTAATATTTAAAAAAAAAAAGTATATTACTTTATATTTCAATAATGCATTGTGTTCCCACGCGTTAAAAAAAAAGAGCAATGCATTTGTTTTTATTTTCTATACTATATTCATATCACTACTATTAATTAATAAAAAATATTACTCATATTATACTTTTAATTTTTTATAATTCTTATAATAATATTTTACATGAATAATTGATATATAAGAAAATATAATTCATCGTTTTATATTTAAATTAAATAAAAATAATAATAGCATTTTGTTTAATCAACTTTATTTTATCATATTCTCATTTAAATTATTTATCACATATTATTTAAGATATTTTAATTTAATGTATTATAATATTTGATTATGGATATTGGGATGTAAGGTGATAATGTGAATTTTTAATATATTTACCTAATCAATTCATATAAGGTTTTGTGATGATTATTTTACATTATTAATGCTCCTTCCATATTGGTATGCATGTGTTTGTTACATTTATATCATTATGTTTGTATGTAAAATTATTTTTCTTTAATATTATGTCACCGGTTCGACCGGTTGAACCGTAACCCGCTATCCTGTCCGGCTCGTCTTTCGGTCCGACTTTTAAAACATTGATTTATCATGTTTCTTTCTCGTGGTTTGTTGATTAATTAGTGTTCTTTCTAAAATCATGACTTAATCAGATTCAGTTAATACCAAGCATACCACCAGCGCAGTTTGACTTCTCTTAAGATCAGTTACTCCGGCTCAGAAAAAGATAAGATCAGATCCCAATTATTATTATTCCTTCTGGCGCTAAATGTAAAAGTCCACGCGTTTATGTTGGTTTGAAATATAAAACCTCGATTTCACTCTGCTTTCTAAATTTATACATTTTTTTAAAAAAGTATTTCTCTTTATTATATATATATTAAATGAGATTTTCACCAACAAGAATAATGATTAAGAAATTATTTTAACAAAATAATTTATAAATAACTAATTTAATTAATTTTTAAAATATCCATAAATTATTTATATTGTTTAATATACATAAAAACAATGTCAATAGAACAAGAAATAAAAGGTAAAATTATGCATTCAAATAAAATCTTTAATTATGTAATTTATAAATAGGATCTGTTCTTATAAGGACTAATATAGGAGTTTGAGGAGATCCCACGGAACAATGATTTGAAAGTCGGACCGGACCGAACGGTCCGGCCGTCAGCCGAACACTTTTCCTGCCTGGTTTGCAGTTCTAGACCGTTCGAAGAGTTGAGCCGCTTTGAGCCGGCCTGAGCTGGCTTTTGAGCCGGGAACCGGCGCGGTTTGACAAAAGCCGGATAGGTTGGAGAAGAAGAAAAAGAAGAAAGTGATCGAGAAAGAGAGGAAAAAACTAGAGCAGAAAAAAGCTTGAAAGAATGGGATATAAAGGGGTAAAAAACATTATGGGAAAAATACCGTTATTTTTCAGGCCATTGAGAGATGAACGATTTAAGCTCCATGCCGGAGAAAATGCAGCGAAAATGATGACGTGGGAACCAGAGGCAGTGGGAGAGTCTTGATGAAAGAGAGAGAAGAGAGATAAAAAACGAAGAGGTGGAAGGAGATTCAAAAAAAAAAAAACTGTATATGATATGACGTTTGCTTTTACATTTCACCTGCTCCACTGTTGGAGAATTTGACATATGTTTCCACTTTTTGAATTTACACGTTTTCCCTTATTCATATTTCTTAGGCATTACGTGGCAAAAAAAAATTTCCTGGGCATTGAAAGCTGAAGCTATCATAAGCACAATCACCCATGAACTTTAATTATCAATTATCAATATTACTATTTTATCGGCAAAATAATGGTAGTTAATATTTAAAAAAAACAGTATATTACTTTATATTTCAATAATGCATTGTGTTCCCACGCGTTAAAAAAAAAAGCAATGCATTTGTTTTTATTTTCTATACTATATTCATATCACTACTATTAATTAATAAAAAATATTACTCATATTATACTTTTAATTTTTTATAATTCTTATAATAATCTTTTACATGAATAATTGATATATAAGAAAATATAATTCATCGTTTTATATTTAAATTAAATAAAAATAATAATAGCATTTTGTTTAATCAACTTTATTTTATCATATTCTCATTTAAATTATTTATCACATATTATTTAAGATATTTTAATTTAATGTATTATAATATTTGATTATGGATATTGGGATGTAATGTGATAATGTGAATTTTTAATATATTTACCTAATCAATTCATATAAGGTTTTGTGATGATTATTTTACATTATTAATGCTCCTTCCATATTGGTATGCATGTGTTTATTACATTTATATCATTATGTTTGTATGTAAAATTATTTTTCTTTAATATTATGTCACCGGTTCGATCGATTCGACCGGTTGAACCATAACCCGCTATCCTGTCCGGCTCGTCTTCCGGTCCGACTTTTAAAACATTGATTTATCATGTTTCTTTCTCGTGGTTTGTTGATTAATTAGTGTTCTTTCTAAAATCATGACTTAATCAGATTCAGTTAATACCAAGCATACCACCAGCGCAGTTTGACTTCTCTTAAGATCAGTTACTCCGGCTCAGAAAAAGATAAGATCAGATCCCAATTATTATTATTCCTTCTGGCGCTAAATGTAAAAGTCCACGCGTTTATGTTGGTTTGAAATATAAAACCTCGATTTCACTCTGCTTTCTAAATTTATACATTTTTTAAAAATAGTATTTCTCTTTATTATATATATATTAAATGAGATTTTCACCAACAAGAATAATGATTAAGAAATTATTTTAACAAAATAATTTATAAATAACTAATTTAATTAATTTTTTAAATATCCATAAATTATTTATATTGTTTAATATACATAAAAACAATGTCAATAGAACAAGAAATAAAAGGTAAAATTATGCATTCAAATAAAATCTTTAATTATGTAATTTATAAATAGGATCTGTTCTTATAAGGACTAATACAGGAGTTTGAGGAGATCCCACGGAACGAATATGCGAGCATATAAAATGACAACACAGACACATGGTGGTATGCGGAATGAGAACCGCCGTACGTTCGTTTCCAACCAAACGGTCTTCGACCATAAGCAATTGACTGTAAGACTCACGCGCGACGTCACGTGACTGGGACCCACAAAAGTGACAGAGAGGTACGTGCGTGCTTAGGTTTGGGGCTCCTCGCATATGGGAAATCTATGGCCCTATACAAATTTGTCCTTTATACATGTGACTTAGTGAATGTTTGAAATGACTTAATTTTAAAAAATAAATATTTATTATATAAGTTGAGACAAAACTCTTCTCACATACTTATCTCGTATTTCATGAATTACGAATTATAAATATTTATTACTTAAAAATAAGTTATCCCAAATAAACACTTAATGCCGTGTGTTCTCTAATAATCCAAGATTTTGTTTTTATGCCCGCCGTAATTCTAATGGTCAATTATAATTAGTATGTCGTTCAATGTTTATATTTGGCACAGCGATAGAAAAACATGTTTTTTTCTTATTTAATTTTTTATAATATTATTTTTGATAAAAATCAAGCTGTATAATATAATTATGTTTGGATTAGTGATTGTATAAATGACTTTTATAAAAATAAAACTTGTTTGGATTGGCTTAAGCACAAATGACTTTTACGATAATGGTAAAAGAGAGTAGGTGGAAAAATATTTAAAAAATCAAGTAAATATTTAAAAATTACTTTAAAATATTAGGTGTTGTTGGAAAAATAATTTAGAGGAGGTGAAAATCAATAAATCAGTATTACAAGTTTTGGGTGCTCTTTACTACTAAAAAAATACATTAAAAGGTAAAATTGTAGTCAGTCTCCTAAGATTGGGTAAGGGTTAAAAGCACCAAAAAAATGTTTTAAAGGAATTTTTGGAGCTGAAAAGTACATTAGGGGTAAAATTGCAATCAGTTTGATAGCACATTGGGTACAACTGAAAAAATATTTTAAGGGGTTAAAAGAACTAAAAAACATTTTAAAGTAATTTTTGGAGTTGAAAAAGTATATTAAGGGTAAAATTGCTATCAGTTTGATAGCACACTAGGTACAACTGAAAAAATATTTTAAGGGGTTAAAAGCACTAAAAAATATTTTAAAGTAATTTTTAGAACTGAAAAAATACATTAAGAATAAAATTACAATCATAGTATACTGGATACAATTGAAAAAAAATTTTAACGCATATCGTACGGATCAATGGCAAAAAGCTCCCAATGTGAGCTTATTGTTGATCGCACGAATTTATGGAAAGTAAGAAATGCCATCACCTCCAGCCAAATACTCGTTTTTTGGCACCCCTCTCAATCGTGCGATTTGCCATTTAGCCATTTATTCGTGCAATTTGGCCGTGAAAACGCGTACACAAACACACTCATTAATAGTAATGGGGTACCGTCAATTCAATAATGGTAACATTCATTCAAATTATCGTGGCCAGTTTGATGGGCAAGGCGGTAACTCAGTAAATATATAGGGAAAATACCTTAAAAATAACTTTTAAATCATGAAAAGATAGCAAAGTGCTCTAAATTTACATAATTTTATAGAAGTGTTAGTGGCTAAACTGAAATTTATAAATTCAGAAAAAAGAACCAATTTACCTTTACTTTTTTTATTAAAAAATTAATTACCTCTGGCGGTCGCCCGACACCCTGACAGCTAGAGCTTCGGCATCCAACAGCCGGCTGGAGCTCCAGTAGGAATATTCCTCAAATTGAGATAATATATATATAGTATCCTTTAATCTTTAATCAAGCCCATCAACAAATTGAGATAATAAATTCACAAGTTTATTTAAGGATTTTGCAACTTCCGTGTTTTAATTAAAAAATTTACTTACTCCTTCAAACTATGCACTAGTTAAGATAAAGAATTCACAAGTTTAGATAAGGAATTGAAAAGTTGAGATAAAAAATTCGTAACTTTCGTTCAAGTAAAAAATTCACTTACGCTCTCAGGCTATTCATAAGTTTAGATGAATAATTCTCAATTTCAAATAAGGAATTGGCGACTTAAGATAAGGAATTGACAAATTCATGTGAGGAATTCTCAAGTTCAGATAAGGAATCGTGAACATGGGAATTCCTTATCTGAACTTGGGAATTCCTCATCTGAATTTATGAATGGCCTGAGAGTGTAAGTGAATTTTTTACTTAAATGAAAGTTGCGAATTTTTTATCTCAAATTGTCAATTCCTCATATGAACTTATGAACTCCTTGTTACGAGTTTGGATGATCAATTAAATAGTGCAAGTGTACACTGTCGTAATCAAGTAATATAGAAGTGAGTAGAGTATCGTTCCCACGAGGATTGATCACTAAGTACCAAAATTGGTAATTTTAATTCTATTTAGTCGATCGATAAATTGGTGATTGAGAGTACAAATAAAAGAAAAATAATTAAATATGAGTGCAGATGATATGAAAACAAATATGAGAAAAAGTCCTAGGGATTAGATTTCACTTAACAAATTCCGGATTGAATCACTTATTTATTCTAGCCCAATTTATTCCACATGATTGATAGTCAAGTTTCCCTAATTTAATTACTAGCCTCTTCCAAGGTCAAGCAATTCTATAATTAATTGCTAATCCAATATATTCCTATATGAATTTAAGCAATTAATTATGCATTAAGATTTATGGAACTCAATAAGACTACACAACTCATATGAATATATTCCTATTTCATATGCAAGTCATGGTTTTAATTATATAATCTACACACATGCATCTCCTTCCGGTCTCAACATGCATATTGTAATCATTCAAAAGGTGGCCAATCAAATGAAAGCATTAAGAACAATAATTAAAACTCAATCATGAAGGAGAAATTAAAACTAGATTTAATAAGTTAAGATTCAATCCGTCATTAGTAAGCTACGTCATCACCCTGGGAAAATGAAAATTTAGCTCATGATAAAATTAAAAACAAAATAAAAATAAATTGACATTATATAAAATTAGAATGAAATCTTCATAAATACTGCATAAACTTGAATATTAAATTCTCAAACATAAATATACAACCAAAAATATACATGAAAAAACTGGAGAAATCTAGCCGTCCATTTAGGAGGTAAAACCTTCCATGTAGGCAGCATGCAAAAAGTAATACAATACTAAGCCTTCAAAGTAGGAGGCATGAAAAAAATAATACAATACATAAAATTAAAAATAAAAAATAACACAATTTATTTAGAACTGTCAGAGAAAATATCTCTCCCTGTCAGAGAAGGATCTCTGACTGTCAGAAAATTCTCCACCTCCACACCTTCGAATCTGCGCCTGACGCATTGAATTTATAGGCAGCGTCGCGTCACTTTTTTCCACGGTGCTACAGTGATTTTGCCAATTTTTTCATCAATACTACAGTAGTGAACAGTATCCTGTCGGTTGGTTTACGCATTTTTTCCGTGTTGCTACAGTGATTCCATCCGCTACAGTAACGTCCTGCTACAGTGATTCCATCATGAATAGTGACCGACGCTACAGTACTGATCTTTTTTATATTTTTCTTTATTTTTTAGATACTATTTATTTTACACCCAAAATATATTATATTAAGCTCAAATATCGTCCATAAAATCATCATATAAGGGAAAATAAATATGCAAATATTTTACTTATCACTCCTCATCTCAATTTTTCAATTTCTCATATGAACTTATGAATTCCTTATCTTAAATTGTCAATTCCTTATCTCAAGTTTTCAATTCCTCATCTCAACTTCGCAATTCCTCATTTGAACTTGTCAATTCCTCATCTCAATTTCACAATTCCTCATCTGAACTTGAGAGCCTGTGGGGTAATTAATTTTTTAATAAAAAAATAGTAAGGATAAATTGGTTCTTTCCTCTGAATTTATAAATTTCAGTTTAGTCACTAGCACCTTTCCACGATTATGTAAATTCAGAGCATTTTTCTATCTTTTTATGATTTTAAATTTCTTTTTAAAGGATTTTCCCATACATATATGTGCGAAGTAATTATAACCCTTTCAATTTTGTGTTTGAGAAAACGGTAAAAAAACATATTCACGCAAGTTGAGATAAAACTTCTCTCATAAATTTATCCTATATATTATAAATAATATTAAAAAAACAGCTTCTAACATTAATGTAAGCTGACACGGAAAAGATGACTGCAAGTGCATCTCATAACAACCAGCTTTTCATATTCCTGGAGTGATGAATGAAAACCAAAACAGGAAACTAAAGTCGGGTGGTCCTGAAAATTGTCATGTCTGAAAACAGGGACGTCAAACAGTTCACTCATATTAAAAACTATTTCCTAGCTCTCCATGATGCTCCTGATGAAGACAGCGACAAGGAACAAAGTAGATACTATGCTTCATTGCGCTGGGGTCCATGGCATATGTTTTCCTTTAATGTCTCTGCAAGTTTTTCCTACCTGGGCCAGCTTCTGGTCCTCCCTCTTTGATTATATCGAGCTGAGTTGAAAATTTTTTTATTACCCATTCAGAATCACACTTTGGTGTACCAAGTCATGAGTGAATTAAAAGTCGATAACCAAAAGATTAGTTTTCCCTTAACTGGATGATACAATAATGTCACCTAACTCAAAATTGTGGGGCCAATACAAATATTAATTTTTTAAAATTAAAAAAAAAATTAGGGCCGGGGGAAATAGTTCACTCCAGGACAATTTCTCCTTCTGTCCCAGAAAAAAAAAATCCCTATATCTGTAGGAAATGATTCTAAAACCTTATTGCACACCAAACTGACATCCCCTAAACAGAAGCGTTATTCAACAAAAGTAGAAGATGGAAGAATCTGCAAAAGCACCACTGTTGAGGAATAAGAAAGAATGTGCAGAAGAAGAAGATGAGGCACTACCTCTGGTAGAGAGAATATGGAAGGAGAGTAAAATGATGTGGGTAGTAGCATTTCCCTCCATATTCACTCGATTCTCCACCTTCGGCATCCTCATCACCGGCCAAGCTTTTGTCGGCCATATCGGCTCCAAGGAGCTCGCTGCCTATGCCCTCGTCTTCACTGTTCTCATGAGGTTCGCCAATGGTATTCTGGTACGCGTGCTTAGCTTAGCGTTAAAGATAGAATATATCAAATATCAATATCTCAACAATATATATATATATATATATATGTATTTATATTATATTAACTCTTTACGCTCTCTGATCAAGTTTGATTCCGCAAAATTACTATTACTTGTAGCTGGGAATGTCAAGTGCTTTATCGACACTTTGTGGGCAAGCATATGGTGCAAAACGATATTTCATGATGGGAGTGTACCTTCAGAGATCGTGGATAGTGCTCAACTGTACCTGTGTTCTTCTTCTTCCCCTGTTCTTCTTCACCAGACCAATTTTGAAGATGTTAGGCCAAGAAGAAAGCATTGCTGACGTGGCAGGGGTTGTTTCTCTTTGGTCCGTGCCTGTTATTTTTGCATATGCTATGTCCTTAACCTGTCAGTCATTCCTGCAATCTCAGAGCAAGAACATCATTATATCGTTCTTGGCTGCTATTTCCATCCCCGTTCATCTGTTTCTGTCGTGGCTTTTGACCATGAGGTACAAGCTGGGAATTCCTGGGGCAATGATTTCGACCATAGTGGGTTTTTGGATTCCAAACATAGGTCAGTTTGTATTTGTCACATGTGGTTGGTGTCGTGAAACGTGGCATGGTTTCTCCTTTTTGGCTTTTAAAGATCTGTGGCCTGTCGTCAAGCTCTCTCTTTCGTCCGGGGCTATGTTGTGGTGAGTTGTTCGATCCTTCTTTCTGCATCAACTAGCGAGTGGGTTTGTTTGATTTTTTGTTTTCTTTGATGAAATTAAGAAGAGCTAATTATAGGAGTTGGATCTTTAATTTGCTCATTAATTTCTGCAGTCTAGAGCTCTGGTACAACACAATATTGGTTCTGTTAACTGGTAGCTTGGAGAATGCAGAGATTGAAATTGATGCTCTTTCTATATGGTAATTAATCACTCTTAATTTTCTCCTTCCTTTTTTAGTCGTTGTTTCATTCATTCATCTCGGTTGGTTTGCTTTGGGTGAATAAAATATTTGGTGTTATAGCTTCTTTTTATAGGCATATAATTTTAACACAAAATTAAAATGAAGGACATGGATAAAAAGATATTTATTGATAAGAACCATAAAAATTGTAATTATTTTGAAGGATTGAAAGTAAAAATATAAAAATGAAAATACAAAAATGCCCCTACAAAATCTTTTACGTTCCCTCTTACTCTCACATTCTATTTTTAAAATTAATATAAAATTCTAAATTTTACTAAATTTTAAAAAAAAAATCTTAATTTTTATTTTTATAACTTGCATAGATATCTATGGAAAAAATTACACATTCTTTAATTTTGTAAAAAATTATAATTTCTTAAAAATCAACAAAAAATTTAATTAAAAATAAAAATTATATAATTTTAAAAAAACTCAAGTTATTTTATAATTTATTATATATGTTATACCAAGAAAGTTTATACAATTTATTTTCAGTTTAGAAGAAAATAATTTATGTTTGTTAAGAAAATTCATTTAATGTTAATAAAATTTAAAAAAATCAAAATAATTAGATGATACATTGACTAAATGAATATGGAACTTGGTGAAAAAAATTAAAAAATATGAGTTTAATCATTTTCAATTAAATAATGTATTGATTACATGAATATAAAACTTGGTGTAAAAAAAAAGATACGATAATGATGGGCGGTTTTAGTTTTAATTTTAGTTATTTTTTAATTATGAATATAAGAGATAATACAGGAAGTTTAGTTAGGGGCAATTTAGTAATGCAAAATTTATATTATAATGTTTGGTCCTTCTAAGTAATTAGAATTTTTATGGTTCTTTATAATAAATATGATTTCCTTTAGGTCATTTATTTTAATTCTCCCTAATTTCAAACATTAGGTGTTAGTCCTTCAAAAAGTAAAATAATCCAAGTTTTTATTAAAACATTGAAACTAATATTTTAGACAGAAAAAAAAATTTAAGGGATTAAAATCTAAGATTTAAAACTATAGAAACTAAAATGAAAATGGGAGCAAGGGCAAAAAATTTATATTAACCCTTATGTTTGTTTTTTTTTTAAAAGTTACGTCCATATTTGGGATTCAGCAGCTAGCCACCGGTCAACACCTTGCAGATCCTGATTTCTGCCTACCGGCTCTACCCTATAACCTTTCTCATATTAACTAATCCCAACTGAAAAAACGGTGGATTAGGTCTCTAAATTTCGTTATTAACTAGTGTTAACCCTTGTACGTTGCACGAGAATGTGAATTCTGATTAATAGTATATTGCAGGATTAATTTTTTATGACTATAATGCATTTATCTGTACATTTATAAAACTAAATTTTCAATTCAAAAATGCATAAAGGGTGATTATAATCATGCTTATATATCACATTTTGAGGGAACATTTTTTTGGAGAATTTATTATGCCTGGTCTGTCAACAGAGTGTCAATAAATTTATAAATGGAAGGCTACGTGAGGGACAAAATTTGATAAAGCAGAGGTAAAATATCTACAATTTCGGTTTTTTACTAAATACATCACCAAAAGAATCTTTCAACAAAAAAATGAATTTTACATGATATTTTGAAAAATTTCTCTATAAACCACATTGGTTGTCTTGTTGGTGGGTTTCTTGTCTGAATCAAGTATTAAAATCTTGATGCCGTCCATTGATTTAACCCTTGACAAAGCAACATATAACTGACCATGTGTGAAGACAGGCCTAGGTAAATATAATCTGACATTTGCCATTGATTGTCCTTGACTCTTATTTATTGTCATAGCAAATGATAGTATGATGTTTTTAGCATAATCCTTTTTATAAAGAGCCTTATAATTAAGAAAAAAATAAAATTAAAAGGAAGTTGGGTAAGTTGAAAATCAGTTGTTCTAATTTTTTAATTGACCAGCTAGAGAGAGAGAGAGAGAGAGAGAGAGAGAGAGAGAGAGAGAGAGAGAGAGAGAGAGAGAGAGAGAGAGAGAGAGAGAGAGAGAGAGAGAGAGAGTCCAACAGACCTCAAAACATTAAACATAGCATACTTACAAACAATGCTACTATTTTGTTCTTCAATTGTGAGCTTGTCCCAATTTAAATTTTAAAATAGTATTACTTACCTGCAGAAATGTTTTTTATATGTGGACGTATTATTTTAGCTCGCTCCACAAAGTCTACAGTTTGATCATAGCCACCTTCCAAGTCCCTATAATTGCTATCAAGGTTCTGAAATTCGAACCGGCCACTGAACCGGTTGGGATACTGGGTCAAGGGTCAGTAGGTCATATTAGAGTCAAATCGGGGCTAGACCGATGAAGAAGAGAAAATTTTAGAGTTATTCATATGAAATTCTGAATAAAATATTTAAAAAAAAATAGTCAAACCACATGAAAAACGGTTGAATTGGAGTCAATTACTTAACCAGATTGGTTGGACCACCGGTTGACTGGTTTTTGACTCAAACCAGCCGGTCCAATCTTCAGAACCATGATTGCTACAGGCGCGTCTCATCATATCTCTCTATTTTCCCCGCCTTATTCATTCCATTTTGCTATGTAATTATATACATGTTATTGTTAATTACATCAATGGCTGGCAGATAATATATATACATATATATATATAGAGGCTCTTGACTTGCTCTAAAACTAATTCCTGCAGCCTCAACATCGTAGGATGGGCAATGATGATAGCCTGCGGTTTTTTGTCTGCGGCTAGGTACGCATATGTAATTACCACCAAAACGTGTAACTATATCACGAACTGGTACTTCTCACACACACACACACACACACACACACACACGCTCTTATATATTTATTTGTTACATATATAATTAAAATATAAATGCGTAGTGTGAGAGTGTCAAATGAGCTGGGGAGAGGGAGCGCCAAGGCAGCCAAGTTCTCAATAGCAGTGACGGTGCTGACATCATCCACAATAGGGTTCCTTTTGTTCTTATTCTTCTTGTTCTATAGAGAACGACTTGCCTACGCATTCACTGAGGATCACCAAGTAGCTGCTGCCGTTGGAGACTTGTCTCCTTTACTCGCATTCTCTATACTATTAAACAGTGTCCAACCAGTTCTCTCAGGTGTGTATATAAGTTTAATGACACACACGTATATATATATATAGTAGCGGTTTAATTAATTTGTGTTAGTGAATGAATTAAACAAATATGTGAGGGTGAATTGCTGAACAGGAGTGGCAGTAGGAGCAGGGTGGCAAAGCCTTGTGGCTTATGTGAACATAGGCTGCTATTACGTCATAGGAATCCCCGTTGGTGTTGTACTCAGCAGGTTTCTCCATTTGCAAGTCAAGGTTTGTTATATTTATTTAATCTGTTTTATATTGGTGTACTGTCTTCCTTAAAATCTATATATATATATGTATGTATGTATGTATTAATGATGTGGCCTTTAATTTGTAGGGAATCTGGATTGGGATGATATTTGGAATATTGGTTCAGACTGTTATTCTAACTATTCTTACCTACAAAACTGATTGGGACGAGCAGGTACGTGTGTGTATATAACTAACTGGACACACTTTTACTTCTTAACTTCTATGTTTTAATTTCTACCATCCAGAGAAGATAATTTACATGGGTAATAACATTAAGCATGTTGTTTATACTATAATCACTTACAGGTCATATTGGCTCGAAGTCGCGTTAACAAGTTCTCAGTAGGGGACGATCAAGAAACAAAAACAAGTACGCCAGATGCATAATTACTATTACCTCTGGAGATAATACTCGTCACTTGGTTTAATGTGAGTGTCATTATATATATATATATATATATATAGGACATCCACATGAATCTGAAGGGGGATGGGATATACAATGGGCTGTATAAATTGTTTCATGATTATCCCCATTTTATTATGTTCCTTCTATTTAAATTCTATTATATTTTGCAGATAAAACAAAGTGAAAGGAACATTATGCTTAATGAAAAACTATACGTCCATTTCTCGTCAAGGCGTCTTGGCCACTTTCAACGAATAACTCTAGCATCCAAGAGGCCTCCAGCCGTTCTAATCAGAAAGAAAAATTCTGAAAAACCCATCAACAACGTTAAAAAAAAAAAAAAAAACCTTTCTCCAACCCTATAATATAAGACATATTTATTTAATTTGATTAGATTGAAAAAAAGTTAATTTATTTAATATAACTTGTATTTTTTAAAACATCATATCATCTTTCTTAATTTCCTCATTCCCCCTCCTCTCTAATTAAGTAATTAATGTTAAGAGAGCATGAATAGAAATAAATTAAAAAAAGATTGATAAATATAAAAATAGATTTTATAATTAAGACCAAGATAAATTCCAAATAGCTTGGAACCCCTCCTTTTCCTTTCCCACCCTCTTCTCTTTTTTTAGCCATTAGATTAATATTTGAAAGGTCCATATTTAATCTTTTGTAAAATTATCAAGGATATAGGAGGGAGTATAATTTAAGATATTTTATAAAACTGGACACCAATAATTTGGTATTCACCAAGCGGTGAATGATAAGTGATTTAGCAATCAGTCCATTCCCCACGACCTAAAACCAACGAACAGTGATGGTACGAGTACATATGCTGGTATACAGGGAGTATGATATAGCCTGACATAATTCATATAGTATAAACTTGATTTTCACCGTTAATTTTCCCTTCTATCTGTTTTCTTCTTTTGTACAAATTACTAAATGACAAAATGGACAGCTGAAATCATCTCAATAGGTTGTAAGCCGGCAAATCTTTTACACTGGAGATATCTTCAAGAGCAAGCTCACGCTCTAACTGCGTTCTAGTGGCCTTCAGAACATCCTGTTATAAAATAGGTTAAATATGAATCAATGAATAATCAATGAAGCTTAGACAAGGAAAACAAAGCAATTCACTAAGTTAATAAAAACTTTACGTTAAATTCCAAATAAGAAGCACGCTTTGCAAGCCACTGAGCATCCATCATTTCAAAGGCAACACAATAGAGGTTGTCAAATGCCATTTCATCCTCCTCAAGCAAATGAAGAAAACCGATTCCCGTTGGAGAAGATGGAATCCCTGCAAGAAAAATGTAAATTCCTTAGTTGTTTTACATGATATGTTTATCTGGTGAATACTCAAGGAACACCCACATTCACAGTGCAAACAGTTAGATAGATCGGGATTTGAACTAAATGCTGGTATAAAAATAGCATTCCACTGGATCTCTTTTTTGGTCAACAATTCACCAGATGCCTAAATAAGTTAGCATCGGTTATGAACGAAAAAGGAACTAATTTCTCAGTCATTATTGACCTCATCTCATCAGCACACACCACAGCTGTGAGAGCTTCCTGCTATTTTTTTTATCTTCAATTATATATAAGTAGCCATGAGCCCATGATGAGACTTGAGACAAGGATCAATCCCATCTTGACTCCCACCTTTACCATCCATCTTTACTGATAGGGAAATTGGGCCGAGCCTATCAAGGACCGGGCTTATGATTTAAAACTTACAGAAGAAGTCGGGCCTAAAAGCACCAGTCCTGTAGGGCTGCGGGCTTAAACGAGTCAACCTTGCAGGGCCATGGGCCACAGCCCGTTTAAGCTCACCAATTTTTTTTTAAATTTTATTAAATGACCACAAGTTGAGTTTTGCTTTGGGAAAAATGATTTTTTAAAATTGGAAATGTTTTTCAAATCAGTATTGTTGCTATTTGAACGTTCCAACCTTGCAGGGCCATGGGCCAGCCCATTTAAGCTCACCAATTTTTTTTTTAATTTTATTAAATGACCACAAGTTGAGTTTTGCTTTGGGAAAAATGATTTTTTAAAATTGGAAATGTTTTTCAAATCAGTACTGTTGCTATCTGAACGTTTTAAACGAAAAAATTGATTATATTCTTATTTAAACATTAAGGGAAGCTTGATGACATTATAATTAGTTAAAAGTCTTCTAATTGATTTTTTTTTTTAAAAAAAAGACTCAATTTTTAAGAATCTTTCATTTGGTTCTTAATATTTCCCGAAGAAATTTTTCCTTATGAAATATTGAAAAAATCATTTTTTTGTTGATCTAAGGTAAAGAAAGAACAATTTTTTAATTATATTTGAAGAGGTTCAAATATTGTGCAAATTATATCATAAAGAGAAACTAATAACACACATTGAAAAATGAGAAAGTAGTCTTTATCTCATGAAGAATTTTGTTTTAAGGCAAATGGTCACTTATTCTCTTTATCAAAAAAGATAAAACATTTAATCCTCTAAAATATTTGTTTTAAATTAATAATTTGATTGTTTTAATTTAATTTCTTTAAGAAAATGGGGGGGAAAATTTTTTTGTTAAATGAGCTTTTGGTGTGGCCTGAGCCCATGAAGTACCAGCCCGTTTTCCCACCTCTAGTTACTGAGACACAAGGATGCGACTATTACGCCATCCAATTTCTTCTATAATGAGAATTCATGGTACCTGCTTGAAGATCTAGCATTTGAGCCAACATAAAGGAGATGTTAATTCCAGCAACGGCAAATGGATATTCCCACTCCGCTCTGATTCCGTTTTCTTTACGCAATAATCGCTGGAATGATTCCTGTAACAGGGCCAAACAAATGTCTTTGGTTCATACCAAATATGCAGCGCAATGCATAGAATTGCCATGATCTCATTAAGCATGCACCGCAGTGCACAAACATTTATTGGTCAGGACATAATTAATGTTCATTCAAGGAAGCAAAATTACCGGATACTTCTGGGCAAAAAAGATAAGATTTTCTAATGAAATAAATCCTCCACCCCTGCCAAACATGCCGGAAAGTTAATATAACTCATTGAAAAAAAGAAATTACATCAGCAAAAAGGATTCTTCTGTTGCTAGAGCGATCAATGCTATGTTTCAGAGCCACAACGAAATGTCCATAAAATCTATTAGTTTTCTTGGCTAGATATTAGTAAATAATGTCTCTTCCTCTACTCAGTAAAATTTCTCAATGCTTTCTGATTTGTTTTTAAACTATGCTCCATAAATCCTCTATCCTATGCCATCCACAGCCATTCCTGCCATATTTTTTAGTTTAAATTTAATCACATACCTGAAATCTGTTGACGGGTCCACACCTTGCCATCCCATTTCTTTCCAAAGCTCTGACTTAAGTCCAGGAAGTTTCCTGTCAGGGTAAGCCAGTGCCCACAATTGTTTGAGTGCATCCTGTGACGCACAAATATGAATCGATTAATTCAGAAATGCATATAAATGACTGAAAAAACCATTCAGGAAAAAAGATGTCTTGACTATTAAGTTTGTACCACTGTATGATAGATTCGCAGAAAATTCTACAAGCAGACACAGTTGCATTTTATATTTATGGACATGCAACAACGAAATAGATAAACCATCATCCCTACCAATCGCTCAGTTAATCCATTTAGGCAAAATCAATTTGAAATAATAAGATAAATTCTTTCACCCTACGTGTGAATTTGTAAGTTAGGAAATTAGCCAGCATATATTCAGCTAAAAATCCAGATTCTCTATCTAGCTTGAAAGAACAGCAAAATAAAAATTGCCATGAAAAACCACAAAAATATTCTGTCCACAGAAGAATATGAAAATGGCAGGGCCAGCATAATAAGCAAAATATTGAACAGTACCCAAATGCCAGAAATGGTGGTTTCTAAATTCACAATCAGGTGATATTACATACCTGATGCTCTGATTTAGAACTGTCAAAGGGTACTTCAAGCCGTTGCCGTAAATTTCTGAGTCTTTCTTCCTAAGAAATGACAACATGAAAAATAATCATATATAACACATAGAAGCAGACAACCATGAATTATACAAAATAAAATGTCAAAGCAGTACATTCTTTAAAGACACCATTAAAAGCAACAGTCTAATTGATGCAAAGTAAAAGGCTACAATCTAATTATTTTATATCATCTGCTGGATCCATGCATAAACATAAATATATGTTGAAGTTAAGTGAATTGGATGGAGGACAAAGATAGAGTGCAATTGCGAACTGATGGATGTTCAAACAGAAAAGCTGCAAAACACTGAACAATGTTCCACATCATGTCCCACATGTTTGATATAATATAAAATGAGGTATTTATTCCATTAACTAGACCCTTTAAGTAAACAATCTATGCAAAGAGGGCATATTTTATTCAATAATCATAATCGCGTGTATGTTATCTTATAAATTGAACAGCATCAATAATCATTAATTTTTTCTTACCTTTGCTATCATTCAAAAGCTACAATGAGAAGCAGTCTTAAAGAACCCAGTTCACCCTGTTGTATACACCATGCAAACAAAAAAGTATTCCCTTTTGTTTGGAAGTTTAATACATGAAATGAATGGAAGGACAACCATTATAGATACTACATTATAATATATACTTGTTTAAATTATACTTAAATATGGGGGGTTTCTCGCTGAATCCAACTTTGATATCCATTATTTTTCTTTTTTCTGGGTTTTCTTCAGTCATCAATTCTTCTGATAAGTAACATTCCACTATATGAATGCAATCTTAACATAAGAGGCAATTCAAAAACAAGAATTTCAAATTTAGAGAAGGGACAGGAATATGATATGAAAATTTAAATATAGATAATAATTATATATTCATAATTAGGCTAGCGGGAACAAATAAAGTGAAAGTTATCTACTTGAAAGGCATGTGTGTTCAACAGAAATAGGTTTGCAATAAATTTGATGCCCCCTGACTGAACAAAAATTAGCATCATGAGGGAAGATAAGAAGAGCTTCCCTCCTTTTTTCCCCTTCGCTCATATTAAAAACTTCCAAATAAAGGGGAAACCCGTTCCATTATTTCCTGTTTCATTCCATAGATTCTCATACATTCAAACGCACAGTATGACTCTTAACATGATCAATGCTATTCAGAGAGCATACAGCCACTTCATCCAATCAAAACAATTGTTGAAAAGAAAATGAAACATTTCTTCCATGCGGTCTGAGAAGCAAATGCACCAGAACCAAAATTCAGACATAATTACTTATACCTGCAAAGGACTAAGAGGAGGAGGAAGAATCCTATTGTTTTCTCCATTTAGAGCTATAGAAGGGAGTGATATAAGTCGCCCGATCAATGATCCAGATCCTAGGACAATATTTGCTGCAACAGCATTATGAAATAATTAGATACAGTTTACAACATCTAAACAATGCAAAAAGAACAAAGAGCCACACATGCTGCATTTTCTAATTTGTACATCGGTCAACAATATGGACAAGGTGAATTAACACATTAAAAAACATGAGTAACAAAAATATTGTGGATCAAACCTCAGTTGTAGTGCTAAAACTTTATGCAATCTGCATATCGCAGATAAAATAAAATTTTGTTCAATGGGAAAGGGGGGAAATATCACATTAGTTGTAGTTTGAGTGAACAATCACAGTGCACCAGCAACAAGGTATTATAAACAAAAATGTGATAATTCAATACCAAACTATCACATGCATAATTGCAAGTTTGTGAAATAAGCCCAGAAATCACAAAGACATACCCAACCACTTTGCCCATTGCGCTATCAGTTGTGAAAATAAGAATGTCCAATGAAGCTGCTCCTTCTTTTTATCATCCCATAAATCTTCAAGTGTAGGTACCTACAATAAAACATAAAAGAAGTAACATTGAATAAAATGATAATAATAATAATTCTAGAACAAGAAATCAGAGAATTGCATCCTTGAATGGTTGAAATGAGAAAAGAACCAGCTTTTACCCTCTCACTATTATCGTGTTCCCCCAGTAGGGGCTCACTCAAGGAATCTGTCCCTGAAGTCTCAAAATGCTCACGGTTTTTTCCATCGACATCCCCGTGATGGAGTCTCCTCCTCAATGTTCTTGATGACATTAATATGCTAACCAAAACAATCACCACTATCACCAACATTTTATCAGTCGAAAGTCAGTAAAGCATTCCACTAGCTAGACAGATCTTATCATCTTAACTCTTATGCAAAGACCGACTCATTCTAATGGAAGAGGAGGGGCGCATCAACTTATTCCAATTGAGCTAAAGTTCAATTAGCAGGAAACGATTTGTTTTGTAAGATACGATTACAAAAACACCAAGACCATAAAAAACCCCAATTTTTTCTAGAAAAATTTATAGCCTTCACCTCACAGACCAAATGGATATCATAGCAATCCTAGTCAATTAACAAAGAACTCGATAATTGAAACTCGAATGCGAATCGACAGAATTGGGACTCTAACCTGAGAAATTTTAGAGGATCGAGAGGCCTAAACAAGAAGAATAGGACAAATCACGGAACCAGCAGGGGGCTTTCAACGATCACTTGTTCCCCGGGATATCTTTTCGTGCTTCTGAAGTTGGAAATCACATTTCAAGCGTCCTTTCAGGTAAATTTCTGACTTGCGCCAGCGCCAGCGCCACCGACCTAAACTTTATTAAATTAAAGGGTTAAATGGAAAAAATATCTATAAATTTTGTAAAAAACGCATCTATTATCATAAATTTTTTTTATGTAAAAGTAATCATAAACTTTTAAAAGGGGATAAAAATAACATTTCTATTAAAATTAATTAACGGTTGTTAACTCAAAAATAAAAACATTAAAATACCTCTATCTAAATAAAATGTCATGATGTTAGAAGTACTTTTAAAAAAAATTTATAGGTATTTTTATCCTTTAATCTTTTTTTTTAGATGGGGTATTTTGATATTTTTACACCGAAATTAACGACCGTTATTTATTTTTAACGGAAGTGTCATTTTTATCTTTTTTTTTTTAATTCATGATTATTTTTATTAAAAAGAAAATTATGATACTGACTACACTTTAAAAACAATTTGTAAGTATTTTTATCACTTAACTCTTAAAAAACGATTTCTTGCCCAACTTATAAAAACTTTTTTTTTAATAAAAAAAGATTCAAGCAGGATTCAGCCGCGCCCGCCAACCCACCCATATTTCTCTGCCCTTCCACGTGCCAGCTGAATCAGTTTCCTGTTGGTGTTAATATTTAATTAATATTAAATAATTTTTCCGTTAGTTTGAGATCAACCTCGGCTAGTCTATATTCAACCAACTCTTATTAATTAATTTTCAATATTTTAGGTATATATTTTAAAAGTTTTTTTATTAAAAGATTATTTGTAAGGATCAAATATTTATTCTAAAGACCCTAAATTTACCACACACATAGCGCAAATTTATTAATTAAATTATAAGTACTTATCAGTAAAATTAAATTAAATTTTGTGGTAAAAAATATTCACTGCTATTTATCACTCAAGTAAATACTATTTATAAGTAAAACTATGACTATGAATATCTATTATTAGTGGATTTGAAAAATAAATAATTTTTTGAATAATTTTCGTAATTCTCATTTGTACTGAGGGAACCACATTTATCATTTATGTGCAAGGGTGATGTATAACTCCGCGTTGTTTTTATGTTTTTTTTTTTTCCCATTTTCTTCCAATGTAATTCAGTTTGAATAGTTCATATGGAGAAATGTAACACAAATCGAATAACGAAGGAAATATGACTCTAGGGCTGTAACCTATTGCCAAGAACAGCACCAGCCTGCCTGATAGAGATGTCAATATGAAAGCTTAATCTTCACTGCACTGTATCAAACTAGGATCATTTTTCTCAGAAAAAAGAACTCAATCTAATCAAACTGTACCAATAGTAGATTACTTGTGTGGAAAACATCTTCTTGTGTATAATATCCTAAGATATTGGTGAAGGCATCCCATAATTAAACATTGTTCTCAACTTAGCTGTAACATACCTTCAGTATAGGCATACATGTTACACAACAGAAGACAGATTAAATATAAAATATCAGGGTACAGCTATATCTTCACAAATAGCTCTTCTTATGAATGATCACCACAAGTTCTCCGGGTACACGTTGTCTCATCAAACTAATGCCGCCTTTGAGCTGTGCAAATTGAAGAAAAGTTTACTAAATTGTCGTATTACAACTATGGCCGCATGATAGAATATAATAGAAAGATCCAAATTTGATCAAAGATGCCTTCAAGGTTTTCTCAAATGATGCAGTTTTCTTACATGTGTACGGTCTTCCATGCAACATCAAGAAAAATCCATCTTATTATCAAGCCACTAATCAAAATGTAAAAATATTCCTAGGACGTGAACACCAAAGAAGATTTAACAAATAATAAATATTATTAAGAATATTTGAATATGTTCAGCACTCCCAACCTGATAAACATTGTCACATCAGATATGAACAGAATTTGTACTTATCAGCAATCAAGAAGGATGAAATAAAATAAGTTTAAAATTAAGATGCCAAGCATTGCTTGAGAAAAAGTTTCCTGTAGAGCATAAGAAATGCACTTTAAAACAAAATAATGACAATTTGCACTCTCTCTTTACTATCTTGATCTGACTGACGAGGTATATCAGCACATGGCACATTCATGTAGGACAAAACCAACAGAGCATAATAAGGATATTTCAGCCATAATGTAAAATAAAAAACAAAAAGTAAATTAAACAATAATGAATCAAACAGTTAGAAGAAGGACCAAATGGATATAATTCTGATAATGTACTATTTAAGATAACGACAATGGTTACTACCACTTGCACACATTGTTAATAACTGAATTTCAAAAGCTCAGGCAGTGATCTTACCTGCTGATGTATAAGCCAACAAGTTATCAGCCCAGTTGGAGTAGAACCAGATTTTCTTACAATTGGGAATCTCATTCACCTTCCCACCTTCATATATTCGTTTTTTTTATTGATCATTCTAATTTTTTGGCTGATACATGTGAGAAGTTGCTCGCACATAGGTGTTGCCTCTGCAATTGGCAAAATGCAGAATATATAGAGAAACACAACGAGTGAGTAATTCTTTCTTTACATAGGAGGAGGTGTTATAATAAAGACAAAATTTGAACTTGAAAATTGGTCAAACCTGAGCCTCGCACCAAGATTTCCACAGCTTCAGCATTGTTCTTGTCAGCCACTGGTTTGCTAGAGTCAGTGGCATTGTCCTGGGAAAAAAACCATAAATTTATGTATAATGTGCAGAAAGTAATTGATGCTACAATAAAAAGCAACAGTGTACCAAGTAAAATGGGCTAGTTCTTAGAAGACGCCACTCTCATATGTAAGAGTTGATTGAGCACAATCTTGAAAAACCACAGTAGAAACCACTCTCAGAAACGTATCAGACATGGGGGCTGCAGCAGAAGTGACGGGCAAGAAGTAAGAACAGTAAGCAGGAATGTGGGAGGGCTTGAGGGGGCAGACGGAGTACCTATGCAATGTTGACCCATAATTGAGTATATGGGATCATCATAATGCAAAGCAAGAAGATTCTCTTCAAAACCTTCAAAAACAAATGAAATATTTGACCCCTCATGTTACTTTTCTTGCTTCACCTTTTACCTTTATGTCAGTTATACTTAGTGGGCATTTTATGCCATTACGACGTACTCATGTTCTCTCCTTTTGCCATAAAATCCCCTATTAACTTGTTAAGCAGCCCATATCTTTGATGGATGTGTCAACTTGTTTAAAAGGTGCATGTTTTTATCAAAACAGAAATGGTAAATAAAAGAATGCATGAACATTCATAAAATCAAATAGCTAGAACATAATCAGAACCAATTATGTGTTTCATCCCCACAATACATCAGTAATGGATTGTAAAACTATAAAACTAAGAAAGGCCAATGTAGTTCTCACTTTTTCAAAAGCCAACAGTCTCTTCCATGCCATCCACTGCCCTTCTTCCAGTCAAAGAAACAAATTACAACTGGTCATGAGTCATGAAAAATAATCTCAGGATAATGTTCAACATGCACACTGCCAAGAACCACTTCAACTCAAAATGCTTAAATTGTTAATTGAAAACCTGAGATTTGTTTTCACTAACATCTCATTGGGTTTTAAGTGTAGACACAACCCATCATATATTGAACCAAAACTTAATTTTCATTAGGAAAGAAGGGGGCAACAGGAATCAAACACTTGATCACTAGAGACTTCTATAACATATCGATGACTAATCCAGCCAAAAAAAGATAAGCAGTAGTGAAGATCCATGATTCCTTTTATCAATATATTTAACAAATACGTATCTCTAACACAACACAATTTCCAGAAAAGACATTATACTTGGCAGCTTGAGAATATTTCAGTTGTGGAAACAGCAAGCATATTTCCATTAAATTATATTTTATAAAAACCACCATTTTGTTATTCTGAGCAATATAGATCAAAATTGTCTTTGCCCCTCCTTTTTTCCAAGTATATGTCAAACATAATATCCTTAGACAGTATTATAAAAGGAGGAAATTATGTTAGGAAAACAATACTAACTGGACTAACAGAAACGTTATGCATGCTAATTGCCAAGACACTCCCTTTAAGGCTAATAAATAAACTTCAAGACATCCAGTTCCCCATTAGCCCTCCCTGAATCTTGACCAAGTTTATATCAATTAATTGTTTCATGTTGACCTCTACACCAAATAGATGCCTAACAGACTCCTCAATCATACAAAAAGTGTAACCACAGATATTATATAATGACCTATAAGATACAGGACAATGAGATTGAGGGAAAAGATTTACCAAAGAAGTTGAGCGTAAAATCAAAAGCGTTTCTAGTCTCTTCTTGACCCTCTATTTCTTTCTTCTCATGACCCTTTCAAATGATCGAAAAAAAGCAACGGACCTTTCTCTTACCCCCTCTTCAGTGATAAAGTGATAGAATGTGATTTTATTAATATTTATTTTATTAATTTATTATCACTTTATGAAATATGAAAATAAGTGGATTATTCACAAATAGGATTTAAGATATTTCAGAATAAGTGGAATATCTACGAGTAGGATTTAGTTCCTAGATTTTAGATATTATTTAGATTTCTTAGTTTGAATTTTGAATTAGATTTTATCGCTCTGTACTTCTATAAATTGGCTTTTTGCCTATTCAATAAAGCATTGAATATTTAGAGAGTAAATTGGTTTAGGAGATTCTCCAGGGCTGTTCTTAGAGAGTTAGTGAGATGCTTGCTTTCTCTTTATAACAGAGTATTGGGCTGTTTTAGAGAGAATGTGAGATTCTTGCCTGTTCTTTTTCTCAGAATACCTTTATCTTTCTCAACATAATTTGAGAGTAAAGTAATGGATAAATGGGAAAGTTATATGATAATTTGAGAGTTTATGTTGAGAAGGATAAAGGTATTCTGAGATAAAGAGCAGGCAAGGATCTCACCTTCTATAGTAGAAACCTCTCTGTAGCAGAAGTGAAAGGCAAGAAGTAAAAACAGTAAGAGGAGATTTAGGCGGGTATAGGACGCGAACTGAGAACCTATCCATGATCCATCTTAATTAAAGTGTGTTTGGATTAGCTTTTGAGAATAGTTTTTACGATTTACGAGGTAAGTATGTAAAAGGAATTTTGTCTCAACTTGTGGAAAATAATTTCTGAAACCACAGTTTGGGTATTTCCCAAGCACTCATTAATCACTATAAGCGAGTTATCGGATTTTTTATAGGAGGAATTGGTGCTTAATTTTCACGGGATATGTTTTCCCTCCTTAATTTGAAGTACCATGATTTTCCCGGAGTAGCGTAATTTTTAGTGATCCGTTGCATAATTTTCACTGTGTTTTTAAAACGTGTTTATTTTAATATGTTATTCTAAATCACTTTGAGAAAAATAATAATTCCCCAGTGTTAAGATGAATTATAGTGCAGAATATAAAAATAAATATCCTCTCAAAATTAAAATGTTTGTGAGAAAATAAATTATCAATATTTTATTTTAAAAGAATTAAATTACCTATATCATGATGGGTATATGACCAATGAAGCGCAGCAATTTATTTTGTAAGGTTATTTTTTATTAAGAAAATAATTTATTTTGTTATTAAAAAAATATGGAAATAGCAAATGAGATGTGGTAGATAAAATGTTAATCCAATGGTGGTAAGACTGACAATGAAGAGAATCTGAATCTTATAGATATAAAGAACTAACAGTTTTTACCTCAACTTTAAATATGATATTCTTCTAAAATAAAATTTGGGAGAATTACATATAGGTTCAAGGAAGGAAAAAAAACCACAAACAATTCCATTAAAATCATTAAATTGTATTAAAGTCTCATAAAATTTGTGTAAGATTAATTCAAATTGTGAAAAAGCCATTTTACCCTTTTTGAAGATATGGCATATATAATACGAGAATGAGGAAATAAATGCAAGCTAGTCATTTTAAACTATAAGTTTATTATTAATATTATTATGTTGTATTTCGTTCCCTACCCCAGTAAAAATAAATACGAAAACTGAATCCACCTAGTCCCTTCCCAAATGTACTATTTATAGTTCTTCAGAATCCGGGGCTCCATCTCCGGCCGTTAGATCAACATTCTCTGTTGTTATACTTTTTCCTCTATGAAATGAGACAACCTACAAGTAATGTTTACTTCTCCAATCATATTAACAACAAAGGTTTCACCATTTATTTACGATCCTCCCACAACCATAAAACTGTCAAGTACAAATTAGGATCGACACAAAAACATGGTCGACCCTAGATTTTTAAGCTAATTATAGTCAAAGAAAGATGGGAGGAAAGAAGAAAAAAAGGGAGGTGAGCCTCACCTTTGTAAAACTAAGAATAGAGACGAGACTTGCCTCTCTCGTTCTTACCTCCTCACACTTCTACTCAAGGAATCTTGCAAAAGATTTGGCGCTCCTGCGTTTTGCCAAAACAAAACGCAGATTGGGGGACAGTTCTGCCCCACAAGCATGCTCCCAGTGGTAAAGGAGAAAAGAACTTTAAAGAGGGCTCCATCAGGTTCTAATCAGCAGTAATTGACTCAAGAGAATAACATCTTAGGTACAGCTATGATTTTAAGACCTACCACTAATGTAAGGGCAGTTGCAAACGGGAGGTGTACAAGGCTACAGGCAAATGCTGACATCATCTAGTTTTCTACTAATTTACATTGTTACAGAGCCTCGGAGAATATCCTCGGCCTACAGCGAAGTCCCAGGGGAACTTGCTATTATAAAACGTTGCAGCAATGTTGGCCAATGGTGCTTTAAACAATGGTCACTGCCTATGTACTGGCGGTGGTGTTGAGGGATGGCTTTGCCCATAAAACCCAACGCCAGGTGGCCTGTAAAATCCTCCTGTCGCAGACTGTTGCTGCTGCTGCTGCTGTGCTTGTGACTGCTGTGATGGCTGAGTGCCTGGCCTTGATAACCCTGCTGCTACATGCGGAGGTAAAGGAGGCGGAGGCGGAGGTGGGAGGTTATTTGATACATATCCATAAGGAATACCTCCAATCATCAAACCAGAGGATTGGACATATTGGTTTACTGGAGAATGAGAGGGTGGAGGTGGCGGTGGCGGTGCTGGAGTAAATGCACTTTGTAATTGACCAGGCTGTGACACGGCCTGGAGGTTCATTGAAGGCGGCATATTAGTCATTGAAGGCTGTGATGAAGGGGCAAAAAATGAAGAGCTCCCTGCATCAGAATTGCTTACATCAGGCAATGGTTTGTCAAGTTTGGGTCTTTTCAATTCTGGGTTGAACATTGGTAGTCCAGAAGTGAATCCAGTGGATTTTGAGCTACCATTCAGGGAAGCAGCTTCTTCAGCAACAAGAGAAGAAAGAATAGAGGTAAGCATCTGAGCAGAGGATGTGGAGGCAGCAAGCTTAGCAGCAACAGCTGCCGCAGCCGCCTTCTTGTTATCTTCTTCAGTAGTTTTGAGAGGAGCAAATGACAAAAGAGGTTGGCTAAAAGGAGGTTGAATGGAGGTGCTGTTCAATTGAGCTGATGGAGCATTCTGTTCTAACACCCTTGTGTCTTCTGCTGCTGGGTTAAGCCTTTTCCTTATACTAACTGCCCGGTCAATCTGGCCTCGTGCAGCCTACAAATCAATAAAACCATCAATGCCGCTCTTCTAGACAAAAGGAAAAGCATTAGTGCAATATAAAGGAGACACAAGCGTATGTACTAGTTAACTTTCAGACCATTTGGTTAGTTGAAACTTTTTTTACAATGTCCATTAGCGTTGTAATCATTGAAACATAGTCTCAATCATCCTTTTATTACTTCTTTAAGTAGGGGCACAAGAGTCATTTTTCATTCCATTTTCTATTCCATTATGTGCACCAAATGGCCTGTATGTGCTGGATCATGAGATCCAAAAATATGAAGTTTCACAGCATCTTATCAGATTAAATAGTGTCAGCAAGATGCTATTATCTGCACGGTCTGTTGACACAGCTCGAAAATAATGACTTTAAGAATTCACATCAAATAGTTAACACCTGCATCAACTCCTCTGCGTAAGGCAGAAGAAAAAAGGATGTGTCACTTTGGATAGTGCACTCTGAAAAAGAAAATGTAAACTAATGGATTTACTCTAATATCATAACTGAGGATAATGCAGTTTCCGTAAAATGTATAATAAAATCTGGATAGGCAAGACGTGTTGGACATAGTGGTCATCTAAATGAATACTGGGAAAATAAGTAACAGGCAGAAATAGCAGAAGCAAGTAGGATATAACATGAATAATGTCTTCGTGAATTTATCACATGCCAGAGGTGAAAAGATAGATCAAAAGTTGATGAGCTAACCACAATAAAAAAAAAGGGCATTGCATTAAAATAAATTGCAAAATCACACCATGCCATGGTGAAAAGAAATAATTGACATGAATTATGCCTATCAGCATAAATAAGGCAAGATGAATCACGTGATGATGTGCTCTAACGCGATAGAAAATCAATTTCCAAGACTCAACCATCACAAAAAGGAACAAGGGAAAAAAGGGTCTATGAAGAGAACCAAAGGCATGCTGCCATTACAGAAATTCATTCTTTCTTCGCATAGAAAGTTAAAATAGTTCCACATTATTTTCATAGGGAAACATTATCAACACGGTTTTGAGCAAAATTTCAGTTAATTTATCAGAGACAAAATGAGACGTGGACAGAACAAACAAGATTGAGTGATAGACAAGTATCCCATATCAGAAAGAAAAGAAAAAGATGAGGGGGTATAAAAGCATATGTCGAGTCCTAACCCAGTAGCTTAAGCTATTTTGGTATCATGGATAGCTCCAAGTATACAGCGAAAGCCCAGCAAAAACTAATATAACTCCTAATACAAAGGAATCAAGAGGATACTCACCCTTGACAAAATTAATAGAGACAAACAGTTAAAAGAATTTCAGAAGGAAATATCAGTGTTACACCCACGAAGACAAAAGGGTAAATTCTCACCAGCAACTGCACGCGGACAACCTCCTGCCTTGATTCCTGAAAAACTTTAGATCAGTAAGCAGTCATCAATCGCTCAAAGCTTGTCAACAATTGAAGCCTCAGAATATAAGATTATAAAACATCTGTACTTGTTCCAAAAGTGCATCTTTAAGCTGGGAAAGTAAGGAATCCCTAGCAGCCTCAGCGTTTTCAAGTTGCGATATATATTGCTTGAGCTCCTTTTCCTGATCTTGCAGGTCATTCATCAAAGTGGATCCCAGCTGATTCCCTATGTAACATACATGCCACAAAAAAAGTGATCATCAATACAAATAATTCTTTGATAACTCGATGAAAAATATCAATTTGGACCCAATAATGCTTGAATCTGGATTGGTCAAAACTCAAGTACCAAATGCCAAGTAGTTGTTAAAAAAATAGAAATCTCATTGAAATTCAAATATTCAAGGGAAGAAAAAATTGAAGCAATGAAAGCTATTTTGCCTAATGCAGGGTAGAGAGTCGGCATGTAATTCTCTGAACATGTCCTGCCCTAAAATAATTAGGTACCCCTTTCAGTCCTTAACGTAGGACCTAATTAGGGAGTTAACGTTGGTTCTAAATGAAAGACCTACTTCACATTTTTATCCATTTTCTCCCAAATTAACCTTATTGGCACTCACTCAACAATAATCAGGTAGGAGAGGGAGAGAAGGAATTAAGGAAGATGATTAGGATGTTTTAGAAAAAACATATCATATTAACTAATTTAACTAACATCCTTAATCTACTCAAATTTGATAATTAGGTCTTATATTAAGGACCGAAAGGAATATCTTAGTTCATGTATTGCAATAATGAGAAATTCCAGAACTAATGTGAACAAGTACAAGCACATCTATTCATTGAAGAAGGTATTACTAGCCTGTGAGTCTCAATAGAACAGTACTTTCTGTAGTCCTACTGTTCTAAACTATTACAAGCATACCTATTCATCAAATGAGGCATTCCCAACTTGACTTTTGACATTAATTTCATGTTTTTGGGCGGTGGAAATTAGTACAGAACAATCTCTTATCTTTTGAATGATATCTGCAAATTCTATAGAACAACAGTTCAACATCGTTTCTTTTCCCTTTTTTTTCTTTTGTTTTGCCCACTTAAAGCGGGGAAACGCCAGAAAACTTGCTCGAGCACAATTTGTTCAAAAGCCTGGAAGGTGTTTATTCTCATTCAATATCCCATTGCTTTAGTACTAGCAAGGAGCATACAGCCTAGGAGAGCCTCTATGGGAAAGCAAGAAAGATACTATTAAATGGGAGTAATCCAGATTATCTGGCCATTACACGAGCACAATTTCCATAGATTATGCAGTCTATTTCTACAGCATAGGTATTGTTGATGCATGTAATGCTTCCCCACTTTTTTCTCTCTTTCATACATGGTTTCCAAACATTTCATTGTTTTATTTACTCTTCAGAAAACAAGTTGAAGTTCCTGAGCATAAATTACCAGGCTTTCATATCATCAAAGCGATCAAAATTGTAATATTCCGCACTAAAATCCGGTTGGATCGTGTTCAAAATCAAAGTCTTTCAAGATCAATGGTCTCAAAACTAGACCAATCATCAAACCAACACACAATATATCAATATATACTACTGTTATCAAACTGTCCCAAAGTGAAAGGTAGGAATACCTTAAACTATGCTGGGAATGCCTTAAACTATGGAGAGGTATATAGCTCACGAAGACCTACACTGTTATCCAAGTGTCCCAAAGTGAAACGTGGGAATACCTTAAACTATGGAGAAAGGCTCTGATAATAACATTGCTATGCAAAAGGCTAAGTTAAAGGCTAATGAAAGTAGGTTCACAACGATGCAAAGTATACCTGACTTTGAGCTAATAGATGTGGAAAACAACAATTACATTGTAAGGTTCCAATATGAAAAAGCCTATGACACAGTCCCAAATGATGGACCTTGGCGGATCTTAGGACATCATGTATAGTATAAAGGTGCACGCTATGAGCTTAAGAGCTCATGATGTTATTCATTGATATATGAAACTAGAGTTACAAACTGATATTTATAGAATTACAAAGTGAGAACTGACGCGGGAAAGAACCAGAGAAAGCGGAGAGATTGAAGGAAAAACTGAAGAGAGATTTCGGTGCAAGTCAAAAATGTCAGGCTTGCACCGAAATCCCTTCTGACTTCTAACACTCCCCCTCAAACTGGAGAATATATATCGATCATTCCCAGCTTGCATCTAAATCCTTCAAACTTGGCTCTGCTTAGTGGTTTTGTCATAATATCCGCAATTTGGTCATCAGATCGTATGTGGGACAATCTCATGATACCTGCTTCAATCTTTTCTTTAATGAAATGTCTGTCTGTCTCAACATGTTTTGTCCTATCATGATAGACTGGGTTTTTTACCATTTCAATGCTTGCTTTGTTGTCACACCACACTTGCATTGGTCCCTCATGTGGAATTCCTAATTCCTTCAGTAATCTGATAATCCAAAGTCCTTCACGTACTCCATTGTTAACAGCTCTCAGTTCTGCTTCTGCACTGCTTGTTGACACCACAATCTGTTTCTAGCTTCTCCATGTAACCAGATTTCCCCACACATATGTGCAATATCCTGAGATTGACCTTCTAGTTTCCCTGTCTCTGGCATGATCTGCATCCGTGTAGATTTCAATATCTCTGATAGTGCCTTTCTTGAAGAAGATCCCTCTTCCGGGATTAAGCTTTAAATACTTTAGAATTCCGTATAAAGCTGCCATGTGTTCTTCCTGTGGTTGATGCATGAATTGACTTGCTATTCCAACTGCATGACTAATATCTGGACGTGTATAAGTCAAGTATATGAGTTTTCCAACAAGTCTTCTGTATCGTTCTGGATTGACCGGGACACCATTTGGTTTGATTCTGAGGTGACAACCTTCTTCCATTGGTGTTCCAACAGGTTCTGCTCCTAACATTCCTGTTTCATGCAACAAATCTAGGGTATACTTCCGCTGCGATATATTGATGCCCTTTTGAGTTCTTGCCACTTCCATGCCCAAAAAATACCTCATTTGTCCAAGATCTCTCACTTGGAACTCAGTTGACAAGTCTTGTTTTAGTTGAGCAATGGATCCTTCGTCGTTTCCTGTAATGACTATGTCATCCACATAGACAATCAAGATAGTGACTTAGTCATTATCACGTTTAATGAACAAAGTGTCATCTGCTTGTCCCTGGGTGTACCCAAGTCTTTTCATAGTTTTAGTAAACCTGCCAAACCACGCCCTAGGTGATTGTTTGAGCCCGTACAGTGATTTGTTGAGTTTACACACAGAGTTGTTAGGAGCTGAAATTCCATCTGGAATCTCCATATATACTTCTTCCTCTAAGTTGCCATTCAGAAATGCATTTTGCACGTCCAGTTGATGCAATGACCAATCCAAGTTAGCTGCAATTGATATTAGCACTTGGATGGTATTAAGCTTTGCTACTAGAGCAAATGTCTCCTGATAATCAATTCCATATGTCTGGGTATATCCTTTGGCAACAAGTCTAGCCTTGTATTTGTTGATTGTGCCGTTAGGATTGAATTTAGGAGTAAATATCCACCTGCATCCTACTAGTTTCTTTCCTTTAGGAAGAGTTGTAATCTCCCACGTTTTATTTTCCTTAAGTGCTCTTAATTCTTCTTCTACAGCTTGTTTCCAATTCTGATCAGTCATAGCTTGTTGAAACGTGTCCGGAATTTTCATCTGTGCACTGTTTGCAACAAAGCTTTGCATTTTTGCAGAAAGATTACCGTATGAAACAAAACGTTGAATTGGATGTTGAGTACACGATCTTACCCCTTTTCTTAATGCAATAGGCCAACCCAGTTCTTCAGGATTTAATACCGGATTAAAGTCATGGTTGTTCCTTCGAATAGGAGAGATAGTTCTACCAGTGTTTGATTCATCTTGTAGTTTGGATTCTTCCTCTTGTCCTGATTCTGCATCCATTCTTGAATTGATTTCAACATTTGTTTCCAGTTCATTCAATAAGGGAGGTTGAGATGAACTTTGTTCGGTTTCAGGATTATGTTGGGTAGGACTAGGTTGGTTTGTGAGAGGTAAGGGGTCAATGGCAGGTATGAGATTACGTTGTGATGGCGATGGTTGTTCTGCATCCAAGATTAGCCATTCATTGTCAATATACTCCCCCTGAATGGGTAATTTTGGATAATATGCTTCTTCTAAGAAGATTGTATCCCTGGAGATAATAAGCTTCTTGGAAGTAGGGCAATAGCATTTATACCCTTTTTGAGTAGGGGAGTAGCCAAGAAATAGACATTTGTATGCTCGAGTACCAAGCTTGTTGCCATCATTTTTGTGGACAAAGACTACACAACCAAATACCTTAGGAGGCAATGAGTTGATGATGGAGCAAGTGGGAAAGTGTTCTAGGAGTGTTTGGATAGGGGTGTTGTATTTGAGTACTTTGGAAGGCAAGCGGTTGATGAGATAGGTAGCTGTGAGCACAGCATCGCCCCAGAAGATGGTAGGAACATTTCGTTCCATTAGTAAGGTTTGGGTTACTTCCATCAGGTGTCGGTTCTTTCGCTCAGCTACTCCATTTTGTTGAGGAGTGTACGGGCAAAAGGTTTGGTGATGAATTCCTTGTTGGTCAAGAAATTCTTTAAAGGTGTTGCTCATGTATTCCTTAGCATTATCACTTCGTAGTACCTTAATGGAAATATTAAATTGAGTGCGCACAAAGGTGTAGAAGTTTTGAAAGATTTTGGCTACTTTAGATTTATCTTTCATTAAATAAACCCATGTGGTTCTGGTATGGTCATCTATGAAAGTAACAAACCATCTGGCATTGGTAAGTGTTTTTATTCGTGCAGGTCCCCAAATATCACTATGGACTAGTGCGAATGGTGAGGAAGGTTTGTATGGTTGTTTGGGATAAGAAGCTCTGGTTTGTTTTGCAATTTGGCAAGTTTCACAATGAAAAGGAACAGAATTGTTATTGAATAAATTTGGAAACAAATGCTTCATATAATCAAAATTAGGATGGCCTGAGCGACAGTGCCACAAGTGTACATTATGATTTTGTGAGTTGAAGCTAACCAGTGCTCTTCTTGCCTTTCTTGCATCTCCTGATTTCAGGTTTGAATCTTCAAGGTAGAACAATCCATCCCATTCTTTAGAAGTTCCAATCTTCTTCCTCGATTTTAAATCCTGAACAGTACAGACATCGTTATCAAAAATGACTCGGCACATTTGGCCTTTAGTTAATTGACTCACAGATATAAGATTGACAGTGAGTGCAGGCACAAATAGAACATTATGAATTTTCAGGGTATTAGAGAGTACGACTGTGCCAATTTCTTCAACTTTAGTGTATAGGCCATTAGCAACTTTAAGATTCTCATGAATCAAATTAAGAGTTGTAAATAATGTGCGATTACCAGTCATGTGATCAGTTGCTCCTGAATCAATAATCCAAGCATTCTCACTAGCTTGTGCAGTATTTAGAGCTAAAATAGAGTTACCTGATTGTACAAGGTTGGTATTGGGCGTAGAATTAGACTTATTCTGTCTGTCTAGCATTCTACGAAACATCCGCAGTTCCTCTTTGGTCAAGGAATTGTTATCCTCAGTTTCTGGCTCAGTAGCAGAGATATGGCTTTGTTTGTTACCTCCTGGTCTTCTTGCAATAACTACACCATTTGTTTCTTCGTTCATCTTGCGGTCGTTTTGCCGCCAAGGTTGACCTTTCAATTGAGCTTGAACTACCTTGGTTTGCTGCCAGGGCTGACCTTTCAATTGGGCTTAAGCTACCTTGATTCAAGAGCTTTTTGCTTTCTTCAAATTGCACATGGTTGACTACCTCAAACAGGTGTGGCAACGGTTTAAGACCCATGATACGGCCTCTTATTTCTTCAAACGAGTCATTGAGTCCCAGAAGGAAGTCATACACTCGTCCTTCTTCCACTATCTTCTTATATAATTAGGCGTCTTTGGTAGTCTCCCATGGAAGTGATTCAAAGAGATTTTGTTGTTGCCATAGTTTATGCAACATTTTGTAATAATCAGTAACTGATGAGTTACCTTGTCTCAGAGCTCGAAGTTGTCGTTTAAGGTGGATTAAGGCAGCAGTGTTATCAAGTGACGAATAAGTTTGTTTTACCTCATCCCAGATTTCTTTTGCAGTAGTTGCGAGGAGATATCCTTCACTGATGTCATCAGTCATGGAATTGCATGACCAACTCGTAACTTGATTGTTCTCAGCAAACCATGTATCAAAATGAGTGTCATCAGGGGCAGGCTGAGGTGCTGCTCCATTGATATTCTTCTCCTTTCGCTTGCCACGAAGATACCTTAACATGGTTTGAGACCATTGGAGGTAATTCCGTCCATTGAACCTATGGTTAATAGCCATAATCTGACTATCGGAGAGTTCTGGGGCCGTCACCGTTTTGCTAGTGGTAGAGGAATGAGATGGAGATGCACCCTGAGTTTCGGGATTTGTACCGGTCATTAGTGCTATTGGAGTGGCTCCGAGATTTGTAGGAAAAGAGCCAAAATAAGGAGGAAAATTAGAAGGATTCATTCTGGCTAAAAAATAGACACCGGAGCTGCTGCAGACGACGACGCGTGGGGCTCACGCGCCAGTGGTTCTGTCGGCGTGTGGGGTTCACGCGCTGGCGAGTCTGTCGGTGCGTGGTCTTCACGTGCTGCTCAGAATGCCGCGATCCTCCGGGGATGGGCCGATCGACACCTCCTGCTTCCTTCTGGACGGGTGGTGTGCTCTAACACGCCGCCATTTGGGAGATCGGAGCACACCGTTCGTCTCCTGTTTCTGCCCTCTCTCGTCGCTCTCTGCCAGATCCGTTAAGCAAGGCTCTAGTACCATATGAGCTTAAGAGCTCATGATGTTATTCATTGATATATGAAACTAGAGTTACAAACTGATATTTATAGAATTACAAAGTGAAAACTGATGCGGGAAAGAACCAGAGAAAGCGGAGAGATTGAAGGAAAATCTAAAGAGAGATTCGGTGCAAGTCAAAAATGTCAGGCTTGCACCAAAATCCCTTCTAACTTCTAACACACGCTAAAACTCAATCCTTCCAGAAATGTTCCGAGCAAAGCATGAATCAAGAAACCACTACAAGTAGATGTAAGACGATGAGTTTAGAGTAGAAAAGGGGAGTTTTACATAGATAAGTATTTAAAGATTTAAGAAAGAAACTTAGCGTCCCAGTTTATTGTCTGACTCATTTCCACCATTGAAAACAATCGTTTGAACTTAGTGTTCTTTGGGTATCTAAGGTATGAGCATATTCAAGCAGATTGTCCATAAACCATGCATCTAAAGCCAAAAATTTTCAACAATCAGGAGTAAGGAAACCACAAAAACAAATTATGCTCCCCTGAGGGAAACTGTACCTTTATTAAGGGCTAGTGAATAGGTGGGTAAACTTTCGAATGAGTATAGACTGTGGATGCTTGTTCGAAGACAAGGTGAGCTATATGGAACTACGAGGACTTTGTCAAAAGGGCAGCAAAATTGCACACCTCAGGCAAATCAAACGACAATCCATGTTAGATTTGGTGCATAAGCAAATATGAAGACAAACCCTAAGATTTTCAACAAAAATAGAGCTTTGCATATGAAGGGAGGTCATTGGAGGATGTGATGTACAACAGAGATAAACTAGGAGGAAAAGAGGGTTTGCCTTCCAATGCTTAGTGCCTTGGTAGGGAAAGTCAAGAGAGGGACGAAGCATATTAGGACTGGGATGTAGAGAAGAAAAGGAGAAAATTAAGTTCAATGTGGGTTCATCGCAATAGATCCAAAATCATAAAGTTTGAAGTGAGAGTAACAATGCAAGCCCAGAGGAAAAGCAAGTAATAGAAAGTCCATCAATGAAGCTTGGAACGAAAACTATAAGGCCATGTTTGGTATGATGGAATTGGGTGATGGAAATGGAATTGAGGATCAATTCCATCATAATGCTTGTTTGGTATGATGGAATTGGAAAATTTTCCAATTCCATGTGGAAGCCAAATAGGCTCAATTCCACCCAATCAATTCCATCAAAATACCTAAGATTTACAATTCCATGTGATCATTTCCATCTATTACCCTCCACTACCTTCAAAAAAAAAATAAAAAATAAAAAATTGAAGAATATTTTGGTATTTTTATACAAAAATTGGATTTCGTTTCCATGACATACCAAACATACTTTTAATCCCCATTTCCATTTCCATTTCTATATCCATATCCATTTCCATCAAAATCAATTCCAGCGTACCAAACGGGCCCTAAGAAAGCACGGTCCTAGAGTTCACCTCACAATGAGTAGAAACACAAGTAAAGAGCATATAATAAAGGCTCATACCACAGAAAATAGTTCAACCACAGAGGTTGGACGAAGAAATGAAATTAAGGCAGCAAACAAGCCACGAAGGCCCAATTAGAGCGGTTGATCCTAGCATTGCCTCACCTAGTATGCCCCTTGATCACAAATAAGGATGCTTCATGTGTAAAGGCATCAAAGTTAAAACAAAAAATAGTACCATGGAGGTTAAGTTTAGGATAGGCATGCTGGGTTATATGGAGCTCAAGGTGTAGTGAGATTTTCTGAGTGAAAAGATACAAGTGACCTTCTCAACACATGCATGTTGCAACAACATGAAAGCCTGAATGACGAATGGAGGAGTGAGATTGGCCAAATCCATATGACGGACCCAAAATGGCATCTACTAAATCTAAACAATGTTAAGGGTTGACACAGATGATTCAATCATAATTCACAAAGGAGGGAAGCACTAAATGTGGTGGCATTACTGGGGGCAGTCGAGTGAATTAGACCATGGGTTTTCCACAAAAACTGGGAGCTTATCCCTCCATGCTGATGGAAAAAGCGAGAACACTTGAAACCTTTTCAATCAGCAAAGAGTTGGGAATCAGAAGGTAGATATTTTTTGCAACAATCTTGAGGCAATAAACTTAATAACAAGGGATAGAAGCAAAAATCATAAGTTCACAGAACTCGTTAACAACATCAAAAACATGATTTGTAGATATTAGAAGGTGACAAGGACGTGCACAAAAGAAACACCCAAAAGAAGAGGTATTCTTAAAAAATGTCAAATGCTAATGTTGCCATTACTTAGGTATCAAATTCACTAAAACTAATCAACGGGCAAGTCTCTATCGTTTTTTCAGCTTTCTGCCTTTGCTACCACGAACTATTAAGCAAAAAGTAAGACCCCTGATTTCCAGTAGCAGTTACAGTTCACTCCTCACACTTCTAAATGGCCGCCACCAAGAATAACCAAACATTTTAAGTTCTTTCACAATTTCATTAATTGATATTTCAAATCAAAAGTTGCCTGGCAATCAAAAAGATTTCTAATCAAATAATGGATACCAGTGAATTATATTATTTAGCATCCTTGTTATTTTATGGCCAGCATCCATTACTTTAATATAGAGAAAGGGGCAAGAAAGTTTCACTTGCAGCACTCTTACCTTGAGCCAATGTATTTTCAACATCTTCTATAAGTTTGCCCGCATCCCTTACAGCAGCATAACACTTACTTAAGGTAGCCTCCTCACCAAGATGTTCGTCAAGAACAGACTGAAATGCTGTCAATATTTTTTCTGGATGGCCTCCAACAGCCAGTTTCTACCATGAACAAGATCATATAGCACACCTTGTCAGTCACTTGCCAAACAAAACCATCACAGAAGTGTATCGAAGATCTAAAAAAATGCTTTTTTCTTGCTTACTATTCTCACAGAATGGGCATCCCTCTTCACTATCTTGATAGGATTACTCTTTCCATTACTTGCAGAGGATGGAGGTGGAGTCTTACCCATCATTTCATCTTTCAGACCCTGACCTCTTGAACCAAAAACCTTTCTTTCTTCCCATATGTCAACCTAATCAAACCAATTCGGTTAAAAAAAAACCTAATCAAACCAACAGAAAACACCATTACCACCAACAGCCCCCACTTCCCAAAATAATAATAATAATGAAATAATCAGGTAAGAAAAAGAATACTCAAGCCATAAGTGTGAGAAAAGGAAAGCTCATGAAGAAAAACAATAAAGATAAATAGACGTAAAATTGGACTCTCTAAGGCTTTAGTTTTCTCTGGTAGGACCATAAAAAGATGTTGGTGATACAGCTAATATGTGCCACAACCATCAATCCCGATAATGCACCTGATCTGGTGGCCCCACACAAAAACACAACTAATCTGCAGTTGCCACTTGCAGGGGTGTGACTTCTACCAGTGCATGTGTCTCAATAGATAGGCAATACTACAATCAGATTTTCTAACAAGTAATAAAAGGACTTACAAGTCTGGTCACTGCTTTCTTTCCATATTCATCACCATTTTCATAAACATGCCTGAGAGCAGCTGGAAGAACTTTCCAGAATTCATTGACAAACTCACTACCCTTTCGCCTACTATTTTGCAAGATGTCATTAGCTAGGTATAGAAAAGAGACACGCTGCTCTTTCTGGGAAGAGTTAAACAGTTTATCCCATGTTTCAACAATGTCTTTTGCTTTCTTCCGGTGAGAGATGCACCATCGGGACAAAGCTGATTGGATAGTTAACGGAAATGAAAGGTTAACAAAACAACATCAACCAAAATAAAATCACAGCTAATAGAAAGCAATGTCAAAGTTGCAGTAGTATTCTTCTGAAAAATTATTCAGCTACGGCACCTCCTCAGAGCATGCAAAATTTTTACCAATTGCTTAGACTACATTATTAGGAAGACTAAAGTGGCTGGATAAAAGTCATTAAAGTAACACATGCTCACAGCAATTTCCCTAGAAGTATCAGAATAACAACAGCATGGGATGCACCTTGTTTTATGCTGACTTGATACAAAAGGGTGGAAACATGCCGGTGGGGAAAAAAATTAATATAGAAAAATATTTCAAACATGGAAAAAAATTGTTTCCACTTATCTGGAGCATAACAATAGATATAATATTAATGATTCAAGCAAAGTTTACATCGTTCTGAATGAAAAATAGAAATACAACGACTAGGTAGCATGGTTTGACCAAAATGATTTATAAATAATGAAGTCTAACGACAACCTAAAGCAGCATGAAATTAAAAATAACTAGAAACCGATAATTTATCATTGCACTAAAGACAACATTTTGGGGAGGGGACCGGAATTTTACATACCAGTCCATTTTCATTAACTTAGTTTTAAAACTAAAGGAGGATTTGCAAAACAAAAATCATGAAAACCCACTTGCAAAATCAAGAGGATAAAAATTACAGCAATAAAAGTATAGGTTGAATTTCTTTTAGAAGATATTTCTATATCCCAATAAGATGGTGAGCTTTGATGCAGCGGTAAGGTTGCTACCATGTGACTTGAAGATCACGAGTTCAAATTCTGAAAATAGCCTCACCACTTTTGGGGTTAAGGCTGTGTACAACTATCCCTCCCTAGACCCCACCTGATAAGAGCCTTGTGCACTGAGATGTCTCTTTTTTCTATATCCCAATAAAGCACAGAGCGGCTTTCATGTAAATTAATACCATGTAATGAACCAAGACCATGCGCAATGAAAGGTTTCATAGCCATAATTCATACATAGTGTTGGAACCAATTGGGCTTGCCGCCACTTATTGGGCCTAACCCTAGTTTTAACCTAATATTTATTTCTCTTCGTATTATGTTTAGTATCTCCTAGAATCAGGGAATTTGAATTTTAAATTTCTATTTACCTAAAGGAACAAAATAGGGAGCCAAGTCTAACTTAATTCTCTATATATGTAACATTCTTGCACAATAATAAAAAACAACAACAGCTGTTGACACAAACTCTTTCATGGTATCAGAGCCAGATTTCTCGATCAATGGCATTCAAAGCAGCCCTAACTAATCCGCCACGGGCACTTAATACCGGCTAATGAAGGCTCACACGGGACTGATTCCAGCCCACAAATAGGGAACCGTGGTGAGCATAGCATGTCACACCATGGGATGCCTATTATAGCATCAAATTTGCTCTCAAATGGGCACATTATTCACCGACTTCATGGCAAAAATTATCTCCAATAGTCCAGAAGTATCTTGATGTTTGTTCGAGGAAAGGACAAGGAAAAGTACTTGACTAGGTTGCCTCCATCACTTGATCCTACTAATGCTCAGTATGCTGTTTGGAGTGCTGAAAACAACATAGTAATGACTTGGCTCATAAACTCAATGTCAGCAGATATAAGTAAAGGGTACTTACTCGCACGAACAGCCAAGGAAATTTGGGATTCCGCAAAATCAATCTACTCGGTCAGAGACAATATAGCTGTGGTTATACAGGTTAAACGCCTTCTCCGAAACTTGGTTCAAGGAGAAAAATCATACTATGTTGCACTAATCAAACTATGGCAGCAAACTGACTTTTATGAGACCCATGATTGGTCATGCGCCCAAGATGGTATACGTTTTAAGTCGTTTATTGACAGAGAACAATGCCATGATTTCCTTCTTGGTCTAGATGATGTATATGAGGATATAAGTGGCCGTATTATGGGAATGAAGCCGTTTCCCTCCTTAGAAGACACGTTTAATATGATCCAATGTGATGAAAGTCAAAAGATGTTGACTCGAAACACAACTAAGGCTCAAATTTAGATGTCTGCAATAGCTGTCAAAGCAGATCAGGGTGATACAAAGGGAAAGAGAGTAGAAAAATGGTGTGACCATTGCAATAAAAGTGGACATACCAAAGATGTTTGCTGGAAGCTCCATGGTAAGCCTACCAACACCAAGCAAGTGCTGCAGATGTTGAAGAAGAATCTCTAAGTAATGAAGAACTTCAAACCTTAAGGAGGATCCTAGACAAACATTCTGCCTCTACAACGTTGTGTGAGAAAAACAATCCCTCAGTCACTTTGGCACATGCAGGTACAATTCTCACTAGTGCCTTTAATGGTATGGTAAAACCAAGAAACATGTGGGTGGTCGATTCTAGAGCAACTGATCACATTTCAGGTTTTAGAGAATTTTTTTCAAGTTTTTCTGAATTCTCTAAACATGAATCTGTTGAAGTAGCTAATGGTGAACATGCTAAAGTAATGGGATTTGGAACTGTTGTTATATCAGAAAATATAATGATAAGAGATGTATTATTTGTTCCTACCAATAAGTGCAATCTGTTATCTGTAAAACGGGTTGCATCTCAAATAAATTGCCTTGTAACTTTTGACAAACATGGCTGTAATTTTCAGGACTTGACCTCGGGGAAGATGATTGGTCATGCTAAGGTGTGGAATGGGGTCTACTATCGGCAAGGATCATCAACAAAATCGCAAGCTGCTCTTTCTATTTTGACAAATGAAGACATTATGTTATGGCATTCTAGGTTAGGCCACCCTAGTCCTCATTCTATGCAATTTTTGTTTCCAAATATTGACAATAAAGCAATTTCTGATTTTCATTGTGAAACCTGTCACTTAGCTAAACAAACCCGTAGTTCTAATGTTCCTCATTCCTATAAAGCCACGCACCCTTTTTCTCTCATACACAGTGATGTTTGGGGTCCATAAAAGTTTGCAACAAACTCTAAAGCTAGATGGTTTGTGACCTTTATTGATGACCATACTCAATTAACTTGGATTTTCCTAATGTGTCACAAATCAGAAGTCTTTGATATTTTCAAAAAATTTCATAAATTTGTTCAAAATCAATTTCAAACCTCAATCAAGGTTCTTCAAACTGATAATGGCAAAGAGTATTTAAATTCACCTTTCAAAACCCTTTTGGAAGAACATGGCATTCACCATCAAACTTCTTGTGTTCAAACACCTCAACAGAATGGTATATCCGAAAGGAAAAATAGGCATTTACTTGAGGTTGCAAGAGCTATTATGTTTGAAACACATGTGCCGAATCGTTTTTGGGGGGGATGCAATTTTAACTTCTGCATATTTAATAAACCGAATGCCATCAAAGGTTTTAAATTTCTTGACTCCACTTCAAAAATTGCAGGAAGTTTTTCCTGATTCACCCCTCATTAATTCCATTCCTCAAAGGGTTTTTGGATGTACAACTTACGTTTTTAATGAACATGGAGGAAAGTTTGATCCTAGATCCATTAAAATTGTGTTTTTGGGTTATTCTTCAAATAAAAAGAGGTATAAATGTTTCTGTCTGATCACAAATAAGGTGTTTGTTACAATGAATGTCAAATTCAATGAATTTCAACCTTATTTTGTCAAACCACCCATTCAGGAGGAGAAGCATGAGTGAATGGCTTGTTTGTGACCTGGGAATAATCCTTACATTACTGAAACTGAACCTACATCTGGCCAGCAAACAGATGAATCTCAAACATCAGTTGATTCCGCTGCTATTCCCACTGTTATACCTACTGCCTCACCTCTAAAAAACTCAGACCAACATACATACAAAACTACCATTGAAATTCATCCAGAAATCACCAAAAATACTCCAATCAGATCCGAATTTCAGGACACAAACCCCTTTGAGCCTCTCTCTAGTCCTGATTTGCTCGAGGATAGGGAGGAAGAACCTAGAATGCCGCCAGAACTGCAACAAGCACAGCAGCATGGAAACTCAACTACAGCTAGTAGAGAACCTACTCCAACTCCAAGGCAAGGCCATGAATCTGCACCTGAAGCAAGTCTGGAAGATTTATATTGGCCAATAGCTTTAAGGAATGGAAAAAGGAGCTGCACACAACATCCAATTGCTAGGTATGTATCTTATGAAAAACTGTCTTCAAATCTAAAGACATTTGTTGTAAATGTGGAAAAGGAGGCCATCCCAAAGAACTTTAAAGAAGCAATTGTTCATCTTAAGTGGAAACAAGCTATAGAAGAGGGGTTGAGGGCCTTACACAAAAATAAGACCTAGAAAGTTGTTGATCTACCTAAAGGCAAATCTGTTGTAAGCAGCAAGTGGGTCTTCACTATAAAATATAACCTGGATAGAAGTGTGAACAAGTACAAGGCTAGATTAGTGGCTCGAGGTTTCACTCAAACCTATGGCATAGATTACCAAGAAACTTTTGCTCTTGTTGCCAAACTCAATACTATTCTCACTGGCTGCTAACCTAGATTGACCTCTTGACCAATTAGATGTGAAAAATGCCTTCCTAAATGGTGATCTTGAAGAGGTAGTGTATATGGAGGTCCCCTTCAGACTGAGAACCTTTGAAAACTCACATAAAGTGTGTAGACTCTATAAATCTCTATATGGCCTAAAGCAATCACCTCAAGCATGGTTTGAGCACTTCACTAACGCCATTAAAGCATGGGGACATAGTCAGTGTCAAGCATATCACACCCTATTTGTAAAGCACTATGGAGACAAAATAACTATTCTTATTGTTTATGCTGATGATATAGTGCTAATAGGGAATGATGCAGAAGAGATTACTAGACTAAAAGGAAAATTGGCAACTGAATTTGAAATAAAAGATCTTGGTCCCTTACAATATTTTCTGGGAATGGAAGTGGCACGCACTACGCAAGGCATTAGTGTATCTCAACAAAAGTACATTATTGACCTTCTAAAGGAAACAGGAATGTTGGGAGCAAGGCCTGCCAATACTCCAATGGAGCTCAATCAGAAGTTAACCATCAGACCTGATGGTATAGCAGTAAATAGGGAAAGATATAAAAAATTAGTGGGGAAACTGATTTATTTATCCCACACTAGACCTGATATATGTTATGCAATTAGTGTTGTAAGTCAATTCTCGAGTAATCCTCAGAATGAACATTTGACCGCTTTTTATAGGATTCTCAGATATTTGAAGAAGACTCCTGGGCAAGGTTTATTCTTTGCTAAGAATGACACTAGAAACATTGAAATGTTCACTGATGCAGATTGGGGAGGTTCTAAATCAGATAGAAGATCTACTATAGGGAATTGCTCTTACATTTGGGGAAATCTTGTCACATGGAGAAGTAAAAAACAACCAGTGGTGTCTCGAAGTTCTGCTGAATCAGAATATAGAGCATTGGCTCTAGGAATTTGTGAAGGGATGTGGCTGGTACTATTATTGAAGGAACTCCAGATTTATAATGATGAACCAATTAAAGTATGGTGTGATAACATGTCAGCTATTAAAATAATTCACCATGATCGCACAAAGCATGTGGAGATTGATCACCACTTCATTAAGGAAAAACTAGAGGCAAAGGCGATCGATCTATCATATATTCCTTCAGGAAGACAGACTGCAGATGTCATGACCAAATCACTTACTCAAGAGAAATTTGAAGGCTTTGTCAACAAGCTGGGAATGATCAACATCTATTCGCCAGATTGAGCGGGAGTGTTGGAACCAATTGGGCTTGCCGCCACTTATTGGGCCTAACCCTAGTTTTAACCTAATATTTATTTCTCTTTGTATTATGTTTAGTATCTCCTAGAATCAAGGAATTTGAATTTTAAATTTCTGTTTACCTAGATTCTAGGATCTGTCGAGAATATAGGAACAGAATAGGGAGGCAAGTCTGACCTAATTCTCTATATATGTAACATTCTTGCACAATAATAACAAACAACAAGAGCTGTTACCACAAACTCTTTCACATAGGTAGAGGCACAAAGAAAATGAAGAGGAGGAATTAAGAAGAAGAAGGATCAAGACGGAATTTTGGATACATTCAATGCTTTGTTGCGAATTGTTGAGTTTCAACAACTTGTCCGTCAATATCTGTACATCAAATATATCGTTGCTCATGCTGCTTTTTGAAAAGCTCACATATCCTGAGGTTATTCCTGCAAATTATAGGTAATAATGTGCGTCAATTAAAAAGAACCAAGAGGCATAGAATTAAGTTGAAAGAAGCGAATGGATCAAGACAGCCATCACAAAAAGAGAGAATCAGCTTCCACTAATTTGCTACTCTACTTTATAAGAGCAAGAATATGTACAAAAATAGGATATTTAATTAGGCACCGTTGAGGAGCCTGGTAAAGGTCACCTATGGAGCTGCCACTAGGGTGTAATGCCCAGCTTAGCGTAATATATATTTATATTCAATGGAAAAAACAATACATACAGTATTCAGAATGTCACCATAATAACAGCCTGGTTTCAAGTAAGCTAGATAAATTCAATGCAAACGACAAGTGGGGAGAAATAGCTAAGGATTTCATCAGATGTTCCCATAAATAAAAGGATGTTGATAGAATTGCCATTTCACCAGCCATTCAATCATTCTTTCTTTCTCCCTTATTTAATAATTAGCTCCCCCCTATTATGCTAATGATAGGTTTATTGAAAAGAGAGCTAAATGCTAATGCCTTATACAGCAGGGATGGGTAAAGCAAGGAACTTGAGGAGGCAAAGGTAAAGGGAGACGCAAACACACACTTACAAAAGCCAAACGAACCACAAACTAGAAATCAACAAAAGATGACAGAGCAAGGTTCCTCTGACTTCCCCCTCATGCTCGTGCAGTTTGAACTTTCCAACCAAATCAATACATCATGTTCCTACCGCGAACCCCTTAAACAGAGAAAAAATGTGCGCGGGTGCATATGCTCTCTAACCTTCGTTATGACATAGCACAACATGTGAACAGTCCGGATTCTGAAGAAGAGAGACAGACTTATAGCGCCCAAATACAATATTCCGCAAAAAAATTAGCCCGGAGATAGAGTAGAGTCTTTTTACTGGGAAAAATGCTCCTACGAGAAACCTAACGCAAATTTCATTAAAGGGTTGACCCAAATCGAATTCCATTCACTTCATAGGAGAAAACCTAACACGCATGATCAACCAGCCGCACCAACGAAATGAAAATGGGGTAGAGGTAGATCCAGGATACTTACTAGGGAAGCAGCAGAACAAGGAAGCAAGGTCAAAAACAAATCTATGCTTCGGACGATCTTCTCTGCTAGTCTACACTATTTCTTAGCGTTTTCTTCTTCTTCTTCTCCCTCCCCTATCGCCTCAGCTTCGACGCCAAACCCAAGTCGGAATATTTGCTGTGCCTCCTCTTCTGATTCACGATCCCATTGTTTTTACTAATAATATTTTTTTTATTTATCCTGGTTGAGGAAGATTTTATTTTCCTTCTCGTTTAAGACGGCATGGTCATTGGGTTTTCTTTCCAGTATTTTTTATTACAGCCCTCGTAAGCTGTAGGCTGTAGCAATGGTTTTTAGAAGTATTTCTAAGTTTAACGTTGTTCTAAAAAATACTCTTTCTGGTTCTAATTATAACATAAAGTTGATTTTTTTGGAGAAATTAAGGAAGTCAATTAAATTATTTTAGAATATTTATATTTTTAGTATTTTTAGATTATATATCATTTTATTAGTCAAATTAATTAGTTTGGAGAAAAAAATAAAAATATAAATACTTTAAAATAATTTAATTGGCTTCCTTAATTTCTCCAAAAAAAGTCAACTTTATCTTATAATTAGGACCGTAGAGAGTATTAAAATAAAACAATATTACCTCCCCTCATTACAAATTAATAGTTAACATCAATTTTTTTAAAAAAAATCTCACTTAAATCCCAAAGAAAAAAAAAATCTAAGTGTATTTTCATCTATCAAGAAAGTCCTTAGGACCTTGATGATATAAATTCCAAATATAAATTTATCTTATTAACAATTGTATGTGAATATATTGACAAGTTATAAAGTAGTCATTGATAAGATCATATATGCTAATTAAAGCAGTTCCAGTTGACAAGTGTATATGACTATATTGATAAATCATATAGTAATTATTGACAAGTTCATCTATATTAACTAAATAGTTCCTGTTGACAAATGCATGTCATTATATTGACAAGTCATAGGTTCATTATTGACCAACCTATTTATATTAACCAAAACAGCTTCCGTTAACAAGTTCATGTTACTATATTAACAAGTCATAGAATGACTATTAAAAAGTTCATCTATGTCAACAAGATAAGTTCATATTTGAAATCTATATCACTAAAATTCCTAAGAATTTTTTTTATAAAGGAATCCATTGGTTTTTTTTTTTTTTGGGGTCTTTGAGACCTAAGTGAGATTTTCTCACTTTTAACGATCACATAGGATAATATTATTATATTTTAAAACTTTCAGAATAATATTAAAACTGAAAAAACTATTGAAACTAATGCGTTTTTTAATCAAAGGTTTTCATTACCTTATCAAATGCAATTTCTCTTGAAAAATAAAAACAAAATGAAGTCCACTGAAATTTGAACGTATCTTCCCTTGAATCCGGATCCCTCCTTTACCCAAAACTCACTGTTTTTGGTGTGAAAAAAAAGAGGTTGGGACCTTTTTAAAAAAAAAAATAATATTCAACACCTTAAAGTAATTTTTTAGTGGCACTCGGTATTTAAAAATAATTTTTGATGCATTGTCACCCTTAAATATTTTTTTCAGTTGTAACTATTGTCTATCAAACTACACTCTAAAATAATTTTTTAATAACCTCCAATATCATAAATTAATTTTTAAATCACCCAGTCCCTTAAATAATTTTTTCAACAACAGCCAGTATTCCAAAATTTTTTTTTTTTTTTGCATCAATCCCCTATAAGCGAGAGGGAGCCGGATTCCTTTCCCTTAATATAAACATGTACTATTTTTTTATTTTCTGTTGCAGATAATTATAGAGTTATTTTTGGTCAAAAAAATAAATTTATTGAAAATTTTCTAAATTTTGTTTTGGTATTATTTTTAAATATTAACACATGTCAACTTAATTTATTTTTAAATCTATAACAATGTTATATGTATATATTTTGAATATATATTTAATACAAATGTATTTTCATACAACTATCTAGCATCCAACTTAGTTGGGAATAACTCAATAATCATATTTAGTTTTTTAATGTAAATGTAATTATTTAAATGAAAACAACTGATATGTTGATTTTTAACTAAGATGTTTTTAAATAATTTTTGGTGAATACCAGTATTATGTTATTTCGTAATTATTTCTTAATCACATGACTTTTTTATTTTAAAATTTGAAGACATGTCTTAATATTGACCAAATATATATTTAACACTAACATCGTAAAGTTGTGCGTGTGAAGGTCCTCATTTTTAAGTTGAGCCGTTGATTTAACGTTCATAATGCAGAATATCTCTATAATTATATTACACTAGTTCAATAATGAAATAAATAAATAAATAAATATATCTTCCTCACAACAAGGAGGTGGTAGCCAAGGAGTAGCGAATAATTTTACACTAACATCAGTCAATGGTCAAACTAGCGAAACAGGGAAAAGTTGCAATCTTTCTGACTTTCTGTCCCTTCTGTAGAACGAACCCTATTGGAAGCACCCTCACTCACAGTTACCATTGTTCTTCATCTTCACCTGCTTCGATTTATGGCAAGGAGATACCAGAGTATTCATCTTTGAGCTCAGCATAGTATTGTTATCAAGTGATGAAAAAATGATTGGAAAAAAGAACAAAGACCAGAAAATAACTATCTGTGTATGAAGAGAAACAAAATCCAAACACCATTTCTACAACTCAAGGTATGATGTACAGCATTTTTTTACACATAATGCAACTGTTGGACAATAAGGTCTCAGTCTACATGCCTCAGTAAGACTGCTCACACTCAACGGGGAAAACTGAACAAAAATGAAACCCCACAGTTCAAGAAATCAAACCAAAACTCATTCTTGAAGAAACCAATCCTTCAAAAAAAAATAAGAGAAATGTGACTACCATTAGACAAGCGATGATGACAACTAGGCCAGAAACCCAAGCTCTCATCACAGCAGTGGACAAAAAAAGACTGTAAAACTAGAAATTTGCGGCAATTTCTTCATGCTCATAGTGTAATTTCAGTATCAATGAGAATCACTTGAGCTGGAACTAGGTCTCCTATGGTGAATGTTGGAGCTGCTTGTTGGAGCATGTTCTGTTTCAACCACAGAAGTTTTGCTCGGTTCATCAGCACCAGATCCTACGTCACAGGACTCAACTATCTTGGCAGAGCCAACTTCTTTCACTTCTATATCAGCTGGTGCATCCTTCATATTTAAAACCTTCGGCAGCTCCCCTTGAGTACCTTCTGAGATTTCTTCTAAACTGATATCAGTATCATCCTGAGATATAGCTTCAACAACTTGAACGTCCGAATTGGCAACAACATGTTCTTCAGATTTGTCACTGGAAAGCTGATCTTCCATACCTGGTAGTGTGACCTTCTTAACATCCGCTCCTTCTTTAAGTTGCTCAACAGCCGAGTAAACAATATTTTCAAGTGATCTTGCTTCAACAAGTGGGATATCTTGACCAAACTCTATTGTATCTCTGGGCAAAGAACTTACTTGAGCATCCCCAACTGTATTCTCCTCTGGCAATAGATCAGGATGTAGTGATTCCGCACCATCCCCAGTATGCTGATCCTGAACTGAACTTGATTGGATGACCTTCTCAACATCTACTCCTTCTTTAAGTTTCTTGAAAGCCAAGTCAATATCCTCAAGTGATCTTGCTTCAAGAAATGGGGTCTCTCGACCAGAGTCGGTTGTAACTCTGGGCAATGAACTTACTTGAGCATCCCCAACAGTATTCTCCTCTGACAATAGATTAGGATGAAGGGGTTCCACACCATTCCCAGTATGCTGATCCTGAACTGGACTTGGCTGGGTGACCTTCTCAACATCCACTCCTTTAAGTTTCTTGAAAGCCAAGTCAATATCTTCAAGTGATCTTGCTTCGAGAAATGGTATCTCCTGATCATACTTTGCTGAATCTTCAGGAAATGAACTAACTTGAGCATCCCTAACAGTAGTCTCCTCAGGCAATAGGTCAGGATGAAGTGATACACCAACATCACTGATACCAAAATCTCCAACAGTGTCCAATTCTGACAAGAATCCTTCATCAATTTCCTTTAGTTCATCTGATTCTTTGATATTTTCTTCAGTAACCAGAGACCTGTAGCCTTCTGCTGAGGAATTCAATATTTCTTGCATCTCATTGACAACTTTCCCAGTCCACTGAACTTCTGAATCCACTTGGTCAGTCGGCAATTTGAATCCAGGAGTGTCAGATGAATCAGAAGTAACAGAAGAGATATGTGGCAGTACTTGGTCTCTGATCTCTGTTGATTCAACCTGAACAGTACAAGATTTCTGCAGAAATTCAAAGAATTTATATTAGCTTTCTCAGTTACTTTAAATGCCAGAAAAGCTGAGGAAATTGACTAAAAAAGTAAAATGGAATAAGGACCAAGGTTTTGTGCACATCAAGCATGTGGATGAAGAAATAATCGATGAATATGATTTTAAATTTTTTTCTGACAATAAACAAATATAGATCCTTCCTCTAGCAATGCAATAAAAATAACATTTCATCTGCATACCACTAAACATCTTATTTGTTTGTCATTTATTTGCAAAACTCCATCAAAATTAGCCTATAATGTTCGTCTCCTCTTCTGCTCTATGCAAGAGGAGAGTTGACAAATTATGGGTCATCCCTCATCAGTAGCAAGCTATACAAGAGGGGTTCTACATGATAAGCAACCAATATGAAGTGGGTAGATTGTGCATCCCATTAACTATCATACAGAATAATAGCATAAAACCAAGTTTTTAAGGTGAATCTTTCCCATGGAACTACAATGAAGAATCAATGCAGAGTAAGTTCTATAATTACATGCTATTCAGAGAAATGTAAGAATAATTAATTAGCATGTGACTAACCTGACTTTCATCATGATCACTAAATGATGGTGCAACTAATGAATTATCTGTACTTGGCTGGTCATTGTCCAAGATAGAGGGGGGTTTTACTTCACATTGCACATTTTGACAATCCAAACTAGAAGAAACCACCTTATCCAAATCTTGATGAAGATCAATGTTACCCTGTGCAAAAGAATTTGACAAGAATAACTTATCCTGCTCAACCTCAACCATGTCTTCCATTTTTAGCAAAGTTTTCTCCGCATGTTCACTTTCTACAGAAGGCACAATTGGATGAACAGGTGAAGCTTGCTCTGCCACTGGTGAAGGCAGCAACTCATGGGGTACAGACACAGATGAATCACTTGAGAAAATATGCTGGGAATGAGAAGCCATCAAATCCAGGTTCTCATCTTTATCTTGTTCAACCTCGAACATGAGTGAATTTTTTCCCACAAATCTAGTTTCTTCAGAAGAAAGATTCGGATGAACTACTGAAACTTTCTCAGCTTCCAGCGAAGGTTGCAAGTCCTGCAGTACTGACATAGATAAATTGCTTGAAGACTTATACAGGGAATAAGATTCTGCCAACTCCAACTTTTCATCTGCATTTACAGAAGTATTTCCATCGTCAAATCCGGATGGCTCCTCATCGTAGTGGACTGAACGTTCCTCTACAGATTCATTATGAGATGAATGTGACTTCTCAGACTTCTCGAAAGCCACGTGATAGCCAGAAGATAAATCATCTGAATTTTCTTTTTGAACTTCAGATTCAGCATGTAAAAGGTCAGCTTGCACCTGTTCACGAGTGTGTAAGGGATCAGCTTGCACCTGTTCACGAGTGTGTAAGGGATCAGCTTGCACCTGTTCATGAGTGTGTAAGAGATCAGCTTGCTCCTGTTGATGAACCAAGTCCGTATTCGTCTCTGCATTTACTGATCCAACATCTGAAGACAAACTTGAATCCAAAGAAACAGGCTCCACAACCTTAGGCACAGGCGCTGAAGATTCATTATATTCTACAAAGCTTGAGGCAACTGAAGCCAGCTCAGCATTAACATCATGCTGATTTAAATCTTCAGAGTCCCCAGCGCGCCTTTCATCATTTACTTCCATATGTAGTTGGGAACTTACTGAGTGATTTTCTTCATGACAGATAGTGTTGGCTTCTTGAACATGATCATCTTTATCCTTTACGTCAGCAATCAATTCTGCTGGCGCTGGAAGCCAAGCCCTCTCATTAAACTCTGTTGCTGAATCAGAAGATACAGAAGAAAATGATGCAACCTTGCCAACAGTTAGTGGGCTATAATCATAAAGAGGTTCTCTGTTTTGATGGTCTTCCGCCCCAGCACTTATATTCTGGAGGTCCGCCTGCTCCATAGAATCTTGCACTGAAACTCCAGAGTCCAGTAGAATATTATCTCCTGACAGTAGACTTGCTGATATTACTCTCGTCTCATCAGGTATGTAGCCAGTCCCTTCCGATAGTGAAAACTGGCTTGATCTGCTGTTGCTCTCCCCAACAACTGTTTCTCTCCCCAAATTGGATTCTATTTCACCTGAATTTAATTCCTCAGGTGTTGCAATCTCTCCTGTTTCAGAATAGAGTTCCATCTCAGAAAGATTTTCCGCCCCACCCAACACTATTTCAACTTCATCATGGTGAGCATTGCTCTCATGTACTTGTACCATTTCCACAGGATCAATTTCTCCAGAGGATAGACTTCCAATTTCAACACATTCAGAAGCATGATCTATGTTGGATATTAATTCTGTTTCGTGAGAAAAATCTCGCCCATCAAACTTCCTCTCATCCTGATCACTTGAACTCATTGATTCAGTATCCTGAACAGAACTCAAATTCGTTTCACTTACTTCACTTAACTGCCTCTGGAATGAGGGATAGCTCGTTCCCTCTGAAGCCAGATGCTCTGACACAAAGATAGGTTTCCAACTCAAAGTTTGCTTCCCGTGCCTGGTTGCACCAAATACAGATGGCCTAAAGCTGAAACTTTCATGCCTTCGGAAAAATGAATCTTTCTGGTTCAATGTCAGGAACTCCTGTTCAAAGCTGTCTCCCTTGAGATCAGGTTTTTCCTCATTTGGATCATAAGGAATATCAAAAGGGTTTCGTCTAGGCTGCAGAATAGAAGGAGCAGAGCCAGGAATGGGTGGTAACCCCATGGCAGCATAGGAATCATCAAGTTGGTCAAAGGGGTTGCGTCTTGTTGTTGTGATGGGAGCAACATTGAAGGGAAGATCAGAACTGTCAAAATCTATTAGATTATTCTCAGCCATCATTTTCCGTGCCCTTCTCCTTGCAATGAGATTCTCCAATCGCTGGTTCCTCTCTAGCTCTGAAGTCCCCAGATCCATGAGATTTTTTTGGTCGTCTTCTGTCCACTTAATAGCAGATTTACTTTCATCCTCTTTGCCACCTTCTTCTTCTTCATCGTCATGATCATCAACGCCATCTTCTTCCACTTCAACCCGGTTCTCAGTTTCTTCATCTGACTGATCACTGCCATCATCACTCTTTTGAGACTTCTCTGAAGCAGCAGATTCATCATGGGACAGTTGTGCAGTCCGCGAGGCTTCCAGGTCTAACAGTGGGTGGAGTTCCTCAAGCATTGGCATTATGTCTTCCATGGAAGCATCAGGTGAGGAGCTCTCTGCCCGATCAGACCCTGAATCCAAAGAGTCTTCCTCTTCATTGTTATCCACCGGTTTCCAAGAGGAATTGGGTGAAAATTCCAACTGATCTCCCTTCAAATTTTGAAGCAGCTCTGCAACAGTTTCTTCATGTTCATCATCAATAATATCATCCTTTACTTTTTGAACAAAGACGTATTCTTTCTCAATAGCATCGTCATCGCTTGAAACGCCTTCACCCTTCAATTTCTCTTCATGAACTTCCTTCTTATTTTCCAACTCAAAACTGCAGAGTTCTCTATCCATTTGCTCGCGAGCTTGGTTCTCATTCTGGAAATTTTGAGAGATTTCATCAACTGGTGGCACGAAAGAAACTAAATTGTCACTTTCCTCAATATTCCTAAATCTATCTTCTCCCAAGCTTGCTTCTTCAATGCTCCTCTCTTCTCCAACACCTCTACTTTCTGTATGTGTTTTTACAACAACGCCCTCATCTTTCTCAGCAAGGACAGTGGCACCCTCTGAAAACCCAGTTTGAAATGATGAAATGTCCTGAGAAACTTCCTCTTCCTTTTCAATTTCAGGTGTGTTGGATTGCCCAAAACTAAGAAGAGTCCCAAGCAGAACAGCAGTGCAGACCAAAACAGGGGAAGCAGAAACCAAAATGGAAAATAAAAAAGGAAAGGATCTGTACAGAAAAATCAAGAATCCCAAGACACCCACAAGGAAAGGATGATTGCAAACTGCTCTGCGACCTGCTCTGATTGAAATAATCAGCACTTTTCTCATTTTGACTCCAATTTCCATTGCTGATGCCATCTCCCTCACTTTCTCAGTCTCAGTCTCTTTGATTTAACAAAAATCTGCTCAGATTAAACAACCAGAAGCAAACCAGTGAGCAATGCCTTCCATGTAAGATCCATGATGAACAGTTCCCAGAAAAGCCAAGTCTAACTAAGAAATTGCAGAATTTAGAAAAGGAAAAAGAAAAAGAAGAGCTGAAACTAACCTCAACTGTTGAATCGACAGAAATCTCCCAGTGAATCAGATTGATCAGTCGAGAGAAAATGACGAGTTGATCATACAAGAGGAAATACTGGGGATGGATAGGTTACCAGGTAGGATTGATAAATACCAGACAAAAAAAATGTAATAAGAATCCTCTTTGCTTTCCTTTTTAGTTGGTCTTCCTTCTCAATCACTTTTTATGGGGCTCAGTATAGACAACAAGAGCTGTGGGGGAGCTGTGTGATGAGTGATGATGATATGGAGGTGTTTTGGACATTTGACAGAATGAGAGAGTGGGGCGGCATAAAAGAAGAGAGAGAGAAAAAAAGAAAGAAAGATGGTTGTTCAACTATTTCAGTTTTTTTTTTTTTTTTTTTAATTTCGCCTTTTACAAACAACGCTTCTTTTACGGAATTGGATTGTCTCCTGATATCAATGGATCCCACCGACTCCCTCCTCCATTACGAGGAGATCAAAATCCTTTCTTTTTACTGTGTCACACTTCTGGTTTCTTCGCTTTTCTCGTTGTTGTGAATCCTAAGCCAGTAACAGTGACAGTGCTTTCTGCTTAGCTTCTTTTCCTTTGTATTTTACTGTTTTGAGAATGCTAATATCGTACATCAAGGAGTGAAAAGAGTAACAGTAACAGTCAAAGAGAGAGAGGCATGAGGCATGTTTGGGAGAGCTTATTTTGAGAAAATAAGCCCAATTTATGCAAGCCGAGAAAAAACTCCTCTCACATACTTACCTCGTATATCGTGAATCACGAATTATAAACACTTATTACCTAAAAATAAACTCTTTCAAACAAACAACTAAATAATACGTGGTCACAGTTATTAGGAAGTAGTTTTAGTTTTCAATATAAAAAAATCATTCAGAAAAGTGAACAAGAATGTAGGTGATATCATTCCTTCCTCGAATTGCTGACAATTTATTCTTTATTATTTTGTACTATTCAACGCCCCCAGAACATGCGCTTGTGTCAGCATTGCTTCTTCCAGGCTGGTGCTGGAGGCGCGCACAGACGTCCTACAGCCCCAATTTTCGGAAAAAATGAATATTTTTTTAAACTAATTTACCTAATTTTTAAGATCGTCAGTGGATTTTTTTAATTAGACTTTTATAAAAATTAAATAAAATAAAAGTTAAATTATAAATATAATTTAGCTTCTTCTCAAAATTCTGTTTAAAAAAAAAATTACAGTTGCCAAAACTCCAACCCAAACACCTTAAATTAGCTGCCACCAAGCTTTTAAAAAAAAAACCACATTTGGGATGGTTTTCACAAGCACTTAAGTAGAGAAAATATCAGAAAAATATATTTAAAAATTTGAAAAGACAAATTGATACCGTAAATTTATTAAATAAAATGTCAGAATTAAAGTAGGAATCTAAGATTTCCAATTCTGATCAAATGACCAGATTATTCTGAGTTAAGTTGTGAAACATAAAAGTGAAATAGTTAGTGTAAAATATGATATTGTTATTAACTCCTAAAACTTGTGCCTCAAAATTATCCCTGGTTTTTGGATACGAAGTTGTAAAATATGAAAGTAAAGTCGTTAATATAAAATCTGATGTTGGTAATATAAATACAGATATTGTTGTTGATCCCTAAAACTTATGCCCTCAATTCAGGGTATTTTAGTTATTTGATTAGAATTGGAAATTTCATATTCTTACTTCAATTGTGACTTGTGATTTGATAAATTTGTAACACTATTTATCTTTTCCCATTTTCAATTATATTTTTCTGAATTTTTTTCCTTTAAAGTGATATACAATACATAGTGTTTTAGGGAGATTATACTACATTTTGTCATGATTATGAACTAGTTAAGTAATTATTATATTAACAAGGAGTACGTATACAGTGTCATTGAGACAGATTCAAACATTTTGAAGAATTTTATTAATTCTTTCATCAACTTTTGTAGACGTAATAACTGATTATCACACTAAATATTTGAAATTAAGATAGTTTGTGATGCAGGTGCGTGATGCTTTAAACTAATATTTGTATTTAGAAAAATCCAAACACGAAGTGATTTTCTCCTTAAGATAAGCGGGTTTGAACTCTGTTCCTATCCCAGATTTTAAAATGTCAAAGCTTGTTTGGAATATAATCAAAGTCCGATGCCAAGTGATATTATTTCAAAACGAAATATCTTAAACAAATGAAAGTGATTTATCACGAGAGAGAGGAGCAAACGTTACGACCAATCCTTCAGTTGAAAATACTTAAAGATCAGATTATTATTGCATTAATTGACTTGGTCACTGGACATTATATTAGAAGGACGGTGGCCATCATGCCACGAACTTCCACTAAATTTACCAGACATAGTTTCCATCAGTGAAAGAGAAGTATACCCATTCATAAGGAAAACAGATTCTTCCATATTGTCCAACTAATTTTAAGATTTTTAATTCCTTAAAATTGTTTTTTCATTGATTAAGTTTTTATTTATATTCTGTATACTATTTATCCAATCCAAATATATTGAAAAACAATAGCACAACATTAAAGAATCAGTTTTGATTTCTCAGAGATCTTGCCCATTCTGTGAACATAATTATTTTTTGGCAGTGCCTACATAAATTATTGGATGCGATGGGAGAATTAACTTGGCATGGCCCCTCCAAACGTGTACCACAAAATTCTTCAATTTCCACCACTGATAAAATTATCCAATCTGGTAAAGTTGTTTTAATTGATTCGGTTGAGCTAGAATTTAATACTTCAGTAACCGTTAGATTAGATATCAGGTGATTTAATTAAACAAAAAGAATATAAAAAATATAAAAAGATTCACCAATGTAATGGCGGTCAAGCACTACTGATGTGAGCTTCTACCATTTAATTAAGACGGAGTCGTGTCGTGACAAAGTAATAGTATGTATAAGCTCCACAATTCCTTGGTTCAGCATTTGAATAATCTTCATCGTCCCTGGTCTTAGAAGTTTGAACACAATAAATCTAGAAGTGCCGTCTTAGGCGTCCTTGTCTCAATTCTTGTAAATCAATGTGGACGGCCCGCCCACTCAACAAAAAGCTTAAAGATACCCCAAAAAAAGCGGCCAACGGGATGGTAACGAATCAACCATTTGATTTCATCATTATTTTTGTTAAAGCTAACCACCTGTCTTAAGTAATATAACAGTCCTTGCAGAGCTACAAAAAGTACTTTTTGCTTATAGAAAACTATACCTTGCCAGCTAGACTCAGAAAAGCATCAATTGATCAGCAAGCTTTTTCTTTTTTTAAGAAAGAAGATTGATGTTTAGAATCTTCACTTACTAAATTAAAAGAAAAAAGCCTGATGCTTTCTTAACAAAGCCATGTACTTGAATTCCTGTCCAAGGTACAAGAAAATACCATCTTAAGAGACTTATTTCCGCCCATCAAGTGATATCTTTTACTTCTCACTTACCCCTTCACATGAGTGCCCCCTGTTCAGTTTTTACCATGTCCACTTTCTTAACTGTTACTTTGAAACTAAAGCTTCATGATGCTAGTCTAGTATCTTAGAAGGAAGAGAATTTCTCAAAAAAGACTTATTTTGGGATATTGGTAATGGCTCCTCTGTTAGAATCTGGGGTGATACTTGGATCCCTAATAAACCGTTGCCTATTCCAAATGATGAAAATGATAATTTTCTGGTGAAGCATGGCCGTGTAAGTGATCTCATTCATCATGGTACTTGGGACCTCTCAGAAATTCGCCACCTCCTGACCGAAGCTAATATTATGGCAATCAATGCCATTCCCATCCCATCCAATATGGTGGAGGATAAATTGTATTGGATATGTGCAAATAATGGGGACTACACAGTTAAATGTGGTTACTTCAATGCAAAAAAATTGACCTCTTTATCCAATATAAAGGCTAGCACGTCGATATCAACAACGGATTGGAGAAATATTTGGAAGCTTAAAACAGTTCCCAGAATCCAACAGTTTATCTGGAGAGTCCTTTGTAGGGCATTAGCCACAAATGATGCACTTTTCAAAAGACACAAATCCTCCACCAAATATTGCCCAATATGTGAGAAGGAAGAAGAAACAATTGAGCATCTTTTCTTTTACTGTTCTTGGACCCGCTACATATGGTTTGGATGTGCTTTTGGGTTAAGAATAACAAACCATGCTCCAAACAACTTCATGATTTGGTGGCTGAGTATTACCAGTGGAGTTGAGGCTTTGGCTGAACATGAACTGTCTTTAATATGCCTAATTTTATGGAACATTTGGAAGCAGCGAAATAATCTAGTTTTCTCCATGATCACCCCGTGCCCTTCCAATGTGATTGACTTGGCTAATGCTGCCAACAATGAATTATGGGCTTTGTGTAAAAAATACAGAATGCAGTTATCCCCGGAGTATCATACTGAGAAAATCACCTCTTGGCAATTCCCTCCTATGGGATGGTTGAAAGTTAACTGTGATGCTGCCTTTAAACATGATGACTCATCTGCTGCTTTGGGACTTGTTTGCTGGAATGACTATGGTGACTTCATATGGGGTTTTGTTGATAAGATTAAATCTCTCTTTGCATTCATGGCTGAAGCTCTAACTCTAAAACGTGCCCTACTGCTAGCCCATGATTTGGGGCATGATAAAGTTGTGTTTGAAGTCGATTGTAAGTTCTTGTTGAAAAGTGTGGAGGCTTAACAATCTGATTTGTATGATTGGCAATGTAGAGGTGTTCTTCAAGAGCTCATTAACCTCCTAGCAACTAAAGTTGGGTATTCCTTGTCTTTCACTCCTCGTCAGGGGAATGTAACAGCTGATCATCTTGCTGCTAATGCTATTAAGGGGGTGAGCCCGGTGGGGTGGGTGTCAGAACCATCACTCTCTTTGAAATCTTTTCTGACCTCAGATGCTAGGAAGGCTCAATGTGCTTTTGAGAATGCCTTTGATTCAGAGTCACGAGTGGGTGTTGGATAATGTTTTGATTTCTGTTGTTCTTTCATTGGATTGTTTCTGTTTTCCTTTATTTTGACTTCTTTCCTTTAATATTGTTAGTCTTATTTCATTAAGTCATGAGTGTGTATTCTGGTATTTGAATTAATAGAAGCTTTTTCCGATCCAAAAAAAAAAATTCATTTGAAACAAAGAAACAAACTTTCTTTTGGGAGTCACAATATCTTAGTGAATACTCCAAACTTGACTAAAAGGAATGGCCTTCAATGACATAGCTTGTCCTGACTATTGCTCTACCCATCAGCTTGGCCTACCTGAGCATTTTTCACTCCACCGAGCTTACCATCCCCTGTGTCATACTGAGAGCGAGGTGAACGGCCTTGAATACTTTCATCTTCTCTCTCCCATGATTCGTCATCGCAACCATTATCAGAAGCAGGGGATTCTGGCTGCAGAGATTCAGCCGTCACAGACTGCAGCATAGTTGGTGATGAACAACCAGAGTAAGCAAAATTAGACATCTTCTTGTCATCTTCTCTGAGCCTCTGTGCATAAGCTTCATAGTTGAATCCAGCGAAACTCTTCCCACCTAAACGGGATTCCAATTTCTCCATGTCAAACACTTCTTCCATTATCTTGCAACTCTTCGGGTTCTCAGGGTAGACGAATCTCACTTTTCCATGAGTTTTGGTCTCGAGAAAAGGTTTCACCATCTGTTCCAGATTTAAGGCAGACTTGTGAAACATAAAAAACCCACATAACTCATAATACAGAGTTGCAGAGAGAACAGGTATTAAATTTCATCCCCAGGGGTGGGGGAATCAACTTCTCAAGCTCTAGTTCATGGCAAAGCTCCTTTGTCAGCAATTTTTTTTATTGGTCTTCAAGTTTTTCTGGTTGGAATTAAAAACATAGATGTATATGATTCACTGTGCACAGAATGTCTTCTAGACAAATAATAAAAGAAAGGGAGATGTTTTGAGACTTATGAAAGCGTACCGTCCAAAAGGACTCAAATAATTTTGGTGGGTTGTATAGGATTGCCAGGCCCAATCTCTCAGGGTAATGATTCTGTAGGAGTTGAGTAGCCTCCCTAGTAACCTTTAACGATACACTTGATTTGCTCCACCCTAGAAAATCAACAAGCCAAATAATCTGTTCTTGATTATAATTTAGATTTAATATGGCATTCTCCATGCAGTAAACCAGGTACTTTATCTGCTCCACTCCCGAACCTGTACTCTGACATGGAAAAATGGGTCTCAATTAAGGAAAATGAAACATTAATTAAGTCAACAATGGCATTCAAAAATAAAGTAGTCAGTTACAAACTTACAATCACAAAAAAACGAACGAAAAGCCCTGTAAAGTTTTTATTGTTGAGTTTTTGTAAAATTTGGAGAGAGGAGAAAGGGGAAAAAGAGTAAGTTAATCTCCAAACTTCACAGGAACTTTATAAGAAAGGATTCTGTATAATCCTTACGCCAAAAAAAAGTGGCCAATGTCTTTTGTGAATTCTCATAAAGCTACATTGACTACCTGTACACCTGGTCTCATCACAAGAACAACCCTCCCTTGGTTATCCAAAAAGTCGGCTCTATATATCCTTCCCGTCTTAGCTTCACAAGATACATCATCCTAATTACACAGATGGAAATTTGCATTTCAGCTGCACATATATTATATATACCATGGAACATAACTTATCACATTGTTTTAAAATATCAACCATAAAGTGCAATCTTATCTATAATTGGCTAAAAAAGAAAAATTAAGTTTATCAAAACTGAGTCACAAAGAGAGATCTGGCTTGATAGAACCTCCAAATTTCAAACAGAGAAATAAAATACAATTTATGATTATACTTACCAATCGAATGTTTTCTGGCTTGTATTCCACCCTCCATTTTAAAGTTCCTTTCATCATTTTTGCAGCTTTTTTTGCATTCCAGTTTCGTGCTCTGAGGAACCTTAGTATTGATGCATCCGTAAACAGTGTTGGGAACTTATCAGTAATTGGACCAATGATCTTTCTGATTTCACCAATCTGAGGGGAGAAATGAATTAGCCTAGAACAAAATATTCCCCTAAGATGCTATTATCGACCTTAGCAGATCCTCTTAGCTAGCAGGAGTTTTCCTCCTCATCCAAATTCAAGAAAGATATCCAGCTACCTCACCATAGTTAACGTTGTAATTTGGCATGTGGGAGATTTAAAAAGAATGAATCAATTTCCTTACAAGCATAAGGATAAATGAAAACTGTTGGATAGAAACCCAGAAAAGAAAATATACATCCGCAAAAGTCAAATTTATTCGTTTATGATCTAAAAAGAAGCCAAATACTATCAAATGTGCCACCTGGTCCTGCTGCTCTTGAGGAGACAATGCTCTTTCTATTGCACCAACTCTCATCAGTTGCATGGATGCCATCTTTACAGATCCCTATCAACCTAACACGCCCTGAATCCACCAGACCAACAAAAAGCCTTAGTCCCAGATGCTTTGGGCGCGTGCATGAATCCTTTAACTGATAAATTTAAATTTGCATCTGTAATTTCTTTATGCAGTGAAAATCACATGTAAGGACAACAGTAAAAGAAATAATAGTGATCCATCAGGAAAAAAAACAAAGAAAGAAAGAAATAATAGTGAAGGAAGTGATTCCATCACTGAAGATGCTTAAAGAAACCCCAAAAAGATGAAGTACGTTGAAAGACATTCATGTTTTCTCCAACTAATGCTTGCTTTATAGACTGCCTGAACAAGAATGGTACATCAAAGCTAAATTTGAACCCAAAACTGCCAAGATCGCCGTTTTCTCAAAGCATGGTAAAATTAACTGACTACATTCACAAAAAATATTTTCAGACACCTGATTACAGAGCAGCAAATCCAATCCGCCATTAAGTCATATAATATTGCAGCTTTTTCCCCTCCTTTAGATTATTGCATCCCACAAACATTGCAATTACAAGAGGACATATGGCCTACCAGGCTAACAAGCATTGTGTACCACAAGTCACACAACAAAAGCATGAACTAAGAGATTTGCCCCATCACCTAATCTCTTTCTTTAACTAAACAAATTTAAAGGGTCCTACCAATTGTCCCAAGAACAATCAACTTTACTTTAGGCCCAAAAAAAATGTGCCTCGTATGTAGTTGAATCTGCTCAAATTTCAACCCAAGGAAAAAATAAAAAACTCAACTTGAGTGTGAGATCGCCAAAGAGATAGCATGATTTCATAAAGACAAAAAGCCTTGTACATAGCCATTAGGTCTGATGTTAAATGGCATGTAATGATCCACACGATTTCAGGTCACTTTTGCAGGTGAATTACCAGCTTATAGACGTGTTACCGATTTGCTGGGTAAGACCAATTGAGGCAGGTCTCATCCTTCCCCCCGTCTAACAGGAAGAATACGCCCTTTTTCTTTAACATTGTTGGGGGCTATCTGGTTTTGGCACTGACCCGCAGACCGAAGCTCAAAAGGTATAATCATGGATAGACACGGGTTTATATGGCAAAAATAAGATCAATAAATCAACAAAAAATACACGGATTTATATGAAGTGGCCAGTTACCGCAGCCAAGTAATCGTATCAACCATGAACATAAGCACTGACACAACCTAAAAACAGTCCACGACCATGAGCATCAATTCTTCAGACCTCAAAAAATCGAATGACCCCAGGCAATCATTATCTCGTCCTTAGAGAAATATACTAACTTCGCCACACAAAATGTGAAAACCAAGCGCATTACTGTAAGGACGTAGCGGGGCAACGAATTGAAAATCAAACAAACTAACCAATCGCTTCATTGGTTTCTCCGGGAGACCCAAAGCTATCACAGACGGTGGCGGGTGAAAGAGACGAAAAGAAAAGGTAGCCAAAAGAGAGAAAGGTATATACCGGAATTTACAAAATCGCCCAAAAAGAATTGTCAAAGCTAAACACGATTATGATGGTGAAGATAAGCCAGGGATAACTCTTTATCTAACGCAGAGAATCATGCGGACATTGGAATATACGTCCGAAAAACGCGAAAATAAAGCAACATTGTGTAGCCGTTTGCCGGATATAATATGTTTCTCCGAAGGTCCGAAACCGAATGAGAGAGCGAGAAGGCCGAATCTAGCCGTTAGAACAACATCGCATTTTGTGACAAGTCACGATCGTGGCAAGTCTTTGAGCTTGCCCCGACGTACAAATGTCACTGATCCTTGGCCAGGAATAAGCAGGTCTGGTCAGGTGGCGCGCTGCCCTTTGTCGTCGTGACACCTGCGTGGCCTTGTTTTTGTTTTTATCCGTAATCAAAACTTCCCGTCTTTTTTGTTTCTGTTTTTTTCCGTAAAAAAAAAAATGGGAGAATTTATGATAAATACTTTTTTGGTAAATTAATTGCTGAATGTTATTATGGAAGATGGTTTGCACAAAACGGAAGATCACTTGCACATTTATACGGAAGATTTTTGCACACATGGAAGATAGTTTGTACAAAACGGAAGATCACTTGCACACACGGAAGATCGCTTGCACACTTAGTAGCAACCAGCAATTAATTTGCCCCCAAGGTATTTTTGGACAATTCCCCCAAAACAATTCTGCCGCAACTCTATACAAAATTCTTTTACATTCCTTTTTTTTTAATCAAAACAATTCTTTTTTATTCAATTCTAAGCATGACTTACTTTTAATTAAGGTACGAAAAACCAGACCGGTCAACGAACCAGTCGTGGCACAGATTTAAGGGTTAGTGGGTCAACCGGGGTGAAATTGGTGGTTGAACCGGTCATATTAAATATTATAATTTAATTGACAATAACAAAATAATCATCATTCATAACCAATAACATCAAAATAATTAAAACATAACTAATATTAAAAGATAATTAAAACATAATATAGCTAGTTCTTCCCACTTATAATAATTGATTGGCATCACTTTTGCGAGTATATGTCACCTAAATGTCTCCTTACATGTGCAAAAGTTATTGAAATTTACACAAAAAAAAGTGTGAATGAAAAATGAGAAGGAAAATAATAAAAGCAAATCGGTGATATATTGGCGTTCCAAGGATGAAGAATCAGAGTGATATAAACATAACATATAAGGAGACATTTACTAGAAGCGAGAGACGTGTCCTGCGAGTGTGCTTCTGCTTCTGCAAGAGAGAGCGAAGGCAGTGACCTAGCAACATCCACCATCGCTGTAGCTCACAATTGCCACTTGATCCTCGCCGCTCGCCGTCTTCACCGTGATTTTTAATTTTTTACTCTCGCGCTCTAATTCTAAAATCACAGGGAAGGGGATTTGATTATGAAATTTGAAACTTTGGCCTCACTCTCACGCTCGGCTTCGGTTCTATTTTTTATCTCTATGATTTTTAATTTTTTTACTCTCACGCTCTGATTCTGAAATCACAGGGAAGGGGATCTGATTCTGAAATCTGAAACTTTCGCCTCACTCTCACGCTCGGCTTCAGTTTTGTTTCTGATCTCTGTGATTTTTAATTTTCTACTCTCGTGCTCTGCTTCGGTTCTGTTTCTAATCTCTCATCTCTGCGATGTTTTTTTTTTCAATGTCCCGTGACTCGGCCAAACCACCTGACTCGGCAATTTGGCCGAGTCACAAGCAAACCAAAAACTGAGTCGACCCTCCTCCCCTCACAGACAGCTAACCGGACCGGGCTTGGGACCGGTTCACCGGTTTTCCAGTCCGACCGGCCGGTCTGGTCCGTTTGGTTTTTCATTCATTGCTTTTAATTGTCTCATTAAAATGAGAAAAAATAGGAAAAATCCCTATTAAATACCATTTGAAATACCAAAACTCACAAAAGTCTTTTATAACATCTAAAAGACGGAAAAGGGATGTGGGATGTATTAGGGATACTGAAATTTAAGGCTAAAGACCAAAATGCCCTTCACACTCATTTACTCACACACACAGCAACTACCAAATACATTGTCAACAAAAAATTAAACATTACTCATTCCACCTACACCCAATACATAGAAGTCATTAACTCAAAAGAAAGTGTTCCTTCATGTATACTTTAATTACATCAACTATCACCATTAACAACAATTTCAATGGAAATGACAAGTATAGTAATGAAATTTACAAAACACCATATTCTTATTGACAGCAACTACCAAATACATTGTCAACAAAAAATTTAACATTACTCATTCCACCTACACCCAATGCATATAAGTCATTAACCTAAAAGAAGGTGTTCCTTCATGTATACTTTAATTACATCAATTGTCACCATTAACAACAATTTCAATGGGAATGACGATTACAGTAATGAAATTTACAAAACACTAGATTCTTACTGACAACAACTACCAAATACATTTTCCAATGACAAGTGAACATTACGATTCCACTAGCACCTAATGTTTTCTTGTCATTCCCAGGGTATAACCTATTATTTCAACTAAAAACAGTACTTACATAAAGGACATCATATATGTCATAACCCTTCTAACCAAAATATCTGAAGTGATCCAACTCAATGTACATAAACCAAAAGATGACTTGCAAAATAGCTACTCTCAGGTCTCCACCACCAGGCTTAAGTTGGGTTAAGATTCTTGCACGTTCTTTGGAGTGGCCTGCTTGATGGCATTAGCTGCAATGACATACTTTCTTGTTTTGGAACTGTGACTCTTTCCTTATAAATCTTGGCCTACAGGAGGTCGACTAGTCTTAGGTGGTGCTAGGAACAGTTTGACTTGCTATATTATCTAGCCGGTAGCCATTTGAATTTGACATATCTATGGTGACAACTGGGATCATTATTCTGCTATATATCTTTTCTTGGCATGTAATCTTGAAGTACTCATCAACATAATTGTAGATATTTCCATAAACTCCCTTTATGGCAGCACAAACGTAAGAACAAGAAATACCTAACATTTGCCATCCTCTACATATGCATTCGTGTGAGGACAGCTCAACCTCTAGTGATCTAGTCGCTGTATGGACTTTCATCCTACCACCTCCATATACTCCTACATCCATGTATTCAGCCATTTTAACATTTTCCTTCACTTCTTGTTCTATGTTTGGCCCGACACCATTTTTCCATCTACTTATTCCCAAGCTTGCTGCATACATCTTTTTCATTACTTTGTCACAATGCTCGTGGATAAGCTGGGAAACATTATGATGTCTCTCCTTTACTATCCAAGCATTGAATGACTCAGCAAGATTTGTCATTATTTTATCCCAACGTTTAAATGGGAACTTACTCATAGCTCACCTTTCAATATTACCATGGTTGGTCAACCACTCATATATTTCCTTATTGAAAAGCCTCATGTATTCCATTGCAGTCTCGAAGTCACTGTCAAGCCTTGCATATGCAGTTGCATCAAGCAAGTCCAGTGCATTTTGCCTTTCTTGCCCCCCTGTCTTCATCTTTCCTCTATTAAATTTAAGGACTTGGGCGCTGAAGTTTTCCTTAATGTGCCTGTAACAATATGCATGCCTCTCACCTCTGAAAACTCCTCTCACAACAGTGATTATAGCATTGTGTCGGTCTGATATAATTGTGACCTGTAATGAACCTAATATCTTTTTAATCATCCAAAGGAACCAAGTTCAGTCTTCAATTGTTTGTCCTTTCACTATTACGATGGAAAATAACAACAATTCATTGTCTATATCAAACGCTGAAGTTGACAATAGAGTTCCCTTATATGGTTCACTTAAATGGGATCCATCAATGTACAATACAGGTCTAGCACCAACAATGAACCCCTCTATACAACAGTCGTAGGCTATAAATACACGCTCAAAGGTGTTCCTCCCACTAGCGACCCATTCAGCCACAGTCTTGTCATCACTTTGCTTTAACCGATCACATATCCATGGTATTAACATGTATGTCTGTTCAGGTTTACCATAAATTTCCTCCATAGCCTTTTCCTTTGTCCTATATGCTTGCTTATATATCAATTACATTCCATAATCTCTAGCCAAACTCTTTCTTATTTCATTTGCACGCTTGTCTGTGTGATTTCCAAACTCATCAATGATAATTGATGATGTCAAGTTAGACTTCGGGCGTGTGTCACATCAAGATTGTGTTGGGTTATATGAACATGTTCTTTGGTGTATCTCGTCACACATACAAAACGAGTGCTCTTCCTAACTGCCCTTGCAATTATTCTTCATGGACAATCTTCAACCTTACATTTAACATACACACAATCTCTACAATTCTTTACATATGTGTACTCAAATTTGTGTGCAATACGGAACTTATGCAGCACCTTGAAATCATCCGTATATGCAAACATTCAATTTACTCCTACCAACAAATCCATCAACTTCTTATAGTTCATCTCTGGTATCGATGTTGGTACGCTCTCAACTACACATGGAAGATTAAGAAGAGGTCTTGCATTACACTCATTTTGTATAAATTCATCATTCATTCCATAACACACAACCTCATTAATGTACGACAATTGCTCCGCAGCTCCCAAGAATTGATCAACCCCGCATGGATATTAACAAGTATTGTGAATACATATTACCAATAACGCTATAACAAATAAATTTTTATGTAACAAAAAAAACTAACACTTGCCTTTCTATATTATCCATGGCCTTTCCTTCATTATCACTTCCTTTACATGCTATATACACATGTGCACTACTATCATTATGATGAAACATATTTTCCATTTTAGAATCATCGATCAGATCTACTAATATCTTTTCATCAAAGTTCAAAGTGTATTTAATGTCACACTTATGCCCATCTACACCAAACCATTCTCCTATCATTACCCTCAATTCTTCATTTGTCATCCCCTCCTTCATTGATTTTACCCTTACACTCCCACCACTATATTTAACCTCACCTTCAACTTTACTTACAAACTCCCCCCGACGTGGAAAAAACATATAAGTGACTTTGAAGAAGGTGTTGCTTGAATATTTGATGTCATTTTGCATGATAACCTGCAAGAAAAAATTCAGATTTCATGACATTGTTAGTCTCATACCAATAAAAATTCATCATTAAAAAAATTCCCCACAACACACCTTATTGGACAATTGACTACTTCATCAATATGTTTGATAATATCACTTTATTCCCAATTAATAACAAAGTTAAGCTTTTACTAGGTATTTAACCTCCAACTCCATACCCATGTCATGACAGCATACATTTCTCAACGATTTGACTAACTTATTGCTGTTCTTAACAGAATCCATTTTGGGATTCACAACACTAGTAAAGGTGTTGACAAAATCTATAATAAATTTGACAGAAATCACTAACTTATACCAACATATGCCAAATGATTGAGCAATATTTTTTCCTTGTCATCAATTAAGTTATGCGAGTTATTGCCTGACAAAATGAGTTATTGCCTTCACTATTATTGTTAACGCTAATGACAAATCATGTAATGGTAATGACAAATCCTGTAATGGCATTGACAACAAACCAGATGTGGTAATGATAGCAACTAACATGCATGTACAGATATGCTTGTGACATCTTTATTACAAATTATTCATTCCACTTACACCTACTCAACGGTCAGTCGTCACATTAACTCAATGCTACTTATTTCAAATCAATAACCTCTTCATTATGCTCCATCTCACAGCCAACAAGACCTAAGACATAAATAACTCACACCACACTGTCGATGCCCTCGTAGTTACGTAAAGTCAGAACCTTTAATCCTGCTAAACCTATAAACCCACTTACCCACAACCAAAACTGCCATATATAACCTATAATCGTAGCATTATTGTAATTTCATAGCCCTCATTCACAACCCCAAATAAGTTAGCTTCCATACACCATATGACTGCCCATCTATTTACTGTTCATGCACCCTTTGACCCACCGAACCACACCCAATACCCACCAACATGAACAATGACGATAAGATGGTTATAGTCCGATTCATCTAAAAAAGATTATGTTTCTCAGAAAATTACTTACACTTGTCCGATTCAACCTTGTTCAACTCTTCGTTCTTCAACTTCTCCGTTGCTCTACAGACACCACCCTTCGACTGTGTTTTTTTTTTCTTTAGCCTTTTTCCACAACAGCCACCTCATATGTGAGACAATTTTTAAAAGGGGCATTTTGGTCTTTAGCCTTAAACTTCAGTATCCCTAATACATCCCACATCACTTTTCTGTTTTGTAGATGTTATAAAAGACTTTTGTAGGTTTTGCTATCTCAAATGGTATTTAATAGGGATTTTTCCAAAAAAATATTAGTACATTTTCTTAAAAAAAATATTAAATACCACCAAAACTGGTATATAATAACCACAAAAATGATTACCAGAGAATCAAACCTAGATGGCATATTCTAGAATATCAAGGGAATGAGATTTGTATGTCAGAATCACTTTTCTCATTTTCTTTTTAAAACCCCTTCTACATCTAGGAACCAAGTCATAAGATAAATGGTTCAGATGTATGCATCATCTTACTAAATATTATTCTAATAGAAATAAATACTTTTAAACGTTCAAATTTAATACACCAGTATAATAAAAACAATAGAAAGAAGCAACAGCTCAACGGGGAGTCACGTAGGCTTAGTTATTGCTTTTCAAGTTTGTTATTTCAATCCCCTTTGTATAAAAAAATAAAAATAATTTATAATATATATGAACAATAATTTTATAAAATATTATATCTGAATCATCTATTTTCTTAATTAAGGGTTTAGAAAGGATTGGGGGGGGGGGAAGAGAAAGAGGATCCAAATATAGAGGAAAAGTGGCTTGTCATTTTAGAAATAATGCTTTGATAAAAAAAAAATTTAGAAATAATGCATATAACTTCTTTTTTGAGTTTTGGCTTTCCCATCCAATGACAAGAAAAAATGATTACACATGTTCAAGTTAGGGACGTGTTTCATTATAAATTTACAACCTTAAAGATTGGGATCTGATATTTTATAAATATATAAAGGCATTATCACCAATTTTGCCTTAAGATTATTTACTATCGATGATCAATTTTAAAAGAATTCCCATGGAGATTTCGGTCCATCTTTAATATCGCTTTCTTGACAAAATGTTATAGGGCTTCTCTTTCTCACAGTTGAAGTGTGTGTTTTGACTTTGAAGCCTTAATTGGGAGGGGCAATCGGGCTTAAATCAGTCTTAAGCCTAATAGGTAGCTGGGGAAAAAATTTCTGGTGTTTGGAGTCCCCAATTATCAATTGAGTTTGTGAGAAAAAAAAATAACTTATGTCATAAGCTCAACATTGGAGCTTTTACTGATTTAGCGTTTGGGGAGAGTGAGAATGATTAAAATATTTTTACAGTTGTGTCTAGTGTGTTATCAGACTTATTGCAATTTTACCCTTGATACACTTTTTTGCTACAAAAATTAATTTCAACTATTTTTTGGTGCTTTTAACCCTTAAAATATTTTTTTAATTGTACGCAGTGTGTTATCAGACTGATTGCAATTTTATCCTTAATGTACTTTTTCAGTTCCAAAAATTATTTTAAACTATTTTTTTGTGCTTTTAACCCTTTAAAATATTTTTTCACCCACTATCTCTTTTTATTATCACAAGAGTCACTTGTGTTTAAGTCAATCCAAACAGGTTTTATTTTTGTAAAAGTCATTTATTCAATCGCTATTCCAAACATAAATCACATTTCACAATCGGACTTTTACCAAAAATAAAATTACCAAAAACTAAATTAAGAAACTCCATTTTTCCGATCGCTGTTCCAAACACACACTAAATTAAGTTACCCTCTCTGTTTATTGTAATAATAAATGCTTCTTTCAATAAGACTCCACGCATTTGACCGGTATAACGTGGCAGAAAATACTGTCTGCTAAATGACGTAACTTTTTTAATGTTTAGGCTATTTCTTACAAATACTTCAATCCTAATTGTATCATTTTCTCCTGCTCCAAAAAAAAGATTATGGGTCTGTTTGGGATAGCGGCTCACAATGAAAACGTGCGGTGCAGCCATGAAAAGCACGGTGACGATATTTTGTGGTGTTTGGGTAAGCGTTGGAATCAACCGTGCTTCTGATTTAAAAGTGGCTTTTTCAAGAAGCTCAACGAAGCTACTTTTTTTCCTTTCCATCGCGGTGAGGCAGTCACGGTGAGAGAGGAAGTACAGGATGCAGCCATGAAAATTCAGTAACGAAAGAGGAGGAGGAGATGCAGAAAAAGGTTATGAGAAGAGCAAACGATCAACCGTTAATGGACTCCAACACAATAGAAAAGCAAAGCAGAGAGATTCCACAAACAGTGAAGCAATTTATTCAGCTATCAAAGAACTCACCCAAGCAGGAAAAAAAATCAACTACCGCTAATCAGTTCCGATCGCCATCGGCGGTGATAAACAAGCTCAACTAGTTTCTTTTTTTCCTTTTCCTCACTCCCTTTCTCACCTTTTCCATTTCCTTGTGTTGGCTCTGATTAGATCTCCAGTTTCACTATGCTGAGTATTTCTCTCTCTCCTAGCCTTCTCTACCTTTTATGCTGGATGGAGGTTGGTAGGGATAAAGTTAAATGAAGAGAAAATTAAATCATCATTTTTTTATTGTGTTTCTGATTTTTTTTGTCAAAAAGCATACGTTTATATATATATATATATATATATATATATTAATAATTAATTAAATCAGTACCGATTTTCAGAGCCCAAAATAGGTTTGCAATATGGAAGAATATGTTTTAACTCTTACGGGATATGCTATGGCAAAAAAAAAAAAAAAAACTCTTACGGATATGGATATGGATATGGATATGGATATGAAGTCATATAGCTTTAAAACATAAATTCACATAGTTTGTGCAATAATTGCTATACATAATCTTATCTAGAGAAATTCTCAAATATATTTGGATTTATCTAGTCCCAAAGAGATATCCAACACAGAATATCATGACAATATGTGATTGAGATATGTGCTTCACTTTTGTGTTGGCAAAGTAGATAATTCAATAATGATCCACTTTATGTATGCATTGTAATATAAATATAAATTTATCTATTTTTAGTGAAGTACTTTAGTGTCTATAATTTTTAATAATAATTGAAGCTTTTTTAATCAAATTTTATTTATATTTTTTCACCTCAAGTATATCAATATATACAAATAATATATATATACATTTGTAGTATTTAATAACATTCATGCCATTTTCAATCATTTTACATCTAAACGGGCTTTTCAAACTCTAATCCAAACAGGTTCAAGGTTAGAAAAAAAAGTCACTTCTGCCACCACTAATCCAAACACAAATCACATTTACATTTTCACTTTTAATCCTATCTTAATTTTTCAAAAATAAGATGAAAAAAAAAAAATATTTCTTCACTACTAATCCAAAGGAACACTACATGTTTTAGAACGTGAAGTACAAAGGACCAAAGGCAGTAGGCGGAATTAATTTCGTAATGTGTGATATATATCTACGTCAAGATATATAGAAATAAATAGTTTTAAAATAATAAAACTTAGTGTTTATAATTTTTTTTTGGGAAAATTTCATTAAATGATCATATAACCAAATTTATTTCAGTTAAGGACTAAAATATTCTAAAATGTCATTACAAGACCAATAACCCAAATGAAAATAAGTTTTGTAATTAAAAAGATATGTTTTATTTTTTATTTTTAAAGTTTGATCATTCCTGAAGCTTAAGTGATACGTCACCGGCCGACCATCGATACTCTAGCGTCAATCAACTAAAGCTTTGATAACCGAAAATTAATGTATTATTTATAAGAGGATTCAATTTGTTCACGGAGAGTTGCCTACTTGTTCATGAAGAATAAACACTCGCTGCTTAATTTATATTGTTCATATATATAATCAACTTGTGTGTTAAGTGTTGAACATTTACATATGGAACTTATTTATGATTCTATGTTTTCTTTAACTTATTAATTTGTGTTGTTCATATGCATATTTCACTTGTCCATGAAGAGTTTGACATTTGTAAATGAACAACACAAATTCAACAAGTCTTATGTGTAAGTGTGTAACTTTTCATGAACAAGTTTATTATACATATAAATAACACAAACTGAACAAGTCGCAATACTCGTTTGGGATAGCTTATTTTTTACTTATAAATGCTTATAAATCATAATTTACGGTATACAAGGTAAGTATATGAGGGGAATTTTATTTCAACTTACGTAACAAGCACTTATTTTCTAAAAAATAGCTATTCCAAACATAGCTGCATTTATAAGTGTTACACTCTTCATGAATAAGCGTGCAATTCTTCATAAATTAGTGGAATTCTATTACGAACAACATATTAATTTTTAGTGGTTGGAGCTCCAACCTGTTAACTCTAGAGAGTTAATAGCCGGTCCACGGTGACTGCTTCGGTAACGGGGACAATCAAACATCTTTTTTTAAAAAAATAAAAGATATTATTATCTTTTCATCTATAAAATTTATTTTCATTTTGATTCTTAATCCTATAATAAAATTTCAAATGTTTGATTACTTGACTGAAATAAATTTCATCTGATGGTACTTTTAAGTTTTAACCAAGTCCTCCCATAAATTTTTCCCAGTAACTAGAAGTGACGAAGAAGCCATCGCAGGACCCTTTTTCTCCTCACGGAATGTCAACAAACGGTGGTGGGTAGGTGGGAGAAATTAGGTGTCGTCGGCCCTCTCTTTCTCCTACTCGCCAGTCGCCACTATCTGCGGGAAGCCGATAACTTTCGTCTCTCTCCCTCCATCGTCAGCTTCAATTCCGATATCCCATACTTGCCGTGCCCAAACACTCAACGGTACACATGGGCGTGCACTCGACGGTAATGGAGGCGATAACGTGGTACACAGGTCTATCTCCAACGGCCTTCTTCACCATTCTCTTTATGATGGTTATGGTCTACCGAACGGTCTGCGGAATGTTTGTTTCTCCTGAAGATTACAATAAGCCTCCTATCATTACCGCTCCAAACAATCTTGGGTTGGATGGCGCTAACATCGACGCTCCTGAACCAGTTCAATTGGGAGAAATGACTGAACAGGAATTGCGAACCTATAATGGCTCCGACCCCCATAAACCTATCTTAGTGTCAATCAGAGGACAGATCTACGACGTCTCTGCTGGCAGGTACTCCGATTTTCCCTTTTTCTTCCCGAATTTGAAAGTTTGACTCTAGTTTTAACGGTGACCGTTCCATAACTGGAGGAAAGTTTTATGAACATGACTGGGAGTATAATTTCGTTAGTTTATAAGCTACAAAATGAGCAAGCTTGAAATGTGAGACCATGCTTCCTTTCCCGGGATGTCCATAACTGTATAATTCATTGATTTCGTTGTTGTTTGTCTGGTGGATGGGAAAGCGAAGGAAAATGCGTGAGAACTTACATGGGTAACGGGTGTTTTTTGTGGTTGTCAAAAGTCAGCTAATCGAACAAGGTTAGATTTTTTTCCGTACCTCTAGCGTATGCTAGTTTGACCGGCAACCAATTGCTCTCATTTTCTTCTATTTCGCCCTCTTTGGGGTTTAATTATTTAAACTGGACTTCATGCTTGCGTCTCTTCAGGATAGCGGAAAATCTATAATTTGGTATGTCAGTTCTACTGATACAGTCTTGAATTATTGTACTGTATGCGTGACAAAATGAAAATGGGCCAGCTATTGGCTCTTTGTTCAGCATGATGATTATCCTGAGTTCTTGCCCATTCTATTTTTCTCTCAAGATGAGACAAGATTAAATTATATATTTCCAGCTCATTTTTATAACCTTATGCTAAATATTGTATTACAGAAAAGAGAAAGAGCAAAGTCATAATCTAGTCCGTAAATCATAAATTCTGCGTGGAAGATGATCTTATTAAATCTTTGAAACGATGTTAATCTATATCATCTGCTATTTTCATGTATGATCTGAGTTTGCACTAAGGGGACGTTATGGCATTCTTTTTCTTCTTTCTGTTATCATACACTTGCTTTGAAAAATTTTGATTATGCAGCATTCTGTCTATGCATGACTTTGGAATCAAATTAGTCTATATTGTACGTTGTTGGTTCAGGGTGTGCTTATGAGAGTCTGTCATAGTTTATTCTGTAGTGCTTCTACATTCATTCGAAGATGCTTCCAAATCATACTGTATTGATCATTATTTTTTTCATGGTCAGGAATTTTTATGGTCCTGGTGGACCGTATTTCATGTTTGCTGGAAAAGAATGCAGCAGAGCCCTTGCTCTCCTTTCTTTTAAACCTGAGGATATCAATGGGAATATTGAAGATCTGAGTGAGGAAGAACTTGTAATTTTGGAGGATTGGGAATATAAATTCATTGAAAAATATGTGAAGGTTGGTCAGCTTGTACCTGAAAAAAGCACTCAGCAAAATGAGCTCCGGGGAGAAATCAAAGACAAACCTGTTGATGAATGCAAGTGAGCAGGCTAAAAACCATCTCAACGTCATGGGGCTTCCATTCAGTTCACTCAATTGACTCTGCAGAATGTCACTGGTGCTTTTTGTATAGCTTGTGTTGGGTAATGACAGAAGGATTATTGTTCTTTTGAAGGCTGAGTGATGGCTTTGAACGGTGAGATATATTAAATCCATTCATATAGATCCCACTTTTTATGTTTCTTTCTCTCCCTTACCAGTTCTTCTGCTGTAATTGAGAGAGTCAGTTTCTAGATGTAAACTCTTATAAAAATTTAGCTATAATAAGTGGATTTAGATTCCTTGGATCTATGGTGGGAAGAAGCTGTGCATAGACAGAGAAAAGAGTTATATAATCACAGTATATAAGTCAGCTTGTTTACCTGAGAGCAATGAGTTTGAGAAAGAAAGACAATTGAGATAGTTGGGTGAAATGAAGTTTGTACTCCCTCTGGTTGTTGGAGGCCACCGAAATACTAGAAGCAATTAGAAGCCGCAATATTAGACAAATGATCTCACCGAGATTATAGGATCTAAATAGGATTTACATGTTGAAATTGTTGCTGATTGTAATCTCCGTTTTTATTGTTTTTTGCTGTGCTCTATGTATATATGTGATACCTGAACCATGTAAATATATATGAGTGAGGAATTATCTCAGTGGTGCATCGTCGACTCTCATGGTATCAGAGCTGTTGAGAACGCGACGATGACCGATTCCTCTGCATATGAATAGGGGTCGAGTCCTCAGCCAGCGTTGCACACTCCAACGACAATGGTGACCGGGGACTCCTCCGCACATGACGTTCCTCCCCTTGCGACGACAGGGACTGAAGGCTCTACTGTCGCAATTGTGTCCTAGAAGCTGACAGGAGATAATTATCGGGAGTGGGCCCAGTCCTTTATGTTCGCCCTGAAAGGCCAAGGCAAGCTTGGATATGTTACCGGCGCCTCTCCTCCTTCGGCGACCATAGACCTGAAGGCAACACAGTAGTGGCATGCTGAAGACGTTCTTGTGTGTTCATGGCTGGTGAACTCGATGGGACCAGCAATTAAACGGTATTTTATGTTTATGTCATCAGCTGCAGAAATGTGGAACGCACTTAGGGAGGCTTACAGTGACGGAGGAAATTCGTCTTATGTTTTTGACTTGAAATCCAAAGTATGGGATCTGAAACAAGGTACTCTTCCATTAGGAGATTATTATCTTGCTAAAAGCACTCTTTGGCAAGAACTTGATCTCCTTCATGATGACGATCCCTGCTGCACATCACATGCTACTGCCCATGCAAAGAGAATAAAAAAAGAACGACTCTTTTGAACTTCTTGCGGGTCTAAGCACATCTTTTGATGACCTTCGAGGAAGAATTTTGAGTCAAACACCTCTACCGATTGTTAGAAAAGCGTTTGCTATTCTCAGGAATGAAGATTCAAGGAAGAAGGTTATGCTTAAATCAGCCTCAATACCTCCAGTTAATACGCCATAACTGTTTGCTCTTACTGTCCGATCTTCTAAACCACGTCCCAATAAGACTCGGCCTACGTGTGACCACAGTAAAAAGGTAGGCCATACCAAAGAAACATGCCGGGAAATTCATGGAAAACCACCAGATTGGAAATCAAAGAAGCATCGTGGGCACGGGTATTTTGCTGAAATGTCAAAGGAAGAACATGTTGATCTTCCTCCTCTATCCCCACAGGAAGACAAATTTGGAAAAATACCTGAATTACTCTCTGCATTACAACCTTCTCAGAGGCAGCCAACGGCTTCAATAGTAAATCGATGTAACTTATCTAAGGTTCTAGCTACTATCAACAATATTAGTACAGGTAAGTTTTGGATTTTAGACTCATGAGCATCTAACCATATGTTTGAAGATGCATCTTTGTTTATATCCTACACCCCAACAACAACCAGGATGACTATTAAAATTGCTGATGCCTCAGAAACCAATGTTGCTGGTTTTGGAAGAGTTAGGGTCTCACCTACTCTCACACTTCATAATGTTTTACATATCCCAAATCTGAAATGCAACCTATTATCTGTTGGTCAGTTAACCCGTGATAAAAGATGCCATGTTGATTTCTTTTCTAATCATTGCATTTTTCAGGATCTATTCACCGGGATGACGATTGGCGTTGCTAATAAACTTGATGGGCTTTACTATTTGGATGAATGTGCTCCTCATAATGTTAGTTCTTGCAATAAAGTGTCTCTCCCTAGGATAAGTGATTTGGAGTTGTGACACAAATGTTTAGCTCATCCTAATTTTGATTATATTTAAAAAATGTTTCCTTCTATTTGCTTGAATAAAGATAATTCCCTATTTTATTACGATACATGTGAACTTGCAAAACATCACTGAACCTCTTTTTCAAGCAATCCATATCGGGCTTCTTAGCCTTTTACAACCATTCATAGTGATGTGTGGGGTCCATCTCGTGTTCCAAATCGTACTAATTCAATGTGGTTTGTCACGTTTATTGATGATCATACATGGGTAAGTTGGGTCTTTCTTTTAAGGGATAAATCAGAGGTTCCTCAAATCTTCATTGATTTCTATCATATAATTCAAACCCAATTTAAAACCAATATTCGAATTTTACATACCGATAATAGAACCGAGTATCTTAACAATACTCTCTCCACGTTTGTAAAAAACCATGGTATTATCCATAAAAGCACTTGTCCATACAATTCCCAACAGAATGGCACAGCTGAGAGAAAAAACCATCACATTTTGGACATTGCAAGAGCCCTGATGATTGGTTCCCACACTCCTAAATACTATTGGGGCGATGCTATTCTCATAGCTGTATTTCTCATTAACAAAATGCCTAGCAAACCCTTATCCTTTCAAATACCACTACAAGTTCTTCATACTTATTATCATCTGCCCTATCTTGAAAACACACTTCCTCTCAAAATCTTTGGTTGCATCACCTGTGTCCACAATTATCATGCTTCCAAACTTGATCCAAAATCTATCCGTTGTATCTTCGTGGGTTTTCTGCATCACAAAAGGGCTATAAATGCTATAATCCAATCACTGAACGTCTCTTTGTCTCATGTGATGTTACCTTTCATGAAACTGAACCTTTCTATCCTCGGTCTACAATTCAGGGGGAGAGTTGGAGTGAATTTCAAACCTTGAGTGAGGGTGATCCAGGAAACCCAAACATGACTAAGTCTGAACCTAAATCTTCAGTTCTAGCACCTCATGTAACACCAGAAATCTTCATCCTTGATCTATATGTGGAACCTAGAGATGAGTTTGTGCCTAATGAAGATAAAATAACTAATCCTGGGGGAGATAGAGAAGCTAACATTAACAAATGGAAACTAACCTACACAAGGAGACAACAAAAAAACAAGTGTGTCACTCAAGTTCATAGCACACATCATGAGTTGAATCCGATGATAGGTCTGGAAGAAGAACATGGTGAAGAAAATGATCTGCAGATAATGGGTGATAACACTGCAGATGAACTTAATGACCTTGATTTGCCAATTGCAGTAAGGAAACAGCCCAGAACATGTACCAAACATCCGATAGAAAGATTTGTCTCATATCAAGCACTTTCTTCCAATACCTTGCATTTGCTACTTAACTTGATGGTATTAAAATACCAAATAACATAAGTGAAGCACCAGATGATCCTGAATGGAAATAGGTTGTTCATATAAAGATGGAAGTATATTGAGAAGAATGAAACTTGGGAGTTTGTAGACTTTCCTAAAGGAAAAAAGCCAGTCAGATGCAAATGGGTGTTCACTCCAAAATTCAAAGCTGATGGAAGTCTTGACAAGCATAAAGCACGACTTGTAGCAAAAGGTTTTTCTCAAATTTATGGTACGGACTATACTGAAACATTTGCTCCTGTAGCAAAATTAAATACCATAAGAATCCTGTTATCCTTGGCCGTAAATCTTGATTGGATTTTGCAGCAACTGGATGTTAAGAATGCATTTCTTAATGGTGAACTAAAGGAGGAAGTATACATGAAACCTCCTTTAGGGTTCCCAGGTAAGAAGGCAAATCAGGTGTGTAAACTTAAGAGATCTCTTTACGGTTTAAAACAGTCTCCCCGGGCATGGTTTGAAAGGTTTACTCAAGTACTAAAGAAACAAGGATACACACAAGGACAAGTGACCATACAATATTCTTCAAACGTACCAATGGGAAAATAACTGTATTAGCAGTCTATGTGGATGACATAGTATTGATAGGGGATGATGAAGATGAAATCATTAAGATTAAGCGGGCCCTAAATCAAGACTTCCAAGTCAAAGATCTTGGAGAAATGAAATATTTCTTTGGAATGGAAGTAGCCAAATCAAAGATGGGTATTTACATATCCTAGAGAAAATACATCCTAGATCTCTTAAAAGAAACTGGCATGTTGGGTTGTCGACCGAGTGATACCCCTATATGAGTTGATAAGATTGGAGGTGATGAGGATCTAGGAAAGATCGTGGATATTGGAAGGTATTAACGTATGGTGGGAAAATTGATTTATCTCTCACATACAAGACCAGATATAGCTTTTGCAGTTAGTGTGGTTAGCCAGCACGCTCACAATCCTAAACAGAAACACCTTAACGAAGTCTACTGAATACTCAGGTATTTAAAGGGCTCTTCGGGACATGGACTTCTATATAAAAAATCTACTCATAAGAATATAGAAATGTTCACAAATGCAGATTGGGCAGGTGATCAAGAGGATAGGAAGTCAACATCTAGCTATTGTTCATTTGTCTGAGGCAAGCTTGTCACCTGGAGAAGTAAGAAACAGAGTGTGGTAGCAAGAAGCAGTGCGGAGGCAGAATTCTGAGCCATAGCACTTGGAATTTGTGAAGGAATACGGATAAAACGAGTGCTTGAAGAACTCAGTATGATTGTGAATGTGAATCTTCCAATTAAACTTTATTCAAATAGTATGGCTGCCATCGATATTTCACTCAATCCAGTACAACATGATCAAACTAAACATGTTGAAATAGATTGACATTTCATAAGTGAAAAGATTGATAGTGGAGTTATCCGTCTCAGATATATTCCTTCTAGAGAACAAACTGCTGGCATGCTAACGAAGAGCTTAGCGAAAGATAAATTCAAGTATTTTGTTGGCAAGTTGGACATGATTAATATCTACGATCCAACTTGAGGGGTAGTGTTGGAGGCCACCGAAATATTAGAAGCAATTAGAAGCCGCAATATTAGACAAATGATCTCACCGAGATTATAGGATCTAAATAGGATTTATGTGTTGAAATTGTTGCTGATTGTAATCTCTTTTTTTATCGTTTCTGCTGTGCTCTGTGTATATATGTAATACCTGAACCATGTAAATATATATGAGTGAGGAATTATCTCAGTGGTGCATCGTCGACTCTCGCTGGTTCTTATTATAAGGCACCAACCATCAATCCTCACTGACTGATAAAAACTGTTAAAAGCATTAAAGTTGTCATAAAATTCAAATGATTTCTAATATTGTCTTTACTGACTACAATAAACGTACATATCATATTAATTATTACTCTCTTCCACCATCTTTATTAAATATGGGCAGAAATGGAAAAATAAATTAAATGCTTATTGGAAACCTACAAATGCCTTATAAAAAAGACAAAGAATATTTGCTAGTTGATGCCTTATAATGAAGACCAAAAAAGGTAAGTTAGAAAGTTTTTAACTTTTTGTTGTTAGCGGGGGAGTGAAGTGCTTGTGAGGCATGATTCATGGAATGGGAAAGAATCTGTGAGTGTTTGGGAAATCACGAAACCATGGTTTCAAAAACTTTTTTCTGCAAGTGATTTAAAACTTCTCTCACATACTTACTTTATAAATCGTAAAAATTATTCTTCAAAAATTAATCTAAACATATACTTAATTGTGTTTTTATTGTTTTTTTCTTTTTCATATGATGCATGCGTGTTTATATACGAAGACAGTGGGGGAAAAGGCAGCCGAACATTAATCTAAACTTGTGGACACGCTTTGCTAATAATGATGTTAAGGCGCCACTCTGAATCCCCCCCTCCCCTCCCAAATATAAAACCCCAAACTTTAAACCGTTTACACATAATTCCCTTTATTTTAAAGTTTAAATTTAATCTCTTAACGTTTTAAGTTTTTATATTAAACTCCTTGTCTATAATTTTACTGCTAAGTTACTCATAGAAACTGTCACGTTAGAGTAATAAAGATGACATGGCACCTAATATTGAAATTTTTTTACTTTAAACTCTTGGCCAAAATATGCTTTTAATCCTTAATGTTTGCGTGAGGTTTCAATTTAGTTCCTTAAATTTATAAAGTATTATATTAATCCTATTATCTTAATACCCTTAATGTGGATAACTACAAATATTTATCCAGCAACTTAAGATCTGACTATACAATTAATAAAACATACTAAAATTTTATTTTTTAATATAATCTTATTCTAATTTGTTGATAAATTTTAATATAATTTATGTTTATTAATTTTAATATTTTTATAAAAATATTATCTAAATATATGTATACTTATTTATTTAAGATTCTTTAAATGGACTGAAAGGGTAGATAATCAGACAGAGCAAAATTGAAAAAAGTTTATTATATTTTATTTTAAAAATAAAAAAAAATGCATGCCATAGTTTTATTAGTTAAAAAATTGGGAAAACATAGTTAATGTTTTAACCAAGAAAAATAATATCAGAAAAGTTATACTAATAAGTAAAAAAATTACCATTAACAAATAAAAGAACTATTATTGATAAGTGATGAGACTTCTTTTGATATTGTTTTCTTTGGTTATGACTATAATAATATTTTTTCTAAAAAATTACCATAAATGCGCTTTTTATCGTGTGAAATTCGTTTTCAAATTATTATTAATGGTATCTGAAATTTAAGCATGTTTTGAAAACTATTTCCCGTGAGTGATATTAATTATTAAAGGTTTTAAAATTATAGGATTAGAAGCATATCTTGGCGTAAATTCTTTGATGTAACATTTGCCATTAAGTAGTGGCTATGTTAATGACGATGTCGCATCATATGATATAGATTAAAAAAAAGGTAAAATTATAATATACAAAAACCTCCCTCATTAATATTAGAAAAATTTTAAACTTTTCAAATGTCATGTTATTTTCTTTAATTTGTAATATGACGTGATAGTTTTCATAAGTAACTTTCATCATTTTTTTCACTGTTATAGGTAACTTTCATCTAAATAATGGGGAATTATTAGCCCCGATTCTAAATATAGGATCAAATTAACATTTTTTTATAGATTAAAAAAGCTAAATAAATTATTTATTTATATTATATGTTATGTATAATTAAATGACATATCAATTTATAAGTCAAACAAATTAATTTAGTGAAAAAAAATTTAAAATATATATACTCTAAAATAATTTAATTAATTTTCTTAAACTCTTAAAAAAAATTAATATGATCTGACAGCTAGAGGTAATGGGTATGTTTGGTTGAGCGATTCGATTGCTTATAAGTTGCTTTTTAATAATGATTTACGGTATACGAAGTAAGTATGTGAGAGGAGTTGTATCTCGATTTACGTAAAAAGCAACTTATAAGTTTTTATAAGCTGAAACAAACATGCTTAATATCTCCCTAAAATAAGCTAGGATAACATTAAAATAAATACTATAGTAGTATTTTATATAGTACCAAAAAAAAAAAAAACCATAGGAGTATGTTTTTTTAATTGCCAAAAAATAAATGCTCTTTTTTTTTTTTATAATAAAAGATAATCTATAAGTACATCAGAAGCTATCCTCCTGAGTCAACATGAAAAGTCATCCTGTTTACATCATTAATTAAAAAGGCGGTAATAGCATCAGGGGGCGAAAATGTGATATGAAGATCAATCGCCATCTTCCAAGCTTCTTTTGCCATAGCGTCTGCAACCATGTTAAACTCCCGAATGCAATGTGAAATTTCCACTTCCCAATCTCTATCCAGCAGCGTTTGAACCTCCACAATAAGTAGAAAATCAGGGTGTTCTCGAGAAACGTTACCCTGAATTATATCCATTACTTCACTACAATCAAACTCAATCATGATTTTTCTGTATCCTCTATCCCATGCAACTTTAAGACCCCACAAAACACCCCAAGCCTCCGCAGATACTATTGTTCCTTGCCCAATCTAATACATAAACCCCATCAGAAATTCACCATTGTGATCTCTCAACACACCTCTACACGTGCAAGTCCCTAAGTTGTCATTCCTAGATCCATCGGTATTAATCTTCACCCACCCAAGCGGTGGTGGTATCCACTGTTGTTGATTCCTTTCTGCACTCTTATTTTGAACCAAACTTGTATTTCCCCATGTTAAGCAGGCACGGGCACGAGCTAATATGGCATGACTACTCCAAGTGTTGTTATTAAAACATCTGTCATTTCGAGCTAACCAGATATGTCGGCATAGTATCGAAAACCACAGACGAAACTCGAATCCCTGTATAACTTCTTTTCTCCCCGCACACCATGTAAGCCAGTCATTTCTCTCAAAAGAGCCAAAGAATTGATCGCGCCAATCCAGAGGTAAGAATCCTTTCCATAATTCAGAAGTGAAAGGACAATCCCGCAAAACGTGGAGTACAGACTCGCTTGAGTTATGGCATATATCACAAAAACCCGTCGGATGATTACCTCACTGATAACGCATTAAGTTTGTCATTAGACGACCATGAAAGCACAACCACAAGAAAAAACGGTACCTTTGAGGGACTTTCAATTTCCAAACACATCTCCTCCAGTTATTACTGTGAGGTTGTGGGGTGCCTACTAGATATTTGTAGGCGGATCTGATGTTGAACAATCCATCTGAAGACCATCTCCATACCGGAAAATCCTCCCCATTACGCTGATTAATATTAACACGTGCAATAGCTGTACATACATGACTTGGAAGTAGGTGCTGAAACTTTCTCATATCCCACTGTCCCGATAAAGTGATACAATCAGCTACTCTCCATTCAGTAGCATCTCTAGGCAATTCTTTGATTACCAAACTCTGAAGCTTATCAAAATGCGGAACCCAAATGTCATTCCAGAAAGAAGTGTTCTGTCCATTGGTAACTCTCCATATTAAGCTATCTTTGATCTTGTCTCAACAGTTACAAATACCCCTCCACGTACTAGACTCAGACCAGCGCTTCTCAACTTTAGGAATAATATCATTCCCGGCTTTATATTTTTCACGCAAAATCCTAACCCAGAGCGAATCTCTTCTGTTAATCATATTCCATCCAAGCTTCATCATGAACGATTGGTTCTGGTACCAAACCAACCTAAGATCAAGGCCTCCATTCTCCTTACGTGCACACACACTATCCCAGGAGACTAGATGAGGTTTTCTGCTTGCTGAGCTACTACTCCAGAGGAAGTTACGACAACGTTTGTCAATTTCATCACAAAGTCTCAAAGAAAGAGGCACGGTCTGTATAGCATAAGTTGGCATAGACGACATAACAGACGACACACCGTAAGGAGAATGGAATCACGCGCACCGTAAAAAGGACGGATAACTAATGAGGAAAAAAGCCGATACCGTGAAAATCACGCCCCGCCCACGTTGTCAAATAAAATGCCCGCTCACCTTGTTAGCGGTAAATTCGAGCCCTCCAATATTTTAACTTCCTGTTCTTACTTGTCACTTCTGCGATAGCCCCGCGCCTGATCAAGGGATGTTTCTGGGAGCGGGTTCTACTGTGGTTTTTCAAGATTGTGCTTAACAAGCGTTTCATACGAGTGGCGTCTTCTAAGCCCTGTCATGGTATGATGCAATAGCTCATTTCTTTGGGTCACGGTTGCTTTTTATTGGAGCATCAATTCCGCAGATTATACATAAATTTATGATTTTTTTTTCTTACAGGACAATACCAGTGAATCTAGCAAACCAGTGGCTGACAATTACAATGTTGAAGCCGTGGAAATCTTGGCGAACGAGGCTCAGGTTTGACCCATTTTCAAGTTCAAATTTCGTGTCTTTATTATAACACCTTCGCCCCCTATGCGAAGAAAGAATTACTCACCCCCTCGTGTTTTACTATTCAGCATTTACCTATTGCAGAGGCGACACCTATTTACGAGCAACTTCTCACATCGTTTCCGACAGCTGTGAGTGTTTTTATTAGGTGCTTCAGTTGTCTTCCTTAGCCGTAGTATTGTGGGATTTTATGCAGTGTTATAACTTGATAATGCTTATCAGAGTTTGCTATTGGCACAGGCCAAGTTTTGGAAGCAATATGTGGAGGCGCATATGGCTGTAAATAATGATGATGCCACCAAACAGATTTTTAGTCGTTGCTTGTTAATCTGTCTTCAGATTCCTCTCTGGTATGTCCGTTCTTTAATATTATGAGGCCAATGGTTGATGGAGTAAACCTGCTTTCGGATCACTCTTATTGTAACTGGTGTCTATATGTTGTATCACTCGTTTTGTTCCTATTGTTTTGAATGTCAATATTCTATATGAATATGTTGTAAATTCACACTTCGGTCATCTAAAATATTTGTTTTCGGATTTTTCTTTCTTGACCCTCCACGGCTGCCCACCCTTTTCAATTCTTAGGTATTGAAAGTAATGGAAATAGTCTGCATGTCACTATGAAGATGATATCTGGTCTTGTGCTTGTATGCTATGTTGTGACGAGTTTTCCACATGTATATACTTTGAAACCATATGAATATAATATTTCAGTGTCTGTCATGTATATTAGAGGCATTCTTAAATATCCTATTTGATGCTTTCCTTGTAAAAATGAATGAATAACCATCTTTTTATGTCTATCTCTCCTGGTATTATGTTAGTTTTATATTTTGACTTGTTTTTTTATCTTGGTTTTGTAGGAGATGTTACATTCGTTTCATTAGAAAGGCTAATGAGAAGAAAGGGGTAGAGGGTCAAGAAGAGACTAGAAAAGCTTTTGATTTTATGCTCAACTATGTTGGTAAATCTTTTCCCTCAATCTCATTGCCCAGTATTTTATATGTCATTGAATGATATCTGTGGTTTTACTTTTACTGATTGAGGAGTCTGTTAGGGATCTATTTGATGTAGAGGTCAACATGAAATGAATTAATTGATGTAAACTTGGTCAAGATTCAGGGAGGGGCTTCTGGGGAACTGGATGTCTTGAAGTTTACTAGCCTTAGAGAGAGTGTCTTGGCAATTTGCATGTATAACATGAAGATAGAATCATGCTTTGGCTTAGAGTAGCTTTCTATTTTTTTTACTGATCATATTTAAATATCCTAATTCTTTTAACGTGTTGGTTAACTTTTTTTGGGCATCGTTTGGTGCATCTAGCAATTGTGTATTTCAATTTTGTTTCAACTAGTTAAAGTGACCCTGCCAAATATGTGCATGAGGGATGGAAGTAGCTGTCATTTACATTTTATATGTATTTAGAGCCTTCTGTAAGATGCATTGCTGGTAAATTTCTGTTATTTGAAGTCCTTATTTATAGTTATTATTGTTTTCCCAAGATAAGATCCTTATTTTATAATACTTGGTTTGAAAAAATACTTGAGGGGGGGTGGGGGAGATATCTGTGGCCTATATTATTCAGAAAACAAAATGGTGTTTTTTCCAATAGTTTAATGAATTCCAATTATTTACCAACAGGAGCAGACATAGCATCTGGCCCTGTGTGGATGGAGTACATATCCTTTTTAAAGTCATTGCCGGTGTGTATAGTTGTTCCCATGTATTGTGCAAAGTAAAGATGAAAGGCATAATTATCTATTAATTTACATTTATTTTTATTGTCTTCATTTCCAGGCTCTAAACTCTCAAGAAGAATCACACCGGATGACTGCTGTGCGGAAAGCATACCAAAAGGCCATTGTTACTCCTACCCATCACATTGAGCAGCTTTGGAAGGAATATGAAAATTTTGAAAATTCTGTTAGTCGTCAGTTGGTAATATATTGGTCTTAGATATTCATACTTTTATCTGAAATCATGGCTTACTTATACCAGTAGGTGTCATTCTGTGGTTTTTAGTTAAGAATGTACTGAAGGCATGTAGTCTGATGGTAAAAGTATTTCACAGGCCAAGGGATTGATATCTGAATATCAACCAAAATATACCAGTGCCAGGGCAGTATACAGGGAGAGGAAGAAATATGTTGATGAAATTGATTGGAATATGCTTGCTGTACCACCAACTGGATCCGCCAAGGCAATTCTCTGCATCTTCGTGTACTAATTCTCTTGACAAGATTTTTGTCAGCTTGCTTGAGTTGTCAAGTATATTGTTTTTCTGGAAATTGTGTTGTGTTAGAGGTACATATTTGTTAAATATATTGATAAAACCAACCATGGATCTTCACGTAACTGCCCATGCTTTTTGGTTGGAGTAGTCCTTGATATGGTATAGAAGTGTTCAAGCGTTTGACTCCTGTTGGCCCTGTCTTTCCTAATGAACATTTAAGTTTGGGCTCAATATATGATGGGCCTCTGTCTACATTTAAAACCCAATGAGATATTAGTGAAACCAATCACAGGTGAAAACAATTTAAGCTTTTGAGTTGAAGTGATTCTTGACAGTATGTATATTGAACATTATCCGGCGATTATTTGTCATGACCAGTTGTAATTTGTTTCTTTGACAGGAAGAAGGGCAGTGGATTGCATGGAAGAGACTATTGGCTTTTGAAAAGTGAGAATTACATTAGTCTTTCTTAGTTTTGTAGTTTTATTATCCATAACTGGCACATTGTGGGGACAAAACATATAATTGATGCTGATCTTGTTCTAGCTATTTGATTTTATGTATTTGTGCAATCTTTTATTTACCGTTTCTGTTTTGATGAAAGCACGCATCTTTTCAATAAGTTGATACATCCATCAAAGGTCTGGGCTGCTTAACAAGTTAATAGGGAATTTTATTGCAAAAGGAGAGAAGATAAGTAGGTCGTAATTGTATAAAATGCCCTCTAAGTATCACTGACATAAAGTTGAAAAGGGATGCGTAAAATGCGAGAGATCTATTCCATTCCTTTATAAGTTTTTTTTAGGCCAACCTCCCTCTCCCGCGTTTTTATGATAAGTAATTTTTAATAAGTGTAGAGAGAGAGAGAGGATAAAGCTAGCATTAATTTCCAATTAAGCACTGCTGATTAAAAAATGGGTGGAGGAAGGGGGAAAACAATTACTTCCGTTTTTGAGATTGAATATTCAAGCCCCTTTGCATAACCAGTTAAACTAACCCCTAAAATCATCATGATCCTTAACCCACAAGAAATTCAGGAGTGCAACCTTAACCTTTGACAATGAAGAGAATCTTGTTGCTTTGCATTATGATGTTCCCATATACTCCAAAGATGGGTCAACATTGCATTCTTCAATCTTCGTAACAACTTTTTCAGTATTATCTCTGTCTTGCTTTACCATTGAAGAGGGGGTAAGAGAAAGGCCTGTTGCGCTTTTTTTTGGGTTACTTTTTAATCATTGAAGTTTCCTTGAAGGAATATTATTGATTTTCTAAAGGGGAATTAATGTTTTTAATGTTGTATTGATGGACTTGGGACAACAATTTGGTTTATCTTGGGTCTATGTGACTAAGATTAAGTAATTAAAAGAGGTTCTTATTAATCATTCTGCATTCCAGAGGAAATCCACAGAGAATAGATACTGCTTCATCGAACAAGCGAATCATATTTACTTATGAGCAGGTAATCTGAAATATACTTAGTTATTATTAATTTTATCTCTTCATTTTAATGCCTTGGTACAATAATTTCTTTCCCTCACTTGTTTCATCTGAATGTTTGTGTCTGTTGTCAGTGTATCTTGGTCTTGTTTAAAAGATGTAATTATTGCCAACATAATCCCAAGTCCTTACTTTTGATGCATGGAGGTCTCTGAGCGTCCTCATTTGTTACTAGGTGTTTAAAATATGCATCTTGAGTAGCTTTTCAACTTCAGACTTATGTTCCTAACCTTCCGTGCATCTAAGTTGTGCTAGTATAAATGGTTGGCTGCATCTCATCTACAATTGGAACCGATGTGAATAATTGGATTCCTGTCTAATGGCGTCTCCTTCATTTTGATGAAGGCTGTTTTTACTCATAATTACCCTGCACCAGAAAGAATGAAAATTTTAAAGGAAAGCCTTACAACTTCTTACTTATTGGGATGTTTAGGCCAGTTTTATTAAGAGAGGGCATGACAAAATTTTTTCATTTTATGATTGCAAAATGTTTTTAGTTTATTTCCTCAAAAAGAAAAGGTGGGTAAAACCTCTCTGTACCAGTCCTTCCCCAGTCCAAGTAGGATTTGCTATAATACTTCCACAGCTTTTAATTAACTTGTAAACATACATCAAAAGCAACTTTACGCATCAAATTTTGTTTAGGGAAGTTCACAATAATGATTTCTTTTGTACTGATTCTGAAATGGAAGTGGTTGCAATAAATGAACAAAAACCATGTACTTAATAGTATGTCCATAGGAAGCATTTTCATGGAACATATGGTAGATCTATCCACTGAAAGAGGAAATAAAACCTATCCCTTATTGAGATGTGGTATTAACAACATCATTAATCATGTGTTTACTTTTATTATTTTTCCTTTTGTTTGTCCTTTTATTTATGGGATTGCTTACTGCGTTGTGCTGGTATTCAGTGTCTCATGTATCTGTACCATTATCCTGATATATGGCATGATTATGCAACATGGCATGCAAAAAGTGGTTCAATAGATGCTGCAATCAAAGTGTTTCAGCGATCGCTGAAGGCTCTCCCTGGTATGTGGTCCTTTCCTTTCATTAATTTTAGTATATTTTCAAAATGCATTTACTGTTGCCTCCATATCTCAAATTTTAATTGCACCCTTAACTTTTAGTTGTATTTTGTATATTGCATCATTACACATGGAAAAGGCTTTTGGATGCGCATCGAAGAAAAAAAGCTGTTTTGTACTCTGAAATCATGTGGTTATAAAAGTGTGGATATGACCTGCAGAATCCAATTTTTCTGATGTCCTCAAGACTTGAGAGTGTCGTTTTCTTTATATTATTTTTCTTTACCTTGTCTTCAGTCGATGTCTACTGTAGAATGTATGTTGCTTAAGGCTTTACTCTTAAATCATGTGGTTATAAAAGTGTAGATATGACCTGCAGAATCCAATTTTTCTGATGTCCTTAAGACTTAAGGGTAACGTTTTCTTTTTCTCATTTTTCTTTACCTTGTCTTCAGTTTATGTCTATTGTAGAATGTATGTTGCTTAAAATCCTTTGGCAGGTCTCAATATTGCATTTAATTTTCCATCAATAAGGCTCACAAGGATTTTTATCCTCACTTTTTAGTTCCACTTTTTTGGCATTTCATTTATAAGCAGATTCAGAAATGCTACGTTATGCCTATGCAGAGCTGGAGGAATCTCGTGGTGCAATTCAGGTGTGACAAATTGTACAACCGCTTCAATATCTCTTACCATTTTTCTTTTACTTCTTTAATTTTCTTGCTTTTTTTGGTTTGATGTCAGGCTGCAAAGAAAATATATGAGAGTCTTTTGGGTGATGGTGTCAGCACAACTGCACTTGCTCATATTCAAGTATGTCAAATAGTTCAAATATATGTTTAATGCTCATCAGAGGTGTTAGCCTGCTGGATAGTTGGCAGGTGAATATGTTAGGTACATAAAAATGGGGGGAGGGATTGATTTGGTGATCAACAATTTTCTTCTGACTTCAATTTTGTTGAACTTTTTAAAATTCAGGTCTGATTTTCAACTTTGCACTGTTGTTAGTTGAAATATTTTAAATTTGCTCAAGCATCCCATTTATATATTTTCATTTACAGAAAAGTTCTTCAGTAGAAATTTCATATCTAAAAGTGGGTTTACTCAGACTGGTTTAGTTGATTAGATATCATTTCATTCTTTTTTGACTAAAATTTTCATTCTAGTAAAATATGTGCTATCAAAGACTCGTCAAACTTCCTTCCAAAAAATGTAATATCCGTGTTTCATGCTGCAGTTCATTCGCTTCCTAAGAAGAACAGAAGGTGTTGAAGCAGCTAGGAAGTACTTTCTAGATGCTCGCAAATCCCAAATTTGCACTTATCATGTTTATATTGCTTATGCCATGATGACCTTTTGTCTTGATAAGGACCCAAAGGTGCCACAATTTTCTCCTTTCTTTATACAATAGTTACTTTAGGTCAATTCTATTTTTACTGTAAAAAGCGGGATTATATTATCTACAGAATCGTATGCCTGGTTGTTATTTCTATTCATTCTGTTGCTCTAAATTTGCAAGCAATTTTCATGTTTATGCGTGCATGCTTGGATATGTCATTCTATGAATTTATGTGTGTATGTTGAAAGAATAAGCAAGGAGCTGTCTGTTATTAATTTGCAATTGATGTTTCACAAATATTGGTGCTGTTATTCCCTATCAGTCTGAGAATGCATGCTCAATCAGAGTATGTCACCACCAATACCCTTCTTGCCCTTGGCGTCTCCTTCATGGGGTGCACTAAATGTAAAATTGTTCTAATTTTTAATAAACAATGAGGCCAAAAACATAAACTGTGGGAAAATAAGCTTTGAATCACTGCTTGATAATTGCTCAATTGATGCAGATGGCGCACAATGTTTTTGAAGCAGGGCTAAAACGGTTCATGCATGAACCCGTTTATATTCTTGAGTGAGTTCTTCGACCAACTGAACAACCCTTTTCCTACTGTACTTTGTTGATCACCTCTCTGACACTTAGCGGTAACTAGTTTGTTGTAATATTAATGTCATCATTTGAAAAAGGACATCATTTAGGGACTTCCTTCACCCTCTTCTATATGCTGTCGTGCATTTTAGTTAGTTCATGCCTGAGTGGTAGTTGGTTTGTTTCTTTGATTTAGCTAAGAGACATTAATATTATTGTAATATTAATTAATGTTATCACATGGAGTGTGCATAAGACTTTTTTCTCTTTTTTTGTAGTGATTTCTGTGTGTCATTAATGGTTTCTTTTATATTCAGATTTTTATTTGGCTAGCTAGTTATCTTAACTGTAGCTGGGTCTGTGGTGATACATTTTGCTGGTACTTGTACCTGCTTTTTTGGACATGTGTGTTGATGTCTTTAGGTGTTAAACTGCACAGTCTCAGAATTGTTTTCTGTACTGTTGCTAAAATTATTGGAACTTCATTGTTTGTTTTGTCAACATGAATCATGGATTTATTATACATGACCTGGTAAATCTTGAGCTCTTCATATGGCAACCGAACTTGCTTAAATATTTAGCAATGTTAGTGTCTGTTTATCCACTCACAAAATGAAATACCTCAAAATATTTGCCCCTGGTTGCTTCATGTTATTGTTGAATCCTTCTGAAAAGTGTATTCCTACTATTGTTCTAATTTTATACAGTGATTGGCAATTGTGATTGATTTTCATGATAATTCAGATATGCAGATTTCTTGACACGTTTGAATGATGACCAAAATATACGGGCTCTGTTTGAACGGGCTTTAAGTTCACTGCCGCCTGATGAATCAGTTGAGGCATGCCACATCTTCTTATCTCTTATTTTTGCTCCTTACCAGAAATAACTGTTTTCCTAAATAAGTGCTGTAAATGTTACTCCATTCTAGGCCTGATTGGCAAAGAATCTACAAATCATAGGTTATGTGGGACCTGAAAAAGAACTACTGCTGTTGTACAATAAACTGCTCAAGTCTTGTTTTGCCCCCTGTGGAAATATTTGTTTTCCTTAAGAAATACTGCTTACTATGTACTTATTTAATGCCTAATGGCTTTGGTGTTTATCATTTCTTTGATGAACGTTTGAAGAATAACGCATGCTATTGGAGACCACCAAATCTTTGGATGTGGAGATTTCATTAGGGAATGCATTTGAGGTTTGATGGATGTTTCTCTAACGTTGGGGTCTTGTTAAACTACTTTTTTTTTATGACTGTTTGTATGACTCTCTTTATTACATTGATAGATGATATAGTTGATGCTGTTTGGTGGGAGGTCTTTATTGTTGACAATTGTTATGGAATTCAATGATCACTTGTTCAAGGGTCTCTCTGTTTGAAATCATTCGATAGCCAGATGTATAATACTTTCGAATTTTTGTTTTTGCAATACTTATGAGCAGTATTGGGACATTGTTATTTAGAAATGCATGACATTTTCCATATTGTTGACAGTTTGACGCTGTGTTCTTTTCACTTGTAATTTATGCTGGGTTCTTTCCCTTGTAATTTATGCTATTATTTAGCTCTGTATGTCTATTTGATGTTGCTTACAGCATTCAATGTGAATGTGGGTATAGTATACTTGCAATTCCAATGTAGCTGTTACATATTTATATTTGCAGGTCTGGAAAAAGTTCACCCAGTTTGAGCAAACTTACGGAGACCTTGCTAGCATGTTGAAGGTGACCTCATTAGGTTTTGGGCACATGTGTATTATATCAAAATTAGGCTTAGCAAATTTCTACTTTTCAGCAATAGCTTTGTTTTTTTTTTCTTGTATAAAGTTATATCGTTTTAAAGGTTTTAGTTGGCTTTTTGGGGAATAGTATGTTTGTCAAACATCCACTACTAGGATGCATTATGACTGTGCTAGGAAGGGCTGAGGATCATCTGAAGCTGATTTTTTAAGAAAGTTCAAGGGCATTATGCTTTCTTCTTGTAATCCATGTATTCAATGCAAACTTTTCTCCTAGATATTCTGCAATAATAATTGGAAACAAAATCTTGTGGGATGGCAAGAAAATGTAAACTGGTCACTATCCACTTTGATTTACTAGATATTTTGTTATTTCCTTTGTTAACTAATTTATCTACTTTATTTTATTACCCTGCTATTGGAGGCTGTGTATCTCTCTATGAAAAAGTTTCTTGATTTGCATTTGAATACTATACTTAGGTTGAGCAAAGAAGAAAAGAAGCACTCTCTGGAACAGGTGAAGATGGAACATCAGCATTGGAGAGCTCTCTGCAGGATGTTGTTTCACGGTATAGTTTCATGGAGCTTTGGCCCTGCTCCTCTAAGGATCTTGATCATTTAGCTCGGGAGGAGGTACTAGTTTTTTTAACCCCTCTTTGGGGTCTGGTCCTAAACGTGTTTTTTTCTCATTAAAGTTGAAATGTATTGCAGAGCCTATTGTGTGTCTCATTAGCATCCGATGTTGAGCATCCATAAAACTCATTTTATATTTGTCTGCATTTTCCCAAATGAAAGAAAACAGAAAAATCCTTGGCATCAACATTAGCAATTTCGCTTCTAACTATAATCAGTGACAAGGTTTTAGAATAAGGTCATGCTTGGATTTTACCAGTTTTTTGCAGGGTTCATGAACCCGGATCGGCCAGTCCGGCCCGAAAACCAGTGAACCAGACGGTAGACCGGTTTGGTCATGTCCGGGTTTCAATTTTATTTATTTATTTATTTTAAATTTTTTTTTAGAATTTCATATTAATAAGCCTAAAATCTTTAATTTCTCACTGGATTGGCCCCGGTTTAGCTTTGGTTTGGCCCCGATCTAACCTACTGACCCTTAACCCAATACCCCAACTGGTTTAGTACCCGGTCCGGGTTCATGAACCTTGGTTTTTTGAGAGAAACTTTGGGTGTATTAACATCGTGGGTAGCTTCCCACCTTAAATTTGGTTTACTTGGAGTGACATCAACCTCGTGACTAAATTAACGAATCAAGTAGAATTCAGATTATTGAGGTTTCAAATTTGTTCCAGTTTGAGGTAGTCAGAATTCAATTAGATCATCGTTTATAACTGACTAGTTTCTTTAACTACTTTTTTTGGGCATATGAAGACTGATTTTCTTACGTCCCTATGCAGTTTTAATTTTGAAATGTTGGATCTAATTAATGTTACGAATCTACTGCAGATTTTAAGAATAAGGGTCGCTTAGATTAGTTTGGTTTATTCCAGTGAAATAGAAGAGTTCTTACATGAACATTGCCAGCAAGTTTGCCCATAGAATCCCCTAAAATGGTCCAAGAAGATAAACTACATTAAAATATGCGATGAGAAGAAAGTTGGAGGACAGAAAACCAGAGGCTACCAATCTGGAGTAAAATAAGTAATTGTCCGCAGATTTGATGTGATCATCATAAAAACCAACATCTACAGTTATTCATTGCCTAGTGCAGAAAATTCTATAATGAAATATAGCCATCAGGATTTAGAACTGATCTTAGTCATATCATGATAAAGACAAAGCTTGATTCTTATAATAATAGCATCATTTCAATATTTTCAATTCTGGTCAAAGTGTTATTTACTATTATTTTTCAGACAAATCTGCTTTTGACGAACAGTAACTCGTGAAAAGGTTTCTATTCACAAGATTGTGTTTATATTGCTGAGAATATTTCCTTTTCTCATGTTTGTGGTCTGTATTTTTGTCTGTAAATTGTCCCATGTAGTAATTCACTGTTCATTTCTTCCTCGTTAGTGGCTTTCAAAAAATATCAACAAGAAAGTGGAGAAGTCCCTTCTGCCTAATGGAACCGGCCTTTTAGGTACGCATCTTATAAATTTTATCCTCACCACTGACTTCTCATTATGCCTTCTTATGTGGTAAATGCTGCGCTGTTGGTGCAGACAAGGTGTCTACGGGAACAACAAACATTTCAGCTATGTCAACAAAGGTTGTTTATCCTGATACCTCAAAGATGGTGATCTATGATCCTACGGTTAACCCTGGTATGCAACCCATGCTGTTTGAAATTTGAATAACAATTACTGATACTGATGTTATAACATGCGTTTGACAATACATTCTCCTTTCTAACTAACTACCTTTTTCGTATGTCATTCATACTAGATAGTTGGTTTAATCTCTCAATTCCTCTCTTTCTTATTATCCCTATGTTTTATTTTCTTTCCTACTATATCATAATATCCCAGGCAGAATAGTGCAAACAAGAGGCACAGAAACAGGACAACACCAACATGTGAAAGGCCATGATTCCGAGAATAAATAGCTAAATACTTTTGATGACATACACCATATTCCAACACTTCTCTTCTTAATGTCATGTGATATTTTATTTCCCATTAAAGGTGCAGTATCAAGACCTGGAAACAAGAAAATTGATCTTACTTTTCTAGTGTCTCCGTAAAGTCACATAACTCAGATGCGTCCTATATGTCAGCGTACAGCTGCAGCTCATTTTTGAGCCATTTATGTAGGCTGCTTTACGCATCAAGTGTCTACTATATGTAAGGTATAAAAGAATAGGAGGAAGAGAGACAGGGGAGTTTATACAAGCACGTGATAGTTAAATCAGTTCACCACATATTACAATTTTTGTTAAAGTGCATGATATTTCCTAGATGTCCATCTAAGTTCTAAGCAATGGCTACGCCTCATTTATTTTCCTTTCTAGCTTCCTTAATTTTGCTTGAGTTGTGGTTCCAAATCCTAATTTATTCTTTTGAATGTGATGGGATTCTATCTCATATTATATCAGTTCAATAGAAGAGCATTAAGTGTCATTTTAGTTCCATCATATGTACTACAAAGGAAAAAAATCCTTACTAGAAGCAAAGCGCTAGTTAAAAGGGATTATTTATTATGTGCATTGTTTCAAATATCAAGGTTCGGGAGAGGTGAGTTTTTCTTTGGTAATTGCTTTACATTGGTTGATTGATGAACAATAGGAATGCTATTGCTGGTTGATTTTTACAGGAACAGCCATACCTGGAGTTTCTGTTTCATCTGTGACATTCTTACTGGTTGACTGCAATTAACAGGTGCAGGGACAAATGCTTTTGATGAAATTCTCAAGGCTACACCACCTGCTTTACTAGCATTTTTATCAAATCTTCCTGCAGTTGAGGGTAATTTTCCAAATTCCATGACTTGTGATATAAATCCAGCATTTGTTACAATAATGAATTTTCCAAATTCCATGACCTGTGATATAAATTCAGCACTTGTTCAATAATGTTCCTCTGTTTTGTAAACAATTGATGTAAGAACATATCAGAAATGAATTTCGGTTTTGTTGGCGAATGAGCCAATTTTGTTTGATTCTCTTTTCTCTTCTTCCTTTACCTCTTGTTTGTTTTGTTGTTCTGTTTTCCCCGTTCTATTTACCCCTTCGTCTTCGTTTCTAGATTTGTTGTGCCAAGCTTGAAGGAGACACCATATTCGTTGTTGTTTTTGACCATGAAAACTTTATTTGTCTTACTGTTGTTTGTTTAGTGATATTTGCTGCTTGTGTCCACAATTTTTGTTGCCTATGACATTTGGAAAACTTCTGGAATCCTGAGGAATTTGATGAATTTGGGAATTTTTGAATACAAAAAACTTTTTTTTTTTACTGGAGTAATCGGACTAAACTACTTGTTTGGTCATGTTCACCTGGGTTATCTTAATCACCAGGTACTGAAACTACTTGTTTGGTCATGTTCACCTGGGTTATCTTAATCACCAGGTACTGAAATGTGTTATCATAATGACAGGTCCAACACCAAACGTCGATGTTGTGTTATCAATTTGCTTGCAGAGTGACTTGCCAATAGCACAAAGTGGGAAGATAGGGACGCCAGCAAGATTGCCAACAGGTCCTGCACCTTCTACAAGTGAAATTTCTGGTTCAAGCAAGTCACACCCCATGCCAAGTGCCTCATCTTTTAAACCAACCAGTAGAAGACAACATGGAAAGAGGAGGGCATTAGACAGTATGTGCATCATCCTTGCTGACCAAACTTATTGCCATTTTTCTTTTGAAAATTTGATAAATATGCAGTTTTACTCGAGAATATTCTGCATAAATCTCATCCTTGGTGTCGCCTCTTAAGATATTTCTGCCATATAAAATCATAATATTTTGGGTGGTCAAATTTTTAACTGTTGGTCCAATTTAGTTATTGAGGAATGAACTTCTATATCTGCCACTTTGCTTTACTAGCATGTCTTATGCTTGCTTCGGATTCTTTTCTGAAGCTGAGCTGGCATTTTAGTCGTCAAATCTAAATTGATATTATTTACAACTCATCAATTTTTAATTATTAGGTAATACCATGGCTTACGATCTTCTTTATACTTGAACGGCCCCCCATCTTCATATGGAGCCGCATTTGCACTTTCATTTCTGTCTGATGTGTTATGTGCATCCTTGCGTCCTCAATAATGGAGATTATTAGTTGCTTCTTTGGAATATGTTCCTGTTCATCATATGAGCAATCAATACTGGGATTTTCTATTTTCTTTTACTTCAAAGTTTCATTTTCCCTTTTGAAGATTGTAGTAATATATAAATTTCCAGGGCAAGAGGATGATGATGCAACAACTGTCCAAAGCCAACCACTTCCTCAAGATGCTTTTCGGATCCGACAGTTCCAGAAAGCTAGAGCCAGTAGCACTTCACAAACTGGATCTGTCTCGTATGGAAGTGCATTTTCTGGTGATTTGTCTGGTAGCACTGGCTGAAACTTTTTTGTTGGAGACCAGAGGCTTGATTCTCCCATGTCTGGAGGAAAATATTCAACATATGACACAGCTCAACGCCATGTTTGGTCCAATATAGTTTAGTTGGAGATAAATCCCTCGTTTGGTTTAGAGCAGGGTAAGAAGGAAGATAGTTGTACCCCTTCCTGTATCATATATAAGCAAAAAAAAAAAAAAAAAATCATACTTATCTAGTTAACAGTGAGTTCATTTTTCTTCCTATTAAATGAAGAGTAAAATAGGAAGAACTTTTTTAATGTTCATGATAAATGATACTTAAATTTGCTTGAGTCTGGGGGTATATGAATGAGTAATAATGATGCTAATTTTCTTCTCTACTTATGGAAATGATTAATATATACAAAAGCAAAGAAAGAAACAAGTGTATGATATATGCTATTACAAAATATGTGAATTTGAATCAACTCACTCGCCACGGGTGACTCCCACCGTCACGCTTGAACACAGCATAGACCCGTTTTTATCTGTTAAATAAAGAGGGAGCACTAAGGAATCCTGGCCATTGATAAAGTTAGAGTGAGAGTGCAGACGGGGGAAGAAGGTGCCCGATGATTGGCTGCTAAGCGCTCCTTGTTAGGCACTTTGGGAAACCAAAACCAATTTTAGCACGGCACTACGTAATCATTGTCATGATAGAAATAAGCTTTGACATTATTACCAGTACTGGGATTACACCTGTCTCTGTTTAGGAGCTAATCCCATTTGCCACCCAACTGCTTGTTTCATTCTTCACCCAGCTTGGAGCTACAGCTCAACTGAATCCCATTTTCCTATTTAGTATTATACTTTCAACTAAACACATGATATCATGCATTAAATTATGAACACCACGGTTCAATGTATAGTTTTTTACCATATAATCAATAATATTGACTCTATTCTTCTTTCGTTTATCACACATCTACACTGCTTCATGCCAGACCTTTGAGCACAGAGGCCATTGATATAACATACAAAACTAACAAGTTTAAGCTTACCAATTTGTTTTCAAAATCATCAATTAATGAAGAGTTTTTTTTTTTTAACTGATAACCATAAGCCACAAGATGTTCAGTGGTAGCCTTCAGTTTGGGAAGCTTGACCCTTGGTGGTTCAGTGGCACCATGAGAACCTCGTGGATAGAAAACAATGTACACTGAGGCATCATTAGCAAGTTCTAGATCATACAAACGTTGTCCTGCTCCATATTCCCCTAGAAGTTGGTAAGACCTCTCTGATTGATCCATTGCCACACACATATCATCACCACCTGCTCAAATTCACACACAAATACAACACATAATTATAAATCTTCATTAACCTGAACAATGTCAAAGCCTTTTTTTTTATAGAGTGAAGTGTGACTCACAAGCAGCTAGTTCTATCTGTGTCTGGTATATAAAATCTAGAACCGCAGAAATGTCTTTCTCAAACTGATGAAACGGCCCAGTTTGAAAATCCATCTTTCTCAGCTTACAAATTCCCTCTCCCAGCTCCATCATTGCTCCTTTGTGGTTCTAACCAGCCAATTCCACGCACAATTCTCAAATCAAAACTCAAAACCAAAATCTAAATCAGAGAGAAAATGAAACAGAAATGGAAATTTTCATGAGAAATGTGAAAACCTGGTTGAAGAGGTGATGAAATCCGACAGCACATTGTAGAATACCGTGAATCAGAGTTCTGGTAGGATCCTCAGCTTCGTGCCATAGAGCTTCAAGATAGTCATGGCACTTGTAGTAATCTCTGCTATTGAATAAAGCCACCGCTTCATCAAAGTTGTGATCTTCAGCGTCCTCCTCCTCTTCTTCATCTTCATCCGTGAAATACCTACAAGAAACAGAGAAGAGCTTGGAGTTTGATCTGCTTCTGTGGTTTAGGCGCAGCTTTAATGGAGTCAGTGAGCTGAAAGATTGTGAAGAAAAAGAAATGGGGTTGTCAAGAGGAGGTAGAAGAAATGGAAGACAGCGTTTAGAGGAAACATGAGAAATGGAGGGAACAAGAGCCATAGATGATGAAAATGATGATTGGGTGAGATCTTTCTTTGCCTTAGCCATATTTTTCTTTTCGTTTTCAGTTTGTGTGGTGGGGGTGGAAATTCGTGGCTAGTAGGAAAGTCCTGTTAGATTCATTCTTGTACGACTCCTTCTGTTAGATTTTATCATATGATATTTCTTGCTACAAATTTGAAACATAGAGTGAACTATAAAATTGCTCCTTTTGATCGAATGGGTATGTTCTGCCGGGTTTTGTACGGAACCGTCGTGGGACTGTTTCGATAGTGCTTTCACCTCGCTCGTGTTTTTTTTTTTTTTTTTGGGTAAAATTATAATTCCACCCATGAACATTATTTAGAAGAGTTATATGTATAATAAACATTTTTATGGTGTAAAATTACCGATAAACATTAAAAAATAGCCCAACAATGTCAATTCCTTTAAGTAGGTGGACATTGACCGTTAAAACGAAACATTTGACCGTTTATGCTAACGAAAGAGGTTTAAAAAAATTGACCAATGACGCAGACGTGTATAATGAAAATTGAAAGGGTATTTCAAAAAAAAAAATAAATACAAAACTCACTGCCTGGCCACCACCGCCCGCTTCGACTCATCCTTATGGCATCGACTCAAGAAGTTTGCATGCAAGGTATATCTGACGATGTTGTCGCCGATCCTTTGTCTTCTCTGGTGGCGGCTTCTCCTACTACTGCTGCAACAACAACACTAGGGAATCCTTCTCTTCCTCCCGCCGTCACCCCGACAACAAGCTCGAACAAGCTCCTGGTACTGTCAATAATTCCCCTGCCATGACAGAATACAAATCCATTGATGATGATTCAGGAACTGCAATGTTTTCCCAATTTAACAGTTCCAGCAGGAGAATGAAAGAGATCAGTGAAAGAGAGCCTACACTCTTGAGTTAGCTTCCCTTTTCCCAAAACTTGAAAAATTGGAACCAAAGTGAGACCTAGAAGCTGATCCTCCATGTAATTCCTTACCCTACTGAACATCCAAATCTCGCATTTCAAAGCGGCATCGTTCTGTGCGACCTCCATCCTTAGATTCTCATCGAAAGTAGGGTTTTTCCTGCCTTTATTGACGATCCTCGTCGAGAGGGTCTCATCTGGGTTGTAGGTGAGAGAGAATTTTGCGTTTCGTCCTGGTTCTTGTAGATGCATATGTTGTGAATATTTCTCGCATGATGAATGTAGATTTCTAGAATCCCCGAAAATTTAGCCCCGTCGTCACGGCCACCGTGGTTAATCGCGCCGAAATTTGGATTATACCTGAAGTTCATGGTATGATGACAATTCTGACCGAAGGAATCCACTCTAACCTGAAGGTATTGGGTATGATTAAGTACAAAGTACTTGTAAACATAGTCAAATTTCAGAAATATACAGTTTCTCAACGATCAACCATGGAGGACGATTACCCTTAATTTCTGCTCCAATTAGAACAAAAAGCTTGGAAGTTGGAGCCATGGAGTTTCTGTTTTTTTTTTTTTTTGGAAATACCCTTTCAATTTTTATCGAACACGTCAGCGACACTGATCAACTTTTTCAAATCATTTTTGCCAGCTCACCATGCGCGTCAGCATAAACGGTCAAACGTTAACAGTCAACGTCCTCCCACTTAACGGAAATGGCATTATTGAGCGACTTTTTAATGTTTATGATTATTTTTACACTCACAAAATATTTACTGTGCTTATAGCTCTTTCAAAAAATGTTTATATATAAAACTGTACCTTTACCTTTTTTTCAGTTGAGGTGCATATATTTTTAAGTTAAGGTGCACAAATATCCATCAATTTAAACCAAAAGTAGACTCAACATCATAAACTCTTATTGGGTACAAAAATACCAATAAATATTCAAAATCGGGGTAGAAATGACTCATTCGTTAAAATGGCCTAATATCTGTTACTTTTTGTAGCGAGGCTCACTCTATTTTTCTAAAAATACCAAAATGCCCTAACTCAAAAATGGTAAACATACAAAAATACTCATAAACTTTTACATATAGTGCATCAAACACCATATATTTTTTAAAGGTACAAAAATACCCATGAACATTTAAAATAAACATGAGAGTACCAAAACACCCCCTAAGTAAAAAAACACAAACACTCACACATGGTGAATATATTTTATGAAAATTATTTATATGTATTTACTAGGTATTCTGATCAAATTTGGAGCTTACATCTAGTTATTTGTTTCTCTTTCGTTTGATGTAAGGATTTTGAATCTAGCTTAGCTTTGCTTAATGATTTAATTCATTTTTTTAATTAAGTCAATTTTATATCCGGCAACTTTAATTTTTTTGACATAAAATAATATGTTCCTCCATAATTATATTATTTTCTCATGTTTTTATATTTTACACCTTAAATTTAATTCTTAAAAACTTTATAAAAAATGAAGTAGAAAATTTAAGTGTGTTAATTGTAAGTTAATTTCTAAAGAAAATTTAGAAAAAATTTGCCATAATAGCATGTACTCCATCTAACATAATATACATGATTACGTCCAATTATTAAATTATTACATCCAATTACTTAGGGTGATTGTATATTAATTAGGGATTAAAATCAGAAAATTATTAAGTTTAAAGATAGAATCAATGAAATTTAAGATTTTCTTAGTTCTGATAAAACATGTTAGAAGTGATTTATAAATAGGAGTAGGTGAGTAGGTAATAATAATTTGCTTGTCAATTTAAAGTTGATGTATAAAATTTCACATAGAATTTGAATAGTTAGATAAATAAGTTTTTTTTTTGACAAGTTAGGGGTATTTTGGTACTTTTATGTCCATTTTAAATGTTTATAAAAAAAACATGTGGTGTTTGATGCACTTTAGATAAAAGTTTATAGATATTTTTTTTTCCATCTTTGCATTTTTGAGCCGAGGGTATTTTGGTACTTTCAGAAAAATAGCATGGGCTAAACTATAAAAAGTAACGGACGTTAGATCATTTTAACGGGTGTGTTATTTTTTCTTTGATCTTGAATGTTTGTAGGTGTTTTTGCACCCAATAAGAGTTTATGGTGTTGGGTACATTTTTAGTATAAGTTGGTGGGTATTTTTATACCTAAACCTTATATTTTTTTTATGTGCGTCCGGTGGCTAAAATATTTTGTGATGCAATTCGACAATATGTTTTCAATGCATCCATTACTCTAAAGTATTTTTTTTGTGTAATTTTGCAATTAATAGTTTAGGTAATTTAGGGTATTTGATACATATGAAAAAATACCTTAGAGCACTAGATGTACTTAAAAAAATACTTCTTATATGCACCAAAAAATAATTTAGGATGTCGGATACATTTCAAAAGATAAGTGTGTTGAGTGCACTACAAAATATTTTAAGATTTGGATATGCCTAAAAAATATTTTAGAGTGCTGCTTGTACCTTAATTTTTTTTTTTTTTTTTTAGGTTTTGGCTTGTCTAGAAAAGATTCATTGTCCGTATGTAGGAAGATATTTAAATTCAAATTTTATGATTAAATGGAACAATTGTTTAATAGCAGTTTTGATAATTTACCAATGTGTTGGACTACTGTTGGCAAAAAAAATTTTCACCAATATGTAATAGGTGAATATGTAACATTTCCTCCAAATATGTCTTATGTCAAAGAGTAAGATCAATATCCTGAATATGTCTTATATTAAGGATATGATGAAGTATTATTTTTAAGGAAATGATACTTGTTAGAAAAAATTTTATCCTATCCAATATTGTATTATATATACTCCTATAGTCTTTAATGTAAAATATATTTGAAGAGTTGACCTTAATCCTAAATCTAAAATAAAATTTATATATTTATCAATCCTTTTCTAATTTACCTGTATTGAAGCTTACTGAACAATAATAAAAAAAGATAAGGAATAAATGAATTAAAAAATATAATTAAGATATTTTAAAAAATATATGTTCTATTAACTAACTCAACTAATTTTTTTAATTTAATCACGTAAATATGTCTTACACAACAACAACGAGGAGTTACATCAAACAAGTTATTAGACAATCCAATATCTTGTACAGTGAGCAAACACAGGATATCATATCTTATATAGTGTCACATCAACTGTTGCATAATATTTAAATTCAAGGCTTTATCATGTCGGCTCATATCTTAGTAAAATCTTATAATACTAGATCTTATATTACAGAGTGCCAGCAAACAGCAGTCCCTACTCCCTAAATCTAATGGAATTGAGGTTTCTAATGTCTTCTAATGTTACTGTAGTGCCCTAATCTCTCAAAGGTTTATTATTCATTTTTTTTTATAATTATTAGATTCTCAAAAGTTTACAATTCAAAACTGCACAATATTACACATAAGAAAATATTAAAATTCCATTCATTTTATGTTTTATCTAATAAAAAACAAGAACAAATAGAGGAGGCACATTAGAGCTCAAATTTAACGTGTCAGTTAAAATCAAACTATGATTATGTAACAAAAAATCAAGCTATGATTCAAAAATAATATATTTCTCCCAAGACTACTAACCAACGACCTTCTGTTACTTACAGATATTTATATAGAACAAGGTCTTTAGTTAAAAATCATGCGCAACTTCTAGGCAGCTGAACCAATAAAATAAGAGGGATGCTAGAATCACAAATTTATACTTCACAGGGAAGAAATGGGGAAAATAAAAAAGAACTATTTCCATGTCATTGGTTTATGACAAAACGTTATTAGCCAAAACCCTATGCATTTTACGGGGATTTAACAGACGCGCTCGCCTGCTCAATAACAGAAACAAACATATAGTAAGCAACGAAGCATCTGTTCTAGTCAATGAACAACTACTAGGCACCACAACCAATAACAGTATATACTATTGATTTTTACTTTTTATGACAAAAACGTTGTGACTACTTTTTAGCCAAAAACAATATGCCAATATGGGGCGTGTATATATTTTAGTATTTTACCAGGGGCATGACCGACTGGCTCATCTGCTCAAGACACAGAAGAAGCCTTATCATAAGCACCACATCATCTGTTCCCAGTCAATGAACAGTTATAGTGTAAGCATTGACAACGAAACAAATAAGTACAAGGATTACCAGGTAAAAAGAATCCTTGCTTGATGAGATAGAAAAAGAATATAACCAAGTCTTTCTCTAGAGCATATGTCAGCCCACCTGATAAAGAGATATACATAAATTGTCTAGAGGCAGGCAATAAAGCAGCGCATGTTACCTTGAAGATTAATGGTGACCCACCACCCACTTCTTTCCCAAATCAATCCACCTCCGATGAGCTTGATTGCGTAAAAACCACAAAGACAGTTCTTTATGGTCTCTCCAGGGTTCAGACAGACCTTCTTGCCTAAATGTCAAATGGAATGGACCCTCACATACACTCACATTGATTTCTATTTCATGTTTGATGTCGAGATGGGACTTGCTTCTTCCCTAATCGCTTGAATCAGCCCACCAAACCTGTCACGCGTAGTCACAGTAAGGGAAATAAAGGTTACTTTGAAAATAAGGAAAAGAAAGTAGAAATGGTCAAGTCTAGTAGATCTTGAGAAAAGATGCAATCCATCAGGGGTGAAAAAGAGATTCAATCCAGGAACCTTTTAGATATCTTGATTGATTTGCAGTCATACTAGACTTATGAGGCATACAATATGGATCCAACAAGGACTTCGCATTGAGTGCTGCTCCCCAGCTTCACATGGCATATGTCTCTGACTCTTTCTAAGTGATGCTTCACACGTTAAGATAAGCCAACACATGGAAAAGCCTAACATGTTTACCTTATATATCATCAGGAAATCCTATCTCTTTACATAGCCTATTATCCTAATCAAAAGCAGCTAGCATGAGTTTTTTCCCCCGACTTGAAGAAACCGTACTTCATAGCAAGCAGGTCTCTGCTGCTTGAATGTTATATGTTGTGCATGGTGTCTGCTAACCTAAGCTACTGTAACGCACACAGCTCACAAGAAATTACAATTGCTTACAATGATTGATCTCTTGACAGAGATTGCCGGTAACAAATGGTCATAAATCATGATGCAACCAAATTATGTACTGCCACATGTCATTGGTTTTTCTATCGTTCTATCCACAGGGATGTCATAATTAGCTGGGATGCTGTATTTTAAATTCACTGACTTTTGTTGTTTACTTATACTGCATTAAGAAGGCATGTGTCTGAGGCCGATCATAAATTGGAAGTCTGTTTCGTAGAATGTGGAGGGAAAAGGACAGGTGGGGAAGAATAAGCCGTTTTTGCTGCTTGCATGATTGATGACAGGACAAGTTGGCACATTGGGAATTTAGGACACGTAGCCCTGAAGTCATATATATCAACATATGCCGAAGTAATTTCAGAGGACGCAGCTCCACTTTTCAGTTTCATCTTCAGCTCTGCCAGTTACAGATGTATTTTTAATTAATATCTGACGCAAGAGCAAGCAAAATGGAAAGAACAACAGTGATGAAGACCTTTCATGGGAACCTGATTCCTCCCAAGTCTCCTGCTCTGAGAGATGGAGATGCATCTTTCTCTTCTTATCTGAGGCCCGATGAGGCAACTAGTTGCCAACGACATCTCAACATTGGCCTTGGTGGATGTAGAGCCCATGATGATTCTGAGCTCAGTATATTCGATGCCCACAAGTATTTCAACGAAGCAACCAACAGTGACATACAAAGGGTAAGCATTAGCGGCAACAGTAGAGTATCTCCACTGGTTAATTTGAATGTCAAACACAATCCAGAGCGGGGTGATATTATTACAGAGCCCAGACGACACTCCTCTGCTTCATCTTTTGACGGCTATTCCCACATCAGGAACTACAGAGCTCGTTCTTTTCATGCTGCAACTCCAACAGCCTCCTCGGAAGCCAGTTGGAATAGCCAAACTGGTTTGCTCTCTCATCCTCCAGGAGCTATTTCAGTCTCTTTGAAGAATCCACCTCATTCCACTGATCCCAACAGGAAGTTGAGAGATTCATTGTGTAGGCTTTTTCGAAAAAAATGTCCTTGCAATGGTAAGAAATCCGTTGAAGTGAAGGAAAATCCATTAGAACACAAAACTCAAATGGCACAAACACCACCACCACCTCCACGTTTATCGCTCAGCCAAATAACCAAAGATTCTGTGAACCTCAAAAGGCAGGACCTAGATAGCCCCAATCTGAAGACGCCAATAGACAAGTTTACAATGAATATGGAGACGGTCACGGCAGCAGCTAACAATCCTGAAACCCAGAAGATTCCAATTCCTATCATACACAGCAGCAACTGGGTGGACCAGAGACCATTAGACAAGGAAATGTTTGTCGCCAAGTCTCAAAGATACCAAACAGCTGGAACTCGAGTTCCTGCAATTTTGCAGCCTCAACAATTCCTCGCCTCCGCCAGACCCTTCACCGATGGCTTCACTTTCCCTGTGTTAAAACCACAGTCAGCAATGCCCGCCACAGAATTACAGAACGTGAATGAGGTAGATGAAGATCCACCCCGGCAATCCTTGGAAGTTTTCCGACCTCCGGACATCGAACTCGACTCTGTTCCACGAAAGCCCAGCGACAGAATCCGCCAGAATTTCCCATTCCCCCCAAGCCCCAAGTCACGAATCATCGACGACGATGTAGCAAGTGATGCAAGCTCCGATCTGTTCGAAATAGAGAGCTTCTCCACCCCGACCACATCGACATGCCCAATCATGTATCGGCGAAGAGACTCCCTCGACGAAGTCACCACCTACGATTCAAAACGACTAGGCACCAACAACAACAACCACAACTACTTGTTCAGCAGGCGAAGCATGGATTCAACAACACCCACAATAACCGAATGCTACGAGCCTAGCGAGGCGAGCATCGACTGGAGCGTGACGACCGCAGAAGGATTCGACAGAGGAAGCGCAGTCAACTTCTCAGCGAGCGCATCGGAGATAGCAGACGACGCGAGCATCATGCACGGCGGAGGAGGGGAGGTTCACACGGCAGAGAAATGGATACGGAGAGGAACAACGGGAAACGGCTTGTCGTTGCTGAGCTGTCGGAACGAGAAGGCGGTGAGCGTAGGGCCACAACCGGTGAGGGCGATGGAGGCAGGAGAGGGGCAGAGAGGGACCACCAACTGTATAACGTCGTCGAGGCATGCGCATGTGAGTAGTAGGGTAGGCACTGTAAATAACGCACCGCATGGAAGCTCCCACACAGCTCGCATGTCTCTTCCCTACGCAACATAGCCATTTGATGAATGGGGTCATATTGCGATCTGATCTTGTCTGCAGTGAATTGCATTTGCATTGTCTATGGCTCTCGCTTGCAGACAAAACCATTCCCTCCCTTTGATCCCTTCTGCAATAAATGATCTTATATTATCATATCCACCTTCTTGCTCTGTTCCTTTCCCAGATTTCAATAATTGTGTAATTCTTGTTCCATTATTTGCTTAGTTTTCTATCACATCATCATAATTCGCTTATTTGGTTGTTACGTTGTGTTTGCATCATCCTATTAATAAATTCATACTGCAATCTCTTAAGTCGCTATAGAACCTGAATTTTAGGTTCTGTGCTCTTACGTGAAATTTGATGCAAGTTGATCATAATACAAGTATCTGACATGACAAGTGATGAACTGAAAGGCACTTAAAGCAAGGTTTGTTAGACGAGCATACTATCAGGTTTTTCTAGTACAAGACATGTGGAATAGATCATTTTCATTTTTTTTTTTACAAAATGTATGAAGAAAGTTATATAAGTAAGGTTGGTGTTTATAGATTTTGGTGAAGGAGGAATGAGTAAGGCATCGGTTTTGTAAATGAAGTGGCTAGTGCTTATTTGGAATAGCTTATTTTTGGACAATAAGTGTTTATAAATTGTGATTCGCGGTATACGAGGAAAGTATGTGAGAGGAGTTTTGTCTCGAATTACGTAATAAGTGCTTATTTGGGCAAAAATAAGCCCAACCAAACACTCATTAGAAAAAGAAGGAAGCAGTGTGTTGATATCCTTTTTCAATGGGTCACTGTAATCAGAATGGGCAAGAATGTTGTTGAGCAAATTTTTCATGCATGTGATGACGTTAATGTGTTTAAAGATGTAGAGAAAGTCAGGGTAAATAAGGACATCATCAGTAGTACACAGAAAATGTAAAAAAAGAAAGAAAGAAAAAAGAAAAAGACTTGTCTTTTACATGAAATTAATGTTACTTACGTTAGATTTCATGTGCAATCAATACAGGAAGTCTTGTCACTCTTAAGTAGAAATTAAGAGAGATAATTAAAATGTTTTAGAAAAACATATTATATTAACTAACTTTCTTAATATAATCAAGTTATGTAAATATGTCTTAATAGGATTGAAAAAGTATAATATATAATTAATATTCACAGCCACTAATTTAGTTTTAGCATGGATGTGAAATGAGAAAATTAAGTAAGAACTTACTGACATTAATTCATTGGCATGACTTAATCTGAACGAATAAACCCAACCAAATCTCGTATAAGATCTTAATTTAATTTGATTGGCCGATCTTATTATTACTTTATATCTCTTCTTTTTGACTTGAGCCGTGAGATTCGACTTCTAACAATCCTACAATACCTAATGATCAAAGCACATACAGACACATATATCAATCACGCCTTGTTAAAAAACTATTTGGGGAGAGACATCCTAACCACAAAATTTCAACCATGTTTAGTCGATTACTCATATATCTAATAATAGAATCTAGAAAAAATATTAGATCCTGGGTGTTTCCGATGTTACATCAATATATATATATATATAAATCGCACTTGTAAGAAAGTCCGATTGGGCATTATGTAGATACTCACAAGTCACACCATAGGAAGATAAATCTGGAAGCAGCTTTATGAAAGAAGGTAGAAGATAAATGTGAACGAAGAAAGACAAAACATGATGTTTATTAGGTCGGTACTGTTATATGAATGGACCCAAAATGTTTAATTGAAAGCATAATGCTAAGATACTTGCTTGACATAAAGACGACTGGGATTACACAATACGAGAGAAGAGGATTAGAAGTCAGCATCTGAGAAAATATAGAAATCGTCGGCAGAAAATTGAAACGAGAGAGCAGATAGAAATCAAATCAATGAAATATTATATCCACATAACACATTTATTTGGTAGTGAGTGTTATCATGCATAGTAACGCCCCACAAGTACAGCAAGAGGCTACAGAGCAGACAAACTACTGTACAAAAATTGGATTTGAGGCCACAGCATGCACGTGAGGGACATGTTGTCTAACTAAGAAGTGGCTGCAAATTTACGAGCGGCCAAACCAGAAACGGCATATGGGTCCATTGCGCCTAGTTTGGATCTCGCCGTTTACAAAGTGAAATAGCTGGTGATATATCAAAAAGAAGATAAACAAAGAGATGTTCAAATTTAGTATCTGATGAAGAATATTAATCTGGAATGGGGGAAAAATAAAGAAAGATGAGTGTAATCATAATAGGTGGATATAAATTCATGAATGAGTGAAGAGTATTCAACCCAACCATCAACGTCTTCATAGAGCAAAACGAAACAAAACTTGAATTGTTTCAGTGCTATGACGAATGATGAGACTGATGGTGAGAAGCACTGAATTTTTTTTTTTTTTTTGTTGGCCACCCGATTCACCGGAGTTTTACCCTGACTATATCCAAATCCGACTCGTTTCGCACACCTGGTTATGGTGGGAGAGTTTCCCAATAGAAGTTTTCTGCATACATAAGGTTTAAACCCGAAACCTTACTTAAACCGCTTACTACTTGGATCAACTCTAATTGGTGAGAAATTGGTGAGAAGCACTGACTTGCTGGGAAGGATCATGAGAACTGCTGCGAGTTTGTGGGCTAGCTAATTCTCTTCCTTTTTTCTGGGCTTTTTTGCGATGGTTGACCCGTAGGTGCACGTGGCCCATGGCTTTTTCCCCCATATTGTGAGTTGAATCTCGTAGGAGGGGTTACATGAGGCCTACCTAGTTCGCATTTAGCTAGATTTTTTAAGTATCTAGTTAGGAGTTCGATCTCTCTGATGGTATGTATGGAGCGGGTGTTATGACCAACACTAAAGTCCTTTCAGAAAGTCTATGATATGAGGGGATTAGTTACTGTTACCGGCGATGGATACTCTGAGCATATTAAAAAAATAATCGGTATTTGAATCTCCTTAGGTTTGAGCTGTTCGAGAATGTCAACCTGATAACCAAATAATGAATCAAGAGTTGCAATTAATGTACTGTTTAAAAACTTTATGTGCACCTTTGGCAATTGCCACGGCAGACTAAATCCTACGATTAAGGTCGGAGTAGTATTTATAATGGCCCATAAAAAGGATAAAAGTTTATAAGAATATATTAAATGTTATGAAAATAAAAAGAACACAAGAAACGTTTAGGATAAAGAAGGTGGATAAGATAAAAGAGAATTAGAGAGCAAAACAGGAGTGATTCTTATTCCATTCCTCATCACAAATATATGTACATGCCTCAATTTATAGAACCCTAATATTGAAGACTAACCCCATGAGTTACAATACATAAAGTGGTGAATTAAGCAACATAATTGTACTATTAAGTGTCATAAAGAATAAGTGTTAAAAAGACTTCAATTTGGGGGATTATAAGTTATAGTGTTATTCAATATGGATAGAAGGTAAAAAGCTTTATTCTTAAATATTATGGACATTTATACAATTGTAATATTTATAACATTGAAAGAGTTTTGTATTTATTAGTTGGACATTGAATTGAAGATATATTAAGTTGAGGGCTTGAGGCATGTCCTATCAATTAACTTGAGTCGTATTGACGAAAAGACAACCACATCCTATAATTTTTTTTTGTTAAAGTATACTTTTAGTTATTTAACTTTATAAAGTATAATTTTGATCTTATAATTCTAACATCGTTAATGTTGTTAACGGAAAATGCTGATGCAACAAACTCAAGTGATGACTATATAATTAAATGCTACTAATATTAAATTTAAAATATGTATCAATTGCAAAATATCTAAAAAACTAATGAAGCCTTCAAATATTAAAACAACGACTATATTAAAAAGCTGTAGTTTAGTAATTTAAATAGCAAAACCTCAATTTCATTTGTAGCAATTTGTTGGTTTATTTTAGCCTAATAATCTAAATATATTATATTAAAAATTAAAATTTAAATATGCTTCTTTAATTGCATAGTCATCACTTGAGTTTATTACGTCAATATTTTTTATTAGCAACATTAACGATATTAAAAATATAGGACAAATGGTATACTTTATAAAATCAAAAGATTAAAAATATACTCCACGTACAATTTAAAAGACTTCAAGTATATTTTAACTTTTTTTTTTCCAGACAGACAACCTATAGCTATATATAAAAGTCAACAATCTTATAGCTATATATAAAATTCAACAATCTTTCATGAAGTGCACCTTCCCACACAATACCAATTTGAATTCTCTGAATGAATACCAATTATGCTCCATCCAATCCTTTTATAAGACGTTATTAACCAAATTACATAGTTTAGAAAATCATTTAAAATTAGTTAAAATTAATAAATATGTTATGAATAAAGTTTTTCCTCTAATATACCTTTATTTTCAAGGGACCAAGTAAGAGAGAGAAATTAATTAATAATGAAAAAAATTATGAAAGAAAATGTTGTATTGGAAAAAAAACGAGGAGAGGAAATATAATTATTTAGTGGCAAAGAAGGTAAAAACACATTAAATATTTATCCAATCCCAAATAAAAATTTATAAAAAGGATTCAAGCAATTTGAATTTCATACTCTTATAAAAATGAGGGGAGGATGAACTTCAATTTAGAGTGAAAAGAATGAACCCAAAGAAAATTTATTTTTACTTATCGTTACAAAAATGAATTAATAAAAGAAAATTTATTTTTACTTATCGTTACAAAAATGAATTTATAAAAGAAAATTTATTTTACTTCTCTGTACAAAAATGATAATTTTCGCCTCTAAGGTTGACTTTCAAGATGATTTGATATCCAAGATGATCCCCTTATAATAATAAATCTGTATGACATCTAAGCCAGCCAAGTCATGCGATTATGTGGTTTCTCTCTCATTTCACTGTTCATATGAACAGTGACGGCTCAAACTCTTGTTTTGGGCTCCGTGCATAGAACACCAGCATATTTTTTTTATATCTTGTAGTTTTAAAATTTGAAATTCCCCCATATTTTACAATCCCTTCCCTCTCATCCATTTTTCGGCAACTGGATTCACGGGTGATGATCACAACGGCAGTGGCAGAGCGAGAGAGTGCCTGAGAGGAGATGGTGCCGGCTTCTAGTTGGACCTAACGGATGAAGTAGTGGGGGTGCTTCTGCAATTCTGGAAGAGACGGTGAAGATGGAGAGATGATGAAACTCTGATTCCCTCTATACTCTCGTTCCCAGATCGAGCGCCGACAACGCCGGAGAAAGAGGTAACACTGGTTCTGATATTAATGATACAGAACGTGTGTGATTCAGTTTCAATTCTCCTCTAATGCTCTGATACCATGAAGAGAAATATAAAGACTGAATTTAATTGTCTTAAACTGAGAGGATTTACATGATATTTATAGGAAAAAATATAGACAAAGTAAAAGTGATTAGCGGGAGAGTTGGTGAGATAAATTCAGAGTAATTGACTAAGAGAGATATGGAAGTCAGCAATATCATGCTTGCACTAAAAGAGCTTCTGACTTTTAACAATACGTCTTAATTTTTTTTTCAGATGTATTGGAAAGTTTTGGGGCTCAGTTGGATAGGACTCAAACTAATGGCTGCTTGTTAGATTTGATAACTCTTGATGTAGGTCCCTATTATTGAGATCATGATATCCAATTTTATAAATTATTCAGGAAAAAAATTGAGTTGCTTTAGTCAAATCATTCACCTGACTAATCCCCAAAATGTGACCTTCGCTTGTATTTAGTTGACAGAGCCGTCCACATGGGTTATCATGTGAAGGTAGATGAACATATAGGTTCACTAAATAGTGGTTGATAAATACATGGAAGACGGTAAGCTAATGAAAACATTATCTAGTCATCTTCACACACGTCTCTTTGCTTCTCTTATTCTCTCTGCTTACACTCTTCAACATCCATTAAAATCCCAAATTGGCCTTATAGAGAGTATTGGTGAAGGTAGACCAGTCTTTTCCTCATACAGAGATGGACCTTTTTTGGTCGGACTACTGCTACTTCAAGTATGTGTTAGCCATCAACCTCATTGTCTTTGATGAGCAGATATAGCTCTACCTTGATTTTTGTAGTTAATGTTGCCTTTTTTCTTTTTTATCACTTCCTAGCTTTTGTTTTATGTAAGCTTGTGCGACATTAATTCTAGTATGTCTTCAATGAACATAGATGGTTTATCATAAGGTGCATCATGAATTACAAAAACAAAAATCAGGAAACTATGTAGCTTATAACTACCAGGATTTTGGCTCCTCCATGGTGAAAGTGCGGTGCAGGCATGGGAAGGCTACATCATGTGAATACTTTTTTGAACCTGGTGATTATTGTATATAATGGCATTAGTTCAGAGGGAGGGAGGCCATAGTGGGGAGGTAGCTATGAGTAGTGTTTTTCTTCTTCCTATATCCTCTTAGTGATTTGTGGTGATATTTATTGTGTTTTGTTTTTTTGCCTTTTCCTCTTTGTTTAGATAAGGTGTCTATTGTCAGGATTATGATGCCTACATCGAATGAGATGCTACCTGTCAGGATGGAGGTGCTTGTGAGAGCCAGGAAGGTTTGATTGCTGAGTTCTTTGGCCAGTTATGGTAGCTTAGCTAATCTTTTGGGATGGAACACAATTATGCTTAACTTTCCAAAAGATTCTATTTGTTTAGTGCTTATTTTGTTAAGTATGTTGTAGTTTCTTGACAATGGTGTTGATGGTGGTGATGGTCTTGAATGACCAATTTGTTTGTGTAATAGATGACTTCCTATAGTTTGGAAGTCTATATGTAAGAGAACTCCTGGAATAATTTTGTCAGTTTAATCGCATGTAGTTCTATTCGCTACTCAGATTTCAATTATCAGCATATAAAATGGGGTTTTATGTAAAGCAATCAATTGAAACTTATCCTAAAAGAAACAGAATGTAGTCTAACCATTTGTTTCTTAGCATGTGGATTTAGTTGTAATTCTACAATATGAGCAAGCAGTTGAAAATTATCCCAAAAAAAACATTATGCAGCAGGTGGATTCATCTATAATTATGCATAAAGTCATTGTCAAAAAATACATATCAGATTCATGTTTATTTTAAGATTAATTATAGTCCAGATTTTCACATGGTGCCATACAAAATAAGATGGTTAACATCACTGAGAAGGTGGTTTTCTATCTCAGCCATGTGATTTGGTCATGTACTTCATCTCCTTCATTCACATCAGTTTCAGCGTCCATATTATCACATGGTGCCATACAAAGTAAGATGGCTAACCTCCGTAACTAATGCGCATCCGCTTATTTGCATAGACTGCATTCATATATTTGGGTAACACAAACATTAGTGACAAAAGCCGAATAATTGTTTACATGAGTTAGTTTCACTATTTCCCCTATAAAATCTGTATTTCTCTACAAAAAAAAAATCCAGAAGCTCAAATCTAACTTAAGGAGTTAACTTATGATAGTTGGAGTATGTCAAGGTAATTTATTAGTTTCGTTTTCCTCATTGATGATGTATTATTTATTGAAGTTAGTCCATATATTTGAACCAGTACTGGATGAACGTCTGTTTATTGGAAAGAAGTATTGAAGGATTCTTTTAACATACTATTGGTCAAAGAAAGTTGGGAGAATGCTGAAAAATACTTTAGAAGCAAATTAATTGCTGATTACTACCAAGCGTGCAAGGGATCTTCCGTTTTGTGCAAATCATCTTCCGTGTGTGTAAAAGTCTTCCGTATAAATGTGCAAGCAATCTTCCGTTATGTACAAAACATCTTCCGTTATGTGCAATGGTATCATTCAGCAATTAATTTGCCAAAAAGATATTTATTAGCAATTCTCCCAAGAAAGTTCCCCGCGGTTTTTTCTTGATAATGATGATCTTTTGAGTGTGGCAGGTTTAGTCAGACACTAGACTTGACAGCAAAATCTAAAGGATTTCATATCAATCTTTTTTTTAAAATGAATTCAAATGACATAACACGTTTCATGTGTTAAGTGGCGGTGGTAAAGTTATGCAATACTAAATCTAATGCTTATAGGATTTCTGTGGGGTGTAGAACTTCATTGGTCCAGTTAATGCTTTGCTGTGATGCATGGCAGCATGGTCCAATTGGTGGGTTCATTTGTAGACATACAATATATCAGTTTTAAAAAAGACTCAGCAGAAGTAGACTTGCTTTTAAGAATAACTTAAATAACTTACTAATTTAAAATCTTAATTTACCTCCAATGCCGGGAATCGCATCAGCTTGAGGTTCAATATTCTCGTATAGGCACATCAAATTTAGGTTCCAGGTTATGCCTTGGGGTCTTAGAAAAGAAAGTAATTCATTAGACGTACACATCCACTCATCTACATAGATAAAATCGGAGATCAAAAAATTAGTGATAATCCTAAGGATCTCGTGGCAATCTTTTTTTCTTGCATGGATGTCATGATACGTAGTGTTTTTCCATGTTTGCAAATGTAGAACCATTAGTTTTTAAATTTATCTCTCGTGTAAATAATCACTTCTCTATTCAAATGTTTTTTTTTCCATATTGCAATCCTAAATCCAATGGGTCTAGGTTTAATTTAGGATGTAAAAGTTTATTGGTCCTATTAACGCTATTTTGTCATTCAAGAAATAATGAACCAGAACATAGCAGTCAAAAACGACCACGGCCAGTTCTTTGATTAATATGTTGGGTACCTATGTTTTCTTATGGAAAGTTTTGGTGGTGGTGGCCAGTTCATTTTGGGGATGAGTTTTTTGATGGAAAGTTTTGGTGGCTATTATAGATTCAGGGACAAAGAAGATTTGACAATGAATAAGGGAGGTAAATGGATGTTTTCATATATATATATATATATATATATATATATTCATTTAGTTGGCTTCTAATGAGACAATGCGTGTTTTGAACTTTATATCTATGAGAAATCCTTCAATACTTGCAGAAGTTTAATCATTGGATAAAAATTATGCCTAAGCGATGGAAATTAAATGAGGCCTTAGTGAAACAGTATGCACCTGGCTGGTTCATCTCTAATAATGCAGTAGACGTATGTAAAAACAAGGCCCAAGGATAAGACTTAGTTTAAAAATAACTTGATAACTTAATTGGATATGGCTTCTTTTCTTTTCTTTTTTCCTTGTCCCCTGCCAACCTTTTCCCTCTTCATGACTATTGGATTGAAATATAATAGTTCGCATTTAATATTTTATAAAAATATTATTACAAAGGAAAGAAAGATGTGAAGGAAATGGAGAAACAGATGAAAAAGAAATATTAAATGTGAACTAATAGATTTTGATCAACTGTTGCATTCACATGAACTGAGAGCACATTTATGCTCATTGCTTTGTGAGTAAAAGTGTGCTCATCACCCATCTTCACTATTAGATTGATTTTGAATGGTACATATTTAATTTAATTTAATCTTTATATTTGAAATAATTTTTTTTATTGTATGTGGAATTAAAAATAAAGATAATCTTATAACTATCACATCTCATAAAAATAAATTTATCATTTAAAAAATCACAAATTAAAAAATTTTAAATTTAGACTGTTCAGATCAAAATTTAAATGGTTAAGATCTTATCACAATAATGAGAAATTAATTACTCATCATTGTAATGAGCATGGAATGCAGACTTCACATGAGTTTCAGCTTCTTTTTTTTTTAAATTACAATGACAAGCATTACACTTGAAAATTAACTACATACTGCAAAGATAATTCTGCAAAAAAATGGTAATTCTCCTCCTTTGCAGTTTTCACATCATAATTCTGCAAAGATAATTTTTTGTTAAACTTTATATGTGAGGGGAAAGGTTGGTCAAAGTTATTTACTTAGAATGCAATTGAAAATTTTCAGGGATGTTGTACGTATATACTGTAACAACTCATGGCCTTTTTCTATTTCTGTATAAAATGATCCAGACTTTCTATTACCATGAGTGAGAGTTTATGGTATATATAAGTGATCTAGTGTTCTTATATAAAAATAACCCAACGTAGACAATAAAATCAGAAGGATTCAAGATTTGTAAAATGATCGACTTATTCTTATTTACCATGAAGTATACAATATACAGTGTAGTAGTAGCTTTTAAAATATGGATTAATCGTTTGGAATTATTGTTTGGTTAGGTTAATATTAAAATTATTCATTTAATTACTTCAGAAGAAATTTTTATATATTGGTATATTAAATGTTAAAAATGTAAAATAAATATCAAAACTATTCATTTAATATTAAAATTCTGGCCAGCTAATATTAAAAATTTTGATTCCAATATGCAACGTTGGAGTATATCACTCATAACTCCTTAGTCTTTGAACCTATTAATTATTAGGAGTATCAATAGCGTACTCCCAAACAGATGGTGTTTTTTATGATGGTCTCTTACGTGTGATTGTGTTTTTAACAATTTAAAAATTACATGCATTCCACGCGATACGCGTGGAGAGTCAATGCTCGTTGTTCATAAATAAATGAGAAAATGATCGAATGATAGCTCCCACATTAATTCACCATCGACCAACAAATCTCCTCCAGCAAATTATAAAATGAGAATTACCCATCGAAGACAAAACTGAGAAGCAAGAGCTGACTATATTGCAGGTGACACTTGTTTGGCATCATGTTTTTCTTCTGGAATCACCCAATATTATGAACGGCACGGATTACACTTCTGTCCTCTGGATTCGTCATTGCAACACGGGGCATGTGACCACTGATCCAGAGAGTCAAAGGGCGGATTCTCAGTTCATCACTTTCTCCCGCGAATGGAGGATGACAAAAGGAAAGGGGCTGCCTGATGCTCTATTTCACTAAGAAACGGGAAGTTGTTGAAGAAGCAGCCGGAGAAACAGAATGTGGATGAAGGTGTTATTGGCAACAGTTATTTTAGCAGTGGCTAATTCTGCTTCTGCCGATGATTCTCTTAACAGAGACGACTTCCCACCAGACTTCATCTTCGGCGCCGCAACCTCTGCTTTTCAGGTTCTTCTTCTTCTTCTTCTTCCTCCTCCTCCTCCTACTATTGTGATTCGCTGTGTGCGCGCTTTTTCTGAGTTTGAATGTGGATGATATCGAAAGGTTGAAGGTGCAGCAGATGAAGATGGGAGAACGCCCAGTATACTTGATGCCCTAGCCCTTAACGGTATGGTACAATTTATCATACTTAACCAGCATTAGAGTGGGTTTGGATTACTTTCTGTAAGTGTTTGGATAACAATAAAAAAGAATTTTTGGAGTTAAAACCATGTTCCAGGAAAAAATTATTCAAACACTTTCTCTAAAACTATGGTTTGGGTTAAGTTATCCAAACACTATTAAATTTTGCATAACCATGATTTTGACTGAAAATCATAGTTTGGGCTTCAAAATCATGGTGTTCCTGTAAGCTTTTTTTTTTTTTCCTTCAGAAGTTATTTTACAGGTATGTTTGAATTAACTTTTAGAGAATAGTTTTTAGAGAAAAAGTGATTTGAGATAATAGATTTTGTAAAATAACTTCTAAAAAGGTTAAAAAAAAATAGCTTCTAAAAATATCATGATTTTGAACCTCTAAACTATAGTTTTTAATTAAAACTATACTTCTACAGAATTTGATAGTGTTTAGGTACCTTAACCCAAATCATAATTTTAAAGAAAAAAATGCTTTTGCCCTTTTTTTTTAAATGTTTGGATAATTTTTTTTCCCCAAACCATGATTTTGACTTTTGACTCCAAAAATGCTTCTTTTTTTTTTTATAGTAAAAAGTTTAGGTAGATTCGGCACCAGTCCCCTACCAAGGTCAGGGCACGGCCCTAGGGCTCTTCGAGCACTTACAAGGGACTTACGAGATCGCCTATCAATGAGGTTTCCCCATCGGTCAGAGGGTTCGAACACACTCTCCAAAAATGCTTTTTGATTGTCATCCAAACACACACTTCTACTCACTACGCCGGATTTCATATATTCATGTTTTACTTAATGTTTATTTCTAGAGCTTCCATTGTTTTTTAGGTCTTGTAATTGGTATGTATGTTACTTTAGTCTTCCTTGAAAACCCCAAAGAAACAAACAAAATGTTGTTGAATCTCCAATTGCATAATATTTCCAGAGATCAAGACCAGAGGATATGGAGACAGAACATGCGACCAATATCACAAGTACAAGGTTCGTAAATGTGGCAAATGCAACGATCACTTGTGGAATGATTAAGGGTGTGTTTGTTTCAGCTTATTAGACAGAAATAAGCCCGTTTTTGGGCAATAAGCCCAAATAAAAACGTTTTACGTTTTTACAGTGTTTGGTTCAGCTTATTTTAATTGTATCACGGGTAGAATAAGCTACTTATTAAATAAGCTCCTCACTACAGCTTTTCTATTAAGTCACTTTTATTACGCGAGTCGAGATAAAACTCATCTCACATACTTACCTCGTATACCGTAAATTACGATTTATAAGCACTTATTGTCCAAAAATAAATCGCTCATTTAAACATAAATCACATTACAAAAACTGACTTTTCTATTAAGTCATTTTTAATAAGTCAGAATCATAATAAGTTATTTTTCCTACCGCTATCCCAAAACACACTAATACTGGTTCATTTTGTGATACTCCCTTCTTTCTTTAATGTGATATTTTTTTTTATAAAAAACACCCCGATTATCTTTCTTAATTCCCTCCATCTCTCCCATTCATTATTATTGAGGGATCATCAATAAGGATAAATTAAGAAAAGATTGATAACTATAAGAATAGTTCTTATATTTAAGACCAATATAAAGTCCTCAATTCAATTCTATATTAAGAATCAGAGGGAGTATTTTTTATTAAAGCCATGCACATATCTTCTTTGACTTGATTTGACTCGTTGCAGGAAGATGTGAAACTCATGGCTAACATGGGGTTAAATGCATACAGATTTTCCATATCGTGGTCAAGACTTATTCCAAGTTACGTCCTCATTAAACTGTTAACTTCTAATACTGCTTCGTATTTGGAGTAATCTGACCATCTTGTCTCATATTCATGTATTTAGCAGATGGAAAAGGAGCAGTCAATCCCAAAGGACTTGAGTATTACAACAACCTTATCAATGAGCTCATAAGCCATGGTGATTACTTGTAAACATTATATATTTCAACCTCTAACAAGCTCTTCCCCAAATACAAATTTTTTAAGCCAGTTTCAAACTTTTTAAAGATTAACAAAAGTTCTCAAATGTAGATATCCAGCCACATGTTACGTTGCATCATAGTGACCTACCACAAGCATTGGAAGATGAGTATGGGGGATGGCTTAGTCGTAGAGCAGTGTAAGACAACTTGTGCCACCTACCTTGCTTAGTTATACAAAACCAAATCACTTTTGAGCTGTGAGAAACATATCTATGCGTCTGCATACTGTTTTGCAGGAGAGACTTCGAAACATATGCGAATGTGTGCTTCAAAGAATTTGGTGACAGAGTTAAACATTGGACCACGATGAACGAGGCAAATATATTCGTGTTCTGCGGTTATGGTTTGGGAATTCTGCCACCTCATCGATGTTCATCTTCCTTTATAGTCCCCTGCTCCAAGGGCAATTCTTCAACTGAGCCATATCTAGCAGCACATAATATGTTGCTAGCACATGCATCAGCTGCTGCCTTGTACAGGAGAAAGTATCAGGTTAATTACCACCCTCTTTAAATTCCAAGAGTGAAGGACAATGATTTAGATCACCATCACAGTAATAATCGTTTTATTTTAAATGCAGGAACAACAACGTGGATTTGTGGGGATTAATACCCTCACTATGAATTTTTCCCCTCTAACAGATACTACCGAAGATGTAAGTGCCACTCAAAGGGCTCAAGACTTCAATCTGGGTTGGTAAGCAGTAATACATGATTGCCCTTTAATATTGATATATTACATTTGTTCCTTAATGTAATATCTAGTTTATAATTTAATTTGAACTGTGAATTACAAACTAAATCTTATATTAAGTATCGGAGATAGTATTAAATTTGTAAGTCTGTAACAGTATTGATGTGGTTATGATGTTGCAGGATTTTGAATCCCATAATGTTTGGTGAGTATCCTGAGACACTTAAAAGAAGCGCAGGCTGGAAGCTTCCTTCCTTTACTAAAGCAGAATCAAATATGGTGAAGGGCTCAATTGACTTCCTAGGAATAAATTTTTACTACACATGTTATGTGAAAAACAACCCCAGCAGCTCACAAATAGGGGAAAGAGACATTCTGGCAGATTTGGCTTTCTCATTTTCCTGTACGCTGTTCTAAGCTGTTTTAATTTTCTGCTTCACAAACGCAACTTTTATTTCATCAAATCCTAACTGTTCAACTACTTAATTTTATTTGTGCTTGTAACAGGTTATGTGAATGATACATTTGCCATTAAGGTAAGCACTGAAATGAGGTTTCGCTCCTCTTGTTTTAATGATGGAGCTTAAGTTTTCCGCCACTAACTAAGTGTTTGGATTAGATTCCGGTTAAACCCTGGGGATTGAAAAGCTTGCTGGAGTTATTGAAGAACACTTATGGCGATTTGCCAATTTACATCCATGAAAATGGTTTCCTTCTCCCTCTGTCTCAGTCTACTTCTCCCCTAACAAAATTAACCTTCCTCCATTGTCAAGTGAGGCACAGCGGTAACCAAGTCTTTTGAACTTCGCAGGTCAACAAACACTAAGGGAATCATCATTGGATGACTGGCCAAGGGTCATCTACTTGCATGAATACATAAAGAGTGTGCTTGATTCACTCAGGTAACATGATCTTCTTTTTCTCAACTTCACTTCCAATGAACGTGATATCTCAGGACTGTCAACGGATTGTTCCTGACCTTTTCTTTATTTTTGACACATTGAAAACGCTCAGGACTGTTAACGTGAGAGGCTATTTTGTATGGTCTCTTTTAGATTTGTTTGAGATCCTAACTGGATATCAAACCAGTTATGGTCTATATTATATAGATCTGAACGATCCTAATTTGAAGAGGCAGCCTAAACTATCATCTAAATGGTACTCCGAGTTTCTGCATAAGAGGAGTATGAATCCAAAGATCACTACAGAACTTGAGAAGAGTGCATCTGTGCCCTCTGCTGCTGCATAGAGTCACTCAAGACCAAATATGGGAGGCTTAAATCCCTAGTGCTGTAACTTTTTAATATTATCATTCACGGTAGACTTAATAGTGAAATGATTAATTATTATATTCTATTTAATTTGCCGATTTTTGAATGATATAATACAATCTTAGTTGAATAGTAGGACTCGATCTCGAATGCTTAAGCTTTATTTCTTGGGCTTTGTTTTTTTTAATTAATTTAAACAAAGTTCATGGAGCTTGATGATGCTAGTACTGACAAGCCATCTAAACGTTGCCGGCAAAAAAGAATAATGTGTAAATGAGTATGAACTAACAGATATTTTTTGTTAAAAAGAGGGGACGGGGAGGGACACGACAAAACCGGGGGGATTAGATGAGGTAAACGGAAGACATGTATCGAACAATAGAAATTATTCATATCTATAAATGTTTTGTATTTATTTTATATATTTTCTCTAAATTTAATTATTAGCATAAAATTAATTTTTATAAAAATTTACTCATATTTTTTCTATTTTGCAGAAAATAAAATAGACTCACTTTTTTTTATTGTTTCAAATATAGCACCCCAATTCTTTTTATAAGCTCAGTTTACATAATTTTCACATACCTAAATGAGTTAAAAGGCAGCCCAGTGTACCAAGTGTGGGTTGGGGAGGCACTTGTCACGTAACATCCTGATTTTTATTTGTAGGGTTTAATTAAAATTAGAGTAAAATACTCAAACCTCCCTTACATATTATCTTAACTATACTGACTTCTCCTTTATATTGAAAACATACAATTAAGTCCAGACTGTTAACACTGTTAAGAATATTCTACCAAAATATATTTTAATTAAAATTTTTATTAAAATAAATTTTATTTACTAATTTACCCTTCATGATAGTAAATCTTTATTTTTAGCAAAAATTGTTATAAATAATTTAAGAGTTTTCTCATTTTTTGGCCTTAATTTTATTTTTTTCCTTTTTTAAATATATATGTTTAATATTTTTATCTTATTCGGATATTAGTTTATTTAATTAATTTAATGTAGATATAAAAAAATTGATTGAAATACTGATTAGTTTTTTTTAACAAATATATACAAAGTTAATATATATTATAAATTTAAATATTTTACATGCTCTCTCCAACTTAATCATTTTATACTCTATGATGAAATAAAATATTTTTTAAATATATTTTTATCCAGTTAAAATAAATATAAATAAGTTTTAATATATGTGAACGAAAAAATTATAAATTTTATAATATAATCAAAATTAATAAATTTTATAACACTATCTATTATAATTTTTTGGTTGTGTTTTGACAAATAGAAATGTTTAAATAATTTATTTTGTTAAATGGGGTATTTGGGTCAAAATTTAAGTTTAAGAGTCATATTTAATGGTTAACTAAAGATTGGATGGATAAAAATGAAATTTTAAAAGTACACGGAGAGGTTTATGTAGCATACATTTTCATTTTAAGAAAGTTTATATGGTTTTTAAAATAAAGAGGAGATTTATATAATTTAGATAAATAAACAGGTAGTTAATATATTTAGACTAGGTCTCGAGTCAGCCTGATCAGTTCATTCTAGGTTTTAATACTATGATATATATACCCACCCATCTTGTCAAGCTACAATATTACTGCAGCATACGAGGGAAGAGCCCAGTGAGTTTGAGGAAGCTGTAGTGCTTCATTTCAAGCTCTAGGGTTCTTCATTTAAAATTAAAGAAAATAGTTAGGATATTTTAAAATATATATGTTATGTTAATTAGTTTAATTAATTTTATTAATCTAATAAAATTAGATAAATAAGTCACTCTAGAGAGTAGTAAATATGTCATAAATAAACTGTTTTTTCAGTATATCTTTATTTATAAGGAGTCAAATAAAAGAAAAAAATAGGGTAATAATAAGAAAAACCGTAAAATAGAATGTGTCATGAGAAAAAGATGAGGAGAGAGAATAAAATTAATTAGTTAAAACAATAAAAACACAGATATTAAGAACAATTCAAATAGGATTTTATAAAAATGACAAAAATAATATAAACTCTAGGCTCCTGTTAAAATGGCTTGAAGGAGTCATCCGCGGAGTGAAAAGAATGACCACACATAAAATACGAGCTCCTCTGCCACTCCATAGTCCATAGAACCCATATATGGCAAATTTCAAAAAGAAACTTTATTTTACTTCTCGTTAAAAAAATGATATTTTTCGCCTTTGATGTTGACGTTCACGATGATTGACGTCCCAGGCTACGAGAAACATAGGCCGAGAAATGGGAAGCCCGTTCTTTGAGACTTTGTTCATAAATGAGTAAATGGCCTAATGAGTGCTCCAACACTATCGACGAACAAATCTCTTCCACGAGTATCTTTACGCTGACAATTGGATCTTCTGAAACTGAACAGCGCGTGATTTTTTTTTCTTCCAAAAAAAAGAAATTCTCCAGAAAGGAGGAAATACATGGGACGGGACCCCTGTTAAAGATTCCTATTTTCAATTCATCACACTTTCCAGCTACTGGAGGATGATAAAAGGAAAGGCGCTGCCTGATATTTCTCGAAGAAACCGGAAGTTGTGGAAGAAGCAACAGGAGAAAAAGAATGTGGATGAAGGTGTTATTGGCAACAGTTATGTTAGCAGTGGCTAATTCTGCTTCTGCCGATGATTCTCTTAACAGAGATGACTTCCCACCTGACTTCGTCTTCGGCGCCGCAACCTCTGCTTTTCAGGTTCTTCTTCTTCCTCCTCCTCGTCCACCTATTGTGATTCGCTGTGTGCGCTCTTTTTCTGAATTCGAATGTGGATGATATCGAAAGGTTGAAGGTGCAGCAGATGAAGATGGGAGAACGCCCAGTATACTTGATGCCCTAGCCCTCGACGGTACAGTACAATTTATCATACTTAACCATTCTCTAGCATTTACCCCACTACACACTACACAGGATTTCATATATTCATGTTTTAATGTTTATTTCTGGAGCTTCCATTGTTACTATGCATGCTACCACTTTCCTGACGATCATGTTCCACATACCGCTTTTTTTCCGTGTAATTGGTATTTGTGTTACTCGAGTCTTCCTTGTAATCCCAAAACCGGAAAAAAAGAAAGAAAGAAAGAAAGAGAGCAAAAAGTTGCTGAATCTTCGTTTAAATAATATTTCCAGAGAACAGGACCAGAGGATGTGGAGACAGAACATGCGACCAATATTACAAGTATAAGGTTCGTAGATGTGGCAAATGCAACGATCACTTGGGGAATGATATTCATTTTATGATATGATTATCCTTTCTTCCTTTCTTTACTAACGTCACGCACATATTCTTCGACTTGTTGCAGGAAGATGTGAGACTCATGGCTAACATGGGGTTAAATGCATACAGATTTTCCATATCGTGGTCAAGACTTATTCCAAGTTACGGCCTCATTAAACCGTTAACTTATTTTCCTGCTTCGTGGTTTGAGTAATCTGATGATCTTGTCTCATGAATTTCGTAGATGGAAAAGGAGCAGTCAATCCCAATGGACTTGAGTATTACAACAACCTTATCAATGAGCTCATAAGCCATGGTGATTACCTGTAAACATTATATATTCACTTCCGCATATACACATTTTTTAAGCTTGTTTCAAACTTCTTAAAGATTAACAGAAGTTTTCAAATGTAGATATCCAGCCACATGTCACGTTGCATCATAATGACCTACCGCAAGCACTGGAAGATGAGTATGGGGGATGGCTTAGTCGTAGAGCAGTGTAAGACAACTTGTGCCACCTTCCTTGCTTTGTTATACAAAACAAAAATCAATTTGAGTTATGAGAAACATATTTATTGAATGCATACTGCTTTACAGGAAAGACTTTGGAGCATATGCGAATGTGTGCTTCAAAGAATTTGGTGACAGAGCTAAACATTGGACCACAATGAACGAGGCAAATATATTCGTGTTCGGCGGTTATGATTTGGGAGCTATTCCACCTGATCGATGTTCATCTTCCTTTATAGCCAACTGCTCCAAGGGCAATTCTTCAACTGAGCCATATCTAGCAGCCCATAATATGTTGCTAGCACATGTATCAGCTGTTGCATTGTATAGGAGAAAGTATCAGGTTATCACCTTTTATAAATTCCAGGAGTGAACGACAACGATTTAACTAGATCACCGTCTTAGTAATAATCCTTTTCTATTAAATGCAGGAGCAACAACGTGGATTTATAGGGATTAATATCTACACTCTGAATTTTTCTCCTCTAACGAATACTACCGAAGATGTAAGTGCCACTCAAAGGGCTCAAGACTTCAATCTGGGTTGGTAAGCAGTAATTTCATGCTCACTCTTTCATATTTGCATACTAAATTTGTAAGTCTGTTATGGTTATTGATGTGGTTGTGATGTTGCAGGTTTCTGAATCCCATAATGTTTGATGAGTATCCAGAGACACTTGAAAGAAGGGCAGGCTGGAAGCTTCCTTCCTTTACTGAAGCTGAATCGAATATGGTGAAGGGCTCAATTGACTTCCTAGGGATAAATTTTTACGTCACATGTAATGTGAAAAACAAACCCAGCTGCTCCGAAATGGGGGGAAGAGACATTCTGGCAGATTTGGCTTTCTCATTTTTCTGTACGCTGTTCTAAGTTGTTTTCTGCTTTACAATCGCAACTTCTATTTCATGAAATCCTAACTATTCAACTACTTAATTTTATTTGTGCTTGTAACAGGTTATGGGAATGATACATTTGCCATTGAGATAAGCATTGAAATGAGGTTTCGTTCCTCTTGTTTCAATGATGGAGCTTAAGTTTTCCGCCACTAAGTGTTTGGATTAGATTCCAGTTAAACCCTGGGGATTGAAAAGCTTGCTGGAGTTATTGAAGAACACTTGCGGCGATTTGCCAATTTACATCCATGAAAATGGTTTCCTTCTCCCTGTCTCAGTCTACGTTTCCCTTAACAAAATTAACCTTCCTCCATTGTCTTTTGAACTTCACAGGTCAACAAACACAAAGGGAATCATCATTGGATGACTGGCCAAGAGTCTACTTGCATGAATACATAAAGAATGTGCTTGATTCACTGAGGTAACATGATCTTCTTCTTCTGAACTTCACTTCCAAAGAACGTGATATCTCAGGACTGTTAATGGATTTTTCCTGCCCTTTTTATTTTTGACACATTGAAAGGAACGGATTGAAAGTGAGAGGCTATTTTGTGTGGTCCCTTTTGGATTTGTTCGAGATGGTAACGGGATATGTAACCAGTTATGGTCTATACTACATAGATCTGAACGATCCTAATTTGAAGAGGCAACCTAAACTATCAGCTAAATGGTATTCCGAGTTTCTGCATAAGAGGAGTATGAATCCAAAAAATCACTACAGAACTCGAGAAGAGTGCATCTATGCTATCTGCTGCTGCATAGAGTCACTTAGGACCAAGAATGGAGAGGCTTGAAACTCGGGAACCAATCATCCTCCTCAGTGTTGTTACTTTTTAATGTTATCATTCATGGTGGAATTAATAAAGTGACATGATATATTATTATATCTTAGTCGGATAATAGGACTCAATCTCAAATGCTTAATCTTATTTTCTTGGGATTCGTTTTTTTACTAATTTAAACACAGTTCATGGAGTTTTATGATGCTAGTACTAATAAGCCATCTAAACGTTCCCAGCAGAACAGAATAATGTAGATATGAATATGAACGACAGATATATTATGTTGAAAACAGGGGATGGGGGGGACAGCACAAAACAGAGGGATTAGATAAGATAAACAAAAGACATGTATCGAACACTGGAAGTTATTCTAATTGCCAGAGGGAAAAAAAAGGAAAAGATTATGTTTTCACTGAAAATGATTCATGAAACAAAATCCTATGCTGGTGGTGACTTAATCTCTCGGTGGCTAAATCAAATTGACGCAAACTCTTGGCTCCTCCGTAATATGTACCAATTCCTCTGTCTCTTTTTTGTAATTGCTGCGCCGTCTGATAATCGAACTTGAAGCATCTTCAGAGATTATAGGATAAGCAGAGGAAACAGGGGAGTCCCAGATTTCATTTTCTCGGCGCATATATAGCCACAAAAGAAGTACAATAGAAGCCATGGCAAGTATAACATAAAGCTTACATGTCCTATGTTCCGCTTTAATAGGTCATTGCATAAGCCGTTATATAAGTAAACAATTAATTATTTTTCTGGGAAGTTAGGAAAATAAAGAAAACGTTGATAGTGTTGCCTCGTAGCCGGTTTCTTTTTTGTTGTTATAAACGCATACATCGTGCAAGTCATAGTGGTTGATGAGCTGAAATTTCATCCTTATTCAACGTCCTAGATTCAAGTCATCTAATGGTCTTTATTAAACTAACGTGTTAGTAACATCGATGACAAAACGATCACTATGTTTTGTGCCTTTCGCTGGTTTCATTATTATTGCTCTAAATGCATATATTATGTTGCCGAAAGTAGTTGAAAAACTAGAGCATTTGTTTAGAATAACGATTGAAACTTTTAAAAACAGTTTTTTAATCGTGATTTACGGTATACAAAGTAAGTATATAAAAAGAATTTTGCCTCGATTTACAAGAATAAGCATTTTTAGGGCCCTAGACGTGATCCTAGACAAGCACTTAGACTTATAAGCTATCGCCATTTATAAGATGAACACCTAACAACCTGCCACTGTAGGGTGTCGAATAAAGAACAAAGGAAGGCCATCAACAACGAAATCACTTTAGTTTTTTTAGATCAAGTTCAAATAACAGCACAATCATATTAATACTGGTCATTTAACTCCATTAATTCAAGTAACTTATCACAACTCAGTGGTGGCTGGTTTCTTGAACCCTTTATTTATAGAGAGAGCATAAAAGCACATATGACCAGGAGTATTACTACCAAACCATGGCTCACTATGAATCATTTCCCACATCTTAGCCAGGAGGCCAGTTCATCTGTCGTCCGCCAAGAAGATGCACATGAATGTGATAAACTGATTGACCTGCCAAAAATAAAATTTCAACTCAGATTTGAAAATTACACATTAAAAGGAAGCTTGTGTGCGCGGGTGTGTCTACTGAGAGCAAAACTGATCAACTTAAACATATTGACGTAGAGAAGGACACTCACATCCCTTTGGCCCATCATTAATGACGATTCTAAAGCCATCATCAAGGCCTTCTTGCTTGGCAATCAGCTTCGCAGTGTATAGAAGCCGGCCAAGAATCTCACAGTGTCTCTCCTCAGCCTGGAGAACATTAAAGTCCAAAACCACAAATGTTTCCAAGTTAAAATGCTGATGTTGGTGATGGTTTTGCAAAACTAAATGCGAACCCAGCAATTGTCACCTAACATTTACACCCCACATCCACAAAGATTAGCGGGGATCCAAAAGCATGTACTCATCATAAAAACATGATCACAGGAAACATCAAAACCTTGAAAGCCAAGACTTTCCAGAACGGTCCTACAGAGATGTCCTAATTAATAGGTCGTATTTCATGATGTACTGGAAAAGCATGTACAGGATATGCATACCTTGGACAACCCAGTTAACCCATCTTTCACTTTTGGAATGATTATAATGTGTACTGGAGCTTGGGGGTTGATGTCCCTAAAGGCAAGGACCTGGAAAATAGAAAAGGAACAGAATAGGATCATAAATTTCTACGACATACTCCATCCGGTCTTTTAATATAAAACCTAGTTGACTTTTTTTACAGAGATTAAGGAAGTTAAATAAGTAATTTAATCATAACATATGTTGTATATTATTAAATTATATATTAGTTTACAAGTCATACAAATTAATTTAGTATAAAAATGATAAATATAAATACTTTAAAGTAATTTATTCAACTCCATTAATCTATCCAAAAAGAGTCAAATGGGTTTTATAGTAAGGACCGAAGGTAGTACATGCATATTTCCATCCTTTTGTGTCACCCTCCCAGTGCGTGCAATGCAAGTACAAGAGAGGAAACAATCTCCCACAACTGCATTCAGACTCTAAAAAACTGTTTGACCGTTTTAAATTTTGGTATGATCAGTCAGTCCAAAGAGTGAGGAAAATGTTACAAGAACAAATACAAGCTTAAGAACACTACAACATTTTAACTGGATTTTAAAACATAGCCATTTCTTTATAATTGTGGTTTTAATGCAAATATAAGCATTTTCCACGTTATGATTATGAAGCATGAACCCTCAAAAACTAAGATGTCCGTATCAGGTCCATGTCAAGTACCACATTTATAAGTCTTTTTTAACTAAAAAATTGGTCATATTTATAAGTCCAGTTTCAGTGTAGCAAATGAGATTGTTACAATTTTGTCCCTATTTATTTTACCAATGAAGAAATAATTTAAAGATAGATAAATAAAAAAGAGTTGAAAAATACTCATTCATAAATAAGGGCATAGTTGGAAATTTACCCCATAATCATCATGTTAACTACATCTTCAAGATATGTGAGATTTAGTTAAAAGAGACTTATAAATAGAACCAGAGTGGTATATAAAAGGCAGAACACTGCACAATACTCAAAATTACAAATAAAAAACTTCAAATTTTGTAGGGCCATTATGTTCATGTCACGTACAAATGCTTCCTAGTGTCAAAGTCATCTTCTCGTTTAGGAAGTGACATTCGAAGCATGATTGGATACCTCAAAATTCCCTAAACGAAACAATAAGTTTAAAAAAGCCAAGCATATTGAAATACTGCTCAGTCCCTCCCAAAAGAAATCCAGAAAAAGGGGAAAGGCTACAAGTAAGATAAGTTGAGGACAAAATAGAACGTTAGGCAGTACCTTATCATCCTCGTAGACTACAGTAGAAGGAATTTCCTTTTTGATGATCTTGTCAAATCTGCGCATCATAGGATACAGAATTAACGATATCAAACTTCAATGTTGGTATTCAGATTTTTCAATATAAATATTTGATTTAAAAGCCTGCTCAACACAAAGAGGAAAAACCTCGGGCTGTAAAAAACAAATAAAGGACTCGGGTGCATATGACATATCCATCCTCACTGGGTAGTGCCTAGTGTACATGTATTAAATGGCATCAATATGCAAGAGATAGTTTGACATAAAAAAGAATACTTCAAGCATTTATCTTTATAGCATGAGCAGCAAAAAGGCGCCCATAAACATTCCCCATCGCTTTGTTCCAATCGGTCATGAGACTCTCTTGGACAAGAAAGATTGTGGGACAAAATATAAAAGCCGCATATGCACCAAATCTAACCACACAATAGAGCAATCATTTCAGGGCTTTGTACAAACAGCGATTCAGCGAGATGGTAAGAAGATCCTCCGAAAACAAAAATTCAGACAAGGAGATAGTTCGCTAAATGAAGCAATGAAAAGTTGAAAACAGTAAATGCACAATCAAATTGCGGGAGGGATTTTAAAAAGTAATAATAGAATTAGAAACCATACATGGTAGGAGCATCAGAAGGAGTGGCTGCAAGAGCAGCTTCTTTCTCAGAAGCCATAGTTGCGACGACCTTGCTGCTGCTAGTGCTGAAGTCGATCCGGCTTTTAACTATTTGGGCCATTTTGGCCCAAAAGGAGGAAAACGATCATTAAAAAAAAAATCTACAATCATCCCTGGAATTAAGATTGTGCAATTTGTAGTATCAAAAAAAAAAAGATTGTGCAATTTGCATCTCTCATCCTTTAATTAATTAATTCACACTTACCTCTTTATTCTATGTGAGTAAGTACAGTTTGAGTCTTTTTGTAAATTAAAAGACAAATTTTCTTACATAAATTTTTCAAGCTTTGTCTACCCAAAAATTATAATTTCAAGTTTTGAGGAATAAGTTATACAAGTGAACAAATTCACATGAGAATTCAATATACTTTTGGTTTTGTATAAAAGATTAATAGGTAATAAGTAATAACCCTTCAATGATGCTTCGGTGCTAAATAATGTAGATAATGTAATTCATATCGACATTTTTACGAAAGTCTTTATTCACTTTTTCAAAAATGTAGAAATCACGCTTATTTGTTACCATATACGAACGGATGGTTTTATACAGGTAAAAAAAAAAAAAAAGGGATGGTTTTATATAATTTCAAATTGCATCGTTTGAGGCTCCCTTCAAATTGTCCTTTGCATGACTTACAGCTTAAAATTAAAGTCTACACACTACTAAGTTAAGCAACCCAACAAAAATGTAACAATATTATGATTATCATAAATTAGTATTGATAACATGGATATTGTGCGCTCTAAATATTTTTAGACTTAATTATAAGGGAAATTACATTGAGGTCTCGAGGAAGATAAATTATCACCATCACATCCCACAAAATCATCAAACTGATTATGAAGACCCAAGAGACATGTAGAAAATTTATTGAAATTGTGAAAAAAAAAAACAAGTTTACTCTGACTTATCATTAATGACAAATTGATTGGTTAGTTAAGGCGCATGCAATGACAAATTCTGATAAAAATAACAATATCTCACTTGTCACTAAGATTTCTTGACAATTGAGTATATTCCTTAAGCCCTCATAATAATTCCTCTTTCTTTTTTGTTTTTTTGAGTAAATTCCCCTTGTATTTCTCTTACATCCTTTGCAAACTTTGGGTATATGTACTATTATCCTAAAATAAATTGTGATATGCTCAAATAAATATAGTTAAAGTAACAAAAGAGGGGGAACAATCTTTAGAAAAAAAGATAGAAAAAGAACTTTAAAATTATAAAATCCCAAATCAGATTTATTACTAAGAATGATAAAAGAATGACGAAATTTGATAAGCAATTCACGGCTCATTTTTTAATAAATACCTTATTTAAAATGTTACAATTTCAAAATTCTTTTTTTATCTTTTTCCCTTAATCTTTTTAAACCAGGCTAAAACATATCTTGAATTTTGGGACGCATCGAGCTATTCCAAAAGTAGACCCACGAACATGTCAATGCTCTATCAAGAAAGTAAAGGGATTTGGTATAAGTTCTCATGCAATATGATATCTTATTTCTGCCTATTCATTTTATTTACTTAACTTATTGCCCTTCTCTTTTGAGACTCTGCACTTGCTTGTTGCACAAGGACAAGCAAATGTGATTTTTCTTCCATTTTTTCCCGCATTGAATTGATAGAAACAGGTTTGATCAAAAAAAAAAAAATTGATAGAAACAGTATTATTTGTATTAGTTCATGATCCAGTTAATGGATATAATCTAATAATACATCATGAAACTTCGTTCTTACATATGACAATTATTCTAACAAAAAGGGGGCACAAGTAAAACATCTTTAAATGACATTATACAGAGAGGGCATCGATGTATTCCTCTTGAATTCTATGATGAGCCTCGGATCAATAGTCCTTCCTTGCAGAAAATTTGAGTACCAATGAGCAGAGAGTTTAGGTTGCCTTCTCAAAGTCTGATCATTCAGATCCACATAATATAGTCCAAAACTGATTTTATATCCACCCAGCAACTCGTACACGTCCAACAAAGACCATACAAAATAACCTTTCACATTTGATCCATTCCTTTGAGCACGTAAAAGATAACAAAAAGAGAAGGAAAAAGAAATTTTATTACCATATGTGAAAAAATGACAAGCATTTCAAGTTAAGTAGAGGAGAAGATAGTGGAATAGGTCAGAACAGAGAGACGTTACCTCAAACCATCAAGCACAGCCTTAATGTGGCCATGCAAGTACTTCACCCTTGGCCAATCATCCAATGACGAGTTCCGTGGTGTTACTTGACCTGCAAAGTTATCTTAAAACGCTGGTTTTGTTGAGGGAGAGAAAGACAGATACAAAGACATACCATTTTCATGGATGTAAAGGGGAAGATTGCCATAAGATTGCTCCAATAAGTCCACTACCTTTAGCAAACCACTAGGCGATGAAGCATTAAACACACTACCTGAAACCATGAACGGGGGAATCAAACTTGTCATAACTCTCACCTCAGATTTTGTATGCATTAGGGAATTTTCTCAGCTCCAAACTGATTTAATACTTCATTAATTAACCAAGCTCTATCATCATTTGCTACCATAGTCTATGTATATGTCAAGATCAAGATCCTACTTATCATTGTGCCATAAGCTCAAACTGTTATTAATAAGTATTCACCTTTCTTGCCTCAATTTCTCAAAGGCATACTTAACATGAGAAGCTGCACCCGCCATAGGCGTCAGGAGCAGAGTTGTTAGGTTGGAAAAAATCTAAGGGTGGTGTTGGTCTAATACTATAGAGAAATGAGGAAAATATGACATCTGATAAAGGTGATATAAGAGGAAAGAAATCATTGTTTCTCATACCTACTATTTCCACAGAAGCATCTGTGAAAGTGCTACTGCCTTTCACTTGGTGGTTTTGAGGGATGTTCTTAATATAAGAAGTGTAATAATAATTTATTCCAAGGAAGTCAACCGAGCCCTTTACTAGATTTGATTCAGTTTTGGTGAAGAAAGGAAGCCTGGAGCCCACATTCTTTTTCATTGTGTCAGGGTAGTCTCCAAACACTATGGGATTCAAAATCCTGCAACACCATAACATCATAGATGTTAAAACATAATTACAGTAACTGACATATCAGAAACTATCCAATTTGAACATTGATGCCTACCAACCCATTATCAAGCCCTTTGCCCTTTCAGTGGCATCTAAATCTTCAGTAGTATTTGTTAGAGGTAAAAGACCAAAAGTAAGGATATTGATCCCAATAAACCCAAGTTGCTTATCCTGCATTTAACATTTAACCATGTTGATAACTCAAATTAAAATCAGGCAATCCAACTACTGTCATTTACTTTCCAGATTGAAAGACTGAAGGTAGCGCCATATAAGCATACCTGATACTTTTTCCTATACAGTGAAGCAGCAGCTGCATGTGATAACAATATATTATGAGCTGCTACATAGGGCTCAGTGGAAGAATTTCCCTTAGAGCAATTATTTATAGGGGACGGAGAACATCTTTGAGGAGGTAGGAATCCAGCATCGTAGCCCCCAATCACAAATATATTTGGCTCGTTCATTGTGGTCCAGTGTTTAACTCTGTCTCCAAACTCTCTGAAGCACACATCTGCATATGATTTGAAGTCTCTCCTGTATATATAATACACATACATGTTAATCACCATAAGTAAATAAATTTTGTATAACTTTCTAGCCGGGAAGGTTGTAAAGATGACATACACAACTTTACGACTGAGCCATCCTCCATACTCATCCTCAAGTGCTTGCGGTAGGTCACTATGATGCAATGTAACATGTGGCTGGATATCTGCATTGTGAAAAAGCTGGGAATATTAGCATATATCCAACTATTAGGTGTTTAATATATGGTTTTAACTATTAGTCACCATGGCTGATGAGTTCATTGATGAGGTTGTTGTAATATTCCATCCCCTTGGGATTGACTGGTCCTTTTCCATCTGAAAACACACAAGAAAAAGACCTACGGTCAAGCATAGAACATCAAGAGTATTTGGGATGTAAAGTAGTATTTGGTTTGGACGATGGTAACCTGGAATAAGTCTTGACCAAGATATGGAAAATCTGTATGCATTTAATCCCATTTTTGCCATCAAAGCCACATCTTCCTGCAATAAATCAATGCTTACATCTAGTAAGGCACAAAAATAAATAACACGCTTAGCAGTCCTAGTAATCCCATGTTCTTGTTTTCTCTAGTTATCATGAGTGTGATGTTCCATTAACAAAATGCCTTTTTAAATTCTACGGACGGACCTTATATTTGTGATATTGATCGCATGATTTGTTTCCATAGCCTGCATCTGAAAATTCAATTGATAAGAGGAATCGATAACAAATTCCAAACTTCAAATAGAACCAAAGGATAGCAGACAAACGCAATAGTGTCTTTTTTACATTAACTATCAATGTATAAGCAGAAACTGATGGAACTTTCACTGATTTATATGACAAAACCCTCTTTGCTCAGGTAAATGCTGTAGAATGGCATGATAGGTTTGTTAAGTAGAACAATAATTAAGTCCATTGAGAAGTCATAATGTGAAGGGGTGAAGAATTTTGGAAGATTGTGAATATGATAGATGAGAAGGTACATGCAGTTTGGGCGGAGGTATCGAATATGCTGGGGGTCCTTCCATCTACATCTTCTGCACCTTCAACCTTTGACGATAAAAGAATTCAATGAAATATTAAAAGGGACATATAGACGTATATAAATAAAACAAAGAATAAAATTAGATTATTATATGAAAAAGAATATCAGAGAAGAAGAAGAAGGAGAAGGAGAACCTGAAAAGCTGAGGTTGCTGCACCGAAGAGGAATTCAGGCGGGAAATCATCTCTGCTGTATGTATCAGTAGCAGATGCAGCCAGTACCGATATCAGTGCTCCCAGTAACGCCTTCCACAACATTTTCTGATTTTCTTCTTACTCCTACTTCTGCAGGTGATATTCGAGTGTTCTTCTAATGTACTCCTATAAGATTCCTGGAGGTTTCGAGTAATTGAAAGGCACGACGATACCTGTCCAGTCGTCTACGCCCAATTGAAATAACGGATGGAAATAGGCCAGGCAGGCCAGGGCCTACGGCCTAGCCTACATAAAGCCTATCCTAATCTATTTAGTAAATAGGTTATGCTCAGGCTCAGGCATATTGTTAGGCCTATTTAGATAAACAGGCCAGGCCTATTTTTATAAGGCCTAGCCTACAAACCTATAGGCCTGACCTATTTAATTTTTTATTTTAAAAAATATATTATTATATAAGTATATATAATATCATCTAAATAATTTTATAAATTTACCAACTTAATCTTAATTCTAAATTCTAAGTTTCATATTTCATTGTTATTATACTCATCCCTTGTTTTCGCATAAATCATTCACCTCTACATCTCTTTTCTTCGATCGCTCGAGATAGCAATACTAACTCACTCTCTCCCCTAATTTGTGCCCTCCACTAAAGCATAAAAAATGTTATGAGTTTATTTTAGTGTCAAATGAAATATTTTAATCTTAACAAGAGGAGTTTGTCCCAATTTACGTGGAAAGAATAAAATAGGTAAAAATCTAGTTTTACATGTTATTGTTATGCTTGGTCGATTTTAAAAAATATATCTCATTAGTCAACAGTTGATTAGTTTTTCTTATTCCTATTTGCTCGAATAAGTGTTGTCACTAGACATTATTATTTTTTCCTTACTAAGCCTTAATATTACTACAAGAATAGATGTTAGGCTTTTAAGACATAATATAGAATTGTATATAAGCATGAAGGGTTATATATGAATTTGGCAGCATAGGCTTTAAAGGCTATTTAAAGTCCTACATTTTAAGTAGGCTTTTAAACAGGCTTCAGGCCTTGTCAGGCCTTCTGAAGGCCCAGGCCCAGGCCTAAAAAAAAGCCTACATACAGGCTCAGGCTTTGAATCTTTGTTACAGGCTCAGGCCTATTTAGGCAAAGCCTAGCCTAGCCTAGCTTATTTCCACCCCTAATTGGAATGTTGATTCTGAAAGCCATCGATTTGACCAATCAATCAAAAAGGTCAGAAGAAAAATTCCAAATTTTTTTAAAAATGGCCCCACCGGGCCTGGGCCATCCCCTGCACTTTTTTTTTTTGGCTCAGAATCCCCTGCACTTTCGCAATACCCTTTTGCCTGGCCATCATGGCCCAAACAACAAAAAACCGTCACTGCCTGTGTTTGGTATCACTTATTGTTGGATAATAAGTTCTTATTACGCAAGTCGAGATAAAACTCCTCTCACATACTTATCTCGTATACCATGAATCACGATTTATAAGTACTTATTGCCCAAAAATAAGCTATTCCAAACGAGCACACTGTCAAGTCTTCACGTGTTACTTTCTCTATGCATCTAATCTAAAGCATATTTGGCATGTCAATGGAAATGAAAGTGAGAGTGGAATTAGTTTTTAAAGTATATTTGATATGTTGATGGAAGTGAGATATAATTTTTAATTAACTTATTAATTTTAAATGTAAAATGATCAATACACCCTTTTATTAAAAACCCAACCACCCCAAATAATCACAGCCATAATAATAATCATCCATTGGGCTTTTATGATTCAACAACATTTGTCTATGCCCTTCTGCAGAGAAACACTTTTGTTCCAGTTTGACCTAGTGAGGTTATATTGTTGAATCTACAAGATTGTACTATAGAATTCTCACCTAGAAGCCTCGAAATAGTTGTTGCAAGTAGGGGTGAGCAAAACACCAGTGACCCACCCGTCAGCCCACGCCCCATAATTTTTTGGTCCGTTTAAGTCCGCCCAGATTGGGCCCGAAACGGGTACGGGCTACCTGTACCCATATATGTTAAATGAGGCGGGTAAGGGTAGACCTACGGGACACCCCATTACCCGTATATTTTTTTTATACTTTTTAATATAAAAAATATTAGATATAAGGTTTTAATTCTTCCCTACCCTCATAATCATAACTCTAGCCTCTTGGTCTTGTAGAAGAAGATTTGCTTTAATACCAACTAGTCATTTCTTTGATCCCCATGCCCCACACCTTAGGCTCACCTTTTTATCAATTCTCATATAAAATCTTAAATTTTAAAACACCAAAATTACCAACTAACCCCTTTGCTCCTTTTATCTGCACACGACTTCTGACTTCACCATCAGCATCAACGATTTCCTTTTCTTCTCTCTTTACGCCACATCCTTCTTCTCCATTCCTCATCCTTGTGTTTCTCTCTCATTTATCTCCCTTCTCACATTACATACCCATGGTCATCTCCTCATCCGCTGCTGCCCAATCAACTAGTACTTCATCTTCTCATATCTGTTTCCTCCCTCGTCGACTATTTCAGATCTCGCTCTGGAATATATGGATTTCTCTCTTCTTCATTTTATTATTATTATTCTTCTTCTTATTTGTTCATATTGCGCAACAACTAGTGTGAGGGGGGACCGACTGAGGTTTTTTTTCAAAAGCGGTCATATCTAAATGGGTACCCATAACCCGTCAAAACTACCCGTTTATCCTTAATTAAACGGATTGTGCCACGGGTAAGGGCTAGTCCATACCAGTGTATTATAAACGGGCGGGACATGGGTTAAGGCATGGGGCAGCCCCGCCCGCTCGTTGCTCAGCATTAGCTGCAAGGAAGGATGGAGGACGTCAACGGTGGCTGCTAGTATGATGGCTGCAAGCACTAGCTGGACTAAAGAACGCGACCGAATTCGAAGAGGGAGAAGGAGAAGACAAAGAAGGCTGTCATCTTCTATCACAAGGCCATCTGCCGTTCTCCGTTCTCTATCCTTCCTCACAGTGTCACCATCCTCACACCGGTGTCCAGCACACAAGCTTCACTGTCGGTGGAGGTAGATGGCAGTTCTGTTGGTGGTAAGGTTAAAATGTAAAGGGAAAAATTGTTAATAAATTATAACATGAAGGGTATAATGATTTGAAAAATTTACTTCCAATGGAACTCATCCACTTCCATGGATCAAAAGGTGGAAGTGAGTTCCAACCTTTTTAGTGGAATTAACTTTCCACAGAGAAATGGGTTCCAACCCACCAAACACTCAAAATGGTGGGTTACACTTCCACCTCCAATTCTCTAGCTCCAATTCCTTTGTACTAAACAAGGCATAAAAGTTGAGGTGAGGTGAGTATTCAAAATATCCTTTTTTATAAGCGACTTTATTGTTATGAAATCAAGAAAATATAAGAGATTGAGATGAAGAGATATAAAGAGAGAATTTGAGAGAAAGATGGAGCAATATCTTATTCATTTAGATGCTAAAAAGGTCTATAATATCTTATTCATCATATAATATTTGTGCTCTTATTAGCACGAGTTCGCTCAGAAGGTTTATAGTCTAGTTTTTTATTTATTCTACTCCCTAACTTTCTCATTTTCATACTATATTTTATGTTGTTTATTCTCTATACTATTTATCTTTATAGTTTATGTTATTGATTTGTTGTTCTATATTATTTTTCTTTTACGCAATCTATTTTTCTCTTTTCTGTTGTCATCTTTTACGTATATGGGATAATCTAAGCCACTATATGGAATTAAAAAGACTCTTTTAACGATTGTTTTATACATCAAGTTCCATGGCTAAAATTGGAGATTATTGTTGCTTTATTTTCTTCACAAGTTTTTTTTACTTTTATTTATCATTTTCTGGGAATCTCTTATTATGTAACATTTATATTTCTTAATGATTATTTACATATGTTGTTATATTATGTTAATTCATTTTATTTATGTTTCATTTGTTTATTTACTTATTTAACATCTATATTTCTTTATTTTACTTACCTTTTATGTTATATTTTATTGTTTACGTTTCTTTATTTTATGTTATTTATTTCATATTATTTTATTGTTGTTTTATTTATATTTCACTTATTTATATTAGTATATCTTCTTTTTTTTGCCGTTATATTAATATATCATTGTTATACCATTATGTCAATCCTTTTATTTTTATTTTTTTTATTATATTAATATATAATAATATTATATATGATCATATAAAGTAATTACAAACAAAACAAGCATGTTTGTATGTTCCTAAAGGAGGGCTGTGGGAACCAACGAAAGTTGGCGTAGATGGGTAGGCATCTGCGCCACACCAATCCGTTCCTGGGTTCGATCCCAGGAAACGGAACGTGTAGAGAATTTCCGTTGGGAGCTCTCTCCCCTGGGGCGCCTCAAAGAGGTGAATTCCTGTCGGGCCTATCAGATTGGGGGCGCTAAGACTAGTCGGTTGTCAGGGGCCCATGTCGGTAAATCCGGCGTTGGCCTTGAGGTTAACGCCGAATACCTGGAAGGTGGGTGCACCGAAGGCAAAAAATGGTCCATTGCATAAACCATAAAAAAAAGGAGGGCTGTGGGAACCATTGTTAAGCATTCCAAGAAAATATAAATATGAAAGTGACCCCACCGGGCCACTCCCCTGTACGTACATCCAGAAATAGCCCAGTATACTGTGGACTGCAATGTTGTGGAGAGGATGGGGCAGGGGTCAGGAGCAGTGATTTGATATTATGAATTTTTTCATATTTTTTTTTTACCAAAATGAACTTTTTCATATATCATCTCATTAATTAAAAAAAGGCACCTCAATAGTAAATATTATTTGAATTTTAAAATTTTAAATTAATTTTATTGACAATAAAAATAATAGAATGGAAGAAAAAAGGGAAAATCCTTGAAAAAGAACTTTGAAATAGGGACAAGACAAAAATGTGATCTCAATATCCATATTTCCACAGAGGTGTTAGTGCCTGATTTGTCATTTTTGAAATCAAAATAAAATTACACCACTACCCTTGAAATCATCTTCTCCTTCAACAAAAGCATCTCCTCCTCCGGCGACGGGGGCCTCCTCCAGTAATGGTGACTCTTTCTCCAATGACGGCGGACTTTAGATATTCGATCTCTACCACCATATATGGCTCTCACTTGCGTTCATGTTCGTTCATGGTCATTCCTCACTCTGTTTCAAACAAAGAAAACAAGGGAGAAACAAAAACTGGACTTCGAGTGCATGTTTTGGGCGTGTTTTAAATGGACGAACTCGAGTTCAAAGCATCACCCGCTAGTGATGCTGCATCACCAGCTAGCGATGAAGCATCACTAAAGGGTTACCCTTTAGTGATGTAGCATCACTAGCCGGTGATGCTTTGAACTCGAGTTTTTAAATAAAAAAATCGAGTTCATCTGTTTAAAACAGGCCCAAAATTCGAAACCAAAACTTCACCCTCTGCTGCATTCGCTACTCCTTATATCCACCCAAAAATCATACCCAAATGTCGACGCTACACAGCCTTCGCTCCTCCTCAAATCCACAACATCAACTACTGAGACACTCTCCTCCCTCACAACAACAAACCCAAATTTTATAGACGCCGATTTCCAACCATCTTAGGCAATGAGTATTTACACTGTCCCTCCCCCTCAAAATCGACCACACCCATGTCGCTGCCACTAGCCTTTCTCACCACCACAGACCCAAGGTCGAAAAACGGCACCGAACGATGGCAGCAGGAGATGAAGAGTCCCGACTGCGTTTTCGCACTATACCTCCCTCAACACTTTTCAGTTTAAAAACTCCCAGGTTTACTTCAGTCATTTCCTTTCTATTTGTAATATTCCAATTCAGGCACTCACACGTACGTGGAATATGGAATTTCAAAGTACCTTTTTGTTTTTTTCCCTATTTCAAAGTTCTTTTTTAGGGATTTTCCCAAGAAAAAAGTATAATAATTGATAACTCAAATCTTTAAAGAATCATATATTTAAAATTTTAAAGTTAAAGTGATATTTAAATATTTTTTAATTTTAAAATAAATAACAAGATGGCATTAAATGCCTATGGACATGATAGAGGACACGATTCGATTTTTATCTTGGATAGATGATGGAAGAGATACTTTTAGAATCTTTTTTCTTTTTCTTTTTTTTAGAATCTCATATCCACCTTTAAATCAAAAAAAATAAATGGTTTAGATTTAATATTTTCTAAAATTATGATTATAATGTTTTATAAATTAATTTTTTCATTACTTGTATTTGTATTACAGTTATAAATTGAGTAGATCATGTTTTAACAGTTTAAGTTTATTTATTTATGTTTAAAATAATATTTTTATAAAATATTAAATCTAGATCATCTACTTTTTAAGATCTGATGGTAGAGATGGAATTCTGAAAAATAAAAGAGAAAAAAGATTATGAGAGAATCCAAACTCGACAGATGACATAATATTAATACCATTAAATGGATGTTGGATTTGAAACGAATGGCATTGATGATCGGTTGGTGGGTTTGATATCATTAATTTTTTAATATATCATCTCATTAATTTTAAAATAAGCAAAGGGACAGTAGTATTTAGATCAAAATTTAACATAATGGAGATAAGGAGCTTAACCTACGGTTTTTGAGAAACATTTATATACTCATCATATAAACTTTATATAAATAAAAATATAACAACTGAGATCATTTTAATTCTATCTGGCTGATCCCTCATAGAAGATAATTCACATCTTATGTCATTTTTTAGAAAAATAAACCTTTTCATCCCAATTGGCTTGAGTTTTTGTTCTTTCAAAATAAAAAAGACACATGATTATGCATTATTAGAGAACTTAACAAAGTGAATATAAGGAACTTAACCTACACTTTTTAGATATATTTATATAACCACCATGTGGACTCTATCTAAATGAAAACACAATAGCTGAAATCATTCTAATCCTATTTGATTGATAATTCATCTAAAACAACTCACGTTTTAGTTTATTTTTAAGAAAAATAAACCTTTTAATCCCAATTAGCTTGAGTTTTTGTTTTTTTTCCAAATTCAAATGTTTATTTTTCTTAAAAACAAAATCATATGTGAAGTGTTTTGGATAAGTGATCAACCCATTAGGATTGAAGCGAAATAAGTTGTTTAATTTTTATTTGATAAAATTTAAATGATATGGAACTCTTGAAATATGTAAATATGTCTCAAATCTCTTCCATGAACAAGTTATTATTACTCTATTAGTGACAATTAATTACTTCAAAACCTACCGCTACTAAAGTTATTTTTTAAGAGCCTGTAACCTTCTTACTCTTTAATATGTGATTATATGTATTACTATAATGCATGGTAATTATTTGAATCAGAGAAAATTGAGGGCATAATAGGATTAAATGGACGTTGGATTCTTTTTTTCCCCAGAATGAATGTTGGATTTGAAAAGAAAGACATTAAGGAGGGATAGACAAATAACTAATAATCTATCCCTCTGAACCTTTAATATAAGATATGTTTAGAGAGTTTATCATGTTCTTAATTACAAGATATAATTTTTCTATTTGTTAATCTTTTTCTAATTTTACTCATATTGACACTTGTCAACAATAATTAAGGAAGGGAGGGATTGAGGGAATTAGGAAAGTTGACCAAGGTGTTTTAGAAAATATATGCCATATTAATTAACTAAATTAACTTTAGTATAATCAAATTAGGTAAATACTACCTCCAGTCCTAAATATAAGACTCAATTTACTTTTTTGGAAAGATTAAGAAAGGCTAAGTAAGTTACTTTAAAGTATTTATATTCATCGTTTTTCTCCAAACTAATTTGCCTGACTTTTCAATTAATATATAATTTAATGATACACAATATATTATATGATTAAATAACTCATTTAGCTTCCATAATCTCTCCAAAAAAGTCAACTAAGTTTTATATTAAGGATATGATGAAGTATGTCTTATATTAAAGACTAGAGAAAGTAATACTTTTAATATATTATCTCATTAATTATAAAATAAAGAGTAAAATATGCTAACCACTCTTCTATTTTCTCTTAATTATACAAATATCCCTTCTATTTTGATAATATACACTTAAGTCATAACCGTTCACTCCATTAAGAATATTCTAAAAAGATTATGAAATACATTTTTTTAATTTAAATTTATATAAAAATAAAATTCATTTACTAATTTACCATTAATATTAAATCCGCATTCTAAGGGCATCTCTTTTTTCTCTCCCCTCATCTTGACTACTTGGGTGTTGGGAGCTCTTCTCTCATCGTTGGGTAAGCTTTTTCCATTGTGTCTCCCTCCCCGATTTCAGCCGGGGGTGGAGACTTCTGTATTTTGTGTTAATCTCCGTTTATTTTCATGTTATTTGGGCTTCCTGTGATGGTGTTGATTTTCTTTGCGACGATAAATCGAGTTAGGAGCTTCAATGGCAACAAATCTCACCTGTTGGCTACGTTTCGTGGTTTGGGGGATTGGGAATTGATAATTATAGTTTTATATATTATTGGCTTCATCTTTCAAAAGATTATTATAAATCGTTGGCAATGGCGAATCCGAAACATATGTCATGGTCGAGACCTTGCGATTCATTATGAGGCTGACAACTTTTCTATTTTCATGTGTTTTATTGGTGTTTATGGGAGATTTTCCTTCCATGAGATATTCTTATGGAGTTTCTTCAACAACCAATCTGGTTGCTTTATTACCGATAAAAGCGGTGGATCCTTTGGGATGGTTCGTCAAACAACCACTTCTTACAATGACTTTGTTATCGGTGACAACGTTTTTCTACCCATAGATTCTAGTGAAAGAATTATGAAGGCAGTAGGGTTATTGGCGGTGGCGGTAACTCCCTCTCATCTATTTTAGAGTTAGTTTATATTTAGGATTCTTTGCATTGTTATGCATTTGGACTTTCTTTTTGCAAACATTTTGTTTTGAGCTTATATCTCTCATTGGGTTAGTTTTAATTAAATATGTTTTCTAGCAAAAAAATTAATCTTAAATCCCAAATTTTAATTAACAACTTTTAAATATCACAAAATTTTAAAATATTCAAATTTTTTAAATTGTTGTAAGAAAAATTAAGAAATTATAAATTTAAATGACTTATACAATCTCTCAAACCTATATAGTTTATTATATTTGATAGAAAAAATGTGTTTGATATATATTTTTTGTCATTTAAGAAATTAAAAATAAATAGATTTCTATAAATATCAGTGAACAAAAAACCGGACCAGTTAGTTCAAGTGGTTGAACAGGAAACTGGTCAGTGGTCAGGTCTGGTTCACCTATTGGACCATGAACAAGTCTAAAACTGTTGGACCGGTTAAAACCGGTGGTTCAATTGGTTGGTCCAATTTCATTTTTTTAATTATTATTTTATGCTATTTTTGAGGGGAAAATGAAAGGTTGAAGATCAAGATAAAGAAAAAAGTAGGTAAAGAAATAACAAATCTAAAAAACAGAAGATAATAAAAAAAAATTATTTAAAATGATATAATAATTATAGGAAATGAGATATTATTACATAAGTATACGCATTATAACTAATACTAATAGATTTTAAGCATTTTTTTTCTAAAGATCTTCATTTTTATCTATAAAATTTTAAAAATATATTAATATATATTGCCACTAATAAATTATAATATTTTAATATGGGCGGTCCGACCACTGATTAGACCCCGGTTGACCTATTACCCCATGAACTTGTACCGTGACCGGTTCATTACAAGGTCCAATTTTTTATTCCTTAATAAATATGGTGGAAAGATAAAATTATAAATTTTAGGGTAAACATAACTTTTGGTCATTCAAGTTTGGGCCAATTTTAGTTTTAGTCCCTGTAATTTAAAAGTGGTAGTTTTGGTCCCTCAACTTTGGACCGTTTCAAACCGTTGGTTCCTCAAATTTCAGAAGGACTTACTGGGCTATTTGACGGCTTTAAATCGTCCCACGTGGCTCTAATAGTGTTAAAGTTGTCTATGTGTCATGCTTAATAGGACAGGTGATGTGGCAAGATTAATATATAATATTGCCTAACTTAAAAAACAAAAAAACAAAAAAACAAAAAGCATGAGCAAACAAAAGGGGGAAGGAAGACTTTTCGTGGACAAACAAAAGGGGGCGGTTATGTCAAAGAGGACCTACGATTGGCAAAGTATGAGAGGAGCGATCAGCTTCGAGGAGGTTGAAGGGAGGGTTTGAGGTCCGAGCGACAGTGATCTGGCCGGTCAAATGTGAGAGGAGCGGAAGCTTCGAGGAGGTTGAACGGAGGGTTTGAGGTCCGAGTGACGATGATCTGGCCGACGAAGTGAGAGGAGCGGCAACTTCAAAGAGGTTGAAATGAGGGTATGAGGTCCGAGCGACGGTGATCTAGGCAGCGAAGTAAGAGGACCGACAGCTTCAAGGAGGTTGAACGGAGGGTCTAAGGTCTGAGCTACAGTGATCTGTCGGTGAAGTGTGAGAGGAGCGGCAGCTTCGAGGAGGTTGAATGGAGGGTCTGAGGTCCGAGAGATGGTGATCTGGGTAGTGAAGTGATGGCTTCTAGTCAGAGCTCTTCTTCACACTCAATGGGATGAACAGTCGGTGAAAGATGCAAATGTGGGGATGAAGTTGTAGTTCTCACTTCATGGACAGAGAAAAATTATGGTCGGAGGTTTTTTAAGTGTCCAAATTATAACGTTAGTGGATGAGGTTTGTTAAGTGTCACTTCTGATTTGTGGCTCCTTTATGCAAAATGGCACATGACTATATATAAAATGAATTCTTCACCACCACGAACTTGTTGACATTTTGTTCAGTTGACGCTAAAGAATTCATTTTGATATTTTGTTCATACAACGCAAGTATAACATATTGCCCTATGAATTGCTGAAAAATATTCCATAGCATGAACCGAGACACTCACCCTTTATTTGAATAAAGCACATTTCAATTCATCACTATTCCTCCAGACAAAGTACATTGCGCAAATAGTTCAAGAAATTGTTAAATTTTATTTCATAATATAATACATTTATTAAAGATTTAGAAGGTGGTTATTAAGAATTATGGTTTGCCATTCTATTATTTATTTTCTAAATTATCTGGAGAACTTCACTTAGATATGAAAATAATCGGATTTACTTGTCCGTTAGTACAACTGCACAAGTTTTGTTGGCCCCTTGATGTTTACTTTGCTGAAGTTTTTTCTTACACATTTGTTTAGAGACAAACTTGTAAACTATTGTTCAGTTGGGATGGAAAGTGTTTATTGTTGTATATGCCAACTACCTTGCTTATGATTTTGACATTTTGTTAGGCCTTCGATCTATTTTGTTGCTAAAGTATGATTACATATTTTGTTCATTTTGTTTAGATGGAATAAACGTTTATTGCTGAAGTATGTAGTTTCATATTTTTTTGACATTTTGTTCATTTTGTTAGCCTCTTGTTCCATTTTGTAATGTGATTTTGTTATTTTTATGATATACAATCACGCTGGGGATGCAACTACTTTGATTGTTTTGATGGACCAGTTGAGAATTCACTGTTAGATAAGCTAAAGAAGATGAAGGAAGACAATATTGAATTAAGGAGGAAGCTAAAGTTTGTGAAAGGGATGTTGTATGTAATGGGCTTTGTGAATGTTTGTTTCATATGGAAAATGGTAAATTTTAATGTATGAAAACATTGAATTAAGGAGGAGGTAACATGTAGTCTTGTCATTACCTTTTGCTTTGTATTTTGTCAATGTGGTTCACAAAAGTTTTATGGAGGCTTCAAGACCATGCTTTGTAATTTGTCAATGTGGTCCACAAATATATGTATTTTCTATGTGCACGTCAGGATTTCGAGATCTGTAGGCAACTAAGGATGCAGAGCCTAATATGCGTATTTGAATTGCCATGCATATCAGAGAACAAAAACTAACTCATGGCATCATAAATGTCAAATTTTCTGACTAAGCTATGAGAATAACAAAATAAATGAAAGCAATCTCTTTGAGAAATCATTTGAGAAAAACCTAACTTTGCTCTTTTCCTTGCCTTGTATGCCTTCTACACAGACACATCAACCATGTAGTGCTCCCTTACTGATGCAATTACATTTGCCAACTTCAAGTTTTTGTTCATCTTCATCAAGTTAACTATTTTATCTGAAATCCACTTGTATGAGGCATTCTTCCCCTTTATAGACACCCCACACATGTGCTTCGCATAAAGTGTCTTCAACCGATACGTTAGGTCACCAACCCTTCATTTACTCACAAATGCTACCTATTTGCATTCTTTGTGCACACTTGACTCTGCATCTTACCTTATCATTCTTTATAAACTTCAATTCATATCCATTGAGTAGTACATATTCTCTCACCGCAGTCTTAAATTGTTCAAGTGAAGTGAACTCCATCCCCGACTAAAATTTAAACTCTTTGTACATCTCAGAGGGGTTATATTCCGGGTGTTGTTCTGCAGCCACTATCTCACCCTTATCATCACTCATTCCATCAACTTCTTCAATATTCTCAGATTCATAATCTGATAACATATCCAAGATATTTTCCTCTCTAACCTCAATCGCGTTTGATTGTTGAGGTTGATCAGTCTCGGTGCATATCAACTATGAACTATAAACAACTTCCTCCAATACATCACCCACACCGACATCAACATATTGCCTAAAATAATCATCATCTACATTTTCTTCATCACAAACCTCAAAATCTGATAACACGGTCTCTGAAGCATTACTACTCTCATCTACTTCATTGCTACCACTATTGTCTTTGTCCAAATCCATATTTAACCCATGAAAAACAGAACATTTGATATTAAAAAAATTCAAAGCATCAAATAGAACATATCACAAGTTAAAAGACACGACAATAAATGCAAGAAACAAACAGAGCATTAAATAGAACATACACACATGTCATCTAAAATGCAATTTCAAATGGAATTATAGTATAGCCTAGTATTTGTCCTGGCATAAACAAAAGGTTAAAACATGTTTCTTCAATTATAAATCTAAATACCTAGATTTGTCATTAAACATGACATAATAAAATCTGAAAAGTGGATATAGCCTATACCTACTCTTTTTTTATATAATTTGATTTTCCAATATACACAAGGCAAATTAAAGCTAATGAAGCCAGAAATCTAGTGACAGTGAGGCGAAATTACTGACCAAAAACCAAACTAGGGTGTGATGGTTCAAAGTCCAAAACAATTGTAGGCAGCTTCTTTACAAAGATATCTAGTTATGTACAGTCTATTCCAAACAGATCATCAGTTAGAGATGAAGCAGAAAACACACAAGTGGTTCGGCAAATGGAAGAAGAAAGACAAGTCATCGTCATCAAAAGCCAATAATGATAATAATAGCAATGACGTCAACATTATACTCTCTAGTAAGAAAAAACAAAGCATTACAAGTTGATATGAAGCACATGACATCGATATATACAACTGGGTTTAGCGTCGATGTTCATATAAACACCAAGTTTCTTAACTTTAAAAGAAGTGAATGACGACGACAATACACCTCTAATCTTCACTCGACGGTCACCGCAGTCAATGATTCCTGCTCTGGCAATCGCCACATCAGAGTTCATCGGCCGTGGGTCCTCTTTGATCTAACTACCCCCTTTTGTTTGTTGGCAAACGAGTGGCTGAAGTGTGCGTGCATTGTGTTTGCTTTTGCTCGTGCTTTTTTTTTTTTTAAGTTAGGCAATATTATATATTAATCTTGCCACATCACCTGTCTTATTAAGCATGACACATAGGCAACTTTAACACCGTTAGAGCCATGTAGGATTATTTAATGTCGTCAAACAGCCCAGTAAGTCCTTCTGAAATTCGAGGGACCAACGGTTTTAAAAGATCTAAAGTTGAGGGACCAAAACCACCACTTTTAAATTACAGGGATCAAAACCAAAATTGGACTAAACTTGAGGGACCAAAAGTTATGTTTACCCCTGAATTTTATAATATCAAAATTCATAAATTTTTAATATATCAGAGAGTTAAAAAACTATACTAGAATTAAAATTTGGCAATATAAGTTTTTTTAGCCCATATATATATATATATATATATTTAAGTAATTATAATGTTAAAGAGGGGTTTTCTCGTAAAACAAAAATTTAAAATTCAAATTTAACAATCAACTAACAATTTGAATGGATGAAAATAGAATCTCAAATATAAGGGAGGTTACACATATATTTAAATTTTAAGGCAGATCTATATGGGTTTTCAAAATAGAGAAGAAAACTGTGTAATTAAGGCAAAACAGATGGGCGGTTAGAATATTTTACTTTAAAGTAAATAACATGTTTATCCCCAAAAAATAACATTTTAAAAATGCATTAAAAAACAATTTAAAGCATCATACTAACTGAAACATCAAATTTGGATCCAAAAAACATGCTAAAACAGGAAATCATGCGAATCCGGGTCAAACGGGTCATCGTCTTCATCCAAATCGTCATTTGTTTTTCGTAACTCTGGGCTCTGAGCCCTACCCTTGCTGTCAACCATCCAGTGTCCTCGTCGCTGCCATTTAATTAGAAGGCCCAAATGTATCAAAAAAAATAGAAGACCCAATTATCTGGTCCATATGACTAGAGCCCAGATTCCCCGCACTTGCTTGTCCATTGGGCCCACGATCCTTAGCCTAGTATGTTTGCAGTACTTTCTCCGTTTTAGCCTCAAGGTGCAAGCTTCATCGCATTTAGTAAGTTACGAGTTCATCATTAATTTCTTTCATATAAAATAAAAGCATAATATTGCTAGTTCAGTGGATCAATGATTTAAAACTTCAACATTGAAAATTATAAAATCCAAGGTCCCATAAGAACAACGGACAAAGAATGAAAAAAACATTGCCAAAATGGCCAACCTTTTTCTTCAAAGCATTTCATTTTGTTAACAAAAATATGCCTCTGAATATTCCAATTTCAGATAATTTAGTGGGCCGATTGGAATAAAATCGTCCCAATTCGATATGTTGAGAAATATTTTGAAAGACACGAGGCCCCATTCTTCCAACTCATTCGCATCAAGGGGAGGTTTTCATAGTGGTTTGTCTTTAACTTTTACTTTAGGCCAGCAGTTTTCTTTAGGTTAAAAGTTTACGACACATTTTTGAAATAAGAAAATTTTAAATTTTAAAAGAGATGAAGGATACCCATAAACATTCTTTCTCGTCACGCTACTGCCTCTTTTATTTCACAAAAATCATCAGTGCTTTAGATAATCATATAAAAATTGAAAGAAACTCCTTAGCCCATGTTTTTTAAAATTAATCTTCAAGAAGTGGTCCACGTCATTATCAATATAAAATAGTACTTTTGGATTTTAATATAAGATTCATTTTTGGGTTAAGGTGCATCCAGCATCTCAAACTATTTTTTGAGGTGCAAACAGTATCCTAAATAATTTAAGGGTGCAATTTTACCCTTAATGTATTAAAATTAGAGTAATCTCGCCCCAACGGATACCGCTACAGTCCTCTTCTTTCTTATCCACTTACGGTCTTCTTCTCAATCTGGACCGTTGGATTAAGATCACAACGGTCCAGATTTTTCTAATATAAAAATATTATTATTATTATTATTATATTTTTATAATATATTAAATCTGGACCGTTAAGATCTTAATCTAACGGTTCAGATTGAGCAAATGATCATAAATAAATGAGAAGGAAGAATACGGTAGCCATATCCAATTCTAATGGACGCTAAACAACCGTCCAAGGCAGCCCACTCCCTTGCCAACTCAAGCCCTCATCTCCCCCACTCCACAGTCATCTTTGATCTACCCTCTTTCTAGAAATATCAACTCACTTTGTTTCTGAATCTCTGGCAGATAGAGATGCGAACAAAATTTCTGGTTATCTCGACAAATACAGAACCCTCATCATTTAATTCCAAGAAAAATAATTTGAAATGTAACGACTGTGTAACATCCTTTGAAGCCCTTCGACTCAAAAGAAAAAAAAAATAGAAAGGAACAAACAGTTACGAGACTTACTACTGACAATTGGAGCACTAAAGATTGGGTATGCAGTTCAAGGAGAGCAGTGTTTGAAATACCCACCATTGAATCAAATAGCATTGAAGTTCAAGAGATATTTTAGAAGATGGAAATCAATATTTTCAAGAGAGACAAAATTAACAAAAACTAAAAAACGCCATTCCAACTTCCAAGAGTTACAGACGGTGAAGATTCTTCTAACTTCAAGAGTAAAGGTGAAATATGGAGAGAGAAGGAAGAAGGACAGAGCGAATCGAGGGAAAAAAGAAATTTTCGTTGTTCACGGAATTAACTTCAGAAATTATAAGACTCAAAACCTATAAAAAGATTCAAATAAATCTCCAGATCTGCAATAACAATTCACCTTCAAAGATGGCACTTCTAAATATCAACACATTTGAACATTGTGGTCATTGATACCCTCCTCTTCTAAAAGAGGAGTTTCCGTACCCATTATAGTTACAAGGAGACGATGACGACTCGTGATGCTCAAGAATCACACGTGAAACAAGGAAACACTGCACAAAAGAGAGAACGTTCTCGACTAGCACCCATAGGGATCACTACCTCTACCACAAGCTCCAACAATAGAGCAGCACCCGTCCTCGGCGAAAACCTATCACCGTAGGAGACATAAATCGATCATCGGAAAAGAAAAAACAGAGACATGTACGGTTGAGGAAGGTTAGTTCGGCTGGTTAAGGGAAGATAAGAGAAAGGGTTGATCAACGATGACTGTGGGGTGGGGGAGACGAGGGAGTGAGTTGGCAAGGGAGTGGGTTGCCTTGGACGGATGTTTAGCGTCCGTTGGAATTGGGATGTGATTGCTCCAGTTTTAATATATTGGAGTTAAAATTGTATCCTTAAATATTTTAGGGTGTTGATTGCATCTCAAAAAATAATTTGGGATGTTAGATACACATTAACCCTTTATTTTATAATATAATTTATATTATAAATAGGGGTGAAGATGGGTTAGACCCCTAACGAGTACTACAATCAATCTTATAAAAAGCCTAATCTAGCCTATTTAATAAATGAGTTAGGTTTAGATTTAAGTTTATTGACAGGCCTATTTAGATAAATAGGCTAATCTTATTTTCATAAGAGCTATTTAACATTTTAAATTCATACTATTACATAATTGTGTGTGTTTATATATATATAAATATAAATATATCATCTAAATAATTTTATAAGTATTTATAAATTTACCAACGTAACATTAATTATAAGTTTCACATCTCATCGTTATTACATCCAACCCTTACTTTCACATTCATCATTCACTCTTACCTCTCTTTTGTTTGATCATTTGAGATGACAACTCTAACTCACTCCCTCTCCTTTGATTTGCATCGTCCACTAAAGCATAATAATAATTGCTATAAGTTTATTTGAGTGCCAAATGAAATATTATAATTTTAATAGAAGGAGTTTGTTCCAATTTATATGAGAAAAGTAAAAGAGGTAAAATCTAGTTTTACATGCTACTTGTATATTATGTTTGGTCGATTTTAAAAAACATATTTCATTAGTCAACAAACAATTAGTTTTTTTTATTCCTACTTGCTTGAATAACTATTGTTAACAAACATTATTTTCTTTTCCTTACTATATATTAAGTTCTTCTATTATAACGAGAATATGGATGTTAAGCTTTTAAGACATAATATAGGATTATAAATAAGTGTAAAGGGTTATATATGAATTTAGAGATATAGAGTTATTTAAAATCCTACATTTTAAATAGATCTTTAAACAGATTTTAGGTCCCATCAAACCTTTTGAAAGTCCAGGTTCAAACTTGAAAAAAAGCATATATATAAAATCAGACTTTAAATCTCTATTGCAGGTTTAGGCTTGTTTTGATAAATTAATCTAGTTTATTCTATTTCCACCCTTAAATACAAACTATACCTTATAGTAAATACAAAATGTGGTAAGAAAGATTTAATTAATAAATTACACCATTCATAAAATCGCCAACAATTTATAATTTATCAGAATCAGCAAGGGATCCACCCATAATGATCACTGAGGCGAACAATCATTAATAGCCAACCACGAAATTTTGGTGAGATAATGATAGCAACATCCACCTCCACAATGAATGATATAATTAAGTGTCTCCTTAGTCTAGTTCTAAATATAAGGTCATATTGATCAATATATAAAATGTTAAAAAAATTAATTTCTTATTTGTAATTTTTTGCCCAGTAATTATTTGTAATTAATATAGGGAGAGTTTGTGACATATTTTTATAATAAGTATGCCATTTAATGATTAAAATTTAATACCTAACAATAATAATACCTAAATAATAAAAAAATTATATATTCCTGGCAAAAAAAATTTAAAAACTATATAAAAAGACAAAAGAAGACATAATATCCAGCGCCAAAACAAAACTACTCTAAGATAAAAATTATGCTGAGGACTGAAAAGATATCCAAAGTTATGATATCATCAGGGCATAAATGTGCAGCAACATGTGGTGTGTTCTGTAACTAGGTTTTACGAAAGGCTTCATTAGAATACGAATCCTCGTCCCTGTCACCAGCCGTTTATGCTCCTCGTCCTCCTCATCTTCTGACACAGGAGTGGCCTCCAACTCCCTAGAAAAAGCAACCTTTTCTTTTTCAAAAAAGGCAAATGAATCAGACAGAGAGCCCATTAAAAAAACAACAAAATAACGGCATGTACTACATTATATTTAAAACGGGTTACTTATTTGTTGAGCAACGGCCATGAAAGTACCATGAGGTTGTTTAAAAAAATGGGACCTTTCATTAGTGGAATACATCAAAAAGATATATAGCTAAGAGCATGAATATGAAGTCCCTGCCACTTGGTCTGGTTTCGTTTCAGAGAAGAGAACAGAATGAGATTAAGCGATCGAGAATGTTTATATCTTGTAGATTAACGAAACAACACTTGCACGTGGGTGTCCTCCTCGGCGGGATGCCCACGCGTATCCTTATGCATGGATCACTTGTGCCATTCTATGACTTTGTCGCTTTATTATATTCATTCCCATTTCCCAGATCACAGATACAGTTGGAAGTTTCCAAAATTCTCAGCTATTTATCATGAATAACTGAACAATCCGGTTGATTGGGTTTGCTTCCTCTTCTTCTTCTTTTAGTGGAAGTACTTTACTGACATATAAGAGTTCCAAACATCAGGTGTTTATTGTAAAACCAGTTGAGAAATTTATCTTTTATGTCTGGTACAGTCCATCTTTTTACTGTCTCTCGGTATATGATACTTTTAAGGTTTTCTAACTCAATTTTTCATATGCTCTTCTAGATTCCTGAGCATGATGAGCCTATTTCTGGATTCCCTGGCTGTGTTTTGAGTCATTCGCTGCTTTCTTAGTATTCAAACTAGGAATTCCCACTTGAAAATGACAAAGAAGTTGAGGCTTACTTTTTTCCCCCCTTTTTGGTAAAAACTCATTAATCATCTGGTTACTATGTACTGATTCATAATCCAATTCTGTTAACCCTTGCACTTATTGCCGCTTACTCCAATCAAGATGTAGTATGTCTTCTTCGGATCATACTATAATTAGTCTTTATCTTTCAAGTAATTAAGATCGATTTGCATACTCAAAACACGTGTGCATATATGCTCCCCAGAAAATAAATTCTAGCAATAGAAAAATCGCAAGAAAAAGCATAAGGGATAGGAAAGAGAGGGAATGTAGGTTCTTTTATTTTTAATCTACCATCATATTTATCCTGTCCATTTGTTTAATTAATATATATTTCTTTCTCGCCAGGGGGGTTTAGTGCCCCACTCCTGAAGGGAACTTTGAAAAGGCCTCATCTTTATCTGAGATTTTAGATTGCACACTGAACTGCAGTAAAGTAGGTGGAAGGCTGAAACAGAAGTATAGTTTCGCTTATGTACGAACTCTTTTCCTTTTTTGGTCTTTTAAAACAGTCTTGTTTGTGTAATTGTGTTGACCACTGTGCAATTCGATATTCTGGGTTTTGTTCCTAAAATGCTAAGTGGTGATGATGTAACTGGCACGCATAAGCAGTTGATGGCTTTTTTCTCAGCCATCCATGGTTGGTTTTTGACTTTATAGAGCTTCTGTTCTGCAATACTTTTCTTTTTTGGGTGAAATTTGCCATACTTTCCTTCATTGACCATGTTCAATTTCCATCTGATCTGGGTTATCTTCTTCTTCTGGGCTCAATTTTTTTTTTTTCATACCACTATATATTGCGTGATTTTTGATAGGCGAAACATTAAAAACCAAAGGAATCTAGTTGCGTTTGGATTGATTTAGACGGCATATTCTGGTTTTTTTTCTCCTTTTTGGTTTCAGGTTCATGATCACCAAGTTATTTTGCTTAATAATATCTGCCTGGACACTGTACTGTGACCTATTTCTCAAAATGAAAGATATGCTATAGGATTACAGGTCGGTGGTGGTGTGGCTCAGATGATGGGATCTCAAGGAGAAGCAACAACCCAAGAGCCAAAAACACAATCTTTGGCATACCAAGGATCCTCCTTATACAACCTAACTCTTGATGAAGTACAGAACCAGCTTGGAAATTTAGGGAAGCAACTAGGAAGCATGAATCTTGATGAACTACTAAAGAGTGTGGGAACTGCAGAAACTACCGGTCAACTAGCTTCTGGGTCGTCTCTGAATCGACAAAACAGCATGACATTATTATCTGGGGATGTTAGTAAGAAAACTGTTGATGAAGTTTGGAGAGATATACAACAACACAAGAAGAGCAATAATAATAAGCAAGATGGGAAATCTCAGGAGAGACAGCCAACTCTAGGAGAGATGACTCTTGAGGATTTTCTTGTGAAGGCAGGAGTGATTTTTGATTCAAATGTTGCTTCTTCTGATCAACACAATATTTCACAACAAGTTCATTGGATCCAATACCAGCTCTCTTCTTCACTGCAACAGCATCATCATGATGTGATGGCAGGTTTAATGACTGGCGATGGAGTTCAACAGCAGCAGCCTAATTTGCCAGTAGCAGTAGTAGCAAACCCGGTTTTGGATTCGTCCTACTCTGAAAATATGGTGGCAACAACGATGTCACCATCTTCTTTGATGGGTAAGTTATCAGATACACATAGTCCAGGAAGGAAGAGGGAGGCTTCTGGTGGTGATGTGGTTGAGAAAACCATGGAGAGAAGGAAAAAGAGGATGATCAAAAATAGGGAATCTGCAGCTCGGTCAAGAGCAAGAAAGCAGGTTAAACACACACATATTTTTTGTATGGTGTTAGTCCTTTGAGGTGTATTTGTTTTCTAAGTTTGATACTTGACTGTATCTATGTCAATGGACACAGGCTTACACGCAGGAGCTGGAGATTAAAATCTCACGTTTAGAAGAGGAGAATGAAAAGCTTAGAAGACAGTATGTAAGATTCAAAACCTTGATAGTATGCATTTTTGTCGATAACTAAGACTTGGTTTGGCCATTGCTTGTTCAAGGATATCTGCTGTATTATATCTTGGATTAAGCGAGTTATGTATAGAAAAATTTAAGGCGAGAGTTCAAGGTCTTGCGCTACTAGATGCCGAGATTCAGGAATATTAGCTTATATAAAACAAAGACGCAACTGCTGGTCTTTTTTTTTTAAATTCTGTTCGTGGAAACACTATCACAAAGCAAGACGTGTATTAAGAGTTAGTACAGTAAAGGATGAGGAGGATACATAACTTATAATAATATCTTTTCCAAGATGATATTTAGAGCTTAGAAGTTAATACGGACAATTCTGAAGGCATAGGACTGCACTGAATACAAAATGCTACGAGGGTTTGAGCTCTAAGGGCTTAGAACTTTTAGTTTGTTCAAGTTTTACCAATTAATAGACCAACAACCTGATATCAGGTTAATCATTATATTCCTTTTTATGATATTTTCTGAGCAATTACATTATTGAGGCAAAAGACCAGCCAGCATAAAAGATGATTCATGTACTCTTATCTTACTGAATTTTCTTGCATGCAGGAAATAGAGAGAGTGTTGCCATACGTTCCACCAACTGACGCTAAGCATCAGCTTCGCAGAACAAGTTCAGCTTCTTTTTGACAGCTTCCTCCTCGCAGTTGACTTCTTCTGAACAGTCTTTGTTGCAGTCACCTAGTCCTCGTTTTTTATGATTTCCTAAAAGTTTTTGGATAATTGGAACACTCTTTTGCTTTACAAGTGATACTTTAATTCAATGTGCTGTTGTTTGTGCTGGTGGTGATGCAGAATTGCTTTGGTGCATGTACGTTTTGTTATTCTTGGGTCTCCTACTGTCCTTACTTTGATCATCTGATGCATTCGCTTAATTTGGTATTCAACATGCTTCATGCACAATGATTTTTGCTCATACTATTAACTTATGAATAGCGCCAGCTTAGTTCCATCTCAGGCTTCATTTTTTTTAAAAAAAAAAAATTGATTTTTTTTAATGTTATTTGCAAATTGGAGCTTACAGACACAAGGGCCACTCAGGCAGTGACTTCTAACCCTGGGTCGTGATAATTAATGTATATTTAAAAGCTCCTGCAAGCTCAAAGTCGAACTTTGTTTTTTTTTGGGAAAATTCTGATTTTTTTAATCTCCCCTTTTTCTATAATAAAAACTAAAAGAGCTTGCATCGCAAAGCTTTCAAGCCATCACAAATTTCTATTTTTCTTTTAAAAAATGTTTTTATAATGTTGATTGCATAATGAAGCTTGCGGAAACAAAGCTTGTAGGTGATCACTCTCAACCCTGAACGTGACAATCATCTATATATTCCTAAAGGCTGCTTGCTTACTGCAAGCCAAACCTCAAGCTTTGATTTCCCCCCCTTTTCTTTTTTGAAAATTTTAATTTTTTATTTTTTTTTTGATAAAAAGAGCGTGCAAGCCATCATAATTAGGGTCATTCCAATCTTGAAGGGGACCATTAACATATACTTAATTAAAAAGCCATTGCAAGCCAAATGAATTAGTTTCATTCTAACCCTAATCAGTAATGATATATGTCATTGAGAATTATTGAATATACGACATAAGCCACATTGTTCCTAACTTATTATATTATATATATATATATATGGTAACATAAAATTAAAAAAATTCTAATAAAAAAGGAAAAAGAGAAAGCCAAATCACCGTCCGACACACGTGTTCCAGGACGGGCACTATTTTCATCCGTATTTATTTTCAAAAGAATCGACATTGCTTTTGCTCCACCTAGTCGATTGTCCATGGCAAATTGGCAATATACTGTTACAGCTATTACAAGTTTACTATTGTCACAAGTAGAGTACATACTCAAATTGTCCTAACAGAATCAGGAATCATCTCAGGAATCTGGTGGAAATATAATCTGCAATTGCCATGCTTGATGTTAAACCGGGTGACTCAATCCCAAAAAGATTAACAAGACCACGTACCCCATGAATTTCCTCCCCCTGCACAAATACGCCAGGTGAATTAATTATGCCGACCTCAATTTCATGCGTCCAGTTCTGTACAGCTCTAGAGGTGTACTTTTTCAAAAACTATGAGAAATGTTCAATTTAATGATTTAATCACATTCAACATTTCACCTGCCCCATAGTTCATAAGAAAATAAACAAATGGAGAACATGATTAGAATTATGACTGCAGAAATCATATCAGAACTCTTTTACCAAGGATCTCAAACCAAAACATGGACCAATTCAATTGAAAAATGCAATTTGCTACTCCTATGGTCCTTAATATTAATATAAGGCATATTTACCTAATTTGTTTAGATTAAGGAAGTTAGTTGGGTTGGTTAATATAACAAATATTTTCTAAAACACCCTAGTTATCTTCCTTAATTCCCTTATTCCTTCCTCTCCATAATTATTGTTGAGGAAGTTTCAATATAAGTAAATTAGGAAAATATTGACAAATATATAAACTATGTTTTATATTTAAGACTAAGATTAACTCTCAAAATATGTCTTATATTAAGAACGGAGTACTTCATTTTGGGAAAAATGCAGGAGATGAGTAATTAATAGGAAGATCAAGAACGAAGGTGTAAAGAGAAATAAAGAATTGCCTGTATCACAAAATCAATAGGTGGCTGATGCGGTCCCGAAAGTTTAGGTCGAATTCCTGAATACCCTGGTTCTAGAGATCCATCCTTTAGGTTTGGGTAGTACTTCCGTATCTCTGGATAAAACCTCTCCGCACGCTTTGCAGGTACTGAATAGTCAAACCTGGGATCAAACCTTAATCAATTCAACTCCTCATCAAAATCAAACACATTTCTAAAACCATGTTTGGAATTAAAGGCATTAATTTCATTAGGTGCATCTAGTCTCAAGTTTATGATTAGTCAAAGACATGACGTCTGGATATATACGCATATTCTGAGAAGTTATTGGTATAATGTGAAAAGCTTCAGCTCCCATTTCCCCTCCCCATGCAGGGGAAAAAAATGAACACAGTCCTGAATCATAGGATATTGGCAAGAGCAAGTTCTAGAATGATTAAAAATAAGTGAAACATTATCAAGAATCATTTGAAGGGTGAAAGGAGTAAACATAGAAACAGATACAGAGAGGTTTTCAAGATTTACTTATTGAGAAAGCTTGAGATATCATCAGCAGCAGCAATCCATTCAACGTCTGGGCCAAACTTGAACTGACCATTCAAATCAAGAGTAACATGCACACCTAGGCCACCATCCTCGGGTATAGGATATATCAAATGTTTGAATGGAGGAACTTTAGTATTGGACAAAGTGAAGTAGCAACCACGAGCAAAATAGGCAGAGGGTACAACTCCACTACTTTGTAGGGCAGTAAATCTCTTTGCAAGGGCAGGGGCGCCAAGGCCTGCAGAGTTCACTACAAATTTAGGTATAAGCACTAGATCTTGGTTCAAAATTGATCTCCCATCCCATTCTTCAACACTCTTGGTTTCTGATATATGGAGGCAAATCTGATCGCCTTCAAGATGCCCACCGATAACAGTTGAATTATAGGAGAAGGTTGCTTTGTTATTCTCCGCTTCCCCCTGGACCCACATGGGGATTCATATACAATAATAACTTCAAATAAACAAGCTGGTAAGTTAGCAAGAATTTAATACAAAAAATATGCTTGAATTCAGATTGGAAACATTGTAATTTGAAACAGGAGGCTTGAAATGCATACCACTAACGAGAGCATGAAAGAGTGGGAATCAACAATCCCGGAAAGTGGTGATAGTATAGCTTTGATGCATTGCAATTCAGGTTCCATTCTCATGGCCTCAGAACCATCCATCATCCTCAAGCCATCAACTCCATTTTGAATCCCACGATTCATTATATCATTCAGCTTTGAAATTTCTGAAGATCGAGAAGCAACAATGAGCTTACCAGTTTGTTTATGGGGAATATCATGCTTGGAGCAGTATTCATATAGCATTTCTCTTCCTCTTACACAAAACCTTGCCTACAAAACAGGCTGCATTACATTCTAAATAGGCAAAATTTTAACAGTCATGCATTGGTAGATTACCAGGAAAACAAAAACAACCGAATTCTATACTATGATGGAAAACAATATAAACTTGGTAGCTACAAATTGATAGTTACGCCTTATATATATGATTTATTTCTGCTTCTTTTCTTTTTCAATTCAGTCTCTTCAATTCCAACATATCTAATTGAAAAAAATTTCACTCCCATTCCATTTTCTTCCCCTCATTTCATTTTCCTTTTAATTCATAGTTTTTAAGTTATGCATTTTCAACTCTAAATAATTGATAAAAGTAGGAATCGAATTTCGAACAGCAAGTCGATCGCATCATCTAGCAGAATCTTTTGGCAGAACACAGAGAAATAGATGGCAGATATACAGACCTTGAAGGAATTGCGCGGGTAATAGATTCCGGCATGAATGACTTCACTATTGCGAGAACTAGTGGCAGTGCCAAAGGTGCAAGCCGAATCGACGACTAACACCTCTCTGCCTTTGAGCGCAAGTGCTCTGGCCACTGCTAAGCCCACAACGCCAGCCCCGATCACTAAGCAATCCACTTTTTCCCTAGGGATCGAGACTGATATGTCAATTTTGAAACTATTGCTGTTGCTGTATCTCCTGATCGAATTCGCAGTTAAACTCTTCCATTTCATATGAATAATACTTGTTGATGATGCAAGTTTTGCCCCTAAGCTCTGAAGCGTCTGCTTCAGCATTCTCCCCTCGCTCCCCTTACTTCCTCGGAAGCAGATCCGTTTACTTATCATCTCATTTTTTTTTGTCATCGCTCGCTCGTGAAACTATCTAAACCGTTGATAGGAAATATGAGCCATCTACACCATTGACTGATTGGGAAGTAGAGAGAAAAGTAGGAGGAGTGATAAGTGGATGATATGACTCATTTTTTATCTTTGAGATTGATTAAATGAACATGATTTAGAGTTTATGAGAGATGATGAGAAAAGGGATAACGAGAGAAACCAGACCCGATGGCCGATGTGTATCGCATATGTATAATAAGTAAGGATTCTTAATAGAACAAAATAAAGGAAAATTTCATTAAAAAAACAATTGAAAATAGAAAAAGCTAAATTGGTACTAGGAATTTATCAAATCTCAAGTTATAACTGAAGTAAGAATGTGATATTTTCAACTTTGACCAAATAACCAAAATGCCCTTAGTTTAGTTTACAACTTTCAGGGGTCAATAACAACATCTGTATCTATATTAACATCATTAGATTTTACATTAATGACTTTATTTTCATATTTTACAACTTCATATCACAAAAATCAGGGATAATTTTGAGGGCACAAGTTTCAAAGGTGAATAACAATATCTGTATCTATATTAACAACATACATTAATTACTTTACTTTTATATTTCACAACTTCATATCCCAAAAACCAGAGATGATTTTGATGGGTACAATTTTTAGGGGTCATTAACAACATCTGTATCTGTATTAATAATATCAGATTTTACATTAATGACTTCACTTTCATGTTTCATAACAGAACTAAGGGCAATTTGGTTAAAATTGAAAATCTCATATTCCTACTTCAATTCTGACCTGAGACTTTATAAATTCACAGCAACAATTTATTTTTTGTCATTTTTAATTGTATTTTTCTAGAATTTTCTCAGAAAACCATAAATTTAAGAGATAAAATCAAAGGTTGGGTTATATTTAGAATCAAAATAAACATTTTATAATAGGCTATTAGTTATTTATAGGAAAAATTTCATAAAATTACAGTGAAAATTACAAAAGGATAAAAAGGTGTGGTGAATTTCTCATATCTCAAATCAGTGAAGCTGTAGGAATCTGGAATATGAAATCTTCATATAATTACCTAAATGCCCTTGAAAGTGAGAGGTAACAGGGAAAAAAAAGGCACGAGAGAGGCATAATTTGAAAAGGCAAACAGAAACAGAGAGTGACGGGAAAGCTAGGGGCAACAAAGAGATTATGAGAAGGACGGTGGGTTGATGCTTGTTGGTGGCGATCTGCGGTGTCTTTGACGGAGGTTAAGGCAGCATTGTGCAGTTGTGCGTTTTGCTTTCTGCGGTTTGTTCGACGTTCAGCATTCTACGGTTTCAGTTTATGGTGTTCGAGGTTGGGCAACGCGGCGAGAACAACATCTATCACATTATTAACAACTTCACCTTCTTTGTTAACAACTTCATTTCAGCCATTCACATCTTAAGAGGAACAAGTTAGGAATGTCTTAACGACTCATCTTTGTCCATTAACATCTTATGAAGAACAAGTTGGGAAGATCGTAATGTCCATAGGAATACACAACATCTCTCCCACTTTTAACAACATCATCTTCATTATTAACGCCTCTGTTTCCTTCATTAACATCTTCGAAGGAATAAGTTGGGAACGTCGTAATGTAGATGGGAAAACACAACATGTCACCCGCCATTAACAACATCAGCTTCTTCATTAACGACTTATTTTCCTCCATTAACATCATGTAAGGAATAAGTTGGGAAGGTTCTAATATAGATGGAAAAATGTAACATGTCACTCAAGATTAACAACATCAGCTTCTTTATTAATGACTTTACTTCCTCCATTAACATTATATGATGAATAAGTTGGGAAGGTTGTAATATAGATGGAGAAACACAACATCTCTCCCAGTATTAACAACATCAACTTCTTTTTTAACGGCTCCACTTCCTCCATTAACATCATGTGAATAATAAGTTGGGAAAGTCATAATATAGATGGGAAAACACAACATGTCACCCACAATTAACAACATCAGCTTCTGCATTAACGACTCATCTTTTTCCATTAACATCTTACAATGAACGAAATTGCCAAATCACTAATTTGATGCCCAAAACAACACCTCACCCACAATTAATAAGATTATATTCATTATTAATGGCATTATTTAGTAGATTTACATCTTCCCAAGAAGAACTTGGAAAGTTTTAGCGTCGATGCCCAAACGCAACATCTTTCACATCTTCCACTCACACAAACAACAAAAGACTTGTCCAAGAAAAAGTTTGAAAATGAGATGTTGCAGGTCTAATAACAGTACGTCACTCTATATTAACAACATGACTCTACTGGTTTAACACCTTGCTATATTTATCAGATGATATAAGATCACAATATGATAATTACATTCACCAATTATTTGTAGCTGGAAAAAAGTTACACATTTCCCCTTTTACACATTCATATATTTCATAACAAGGGAACGTTAACATTGCAGTAGTACATAATATTTCCTTATCACAAACATTGTATTACATTAGACACTAAATACATTAACTAGTTACTATAGTACACATATGACAGCAACCCATCTCCAAAAAATGCATGAGTGGGTTGACAGTAACTTTACAAAAAGCAAATTCATATTCATTTTCCACAATGCTTGGATACAGAGGGGATCTTTGTTGTGACAGTCCCAACAAATCTTCAACCCTGCAGTTAATAACAACTGCAGTTACTTAATAACCAACAACAACTTCATAAATAACAACTATGAAACCTAAAATATTTACACTTACATAGCTGTCTCAACGAATATATTTGGCACATTATCATTCCCTTTTTGTGCTATATACACATGACAACTCCTCTCATTATAGTGAAACAAGTTCTCAACTTCAACATCATTATTTAAATCTATTAGTGTCTTTTCATCAAAGCTCACTATATATTTCATCTCACACATGTTACAATCAATATCAAACTATGATGATATCATCAACCTCAAATCTGTCAGTGCTATCATCTATTTTAGCCACTTCGCCTTCACATAACCACCATTATATTGAATTTTACCTTCATCATTACACACTAATTTCCCTCCAGCATAAAAATAATAAAATATTTCCTTCAAAGATGATGACCCTTCAGTACATGTCATTTTGCATGCTTACCTGGGGAAAAAGACTTTACACCACTCTTTATAATCTCACTCCAGTAAGCTTGTCTTGTCACAAATTGATTATTAAACCGAGTAACTTCCCCTACCATCACCCACCACTTACAATTGACAACAACACTATATGTTTTAACATCTCCGTCTTCACTGTTAATAACATCCACAAATCATCACCTTGCATCTCCTATTAACAACAATATAATGTACTTTAACATTTCTATATTCACTAATAACAACACTCCTCCCATCTCTTCACTTTGGCTCTACTATTAACACCTAAATAATAGCTCTTCACATCTCCATATTCACTAATAACACCACCCTCCCCCAACCTTACTATCCACTGCCGACCCACCTTTTACCTGACGCAACACCCATCCCGTAATCAGTCATGATGAACAAAAAAGGCATAAGCTTCATCAATCACTCAACCAAACACAATCAAATCCATCGTACTACCATCAACATTATCCCATTACCTTAAAGCCACTACCTTTTCTCTATAATCATCTAACACTCCCCTTACCTATAACGCGAAAATTCCGATATCATAAACCCTGACCACAAACAACAATCAATTTTCCGTTAACATTCAAGAAGCACAATATATAAATCACTTCTCTCTCAAATTTACTTACCCGTGGCTTGCGTCTGGTTTCCATCACGTTTCCTTTTGTTTCGTCACTTTTTGGCTCCACAAACATACTTTGTTTCCTTCTCGTCATCTGCTGTTTTTTTCCCTGTTGCCTCTCATTTTCAAGGGTATTTAGGTAATTGTATGAAGATTTCATATTCCAGATTCCTACAGTTTCACTGATTTGGGATATGAGAAATTCACCACACCTTTTTGTCCTTTTGTAATTTCCACCGTAGTTTTATGAAATTTTCCCTTATTTATATTTATATTTTAGAAATTATAGTACTATATTGTAAACTTGTTGTTGTATTTATACATCTTGTATTAAATTGATTAAATATTGTTTGATTTGAAACATGTCTGATTTATATGCACCCTCTCTCTTTCAACGTTTATCTTCATACATTATGCTTGATGTTTATCTCTCCAAAAATAATAAACAACAATAAATTTGAGAATATAAATATTTTATAAGCGAAGGTTTTTTTTTTTTTTAAAAAAACTGAGTTTTATATGAGAAGTTAAGACATTATGAAGCTCAAAATTAATTATTTTTAACCTTGTGCTCGAAATTAATTATTTAAACTTTTCAATACTCATTTTTTTAACAAAAAAAGGGAAAATCACCCAAAAATATCTTTAGGGCCAATTAATTGCTGAATGATACCATGAAAAATCGTTTGCACTTTAACGGAAGATATTTTGCATACAACGGAAGATGGTTTGCACATTTTTATGGAAGATTTGTGCACACACGGAAGAGTATTTGCACACAATGGAAGTTCTTTTGCACACATGGAAGATGATTTGCACGCTTGGTAGCATTCAACAATTAATTTACTAAAAAACTATTTATTCCCAATTCTCCCAAAAAAAATACACTAATTTTCAAATTCTTTTTTTTTTTTTTGCCAGAAATTTTTCAAATGTCATAGTACTTTAAGCTCGTTTGGTTTAACCTCATTTTCAAGGGTATTTAGGTAATTATATGAAGATTTCATATTCCAGATTCCTACCGCATCACTGATTTGGGATATGAGAAATTCACCATACCTTTTTATCCTTTTATAATTTCTACCGTAGTTTTTTGGAATTTTCCCTTATTTATATTTTAGAAATTATAGTCCTATATTGTAAACTTTTTGTTGTATTTATACATCTTGTATTAAATTGATTAAATATTATTTGATTTAAAACATGTCTGACTTATATGCACCCTCTCTCTTTCAACGTTTATCTTCATACATTATGCCTGATGTTTATCTCTCCAAAAATAATAAACAACAATAAATTTGAGAATATAAATATTTTATAAGCGAAGGTTTTTTTTTTTAAAAAAAGCTGAGTTTTATATGAGAAGTTAAGACATTATGAAGCTCAAAATTAATTATTTTTAACCTTGTGCTTGAAATTAATTATTTAAACTTTTCAATACTCATTTTTTTAACAAAAAAAGGGAAAATCACCCAAAAATATATTTAAGGCCAATTAATTGCTGAATGATATCATGAAAAATCGTTTGCACTTTAACGGAAGATATTTTGCACACAACGGAAGATAGTTTGCACATTTTTATGAAAGATTTGTGCACACACGGAAGAGTATTTGCACACAACGGAAGTTCTTTTGCACACATAGAAGATGACTTGTACGCTTGACAGCATTCAACAATTAATTTACTAAAAAAGTATTTATTCCCAATTTTCCCAAAAAAATACACTAATTTTCAAATGCTTTTTTTTTTTGTCAGAAATTTTCAAATGTCATAGTACTTTAAGCTGGTTTGGTTCAACCTCAATGCATGCCTGCAATAATAATCATGATTGCATTATCAAGAGAAAAGTGTTTGGTTGCTCTTTAGCATGTTAATAGGGTTTACCAAGGTAATGATGATTACCAAAAAATTGTTAATTCTCATTCATACCTCCCCTATGAATCCTTATTACCATCCCATTGCATGGTTAAAAAAGTTTAATTTACCTTTTAGTTTTCTATGTCTTTATTTCATTTATTTCATTTCACTTGCCACATTACGCCACAACTGTTACCGCCACTACCTCCTCCTCCTCCTCTACTGCTGCAGCCGCCACCCCCACCGTCGCCATTGCTGCCGCTTCCACCACCACCACCTCCTCTTCTGCCATAGTCGCTGCTTTCACCTGCCCACCGCCACCATCACTACATCCTCCTCTGTTGCCACTCCCATCGTTGCCACTAGCTTTTAACTATTTTTTCTATAAAGATTATATTAAGGGTAAAATAGATTTTATGTAATATATTAATTTTAAACAATTATTAAAATATTAACTCATTACACTTTACTTAAAAATCAAAACAAACATTACCCTTATAATTAATATTTTATTGTATTATCATTACATTGTATTACACTATAAGGTATAATAGGATTGAACCTGAGCCCTTTATTTGACAGCATTCCAAGATTTTTATTTTGGGGCCAGCGTTGCCCTGCTAAATTAAATTAGCCACCACCGAATAGTATATGCTCCTTATAGAAGTTAAAATAATCCTTTTATGTTTTTCTTTCTTGAATAACAATTCTTTTTTGTTCAGTCAAAAAAAAATTAAACACTCATTTATCTTGATTACGACATTCTCAGGCAATGGATGAGCGCAAATAAAATAGAATGAGACGATAAGCGCGCTTCAAAAGCAGAAACACAGCGATCCAACTAAGGGACTCAGAAATATCAAACATAGGAGAGAAGAAGCAAGATGAGAGCCCCAACAGAGAGGGGCAGCCCGATGATGGCGAACCCTCGAAGAATCGTCTATATTAACAGTCCGTCTTCCGACAACACCTTCCAGATCCGACCCTCTTTTCTCGCTTCTCTCCTTCAGTTCTTTCAGAAGCCTCACTCTCTTCCCTTCCTTCTCAGCATTTTTCTCTTCCTCACTTGGATCTCTATCCGCTTTCAGCGCGTTTCCCAATTCTCAACTCCATCCATCGGAACCGTTGCAGATTGGAGTGTCGATGACGATAGGAAGGCCAATTTGATTAGGTTCAGCTCTGGGATTCCTTCCCAAATTGCTAAAGACAACCGTGGCTGGTTGCTCGATCCCGTTTCTCTTGCCCTTGCTTCTGGCATTTCTGGTATATCACGCATTGTTTTCTTCCGTCTGTTTTCTTTTTCCTTTTTTTCCCGTTCTTAGTTTTCCGATATGGGCGTTTGTGTTGTAAATTGTAATGATAGCCCCACTACTTCACCGTGTGCCTTAGCTTCACATGTATGGTCGATCTGTTTGTTCCAAAAAGCTGATAAATACTGAAGTTACGTAGTTTAGAATAGAATGAAATTTAATTTCACTGGACGGTATATGTACTGCATTCTTAATTGAGTGTTCAGGCAAAATAAAAGGCACTTTGTGTGCGGGGTTTCATATGCAAAAAGAACTTGTGTTTGTGTTCTTTTCTGGCTTTTGAAAAAGAAGCATGCTTCTTTGCAGGTGGGGCCGTCTCTTGCGCTTCACTTCATGTTGGAGAAATACGTCCAGGCAAAATTAGAGGAAATCACAGACATCACAATTGCAACGAGACATTTGTCATTTGGGGTGCTGCAACAAAATTTAGGGTAAGCTCCTGTGTCCTACTTGACAGTTGGCAGCATATAATTGGTTTTGTTATGTGTTTCCCTGCAGCTGCAAGTTATATTTTACGGAGAAATGGCTTTCAGTCCAAAATGCTTGCAAACTGATATGTGTGATACAATTGTACAGATGATAAACATTGCTCCGTTTGTTCAAATTACTTTGCTTTTCCTATCTAAGTGTTAGGATCAGGTTTACTTAACTTTCTATGTGGTTACAAAATTAACAGATTTACGTTTTTTTATTGTTTAAACGAGTCATCCTGATTCCCAAAAATCATTAGATCGGTTGAAAATCTCAATTTTTTTACGGTTTTATGTAAAATTAATTGGTGAAACAAACAGAATAAATGCCAACTTGTTTGCAGTTTGCACCACATTTTGTTTATTCTGTTTTTGGCTGCATGCACCAGCCCCTGATGTGAAGAACAAGGTTTGTGAATGCAGATCCTCTGATCCTTGGAATGGAACTGCTTGCCACCTCGGAAAATCTTGTTGTTTGCCTGATCCTACGACAACATTGACGTCATGTGTCTGAGAAACTGAAATTCAATACCATCATGAATAAAAGGTGTTTTGCCTTTATTCTTTGATTGAAATGCTCCCAGTCGTTCATTCTAAAGCCTAAATTTCAAAATCCTTCTCCCTTTTGTTTCCCTCCAGCAAATGATGATTTGTGTCTGAGTCTGGGACCCAAAAATGCAGCTCTGTTCCATTAAGGCACAAGATTTTCAGTTGTCTGTTGGTTGAATATTCATGTCTGAGGTTCAACTCTTTGTTGATTTAAGCCATTTGATCGTTCATAAGAGGTGGCATTCACCATTCCTCAAAGGTAATTGCAGAGAGACATAATGGAAAGGAAGCTTGAGTGTTTTAATGGATTTAAATTAAGCACTTGGGATGATCCGATGAATTCATATTTGCAATTGGGCCATTTAAATCTGAGTATAATTGAGGCATAATGCACCATTTTACTCCAGCTGAAACAGTGCAATTCAGCTTCTCAGGCATGTGGTGTCAGCACTGTCACAGGATCAGGCAAATAGCTGGGATCTCTCTGAGTTGTGCAGCAAAAAGTCCCATTCTAAGGTGCAGAGAATCTGCATTCCAAGGTTTGTAGGTGTGAAAGGAAATGCTTATTTGTGTTCATTTCCCTGCTCACGCCCGTCAGTACTTTGAACTAACCTGATTAGCTCACACTGAAACGATTAGTTCCTATGCATCAACTTGGCACTATTAATTGATCAGAGCTGGAAAAATAACCGTTTCTCTTCTGTTATGACTCTCAATTTGTATATCAATTTAATCTGTAAGAGTTGAAAACTATTTGCAGTTGGAGAACAGCAAGGTTGCTGACAAGGGCTACGCCGAAGTGATTATTGGTGCAGACGAGGTTGCTGTTGCTGCCAGCCCCGGTAGGACAGCCCATGCATTAGTGAACATAGATCCGATTAGGAGTACATTCTTTTTAGGATGCCAGGACAGTATAATCAACTACAATGGCACAAGTAATGACTACAATGTTTGGAAGGATCTTTAAAAATGCTGCTGTACAGATTTTCCCATCCCTTCTCTGCTGAAGGAATCTGAAATACATCTGAGCCTTCCTGTTTTTAGGTTATTCTTTTGCAGCGTATGACAATTTTTTAGCAATCTCTGTACAGAAGGTTTGTTTCATCGCATACTCACTTGGTGAATGTATTTCTTCTTTAGTGATAAAGAATAAAGGATAAGGAAGAAAACCAGAAATTATAGTGATAGACCTGCTTCTGTTCTATAGAGCATATTACAAGGAATTTTCTTCTCTCTTCCACAAGTTGCCTCTCAGTTTACTTCTCAAAGACGTGGTTGGGAGATTTTCTTTCTCCAGCTCATGGCCCCCAGCTATATGACTTGTTACTCTTGTGGCCCTTATCCCCAGCCATGTAAATTGTAGACAAGATGTTGGCTCCTTTCTATGATTTTGCAACGGGAACAAGTTCTCAAGGTTTAATTCTGAATTCATAGGCATTGATGTTGTTTTTTTATGAAATATCAAAATTCATTAATAAAAGGACTAATACAATAAAAATACTTTAAGTAGTTGTTTATTTATCCGTGTTTCTTCTGAAGAAAGTTTACTGATAAGAGACAAAGTAGTATGGCCATCTTTACTCATCTGTTTATTTTCCTCAATTTATTTAGTAAATACAAAAATGTATTCGCTACATTACACAATACTGAAAGAGAATATTGAGAGTATATCCTATCGGTTGAATTTTTAGTGAGTTTTTAGCCACTTGCCTTAATCACCCTTTTAATTAATTGTAAAATAGAAAATTTCAAGCCAGAACATTAAACATGTTCTATATCTATGTCCCTTCTGAGCATTTTGACGTGCTCCATACATTTGAAACACACATCCAATTCGTTACGTATCTTCTCTCTACTTGCTAATTCATTCTTATTTTTAATTTAAAAGATGAAACACAGATAATGGATGGCTGGACGACCAATGCAGCATGTGCAATATTGTTATGAGAATTGCATTTGCTTGCACGCCTTTGCAAAATTAAGTATGCCAATACCAACTTTTAAAGAAAAGTTATTAGTTGATAGAAGTTTGTGAGTCTAGGCTTCAATGTCGTGAAAATCATCCGCTGATTATTTGATTGAAAAATTACTCCCTTCGTCCTTAATACAAGAGAGGTAATATTTTATAGAGAACCTAACGTTGAAAGCCGTTAGCCAGTGGCAAGAGTCACAATTCCAATTTCAGACTCTCATTGAAAGCAACAATGAAGGACATGCTTGCACAGGATTCTCAAGAAGGCTTTCATTCTGCTTTTGGCTTGCAAGTTCTGCAACGAATAAAAGTGAACGTTATCAAAATCGACCGTCATAAATGCAAATTAAGAATGTGGAACCAGATGCGTAAGCGCGGGCTTCATGCCCAACTTTCTAATTCTATTGGTCGCTGAAGCCTTCATGGATTTCCCATGACAACGAAAATGCTTAAACGTTCAATCATATATAACTTGCCATACTTGAAAGCCAATAAAAAATGCACACCAGGTTACTTGTATCAAATCCAAAGCAAAACAGGGTGGTCTTCAATTATAAAAGCTGAAGCCAATGAAGAGTCCACCATCATACTATCTAATCTGCATAACAAGACAACGTCAAGAGACAATGGAAGGAATTAGAAGGAAGAGGGTGGCTGTATTGGTTGGGTGCAACTATCCCAACACTCCAAATGAACTGCGTGGCTGCATAAACGATGTGTTGGCCATGAGAGACACTCTGATCAAGAGGTTTGGGTTCGATCCCTCCAATATTGAGCTACTTACTGATCAAGTTGATGCTCCCGCAGGTTCAACCATGCCCACTGGAGCTAACGTCAAGCAGGCTCTTGCTCGCATGGTTGATCAAGCTCAACCAGGAGATGTCCTCTACTTTCACTATAGTGGCCATGGAACCAGAATCCCCTCCATGAAACCTGGTCTCCCCTTTCGCCACGAAGAAGCCATCGTCCCCTGTGATTTCAATCTCATCACAGATTTGGACTTGAGGCAATTGGTGAACCGGGTTCCCAAGGGAGCGAGTCTGACGATTCTGTCAGACTCGTGCCATAGTGGAGGCCTGATTGACAAAGAGAAGGAACAAATAGGGCCATCTTCAGTGGTCAACAAGGACACCACAATGAACCTTAATTCCAAACCTAAGACCATCCCCTTCTCCTCCATATTACAACAACTCTCGTCCTTAACAAACATAAGCAGCTCCGACGTCGGAACCCACTTGTTGGAGTTCTTCGGATCTGAAGCCAGTTTGAGGTTCCGGTTGCCACTTCAGGAGCTGGACTTGTTCCCACCTTTGAAGCCTGACGAGGGGATTCTGCTCAGTGGGTGCCAGGCTGATGAAACATCCGCCGACATGGACCCCTCCGTCACCGGTGGCAAGGCCTACGGAGCATTCAGCAACGCCGTTCAGATGGTGCTTAAGGATGATGCTGCTCCGTTGAGTAATACAGAGGTTGTTGAAAGGGCCAGGAAGATCCTTCAGTCCAGAGGCTTTGACCAACATCCTTGTCTCTATTGCAGCGACGACAATGCTGATGCTACTTTCCTGGGCCAACAACAACCTCACGCTTCTGCGTTGTGACTTTATGACATTTGAAACATGGAGTGACGTTGCGGTCTCCGCAAAATTTGGACATGGCTTTGTATTTGATATTTCTGCACAATTGGTTGGATGTTATGAAATAACCGGAATATGATATTCGTTCGTTGATTCTAATGTTATTCCCAGGATTCAGATCCAACACAAGAAAGAATTTTCCTTCCTAAAGTATATTCCACAGGTTCGTTGATCCAATGGCCCGAGACAAAATATACCACAAAGTTCTTGGAGACATATTCAGAGCAAATCAATAACAAATAAACGTGTGTGTGTGTGAGAGAGAGAGGGAGAGAGATTGCGGATATATTTCCGGAGAGTCCATAACTATATTAATCTCTGTAACTTACAGAACGAGACACTTGGTTGAAATATAGGTGGGTCGGTTGATATATGGACTTATTTTTTTGGTCCATAAGATTAAATATATGGTCTCTTTCTCACACAAACACACAAGTTGGGTTGGCGGAGTTGAAATATTTATATATATTAATTATTAATTATAATCAAGCAATGACACCAGAGCACTGACAAAAAATAGATAATGACTGGAATAAACGTTTCTTTCTTCCCCCTAAATAAAAGAAAGAAATCTCAGCGACTTTAGCTTTGCTTTTCTGAACTTTGTATCAGGTGTCAATGACTTGAAACCAAAGTTATGCTTTAATGGAAATCATGGGACAAACTAGGGGAGAATAACACATAGTCACATATTCTATAATACAAATTGATAATGAATGGTTGTGTTATTTCCCCTATGCATTGAAAAGGACAAAACCCCACTTTAATATACTTGTCAATCTTAGGATCCAATTATCTGTGTATAATCACGCACAGGCACAGATTAGCTCTTGATCACGCCCATTTCATTAATAAAGCGAAACAGTAGATTAATCAAGGAATTGGAATTTTGTTGTACTATTTCACAGCTAAAATGAGAGTGAAGTGAGAAAAAGTGTAATAAAGAACGCATCATAATGAGAATCATGCACGGTAGATCAGTAGTTGAGTGTGTTGGGCACCCCTCTTTACGGGTCCCCTGTTCCTCTCCTTTTTACTTTTTTCTGGAGGTGGCAGAGTATTGCTCATTCATTCACATCCCGTGTCATATTTTATATTTATCCCTAAATTCTGAACTTTTAAATTTATAAATATTAAGAATATTAATTAAATTAATTAAACCAAACCATGTAATAACCTTTACACTTAAACTAGTGCGTGCCCCTGACTATTAAAATTAAACCCAGTTATTAATCATATATGGTTAAAAAGGTTTACCAGGGTTTATTTCCCTACAGTAAAGGATTTACTTGTCTTATAGTATTACGACATGTTCCTACTAATTACTAAATTTCCGAATAATACACAGCATTCCACGTGCAATTTGCTTTCTATAATTAATTAACATTCTCTTCCCTCTTACTTTCTCACTTTTGTTTTTTCCATTTCCCTGTGTCCCTCTGCCTCTTACCGTTACCTTTGCTCAACTCTTGTAATGTTATTGTTATTTTCAAGATTCAACTAAATTATAGTAAGATTACATTAACATAAACCTGTTCCAAATATTTATTCAAAACATCCTTTATATTCTCAAAAGCCAAAATTGAACTTTTATACAGCTACACACACTACAAGGAAATTCAGATTTATTTGCAACCTCTTTTCATGAAAATCTTTTCGGCCTTAATATTTATATGGAAAATTGGCAAGTTTTATTTTAGGAGACGTAAATTAAAATTTTTATTAATAAAATAAAAATTGCTAAAATTTTATTTTATTATACAATTAAAAGTAAAGTTATGTAACTTCAACAAAATCTCTTAAAAACACGATTAATTCACTCATTATTTATAAGGAGTCTGCTATATAACTAAAAAAAATAAAATCAATACTATCAATATCAAATTTAAAATCTTCAATCACTTGCACAATTTGCAGTTCATAAGATATAATAATGAACTTTCTTAATTAAACAACAAAAACCATGAGTAATTCATGCAAACTTCGGTGTAGATAATAAATAAATTCTATTATTCAAACAAAACAAAAGCCAATTTAGGGGAATGTCTATTTAAACTGGAAAAAAAAATGAAAATGAAAACATAACTAAGCGTTTTTCTCCAGCTTTTCTCGCTGCCTTCGTCATCAGCCTACACAGAAGCGCACTACCGGAGAGAGCGATGAAGAGACAGAATAGCGTAGTGTCATCGTCTTCACGCAGAGAAAATGCGCCGGACAAGATTCAATCCAAAACTATTGGTTGCATGTCCGGCATCATTCATCTGGTCTGCAAGTCTCACTCATCTCGCAGATTCCTCACCTTCGGTAATCGATTTCTCCGCCGTAATGTTGTTAAAAATCTTCTTGGTTACTGAGAAAACATATAGTAGCTTGAATTTTGGACTTTGGATTTATTGACATTAGAGCGTTCGATTCTTCTTGTCCATTTACAGGAAAGAAGCAGATTAAGAATGACAGTTCATTTCCCGCAAAAGCAGAACAACCAAAACAAGCTCCTGCGAAGGAGGGGGAAAGCTTCAAAGAGGATAAAACCAATGCTTGTCATAATCCTAGTTTGTCACGTGAAGCACCAAGGAGCCCCACCCTTCCGGCCGATATTCGCCGTTCTAATCCGGCGAAAACACCTGAGAACTTCCGAACTCCGCCGGCGCTGGTGGCGAGGTTGATGGGATTGGAGGATCGTTCGACTGTGGCGTTGGCGGCGGAGAAGCCAGAACCCGTGGCGGAGAGAAGAGAAAGGCTCTTGAATGCACTGCAGAAATGCGACGAGGATCTGAAGGCACTGAAGAAGATCATTGAGGCCGTACGATCAGCAGATCAGCATCGAACGCCCTCGCCGGAGGTGATATCGAAAAACGTGAGTGGCTTTGGGGATAAAATCAGAACGGTATCGGAGGTTACTTGTTCGGAGTTTAAAGGCCAGCAGCAACCAAGTCCAGTGTCTGTGCTCGACGAGTTCACTCGGTCCCCTGTGAGTTTCAGGAATTGCTCGCAACAACATTCACATTCAATTGGTAAGTTAATTCGTTTTTTTGAATCTAATGTCATGAATTTTTTCCTTCTTCAGCGTCCTGATTCATTCTCATTCTAATCAGAGGTAAATTCTACAAAGTGCAAAATCAGAAACCACCTTGTAGAAGTTTTATCCGCTAATGAAGCTAGACTAATACTTTCTGTTAGCTAGAATTAATTTGTTTACAAGAATGTGACAAATCAGATGATATTGTTCATTAAAACTTTGCCTTCAAGCCTTTCGAGCTAGCTAGATTTTAGAAGTTCTGAGAATTTTTATAAAATAACTTGCGACGATTCTCTCATTACTCAATAAATTAAGCATGATCATTGATCTAATCCAAACTATTTGTTGAGTGATCGTTTTCAATTCTGCATGGATATACACATATATCTATTTTTTTCGTTTTGAATAAATGTATACATTTTTCTTTGGGAGTCAAAGATTCCAAGATTTTTCCCAGCTTAATTATCGACCATATTTCCTTTTTTCCTCTTTTGTTAACCAATCCGTTGAAACCGAGTTATCAACTTGCTGATCGTCCTTTTCCCCTTGGTAGTTAGGATTTGACTAGAAAGAAGAAGGATGAGGACTAAAAATTATACAGCTACAGGGCTGTAGAAAAAAAACGTTATTATTTTCTCCCCTTAAATTTGATTGACTAGAATAGGTCAATGTTTTGATACTCGGTGAAATTATTAATTCTTGTTGTTTTTCAATATTTTAATTTCAGCCGTATCCGGTTTAATTTGAAGAACAAACATGCTTCTAAATATTTATATAGCTCCACATGTTTTATAATAAATCCTTTTTGTTTAAACCTGTCTGGTTGTCATATACTGATGATGGAAAAGTCAGACATTTTTATTCTCTGGCTGGCTCAAAGAATGTAATTGTCATCATTATAAAAGAATATTTACTAATCTCCAAGCTAGAAAGATACAAAGTTGCAATTTATGTTGACCCTGTGGAAGTTTTTAGACAGACCTTATTAACTTGCTCATGGAGAGAGGGAACACAATGGTCATTCATGAAAAAGCACATGCTTCCTTATCCATCATGTTTAGGATTCCAAATTTTACAAGCATAACTTGTGTTCCACACCATCATGACTGGGGACAAATTAATTACTTTTTGCCGCTGCTGCAATTATATTGCGGCCAATATAAGTGACTCACAGCTAGCCAGCAAGTTGCTATAATGAAAACAGTGTCAAAATATCAATGGTAACGTTAGTATAATCTTTACTTTTTTTTTTAGTGATTCTACAGTTGTCAATCACTTTTCATAGAAAAAAATTGATTTAACAGCGAACACAAAATTACTAGGAAGAAGACAAAATATGTATAGGATTAACCCCTTTTGCATATATGTTGCTTCACTTGCTTGCTAGAAACCAAAAGAGAAGCCCAAATATCCGTTTTTCATATATAAGAAAACTTGTCGACTTTAGTGGGTGGGGGGGGATGGACCACCATCTGTACGCACAGGGAACTATATATTATTAGGAGCAGACAGTCAAAAGATGTTCAAAAAGAAAAAGAAGAGAGGGGACACAGTCTCACACACATGCGTCCCCCTTTAGCTGCTTTACCTGGTCACCTCCTTCACTTTTTACAGGACCTTGCTCATTTCGACCACCCCACCACTAAGCTTTATTATACCTGTTTCCTTGCAGATCCATTCATGCATCTTCTGCCTTCAACAAGACGTTGATCTGTGATTAGTCTTGTTGGGAAAACAGTTATCATTATGTCCAAATCATGAGTAATGTCCTCTAGTACAGTGCATTACAATATATCACCTGTCCATTGACCAAAAAAAAAAAATATATCACCTGTCCCCTTTCAAGATGTATATCAAAGAGAAGACCCCAAAAAGACAAGAAAATAATTTTTGATTTTACACATGATTATAACAATAACATGGTTAACTGTCAAGGGCAACATGCTATGTGATTGTTCATGCATCTGATTTAATTTTGTATGTTAATAGTGATTGGCGTGATTAATGAGATAATTATTTAAAGTTGTATATGATTGAATTAATAAAGATGATGAAGGATGATGTGCACAGGGCGAGTGCTGCTGCAGAAGAAGCCAGGAGAGGAAAACACATGTTTCTATGAGAGAATTAAGACAAGCGAGTTGGTACATAAGAAGGTGAAGGAAGAAGAAGAGGAGGAGGAGTCTGTGACGTTGTGGAGCAAGAGGGCAATGAAAGAGAGTGTAGAGGAAGTGTGTAGGGACATCGCATGGGGAGAGAAGCGAGAGATTGGAAGAATAGGTTTGGCTTTACATGACCATATTTGCAGGGATTTGGTTGATGAAATTGTTCGAGATTTGGGATTTTGTTGCTTTGATTCTCTGCCCTTCCAGGCCTGTAAGAGAAGACTCTCTTTCTGATTACTGTCCATACGTTTTTGTGTCCCTTTTCATTATAAATCTTTCTTTATACCATTAATTAGAATCATACCAGGTCTAGATGATTTTTTCCCCCTATTTCAAATGAACATATGGGCGTGTTTTAAGGATGCACTTGAAATTGTATCCACGTAATTTATGTATTTCTTTGAGTGCGAGACGTAATTGAAGATCGGCCGCGTGAAATTTGGCTGTGGCTCAAAATTGTAGACCATATAAACTTGACTAACACACACACACACACAACATAGTACCTCCTGTTCTCACTATAAGATCCATTAACTTTTCTTATGAGATTAAGAAAATTGATTAAATGATTTTAAATTATTTATATTTATTTTTTTAAAATTAATTTGTTTAACGACTTATAAATTAATATGTTATTTAATTATACATAATAAATGATATAATTAAATAATTTATTTAAATTTTTTTATCTCTTAAAAAAAATCAACTAGAACTTATATTTAATACCAAAAGTAATAGTACGATAGGGTTTTCTATCTGTAGCTCATCTTAATCGTTAATCGTTTTAGTCACGACCTTATACTTCCTAGATGTTTATATTCGATTGGTCTGATCTGAGCGGTGATCCAATAGAAACAAATTAATTCATTTTGTCAAAACTCCAAAAGTACTGTCTGATTCAAAGGACGACGTTAATTTGATTTGGCTTTCATATTTATTAATTTGGTTTGATATGAGACTTTATAGAAAACACTATAATTGTTAGTAAATAATTTAAATTTATACTCACTTTTTTATGAAAATAATAATTTAGGATAAAAATTAAAACTTTATTCGTAGGACATATACATTAATTAAATAAAAAAATATAACAATATTGATCGTTGATCGTTTTTAATAAGTGAAATTTTTATTAATTTAAATTTTAAAAAATAATTAAAATTGCCAACCTATTTGATTATGATTTTAAAACAAGTTAAACTTATATATTATTAATTTCATGGTTGAATATAAACATTTTTCTTTGGGGCTATTTGGTATGATAGATTTTGAGGGGAGAGGAAATTTTTAAGTTAAATTTAAAAAAAATTAAAAAAAATATGATCATAAACTTTTAATAAAGAGAAGATGTAAAATAAAAGAGTAACAAAAATTAATTAAAATTTTTTAACAATGTATTTTTATTGAACTCAAAAAAAAAAAAACTTTCTTCCTTCTCCCCAATACCAAACAAAGCTTTAAAATAAAATGGGAAAATTACTCCAAGGTATCAAGAACCAAAGATAATATCTGAAAAGTTGCTAGGGATTTTTTTGATATTATTTTTCAAAATCAAATGACAAAGTTACCCTATGCAAAATCGCAAAACGGAAGGTATAGAAGTTGTTAACATGACTCAACATGTTATAAATACACGCTTCACGAGTTATAAACAAAGCATTTCGCATAGTTAATGTGAGACAAGATTGTTTCAGGCAAACATGAGGTAGAAGTTGTTAACATGACTCAACATGTTGTGAATACACGCTTTATGAGTTGTATACAAAGCATTTCACATAGTTAATATGAGAAAAAATTGTTCTAGGAAGCCATGAGGTAAAAGTTGTTAGCATGATTTAACATGTTGTGAATACACGTTTCACGAGTTACAAACAAAAAATTTCGTTTTGCAATTTCTATGGGGTATCTTTGTCATTTGACTTTTAGAAATAATATCAGAAAAGTCTCTAGAGATTTTTTTGATATTTGACTTTTCCCATGGACTTTTCTGATAATATCTTTGGCCTTTAGGATCTAGGAGTGATTTTCTAGGAACTTTTCTGGTATTTGACTTTTTCTAGGGATTTTTCTAATAATATCTTTGATCTTTGGGACGTAAGAGTGATTTTCCCAAATAAAATAGGGAGGGGAGGAAGGAGGGCAGTTGGGTCATTTTGAGGGAGAAGAGATAGCGGACTGAGAAAAGTCGGACAGATACCGAGAAGATGACGTGGCCACAAACAATGGGCCCATGAGCGAAGATCTCCGCGTCCAAACCGCGTTGCATTTCGCGTCTGACGAAGACCGCCTTCAATCCTTTATTAATTAAAAAAAAAGAAGAAGCAAATTTTAAATGTTAAGTAAAAGAAAAGCACCCAACCAATCAAGAAATAGCTTGTCCACCGTAACTATTTCTAGTAAAACCCCCCATTCTCTCCATTTTCAATGCGTGCTTGTCCTCGGGGTCTTTTCCCCTGCGGCCACTTCCCATCTGTCACCTCATGTTTGGGTGCCGATCCCTATCTATCACCCTCATCGTCTCCAAGAGACCCTATTAAACGGGGCACTGCAGTGCTTAGGATAGGATCCTTATCCCCCATCTCCTCGCGTGCCTATAGTTTGCCGTATACTTAGATGCCACCTATTATATAACGGAACTACCCACAATTAGTTATTAGTAGTATTTGTTGCAAAAAAAAAAAAAAGTTATTAGTAGTATTTTAAATTAAAAATTATGGAAAAATCTCATATAAAGCTACTTGAAATAGAGAAATTCTAAGTCGAGTTAGTAAATTCAATAAATCCCTAATTAAGTCATTGACCCAATTTAGAATTTTAAAATATGGGTTAAATAATTTCATTACCCTTTCCTTATCTCCTTTCTCATCTTAAAAGGGTCTTAGTGCTTTCTAACTTATTTTTTCAATAAGTGTATATATATAACAACATTAATGTATAACAAAACAAAATATGATTATATTAAATCAAAGAAATTTTTTTGTAGTTTGGAAATATCATTAAGAATAATTCAAGCCAAAAGAAAGGAAAGCATGACCTAAAAACAATTAAATGATTTTTAGCTGAATATTGAGAATAGAAAATTTTATTTTTGACTTGAATTTTTTTTGGATGAGAAGAAAATTAAACTATATTAATAAAAAAATTCTTGTGTGATATTATATATCAAATATTTTAATTAATGGAATTTTAAAAAAAAGTTTCATTAACGTAAAAAAAACCAAACTAATATCACACATGTGACCAATATTTTAAAAGTCGGACTGGACGTCGAGTCGGAAAAGTCAGCGGGTCAATGTTCAACTGGTTGAAACGGTTGAGCCGTTTAGCCAATTTATATATATTACAATAATTAGTCATTACTTCCTTAGATTATATATCAATTTATAAGTTAGGTATAATAGTTTGGAGAAAAAAAGATATTTATAAATATTTTAAAGTTACTTAATTAACTTTCTTAATATCTATAAAAAAATCAACTCTATGAGTGACATAATACTTAAATTAAAAAATAATATTATATTCTTTCTATTCCCATATATAAGAGAAATCTATCTAGGAATATCATATTGACAGGCATACATTACAAATATAATTAAAAAAATTGATAAGTAATATTTAAAATTTTGTATAATAATTTTTATCTTTAGCTAAATAAACATGATATTATAATATAAAATAGATATGGTTTTATTTTTATCTCACAATTAATTTAAATTCTTTCCTTCAGAATTAACAATAATTGAAAAATGAGAACTTATGTGGCTTTTGTGTTTTTAAAAAGCGTTCAGATTTCTTTTCAAAAAAAGCAATCAGGTTTCTGTTAAAAAAGGCATTCAGATTTAAAATTTCTATTCAAAATTTTTAAAACTTTTGTATAATAATTTTTATGTTTAACTAAATAAAATGATATTATAATATAAAGATTTTTTCATACCTTTATAATACAACAAATCTTTTAGATTTGGTTTGATAGATCTGATTTTATCTCACAATTAATTTAAATTCTTTCCTTCAGAATTAACAATAATTGAAAAATGAAAACTTATACTTTTTTGTATTTTAAAAAGCATTCAGATTAAAAAAAATTTAAAAGCAACAAAAATTAATTATTAATTAACATTTATTATCACAAGATATCTTGATATTCTCGAAGTTCAAATAGTCAAATTTGATGTACGGCAAGTAGCTGTAACTCCAGCTGCAACACGTTTTCACACAATCACTACTCTCGGTGTTTGTACTTTTCTCTATTACTTCTGGTTTTCATCTCTTCAGCTTCATCTTTCTTCTTTTTTCCCTTTAAGTTCTTGCTCCAAGTGTTGACGGAAATATCACCAACGATGGGCTCCTTGATTTCATCGATCTGCCTAAGAAATCGTACCTTGCAGCAGTGATGCTCGTGCTATAAGATGCTTCCATGGCAGCATAATTTGTTTTTCTCCGTCTTCTTCGTTCCTGTTTGCCTTCCTCTTTCCTCAGCCTTTACCCGACCGGTTTTTCAGCAACCGCTCCGGTTCACGGCTCAACTCCGGCTTGCGGCTTAAAAGGTAGTTTTGGACGGTCGCATCCAGCCTAACCTCTCCAACAACTCAACTCAGTGAAACGAGCCACCCTTTACTCCAGCTACCAGTCAGACCGGTTCAACCGTCCGGCTCTCAAATCGTTGCATGTGACACGCGAGAATTGTATGATTAATGAAGTTTGATTTTATTTTTTTTAACAAAACAAATTTAAGTGTAGTTCTCCCAAAAATAAAATTTTTTATTGACAATATTTAAATAAAAATCATTTAATTGATATTGGGGTTATGTTTTTTTTATTCTTTGGCTTTAATTATTTGTGATAATTCTTTCAAAAAATTCTTTTGATTTAGACAAATCATATTTTATTTTACTATATATTAATGTTAATATATATGTATATATATACGCATTTACTTGCAAAATAATTGTTTTTCCTTCTTATTGAAAAACTAAGTTACAGTCTTACAGAACAAAAAAAACACTTTTTTAAAAGAGAAAAGATGATATAGGAGAGGAGAATGCAATAAAATCATTTTCTTCATATTTTAAAATCTTAAATTAAGTCACTAACTTAATTAGAGATTTATTGAGTTTAACAACTTGATTTATAATTTCTCTATTTCAAACAACTTTATATGAGATTTTCCCTTAAATTATCTAAACTGCTTTCCAAATTATTAATGTGTTATGTAACATGATGGTAATCCTTGAACATGAAGCTGTAATTTGACTTAGAAGATTTTTTTTCCTTTTAAATTAATTTTGTTTGTGACTATTAAGTTATCCAAATGTCATTCTACAGAAATACTATTTTTAATTTTAATTATAAGATAAAATTGACTTTTTTTTAGAGAAATTAAGGAAGTTAATTAAATTACTTTATAATTTTTATATTTTTATTTTTTTCTTCAAACTAATTAGTTTAAATAATAAATTAATATATAATCTAATGATATATATCATATAATATAATTAAGTAACTTATTTAGCTTCTTTTATTTATCTAAAAAACATCAATTTTATCTTATAATTAAGATAGAATTTAATATATAAATGCGTCAGTCCTTTTTATATGAACTAAGTAGGTGAGAATTACAATGAACGCCACGGCCCACGGATAAGATTAATACAAAACCATTGTCGGTTTATGCTAGAACTCGTGCTCATATAAAAAATAAAAAAAGCAGACTATAAATACATTAACACTTGGGAGATATTTTGGGTCATCTCATGACTGAATGGATCTGATGATGCTGACACCTGAGGGCTTCATGGTCATTTAGGCCATATTTGGTACGATGGAATTAGGGGTGATGGAAATGGAATTGAGGATCAATTCCATCATGATGCTTGTTTGGTATGATGGAATTGGAAAATTTTCTAATTCCATGTGGAAGCCAAATAGGTTCAATTCCACCCAATCAATTCCATCAAAATACATAAGATTTACAATTTCATGTGATCATTTCCATCTATTACCCTCCACTACCTTTAAAAAAAAAAATTGAAGGACATTTTGATAATTTTATACAAAAATTAGATCTCATTTCTATGACATACCAAACATACTTTTAATCCCCATTTCCATTTCTATATCCATATCCATATCTATTTCTATCAAAATCAATTCCATCTTACCAAACCGAGCTTAGGCACTTAAATTGATCAATTAATTAATTAATCAAGGAGCTTTTTTTTTTTTTGCCCAACAATTAAGGAGTTAATTAAAACAAGAGTCGAAAAATGGGGAAAATAGCAACAAAAGAGTAAATGGCGTGTTGGTAAAAATAGGCTGACATGAAGGGCAGATCGATAACAACAATTTTCCGATTAAAGATGAGGTAACCGCCCCCAGAGTTGTTAATGACACATCCTTTGACTTTCCTATAAAAGTGGCAGCGTTTATCTGAGGATACAATTCAAAACCCTCTCGTGTTTGCTGCCAATTCAATCTCTCCTCTGTTTCTCCGAAACGGAATAATCATTTTGAAAGGGAGAAGAATTACAGGAAGGAAGGGAAGAAAAAGGAACAACAATGGCCGATCAGCTCACCGATGAACAGATCTCTGAGTTCAAGGAGGCCTTCAGCTTGTTCGACAAGGATGGAGATGGTTCGTCACTCTTTCTCTCACTGTCTATCGCTCTTTCGTTATTTCGATTGGCCTCCGGGTAATTTTATGTTTTGAGGTATTTCTAGATCTAGCTGCCTTCTGGAGATGTTTAGCAGGCGGACGCTGGTTTATGGTTTGGAAAATTAAATGGGCTAATGATTTTGAAGAAGTGTTACCGTACTTCGGGAAAATTGTTTGTTAGCGACGTCGTGGTATAGATCTTACACGGTTTCGATTGCTGCTTTAAATTTCACAATTAATCAATTGATCGTTCTGCATGTATTACCGTTTTCTTTTCTATCCCTGGTTGATGAGAATATTGGAGGAAGTAGGAAAAATGAGAGAAATATTTTTTTTTTCTTGCGCAGAGTTCTTATAGATGATCGTCGACTGTGCAGGGAATGTCTTGTTTAGTTTTAAAATGCCAGTGATGCATTTAGAAATGAATGAAATGCTGTGTAGAAAGTTTTCGCATCTGTATGTAGGGTTCTGTTCTGATTCTAAACAGCGAGAAAATTAGAGGGGAAGAAGAATAGTGGTCGATGAGGGAAAAAAAGTTGGATTGCACTTTTTCCATTGTTTCTTTCTCAAATTTAGATCATGAAGCCTGAAGGCAATGGTGACTGACAGAATAAATGACTTGCTTTTGTAAATTCCCTACTGTTGGCTTTTCCTTTTCCTTTTGGTATGTGCTTTTTTTTTTTTTTATTGACGTTGTCTTCACATCTGTTGAAAATAAATCGAGATGAAGCGTAAATTGCAATCTGCAATGCGACAAGAGAACTTAGAGCCCTATATACGGACATGCGGATTTTTATAAAATGCAAAATCATTTGACTTCTTCGTTTCTAGCCCTGAATCCTCAAGTTCAGAAAGGCCTTCCCTTGCCAAAAGGTGATTGTTGCAGTTACATATCTGCCCAGCATTATTTGCCGAAAGTCTTGAGCTTGCACTTTATTGAGAACCCAATCCCTGGCTAAATTTTTTTTTCCTGTTAGTATACAGTTAAATATGTCTATTTATATGCATAGATTTACAAAGAGACGTTTGACGGCTTTTGTGTTATGTTATCTGACAATATGACACTATTGTGAACTTGATTGATAGCTTTTGTATGGTTGTGAGCATGACTCTCTATCTTGACCTCATTGAATTTTGAAGCGGATTTTCATAGTGTGTGATCCACATTTCAGGTTGCATCACAACCAAGGAGCTTGGAACTGTTATGAGGTCACTGGGGCAGAACCCAACCGAAGCAGAACTCCAAGACATGATTAATGAAGTAGATGCTGATGGGAATGGTACTATTGACTTCCCTGAGTTTCTAAACCTTATGGCGAGGAAGATGAAGGATACAGATTCTGAGGAGGAGCTAAAGGAGGCATTTCGGGTTTTCGACAAAGATCAGAATGGATTCATTTCTGCTGCTGAGCTCCGCCATGTGATGACCAATCTTGGGGAGAAGCTTACTGATGAAGAAGTTGACGAGATGATTCGAGAGGCTGATGTTGATGGTGATGGCCAAATAAATTACGATGAATTTGTTAAGGTGATGATGGCTAAGTGAGATCCATGCGTCTCCACCAAGACCCTGATGAAAAACTATAACTGCAAAGGGACAGAAGAAGGGCGACAGGGTTGACTTATATAATGATACTCCTAGACCTAGTACTTTTTTATTGTTAAATCTTTGTTCGATGATTCTGAACCAAATCTTTGTGACATGTAGTGCTAAGCTAATTGTTTTGGTGGAATGGTGTCTGCAGTTTGTCTTGTGACTGTCTCCTAAGTTAATGGCTATTACATTCTCATTTTCGATCTATGGATAATTTTTTCAACTCCTGAGGATGTTTTAAATACAACGGAAGGAAGTCGATGAATACGCTTTCTATTTAGTGTACTGCAACAGCCTGCGAGATGCGTGGAATACTAAATACAGAGATATGAATGAGAGAAAAGTATCTGGTTTATAGTTTCAATATGTCAATTACAATTGATAACTGAGCTTTTATAAGCCAAGACTCTCATAACAGAATGCGTAACTATATGACATGTGTAATAGCAATTTGGCCACTGACACGTGATTAGTTTTGACTATTCTTACTTATTATATAGCTAATATTCCCCCTACTAACAAAGAACACCAACACCATGCAGCATGAGATAATGAATTTGCAATATCAGTATCAGCATCAGATATGTCATCATCAGTGTTTATCGCTGGATTGAGGAGTGATGTAACATTGAGTTTGTTACGGCAATAGTGGAGAAGAGCACCACCTTGAGCTTTGGTGAAGACATCAGCAACTTGATCAAACGAAGGCACATAAACAACAGTGACGAGTCCAGCTGCAACCTTGTCTTTGATAAAGTGGAGGTCAAGTTCAAAGTGCTTGGATTTTTTGTGCAAGACAGGATTGGACGCAAGTGCGACTGCTCCAGAATTATCACACCAAATTGATGGTGTATCAATAACAGAAATATTCATCTCCTTCAATAGAGACATAATCCATAGGACATCTGAAACTATGTCCGCAACACTGATATTCTGCTTCAGTAGCTGACCGTGAAACAACTTGTTGTTTATTAGAGGTCCAAGTGATAGGATTAGCTCCAAGATATGTGCAGAAACCACTGGTAGATCGCATATCAGCTTTGTTTCCTCCCCAATCTGCATCTGCAAAAGCTTGCACCTGAAAATGGGCTGCAGGTTTGATGAGAAGACCAAAATGACTGGTACCCTTGAGACAACGCAGCAAACGATCGACACAGTTCCATTGTTTTATAGTAGGTTCATGCATAAATTGACTTAGCTTGTTGACAGTAAATGCAATGTATGGACGTGTATAGCACACATATTGAAGAGTGCCAAGCATACTCCTGTATAAAGAAGCATCAGAAAATAAAGCACTATCACCCGTTTTCAATTGTGATTTGGTAGACATTTGGGTAGAGAAAGTAGAAGCAAGGAGCAAATTTGTTTTCTCAAGAAGCTTAGTAACATATTTCTGCTGAGTAAGTAATAAGCCAGCAGATGTATGAGTGAATTCAATACCAAGAAAGAAGGACAACCGGCCAAGGTCTTTTAAGGAAAACATGACACCCATTTTGCTGATAAGTTGCTTAATAATGACCTCTGAGCTGCCCGTGATTACTAAGTCATCAACATAGGCAAGAAGATATATAATGTCTGCTCCTTCATTATAGATAAACAAGTAAGAATCTGTCTTGCACTGATGGAAACCAAGCTGTGTTAAGGCTTCATCAGGTTTTTGAAACCAAGCATGAGGAGCTTGTTTAAGGCCATAGATGGCTTTATTTAGGCGACAAACAAGCTGTTGACCGGTTGCATCAGTTTGAACAAATCTTGGAGGCTGGTTCATATACACTTCTTCTTGCAAATCACCATTTAAGAAGGCATTATTGAAGTCCACTTGATGCAAGAACCATCCTTTTGTAACAGTAACAGTGAGAATAATTCGAATAGTAACATATTTTACCACTGGACTAAAAGTATATGTGTAATCAGTACCAATTTCTTGAACACGGCCTTTTGCTGCCAAACAACCTTTATATCTTGCTAGATTGCCATCAACATTTAATTTGGTCTTAAATAACCATTTACATCCAATAGGCTTCCTGCTGGATGGTAAAGGAACAACATCCCAAGTGTGAAATTTGATTAAGGCATTATATTCATCCTCTGCAGCAGCTTTCCAGTGGTCAAAATGAAAAGCTTCATCAATAGTAGCTGGAGGAGAGACATCCTCTATAGCCATGAAGACCTTTGGTTTAAAAATACCAACTGTCCCTCTAGTGATCATAGAGTGTGTATTATGAGGAAGATAAGATAGAGAAGGTGGAGGAGGTTGAGCAAGGGCTGCAGATGGCGGTGAGGCTATATATGAGGCAGCAGAAGAGAGAGAATTGGGTACAGAGGAAGATGATGGGGTTAAGGGTGAAGGTAAAGGGAGGGACGAAGAGGCTGGTAATGGGGAGGAAGACATGACAGGTGATGAAAGAGATGATGTAGAGGGAGAGATAGGTGAGGAAAGGGATGTAGAGGTTTTAGGTGGAGGACAGAAAGAAGCAGATAGTGAACTAGAGGGAGCAGGTGGAACTAGGGCAGGGTTTAACTTTGGAAAATGAAGCTCATTAAAATGTACATGTCTAGAAATGTAAGTACGGACAGATTTAATGTCCAAGCAGATATAACCTCTGTGTTGAGAACTGTAACCCATAAAAAGACATTGAGAGGAGCGAAACTCAATCTTATGAGGATTATATGGCCAAAGTAGAGGATAATAAGCACAACCAAACACCTTAAGAATGGAGTAATTTGGTTTGACACCATAAAGCTTTTCAAAAGGGGAAATATTGCCAATAACAGAGGAAAGCACCCTATTCAGTAAAAAAACAGCAGTATAAAAGGCATCACTCCAAAAAGAAAGAGACAGACCAATATGAGCAAGTAAAGATAATCTTGTCTCAACAATGGACCTATGTCGTCTTTCAACCAATCCATTTTGTTCTGATGTATGAGGACAAGTAAATCGATGGTCAATACCACAGTCAGCAGTAAAGGCCTTGAAAGCCACAAATTCTCCACCATTGTCAGATTGAATAGCTTTGATCTTGGTACTGAATTTATTTTCAACTAATAGTTTGAATACTTTAAACCTTTGAAATGCATCAGATTTCTTATGTAAAGGATAAATCCATGTAAAGCGACTAAAAGTATCAACAAATGCAATATAGTAACCAAAACCATAAGAAGGAAGAGGAGATGGGCTTGTTAACCTCATGAATTTCTTGTCAGAATTGCACACTTCCTCTTATTTCTGCCGCATTTTCATGTACTAGTGGGCATTTGAGAGTATTAAAATAGAGGAAATGTATTCTATACATGCTTGGAACAGAAAGAGTGTAAATGTGGGGGAAATACGCGAAATATCTATTATGCTTATCAAGCTGAGATTTTTTTTTGAGTTCTTTGTGTTGAAAGGATAAAGATTCAGTCATAGCTGGAACCAAAGAAAGCCAAATTCAATGAAAAGAAGGTGAAATGAAGTTGAAGCCATCCACAGTGCCAGGGAAATGCAAGAAGAAATGAGAACAGAGCTTGAAAGAACAAAAATTGGCATTGCAAGGTTGTTGGCCGCGGCCAGTGAATGCGTTGCCTGTGGCCCAAAGGAGCACAGAAACATATTGGCAGCAGCTAACCATATTTGGGCAGTGGCCCAACAGTGGTCAAAAAGTTACTGGCCGTGGCCAGCACAACCCCTGGCCACGGCCAATGGAAGCACAGAAGCTCACTGGCCGCGACTAACACAACCCCTGGCTGCGGCCAACACAACCCCTGGCTGCGGCCAACCCCCGATAAAGGTGCTATACTTTTTGACATCCAGTGGGTATAAAAGAGGAAACCTAAGGCTGAAAAAGGGGGATCTGATCCGGAAATACCTAGGGAGGCGGCTGTGACACTCCTCTAAGCTTGAGTTCTCCATAAAGCAAAGGAAATCAAGTGGGGATTGGAGATTTTACAGAGATTTGACTTGGTTTTCATTGGTTATCCTGATTTCTTTTCCTTTCTTCTTCTTTATGCTGATATGGCAGTTCATGCTTTGTATTTCTACATTCATTTCGTTAACATGAGCAGCTAAACTTTCATTCTAGGATTATTCATGAACCTTTGTATGGATTAAACTTGATTCCTTCTATCTTTAAGTGTCTAATAGCATATATATGTTGATTCTACTTTGTTTTCATTGCTATTCGTGACTGGCCATCACTATGGACGATTTGTTCATCTAAGTTAAGCTTGAGAGATCTAACTTATTTGTTGAACTTTAGTAGAATTATGCTAGACTTGAAGTTTAAGAACTAAACAGATGGTTTGTTAATAACATAGAGATATAGTTATTAACCTAGCATTGTCAAATCAAGGTGGTTATTAAATGATTATTCTCCCTTAACTGCAGCAAGAGATTGTTTATGTTAATGGAGGATATAAATTTGGTTATAACTTGAGAGAGCTTAATCAATTGCTTGTAAACCTTAGACTAACATATATATATATATATATCCCATGAAAGTATTCGTGGAAAGGAAAGGAATTAAGTTTATGAAATACAAAGGGGATGAACAATCCTAGGCTTATTAGAATTGATTGAATTCACAAGAATGAAAGTTTTGTTAAGTACTTCTTAGTTTTTATCAAAATATCTCTTGAAACTTCTTTTTCCCATACAACATGTTTTGGCTCAACTTAATTGATTTCAATTGAATCCATTCAACTTAATTGAACATATGATTGCACTCGTTAATTCGCTTTCGTTGTAGTCCTCGTGGTAACGATCTTTACTCATCACTTTATTACTTCGACCCATATGCTTGCGGAAGCTAAATGGCGAACAGGGCCCCAAAGATCCATTGCGATTAGCTCCAAAGGTTTATTGTAAACAGTAGAGGAAACAGAAAGGGAAGTTTATGTGCTTTCCCATATTGACATGCTTGACATAAAGAAAGTACAGATGGAGTAGTAAAAGAAATGCCAACATTTTGTAAAGCCGTTTTAACAGTATTAAAAGTAGGGTGACCCAGTTGTTGATGCCACAAAGATAAAGTGTGAACAATAGAATCATCCTTCACAATGTGTGGAGATGAAGCAGTCTGCACATGATGACACTGAGGTACAACAAGTGTAGAATCACGAGACCACAGTTTATACATGCAATTCACTTTAATTCCATCCATGAGAATCTGTCCTATCCTCAGATCCTTAATGAAACAAGCATGAGGAAAAAATTCAATAGAAACTCCATTTTCTTATGCAATTTTAGCCACAGAAATTAAGTTCTTACGCATAGATGGTACACAGAGAACACAATTCGTACGTAATTTAGAATTGGAAGAGGTAAGAACCATATTGCCAACATAAGTAATGTCTAAGTGATTACCATTGCCGACCATGACCTTACCTTTGCTAGCAGAAGAAGTGAGGCCAAAATAAGAGGATTTAGTGGCAATGTGCTGAGTAGCACCTGAATCAGCATACTAAGCATCATCAGAAACAACAGCTGGAGTTGCTATAAAGGCCTGAGCAGCTGAGACTGACTCAGTGGGCATTGCAGCACTGGTAGTTGCTAACGAGTTTGTGGCAAGAGCAGAAGAACTCAGAGCCACAGGCGAAGGAGTGGCAGGAATAGTCAATGAGCTTGGAGCAAGTGCAGCAGAGGTATGTATATGGGACTCCGACGAAGGAGTAAGACCAGAGTAATATGTAGCACCATCATAAGGATAGAAGTACGGATCAAGACCAGATTCAGCATAATAAGCAGATTGAGAATGGCCATGGGAAGCAGATTGAGAGAAATCATACCTGTAATAGCAACGGTCGGCTGTGTGACCCGTGCGATAGCAAATTTGGCACGGAGGCACACGGAAATAAGAGAAACCACGGCCTCTACCACGACCACGAGTCATGTGACTTGGCATGTAGTGAGAGAGAGTTTGTGGACGCGGAGGTCCTCTGCCACCATTACCATGAGCAGTATAAGGAGCCTGACTGTGAAAAACATGTGGAGGCTCATCGGAAACATAATCCCAGGGTAAGTGAGCAGCAACATTGGCATGAGCAACCGTATGATGAAGAAACGTTGATTGCCGAGCCTCCGAATCAATAAGCAACTGGTGAACCGTGTCAAGATCAAAGTGAGTAGGCGACGCATTGATAACTGCAATTACCGGCTCAAATTCAACAGTGAGACCACTGAGAATATGTGATATATGTGTAGCAACTGGTACAGGTTCGCCGAGAAGCGCAAGATGATCACAGTAGGATTTGATCATTGAGAGATAATCGCGCATCTTGGATTCGCCTTTCTTGTGATTAGCCAAGAGATTCTTGTAAGTATGTGAGAGGAGTTTTATCACAGCTTGCGTAATAAAGACTTATTTTTTAAGAAAACGCTGAACCAAACAAGCCTGAAGACCACCTTTATTAATTTTTTTTACCTAAGCCGCCTTTATTAATAAAAAACAAGCAAATTTTAAATGTTACAAGTAAAAAGAAAAGCCGCCAAGTCCAACCAAACAATCAAATACTAGTATTAGCTTATCACTTGTCCCCATCCACCGCAATTTCTAGTAAAACCCAAATCGTCTCCATTTTCAAAACTCCTTTCTAAATTATACAGCATAGTGTGTTCTGTGACAAGATGGTAATCCTTGAACATGAAGCTGTAATTTGGCTTAGGAGGTTTTTTTCCGTTTGAGCATAATTTTGTTCGTGACTGGAGTATTAAATTAGCAGATGGTCATTCTACAGAACTAAACAAAGACATTAGTCTTCCGACAAAAGAAAAAAAACAAAGACATTAGTCTTCTTTTAATATTAACTAATTAGCTGAGAATTACAATGAACAAATGGTCAACCTTTGATTTTCCTATAAAAGTGGCAGCGTTTATCTGAAGATTCAATTCAAACCCTCTCGTGTTTGCTGCCAATCTCTAATCTGTTTCTCCGAAACAGAATAATCATCTTGAAACGAAGAAGAATTACGGGAAGGAAGGGAAGAAAAAGGAACAACAATGGCCGATCAGCTCACCGATGATCAGATCTCTGATTTCAAGGTGGCCTTCAGCTTGCTCGACAAGGATGGAGACGGTTCGTCTCTCTCTCTCTCACTCTTTATCTCTCTTTCGTTATTTCAATTGGCCTATGAGTAATTTTATGTTTTGAGGTATTCCTTACTGAGAACCCAATCCCTGGCTAATTTTTTTTCTGTTATGTACAGTTAAATACGTCTATTCATATGTATAAATTTACGCAGATACTTTTGAGCGCTCTATACTGGATTGATAGCTTTTGTATAGTTGTGAGCATGACTCTGTCTTTGATAGTGTGTGATCCACATTTCAGGCTACATCACAGCCAAGGATCTTGGAACTGCTATGAGATCAGTGGAGCCGAACCCAATCGAAAAAGAGATCAAAGACATTATTAGTGCAGTTGATGCTGACTGGAATGGTGCTATTGACTTGGCTGAGTTTCTAAACTTTATTGCGAGGAATATGAAGATGCAAAGAGAGCGATTTGGGCTTTTTGAAGAAGACAAGGGTGGATTCATTTCTTTTGATGAGATCCACCAAGTGATGACAAATCTTGGGGAGAAGCTTACTGATGAACAAGTTGACGATCTGATTCGAGAGGCTGATGTTGATCATGATGGCCTAATAAATTGCGAGGAATTTGTTAAGGCGATGATCAAACACTACAACTGCAAAGAAGACACAGAAGAAAGGAGACAGGGTTGACTTCTATAATGATACTCTTACACCCAGCACTTTTTCGTTGTTAAATCTTTAATTTGTTTGATGGGTCTGAATCAATAAAAATTAATCTTAATTTCGTATTTTTAAAAAAAACGATAAAGCCCTAAAACATATCAATTATAAAAAGTTCTTTTCTAATTTAACCTTAATCTATTTACTTTTTTTTCCTACTAACTTGATATATACATTATCTACTTTAGAAACTAATAAGAGTAGTTAAAGTTGGTTAGGGTGTCTTTTCTTTTTTTCTTCTTCTCTTGCCAAAATGTGAATGTTGCATTTACATATCTGGCTAACATTATTTGCCAGAAAATCTGTGCTTGCGCTTTATTGAGAACCCAATCCCTGGCTAATTCCCCCCCCCCCCCCGGCCCCCTGCAAGTATACAGTTAACTATGTCTATTTATATGTATAAATTTACGCAGAGATGTTTGAGCACTTTTGTGTTGTGTTATCTGACCATATGGTTCTATTGTGAACTTGATTGACAGCTGTTGTATGGTTATGCGCATGATTCTGTGTCTTAACCTCGTTGGATTTTGATAGCGTGTGACCCACATTTCAGGTTGCATCACAAGCAAGGAGCTTGGAACTGTTATGAGATCACTGAGGCAGAACCCAACCGAAGCACAGCTCCAATATATGATTAGTGAAGTTGATGCTGACAGGAATGGTGTTATTGACTTCCGTGAGTTTCTAGACCTCATGACGAGGAAGATGAAGGATAAAGATTCTGAGGAGGAGCTAAAAAACGCATTTCGGGTTTTTGACATAGATGAGAATGGATTCATTTCTGCTGCTGAGCTCCGCCATGCGATGACCAATCTTGGGGAGAATCTCACTGATAAAGAAGTTGAGGAGATGATGCGAGAGGCTGATGTTGATGGCGATGGTCAAATAAGTTACGAGGAGTTTGTTAAGGTGATGATGGCTAAGTGAGATCCATGTGCGTGTCCACCAAGACGCTCATCAAAAACTATAAATGCAAACAAGAGACAGAAGAAGGGCCAGAGGGTTGACTTTTCTTTGATGGATGGTTCTGAATCAAATCTTTGTGACATGTGGTGCTAAGCTATTAGTTTTGGTGGAATTGTGTCTGCAGTTTGTCTTGTAAAACTGTCTCATAAGTTAATGGCTATTCAACTCTCATTTTCGATCTATGGATAATTTTTTGGGTCAATTATATTTAAGTTCCATATAAAAAAAATAAAATAATAATATCTGAAGTTGTTAATGATAAATCGAAGAGCGTTCATTAATAAGTTGAGGGATGTCTATTAACAACTTCAGATATTATTTTTTTATTTTTTTTTATGGGACTTAAATATAATTATCTCTAATTTTTTCAGATCTTGAGGATGCTTTAAATGCAACGGAAGGATGTTGATGAATACGCTTTGTATTCAGTACATTGCAACAGCCTGCAAGATACCTAGAAATCTCATATTTTCAATAAAAATTATTCTTAATTTCCTATAAAGATTTTTTAAGAAAAAAATATGATAAAGCCCTAAAACATATCAATTATAGAATTTTTTTTAGATATAGCCTTAATATATTTACTTTTTACCCAATATGTGTGTTTGTATTAACTTTTGAGAATAACTTTTACGATTTACGGGGTAAGTGTATGAGAAAATTTTTATCTCAGGTTATATAAACCTAGGTTTAAAAAATTCCCAAACACTCAACAACTTGATGTATTGATTACTCCGTGGAGGTGGATACATTATCTACTTTACACAATAGTTAAAGTTGGTTTGAGAGTTTTTTTTACCCTCCTCTTCTCCTCATCTCATCTATATCTTTAAATTAAAAATTGAATGATTAAGATTTAATATCTTATAAAATTATATTATAATACTACCTAAAAATAAACAACTTCTCCTTCTGATTTTAAATATAAGATATAGTTGATTTTTTTAAAGAGATTAAAGATACTTGGGGCTGTTTGATTTTGTTTTCAAAAACTGTATTTTGTTTTTTAAAAAAATAAAACCTATTTGATAAATTGTTTTCAAAAAATTGTTTCTAAAAACAAAAAGTTGTTTTTAGAAATAAGTTATAAGAAAAACAAAAATATCTGTTTGGATAAATTGTTTTGAAAAATCTGTTTCTGAAGTGATGTGGCAATGTGGTTGTCAGTGGTAACGTGACGGTGGTTGTCATTGATAGTGTAGTGTCGATAGTAGATAAGTGACAGTCTCAAAAAACAAAAACTAGGAAAATAAAAACTCTCAAATATTTTAAAATAATTTAATTAGTTTTCTTAATATCCTCGTTCAAACCGCGTTGCATTTCGCGTCTGACGAAGGCCACCTTTATTTATTTGTTTGTTTTTTACCTGAACCACCTTTATTAATTAAAAGCAAGCAAATTTTAAATGTTACTACTTACTAGTAAAAAGAAAAGCCGCCAAGTCCAACCAACAAGTCAAGATTAGCTTATCACTTCTCCCCATCCACCGTAATTTCTAGTAAAACCCAAATTCTTTCCATTTTCATTGCATGCTTGTCATTGGTCTTTGGACCTATTTTCGTTTAAAAAGTGTATTCAAGTAAGTTGAGATAAAATTTCTCTTAAATACTTATTTCGTACACATCAAATTATGTTAGAAAAGTAGCTTATAGAGCTAATCCAAACAGACATTCATCCTCACGGCCACTTCCCATCTATCACCTCATGTTTGGGTGGCTATCATCATTTATCATCCCTCATCATATTTGTTTGGAATAGTAATTGATGTCTTCAAAAATAACTTTTTAATTGTGATTTACTATATACGAGATAAATATATAAGAGAAGTTATATCACGATTTGCATAAATCAACACTTTTGAGATTCCCAATCGGAATCCCAAATAAGCACTTCATCTCCAATTCACGCTATTATAAACAGAACATTTTAGGACTTACAGACTTTACCTCCTAACTCTTAGCATGCCTATAGTATTTCGTATCCTAAGATGCCCTTAGTATATACTACCTCCTGTTTTTAATACACGATACGGTTGAATTTTTTGTAAGAGATTAAAGAGTTAAATTTTTAAAGTATTTATATTTATCTTTTTTCTCGAAATTTATTTGTCTAACTTATAAACTAATATATAATTTAATAATATACATCAACATATGCAATGATTAAATAATTTATTTAGCGTTCTTACTCTCTAACAAAAGTCAACTAGATCTAATATTAGAGATATGATTGAGTATATAATAGTACTACTTATCTAAACTCCTTTCTAAATTATACAGCATAATGTGTTCTGTAACATGATGGTAATCCTTGAACATGAAGGTGTAATTTGGCGTACGAGGTTTTTTTCCGTTTGAACATAATTTTGTTCGTGACTGGAGTATTAAATTAACAAGTGGTCATTTTAAGAAATAAACAAAGACTTTAGTCTTCCATTTTTATACTCCTGTAAAATAGAGTTGACTTTTTTATAAAGATTAAGAAAACTAATTAAATCATTTTAGAGTATTTTTATTTATTTTTTTAAATTAATTAATTTAATTAATAAATTGATATATAATTTAATGATACATAATATATAATATAATTAAATAACTTATTTAATTTCTTTCATCTATCAATAAAAAAAAAATCAGATCTGAAACGAGGATTAACTAACTTGCAGAGAATTAGAATGAACAAATGGTCAACCTTTGGTTTTCCTATAAAAGTGGCAGCGTTTATCTGAAGATTCAATTCAAAAGGCTCTCGTGTTTGCTGCCAATCCCATCTCTAATCTGTTTCTCCGAAACAGAATATTAATCTTGAAACGAAGAAGAATTACAAGAAGGAAGGGAAGAAAAAGTAACAACAATGGCCGATCAGCTCACCGAACCTCTGCTCTCTCACTTCAGGGAGACCTTCAGCTTGTTAGACAAGGATGGAGACAGTTCGTCTCTCTTTCTCTCACTCTCTGTCGCTCTTTCGTTATTTCCATTGGCCTGCGAGTAATTTTATGTTATGGAAGATCAAAAGGATTAGTGATTTTGATGAAGTCTTGCTTGCTTTTCTCTCTTTAATGAAGTAGATGCTGACGGGAATGATGCTATTGACTTCTCTGAGTTTCTAAACCCTATGGCGAGGAACAAGGTGCAAAGACAGGGATTTCTGGTTTTTAACAAAGACAAGGGTGGCTTCATTTCTTTTGATGAGATCCACCGTGTGATGACCAATCTTGGGGAGAAGCTTACTGATGAACAAGTTGACGATCTGATTCGAGAGGCTGATGTTGATCGTGATGGCCTAATAAATTGCGAGGAATTTGTTAATGCGATGATCAAAAACTACAACTGCAAACAAGACACACAAGAAAGGCGACAGGGTTGACTTCTAGCTACAAAGATACTCTTACACCCAGTACTTTTGTTAAATCTTTGTTTCTTGTGTCTGAATCAATGAAAATTAGTCTTAATTTCGTAAAAAGATTTTTTTTAAAAAAAAAAACATGATAAAGCCCTAAAACATATCAATTATAAAAATTTCTTTTTTAATTTAACCTTAATCTATATACTTTTTTTTCCAACTAACTTGATGTATACATTATCTACTTTATAAAAGTAGTTAAACTTGGTTTGGGTGCGTTTTCTTTTTTTCTCCTTCTCTTGCCAAAATGTGAATGTTGCATTTACATATCTGCCTAGCATTATTTGCCAGAAAGTCTGAGCTTGCACTTTATTGAGAACCCAATCCCCGGCTAATTTTTTTCCCCTGTTAGTATACAGTTAATTATGTCTACTTATATGTATAAATTTACGCAGAGACGATTGAGCACCTTTGTATTGTGTTATCTGACAGTATGGTACTATTGTGAACTTGATTGACAGCTTTTGTATGGTTGTGAGCATGATTCTGTGTCTTAACCTCATTGGATTTTGATAATGTGTGATCCACATTTCAGGTTGCATCACAGCCAAGGAGCTTGGAACTTTTATGAGATCACTGAGGCAGAACCCAACCGAAGCAGAGCTCCATTATATGATTAGTGAAGTTGATGCTGACAGGGATGGTGCTATTGATTTCCGTGAGTTTCTAGACCTTCTGACGAGAAAGAAGACGTATACAGATTTTGAGGCATTTCGGGTTTTTGACAGAGATCAGCTCACCTATGATAAGATCTGTGAGTTCAAGGAGGCCTTCAGCTTGTTCGACAAGGATGGAGACGGTTCGTCTCTCTTTCTCTCACTCTTGACCTCTCTTTCGTTATTTCAATTGGCCTTTGAGTAATTTTATGCTTTGAGGTATTCCTTACTGAGAACCCAATCCCTGGCTAATTTTTTTTCTGTTATACACAGCAAAATACGTCTATTTATAAGTATAAATTTACGCAGATACGCTTGAGCGCTCTATACTTGATTGATGGCTTTTGTATGGTTGTGATCCACATTTCAGGCTACTTCACAGCCAGGGATATTGGAACTGTTATGAGATCACTGGGGAATAATCCAACCGAAGCAGAGGTCCAAGACATGATTAATGAAGTAGATGCTGACGGGAATGGTGTTATTGACTTCCCTGAGTATCTAAACCTTATGGCGAGGAAGATGAAGGATACAGATTCTGAGGAGGAGCTAAAAGAGACATTTCGGGTTTTTGACAGAGATCAGAATGGATTCATTTCTGCTGCTGAGCTCCGCCATACGATGAACAATCTTGGGGAGAATCTCACTGATGAAGAAGTTGAGGAGATGCTTCGAGAGGCTGATGTTGATGGTGATGGCCAAATAAATTACGAGGAGTTTGTTAAGGTGATGATGGCTAAGTGAGATCCATGCATCAAAAACTACAACTGCAAACAAGACACCGAAGAAGGGCGACAGGGTTCACTTTTCTTTGTTTGATGGTTTTGAATCAAACCTTTGTGACATGTAGTGCTAAGCTATTAGTTTTGGTGGAATTGTGTCTGCAGTTTGTCTTGTGACTGTACCATAAGTTAATGGCTATTTCACTCTCATTTTCGATCTATGGATAATTTTTTCAACTCTTGAGGATGTTTTAAATGCAGCGGAAGTTGATGAATACGCCATGTATTTAGAACATTGCAATGGCCTGCTAGATGCCTAGACATCTCTCACTTTTTTTTAGTAATAATTCATTTATGTTACTCTTTCCTATTTCATACTTGACGTCTGCCGTGACCGCGTGAGCAAAAAAGATCTTTAAGATTAGTGCTTGTGATACTAGAAATCCCTCATATTGAATCAACATCTAAGGACACCTTTTATATATATCTATAAGCTATATATTCATTGCATTAGATGCCCCAGATTTTCCCATACATATTACTCATGGCATATCTAATCCCTCTCGAGTTAATATGTTGATTAACTCATATTGCCTTCCATGCAGATAGTATCCGCACTTACAAGCTACACATAGAATTAGTAAGAGGTCGACCATAGACACTAACACATCTTATGTATCTAGGATTAAATCTTTCTTTTTGACTTGATCGCTTTCCTAGTTTTCACTTGTCTGATCGAATCGTGTGTGATCATAGAGCTTCAGCTAAAGTAGCCGTTACCAAAATAAGCTTTCATGATGTTGCCTAAGTCTTAAGGGCATCGTGGAAAGATTCTTCTTTCCTAGGACTCACACTGTAGTGAATTAGGGATCCTTCACCTACATCCTATGTTGAAATTTAACTCTCAAGTACATGCAGTATGAATTGCATGCTACGGTGAATGGTTTGTGGTGTAGGTCGGTTTCTTTTTCTTTCACCGTACAGATATTAGTTCCAAAATATACTTGACATCCGAACCTGAACTTTCTTTTTTCATAATATCTCTTTTACAATCTCATTTATGAAAAAGAGTTCTTTGCCTAACTATAGGTTTGTATTCATGCTTCGATCCATTTTCTGTGTATATTCATACATATGGATCTCATCTCAGTTAAACTGAGACGACTCAAATGCAAAGATTCTTCTTAACCATCTCATGGTGATCATTTGCTCGTCTTACCCTTCTATGCCCCTTCAAAACATGGGAAGACGGTAGTTCGTGTGAGTGAGCCAACCTCTTTTGACCTGTACGACATACAAAATTGTATACCTTATATATATATTTAATCATAACATACATACTATTTCTTTTATCTTCATATAAAAGAAGTTCGCGACCTTATATTTTATTTGCTCCCCAAGATCTCCATTGACTCAATGAATATCAAGCTACGGGCTCAGTAAGGGGATTTACCAACATTCCATTAGCAGAAGGTAGTTGAATTGTTGCTTTTCTTCTCTGAAAGCATATCTCTCATAGAGATACATCAAATGTATGTTCGCCTTACTGTGATACTTAGGATCCACATCATAAGATGTTATCCTCTGAATCCTTCTATCCACCATTCATTCCCAATTACTCATAGAAACTTCTCTAGCCATATGGCACCTTGAATGATGGTAGAACACGCTTTGTGTTTTAATTCCATGGATAACAAAAAAATACATTGTATTTTTTTTACTCCATTATCACTTTACCTAGCCTTGTATTGGAGTATTCTTTCGAAGGTAAGTTATTGCCTTGATAACTCAATCCATGGTAATTCTCATAGTCTTTTTCACAGTAGGACCAAAAATAACTTCCAAGTCCGACAAAAAATATATGGTCTTATATACACCAATGTGTATATTCATATTACCAACCATATTCTTACTATGGAACCATATCCCCTTTTTCTATGTTGGATTCCTTGTAGGACACGTAACCTCTCTAGGTTTGTGCCCTTGACTTTAAGGGTATCCATGGGTTTGCAGTTTGGCATACTAAGATGCCTAAGGATCACACTTGTACATGTCTTAGGTAGAAAAGACTGTATCTTTCTTGTGTATCTCTGCTTACCTTGTTATTCAAGATATTGTCTGTTAAACCCATGATTTTTCAACTTAGAAATTAAGGATTCTCTGATCCTTTATTCCTTTAACTCCCTTGATACTTGTTTAAGCTAAACATGTGTCATTTGACAAAGGATGACTTCACAAAGAATCATCTTATGACCATTTGACACTCATGTAGTGTTTTTCGATTATCTCAAAGTTGGTGAGGCTTTCACCTTATGAAACTTCATATACTACTATCTGGATGATTGTTTCTATGAAGTTCTTAAGTTGCTTCATGTAGAGTTTATCATCCAATTTCCAAATTTCTAAAATTGGAAAGTGGTCTTCGCATCATCTTGATGTAATTCCAAGACTAAGTTTGTTTTCATAGCCAAAATTAATTATTCAAAGTTAAAGAGCACAACGGACAATCTTCCATTGTAGTACCTCTTAGCCATTAAGTGTTTTAGGTTTTACATGCCCCCAACAGATTTGAGAACCTATTTGTTCCTAATCGCCTCTTGCCTAGGTGACAAATTGTCCAAACATGTACTTGGCTAGTTTAAAAAAGAATCCATATTATCTTGTATGACACTTTACAATTCTTCTTAGCAGGTCCTTCTAGTGTCTTGCAGATACTTATAGGTAGTCATTATCACTTTTAAATGATGAAGAGAGCATTCAATCTATTAGGGGATCTATTCCCTTATGGTCATTTGTTGGATGACAATTTACTTCGAGGTGAATTTCATAGAATTCTTTTCCTATGTATGGGCGAAGTAATCTTCTCGTAACTTACCTCTTACCTCTTACCTCTTTCATTGTGAAAATGGTCTCAACCCTCCCACTCGGATCAGTGAACTTAGGGACACTAAGTATTCCTCTAGGTTTATTGGAATTACCAGTTCTCTGTCCAAGTGTTAAAATTATTTAAATTGTAATGCAATATTACTTGATTTCCTAGTGGTTTATATTGATATGAAATGGGAGATAAAATAATTTACACATAAACCCACTTCTCTTTTCTCTGATTCTTATTATGGGCTGAACAGATTTTTCCCTTTCTGTGGGGGTATATATGCTAGTTTTGTGCAAATTGCACTAAATACTTGTTTGGAGAATTTTGCCGCCCTCGTACCGACAAGCTTTATGTTGAAATGGTGAACAGTCTCACTCTTATTAGGAGGAGAACACAAGTTTGAATTTCGGGAAATATAATTATTGGGAGAGGCGAAAATCCTTTGCATTCTAAACCTTAAAAAGGGAAACCCTTCTTCAAATAATAAAAGAAAAAATTTTCGCCCTTGTTCTTCTCTGCTTGACCTAAATTAGTTGAGCATCCAATGTGGTTTCTGGATATCGTATGGTTTATTGTCAAAAAAGAGTTACTTACAACACTTAAGAACTATTGATTTTGTTACAATACGATTATCATAATTAAGAACTCTTCCAAAAAGAACAGCTGTCATCAAACATTATTTTTTTTCGGCAGCCATAGATGTGCAAATGAGATAAAGAAAAGCTTGATTTTAAGGTGATTAAATGACCTCAAATGCCAAAATTATTTTCTTTAATCCTATTCCTTGGATTGAAAGCTTTGATTATATGGTTCTAGATTGTCCATTGGAGTTGATTTGAGCACTCAATGAAATCTAAGAGTTAGAGAATCAAGGAGCACCTTTGAGAAAGTTGTTAAAGTGAGTAAAAGAGAACATTCTATCTATGTCTTATGCCATTTGATAAAGCTTGGAATTTTTGGGATTTTAGGCCTTATTTTTGAAAATTAGGGTCTTAAAGAGTATGGCATGATACAGTTATGGAAATGGTGTCTTGTAGTATGTTTGGAATAGATAGAATTGGTTTGGGTTTGAAATGTCAAGTTTGAAGATTTTGGGAATTTTGTGTTGAATGTTGCCTAAAACCAAAGCATGATAATAGAATAGAAATTTGGTAGTTTTGATAGTTCTATTGGATTCCTTGTGCAATTTTATGTAAGAGTAGCCTTGGTTTAGAATTTGGGATCATTGGAATCATTTGGGTAAAGGTTGGAAAGTGATGTCAACTCTGCTATGTTTTTGGCTTCTGATAAGCCTCACTCGAGTGATCTTGAGTCTCACTCGAGTGCAACATGATGTGTTTTCTTTTTCCTTCAATTTTTCTGTTGTATTCCCGTTCAGAAGGCAAGAGTGTAATGTCTCACTTGTGAGTGTTGTGGCTTCTCACTCGAGTGAACCTTGTCTTACTCGAGTGTAGGTGTATTTGATATTATAAACTCGCGTCTTAGGTTGTCACACGCAGCCAATTTTCAAGAGTAAGTCTTAACACTCGCGAGTGTTAAGCCATCACTCGGTGCAAGGGTCCCTGCTCGAGTGCACTTCTGCTTTGAAAGTTTCTTTTACTCTCGGGTGAGCACTTTTTGTGCCTCACTTTGTGGAACTCAAGTGATTGAATTCATGCTTGAGTGCATCGATCTTTTCTTGTCTCTGCCATTCCTTTCTGCTCTCGGGTGATCACTTCTGGTGCTTCACTTTCTAGGACTCAGGTGAGAGTGAGGATATCACTCGAGTGTTGGCCTCTATGCTTGAGTGCCTTGGGCATTTCTGGTTTCTGTCGGTGCTTACTGTCAAGTACTCGCACGAATGTGCTTCTTACAACTCGAGTGTAAGTCCATCATCACTCGAATGGGGTCTTCTTCACTCGAGTGCAATAGTGAAAAATCTGTACTTTCACTTCTAAAAGGGGATCTGTGGGATAGTTCTTCCAACCCTTTAGAGCTTTTGTTAGAGGCGTTTGTAACTAATTATGAATAACCAAATATAAGTGTTGTGAAGTCATTAAGCATTGGAATAGAGAATAACACTTCGTCCCTAATTATGAATTATAGGATTCGATATTTGCCCTACTCGGGAGAGACCAGTGCCAGAGCACGCACGGAAGGACCAAGGTAGTGACTTTTCTCTCATGTTGTGCATGATGCTTGGTATGCATGACTTATCATTGTGTTATTGTGAAATATTTCATGTGAAAACTTGATGTTGTAAAATTGTGGGCATGAGACCATTGTAATCTTGTGGATGTGTTATCTTCCGTAAGGCATTACAGCGGGAGCAGTTCAGCATGAGTAATCGTAGGGGGTGATGATTATCACACCTACCCCTGCCGTTGTATCTACCGTTGTAATTTTCGAGGTTGTGTTGTGGAATCGTGGATTCCTGCTTTGAGAAAATGCCAGGGTAGCTTTGATGTAATGTGAAATATTTTATATGGATCTCAGTTGTGGTGATATATGTTATATGAACATGTGGTTGTGCAATACAATGTGAGCAGACGTAAGGATGACATAGGTCACACCTACCCTTGCCACTATAACTGCTGTTGTAATTGCTGTGTGTTGTGTTATATTTGCTTACATGCTTTGTGGTTGTGCATATATGAGTGATTTGACACTATGGGGATTCCTTAGAATCTCACTCTCCTAAACAAAATTTCAAACAGGGCTGATGGTTCTAAGGAGAAGCAGGTGATGAAGGGCGGATAGAGCTCCGGGATAGGAGTTTATTTTGGTTTTTGGTTATCATGTAGACATCATTTGGATATTTTGTTGGGCATTATATGTATATATTGGATTGATTTGTCTAATCCCCTAAATTGGGAAACTGATTATGAGCATTTGTGTCCTATAGACCCTTAACTGATTAATAGAACCCAAGTATGTCGGGAATTTATCTTGTACTCTGATATTTATGAATCAAATCGTGTTATACAAGCCATTTGTGTATTTAAAATGTGAATATGAAACCGTTGTTGAACAGGTTTTAAAAAAGTTTTTGAAAACCATGTTTTAGGGAAAGGGAATTTTAATAAGTCCCAAATCATCGCACGATCTCTAATTCCATATAATCACGTATTTATGAACTTAATCTCGGCCTTGGATGAGATGGGGGTTACACACATGATGGAATATATATAATACTCCGTATCTAAACTGCTTTCTAAATTATACAGCATAAAGTGTTCTATGACATGATGGTAATCCTAGAACATGAAGCTGTAATTAACAAATGGTCAGTCTATAGAACTAAACAAAGACTTTAGTCTTCCATTTTTATATGAACTAACTAGCTGTGAATTACAATGAACAAATGGTCAACCTTTGATTTTCCTATAAAAGTGGCAGCGTTTAGCTGAAGATTCAATTCAAAACGCTCTCGTGTTTGCTTCCACTCTCTAATCTGTTTCTCCGAAACAGAATAATCATCTTGAAACGAAGAAGAATTACAGGAAGGAAGGGAAGAAAAAGGAACAACAATGGCCGATCAGCTCACCGATGATCTGATCTCTGACTTCAAGGAGACCTTCAGCTTGTTCGACAAGGATGGGGACGGTTCGCCTCTCTTTCTCTCACTCTTTATCTCTCTGTCGTTATTTCAATTGGCCCATGAGTAATTTTATGCTTTGAGGTATTCCTTACTGAGAACCCAATCCCTGGCTAATATTTTTTCTGTTATATACAGTTAAATACGTCTATTTATATGTATAAATTTACGCAGATACGTTGGAGCGCTCTATACTTGTTTGATAGTTTTTGTATGGTTGTGAGCATGACTCTGTGTCTTTGATGGTGTGTGATCCACATTTCAGGTTACATCACAGCCAGGGAGCTTGGAACTGTTATGAGATCACAGGGGCAGAATCCAACCGAAGCAGAGCTCCATGACATCATTAGTGAAGTAGATGCTGACGAGGATGGTGCTATTGACTTGTCTGAGTTTCTAAACTTTATGGCGAGGAAGATGGTGCAAAGACAGGGATTTCGGGTTTTTGACAAAGACAACGGTGGGTTCATTTCTTTTGATGAGATCCAACATGTGATGACCAATCTTGGGGAGAAGCTTACTGATGAACAAGTTGACGATCTGATTCGAGAGGCTGATGTTGATCGTGATGGCCTAATAAATTGCGAGGAATTTGTGAATGCGATGATCAAAAACTGCAACCGCAAACAAGACACAGAAGAAAGGCGACAGGGTTGACTTCTATAAAGACACGCTTACACCCAGTACTTTTTTATTGTTATTTGTTAAATCTTTGTTGTACGGTTCTGATTTCTGAATCAATGAAAATTAGTCTTAATTTTGTATAAAGATTAAAAAAAAAAAAAGGATAAAGCCCTAAAACATATCAATTATAAAAGGTTCTTTTTTAATTTAACCTTAATTTATTTACCTTTTTTTCCAACTAACTTGATATATACATTATCTACTTTATAAAAGTAGTTAAAGGTGGTTTGGGTGTCTTTTCTTTTTCTCCTTCTCTTGCCAAAATGTGGGTGTTGCATTTACACATCTGCCTTAGCATTATTTGCCAACTTCTATCCCTTACTATTACCATCCTTTGCCTCCTCATTACCCAAAACTGCATCGTTTTGGGTGTTAAATGGTGAGGCTTATCAATTTTTTTCCCTTAAAAAATAACATTCAGCACCTTGAAACATTTTTTTCCAATAACACCCAATATTCTATAAGTCTAAGCTTGCACTTTATTGAGAACCCAATCCCTTGCTAAAATTTTTTTTCCTTGTTAGTATGCTGTCAAATATGTCTATTTATATGTATAAATTTACGCAGAGACGGTTGAGCACTTTTGTATTGTGTTATCTGACAATATGGTACCATTGTGTACTTGATTGACAGCATTTGAATGGTTGTGATGAGCATGATTCTGTGTCTTAACCTCATTGAATTTTGATGGTGTGTGATCCACATTTCAGGTTGCATCACAAGCAAGGAGCTTGGAACTGTTATGAGATCACTGGGGCAGAACCCAACTGAAAAAGAGATCAAAGACATGATTAGTGAAGTGGATGCTGACGGGGATGGTGCTATTGACTTCGGTGAGTTTCTAGACCTTATGACGAGGAAGACGAAGGATACAGATTCTGAGGAGTTGGAGCTAAAAGAGGCATTTCGGGTTTTTGACAGAGATCAGAATGGATTCATTTCTGCTGCCGAGCTCCGCCATGTGATGACCAATCTTGGGGAGAAGCTTACTGATGAAGAAATTGAGGAGATGATGGGAGAGGCTGATGTTGATGGCGATGGCCAAATAAATTTCGAGGAGTTTGTTAAGGTGATGACGGCTAAGTGAGATCCATGCATCAAAAACTATAACTGCAAACAAGAGACCGAAGAAGGGCGACAGGGTTGACTTTTCTTTGTTTGATGGTTCTTAATCAAACCTTTGTGAGATGCAGTGCTAAGCTATTTGTTTTGGTGGAGTGTGTTTATCTTGTGAATGTCTCATAAGTTAATGGTTATTTCACTCTCATTTTCGATGTATCCATAATTTGTTCAACTCTTGAGGATGTTTTAAATGCAGCGGAAATTGATGAATAAGCTATGCATTTAGAGCTTTGCAATGGCCTACTAAATGCCTAGAAATCTCTTACTTTTTCCAATAATAATTCGTCTTAATTTCATGTAAAGATTTTTATACGAATTAAAAATTAAACATTCAAGATTTAACATTAGCGCCGCAAGGAAGTCCCAATCAAAGTTAACATTTTCTACCGTTGGGGCAAAATTGCTATGTTTTGTTAATTTTTGTGGCAATTTTGCTCCCAAAAAATCCTTCTAGGTATCCAGTGTTCCTTAACAAAAACTTCCAAAATAAAATTGACTTTTCACCCGATTTATAAAATAACAAATCTCAAATATTATTTTTCAATCAAATGGTTGAGATAAGATGACAAGAAAAAAAGAAAAAAGGATGGGACAATGTTGCAAATCTAAGAGAAAATGGTTGAACAGACCTCTAAACCAACACAAAAGCAAAGCAAATATTCACTTAGGCTTTGTTTGATTTAACAGAGGAGAAGGGGATTTTAATATTACCTTATTTGGTTGATAAGAGGAGGGGAGGTAAAATATTTTCTTATAGAGAACTTTATCATTTTCTTATTTAAGTCATTTTTTGAATTTTATAGAATTTTTAATAATTAAATAAAATTATAATTTTATAATTATTAAATTGAATAATTATAACTTTCATGGGTATAATAGTCACAAAATATCAAAATATTAAAGTGAGGATGGGGATGAGAAAGAAAGTCAGAAAGGTATCATAGGAATATTAAAAACTTTCATGAACATAATAGTCACTTCATGCCAAAATATTACCCCTCCCCTCCAAATCCCTCCATTTTGGGAGGGGAGGGTTATAAGGGGAGAGGAGGGGAAATTTAAAAAATTTTCCCTTCCCTCCTTAAATTTTTATGTTGTTTAAATTTCCTCTCCCTTCTTAAAATTTAATCCTCCCCTCCCCTCAAACCAAACAGACCCTTAGTGATATGCTTGATACTTAAGGCCAGGCACAGAATAAGGCCAGGCACAGAACAGTTCAATTTCACCCATTATGTCATGGGAAGTACACATCAAAGCACGTGCAAATGTTAGACCCGTCTTCCCTAGGCAGCCACATTTCCCCCTTCCCCCTTACTAACAACTAGGCAACAAATAAAAAGCTCAATTATTGAACGACATCATTACAATCTTTTCAAACTTTTCTTTCTGGCATCCATCTTCTTCTTGTCTGCCTGAACTCTTGCGGCTCCAGTTTCCTTCTTTTGTGGTATTGGTGCAGCAGGAACTACAGTTGCAGCACTAGACCCGTTAACAAGCGTTTCTGTCGTTGCAGTAGCTGCCTGTTCTAGACTGTTAACTCTCACTGTGGCGGCTGACTGACCTAACGGTGGCTGCAATGGCATTGCAGCACCCGGCGCCGCATTTTTCACTTCACTATTAAGAACCGAGGTGTTGGTCTGATCAACATTCAGCGCAGTCGTTGACTCGGATATAGCTCCAGTTTTGAATTTGGGCTTTAGTTTCGCATGGATTCCAGTGTAAAGCCTACAAGCATGCAACCCCATTAAGTTGATCCCATTGCTAGCATATGGAGGAAAACAGCCATGTTTATCATAATAAAGAATATTATGTTGACAATTAAAATTGGCAGTGCATCTTGTTCATGAATATGAGTAAACATGTCATTCAAAACCATTGTTCAGATTTCAGAATGAAGGAACTGCAAATCAAGACCAACGACAGCCCAAGAAGCATAGCTTTAAAAACAGATGTATATAATATGTATACTAACCTGGCATGTCTAGCATACTCCTCGTAGTTTTCAAGCAGCATTTTGCCAGCTTGCTCATTTAGAGCTGACTCTGGAAATGGTTCTATCAAGAGACACCTGACTACCTGTTTAAAATAAGAATCAGCATTAATATGAAAAACAATCATATTCATATACAACCAGACATGCAAATTTAAATCATGCAATTTTGATGACAAGAACAACCAATACAATGCACTTACAATAAGAACATGTCGTAAACCGAGGGTAGGATTCCAATCCTTTTTCAACGTGTTGACACAAATCTCTCCATTGGTTGCAATATTCGGATGGAAAATCTTAGTCAAGAAATAACCTACAATATTTTTAAATAGTTGAATCAATTAACAGTGTTTTAAAAATGACGAAGAATGGATGCACCTATTTTAGGCAGGAAAGGTAAAGCAGTGACTACTAAGCAGAAATATCTCCTTGCCTTAGATGAGAAACAGACTCTACGAAAAATTAAAGTTCAATATGTAGAAGAGAAAATAACAATATAAAATATAAATCTATATCATGCTTCTAACTGCATGCAATGCACAGAAGCCCATTTAGATTTTGCAAAACACAAGTAAAAACTGCAAACTATATTATAACTCAAGAGTCCAGAATGTCAAAAAGTAAATCATAAAAAGGTCCATAAAACCGTCGAAGCTCACCTTTAGGTGGTGAGTGTGGAAAGTCATGAGAAAGTAACAACTTCATACGGAAAACTCCATTTTCATAAGGAGTCCCAGCTGCAAGTATAATTAACTCAAGTTCAGCTTGATTTCTTCACTTAATGCTCAAAAATAAACTTATAAAACAAAATTCCATGCCTGGGCCATCAATGTCAGAATATATTGTCGAAAAATCATCATCATTTACAACAACTTTAATGCCCTCAGGGGGGGAATCATCAAGATTTTTCAATTCCTTGGCCAGTTGCTTTATTACATTTGGTGGAAGATTTTCATTAGTTGCCTGAAACAAAAATGACAATAAAATTTAATGATAATGAAAAATAAACATTGAAACTAACATGCCATGCAAGCAACACAATGCCATCACGAAGAAGGCTCCATGTATAATCAAATACTGTGTTGTGTGTAATTAGCTATACGTAAGCATTCTTCCGCATCATTTCCATTCCAATTGTACAAATGAAATTATGATAAACTATCAGGCTCTTGGTAGTTGTTATTATAAACCGTTGTCAACAAGCACAAGCATATGAACAGATGATTAGTTGTTGGATGCCATGAGATATCCTGATTCCAGAATAGGAGGTTAAACTACTCCTGAATAAATTTACTTGGCAAAAATCATGTGTGATGATTAATAATCACAAGTATACAGAGAGTAGCCAGCAATAATATCCATAAGTTAAGATAAATACTTACCATCTCTGCAAAAATGAAATTGCACTGGATGTTTTATTCAGCTGCCAATTAAGGAGGGACGAACCCTTTATTAAACAATGCACTGAATCTTCAAACTTTCAGCTCAAACCAAAGGACAAATTTGAACGGTGAAAGGGCCTGCAAATATACTTCTGATTAATATGAGAAAATATAGGACTTGACTTCAGTTCAAAGCTGCCACAAATGAACTTCCAAACGGTATGAATTGTCAAATATTTAACATCATTTAAAATAATACAAGAAAGACAATAAGCATTATATATATGACATGAAAGAATATATCGACGCACCAGTTTAGTATCACAATGACCTTAAGCAATAGTGTCCAAAAAAATCACTCATTTTAATTTCATCCAAGAGCACCAAAGGACATCTCCATATAAGAAAAAGCACTCATTTTTTGCAATCAGAAGAAGCCGGTAAGAGGACTGCCTAATCATCAACACAAATGCAAATACATGCACACATAACAGAAACGTAATAGGCTGCACACATCACAGAACAAATAACTAGTAGCTTGAACAACAAATCTGCTTCAAATAGAAGATAACCGTCGCCACCGCCCCAAATTACCAATTTACCGCGTAGAATTCCCCATAATCATATATAAATTGAACCAAGCAACTCAATTGTAATTCGTAAAACCCAGATGACAGCAAGAGCTATTGAAGCATTTTTGTGCAGGTACAAGCACAAAGAGATTTCCAGAACCTGATTTCATCTACCGTATATCATAGTATACATGCCATCTAAATAATTACCTTTCCCCATAAAGGAAGAAAGAAGACTAAACAAGAATTTGAAAAAGAAACTTGCAGATCACCGATCGCAAGGTAAAACCCTAATGCGCAAACCTATATCCAAGAATCCCGACATTCCTAACTGAGCAAGAAAGAAATCGCACACAAGAATTTATAAATAAAAAAATTGCTTCGCTGATAGCAAAAGCATTAGCACACAGAGCACGATATCTGGGAGGGAAAAACTCAAAGGAAGCATCAAAACCTCCGAATGAACTCGGAAAGAGAACAATTTGCACGCACAGTTCCACACAAGATGACGAAAATGATACATCACTAGTTAACCTAGATGGAAATTCACCTTATCAGAGGCTTTCGGGCGCGAAATTAAAGCCACAGAGAGGGGGACGGGGGTTGAAAGGTGAGAGAAAGATTGCGAAACACAGAAGAGGAGAGTGAAAAAACGATCCCTCCTTGAATAATTGATATGGGCGACTGCGAGGAGAAGTACATTTTAATCAGTCCAGATGAAAGAAGCGCTAATAATAATTTAAAATAAAATAAAGGAAGAAAATACTTGTGAATACGCCACTTCTTCTTATAAATTCACGAATGAATTAATAATTAATTGAAGTAATTGATTTTAACTAATTAAGAGTAATCAATATTAATCTATTAACGGAGATTTGATTTGAAATGAGGTGGGGCTAGTCGAGATGCTGTGGATTTAGAGACGTTGGATTCTTTATGTCTACCAAGAAGGACGCTTCTCCACGCGCTCTGAGTGGCCGTGATTCACACGTCCATAGCGCCTAGCCGCAGCTGATCGCGAAGGAGGAACAGGCACACCAAAACGTGGTAATGATTTGAAATTAAAGTTGTCTCTGCTTTTTGCTCGTAATCCAACATCCATTCAATCTTTCTTTCAGGGCAAAACAAAGAAAGATGCTTGCAATTTACAAAATATGATCAGGCAAGAGAATTATACCATGTACTTAAAAAAAAACTTCTGAAAGACAACTTATATCAAGCTTGTAATATATATATATATATATATGCTCGTTTGGATTAACGATTGAAATGTTTAAAAACAGCTTTTCAATTATAATTTATAATATATGAGATAAGTATGTGAGAAGAGTTGTATCTCGATGTACGTAAAAAACAACTTATAAACAATCGGATCGCTAAAACAAATATGCCCATATGACTAAAATTAAACTATTTTAAACAAACACTTAATCCCATTTGATGCAACTGAATTTCAGAATAGAAGCCACCTCCATATAAGACCATGGAAGTGGCTTTCTTAGCTAGAGCCCAGAGGATGGAAGCGGAGTCCCGTGGAACTGAGATTCAACTTTGTAACAAAAGAGATTAGATGACCATAAACAACAATGTGGGCTGATGACCGAAAAGATGTGATCAATCGAAATGTTGACGATAAATGCAAATGAGGACGGAAATATGGTTGGAAACAACCATTAAAATCAAATATGTGTTCGTTTAGAACAGTGATTGAAATACTTAAAAGTAGTTTTTTAATTGTGATTTACGGTATACGAGGTAAATATATAAGATAGGTTTTATCTCGATTTACATAAAAAAACAATCTTAAAATCAAAACAAACATGCCCAATAGTTATCGTTTCATAAAATTAAAGCTGTTATTTCTTATAAAGTGAAGCTGTCATTGATCTCCAGGTTATCATTATCACTCAAACTTGACTTTTCAAAATACAATTTGTCTTTGTCCAAATTTTTATCATCAATGTAAATAATTAAAATTGTTACTACCTCCGATCCTAAATATAGGACATAGTTTATAGTGTAAATTGTATTATAAACTATATCTTATATTTAGGACCGGAAGAAATATTTCTTTAAGTGAAATAGTGCTTGATATCAAAATTATCGCTTTCCTATGTAATTCTTCCATCGCCCAACCTTGGAGGCGGGATTTTTTATAAGGCCAAAGAATAGGGATACAGGGGGAGCGTCTAGAATAGGCTTTGAATTTGAGATTTGAAACTGAAATAAATACGAAAAGGATACGTTAGTTGTCTGGTGAGTGTCAGGAGTCAGGACGTGCGACGAACTCTACCCACCCTCAATGTTTTTACAGGAGAGTATTATCTTATTATTGTTAAAATTAAAATATACTCTATGCTCCACTTCGCACCGGAGCTTTCACCAAAATCAACATCCATCTATACACATGTTTGATTTAGTGTTTTTTTAAAAATAAGTTTTTATTATATAAATTAAAATAAAACTCTTCTCACATACTCATCTCTCTCATATATCATAAATCACGATTTATAAGAACTTATTATCTTAAAATAAGCTATTCCAAACGAACACTACAGTTTTTTTTTCTTGGTTGGCTATTTGCATTTGTTTTGCTTTTTTTTTTTTTGAGCAAACGCATTTGTTTTGCTTTGATTTATTTAAATTACTAGTAATTGATTAGCCAAGACTACGAGATGAGGTTGTGCTGGCGTGACCGTTGGGAGGTCGGCTTCTTGAGAGGGCCGCCGGCGCTGACAGCGAGGAAATTAAAAAGAAAAAATAAACCATGGAGCAACAACTTTTATCGATGTCATGGTTCAATTAAAAAATAATTTCAAAATAATGAAAAGAAGAAATGTTACGTATTATTCAATATCCATACCAACTATTGTATAATCTTAAAATCTTTTTTTCCGAATTAAAATTTTTATCAATGCTTATATTAACTGAGTTGATTCTGTGATTGTATTGTGATCAATGTATATATGTGTGCATATAACTCTTGTCAATTGTTATAAATGTTCCCAGTTGTTTTGGGTACAACACTGAGATATTGCTATCTAGCATTAAGTCTCACTCATTAAAATATAATCAAATGATTGAGATATTAAGTAGAGAAGAAAATTAGTGGAGACACCCCTTTCCCTAAACACATACCCTTTTTAATAACCGAAAAAAGAATACTACCCAGTTACAATTATTTTCTCCGGAAAATCATATCAAAGTTTGAAAATGAATGTAATTATCAAAAAGCTTAACAATGACTCAACATCATGAGTTATGTTGTTATTTTTGCACTGAAACTTATCATTACACAATGTTCATTTGTTATGAAATTTTTTGATAATTATGTTTTTTTAATGAAATTTCAACACAACTTTTCTCTCATGGTAAAAAATAAAGAGAAAATGATATATAAATACTATTTTAACTTTCAAAATCCTAACAAGTCTTTTAGCATATGTAAAGAGAGAGAGGGGATGCGGTGGAAATCTGAGTTTTTAATGTTTAGGAGAAAAGACCAAAAAAACCCCATTACTGAATCATTTTACACATATTTTCAATACTTATTGATTTTGTCAAAAATATTACTCTTTTAGTCAATCTCATTACTCAATTAGTCACAATCCAAAACTCTTATTCAATCATTTTATACATTTTGGCACTGTTTATAGATTTCGTCAACCCTATGTACTATTCATTTCATCAATCTCATTACTCAATTGGTCACAACTCAAAACTCTTTGTCAATCCTTTTACATATATTGTTGGTACTTACAGATTTTGTCAGAACCATTACGGATTTTGTCAAAACCATTATTCTTTTAGTCAATCTCATTACTCAATTGGTCACAACTCAAAACTCTTATTCAATCCTTTTATATATTTTGTCAATACTTATTGATTTTGTCAAAACCATTACAGATTTCGTCAAATCCCATTACTCAATTACTACAACTCAAAACTCTTTGTCAATCATTTTACACATATTGTCAGTATTTATGAATTTTGTCAAAACCATTATTTTTTTAGTCAATCCCATTACTCAATTGGTCATAATCCAAAACTCTTACTCAATCCTTTTACACAATAAGAATCAAGGTTACTTTCTGCAGATAAGAATCAAGGCCAAAACCTCCAATAAACTGACAATTCAAAACCTGCTAGAAATTTCTGCAATCTCTACAACAAAAACCATCCTATTTTATTTTCTTCCCTCAATAAGCAAATAGAGACACAGCTTCTTCATCTTAAACCTCCTCACCATCACCAACAACATGAATAATCTACGGAGAAGATTATGAGAAAAAATAAGACTGAAATCGATGGATGAACAGTGGATAGTGAATCAACGGATAAACAGTGATTTCGATGGTGGCTATGACTGAAATCGACCAAGATGATGATGAGAAAGAGATATTGATCTTAGCCACAACTAAAAACTGACCAAATTCCCATGAATCTTAGCTCACACATCAATCCAAAATACCAGTTGGAAAAAAAGAGGTTTCGATTGCAATTTTTTATAATGTAGTTTCCTAAAAACCACAAAGATAGCAAGGGTTCCATAGAACTACCAAATTTTTATTATAGAGGATGTTGCCCATGAATCAAATTTCCATACTTCGATTGTTGCCAAAGGATGAGAGAAATAGCAGCCACAATGGGAAAGTAAAGTAGCCACAATGAGTTGTGGGTTGAGGAAGATGACAGCACGAGACGATGGGCGTTAGTGGTTGATGGTAGCTCTCTCCTCCTTTTTGTTCAAAAATCGAGCTCCCAGACAAGGTCTTGGGAGTAGAGCTGGGAATCAGGGCTGGCCCGGCCCTACAGGGCCGGCCCTTGATGGGCCAGGGCCTAACAGGGCCGGCCCTAAAGGGCTCGGGGTCAGAAAAATTACAGTTTTTCAAGGCCCGGCCCGAGAGCATCAGGGCCAGGGCCAGCCCGCAGGGCCGAGAAATCCTTTTCACAATATTTAACTATTTTTCCTGCGTATTTTCCCCAAAGAGATATAATTAGTAAATAACAACGATTAAAGTTCTAATTCAATACATAAATGTTGTCAACATTAATGTTTAAATAACACGTCTCTTGCAACAAATAAACACAGTTACTAATATATAATCAAAGGCAAAAGCATGTCCATAAATAACCCACACAAAGGCCAAAGTATAAGAAGACAAAATACTAAATACTCTAACCTCTAAACAACATGAGTATGACGACTATCATTTTCACCTTCTTCACCACTATCATCAATTTCAAGGACATTTGATTGTGTTTTACTTTAAGCAGTAGGTTTAAGTAGTCAAATAATCACAACCTCCATAAAAAATCATACCCTATCAAGCAGAATAGTATATAATATGATTTTAGTCTAAATAGGTAGAACAACATACTCAAAAATCATACTCAAAAATCACAATATGATTCAATTAGACAAAACAATATACTCAAAAATCATACTTTATACAATATGAGGACAGAGTGGCATATAGATTCAATAAAGTAATTCAAAAATGTAACATGGTTCTTTTCCAAGTATAAAAAATAAAAAATAAACGGGCCTAAAGGGCCGGCCCGAGACCCTCCAGGGCTGGCCCTTTTAAGCCCGAGGCCCTACAGGGCCGGCCTTTTTAGGCCCGACTTCCTTTTGAGGCTACAATTTACAAGCCCGGCCCTTGAAGGGTCAGGGCCTAAAAGGGCCGGCTCGACGGGCTCAGCCCGTTTTCCTGGCTCTACTTAGGAGGCACCTTGACGGAGCGCGCTGTGGTGTGCTGCTGCTACTGCCCCTGCAGGCTCATCGATCTGCTGGCATTGACACTCTACAAGGTTCCGATATAGTCGTGCAGACGAGCCCTGAGTAACAAGCACCGGTGCAGGTAGGCTAGCAAGGGACTTTTTCCGTAGTGGCTACCATAGAGCTTCTGGTCGTCACCAGCGCTGCCGGCTTCATCGGCGGCGGAGAGGGAGGAGGCTAGAAATGGCGAGATCTAAAGTGGGGAGCTAACACAATAAGAGGAAAAGACGAAGAGAGGGAGAGGAGAGAGAAAGAAGAATGGGATTTGTGTTATACGAGGGGGTATTTTAAAAAAAACACTTAAATTTCAAAATCCTAAATTTCTCTCAATCATTTTTATGTCATTTCAATTTTTTAACATATTTTTTAAGTTTTGAAAATTCAAATAGTATTTAAATAAAATTTTCCTAAAAATAAAATTTGTCTCTTGTTTTCGTTTTATTGTGTGTTCTCTCCTTTTTTTTTTAAATAAAATACAACTTATTGATGGCAGGTCCAGAGGCTGGACACTTGGACTAGGCCAATAGATAATAGTACAGTTGTATCTTATAATTCGTAAGGTAGTCGCCGGAGCCCAAATTGATCCAATTCAAGTTTGAGATAATTTATTTTTGATTTATAAGTATTTTTTATATAAATTGAGATAAATCTCCTCTCACATATTTATCTTATATCTCATAAATTATAATTTAAAAGTATTTATAAACTAAAATTAAGCTATCACAAACAAACGCTTAAGTTAATCAGAAAAACGTAAACATATCTGGACCTTGTTGCAGATTTGTTTCGGCTCTAAATATGAAAACTCAATATATTTTGCTTCCTCAATTTATATTTTTTTAAACCACCTCCATTGGTTGCAAATGTTAGAGTACATGCTCTCCATCGATGAAAATAGTTTCCAAGGCAAGTGTTTAAAAATTTATTTTAGGAAAATCAACACATATCCCTTACAACAACTAAATCGGTTTATTTTATTACTATAAATTAATCATTTAGCTTTGGCATTTAGGATCAGATAGAGTAATTGGATGATGGTTAAACCATACACAACTCTCATAAATTGTACGTCATGTACAGATAACCTCCCTTTAAAACTTTACAATAAACCCATATTAATGTAAATAACCCCGATGTTATTATTTTTGTTCATTATTTATCTGATTTTTTTTATAAAAAAAATTGACAGTCTAAATATATGCGCTCGTTAAAATATTATCACCTAAAATTATAAAGATTTCAAATCCTAATTCTCTGTTTATTTTTTTTTTTTAAAAAAAGGGTTAATATAACTTTTGGTCCCTGGAATTTGATTCAATTTTGGTTTTGGTCCCTCAAGTTTGAAATCAGTGGTTTAGGTCCCTGAAGTTTCACCCAATTTTGATTTTAGTCCCTCAAGTTTGAAATCGGTGGTTTTGGTCCCTGAAGTTTCACCCGATTTTAGTTTTAGTCCCTCAAGTTTGAAAAGGACTTGGCGACCCATTTTTGAAACCCGACCCGACCCAAAAAAAAAAAAGTCATTTTCAAACTTGAGAGACCAAAACCAAAATCGGGTAAAACTTTAGGGACCAAAACCACCGATTTGAAACTTGAGGGACCAAAACCAAAATTGGGTGAAACTTTAAGAACCAAAACTACCGATTTCAAACTTGAGGGACCAAAACCAAAATTGAATCAAATTTCAAGGACCAAAAGTTATATTAACCCAAAAAAAAAAACTGACCGTCTATACTTTATCAGAACATGCTAAATAAGTGGGCACAGAAAATAAGAGTTAGGTGAATGGAAGACATTCCAGGAGAAAACAAATACAAGTGGCTGCTGGAAGCTGGAGTAGCGCAGTAGTTGAAGCTCAGCACGTGCACGCACCATTCCGCCAAGTCAAATGACTTCGAAGGAGGTGGGTAGTTGCAAGTCTCAATAAATATAGGGAGGTAGGTAGCAGCAAGGAGGGATAAAGTCTCTGCTTAATGGAGCTCTCCAGCTAACCAGGAAGAGATCTGAAGCAAAAAAGAGGCAGAGATGGAAGGTCAGAATGCAAAGAAGATGAAAATACTATGCCTCCATGGATTTAGGACTAGTGGCAGTTTCTTGAAAAAGCAAATCGGCAAGTGGGATCCTTCTCTTTTTGACCAATTTGACCTGGTAATATGTCTTCCTTTCCAGTCATATTTCAAATCCCTCCTTTGATACAAAGAAACAGCCATAAGCAACGTAGCGGTTAAGAAGAATATGAATCAAACTGTTTATGATGACAGGTTTTTCCGGATGGTAAATTTCCTGCTGGAGGAAAGTCCGACATTGAAGGCATATTCCCTCCACCTTACTTTGAGTGGTTTCAGTTCAACAAGGTATGAAGTTTCCAGCTCATATTCCTATGAATAGATTTATTCATATAAATAGAAAGAACTTAGCTGCTGAACACACATTATTTAGGAGTTTACGGAGTACACTAACTTGGAGGAGTGCATCTCATACCTTTGCGAATACATCACAACCAATGGCCCCTTTGATGGGCTTCTTGGCTTCTCCCAGGTACTAATCCATGCTTGCTCTGGAATTCAAATCTTGTTCACTTTAAAGTTGAATTTATGATGCAAAGACAAGAAGATCGAACAGTCTCAAGGTTAATGATGCATAGAAAACAAAATATCTTGTTATACTGGTCCAAATATCACACAGAGGGATCAACAAAGAGTTTTGATTAGACATCTCGAGTTTCAACTCCATATTTACTGATTTGACCTTTCTTTGCTAAACGGAAGACATGATTTCTACTTGTGTGTTTATCTGTAACCCAGGGTGCAACACTTTCAGCTCTTCTGATGGGTTACCAGACACAGGCAAGTAGTTAGTTATTGTCATTTGATCTTTATAATGAACACTGAACTATACAATATACTGAAGGAGGAACATGGGGTTTACAGGGGAAGGTTCTAAAGGAGCATCCGCCCATAAAATTGTTCGTATCAATATCAGGATCAAAGTTCAGAGATCCGAGCATTTGTGATGTTGCCTACAAGGACATCATCAAGGTTAAATCTGTCCACTTCGTTGGGGAAAAGGACTGGTTGAAACTGCCTTCAGAAGAACTAGCCACGGCTTTTGACAGTCCCCTTATAATAAGGCATCCTCAAGGTCACACCGTGCCAAGATTAGGTCTTATCTCTCTCCCCCTCCTTCTCTCCATACGCAGTAAAAATCTGTTATCTAAACTAGTTGACAAATTTACCTTGCATTGTACTGCATGCAGATGAAGTGGCCACCACTCAGTTGCGAAATTGGATCAAAGAAGTGTTACATCCCACCTGTGGTGTGTCAGATGGAAATCATGAAGAAATCAAAGGAGAAAAGACATTGGAAGTGAAGGATAGCAAGCTTGAAGAAGCAATTAGTGCCTGTCAGGGTTGAAGCGAGGGAATGAATTAATAAGGAAGCTGACATTGTAGAAGTAACCCAGGTCTGAATATCTGAATTACCTGGACCAGGGATCCACAGCTTTAGCACAAATGATATTTAGATATTGATCCGTATGAATAAAGGGTTGAGGGGAATGCTTTATGTCCCTGGCAGACATTCTCTGCTTCACACAACCAGGTGAATTCAAAATTAATAGTGTTTCAAGAAAAATTATCTTTGCCGATGATATTAAATATGAATTACAAGTTAGTTTCGCAAGACAGAATTACCTAAGGAACGAGATGACCTTTAATTAACTCTGTTGCTAATAGTTTGATAGAGGCATTTAAGTTGCGTGCTCCATTTGTTAACAGCAGTGTATTTTTTTTTCATGCCTTTCGACCTGAACCACATTCTTCAGTGCAGATAAAAATGTCAGGATTTATTTAAAAATTGTTCTTAGGACAATATCATTACAAAATAAATTAATTGGAAGAAGGCTCGCCTATCTTAGCAATCTAATAGCCGGTTCACTTGATCAATATGCCCTTGAATTCTGTCGTCCAAAATTAGAGACACCAATAGTTGCTCAACATCATTCTCCGGGACCCATAAGTTACGGTGAATGAATAAATATACAAATTGGATTAAACATAAATGAAGCACTCAATTCCACACGTAAATCTTACTAGTCAGGGCATTACTAACACTGGACAGACAATGTATTCAGCAACTCTTTTTCCTTTTTACGTATCTTCTTTCTCCCAGTGAGGGTGGATGGGGGAACAGGGGAACATTTCTTTAACAACTGATAAAGTGCACAATGCTTTGGCATCTCAATGATTATGTTAATGAACACGCCATACAATCGCAAGAGTTCACATAATTTAAGAGTTGGGAAAAACCCAACTTCGCGGACTCTACAATAATGGAGCCCATCGGCAAACAAACTTTTCCTAATTCATAAATTCTAACAAGAAACAGTGGAGAAAAGTTTGTGGAAAATGGAAATACTGCATAACTTTTGAATTGCAAAATTGTAATATTGATTCTCAATATCTACATCCTGCTCCTCTCGTTCTTTGTCTGAGTACTCAGATCCACAGTCCTCCAACAGCATCTACATATATAATAACACAAAGGAGTATGCAATTTCTTTATGCCAATTTAAGATACTATAACCAACGAACATGGCAACATTTCTCAGAACACGGTACTTGAAAAAAGACATAGAAATAGTCCATCATGAAAATCCTAAAGGTATACACTAAGTGCTTAATATATCAGATCCTCTGTTTCATTATACACCAGCAAATCAGCAATGACGTTAACGTATAGGAAATGCGGAACGTCTCGCTCTCCTCCAAGCTTAAGGGCCTAATCAGGTTCTTCAAGAAACTTGACGAGAGAAAAACGTCAGAACAGAACGCTCCCTGGCCATTCTTAAGAATTCAGATTCCTAGAAATGAGCACCAAAGTTGTCACAGATCGCCGCTGCACAGGCAAATAATAGCGCCACGGATGATAAGATCCACTGGGCCACGTTGGTCGTTATAAAGGAGTTCAATATCAGTTCGAAATTTCCACCACAACAATAACGAAATTATCAAAACAGGAGATAAATTACCTCAAATCCGACCCAAAAGAAAAAAAGAATAACCGGGTAAAAGCCGAACAAAGAACTAGGGAAAAATCATCAAGACGGTACGAAAAAGAGAGGACAAACTCCCCCAAAATTGAGAAACAAGAAGGGAGTGCATACCGAAAGCCGTGTGGAATTGAATCGATTAGTCATCCAAGTTAGGGTTGGTTCGATCGCTATACAGTGGTTTACACGGAACTTGGCATTCAGTGAATTGAAGGCGCGAGTGAGTAGGAGGTGAAAGAAGAGGAGGGAACGATGGCATGGCTTTGCTCGAGGTCGAACTCAAACTCGCGCCAGAGGATGCTCGTTAGTCCAAAACCCATATGTTGAACCCCAAAATGCGTTCATTTGTTCATTAAATATACTCCCTCCTATCTAATTATTATAGGATAATATTTGAGAGTTGATATTGATCCTAATTATAGGATAAAATTCTAATTTTTATCAATTTCTTTCCAAAATACCCCCTATTGATACTTTCTCAATAATAATTAAACATAATAATAATTTAATAAGAGTATATTGGAAGTTGTTGAGGGAGATCAATAATGTCGGACTGTGTGAGAGCTCGGAGAAGTCGTGTGTAAGATAGGAGAGGTACAAGAAAAAACAGAAAATCAACGTAATTGGATGCCATTTTAGGAAAATAAATATGGTTAACTAATTTAACCACTATCCTTAATTTCTCCAAAGTTAGGTAAATATGTCCTATAATTAGGACCGGAGGGAGTATCTTAAATTTTTTTAACTTTACCCATGTTTAATTAGATTTTGATGGAGAGATAAAAATGTAAAAAGTCAAATTAAAACATTAATTATATGAATAAAATTGACAAATAAGTTTTTGTCATTTTCCAAATGACTTTCATCGTAAATGTTCTTTTAAAAATGACTTAATTTGTGGTTAAGAAGGAGCACCTAATTTTAATTAATACTTACGGCTAAACGTGACTTGAATGGAGTTAGTAATTAATTTAATTGATTGTAATTAATTAGTTACTTATAATATTTAATTTAATTGTATTTGTACGTACAGATAGACAAAATATAAAATATTAAATATATTATTAAGTTGAACTTGTATCTTAACATAAAATTTTTTTGCAGACGTATTTTGGACAAAATAAAGTTAGGATAAATGGAATCATGTTATGGGTAGAAGAAGTATAGAACTAATTAGAAGGAGTGCATAAATTAGAGAGGGGGGGGGGTATTTTGTTTTTATTCATATTCATATTCTTATTTTTTTCAGTCGTTATATCCATTCTTTTCTTTTTAGGGGGTGAAATGTTATTTTCATTTTCAGTTAATAGGATTTGGATCCTCTCACTTTCTCAATTGATGAATATGAACCCTCAAATCATGATTTAACAGTGCTAAGGAGGGACTTACAAATATACTTTTTTTTTGAAAAAAATCAAATACATTATAAATAGTTTATTTAAAAAAATAGTTTTACACTGTTGGATCACGACCCAATAGTTGATAAATTGAATTCGGATGGAAATCCTAATTAATATACTACCCACATTTCGTTGCCCAAAAACACTACCCACTTAAAAATTCAAAACGAGGAAAGTGGTTGGAGTCGGGGGATTTATTCCCTCTTGTGAAAAGTTACATATTTATCTGCAAACAATACTTACTCATTTCTCAAATACATTGTCAATATTTTTTTAAAAAAAAATAGTTTTAATTTGGCGCTAAAATTACTTGTAAAGAGATCGCATAGCTAAGGATACTAATCCAGGTTAATTACATTACAATCCAATAAGAGCGTGATCATAAATTGGATACATAGATGAAGAATTTAAAGGGCTATATATATACGCCTTCCCCTACAATTACAAAGGCTAGTCCATGCCTCCGCCGGGCTATATATTTAAAAAAAGAAGCTGAAGCTTTTTTGCCAGTAAAAAAGAAGCTGAAGCTACACATATAGTGCTCCATTTGTTATAAATAGGGCAGCCAGCTAGAAGGTTTTTGAAGTGCACCAAGAAACACTTCAAAACACGTATCCAAACTCAGTGAGTTAGAGAGTACTGAGATCATATGGCTTACCTTAACCTTAATACTGTTCTTCTGCTTGCTTTGGTGGTGCTGGTTCCTACAGCGTCACTGGCCCAATCCCTTGGTGACGCGGTTGAAATTCAAGTTGAAGGGAATGTGATTTGCTCCGCCACCGGCAACCCGGTGGAGGGCGGCCCAAACCCCGGAGCCGCAAACGCGAGCGTGAGCTTGATGTGTGGGAAGATGGGCGACGTCGCGGTTGGAGGGACAGACGAGAAAGGACATTATCACTTGAGTGGGCAGGTGAAGTCTGAAGTTGGGGAACTAGTAAAAGGGAATGAATGTGTGGTGAGAGTAAAACTTCCTGTGGCTAATTGCCCTGCTTTGAATCACCAGGGAACTCTTTATGCAGTAGCTCGAGTTCAACACATGGCTGCTCTAAGTAAGGTTCTTTGTCTTGTGGTTGGCACCTTAGATTTAGTACTTGAATGATTGGTCGTCCCAGTTTAAGCATATATTAAGAATAAAATGAATTGCCCTTATATACATTATTACGCTTGTATTATTATATATTGTGGCAGTTCTATTATCCATCTATCTATCCCTCTTATGAGCAATTAAGTGGATTTCATGCATGTGTCTGCATGCATGCCATAATGCCAACTTTTTAATGTTACAATATAACAGATCACTATATTTCATAATATTGTTGCCATATATATATATATATATATATTCATCACTCCTTTTCCTTCCCCTCTCTCTGTATATTACAAAGAAGCGCTTTTCTCTAGTCATGCTGTCACGATTTCCCCTGTCTCTACAACATTGTTAATTACGAGATTTAGAAGTAAGATTCTGGCTTAATTTTTCCTTCTTTTTTTTTTTTTGTCATTTTTTTACCCATTTTCTTCTATGACGTAGCCCATGTAGTGGTAAATTCACTCTTTTCATGCTCAACATTTTCCATTAGTGAAATTAATTAACAGTGTTAATTGAAAATGATTAAAAATATATAGTTTTTAAAGTTAAAAAATCTCACTTAAATTTAAAAGACTAAAAATATATTTTAGTCTTTATATCTCATAGCAAGATTGTGCAATTTTCTATAATTTTTTCACCCGCACATCACGATCATGTATCTCAAATATTTATATATGAGCAGTATTCTTTCAAAATACAAGAAAAACTGTATAAACACAAAATTTTTTATTACTTTGCGTGAGAGAAAATTTTATAGGTTTACTGATTAGTTCGAGTATAATTTAAATTTCAATCATTTAGATTGTTGAAGAACATTATTTTTTTTTTATTGTTCTCTATATAATTCTTACCTCACATACAAAGCCTTTCCCTTATTTAACTATTTTTATAGGTGGAAACAAGACAGACTAGGTCAAACTTAGCTTTGGCTAAGTAAATCTAAGCCTGTAACATTCGCCTAAAGTTTGAGCTTAAACCAAGGCCTATATATATGCTTTGTTTTAGGCTCAGGCCTAAAGCTTTTTTTAAATATATACTTATTATGTAGGCCTTTAAGGAGCCTTACAAAATTAAACCTTAAAGGCCTATAATTTAAAGCATACAATGTTATTTAAATGAAATTTAATTCCTATAATTCAACAAATCTAAATAAAAATTAATTTAAAAGGCTATTTTTTTATTTTTAAGTTATAGAAAACAAACCCACTAAGGTGATTAAATAATTGTTTTTAAAAATTAAAAATAAAAAATGATAAAAATATAAATACAACACACATATATAACATAAATGAAATTTTGGCAAAAAAAATATAAAATAAATGAAATTATATATATTTTAAAACTTGTAAACATGCGAGACCTTCATAAAATTGGCTTAGCCTTTTTATTCATTTATGCCTCTAAAATAGATCTTAGCCTGACCTCTTTGTTAAACAGGTTAGGCTGTAGCTCTAAGCCTTCTCATAGGGGCCTAGCTTATTCTCACCCTTAATTATTTTATTTCCAAGTCCAGTGATATAGTGATTAATAAATAATCCTCTTAAAATGGCTAATTTTAATGTTAGGTTGTACAATTTAGTAGGATGCATGAGGAAAACTCTGGGCCAGAATAATGACTCTGTGTGCAAGGGAGTGCCACTGGCCACCTAGGAATTATAAAATGTCAATATTAATTATATAAAATAAGTTATTAAACAATATTTCATCTTAGTTGATTTTAAGAATAAATATTTCAAACAATTTGTTATGTTTTTTAAATATAATATTTTTACAACACTTGTTCCGAAAAAATTTCCATGAAACTGTTATAAAATATAAAAATTAAAAACATAATCAAACGAGTTCATAGGTTCGATCTGAGTTTTTGGAATTCAGAATATACAGAACATTCATAAACAATGAAGCTAACGGGCTTGTGCTCTTGAATAAATCTGCCAGCAGTGATTATTTCCAATTGCGTATATTTGCGTTTTGATGAAGGTGCTAATGAACTCGATGCCTGGGCTAATATAATAAAAAACAGTTCTCAACTATATTTGGTCATGTCAAATCTAACCGAAGTTTCAGATTGGTAAAATAATTTTAGGTGAGTTGTATGTGTTAAGTTATCTGGTCAAATATTAAATTCATCCTCACACCCATTCAATTCACATCAAAGTTTTAGCTCTAAGAAATGAGAATATCTCGGCCTTCTAATTAAATTCAGCACGAGTTTCATTCCCTACACATATGGGAAAATATGCAATAAACACGTACATACAAATATAAATATATTTTCTTTATGCCAATTTAAGATACTAATTAAAACCAACGAATATTGTGGCAATATTTTTCAGAACAGGGTAATTGAGAAAAGACATAGAAATAGTCCATCATAAAAATCCTAAAGATATACACGTAGATTCTTGCCGCTGTCCCGGTACCCTATATTTAATTAGCTTCCCTTCCCTTGATGAAAAACTTTACGATGATATATAGGGCAACTAATCTTAATTATTTGGACTATTCTTTTTAAAACAAGTTCAAATCACGTTTAATTAATTTAGGAAATTCTCGATGAGCATGAAAGATAAATGCTTGTTCTAAAATTATCATCGCTGCAAATGCTGAGATAGAAACGGACGGGGGAAAAAACCACACCATTGTAATCAAATTGTGTGGTTGAGACTGTTTCGTAAACAACGGATGGGATTTGCTTGCTTACTCAAACACAGCCGTTTTGGGTGCCTAGCACTCGGTGAGTGCTCACAGGCGGACGCATCAAGAAGTTAGTCAAGGGCTATAACAGTGCAAACAATAAGGACTGCATAATAGAGAGGAAAAAAAAACCATAATAAGTACCTAATTCAAAATTAGGTAAACCATAAGCACTGCCAGATTAATTTTTCCTATTTCTAATTACATATATTTGCATTTTGATGAAGGTACTAAAGAATCTTGAACTCAATGCCTGGGTTATTTGACTTGAAAAAAAAAACGTTCTCAGCTAAACTGTTGGCGTTCATGACTTTTTCCCGACCTTAGATTCCTAATTTCAAGGAGGTGAACCAACCTGCAAATTAAGTTAGACTAAAAGAAGCATGCAAATTAATGGCCATTACTTCATGCCACTGTTGCGAACCCTTCGATTGTAGGGCACCAACAAACATTAACTAACTTTTGGTACAAGGGACTTGTGGTGAGGGGAAATTTTTATGTATTGTATTTTAAAAAAAAAATTGGAGAAATGATGTTATAAAATTTTAATAAAGAAAAGATGTAAGATAAAAGGGTAGTAATAAAAATTAATCAAAAAATTTTAAACCTACTTTTCTAATTTTTCTAAATTTAATTAAAAAATTTTTTCCCTCCACTGATTTTGGCTCCCCTTCCCTTATAACAAATAGGTTACAGACAAGCTTCACCCAACTAACTTAAAAGTTTACAGGATCAAATTTAATGTCTCATTTGTATAATTATGCTATTATAACTAACTCTTGATTAACAAGTTTGATATATGCACTTTAGCATATTAACCTTGTCTTGCACGGCGGCCGGAGAGGCGAACGGCTGTTTGTCTAATTCCACCATTTTGAATGCAACATTTTGAGTTAGTTCAAAGCATAACTCAAGATCCAAAGACTCGTCATACAACAGTTCATCTTGTGGCCAAACCCTTATCTTTAATTTAAGCATATATATGATTATTAAGAACAAAATGAATTTCCCTAACTACGCTTGTATATATTATTGTTGTTGTTGTTGTTGTTGTTGTTTTTGTTGCAGCAGCAGTTATATTATCTATCTAATACGCAATGAGTGGACTTCATCCATGTGTCTGCATTATACAAGCCAATACACCTTTTTAAATTTACAATAACATATCACTATATTTAATATTATTGCTATATATTTATATATTCATCACTGCTTTTCCTCCCTCCTTTTCGATCTGTCTCTATGCTACAAAGAATCTCTTTTATAGCCATGATGTCACGATCCTCCCTATCACAATTTTTGAGAATTCCACAGTTGATAAGTTGCATATCGGTTGATTTTATATTTCCTGCGAGGTTACAATTAATTTATTTTTCAAAAAACACATTTTTTATCTATGAAAGACAAAAATATATATACTAGAAGAAATATAACTTACATGAGGGTTTTGCCCATGATTATTCAGCATTATGCATGTTAGCAGGCGGTAAATTTTTGGCTATTAGATTGCTTGAAAATGGTGTAGGAAAATAATATTCCAGATTTCAAAATCTGATGAGAGTATAAATATTACTACTACATCTGCACTACAAAAGACCAGAGGTGTAAATGGGTTAAGAGAAGGAGTGACCTCACTGGGATTGTTGGCAAGAAGTCTAGATGTCCTCGATTCCTCAGGTATGACTCGGATCAGTTCTGATTTCTGTATGAAGTTTGACATTTTTTTTGGCAAGTTTAGCCTTTTAAGGAACCAAATAAGATGTATTTCACCACTTGAAAAAGTTCTAGGGAAAATACCAGTTAAGTCCCAAGGTACAGAATTAATCCCAAAAAAGTCCCTTTGCAAATTCCAATGTCTGACAGCATTTCCCTTTGAACAATTACTAAAATAGCCCCCACTTGTAAAACAAGCTTAAGGTGTTGTAAACGTAGCAACAAGTGTTGTAACATAAACCATTTAGACTTTCTTTCTCCCAAGTTGTAAATGCCGCTTATGAAGTTGTTAATATAACTGAAGATGTTATAAATATAGCAGACCATATTGTAAACGATGATAGAAGAAAGTGGAGCCTCAGTGTTGGCTTGTTGCACAAGTTACTGCCCTGGTGGGAGTGGTTGTAAATGTAGCTTAAAAACTTGTAAAAAGAGCTAAAGGTGTTGTAAACGTAGCAACAAGTGTTGTAACATAAACCATTTAGATTTTCTTTCTCCCAAGTTGTAAACGCCGCTTATGAAGTTGTTAATATAACTGAAGATGTTGTAAATATAGCAGACCATATTGTAAACGATGATAGAAGAAAGTGGAGCCTAAGTGTTGGCTTGTTGCACAAGTTACTGCCCTGGTGGGAGTGGTTGTAAATGTAGCTTAAAAACTTGTAAAAAGAGCTAAAGGTGTTGTAAACGTAGCAACAAGTGTTGTAACATAAACCATTTAGATTTTCTTTCTCCCAAGTTGTAAACGCCGCTTATGACGTTGTAAATACAAGTGGGGGCTATTTTAGTAATTGCTCAAAGGGAAATGCTGTCAGAAAAGTCCCTAGGGACTTTTCTGACATTGGAATTTGCAAAGGGACTTTTTCGGGATTAATTCTATACCTTGGGACCTAACTGGTATTTTCCCAAAGTTCTAACCGCCCCTTCATATTTTATCCTCAACCAAGCGAGACCTAATATATCATTCTCAAAAGGCAAAAATTTAGATTGACCATGTTCACGAAAATATTCACATTTAAAACTCAAAATTAAAGAATGTCTCTGTAAAGTACTTATATATAACGCATCAATATTACATTCATTCTCATATAAAATGAGGATTAAAACTCATGTTAATTAACTATGGCCGCAATCTTCAAGTTACTGTTGCTATACCTTCAATTGAAGGGCGCTAAGAAGCATTAATAATAAACTCTACATAACAAGCTTCACGCAACTAACTTTAAAAGTCTACGCGATCGGATTTAACGTACGTCTCATTTGGATTATGGTATTGTCAATTTATTAAGAGGCATATTATTAATATCGGAGGTAAATTTCTTCGTGTGATACTGTTGCTCCATTTAATATGGATGGTGGGCCAGGGAACGTTACCCTATATTCCCTTAATAAAAAACTTTATGATGATAACTAGGGCAACGATATCTTAATTATTTGGACTATTCTTTTAAAACAAGTTCAAATCACGTTTAATTAACTTAGGAAATTCTCGATGAGCTATGAAAGATAAATGCTTATTCTAAAATAAGCATTGTGAGGAACTAATCACATAAAAGGCAAAAATACTAAAAAAAAAAATAGAACTAATCACATGATTTTTGCTTAGAAAGTTATTAATTGTGAGGAAAGCATGAAGTATATATCCATGGATGATGTTGCAAAATTGTTAAACACGCATATATACCACTGGCCGATGATTATATATAAACGAATCAGTGTTACATATTAATTCACGTTTACAAGTTTTAAATTTGGTGATTATATTACTAAAAAATGGTGCCCCACAAGTTAAGTCAAGTGTGGGTGCTGGCGCTAAACTATGTATGAAAATGAAGCTCAAAGCTGTTACTGCCAACTTTTGATAATGTTAGGTAAATTTTCTGTTAAATGAACTGATAACACAGAATTTTCTCCACGTTATTATTGTTGCTGCCTTAAATTGAAGGGCACCAAACAACATTAATTAACTCTTGATAAGCTTCATGCAGATAACTCAAAAGTCTCCTTTGAATTGTGATAATGAATCTGTGAAATTTAATTATTTTATTTAATCAAGGTTTAAAGCATAAAATATTTTTGTCTCTTCAAACAAATGCGCTTCTAAAGATTCAAATTTATATCATTCTCTTTACAGGGTGGGGGCCATTTTCCACCTCAAGCAACATCTTGTTAGTGAATTTTGTGAAATTTAAGATACAAATAAAGAATAATCCCATATTCATTCATGCAGGCAAAATTGTTAAAGAAGGTGGAAAAAAAATGCTAAACACGGACGCATCTAGTTTGTCGATGATTATTAAATGATTCAGTGTTATCATCCATATTTGTAAGTTGTAAAGTTTTGGCCTTTGGATTACTTGAAAATTCTGTATGAAAATACTCCCAAGTGCCACCAGCCACCGCTTTAAGATATACTCCCTCCGGTCTTATTTACAAAAGTTCGACATTCAATCACATGGTTCAAAAAAATGGTTAAAATTAATTAAAAATAATAAGTATGTCTTGAAATAATTTTTTTTATCAAGTATACCCTTATTTATGAGGGGTAAGTAAAAACAGAAATAAAGTAAATATAAGTATCATCAAATCTTTAATTAATATAATATATATAATTAATGAGGGGCACAAATGAAATAAACTCATAAAATATTGAGACAACTTTTGTCCGACTCTTATAAAAAGAACCAAAATAATTCAAAATTTAGGCTCTTATAAAAAGAATTAGAGGGAGTACTTTGATTTTCAACTACCTTAATTAGCAAAACTAAAAAAAGAGCGGTTAATTCATTAAATTTGTCTCAAAAATATTAAAAAAAAAACAACGTTAGCCTTATTAAATGGGGTTTTAAAGGGATAAAAAAAATAAAAGATGGCTTTAAGCATTAATTAAAGAGATGAAATTTGTCAATAAGCATTAATTATTCTCCAAATGACATATATGCCATAGCAAAGAATTCTTATTATTTTAGACTCCAAAGCCAATTAGTCAAGCGTGGAGGGGAGGAAAATGAAGCTGAAGCTATTAATATTTATTTATTTTTTTGCCAGAGAAGTTGTTAACATATATAGATAAATTATAAAGGGAAAATATCATTATTAAAGTCTCAACTATGAAAAATAATATATCATATAAAAATCCTTATTAATAAGTGAAGAACTACCATTAACAAGTTATAAAATTTATCAATATATTATTTTCATTGGTTGGGATCTAAATAATATTCTCCCAATTATAAACACTAGTGCTTGATTAATATTAGGAAATAATTAATTAATTTGATGTGAGATAGCTTCCAAATTAATTAAGGAGTCGCGGCCAGTGGCTATAAATAGTTGGGTATGAGCTGCAGTATGGGTCACACACATCAAAAGGGAAAAACATCATCGTATATTATTGATTCTTCTAATATTTCAGACTCAACGTCAAATTAATATGGCTAATTCCCTTATGAATGTTGTGGTGTTGCTTCCACTAACAATGCTGTTACTGGTTCCGGCGACTTTAGTGACCGGACAACAACAATCACCAACATCAACAGACGTGTCCCTCCAACTTTCCAAGCAGGTGTTTTGCAGTCCGAACGGAAACCCGGTGGCCGACGGCGTCCACAACATCGTCGGAGCAGCGAAGGTGAACGTGAGTCTCAATTGTGACAACAACACCATAGCAAGTGCAGTTAGTGATAATGAAGGATGATTGGTGAACATTAACGCCAACCTTACTACAAATCCTGGGGGGCCCCTAGGAGCGTTGATAAATGGGATTTGCCAGATGATTGGATATCTTCCTGTCGATAATTGCACCGCTTTGAATCACACCGGAACTCTTGTGACCGCCGTTCAATTTCAAAGCTTCGTTCCAGGTACACGGGTAATGACCGCCTCCGCTGGCTATTTTCAAGTTGTCGCCACCAATATATAAATTAATTATTAATTAATTTTTGCTCTCTCTCTCTCTCTCTCTGATCTCTCTATATTATATATATTAAGAATACAAATAATTGCCCTTAGTTATAGTATGCTGGCACCTTATCTATATATGACCCACAATATGTAAGTGGCTTGCCTGTGTATCGTGTTACGTACAGCTTGCAAAATAAATATATGTATGTTTAATAATATTGTTGTTATGTGTTCTCCCTCCCTCCCTCTCCCCCTCTTTTTGAAATTGCTCCCATATATTTTGTTCTATAGAAAATTGGGAAAAAAATGTTCATTGAGAATTTTATTGATGAGAATAACCTAAATCAAAGTGTTGGTAAGAGTAATAATACTTATTATGCATAAAAAGTGAATTTTATCTTATATTTATGGCCGAAAAGGGTATTAACGACAACGTTAGCACTAACGTTAATCTTGACGAGGTAGTCATATATTTGTATTTATATTATTAGCCGTGGGATGTTAGCAATAACTCATTTTCGTATTACCCATGGTATTAGAACTCACATTGGCGCGCGCGCTCACACACATAATAGCTTTTTTTCAACCTTATTAATATGAAGGTAGACCACTTTACCGAACCAAGAGGAAAATAGAGGCATAGTATGTTAATCAATGGCAATTTTCTTTGTGTTACTGTTGCTCCATTTAATTGAATGACCGCGAGTAACATTAATATTTTCATTTGAAAAATAAAGTTATCCAAGTTGGAAAATGAAAATTTGGCGATTTTATTGCTTGAAATTGGTGTCCGAAAATAATAGTCCAAATTTTAAAATCCAACAGTGGTATAGATTGAAGGACCAAAGTGAGCAGCCCAGAAGTCAAGTTTGGGTATATTTTGTCAAATCACCCTAAAAAACTATTAGAAAGTAACTTACAGATAACTTGAAAACTATACTATAACATGGCATAATGTGACTTAAATACTAGCTAGGAACAGAGTTAGTTGGCAAAAATAACAAGTCAAATTTTACTTATTTTCAATATGTTAGTACTGGTAATTTTGTTTTTAAAATAAACGATCGTTATAAATTTCCTCATACTAACACCTCCATCTTTGAATTATTCTAGCCACCACTTCTTCGTATTGTGCTTGCTTCTGCCGTACTGGCATTCCAAGTATGCTTAACACCTCTTCCTCCCACCCCTAGGGTTTCATGAAATACTTATCTAAAATCTCTCTCTCTCTCTCTCTATATATATATATATATAATCACGTGCCTACAGTATATTTTTTTGCCTAAACAGAGCTAAGCAGAGTATCTTTTGCCTCTGCTTTATTTGGACGTATATCACCTATTTGGTGTCATTAAGTTTAGTTAAAAGTGTAGTTCGCTATTGTTCAGAGCTAAACAGATTATCTACTGTTGCCTCTGTTTTATTTGGAGGTAGCACTAATTTGGTGTCATTTAGTTAGAAGTACAGTGACTTTTAATTCTTGATTTACCCATTACCGCTATTGATCATGATACTCCCTTCGTGCATCAAATGGTTGGAAACGTTTTTTTTGTTTTATATGATCTTGATATTCGACTGTGTCAGATGCATTGGCAAGTGCAACGCTTTATTTAAATTAATTGTGGAATTTAAGCTATAAAGAACCCCGTTGATTTGTATACTTCAAGATGTTAGTAATGGTGATTTTGTTTTTAAAATAACAGCGATAATAATGAATTTCCTCGCTGCAATTCATAACAAAGTCGTGTGCGTGTGTCTGCAGGTATGAAATGTCTATGGATGATGTTTCGAAATTGTTAAATGATTCATTGTTATATATTCACGTTTACAAGTTGTAATTTTGGCCATTAGATATTACTCTTAAAATATATTTTTTATATTTATCAATTTTTTTTAAATTTACTTCATGATGCTCCCTTAAGGGTATTGAAGAGAATAAAAAAATTAAAAAAGATAGCTAGAATATATAAAAAATTATATATCATATTAACTAATTCAAATAACTTACCTAATTTAATCTAATCAGATAAATATATCTTATATTAAAATTGATACCCACGAGTCAAGTGGGGGTGGTGGCGCCGAACTATGTATGAAAACGGACCTCAAAGTTATTGCTACCAGCTTGATAATGTTAGGTAAATTTAATTAATTTGAAAATAAAATACTCCCTTTCATCTTTAATATAGAATCTATTCAGGGAGTTGGTTGCTAAATATAATACCTAACTTTTATCTTTGTTAATCTTATTCTAATTTAATTTATTCTTATTAACACTCCCTCAACAACAATCAATGAAGAGGGAATGAGTGAATTAAGGCAGACAATTAAGATATTTTATAAAATATATGTTATATTAACTAACTTTTTTAATCTCATTAAATTTGTTTAACAGGTATTATGTTAATGTCGTGACTCAAAGTCTATAATACATGTTCCCTAAATTGAATTCAATTTGCGTCGGCCTTGATTAAATTAGCTAACTTTTTAGAAAGTGACGCTTTTTTTGGGAATTGAGTGATTGTAAATTGTTTTTCCGAAAAAATGATAGATAAATTGCTCGGTTGATTTTATATTTTTTTGGGAAGCTGCAGCTATTTTGTAAAAAATGTATATTATTTTTAGAATTATGAAAGCCAAAAATATTTAAAGAAAAACTTACTTGGATTAGTTCAAGAAGTTACAAGTTACGTACTTATCTCTCTCTCTCTTTTTTTAATACAAAAAAGGAGGTAAACCCTCAGAAGCTCAGTCTACGTCTAATGACGTAGCATCCTGTAGTAAAATAACTTTAAGTTCAGGAGTTAACGTCAAGACGGGATGAAACCCCGGCATCATGGAAAGAGCATGCTTGGCCAAGAAATCGGCTACCTAATTTACCTCTCTGGGGCACCTCAACATCCACTTCCTTTGAATCATGCCACGTATTTCCTCTACCATTGGGCCATCAGGATGGTTATGGACCTCTCCCCCTCTAATCTGTTGCACCACCTCCGTAGCGTCACTTGCTACAATTATTTTCCGGCATCCTCGGTCCCAGGCGGTTTTAAGCCCAATAAGAATAGCCCATAATTCTGCAGAAACATTATCGCCTTCAGTTAGACAGTGTAAACATGCCATAACAAAGCTGCAAGTGTCATCTCTGGTAATTCCTCCACACCCTGCACCATTATTGAATGAAAAGGCACCGTCAACGTTGACCTTCATCCATCATGGTTCAGGCAGGCACCGCCCAGTTCTCCTATTAATTACCGGTGTCCCCTGTAGGTTGGTGCCAGCCAGTCGCTTGTGTGCTTGGCTCAAGCTCGTTCTTATAGATTCCACATGTGTTCTTAAACTCTCATTGCTTTTGTTTTTATTCTCAAATAGACGCTCGTTCCTCCGCTTCCAAAGTAGCCAGCATAAGGTTGCAAAACAGTCTCCCCAGTCTTTCCTTATGATATTGGAATACAACCACTCTTTGAAATTCATATAAAAAAACCTACAATCTCGAGGCAATGCAATAATAAGGTCTAACCACAACTTACTCGTCTCTGAGCAGTCACGCAAAACATGCAATAAAGTTTCTGGGCTCTTCTTACACCTTGAACGTAAGTCTTCCCCACACAGACCTCTTCTCCGCCTTGCAGAATTAGTAAGGAGCTTGTTATGTACAGCAAGCTAAATGAAAGATTGGCATCGTGGGAGAACCTTCAGCTTCCATACTTTCTGCCAAACAAAATCATTATTTTCTTGTTCGTTGGCAATAATATTATAAGCCGATTTCACTGAGAATTCCCCACTTCTTTCATGTTTCCATCTCACTGTTTCTCTAGGAGCGTCTAATTGCACACCTTCCTGAACGAACTTCTAGGCTGCTTTAATGCCAGACCCCAAGCGTTGTTGATCAATACGTGGCATCAGGTCTTCCCCACACCTGTATTTAGTTCTCAAAATCCGAACCCATAAGTCATCCCGTCCTGAATACGGTTGCAGCCTAACTTCACCATATAAGCATGATTCTGGGAACGAAGATGTTTGACCCCTAGTCCTCCATTCTTCGTTGACTTGCACATGATATCCCTGGATATTAAGTGAGTGTTTCATTTCTCAGGAGCAGATCCCCACATAAAACTTCGGTTATTGCGATCAATAGTGTCACAACCCACAGGTATAGAAGTCGTTTGAATAGTATATGTCAGAATAGCAGAAGTGACTGAGCCTACAAGTGTGGCACATCCTGCCAAAGAGAGAGTGTTAGCTTTCCAACTAGAGAGTCTTCGCCGGACCTTATCTACCATGTCCTGAAAGCTATCCTTCGTCACACGTTTATGATGCAAGGGTACCCTAAGGTATTTTCCCAAGTCAACAGACATTTGATATCCCAAAATATTGCTAAGCTTTGTATGCCTGTTGTGATTTACATTCTTAGAGATAAACACCCTGGTCTTACTATCATTCACTTTTAAGCCAGAGCTCATGCAGAAATCAGATAAACATTCCTTCACCTCCTGTTACTGAGTAACCGAAGCTTCCACAAACAAAATAATATCATCAGCAAAAAAACATATGGGAAATAGGAGGACCATTTTTGCACAATCTGATTGGAAGCTAATTCTTTGTTTCTACATTACAAAATAGAGATTAGTGGCGTACCTTTTATGGCACTTCTTTAAAGAAGTGTCATAGCTTCTTTCTAGATTTTTTAAATTTTTATTTTTTTTAAGAAAAATCACTTTAAGTGGCGCTTCTTCAAGGAAGTGTCACAGCTTCTTGGTGGCATTAGGTGGCGCTTCCTTGAAGAAGTGCCACCTAAGGTGTTTTTTTTTTTTAAAAAAATGAAGTAGCAACTGTGGCGCTTGCTTAAGGCGAAGTACCACAGCTGCTACGTATTTTATGTGGCACTTAGCTTAGGAAGCGTCACACAAAGTATTTTTTTTAAATTTTTTTTTCAGATTATTCTCTCTCCTGCAATATGGTTCTATCATATTTATCCTCTTAGTCTCCACTCCCCATTAACACGTGCCATCACTTCTTATCCTCTTAGTCCCCACATTTTCTCCTTCTCTTGTGTTTTTCATTCATCACTGTCTCCACTTCGATCGCTACTTCCTCCTTATTCCTTTGTCACTCATTACCTTTGTGAGGATTTTCTTTTGGAAAATTTGTGGTCTGCCAAATTTTTACATCTATAAATAGTAGATCTTCAATTGATTTCCTTTCCCTGAATCTTATGAAGATGGTGACAGTTCCTTCCTTTACACACATACTCTCTATCTCTTTTCACTTGTTTCTTCTTCCATTATTTTTATATTAAGCTTCAAATTTTAGATTTGCGTTGTCCAACTTAGCATTAGCCACGAAGTAGTAAGTTTATTTGGTCTAATTGCTATTTTAGTTGCATTATATCACATCTATAGCTTACTAATTTATTTTAAATAATAGTTTCTTACTATTATGTTGCATATGTTTCTACAGGAGAAGAAATCTTTGGTTTTTTATGATGGAGGGAATGGTGTTCGTATTGTTTTATCAATTGCGGCGTTGATAAAGAACGTTCATATTTACTTTCAAGTTTTTTGCTTTTAATTGTTCTAATTTTCTTTGATGAAGATTGCTTCTGAAATTTCTTTTCTCATTTTATTCCTGAAAAAATTATTCCCATTTTTATATGCTAAAAAAATAAATGATATAAAATTAAATGTTATTATATATAAGTTGTATTTATTTTGTAGTTATAGTTTTTAGTTGTTGTAGTAATTATTAACATTGATTATTTGCATTTGATGAAGAATGCCTCTGAAATTTCTTTTCTCATTTTATTCCTAAAAAAATTATTCTCATTTTTATATTTGCTAAAAAATAAATGAGATAAAATTAAATGTTATTATATATGAGTTGTATTTATTTAGTAGTTATAATTTTTAGTTGTTGCAGTAATTATTAACATTGATGATTTGCATAAGTAAAATAATTATTTATTTTAACACTTGTATTTTACTTAATAGTGATTTTGTTAATTAGTTATTTGTTAATTTATATTATTTTGGAGTTATTTGATTGTGGTTTGTTTTTTTTCATTTTGTTGTGGATATGAAAATGTGTTAAAAGTGTGTTATCAACTATAATTATAGGGTTCTTTTAATAAAAAAAATATAATTATAGGGTTCTAAAAGAAAGATGAGAAAATATTTTTTTTTTTAAAAAAAAAACATAATACCTAAGGTGGCGCTTCCACTTTCTCAAGGAAGTGCCACCTAAAGTTTTTTTTTTAAATAATTATTGTCTTCCTTTGGTACTTCCTCAGGAAAGCGCCACGAGAAGTGTTTTTTTTATAAAATATATATATGTTGTAGCACTTCCAAGCGCCATAGCTTTTTTAAGTAGCGTATTGAGATGTGGCACTTACTAAGCGCCACAGCTTTATTTTTTTGTAGTAGTGCTATTTGAGATTGAATCATATGGGCAAGTCTCACCATGCATGTCACAAATAAGTAAGGAGAAATAGGATCGCCTTGTCGCGCATCTCTTGAAGGATAAAACTTATTTGCCATGTCTCCATTTCATAGAAGCTGCGTAGTTGGTGTCGTAACACACCTGACAATAACATTGATCAAACAAGTAGGGATGTTAAGATCATAGAGGCATCTCTCCAGGAATCCCCAATTAATTCTATCATAAGCCTTTTCTAAATTAATTTTGATTGTCATATAACCCCTCTTATCTTGCATATTACGCATAGAGTGAATAACTTCCTGTGTGGCAGTAATATTATCCGCACTATGTCGTCCTGGAACGAAACTACATTGATTAGGACTAATCACTTGGGGTAACACCACTTTAATCCTATTAGCAATCACTTTAGTAATTACTTTAAAAATCACATTGCAAAGACTTATTGGCCTGAAATCTTTTACTTCCTCGGAGTGATCCTTCGTTGGGATAAGAACAATAAACGTGTTGTTTATGTTGGCAATTTCTTTCGGATTCTCCCAAAATCTTCTAACTGTATTGTAAATTGTCTGGTCAATATGCTTTCATTGACCCTGATAAAATAAAACACTAAACCCATCAGGACCCGGAGCTTTCAAAGCACCCATACTGAAAATTGCTTCCTTAATTTCTTCATGATTCCCATATAGATATAAGTTCCTGCTCATCAATTCTATAGATTACATACAAGGCAGCCAGCAAAAGAGAGGCTATGAATAGAGGGCTTCACTGTTACAAAATATAGATTAATTTTCTCAAAAAACGTCCGTTAAAAAAAAAAGTAAAAAATAAGGACAATTTTTTTTTTTGGACAAATGCGCATTTCTCATAGATAAGGAAAAATACAAAGCAATTCCAAAACAATGTGAACACAAAGCAAAACCAAAACAACATTAACATAAAGCAAAAAACAAAGCAACGTAAACACAAATCAATTCATAGTGCTTTAGCCAACTCCTGATCTAGGTACTGGCACCACATTCTCTGCAGGAGACCATTGCACTTCATGAACATCTGAGGTTAGAATTGAAGATAAAGAGAGTGACGGTTGTGATACCCACCCTATCGGGCACACTCCCTTAAAAGCCTCTGCTGCTAGTAAATCAGCTGCAGCATTTCCAAGTCTAGGAGTAAAGGAAACGGAGAACCCAACTTCGGATGAAATGAGATTAATGATATCATGCACGATACCCCTACTTTTCCAGTCATAAAGATCCGGCAGTTGCATTTCGACACAAGATTGCAGAAGTTTGGAATCAGTTTCAAACACAACCTTATCATTTCCCAAATCAACAGCTAGCATGAGAGCTCTTTTTAGCGCCAGTGCCTCGGTCATAAAAGCAGATATTGATTTAATTTTATCCACAAAACCCCATAAGAAACTGCCCTTATCATCACGACAAACAATCCCCAATGACGATTGGCCTGAAAATTCTTGATAAGCACCATCACAATTTATCTTGATAAACCCTGGAGAGGGTGGACACCAACTCGCATTTTCTGAATTGGGCATTGTAGTAACATTAGAGGATTCCCCATTAACAGACAAACATTCATTATTCCTTCTAGTAGCTAATTCAATCACCAATGAAGGATTTAGTTCCGCCCCATTAAAGATCCTATCATTTCTTTGCTTCCAGATCAACCATAATAACCAGCAAATCAGTGTAATATCCACATCCTTAAGGCCACTATTAGCATCATTAATCCTTTGCCACCAGGACGTAAAATTTGCAGTGTTGCACATATCTAACTTGACACCGAGACTGCATCCAAACCAAACACAACGGGTCCAACTACACCTGAAAAAGAGATGCTCAATAGATTCATTCTCCTGATAACATATCGAGCAAAGTGGAGTTAGAGATCTCTTTCGATGGAAGAGTGCTTCATTTGTAGCCACTGCATTACTCAAGATTCGCCAGAGAAATTGTTGTATTCGGGGAATGGTTTTTAACTTCCATAAAGATTTCCAATCAGTAGTGGAGACCATACATGAAGAGCTAGCTTTTTGAACTGCTTTGTCACCACATATTTTTCCATGCTTGTACCCAAGTTTGACTGAGTATTGACCATTAGGAGCTACCTTCCAAAAAAGCTTGTCCTCAATATCATTAGCAGGGATTGGAATTTGAGAAATAGCATGGAGTACATTTTCAGGTAGCAACTCACGTACTGGAGCAAGATCCCAAACACCATTTCTTATCAAATCCCTAACCTTGCCATGGTTCACAATAAAATTTTCTGAATCTACAGGCTTCTCTGGAAAGGTAATACTTGGCACCCAATTATCACCCCAGATTCGGATTGAAGTTCCTTTACCAAGATCCCAAAATAAATCATTCTTTAAAAATTCTCTTCCTTCTAGAATACTGGACCAGCACCATGAAGCTCTGGATCCTTTCTTAGCCTCAATAAACTCGCTTCTTGGGAAGTAGATGCTTTTGAGAACCTGAACCCACAATGCATCCGGACTATGCATGAGATTCCATGCTGTCTTTGCGAGCAAAGCATTATTCATAATTATAAAATCTCTGAAGCCCATTCCTCCCTCAGATTTACTCCTAGTGAGCTGCTCCCAGGCTTTCCAATGAGTTTTACCTCCTGTTGCATTACCATCCCACCAGAAATTTGAGATAATAGTATTCAACTCTTTACATGTCTTGAGAGGGAATTTGAAACAATTCATGGGGTAGATAGGAATGGCATTGATCACTGATTTAATCATGACTTCTCAGCCAGCATATAAGAGAGTGGATTTACACCACCCCTGAACTTTGTAACAGACCCTATTCCGGATATAAGAAAGAGCTTGATGTTTAGATTTTCCCCAGATACTCGGAATGCCCAAATATTTGCCAGGATCTCCAGTTGCTTGTATGCCCAGAAGTTCACCCACTCTTGTTTTAACCTCTGTTGGAGTGTTTGCAGAAAAGAAAACACATGATTTATCAATATTGGCAACCTGTCCCGAAGCATTACAATAACAATTCAAGATTTGTGCAAGTTTGATGCAGTTTCTATCACTAGCATTCATAAACAGTAGAGCATCATCTGCAAAGAAACTATGTGTCAATTCTGGGGAGGCATTACTCAATTTGATCCCACGAAGTTCTCGAGACTGCAAATTTTTAGTTATCATATTGCTCAAAACTTCTGCAACCAGAATAAAGAGATAAGGGGAAAGAGGATCCCCTTGGCGGAGTCCTCTACCTGGAGTAATAGAGCCAACCTTCTCACCTGAAAGGCATAAGTTCAGTTTAATTGAGCTTACACAGCGCATTATAAGAGTGACCCAATCAACACAGAAACCCATTCTCAATAAGACAAGTTCCAGAAAATCCCACTCAACTCTGTCATAAGCTTTACTCATATCCATTTTTAGAGCAAACTCATATTTGCAGCTTGTCTTTTTCCTTCGTAAATAATGATACACTTCATGAGCTATGATAATATTATCATGGATAGATCGACCAGGGACAAAAGCACTCTGATTTGGGGAGACACAAACATCTAGAAGGGGTCTCATGTGATTTGCAATGATCTTGGAGATAATCTTATAAGAGAAATTACAGAGCCCAATCGGTCTAAACTGGGAGATATGATCAGGTTTATCAACTTTAGGGATCAAAGTGATATTGGTATCATTTATATCATGAATGAGAGCATGCCCAGCAAAAAAATTCAATACCAAAGAGCAAACTGTATCTCCTATCTCCTTCCATGCAGAATGATAAAATTTACCTGAAAAGCCATCAGGGCCAGGTGCTTTAGTACCTCCAAGACTGAAAGCTGCTTCTTTGATTTCCTCCCTTGTAATAGGCATCATCAAATCTCTGTTCATTTGTTCATTAATTCTTTCATCTACATAACCTAGGGCAGTTTCCATGGATCTTTCCCCACTAGAAAGGAATAGCTTCTGGAAAAATAGAGTGATATTAGATTCAATATCCACTTTCTCAGTAAGCCATTGCCCTGAGTCATCTTTAATACGCAAAATGCTGTTGAATTGTCTCCGCTTGATAGTAGACAGATGAAAAAATTTGGAATTCTTGTCACCTGCTTTTAGCCAATCTACCCTTGATCGTTGCCACCAATATTGCTCCTCACGTTGCAATGCTTGATCAAGTAATTCAGTGAGTTCAGCAATTTTTTGGGAGTTACTAGATGATAGAACATCCTGGGTGCAAGCTGCTAATTCAGTTTTCAATTTCGCAATGATAACTTTTCCATTTGGGTATTCGCGCCTACTCCATGTAACCAACTCTTTTCTGCATGAATTAAGTCGTATTAAAAAAGAGTTAAGAGGAGAGATGTCACTTACAGAGGTATTAGTCCACCCATTTTTGACAATATTCAAAAAATTGTTATGAGATGCCCAAATAGCTTCAAACTTGAAATTGTTGCTCTTCCTTGGTTGGGTAAAACAGCATTTAACAAGTAGAAGATGATGATCAGATCCGATTGGATCAATATGGAATACTTGAAGATTTGGGAATTCTTCCCGTAACTGGATATTCCCCAGAGCTCGATCAATTCGTTCCCGGATTGTCTCCTGATCCGCTCGTTTATTACACCATGTAAATTTATAACCATTGAATCCGAGATCCATTAATTCACAATCTGCTACAAAGGACTGGAAATTAAGTATTTTCCTCATAGCACATGGGTTGCCACCCAATTTCTCATCAAGAGACATAATATCATTAAAATCACCCATACATAACCAAGAGCGTTTAAGACCAGTAGCAATTCTTCGAATCTCTTGCCAACATAATAATCTCTCATTTTCCTTTGGCGGCCCATATATAAAAGTAATATAAGTGGGAGTGTCAAAACCAGTAGCTGAGACCAGAGTATGAATTATATTAGAGGTAGAATAAAGAATATTTACCGTGACATTTTCATTCTACCATAGAGCCAGTCCACCACTTCTTCCCACAGGATCCACCATCCACTCTTCCTGGAAACTACACTTGCGTCTCACCTTCCTCACATATCTACTTTTTTGTTTTGTTTCCATGAGAAATACCATTTGAGGTTTATTCACCTTACATTCTTCCTTCAAATTTCGAACTGTCAAGGCAACCCCAAGACCTTGACAGTTCCAAGCCATGAGATTCATTGTGAACCGGTGGTTGGTCTCATCCAACCACCGGCGTTTTTAGAGGAATTAGAAGAATCAGCAACATCAGTGTCATCCTTAGGGGCGTACCAACTTGCAGGAAAGTCAATTTCACCATGAAGATCTATATCTTGGACTTCTCCGCTGATGATTTACGACGGATATGGTGCTTCAAGGTTCGAATATTTCTCCTAGGATTAGATCTCCCAACCACCTTTGAAATTTCTTGATTAAAGCTGGGCACCTCTGTAGAAAAATTAAGGCGTCGACGTCTAGACCCTTCAGTGGAATTCTCACTATTTTCTAGATTCCTTTTTAGACTGATATCCTTAAGTCCATTGGTCATAGCAGAGATAGGAGACAACCCGCTAAAAGGAATAATAGCACGAGAACAATCTTCAACTTCTGTTGGGAATTCTACTGTATGAGAAACGTTATTACCTTCAGCATCTTTTTGACTTGGCATGTGAAGCACTTCTTGAATTCTAACACGTGGGACCGCCGAATCATTCCTAATAATAGTGATATGCCTCCTTACCACCTCCCCACGATTTCTTACTTCAGGACATAATAAATTAGAATCAAGCCGTGGGTCCCTCGTAGCCATAATGTCCATTAAATCTTCTTTTCCACCTTTTAAGTCATCAATCACACCTTTTGACTTTTCATTACACTTTGCATTAAGCTTTTCCCCTGTAATGATACAATCCTGCGTAATTGACGCTGAAGAGTGATTCTTTTCAGTATTATCTTGTGGGAGCAAGCATTTTACCTTCAAGGATTTTCCGGCCGGTGACCTCCGGTTGCCATAGATTTTTGCTTCCAACCAGTCCTTCCTGCAGATCTCCAAGAAATTATCAAGAGTTTTAACATGTGGGGTACCGACCCAGTTGCCAAAATCACCATTACTTTCTTCATCTTCATCTTCATCTTTACCTCCACCTTCCCTACAGCCCCGTACTTCATGGCCAATACGGCCACATTTATAACAGAAATTCTGTAGTCGTTCGTATTGAACTCTAACCCACGCTGGATCTTTATCTTGACGAGGAACCCAGAAGCCAACCACCAGGGGGTTCTTCAAATTAATAAGAGATCGAACACGTATAAAACCTCTGGTTAATTTTCCACCCACTTCAGGCTTCTCATACATCATCGTCTCTCCAACTGCATTTCCCAGCGTAACGGCATTCTCATTGTCGAAAGCCTCCAGCGGAAGACCATGAAACTGCACCCAAAAAGGTGAAGTATTGAAATCAACCTCATCTAACACCATATAATCTTCCCAGACTTGGATACTCAACAGATGACCTTGGATGGACCAAGGCCGACCTTTAACAATCCGATGGTAATCTTCTACATTCTCAAACCGAAATAAAAAGATGAGCTTATTTCGATCTAGATCATGAACCTCAATTTCTTCATCAAGTTGCCAACCTTTCTTGATCATCGAAACTACCGTTGGCTTATTCAGACTTTTGCCAGTCATTAGTCGACCCACCAGAGCTCCACCTGACTTCTTTTCTGGCTTTTTATTCAGATTCAAGAACACTTCTTTTGATTTTTTCTTCCTACTACCCTCACCAGCCTCCATGCCTCTTGTTCGCTAACCACACACACACAGATTTAAACTTACTCACTTTCCCGGAAAATAAATAGATAGGTAAAGAAGAAGAAGAAGAAGAAGAAGAAGAAGAAGACTGCCGAACATCGTTCAAATAACGGCGACGACAGGTCACGCAATGGACCTTAGTAGACTCTCACCAGGGAGAGAAGAAAACTCTCACCAGGGAGAGAGACGTAACTGTTTAAAAAAAATAAGGACAATAACATTTATGTAATTCTGTACATTAATGTTGGCGCCTTGAAGTAAACAGACACTATTGGCATCTTTGAAAAACTTCCGTTTTTTTAAAAATAAAAGTAAAAAATAAGGACACTGACATTTATGTAATTCTGTATATCAATGTTGGCGCCTTGAAGTAAACAGACGCTATTGGCATTTTTGACGTCCGTTTTACATTAGCTTTTGGCGTTCGTTTAAAGTGCGGGACGTCCCTCTTCCAAATAAAGGACGCCTAAGGGTTTTAAAAAAACGGGAGAATTATAATGAGGTCCCAAAAAAATAAAAAAATAAAGAAATGGTTCTTATAGATTGCAAAATAAAAAAATGGTCCCATTAACAACTCCAGGAATTTGTATTGACAACTTGTTAGCAACTCCATGAGTCAGTATTAACAACTCCTTATGACCATTTTTTTATTTTGCAATTTATTGGGACCATTTTTTCATTTATCTTTTTTCTTGGGATTTTAGTGTAATTCTCCCTAAAAAAACCCTTATGCAGTGTCGCCTCCCCATGTTCTCTCTTCATGGCCCTCGATCTTCGTCGTTGCCTCCCCACTCCTCTCTCGCTCTCGAAGTTGTCGCGAAGGCCGCCGGTATCCTCCCTCGCTAGCCTATGCTGTTCGGCTCCTCCCTTGGTCGTGCGACACTGTTCGGCTCCTCCCTCCCTCGCTCACTTCTTTGCGTTTGTGTTTCAATTTGTTTGTTTGATTTATGCGATTTGCCCCTTTTCCATCATTTCCTCTCCTTTTCAATCTAATCCTTTCCTCTACCTCACGCGCTATATCTAGATAAGTAATAGAGGCATAACTATAGAAACACCAGTCGGAGGTCAAAGGCACCTCGCTTTGAATTCTTGTACGCATTCCAAGATCCCCCCCCCCCCCCTCTGCTACACCCATTCATGGCGACTACCCAGGTTTTCCGCAGTGAAGACGATCTTTTTCGTTCTTTCCTGGATCCTCCAAAAGGTACTCTTTTTTATCTTTCCACCTCCAATTTCAATATTCTTTGACTTATGAAGTTTTTATTTTGCGAACTGAGAATTATAACAGGGAAATAAAGTTGCATGCTTACCTCTGGTGATATGAGCAAGAATAATTATAGTTCACTTTTGTCAGGATTGATTTTGTTTTTCTTGTTCTGTTTTAATTTTGCACGCCCAGATCGGTGGATTTGCTCCTACTCTTCCTGGCAAGGCTGTTTAGAATAGGATTAAATAATTTTTTTTTTCAATGAACAGGAGATCGTGCCGAATCCGAGAGGATGTCTATTAAGAAAAAGATGAAGTTCCTTGAGAGCTTGACTGGAAAGGTAAGACGTTATATTATTGTTTTCGTATATTCCATTTTAGTGCTCGCTGTGTCATAAGACTCATGACAAGGGGTAAATATTAGTCTTTTGTTCTACAAGAATCTTATGAGTACATTCCTGAGTTCAACATTTTCTATGGATGATCTAAGATGAAATTATATTAATAGGCCTTTGTATATTGTTGCCTTAATTTTTTTAAGTACTTATGAGTCATGGATACCTTCCTGCTAGTGTCAATTTACATGCATTTTGAGATGTGAATACATGTAATATATTAAAGTAGTTTTGGGTTGAAGTATACTTTATTTATTTTCCAAAAGGCAGATAAGTATGCAAATGGCAGCTGCCGTGCTGTCTGCCATATTGACATAACGGTTTTTTAGCCAGCTATATTATGGTATTGACAATACTGGTGGGAGAAGCAATAATCTCTTTCTTATTTATCAGAACCTTCATCACTTTCCTGATTTTGGTACTGGGGGCGTGAAAGATGTTCTTTACTAGCTTGTTATTAAATGTTAATTTCTGACTTCTTTTTCAATAAATGCTTAAATAAATTCTGTAAACTCATTGACATGAACTCCATCTTATTTATCTGAAATGAAGACAATCAGAAGAACTATATTCTTCAACTTTGATAGTTTACTGATTAATTGGAGACTTGTTAATTTTATCAGGTTACAAATCGAAGCCTTTCTTCAACTGAATGCTAATTTACTCTGGCCAGGGACATTTGCATTTGCGGAATGGTTTTTTTTTTTTTTTTTTTTTTTTTTTATAAAATGGCTAAGCTAACTTGGATATTACAGATTACAAAACATCATAAACCTCAAAAGGGCTAACTAAGATCTTCCCTAATAATGGAGATACATCTAGAATGGGGAACTGGCAAAATTACCATACTTTGAACTAAGTTCTATGCATCTCTAATTAGATAATCTACACACCTGATTGTCTCCCTCAGCGCATATCTCAGTTCAATGTCCCATTTTGAATAGAGCAAATCTCTTACTGCATTAATTATAGACCTGAACGCATTAGTGGAATGGTTAGTTCAACATAAGTCATGCATTGAAGGAAGACGCATTATTGAATTGGGAAGGTATTTTTTCTTTTGTTCTACTAACAGCTTCAAACTATTTGTCTTTGCTATAATTATGAAGGGCAAAGTAAAGATGGTCTTACGCTATGCATCCATGGTGAAGTGGTTCATTTAAACATAGCTTGGAAGTCAAAGCTGAAAAGTGTGTTCAAGGTGCTAAACCTTCAAATCACTTTGAGTATGAGGCACTGAAAAGGTGCATGTTGGAGTGAAGCAAAGCACTAAAACAGAGCAAATGCCAGAAAACCTTTTAATATGTGCAATTAATAGGAGCACTTTTGATCTTGTTCACTTCCCAGAACTTGTCCATGTGGGTTCCAAAAGGAAACATGCAAATACTCACTGTTCTGTTTTCTGTAAGTACTATTTTGGTCATCTTGGTTCTCTTGCACTGCTTTTTCTGTTTATAGTTTGATAGGGTAATAAAGACCATATTGGTGATGGTGCAAATACTCTGCTTTTTCTATTTTCTATAACCATTTATGAAGTTATATGTGACTGGTTTTATCTAATTCTGGCGTTGCAGTTTGATGGGATCCATATTGGTGATGGTGGGATTGTATATTCTGCTTTGGTGTAAGAGCATGGAAACTCAGAATCAGAATCAGGAGAGTGTGACTAAGCTATACCAAGAAGATGGAGAAATCATGGGACAAGAACCTCAAATGCAACGCATTATAGTCTCCAAGGATTAATAGGGTCCTTCATTTTTTTTTTAACTTTGCAATTCCTTTGGGGAAAATCAACGAATTTGTTTTCTAATTATTGGGGAATATCATCTGGAATATATGTACACTTGCTATACTTTGGTTGCTAGACATTTATCTTAGACTGCAATGATATCTTATGTTGGCATATTGTGTGTGAAATTGACGGCTTACCCATCAAAGGTTCTTTTCCCCAAGGTGTTTTAATCAAGCTTAATTGTTGACAATTGATGAGTAGGCTTACCCATCAAAGGTTCTTTTCCCCAAGGTGTTTTAATCAAGCTTAATTGTTGACAATTGATGAGTAGTAAAAAACATAAAACAATTTTTTTTTTTTTAAAAAAAAGAGGCCCTTAGGCATTTGTTTTAGTAAAACGGATGTCGTAAGGGTTATACTTAAGGCGTCCTTTTAAGTTGTATACTTATGGCGTCTGTTTTTACTTAGACGGACGCCGTAAGGTTTATATCACGTCTCTTTTTTAACGGGTGTTGTTTCCAGGTTTTACTACATTACTTACATAAGCGTCCTCCTAGAAAGGGATATAAAAAAGATTTTAAAATAAACATTAAAAGTGTTTTTTATAATAGTACTTGTTGTAACATCATTGCCCATGTGAGTTCTAACGTTATGGCATCAGCAAAAGCCAATCAATGTAGGGTGCTCCTGAAACTTGCTGTTTCTAGTTTCCCTGCTTTGAATCGCTCCGGAGTTCTTAATGCAAAGTTCATGTTCAAAGCACAACTCAAGATGCAACAGTTCATCTTGTGGCCAAACCCTTCTCTCAAGATCAGTACAGTGATTATTGGTCGTCATCGTCCCAGTTTAAGTTAGGCATCTATATTTAAGAATAAAGAGAACTGCCCCTTATTACGGATGTATTGTGGTGGCAGGGCTATATATCTTTCTATCTATCTAATAAACAATATAAGTGGACTTCATGTGCCACTGAACTTTAGTTCAAATGGAACCTACCTCTACCTTTGAGGGAGAGACTGTGTAAGTGTGCTCATCATTTGATACTATAGACTTCATCCATACATGTGTCTGCATTATGCATGCCAGTGCCACCTTTTTAACGTTACAATAACATAACACTATATTTAATATTGTTGCTATATACACACACACACACACACATCATTATCACTGCTTTAATTTCCTCCCTTTCTCTCTCTCCTTCTACATGCTACAAAGAGTCTCTCTTTATAGCATGATGTCACGACTTCATCTCTCTCACAATTTTTGACAAGTTAATATATAAAGGTGGAGGGTGTAACCGTTGCATCAACTTTTTAAAAAATTTAATATTTTATGATAATATTATTATAATACTAAATACAAAAATATATAAAATAAAATCTAAATTATTAAAATAATTATATATAAATACTTCAATTCTGTAGACTTTTATTAAAATGTTTTATGTTTTTTCTTTTACTTTTTATCTCGGTCACTTCTAACTTTTCAGGTTGAATTTTAATAGTTTAAATATATATAAATATATATATATATATATATATTTAAAATTATAATATATTATTATAAAATATTAAATCTCAACCATTTAAAGTTGATCTAATTATAAAAAAATAAATGGAGAAGAATGTAAGCAGAAACACCCCCACCCTCCCATAGTATATAAGTTGCTTATTGGCTGATTCTATATTTTCTTGGAAGTTACAATTAATGTTTTTAAACTAATATTATTTGATTTATAAAAGACAAAAATACTAAAAAAGAATAGAACTAATCACATGGGTTTTGCTTAGGAAGTTATTAGTTGTGAGGAAAGTATGAAGTATCCATGGATGATGTTGCGAAATCGTTTAATACGCATACCATTAGCCGATGATTATACATGAATCAGTGTTATATATTCACGTTTAACAGTTGTAAATTTGGCGAATAGATTACTTAAAAATGGTGCCCCACAAGTTAAGTCAAGTGTGGGTGCTTGCGCTGAACTATGTATGAAACTGGAACTCAAAGCTGTTACTGCCAACTTGATAATGTTAGGTAAATTTTCTGTCAAATGAACTAACAACGTAACACAGAATTTTCTCCACGTTCCTGTTGCTACCTTCAATTGAAGGGCACCAGAGAATTTTTCTGTTAGGTGACTTACATTTTGAAGGAAGGAGAAAAATACGATGAGTCAGTCTGAGAATTAATTATAGGATTGAAATTGGCAAATAAACATCTAGCTGGGCATGATAGATGGAGGCAAAACTTGTTAAACATGTGCGTATCTATTTTGTCCATGATTATTAAAGGATTCAGTGCTATCCATATTTGTATATAACTTGTATGGTTTTGGATATTTGATTCCCTGAAAATGGAAGAAAATAACTCTAAAATATAAGATGCTTTCAACTGTCTCACTCGTTAAATCGGTCTTAAATAATAATAATAAAAAAACTAGTGCCCGATTAGATAAAGAAAAGAAAGACAATAACCAACCACGTTTAATCATTAATTAAAGCGATAAAATTGGCAAATACTCCCTCTATCCTTCATAAGCTTTGAATTTGTAAATAAATGTGTTCTAAAATATAAGCTTTATTTTAGGTTTTTTTAAACATTTATTATGTTTCCTCCAATTTTACTCCTTGTTGACTGTATTATTATCTTTTTTATATATAAGGGTATATTTGAAAATATAATACATATATTTTGTCTTTAACTAATTTTAATTATTTTCTTTACTAACGCAAATCAATTATTTAAAACTTATAACTAACGCAGAGCATTAGTTATTTTCCAAATGAAATTAAACAATTCTTGTAGGATGTGACATATACTGTATTACAATTTCAGACGCCAAAGCTAATTAGTGAAGCGTACGTACGTGGGTGCTTGCCCCGAACTATATAATGACGATGGAGCTTGAAGCCATTGATATATAGATAAATTATAAATACGGGTGCTTGATATTATTGTTAGGTAAATACCAGTAATTAATTAATTTGATGGTGAGATTTAGCTTCCAAATTAATGAAGGAGTAGTGGTTATAAATAGTAGGGTATGAGCTTGCAGTATGGGACGTCACATGAAAACAAAAATACATCATCATCATCGGATATTATTTGTTCTAAACCTCAGACTCATCATCAAATATATATGGCTAATTCTCTTATTAATGTTGTGGTGTTGCTTCCATTAATAATGCTGCCACTGGTTCCGGCGACTCCAGTGGATCTGAGTCCGCAATCGGCAAAACAAGTTTATGGAGGCAATGGAGGGTCGTACTATGAGTGGGACCCCTCGGAGCTTCCCATGTTAAGCCATGGCAACATCGGAGCGGCTAAACTTGCTCTCCACAAGTACGGCTTCGCACTTCCTAGCTACTCTGACTCTTCTATGGTCGCCTACGTTCTTCATGGTATCTATCTATTCCATGGTCTTTGATTTGATTATACTTGCGCTCTGCAACTTTCATCATTAAAAAAAAAAAAAAGTCCTTTTCAGTGGAGTCATCTCGCATAATCTTTTATCATGATTTTATTATTGTGTTGAGTTGTAGCTATTATATGCTATATATGGGTCTGGTTTTGCTCCCTAGTCTTTGATTGTTTTGAAAAACATTGAGGTGACTTGTCTGGGTGCACTGGGATTAAGTAGTTGAGCTACAGATTACCGTGGTGCTAATCACTCCTTTTAATTTATAATTTTAGGAAAATAAATTTCTTTTATTCTTTTTTTTTACAGAATGACAATTGAAAAAAATATTCTAATTTTATTTAGATTTTGTATATACTAAAATACGATATATTAAAAGAATAAAAATAACGTAACATCCAGCTTTAATTTGAACTGTGCTTATAATTTTCAAAGCACTGAAACGCATATTAATTATTTGCTGATATCATCCTACGATATTTAGGAAAGTTGAACAACTGCAGGTAAAATTTAAAATTGGTTCATGATTATATCAAAAATAAATTGAAATATAAAAACATACAAAAAATAGTAAAAACATGTCCTTAATGTTTATATGGGTAATTCCGTAAGCATCTATCATCAATAAAGAAGTATTGATTATATTGTAGTCATGACTCATTACAGTGTGAAATTGCGTTTCTTATTAGGGAATGGAGTTGTTGGGATCGTGCTGCCTGAATCAGAAGAGAAGGTCGTTGCCATTAAAAAGGGTGATGCCATAGCACTCCCATTCGGCGTAGTGACATGGTGGTATAACAAAAATGACACCGAATTGGTTATTCTTTTTCTGGGTGACACTTCAAAAGCTTATAAGCCTGGTCAATTCACCAACTTCTTCCTCACGGGTTCTAATGGCATCTTCACTGGTTTTTCAACTGAGTTTGTGGGACGAGCTTGGGACTTGAACGAAAAAGAGGTCAAGGCTATTGTTGGGAACCAAACAGGTAAAGGCATTGTGAAGCTTGATGGCAACAATGACCTCCCCGAGCCAAATCAGGATCATCGTAATGGTATGGTACTGAACTGTCTAGAGGCTCCATTGGACGTTGACATTAAAGGAGGTGGAAGAGTTGTGGTTTTGAACACAAAAAATCTTCCATTGGTTGGTGAGGTTGGACTTGGTGCTGATTTGGTTAGGTTAGATGGAAGAGCCATGTGCTCTCCTGGGTTTTCCTGTGACTCTGCCTTACAGGTTACTTATATTGTTAGAGGAAGTGGTCGGGTTCAGGTTGTTGGTCCTAATGGTGAGAGAGTATTGGAGACAACCATAAAAACAGGTTACCTATTCATTGTACCGAGGTTTTATGCGGTTTCAAAGATCGCTGATCCTGATGGGATGGAGTGGTTTTCTATTATCACCACCCCTAAGTAAGTATTTCTCACTTTTTATAATGTGTTACAAAAGTCTCATTTGATTAAAAAATGATTTCATATTATATGGAATTTATAAGAATTCTAATATCTTTTTAATCATTACTCTTGTTTTGGCAGTCCTATTTTCACTCATTTGGCTGGAAGTTCTTCAGTGTGGAAAGCTTTATCTCCTGCAGTTTTACAAGCTGCTTTTAATGTGGATTATGGACTTAAACAGCTCTTCCGTGCAAACAGGACTAATGATGCCATTTTCTTTCCTCCACCAAAGTAGATAAATGATAAGATTATATCCTATAAGACACAATAAAGTCACAAGGAAATTTTTCTATGTTCTTTTTTTAAAATAAATATTGTAGACTATAATTCACTAAATAAAGGATTGTCTTTGTTCTCTTTGATAGTGCTCTTTAGATTTTGCACGTCACTGGAGTTATTATCTTTTATGTTTTAAAGTCTTGAGGTGTTTGAACTATATTTAAGTTATTACTCGCTTTTAACATTTTCCTAGGCCTTGATGTATTTCTTCGAAGTAGGGGGCTCCATGCTCCTCCAAGAAAAAATGCGCTATGCCCAATACCAAGTAGCGAATCCTTTATGGAAGACAAATTTATTTCGTCAATTCTTTTATAATGAAGAAGAGCCTTATATTTATTCTTATGAATTATGACGATTACATTTTTAAGATAAAATTCGTTATCATACCGAAAGAAACAAGGTTAAGTTCCTCTTTTTAAACGAAAAGGACAGAGCAAATAAGCATCAACCTATTTAGTGTGAGACATCATTATCGTTTTGCATAATATTTATAGCATTCTGGTATTACGTGATACAACTGTGTATTTAAAATTCTGTCAAAACAAGAAAATCTTCTTAGATATTTAAAAGAAGCCTAACCATGTTAAACCAAATATAAATTCGTATCTTGAACGTCAGAAGCAATGAGAAAATAGGTCAAAGCAAACGGAATGAGGCAGGTAATGAGATTCACTTCAGACAGCTAAAAGAATCGTCATCTCCAGTTCGATGCCACCTACAAGTTATAAATGCATTTCAGGCAGGCCTATAATCCAAGAGAGATGATATATATGTAATCCTTCACAGCTAGCAATATCTAGAGGCATAATACTGGAAACTAAACGCCAAACTATTAGCCCACTAAGTGGGGTCAACATACTGCTTATGTTTAATGCCATACAATAATAGAAAGCCGAAGCAAGCAAGACATTTGATCAGTCATGTATGCTAGATTTATTAGTGGCAGTTTGTTTTAGCTTTTTAAAAGCGTTTTTACGAGAAATTTTATCTCAAATTGCGAAAAAAAAAAGGCTTTTAAAGCCAAGATTTGAGGTTTCCTCAAATAAGCAGTTAAAGGTGTACTTGAGCATATAATCTAGTTTTAGATGATGCCACATGCTCAAGCAAAGCGACAAGTGGGGCCTTCAAGTGTTGGGCACGTTTGCTTCTGTTGCCATGGTTGCAGTGGATTAACCATATGGTTGAAAGTCATTAAAGTGAAAGAGGAACTATTCCAAGTCCTCAGCCAAAGAATCAAAGCTGATTTGAATAATGGAGTGTTGAAGAATAATATTTTGATTATTAAGAGGAAGATATTTTCATTAATGTTAAATGAAGGTGTCTTCATGAAAGTTTTATTCACAAGTTCACTCTATTTATTTTTATGTGTTGACAAGTGGATACTTTTTTTAATATGGGAAGTGTCAACTTAGGGACATATTGGAATATTAAAACATAGTTAAAATCTTACCTTATTAGTTAAAATCATAACTACTGATAGGACCCTATAAATAGAAGTCCTAACTAATGTGTTAGGTGTAAGCCAAAGTTGAAGGAAAAGTTTATCTCTAGAATGAGTTTCTTTCAAATACCCTAGGTTAGGTTTAGTGATGAATCTAACCTTAAGTAATGGATGACCATGATTAACTCAAGTGTGTTGATTGTATCCCGTGAACGATCATTTATTATTATTGTTTATGAAGATTCTTATGGACTTTCTTAACACTGTATCCGTTTAGTTGTAGAATGAGAGTAACACTAACACCTCCATCTTTGAATTATTCTAGCCACGACTTCTTCATACTGTGCTTGCTTCTGCCGTACTGGCATTCCAAGTTTGCTCAACACCTCTTCCTCCCACCCCAAGGGTTTCATGAAATACTTATCTTAAATCTCTCTCTCTCTCTATATATATTTATAAATAATCACGTAGTACCTACAGTATATTTTTGCCTCTGTTTTCAATCGCCAAAAAACAGAGCTAAACAGAGTATCTTTTGCCTCTGTTTTATTTGGAGGTAGCACGTATTTGGCGTCACTAAGTTTAGTTACAAACGTAGGTACTTTAATTCCTGATTAACCCATGTCGCTATTGATCAAAACACTCCCTCGCATACTGAAAATGGTTGGGAATGATTTTTTACGTTATCTTCATATTTGAATATGAGAGGCATAGGCAAGAACAAAGAACACACCTTTGTCAAGCTGGCATAACCTCCATCAAGCGCTACTAGCTATAACTACTCGGAAGCGTGTTCTTCAACCTTAAATATCAGAAAGCGACGTGTATGGAGTGGAGGATTTCCGGTTACAAAACAACAAGCTTGTACTACTTGCATGTGAAGGATGAGGTCACTGTTTCTTCTTTTAAGACTCATAATTTGGGGGGGGGGGGGGGGGGTGAGAAAGGAATTGTGTCCTAACTCTCATCAGTGATGGTTTGGAACATCTGCTTTTTTAAGCCCTCTTTTCTAAATAGAATAAAATTTCCCTCGTGCTTATTTTATAAATCATATAAACACTTTTAAAAAATTAAAATATAAAAATTAATACACGCATTTTTATATTTTTGTCATTATATTTTTTAATTGAATGAATTTTTTTTTTTCTTTGCCAACATAATTGAATGAAAATATAATAGATATAGTATCGTTTTTATGTTAATTAGCAAGGTTAAGTTAAATTTAAACATAAAGATTACATATTATCTTCTTATACGCATGCTTCTTGATCTTCTAAACAGTATTTTTCCAAAGAATAACACGTCCTATCAGGATCTAGTTTGGTGTTGAGCACTGATGAGCATATAAAGATAAAAAATTCCACATTGCCTTCCTAACATTATCACAATGGCTAAAAAGATAAAAATAATTTAAAAATCGAGAGTTATGGGTGTCACAGGACTCATAATCTCATACCAAATCGTCTATAAAACTGACACGGAAGCTTAAGGGTTTCGCATACTCACACACAGAGCTAGAGAATATTAATTTGAGATCCTTCTGTGATCTGCATCAGCGTTGTTAAATTTAAAGAGAGATGGCGATTGATCTGAGTCCACAGTTGGCGAAACAAGTGTACGGAGGTAATGGAGGGTCGTACTATGAGTGGTACTCCTCGGAGCTTCCCATGTTAAGCCATGGCAACATCGGAGCGGCTAAACTTGCTCTCCACAAGCACGGCTTCGCACTTCCTAGCTACTCCGACTCCTCCAAGGTTGCCTACGTTCTTCATGGTATCTATCTATTTCATCTTCTTTGGTTTTATTATATTTGTGCCCTGTAATTTCCATCATTAAAAAAATGTCTTTTTTAACTGGAGTCATCTCGCATGATCTTTTATCATGATTTTATTATTGTGCTGAGTTCTTGTTATTATATGATATGGGTCTAGGCTTTCTCCCTAGTCTTTGATTTTTTGAAAAATTTGGGGTCACTTGTCTGGTACACTGGGATTCAGTAGTTGAGCTTACAGATTACCGTGGTGCTAATCACACCTTTTAATTTCTAATTTTTTTGAAAATAAACTTCTTTTATTCTTTTTTTTTTTTACAGAATGACAATTGAAAAATATTCTAATTTTATTTTAGATCTTGTATATAGTATATACTAAAATAGAATATATTAAAAGAATAGAGCTAGTTCAGCTTTGATTTGAACCGTGGTTATAATTTTCCGATGAGCACTGAAACTCAATTTGGATCTATTGTTGTTTTATCGCATATTGTTTGCTGATATCATCCGAAGACATTTAGGAGAGTTGAAAAACTGCAGTTGAAATTTAAAATCGGTTCTTGGTTATATCAAAAATCAATTGAGATATAAAAACATGCGAATAATAGTAAAAACACGTCTCATAAAAAAAATAGTAAAAACACGTTCTTAACATTTAGATGGGTAACTCCCTAAGCATCTATCATCAATAAAGTATTGACTGTATTGTAGTCATGACTCATATTGTGAAATTGCATTTCTCAGGAAATGGGGTCGCTGGAATTGTGTTGCCTGAATCAGAAGAGAAGGTTGTTGCCATTAAGACGGGCGATGCCATAGCACTCCCTTTCGGTGTAGTGACATGGTGGTACAACAAAAACGACACCGAATTGGTTATTCTTTTCCTGGGCGACACTTCGAAAGCTCACAGGCCTGGTCAATTCACCAACTTCTTCCTCACAGGTTCTAATGGCATCTTCACTGGTTTTTCAACTCAGTTCGTGGGACGAGCTTGGGACTTGAACGAAAAAGACGTCAAGGCTATTGTTGGGAACCAATCAGGTAAAGGCATTGTGAAGCTGGATGGCAACAATGACCTCCCTGAGCCAAATCAGGATCATCGTAATGGTATGGTACTGAATTGTCTAGAGGCGCCATTGGACGTTGACATTATAGGAGGTGGAAGAGTTGTGGTTTTGAACACACAAAATCTTCCATTGGTTGGTGAGGTTGGACTTGGTGCTGATCTAGTTAGGTTAGATGGAAGTGCTATGTGCTCTCCTGGGTTTTCTTGTGACTCTGCCTTCCAGGTTACTTATATTGTTAAAGGAAGTGGTCGGGTTCAGGTTGTTGGTCCCAATGGTGAGAGAGTGTTGGAGACAACTATAAGAGCAGGTTACCTATTCATTGTACCAAGGTTTTATGTGGTCTCAAAGATAGCTGATCTTGATGGGATGGAGTGGTTCTCTATCATCACCACCCCTAAGTAAGTATTTCTCACTTTTTATAATGTGTTATAGAAGCCTCATGTGATTGAAAAATAATTTCATATTATATGGAAGTTATAAGAATTCTAATATTTTTTTAATCATTACTCTTGTTTTGGCAGTCCTGTTTTTACTCATTTGGCTGGAAGTTCTTCAGTGTGGAAAGCATTGTCTCCTGCAGTTTTACAAGCTGCTTTTAATATGGATTCAGAACTTGAACAGCTCTTCCGTGCTAACAGGACTAATGATGCCATTTTCTTCCCTCCACCAAAGTAGATAAATGATAAGATTATATCCTATAAGACACAATAAACTGATAAAGTCACGAGGAAATTTTTCTCTGTTCTTTTTTTTTTAATAAATATTGTAGAGTATAATTCACTAAATAAAGGATTGTCTTTGTTCTCTTTGATATTGCTATTTAGATTTTGCACGTCACTGAAGTTATTATCTTCCATGTTTTAAAGTGTTGAGGTGTTTGAATTATGTTCAAGTTATTACTGGTTTTTAACTTTGGCAAAAAAAAAAATTACTGGTTTTTAACATTTTCCTAGGCCTTGATGTATTTCTTCGAAGTAGGTTCTCCATGCTCCGCCCAGACAAAAAAAAAGGGTCTATGCCCACTATCAAGTAGCGAATCCTTTATGGAAGACAGATTTATTTCGTCAATTTTTTATGAATTAGAGTCTTATATTTATTATGATGAATAATGATTACGTTTTTTAAAGATAAAATTAAAGAAACAAGGTTAAATTATTCTTCTTTTTAAACTAAAAGGACAGAGCAAACAAGCATCAACTTAATTAGTGTGAGACATTATTATCCTTTGGAATGATATTTATAGCATTCTTCCATTACGCGATACAACTGTGTATTTAATTCAGTCAAAACAAGAAAATCCTCTTAGACATTTAAAAGAAGCCTAACGATGTTAAACCAACTATAAATTCGTAACTTGAACGTCAAAAGCAATGAGAACAGGTCGAAGCAAATGGAATGCAATGGGTACAGACCCACAAGGCAAGTAATGAGATCCACTTCAGACAGCTAAAAGAATCATCATCCCCACTTCGATGCCACCTACATTTATAAATGCATTTCAGACAACCCTATAATCCAAGAAAGATGATAGACAGACAACGCTTCACAGCTAGCAATATCTAGCGGCATAATACTGGAAACTGAACGCCAAACAACCAAGTATCAATATGACAAGTTTTAATGGGTTGAAGATAATTAATGATACCCAAGTGAAGCTACTTTTTGCTGAGAAAAAGATGGGCGGCGATATCTGTTGGAAGTTTTAAGTTTGTACAAATTAAATGGAAGTAAATCACATCATGTTACATTAGGAAGAGAATCCACTTCATAGCATTTATCTCCAGGGAGATGAAACTATCCGAACATAAAGCACCTAATTAATGTTCCAAATGCTTCATCACAGAACATGAAATACAGACCCAGAACAAGAAAATCACTGACTTGGCCTAATCTGCATCCATTTCTTCAAGAGCTGCCTTAGCTGCTGCCTTCGCTTCTTCCAAAAGTTCATCTGGGACCTGAGCGTCACCATAATGGCAGTAATATTGGGAACATGGTATATACTAATAAACTGTAAAAAATATTATGGTTGCGTTTGTTTCATGTGTTGCATGTTTATGCACGCATCCTTGCATAAAAGTAGGGTATTTTACCTTCACATGTTGGCGGTTTGATTCATCACACACCCAGCTCATTTCAAGTTCAAAGTCTTTATCCTTGGCCTCATCATGAACTCCATAAATACTGCTTGCCACCAAAAACAAACAATTTTGTTGTAAATAACAATTTTAGTGCACAGAATGTCTTGGGTAAGTTAAATCTTCCTCCCTTCCCCTAGCAAGTACAAAAGATCCCAATATCTCAGTTTTAAACCCCTCACTCCCAAAAAATGATCATACATTTTAATTGCCAAAAAGTGGGGAACAAATTCTTACAATAAGGGTTGTTTAGCATATAAAATGAAAAAGGCATTTTGCGGATGAAAAACGATCTTTGTGCCTTTATTCTAAAAAGATACGAATTGAGATGAGATAAAAAAAAAAACTGTTGAACAGTAATCGTTAGAGAATTAAAATGAAAAAAAAAAAAAGTAAAGAAAAGAGAATCCAATTCTCCCCCTCCACCAAACAGGCTGTAAATCAACTGGCAAGGCAGAATGAAACTCAAACGCTCCTGAAACTATAAAAGTTAAAAGTAACCCCAGCACTGTAGTAGTGGTCAATGATAACTATCACTTTCTCTTTTATGGATGAAAATTTTAATCTAGTTGCTTCATGCTTTAACAGCCTCAATGTATATCAAAAACCTACAACTTCATACTGATCATGTTACAGCAGCAGCAGCAGCACTATTAGCCCACTAAGTGGGGCCAACATACTGCTTATGTTTAACGCCATACATTTAACATATGCTATAAAAAATCTCAGAACAAAATCTATAGTCATTCAACGCATTAAATATGCCACATGCCTCCCATTATGTTCTTTGATTTGATAGAAGCCTTATCTTCCCCTTACTGCTCAATTGTTCTAACATTTTGAATCTGTAACTATGACAGCGATATCTCAGTATCTCACACACCAATCCACACTTAAAATGTAAACTAATAAATAAATAAAATAGGACACGGGCAACAAAAACATGAAACTAACTAAATTTCCTGTCCAATATATGTCCAAACAAATTGCTATATAAACACTACAGCCAATAATCAAGCTACTTACATCTTGGCTACCTCAATAACTCCCTGGCGGCAACTCATGTCAGAAAGCTTCAACTTCTCAATCTCTCTGCGAAAAGCCTTAAACAGCACAATTTAAAACCATATTGCAACAACTGGCATCTCAATATTACAATAGCAACAAAGGTGTTTTAAGGGGAAAAAAATTACAGGAAGCACTACATGTAAAGGTTATCCGTATAAAAAGGTATATGTCTTGTAACAAGAAACTTGAGTTTTCCTCATAGGAGACACTTTTCTACCAAAAAAGAAGTAATACTCAGATTCGATCAAAATTGATTGATTAATTAATAAATTAACAATTTTTACATCGTAATAATGGCCCAACAAAGAGAAAAAGGGATATGACATTGGCCACCTGCCAAGGTATTCCCCACATAAAGTAAACCTCAAACACACACACACTATTGGAACATTTTATTTCATCATTGCCGAGAGCAAAATCATTTGTCCTATCCACCATGTTCCTAAAGATTAAGGCAGCTCAAGCACAATGTTTAAACGCAACACGCATAATGGAACCTCAACATTTCATAGATTAATGAAAATCATTCATGGGTCCAACATCACAAATTAAGTGTGTTAGTAAAAGCAGTCATCAACATGGTATTAGAGTCCCTAGGACCACATGGGTAAGTGTTAAATTTCATCACACATTTTTGTGGACCAATGTGTAGTCCCCACTTCAAGGCCAAAAAGCTTTTAGTTTAATGTAAGGTGGCATGATGGAAGGCAGTAAGAACCATTCATTGGGCAACTACTTGTTAGTGTAAGCTTTCTAGTTGAAGAGATTCTTATTGATAGTCTCCATAACTGAAGATACTAATTCAGTCATATTTCCAAGTCCATTTATCCCCCAGTTGCTATGTGTACATACAATTATAATAAATACGCACATTCTTTAATCCAATTTCAAATTCAGGTTTTTTTGCCAGGTTGCAGGCAATGTTAAAATTCCAGTGTAATATTTCACTATGTATAGTGTCTATGGGATAAAGATAGCAAAATGAATGCATCCAGTGAGTACAAATATACAATGGCAGAGTTCTTATTTGGATTCACACAATGGCTACAAGATTTGAGAAAGTGAATTATAAATAACATTATAGTTTGCCTTCAGTTAATTCTTTTCACATGACTAGAATAAGATCAAACTACACGAACAAGAGGAAAGTTGTCCTCACACTTTATTAACTGGCCTTATGATTCTCACAACTCCACGGAACAATTCCCACTGCACTAAAGAAATGAAGTCTATTGCAACCTTATCAATGTTCAGCAGTGTCTTTTCAAAATTTTAAACCACAAGATTTGATGCTTCATCACCTCGAAAGTATTATCGTTTTGGTACAGCAACAAATTAATAATTACTACAAAATTATAAAACCGATCTCACTTACGTTTTAGCAGCCTGCCTGCCCTTCCCAATTGCTGCACCAAAATACCTCTACACAAAGGCCGAAACACAATCAGTACAAAGATACAAACGAACCTAATCAAAAATATCTTGAACATGCTATCTAAAGCCATAACGTAGCCATAACAAATATAAACTCACATAGGAAACACCAGATGGTTCAACCATGTACAATTGCGGTCCATCTCTGTCATAACCTCCTAGTATGACACCACATCCAAAAGGTCTGCAAAACCATTATAGTTCTTTCAATACAGAGAACTATGAGAAATAAAATTTGAAGATTGTTATTGACACTCAATCGGATCTTGTTTAACCTGAGCCACCAATATAGCGTACAAAGGTGCACATAGCTAGCCACACGATCAGCAAGTTCCTTGACGGGAATTTGCTCACCATAAACACTGAAAAGAAGAACTGAATGAACATATTTTCTTTTCATAAGCTGAACCGACAAACATCCATTAATACCTCAAATCTCAAGGTATAATGTCATTATAGTTTTCATTCACTAGTGAATCAGAACAATGCACAACATTAAAGAAATGAGTTTAATACAAATACTCCTGGCTCCAGTCTTGAAACATGAATGTTCAACATTAAAAAGAAAATAATATTTATTAGTTTGCAGTTTACTACATAAAGATACTAAGCAAATGTTTGTTGCACTCGAAATGTTTACTCATATTTTTCTCATTATACTCAGTTCGGGACCGTCAACAGAATTTTAATCGCATCTTTCTCTATAGAAAAGGTTTAAGAATAGGAAATCACAAACATTAAAATATACATACCAAAACAAGAGGAACAGGTTACCAAGACATTCATATAAAAATGAGCAACACAATATGCTCAACCGTTACACCCATAACTTGGACTTGGAGTGCCACGATAGAGTATATTCAACATATTCACAGATGAAAATCTTTTGCACGTAATTTCATTAAGGATAGGTATGAAGCAGTAGTGAAAATTGCCACCCAATACTCAAAATGAGAACGTATAATTAAGCTAAATTACACTATAAAGTGATTCAAACAGTTCCATTTATCTATCATGTCAATAAATTAGAAAATAGCGAAAGTATTAATTCGGTCATAATACATAAAAAATGCAAAAGTAGAAAAACATGGGGGCAATTATCAAATGTTGCGAGGAGCACAATGCAAAACCTTTCATAGTTAGTTGCTTCTGACTTAGCCCTGGCAACAATTTGCCTCCCATCAGCTGCTAATCCTGCCACCGCCTGAAATTGGAAGAATAATAAGATTAAGAATACATTAACAGATATTCAAATATAAGGATAATCAAAATTTTTAGGCGAGAATGAAAAATTACTGAACAATATAGATTTCCTGAGCAATTATGCAGTGCACTAAAGCAGCAAGAGAGTGATAAATGGCATTGTAGTCCAAGAATTCTTAAATAAAACGGTTTGCACTCTATGGCTATTGCACCATGAAAAGATTAAAAGGAACAAAAAACAAGATGTGCAAAAACAGAACAGTCATCACTAAAAGTAAATAACATAGTACCATGCCCGAGTGGCGATGAACAGAGTGTATTCTTCTATTGGAACCAGGCAGCATCATCTTGGATGGAACAAGCTTCTCAACCCCCTAAAATTACGTTGACATTGTAAAAAGGTTAATACACAGATGCTGAAAGCATTAGACCAACACATTTATACAATATCTACCATTACAATCCCGTCCTTGCATTTGATACCGATAACAGTCCTGTAACAGAAGTTATGAGAGTGAGATCCCCAATGACTACAATCCAACAAATCATGATCTAGGCATCGGAAAAACAGGAAAAATAAAAACATCGTATTTACGTCTGAAATGTCTAGTAACAAGCATAAAAAGAAAAATCGAAAAATAGAGGAATGGCAGCCGCATACCCGCTGTTGTCGACGGCTTTGGCGGCATACTCGATCTGGAAAACTCGGCCATCGGGGGAGAAAGTAGTGACCGAAAGATCATATCCTGTTCCGATGCTACTCATTCTTCCGAACGTTCAATTTCCACCAAATCTTCGTGGTGATCGAATGTCACTTTGACTTCCCGAAGCCCTACTAGAGCCCAGATATAAGCGGGGTTTTGCCTTTCGCTTCAAGAAAATGGCAAAAAGTTTTTAATTTACAAATACTTTATTCCGTGGCGAAATCTTTTTTTTTTTTTTTTTAAACCGACTAGAACGTCGTCGTTCCCCGCGTTCCGTCTTCAACCAGTTTATCCCTCAAATTATCCCTCGGTTACCATCAATCAGTTAATTAATACTCCTTCAACCCTAAATGTAAGATAAAATTAATTTTTTTAAAGACATTAAAAATTTTAATTAAATTATTTTAAAATATTTATATTTATCTTTTATTCTCTAAAATATTTTATCTAACTTATGAACTGATATATAATTTAATAATATGTAATATACGATATGATTAAATAACTTACTACCTCTTGTCCAAATTATAAGATAAAGTTGACCTTTTTTTGAAGAAATTAAGGAAGTTAAATAAGTTACTTAATCATATCGTATGTTATGTATCCTTAGATTATATATTAATTTATTAATCAAACTAATTAGTTTGAAGAAAAAAATATAAATATAAATATTCTAAAGTAATTTAATTAGTTTCTTTAATCTCTCCAAAAAAAATAAACTTTGACTTATAATTGGGACGGGAGGGAGTATTTAGCTTCCTTAATATCTTCAAAAAAAAATTAACTCTCTCTTTTTTTTTTTTTTGCTTCAAATATTCATTTCATTGTATCAAAACAGAAAGTTTACAAAGTCATTCAAGCAGAACATCAAATAACAGTAAACACTAACAAGCATAAAAGCAAACAAAGTACACACCAAAACAGCAAACTAAAAACAAAACAAACATTACAAACTACTCTTCCCAGCTATCTTGGAATCCTCGACTAGGATTGTTGCCAAAGGATAAGGGGGCTGCAACATCCACTATTTGGAGCACATTTCCCGCATAGCTGTTCGTGCACACCAATTAGCTACTCGGTTGCTTCTTTTTGGAATCCACTCAAAGAGAGACTCTCTTAGAACTTTACCCAGATTTGAAATCTCCTCCACTATACTCAAGCACTTTCATTCTAAACAAGATATGGTTCTATTCACAACTTGAATAAGTGAAAAAGATTCAAATTCTTTCTCAAGACACCATTTAATTCCATAAAGTATGGCAAGAGCTTCTGCCATGAATGGAGATTTCGCCTCCACCAATGCACCCCTCAAACATATATATATACCCATTCACTCTACTTCTACCAATGATTCCCACCCTTGCAACTTCACAGCCATTCATAAACACCCCATCACAGAATATTACAAAATCAAACATATGATTGTAATTCCTATTCATCTCAAACCGTTCCTCCTCCACATTAACCCGGGCCTTGTCAATTACCTTATTCCATCCATTTGCATCCCAGAAGGACTCAACTAACTCAACAGCAATTTGAATAACAATCATGGGCTCATATATATTTTTTTCAAACACATAGGCACATCTTGTTTTTCAAATTTGCCATAACAAAAAAACTCTATCTTATATTTAATATCAGAAGAAGTATCCATTGTTATAGTAATATTGGACAATCATCAATTAAGAAACACAAATTTTTTTTAAAAAAAATCGATCAATCTCCTACTGCTCGCAAACAAAAAAAAAAACCCCATAATTAATAGTGGTGAATGTTCAATTTTGATTTAAAAGTTTTCACGTGGGTATCGGAATTTTTTAAAGATAATTATCATCTCGAAAATGTTAAAAAAACAAAAAAGAGTACAGTCACTCTAACAATTAATGATTATATTGCTCTATTTTTACAATATTTGCTGGATGATATTAAAAAATAACTTCAAGATACTTTTTCGGTTCTTGGAAAATATTAAATCTGAACCCATTAATCAAATCTTAAGTCATGAATATCCTAATAACTAAAATAATGATAAAAAAATAAAATATGCTTAAAAAATTAAGAGAGATATCCGGGAGATAGTTGCAAATTATAGAATATTTTGAAATATTAAAATGTAAAATAAAAACATTTTAATAAATATTAAAAATATTTTATTAGGTTGTTTCAAAATATTTTGAAATCTTATTGGGTTACACCCTACTAGTTCTACTACTAATGAATTTTAGAAATTAAAAATTATTTTAATATTCCATAAAATAATTTTTAAGCGAATTCCTCTCACCCCGCTTTCCTTTCTCAATGCCATTAGCCTCCCACATGTCCTCTATCGTGAGGTTGGCAGCAAACTCAAAATTTCCTATAAAATTTTGCTTTTGTAAATGATCTTCCGTGATATAAAGGTTAAATTTAGAAATATTTTTGTTTACCTTGTTATTTTACATGATCTCAAGCCAATTGTATTGTTACTGTATCAACTTCTTTTACATATATCTAGCTTATTTGGTGCATCGTGTTATAGGGTGTAACGCTACTGTTATAGGGTGTAACGCTACTGCAAACATTTGATCAAATAAAAAATGTGTGTGATTTCTAATTTCAATGTCAGTTGGGATGTAAGGTGCTTACGGAACCATTGATTATCCTTATAAACACCACTACTATGTGCCCTTCATCGACAAGGCTAAATACACCGGGGTTCTAAAAGACTTTATTTGAGATTCAAGTTTTAAATTTTATTTTTTATAATCAGTGGGTAATCTATTGATGCATCTATTTCTAAAAAGTTATCTAAATAAAGTCTGGACAGGACAAGGCATGGGCGACACTTTCCTTTAGGCTTAATTCACCACACATATTCCTATCTAATATGAGGTAATTTGGATTGACAGGTGAATTTCTTGCAGGATACAATGAAGATCATTGAGTATGGATTGCACTTCCAATATCAAGCCAAGACAAACAATGCCTTTTATAAAGTGATAGTTTGACTTTATCTTAATGTGCACTCAAGGACAAAAACAGTGGTTTAATCTCTTGTTATTGTGTGATTTCTGATGTTGTATTGTATATCACAAATGAAATAATGGTGCAGGATATTTATAGACCACGAAGTGATGCCTTAAAGTGGCGCCTCTTGAAGTAACACCTCTTTAATTAAAAATCAAAATAACATCATGTTAGATTCATGTGGTTTCCTAACACCTCTGCAAACTTTTATAGATATATATTTAATCTAAATGCAGTAGAATTTTTCTCCTCTTACTTGACTAAAGGTATATATTCTTATGCCACTTTAGGCAAATTTATTTTATTTGCAGACATAATCAATAAATTTTTAAAAATAAAAAATGATGATATTGAGTTAAAAATAAAAAATTAGAGAAAGTATAGTTCAATAAAATCCATAAAGATTTGGATCTGGAATTTTTTTCGCCAATAGCATGGATCCAAAAATCTGAATGCTTTAATTATAACTTTAAATATTAAAGTTTAGATTTATATGAAATATTAGATTATAACTACAGAAATTTTTATCATAAATTATAGTTTCATATCATTTTCTTAAATTAAAGATTTAAAAATAGAAAAATAAACCACAACTTCATGCTCATTAATAAAACTTAAAAGGATATTGCAAATTTTTCATAAATCACCCGGAAAAAAAAAACCAGAACTTCCTTGATGGCATAATTTTTTTTAACTTCCCACTTATTATTGGAATTTAGAATTTTACAAAATTGATATATTATGGCTTTCTAACAATGACCATTAATTATCTTGAATTGAAAGATCATAAATCAATAAAAAAATATAAATTTTTTGAATAGGTTTTTGGTCTTAGGCAAAAAAGGGGGAATAGGTTTTTAGTTTACGGCAAGGAACAAAAAATCAGACCGGGCAATGAACCGGTCACAGTACAGGTTTAAGGGTTAATGGGTCAAACGGGGTCTAACCGGTAGTTAAACCGGTCATATTAAAATATCATAATTTATTAGTAATAATATACATTAATATATTTTTAAACTTCTATAGATAAAAATAAAGATTTTTAGAAAAAAAAAAGCTTAAAATCTATTAGTATTAGTTATAATGCCTATACTTATGCAATTATATCTCATTTCCTATAATTGTTATATCTTTTTAAATAATTTTTTTCATTATCTTCTTCATTTTTTTAGATTTTTTCTTTCTTTACATATTTTTCTATTCATTTTAGTCTTCAACCTTCTATTTTCCTCTCAAAAAGCACAAAATAAAAATTTGAAAAATTAAAAAAAATAAAACCGGTTCGACCACCGGTTTTTACCGGTTCTGACCGGTCCAACCGGTTTCAGACTAGTTTAATCGGTCTGACAGTTTATCAACAAACCGGACCGAACCATGGACCGGTTCCCAATTCAACCGGTCGAACTGGCCAATCCGGTTTTTTATTCTTTGTTTTTATGGTATAATAACTATTTTAATGTACCTATAATACATGATCATGAATAGGATAAAATATAATAAATGGGAATCTATAAATTAATATATATATATATATATGTGTGTGTGTGTGTAGGATCATGACTAGAACAAAATACAATAAATCAGAAAGAGATGTTATGAGTTTTGTTTTTTTTCTTACCATGAGATTTTGATCTGGGTTCTAAACTATTACTCATATAATAATAAGAGGGGCATTGGTAGGTTGGCTATATATCTGAAATATTCACTCTATTATAAAATCTTGCTAACAAATTTTATGTGATATGCTTAAAAATAACTGAAAATCTTTACATGTATTATATAATTGTCAGGATAGGAGTAGATGAGGAGCCTTGCCTTAATTTTTTTAACAATCCAAATAAATAAAGTTTATATAGATAATTACATAATCTCTAATTTTTCTCTTTTTTGTGATATTAGATAATTATCTATATTAAATTTGATTATTTGGATTGTTAAAAAATTAGGCGAGTTAGAGAAGGGGAAAATTGTGAAAAAATACCTTATTGACAACTTAATTGTCAAATAGAACCCCGGTGTGCAGACGATCTTCCGGATGTGCACAAGATCTTTCCTTGTATGCAGACAATCTTCCCTGTATACAATATTCTTCTCTATACGTGTGCAAAACATCTTCACCTGTATGCACAAATCTTTCCCTATGTGCACAATATCTTCCCCCCGTATGCATACGATCTTCTCAGGTCCCATTTAGCAATTAAGTTGCCAATAAGGTATTTTTTCATAATTCTCCCTTAAAGAAATTATCATGTTTAAGTGAAAATTTATTAAGCTATGATAGGTGTATATGAGGATTCAATAATCAGTATTTAAATTTTTGTAATTGATTAAATATTTTAACTTATACCATCTGCGTTTAGATTTTTAATGAGTTTTAGATTTAAAAAATGAATAAAAAGGTTATAACGTAATATGGTGGCCATAAAAAAAATAAAATAAAATAGTTTAATTTATCCAACCTAGGTCATGTGACATTTAAGTGGACATTCAATTTGGTACACGGTCAGCCTATTGACAATATCCCCTCTTTTTCTTTTTTTTCTTTTTTTTATTGTGCTGAACAAGTAGCCCTCTTAATACTAGAGGTGGTAATATGATTCGGATCATCGGGTTCGGGCTAATCTGTCATGGATTGGGAGTTAAAAAGACCGCATCAATATGGATTCGCATTTAGCCCACCCAACCCATAACCGTTGGATTAACGAGTTAGCCCTCCCAACCCATATTGTTATTATTTTTCAATTTTTTAAAAAACAATATACAGAATCATTAATTGACTATATGATTAAAAGAAAAAAGATTCATTTTGCTCATCAGGTTCCTATTCTTCTTCTTTTAGGGTCTGTTTGGTTCAAAGGGAGGGGATGGAAAGGGAGGGACTCATTTTTCATCCGCTCCAAAATCCCCCAATTTGGAGGGAATAAAAATAAGGGGATGGAAGGGATTTAGAGCCCCTCCCCTCCAATTTTTTCATACCAAACAAGAACAAGATGAGGGGTTCATTTTTATTCCCCTCCAACCAAACAAGCCCTTAAAGAATCATTAATTGACAAAAGCTTTCCCACCCAATCTTCATATCTTTAATTGAGGGCTTATTTGGGTTAGCATTAGGGAAGTACGTTCATCTAAGTTGAGATAAAACTTCTTTCACATACTTACCTCATACACCGTAAATCATGTCAAAAAAGCAACTTCTACCACTAACCAAATACCCAAACAAGCATTGAGTCAATTCTTTCCCCAGCCTCCGATGATACAAACAAGAAAAGAAAATCAAGCAAAGGGAGTAAAAAAAGCAATAACACACAAGTTGGCAAGTTGCAGATGGTGAAAAATAATACAGCGCAAACTAGGTGTTTTATTTTAACTATGAGAAGTAAAATCCTCACCTTGGGTGCCAAACTGAAAGCCAGAATCGAAGAGAATAACGGCTAGGTGTTGGTGAAGGCGACCACCGAGTCGAGCTAGAGAGTGAGATGAGCTGAGAGACTGAGACTGAGCAGTGACGGGCGAGACCGAGTCTGAGACTGATTCAGGTCTTCGGGTTTGAGACTTGGCTTACATTTAAAGAAAAAAAAAAATGGGCCAACTTGATGGTTCAATTTGTTGTAGGTTGGCTCTATATCATTTCAAGCCTAAAACAATTGCTCCTAAACGGTTCCATTTTTATAGAACTCAAATCATCCATTTTATTGGATTGAGCGGATTTGATTTACGGTTTAAACTCATATTACCATAAACTCATATTATCAGCTCTTCTCTTATTATAAATACTAAGATATAAATAGTTTAATTTATAAATCATCACAATGCCATCCTTACATCAGATACCAATAACGGTCCTGTAACAGAAGTTTTGAGAGTACGATCCCAATAACTGCAATCTAACCAACCGTGTTCTAGGCCTTGGCAAAACAAAACAGGAAAAAAAAAACATCGTATTTACTTCTGAAATGTCTAGTAACATGCATAAAAAGAAAAAATCGAACAGTAGAGGAAGGGGCAGCTGCGTACCCGCTGTTGTCGATGGCTTTGGCTGCATACTCGATCTGGTAAACTCGGCCATCGGGCGAGAAAGTAGAGACTGAAAGATCATAACCTATTTCAATGCTACATTGACACAAAAAAGGGGCGCGTCATGACTTTATTAGCTATGAAGGCTTCCTAAAAAATTATTAGATATCATATCGAATATATTTATAATTTTGATTATAGTTTTACTGTACTATATTTTATAATTATCAGCTGGCTACACTTGTTTTCTGATGCCAATTATACATGTTAAGAATATTGGTACCTCTCCAATCAACATTTTTCATAGTTTAAATCCGTCGATAAGGATTGTGTTGGTGAATGAATTATTGGTGTAAGAGCTCTCCCTTGCCCTGGTTGGTCACATGAGTGTGAATTAAATGAAAATTATAATTATAACTAAAAATGAATTTTTTTGATATAGTTCTTGATGTAAAAATAAAATTTCTTTCATTAACCAAGAAAATCATTGTGTGGAAAAAAAAAAAAAAATCATCCTTGAGCTTTTGCCCCGAGCCACCTCCCCTGTAAATTCCATTTTTTCCCTCACCTGCGAAAATGTGTTTTCGACCGCGGTCTCCCCTGAACATTCGAACTCCTATAATATAAATGGAGAGTCGATTCCCTGTGGCGTCCGTTGATCGTTGTTGTGGTTCTGCATGCCTTCATGCCCAATAGAAGGCCACAAAGAGAGCGGATAGAAATGGCCGTGTAGAGTCGGGTTCGATCGGAGAAGAGGCGAGAATCATAGCCAAAAGAATTCTTAGTTCCTAGTAGCAGAAAAGGATGGGAAGGGCTCGGCTGCTTGTTTCAGATTTCCTCGCATCTTTCATGTGGGTATGGTCAGGGGTTCTAATTAAGGTATTTGTCTTTAGATACTTGGGGTTGAGTCACCAGCCCCTTCTGGAGGCTCTGAAGGTGACGCTTTCCATTATAAACATGTTCTTTTTTGCATTGTTGGAATATTGGACCCATGGAGGTGCCTACAATCCTCTCACAGTTTTAGCTCGTGCCGTTTCTGGGGATTTCAGCAATTTCCTTTTCTGCGTTGGCGCTAGAATTCCTGCTCAGGTCAGCCTTTCTTTGGATTTTGGTAATAATATGCTCGTAGTAGGATTGGTTTTAGTCATTTTTGTCTATCTAGCTTAGGGATGTGAAGATGATAATACAAGGGAAGGACTTGTGTGGTGTAGATTTTCTGAAATTAGTCAAGGCACTTTATCTGCAAGTTAAAAATGGTATCCCAATTCATAACTGCTAGCATGCTTTCCATTATAATTGCATCATCTTTGAGTGAAGCATTTAAGAGCTGATTAGAAGATACTTAATCTAACCTTATTAGTTGGAGTGAATGCTTGATGCATCGATTGATGCCTTGATGGTTTCATTCTTATAGGCATCTTTGGTATTTAGATAATCGTGTTTGCTTTTGGCAAAGTCCCTTCTTTGTTGGTGTTCGATGTGTGCTCTCAGGGTTTGCAATTCCCTGTTTGATTGTATGCTATTACAAAGTTGTGGCGCACTTGAAAGTAGAAAACTATGGGTCGTCGCTGAAATCAGAGATCTTGAGATGTCGGAAAACTATTGCCCTGTCCAATGTCAATCCACATCCCTATGATTTATTTTTATTTATGAATCTTTGTTTGATGCAGCTGGTTATGAAATTTAGATCTAAGAATTAGTTTTCTCAATTAGGAAACATTCTGGAATAGATTAACCTTGGCTTTGTCCAGAGTATATAGACCTTTTGGGAGATCTCAGTATGCTCTAGTGCGGTAGTGCTCCATAATATTTGATGATGTGAAAACAAGGTTAATGTTTCTTTAATATGATACTTCTCTTTCCATCTCTATATGCATGTAATATATGCCTTCAGCGCAAGACCTGGATTGAAGGCTATTATTATGAATTTCTGATATTTTCTTGGTTTTATCATTTTCAGGTGTTTGGATCTATTACTGGGGTTAGGTTCATAATTGCCACAATCCCTGAAGTGGGACGGGGACCGCGTTTGAGCATTGACATTCATCGAGGTGCTTGGACAGAAGGATTACTGACATTTGCAATTGTCATCATCTCGCTTGGGCTTGCCTTGAAACTACCTGGAAGTTTCTATAGGAAGACTTGGATTTCCAGCATTTCCAAGCTAACACTTAATATACTTGGCTCTGATCTAACTGGCGGTGTTATGAACCCAGCCTCTGTGAGTACCCCTTTTTCATGCCGTTAATTTGTGCAGAAAACTTCAACTATTGAAATCATTGAAAGAAAGACAAAACTCAAATCAGGCATATTTTAATGTATCTGTTATCAATAATTTTTTAACAAGGAAATTGATATTTTATAGTTTGACTTTGGTTGATCTCCTCAGGTAATGGGATGGGCTTACAATCGAGGGGATCACATTACCAAAGAGCACATCCTTGTATACTGGCTTGCCCCTGTAAAGGCAACTCTACTTGCAGTGTGGGTATTCAAATTGCTAGTTAAGCCTGCAACACGAGAGAAAACCAGCACAAAAACTAAATCAGATTGATGAAACCTTATCCATTGCTAATTCTCTGGTTGCTTCTGGCTTTCATTTAACATACTTGAAGATTTGGGACTCTGGTGTATATATGTATTGATTATGGCTGTGCCCTGCCATTTCTTGGATTGTATCAACTTAAGCCCTTGTACATTGTTATGCTTGCATAATGCATACGCGCTTGCGTTCATTTGTTAACTTGTTAAGCGTGATATGTCTTTGGCTGTTTACATCAGGAGTAACAAAGCGGAGAACTGTGGTTCACTGAGGAGTTATGTCTATTGGGCCGTTTGGTATGCTGGAATTCATTTTGATGGAAATTGATATGGATATGGAAATGGAAATGGGGACTAAAAGTATGTTTGGTATATCATGGAAATGAGATCTAATTTTTGTATAAAAATACCAAAATGTCCTTCAATTTTTTATTTTTTATTTTTTTTGAAGGTAGTGGAGGGTAATAGATGGAAATGATCACATGGAATTGTAAATCTTAGGTATTTTGATGGAATTGATTGGGTGGAATTGAGCCTATTTGGCTTCCACATGGAATTGAAAAATTTTTCAATTCCATCATATCAAACAAGCATCATGATGGAATTGAGGATCAATTCCATTTCCATCACCCTTAATTCCATCATACCAAACATAGCCAATCTTTTGTACTTGATTCGGCTTCACCAATGAAAAAAATACACAAATAAACTTTACATGGAAAACAAAAAGAAAGAAAAGAAAAACGTTAAGTTAATGAAAAATACTTTAGTAAACTTCACACTTAACACGGAATAAGGGTTAAGGGTAAAAAGAAAATACTCGAGAACGGTATCCTCCACTGTTTTGTCCTTCTTACTCTCTTCACCGAGAGACTAAGTGCGTGTTTGTTTGAGCGTTTGGGAGGGTAGATTGGACTTAAACAGTACTCAATTGAGCTTAAACAGTGTTTTGATAAAAACTGAGTGTTTGTTTCAGCAATTGGATTTAAGGTGAAATAAGTCATAAGTTGGAAAAAGTCATAAGCCTCAAAATGAAGCTTATTGGAGCTTATGTGCCTATATGTATATAAAAAAATATTGATAGGAGTATTTTCATATTTTTAGGGATTAATGAGGTACTCAAAATCACTTCTAATCACAAAACTTCTTTTATGAAAAATGTTCTAAATAATTTTCTCTTTCTTTAAATAGTAATCTTCTGCTAATTAGAGAATATTTTGGGATAAGAGTTCAAACAAGTTTTAAGTTTTGTTAATATATGACTGTAGAAATGTAGAGAATAATTAATAATTAATTTTAATCAGTTTAGATTTATTATTTAGTTGTTTTATGATTTTATAATCAATTTTTTTTATAAACATATCATAAATTAGTTTCTATATAATGTTTTTACCCATTAAATTTAATTTAAATAATTTATTTGGATTATTGGAGATATTATTGAAATTTTAATCGGTTTATTTTGTTAGATTTTGAGCTATGTGAAAATATAAGTTATGATTTAATATTTAAATTAGAGTTTGATATAATTTATAAGATTTAAACTTGAGGTGCATAGTAGAAAAAACTTTTTGAGTGTATCAATTTAAATTAGAGTTTGATATAATTTTATTAAAATTGTATCATTACCAAATTTTCAAAGTTAATTTTTGAGAAAATTGTGAAAAAATCCCTCCGTATGTAGATATCTTTTCAGGCCTCATTGACAATTAAGTTGCTAATGATGAATTTTTTCACAATTATCCCTTCATTTTTTCATTTTTCATAATTTTTTCAATTTTTTTCTCTTAATTAATACAAAATTCATTTATGCAAAAGTCAAACCAAACATCCTAACTTTTATATAAATTATTTTAAGTTATTTATCCAATCGCTAATCCAAACACTCATAATTTTACCCAATCTAATTTTTTTCCAATCTTAAGATTCCATAAGTTTAAGTAAAAATAAGTTACTTATCCAATCATCAAAACAAACACACCTGAGCGGCAGAGGTGGCACAATTAAGTTTTACAGTAAATAGAGAACATCCTAAAGCTTGGTAAAGGGTTTGGAGGAAGAAGAGAAAAGCAAATCTAGTACAGTAATAAACTTGTCTGAACAAGCTGTATACATTTCCTTGAACACAAGGTGGCGTTTACAGCTTACAACTAACACTCTTCTGACCCTTATAGCAACTTTGTGCAAGTTCGGTCTATGCAGTGCAGTATTGATGGTACCAATGGATTTGCTATGGCCTATCTGGATACAATTACAAGGCACTGGTTGCTGCAGAAATCTGGAATTGTGGCTTTAACTTTTGTCATTGCTTTTATCAGCTTCCTTAACTGCACTTGTTTCATCCACTTCAGTGGACCTTTGAGTGGTTTCTCTGCCTCCATATTCAGCATGGTAGGTTTGCACAGATTTTGCCAGTTCATGTTCATTTGTAATGCTTTCCAAATTTATCACGGGGCTGCCAAAGCTTTGTGCTGAATCTTGCACATCTTCTTCAACACTGTAGAATGGATCAAAAGAAGATAGTCCTCCTTCTAGATCTGCAAATTTCATATCATCCTCCAATTTATCAAAATCAAAATTCCGCAAAATTTCAGGGATTGGAATACCGCCATCCTCGGCATGCATGGATCCTCCTAATTCAATGTCAATCTTCTCCTTTTGGTTTATACTTCTTTCCTCAATATTTGGAGTCACAGAACCAACCATAACAGTTTCATCCACCGGCACAAATGATCGGAAGTCATTCTCTGAAAGGGGTATTTTAGAGCAAAGTGTTTCCTTAAAATTTCTCAGAATTCCCTGATTGTATGGATTTGCCTTCTTATCATATTGATAACGAAAGTTCTCATAAGTTGTCTGTATGAAATAAAAAATTAAATGTCTAATTAGGATTGACAGCAGCAAAAAACATATACGGAAAAACAGGTACCGATCAAGTTGCTAAGACATCTTAACTCAATATGCTTCTAATTGTTGCTCCATATGATGTATAAAATGGCCGTAGCTATAGCAGTATAGATTTTACGCTTCCAACTAAATGAATTAGCCAAACATGCAAGCCCTAACAAAAATTATTCCCTTGTTCAGGTCATTCCAGCTTCTACCTTTAATTGTTATTTTAATTATTTTGTTTGTCCTGCTAGCTTTGGAACTCTGTAAAATATTTTACCTTTAATATCATTTTGTCTTGTATAAAAAACACAAAATTTATTCCCCTAGCACCTGAAGATTGAGATGGATCAAGCATCTTAAGTAATTGGAGTATTGGACTTTCTTTACATTTTGAGTAAGATGGTCACCTGGTTTGTGCAAATGAGGTACAAATGGAAAGCTGTGAGGCCCCCAACAAACCAGACTGCTATGAAACAATATACTATGAGAAAATCTGACACATAGTCTTGTGTTATTGCCTTCCCAAGGTTAACACCCCTCAGGGCAAGATTAATCCAAGAAAACACAAAGACATATATGCACAAAACGGTTGACGTTGAGATAAACATGAAGAAGAACCGATAGTTTCTCTGCAATTATTTCAACATTTAGGTCAAATGTCAGTCTAGTAATGATAGTCAGTCAAATAAATTCAGAAAATAAGAAGTGTCTCCTTTTTAAAATAATTTTTGTTAGTTTAAAAATGGCATACAAATGCTACATTGAACTTGAATGATTTTAACATAGGTCCTCTGCATTTCTTGCCTAACTGCGCAGGCTAAATTTGGAGAGAAAGAGGGAGGAAGGGAGACCAGCCACTTCTGTCTTCCCCTCTCGGTCTCTCTTACTGCATCTCTTGCAGTACTGTGGGGGATCCAGTTCAAAACGTTGTTAAGATTAATTTTTTGCAGCATAGTGAACTTACTATTCCAATGCACTGGCCAACCCAGGGGCAGTGATGATCAAATCTCTGGACACAGTTGTTACAGATGGAACAATGAGAACAACGAGGCGGGCGATAAAGCAAGCATGTATCACAGAACTTCACTTTAATTGTGTGACCATTAACTGTTACATCTCTAGTACGAGGCAGTTTTAATTGAGGGGTTGTACCAGTGATCCATTCCATGGAAGGGGTGGGAAAATCAAATGCTTCATCTGACTCAGGAGGCCTTGCATTCCTGGGGACAATTCCAGGATCTCTTCCAGAAGTCAGGAACAGGAATGCTAAATCCTGCATGCGAGTTTTGCATGGTGTCAGCTTTTTTCAAATTAAGAAAGGAGGCATCCTCATGGAACATGAGGAAATGGTAAAATGCTAAGGATAAAGGGTAACTCAGTAATGAGCAAGAGAATTAAATATTGCCAGATGTTCATAGAGTCAATCCGAAAACGGTGGAGATCCGAGATATGTTGTTGTTTTTTTTGGGGGGTAGGAAGAGCAAGTGAAGTAGGCCAAAAAAAATAAATAAATAAAGAAGAGGGATGCTAACTTACTCCAGTAAACTCCAAAAGCTGTATTATTCTAAAGGCAGATGTAATGAGAACTTACCAAAATAGTGAGAAATAAGCATGTAGTCAATACAGGATACCAATATGAATCGCCAGGCTTCATAGAATCTTTAATATTAACATATGTCTTTACACAAAATGCAATTGCAGGTCCAGCAATTAGAAGTGTGGTGAGAAGCAAGGAAGCTACATCGGGGCCAAAGACAAGTCTGCCACCGCAAAAAAATCTCTGGAAGAAAAGCAAGAGAAAGCTAAATCAGTCAAGTATAACATATACTTGATATTGCCTCTAAATGTCCATTGTGCTTCAATAATTTACATTGCTTGTACTCGATTTACCATAACTACATCAATATTGTCAAATGGAAGACGTTTACAAGCTATACATAACCATGCCAAAAACTAATAAAAAGAAATGCGATCGGAGGAAAACTAATTACAGACTTCAAATTTAAATGGTACCCAAAGTCCAAACTACTTTTAAATATAAAAATATCATGGATTCACAATTAACATCCGTGAATATTAATTTATAAAACAAGAATATTAGAATGCTGAATGAAGAAACGCAATTTAGGATGCAGTTTCCATCAGCCAAAAACAATGCAAGCAATTAGGACTTAGTCTGCTATACGAATATTGTTAGCAAAACTGTTGTCTATTTCTTGTGGCTAATGCTTAACCAATTAGAAAAAACGAAAAGCAGCAACTGAAAGTTCCATGATCAAGGGACGTCAACCATGCACACTGGGGGATCACAACAGATATTAAAGGAACGCTCTTCTAAGGATCAAATAAAGCAATCGTAAACATCAAATTCAACCACTAGCAGAGTAAATAAAAACATATCGACAAAGAACTCATATCAGTTACACAGTGAGCCTAATTGTTTTACTTTTCCATGAAATTAAAATAAACATAAAAAATCTATATTTGTTTTCCCGGCCATTAAAAAACCATATTTGTTAGTCATGAATCACTGTTACACAATCAGTCAACTATCTTTGTTTTACTTTCCCAGCAAATGGATCTTGTATTAATACTCCAGTGCTCTCCAATCAGATCGATAAAGTTGTATTCGTAGAGCAAAAAAAGTTGACGAGGGGAGTCCAAAAATGCAGTACTCTTTAAAAAGAAAAGAGACAAGAAGCAACAAATCAACATAAAAAGCTAAAGCTGAAGCATTATAAGAACCAAAAAAAAAAAAAAAGGGAAGTAAAAACTCACGTTACTCCCCCTCCACACTTGGTAAAGCCTCCTGTATTTCACGTTCTGGGCCATACCACCAGAAGGAGAAGAAGGCCCCATGTCTCGATTCCTGTATGTTCTCAACCTAAACTAGTTTTTTGCCCCAACACAAAAATCATCCAGCTCTGAAACCAGAAGTCATCAGAGACGATCAAATTCCTTTAACAGTCATCAAATCAGTGTGATTGAGAATCAACAAGAAAAAGTGACAATGCAGATACCAGAGAAGAAAGAGACGGAGTGGGATCAAAATTGAGAAGCATGGTGAGGAAATATTCTTAGAGAGTGATGATATGCGCGCACGAAACGAAGTTTGGGTGTCCCTTTCTGTCAAGGAAAAGCGATGGCAGCTTGGAGGATAATTGAGCGGGCGGACGTTCCAATTCACGTGGCATTCACGCGCTTTGTGACTCCCTCGTTCACGATCGTCCTGAGTTTTATTCTCTTTACAGAAACGATGCGCCTTTTTAATTCTTTTCCTTTTGTTTGTAGCTTTTTCATCATGATTTTTTAAAAAATAAGTCATTATTATATAAGTCCAGATAAAACTCCTCTTACATATTTACCTTATATACTGTGAATCACAATTTATAAGTACTTATTACCTAAAAATAAGCTATTCCAAACTAGCGCTATAATATACTTTCTCTTGTCTAACCCACAATTCAATTCACCTCAAGAAGAATTCTTGCATATGAATGATTTAAATAGTGATTAATGCTTTGAGGCGAACAACAAAAGTGATTAATGCTAACTTGTGAATTTTATAAATATAATTAATATTTAAATATGATTTCTTGTATTTTTTTTCCTCTCTTCTTTCGAACCTTATTGAATAAAATTAGAAAAAAATTTAAATTTAATACACATATAGTAAGAAGTTGACTATTATCTCTTAATTTTAAATCATATTCAGACCAGAATCACAGGGAGGTGGGGTGGCACAACTTTGCCGCTATTATCGTCCTAAACACTAACGTGCTCACACAAACTCTATCTCGGTAGTAATATAGAAAATCTTTCATGCAATACACAGAATTTTTTTTAATTACTGTATTAATAATCCTTAATATTATGACTTTATTTTACATTACTTTCTTTTGCTTCAACCACTTATATCCACTTTTTGCTTGATGTAATAATTAAATAACTACATGAATAATCTTTTTGAAACAATTATATATTCTTCAAAATTAATTTAACAAATAAAAATAATCGCTTTGGCATTTGAAGGACTGTATTTCTTTAAAATATATAATTTTTTTTACACATTTTCGCTGTAGGGGTTACTCTTTCTATTGAAGATTTTTTTTTTGGGTATCGAATTGTTTTACCTTCATTTTTGTATTGAATCAAAACCAAGATGAAAGATATTTTATTCAACTTATATTTGGATATACATTACTGTATTAATTTTGAAAGTGAACAGCTAAAAACCTCTTTTATTATATTTGAAGGAATCCATAATGATGGTTGTTGATAGCTACACGGCAAGTCTATGATAGTTGTTGGAATGGCGACGTATATATTATTAGTTAAAGAAATTTAAAAACTTATAGCTGGTAATTTTCATTATCTTGAGACAGCTTATATCCTGCTGTTCAATAATTCCTATTTTATCTATTTATCTACATACTCAAATAATATGAAGTTTAATAAACATAGCTTATCGACAAGAATTTGACAGCTCTGCAGTTGCATATTTCTGACTTGTCTCACCTCATGTTAGGCAAATTATTTTTTTTCCCTATTAAAATGGACCACTTTTGTTTTCTTTTTATTTGATACTATTGGACCAAAATGCGAGTAAGTCACAATCATATACTTCATACATGTTAAGAAAATTAGTCAAAATTATTTTTTTAATAAATGTCTCAAAAAAAAATTGTTCGATGGCAATTTTTTTTAATTTGTCATATGATAAGCAACTTAATGAAAGCTGCATTGCTCAGTAAATGTGCACCCCTCTCATTCTCTGGTCTTCCTCAACAAATTTAATCAATAATATTTGTAGGGAATGAGCATACCATAAAATCAATATATATATATATATAGAGAGAGAGAGAGAGAGAGAACCGAGATGGTATGTTTTAAAAGAACATGAAATGAAAATAAAATGCCCACGTCCAATCGCTGTAGAAGAAAATGAGAGTTTTGGCCTTATAAGGGCTTGGTTTGAATTGTCCACCATAGACAATCAGCTGAATATGAGAGTCTCGAGTACTTTTAAGTTTGATACTTGTAAACTATGAATGATTGATTGCTGTTTCATTGTTTCGATCAAAATATTACTATTGTTGGCTCCTTGTGAAGTTTGTTTTTGACTAATACTCCCTATTGCAGCATTTGGAGAGGATTCTCATATAAACTCAGCTCCACAAAAAGAGCAACATCCACGTCCACATCTCAAGTAGCCCTTTTTTTTCCTTCTCGAAAATCCCACTCTTGATTCATAAGTTTGGTTCTGATCTACCAAAAAAAAATTTATAAACCTGATCTATATATTTTCTTAGATATCCAAATTTGAAAAAAAACAAAAAAGGCCAGAGCTGAAACGCCTTCTCATAGAACCCAGGAAGAGTATACCATTTATCGATCTTAAGCTGTCAAGCAGAGAGAACAGAGGAATGGCTTCGCTATTATGTATACTTCTTCATCTCAATCTCTATTCAAAGCCATAGTCTCCTCACGCATCTGCAAAATCTAATTCAAACATTATTACCCACAATTCACTTCACATATGCTAGATTGGACCGGCATCATGAAACAGTGAGGTGGTATTGTTACAGTAAGGTAATCCTACATTGCAACTAGGGAAGAAGAAGAACCTGAATCTACATTAATAGCTACAATAGAAGAATCTTGTCTCTCTGAAATAACAATACTTTGTCCTTTGAGACAAAAGAAACCACTGCACAAAGCAATCATTCTAATGAGAAACTGGCTCGTCAGTTATGCTAGCAAACTCACGAGTTGATTATCCTATAGCTAGACTTCAGGGTTAGTTCTTAAAATTGTTGAATGCACGAATTTGTCTCCACTCTCCGAAAATAACAGACTCGTTGCTCGTTAGTTTCCAGCATTAACAACTAGAGGACAATAATTTTGTCATTTTTAGGAACTCATGCTCACAAAATTTCAAGAACTAAAGACAACTATGCCTACCAACACAAACTTAGAAGCTATTAATCAGAAGTAGACAACTCAGGAGTAACTAATTCCTTCATCCTCAGGAAAGAGGAAACTATATTTATCCGAATTCAGGATAAGTTCTTTGGTCGATCTCAGAAAATTTGTCTTGTACTTCTCGTGTTGCAGCAATCAAGCGAGCAACCAATTTGAAAACGATTTTACAAGTTATAGATCATTCCCAGCAAATATCCCAGTTTCTCATTAACAATTGACTGTTTAGAAGAATATATACACATTTTGCATAAGGGTAGTATTGTGCTCCACGGAGAGCATTGCTATAGACAGAGGCAAACGTCAAAATGCTACCTTTGTCTTTGAAGAACCAGATATGTAATCAGCAGGAGCTATTGGTCGGTCGGTTTATCATGGTCAGCATCTACTCCTACTTTGGAATTCCATCGGGCATATTTTGATTCTTGATCAGCGGGAACGAAAATGTTAAATGGTGCATTTTCTTCTTTTGCCTTCTTCAAGTTATCAACGCCATTGTAATCCAAATCTTGTAAAATACTTGGAAGTCGCTTTTGACCATCCTTGTCATTCTTTGTTCCCATGTCCATGTTAAATTTTTGTTTTGAGTTCATCAAGCCTCTTTCAAGATCTGAAGCAGCGGATTCATGTTCTGTATTATCTGTAACCCAAGCTCTGAAATTGATCGCTGAACGTGGAATCTTTGAAAAGGACAGTTCTAAAAAGTTCTTCAATATTCCCTGTCTATATGGGTTTTCCTTCTTATCATAGCGGTACCGGAAATTCTCATAAGTTGTCTACAAAAAAGGAAAGAAACACCAGAGCCAATAAAATATGAGAATAATATACATTGTGGGTCTTAACAGTCAAGACATGTGTAATAGGGTCAAATTTGAGAATTAAATGTACAATGAACACCAGAAGCCACATACAAAAAAAAAAAAGAAGAAGCAGAACATGTGTACAAGACGAAATCCTCATATTTGAGGATCAAGTATAGAGGCATCCTACATATCTCCATAAATCTTCCTTGGAAAAAAGCAAGAAGTTTAATCCAGAATATATCTCTATTTCATGGACAATTAGGGTTCTATGATTTACGTCCCACCATATATGATATAACAGCAGCCATTAGAAGAAAAAAGACCCAAAACAGAAGGAGGAGCAAGAAGAATACCTGGTTGGTAGAGATCAAATAAAGATGGAAAACTGTAAGGCCGCCCACAAACCAGATGACTATGAAGCAATATACAATAATAATAACTGATAAAGCATCGTGTGCCATGTTGTGCCCAAACTTGCCCCTTTTCCGACCAATGTTAATCCAGGAAAACACAAATACATATAGACACAACATTGTTGTTGATGATATGAACAAAACGAAGAAGGGATAGTTTCGCTGCAACAGCATGAAGGGAACAAACAGTGTTAGATGCAGCTAGAAAAGGGGCAATGAGAAATAACAAACCGCAAACAGAAAAATGAAAGATACTGATTGGGCCATCTAGCCGTATCTAAGCTTACTTCTGATCACATGTTCAAGAATTGGTGATAAAAAATTCAAAATTATACTTCTAAATGAGTTCAAATTTTTTTGGGAGAAAGAGGCAAGAAAAGAAGAAGAAGAAGGTCGTGAAGATGAACAGATGGCTACTAAAAGAAGTTCTTTCTTATGTACAACAAAGTTATAAATGAAGGCAAAGAATTAACCATCATAACCTAACGTTACCTCTGTCCACTCAAAGGTACTAAAGCAATGAAACAAGCTCAATCAGTCCATATCCAAATAGAATTGAAACATAAACATTCTGCCAACATTCTAACGGCATTCATTTTTTGTTTTTTAAAAAAGGTCATGCTCCTAAATAGCATTAAATTTGAATTGCATGAGATTGAGGGTGGCTTTGGATAACTTACCGCTGCAATACACTGACCAACCCATGGGCAATGGTGATCAAACTTCTGTACACAGTTGTTGCAGATAGAGCAATGTGATGCCCGCGGTGGACGATACAGCAAGCAAGTATCACAGAACTTCACTTTTACTGTATGGCCATTGATCTTCACATCCTTCATTCGAGGTAATTTCACACTGTTGGAATTATAATTTAGCCACTCCATAGATGCTGAGTTTATGTCAAGTGCTTCATCTGCTTCAAGTATGCGTGAATTTCTGGGGATAATTCCTGGATCTCTACAACAAGTCAAGGACAAAAAAGTAAAATCCTGCATCATCCATTCAAATGTCAGATTCAAATATCAAGCGCAGTCAATGTACTAATTACTTATTGCCAAGAAAGCCTCATAGTTTTACCAACCAAAAATGTGAGAACCAATGCTCCAATCAGCACGGGACGACTAAAGTGAGGATCATCTTTAAAAGTTAAAAGCATTCTTATGCAGAACAACAGTGCAGGACCTCCAATCATGAATGTTGTTAGAAACAAAGACTTTGCATCCCGACCAAAGATTAATCGTCCCCCACATAGAAATTTCTGACATAATAATTAAGAGAAGCTTCATCAGAAACTGCCCATATAAATATCATGTCATATCACCCACATGCAAATCATCAACATCATCAATATAATATGAAATCTATAACAAATTGCACAGTTCAAATCTAGTTGCATTCTGAAACCTAATTTGTGCAATGAGGAGGAAACCAATTCAAATGAGAGAAAGAGAGCTAAAGAAAGGTGCGTACATTGTTTCCCTTCCAGACTTGGTAGAGCCTTCTGGGTTTAGGCTTGGAAGGTTCAACAGCCACGGCCAAAAGGTCGGAGGGAGAGTGGCTGTTAAGGCTACTCATAACGGCGGAAAAAATTCCCAGACGGCGGCCGGCCAGATGGTGGTGATTGCGCAATGATCTCAATTCTTCCGCAAAAACCCACACCACGTTGCGTTGTTGGTAATGGGCGGGTTTTCGTTTCCCGCCTCCGGGTCAAGCGAATGAAATGAGATCAATTGGCCATAGCTTTGGGAATTTTCTTTACATTCCTCTCATTCTTACAAATCTCAGCCACCCCCTCTGGTGATCTCTCATCTCCGTCTCTCTCTCCCTCCCTAAAGAAACCAGCACCAGTCCTAACGGCTTCCCATTTCCCACCGCTTTTTTAGCGGGCACGGCTATTTTAGAATGTAAGCATCGTCATCAATCAATCAACTCTTTCTAAAACCATATCAGAGATTCTTTTTACTGACTCTTTTCACCCCGATTCCCCCACGCTTTTGGTCGTTTTTCATATTAGCTGTTCATTATTATCTGCTTGATGTTGTCCGCTCTCCGTCAATGCCAACATCTTGGTCCTTTTCTGTCAGTCACCTTCTGTTTTGGATTTTCGTTCTGTTTTATTAAAGTGCAACTAATTTTTTAATATATTTTTATGTATTGATTTTTAAGATTTTGATAATTTTTCCATCGAAAAGCAGTCATTAGTATTTACTATTTAGTTAAAAAAACATTATTGCTAATAACGTAAATTCATAATGAAAAAAGAAAAAGTTTATTATTGATAATCAAGGAGCAAAAAAGTTAAAAGACAAACGTGATAAGAATTTTGTTAGAAAAAAATATCTGTTGCGTTTTTATTTTTAATTAGTCAATTATTCAACAAAGTTACGTTTTATTATTGTTTAAATAGAAATATTTTTCATTGTGCTTGTTTGCTTTTTATTGTTTTTCAATTCTTTTATTTACGGAATGTAGTTTTTTAGATGCTTACTTGTAAATACAACTAGATCTTATATTATTGCACGGCTCTTCTCCCGGAAAACTGGAAAAGGAAAACCTCAATGGAGAGAAGAAAGCATGCCGACAAGGAAAAGATACAGCGTTCCACATAATTTGTGTCTTAAGAGTTTGGATTTACAGCCACTGAGTAATATTAACGGACAGCCTCATCTATCTTGTTCTAATTCGCTGGTGTTGTCCAGAGGCAAAAACTGGTCTATGCATACGAGTATAAAACTCAAATGTTACATCTTCCTGTATGTCAAAGCTCCAGCTGATGAAGAACAAGACAACGGCTTGAGTCAGAGATTCTTCTTTCATCATCTTCTTTGATCTTCCTTCTTTCTGAAGCAATACTACCTCTTATCCTAGATGTAAGATTTATTTTGTATTAGGTCCCGCATTTACGACCTCCTTCGTGATCGTACAGTTATGATTTTGATCGTAATTATTCTATAGGTTTAAGAATGCCACCGGTTTAGTTTCAGTTGCAGTTTGCACCATTTTGTTATGGAAGGACAAGAAAAGGGAAAGTGTCAGTACTTAATAAGCAAGGAAGTCAATACAGAAACTAAAAGACAAGACCATTTTCCATGCTAAAAAAAGCTTCCATATCTGAAAATCAGTAGATAAATCAACAAAAATAATGTCCCTTGCATTTCACCGACCCGCATAAGCATTCCTTATTCTTGTGGCTCTCTGTGAGGGACTGAACTATCCCATAATCACAAGTTAACTCTGTCATAGGAGGGATGTGTCTGATTGCATGAAAAGCAACATGAAGATCATACTGCTCTGTATTTGTGCGTATAATGGGACGCCAGAACACATTTGGAGAGCAACTATGGTTAATGAAGCGACCAACATTTCCACTATTCCTCGCAGTTATATAGAGTGAATATGGAATCTTAGGTGCTTCAGTATCACCAGGAAAGATTTCCAGTTGCTGATAACTACGTGTAGAGTCAAAAATATAATCATCATCATCATCATGTTCACTACTACCAAGCTCTTCAACTCTAGCACTGTCTATGACTTCTCCTGCATACTCGCATATAAAAGTTCCTGCACGAATAGGATCCCAGGATCTTAGACCCCCACCCTTTATTCTTAGTCTTGAACACCTCCAAACGAATCTTCAAGCCACCTCGTGAAACTCGGTTTCGACAACTAGGAGGACACTGAAAATAACGACCACACTCATATATCACAGATTTCAGGTCCACGAGTACCCCATTTGCAGAATATGGCAAATAGCCTCCATTCTTTTGAATACAAGTACAGCTCAAATTACCAGGTAGGCATCCACCAATACAGTTACATCCAGTAGATGGTTCCACACGATGTATTATTGGTTTCAAATTCTTTAAAGTATGACAGCAAGTAAAACATGCAGAACCCTTCTCATCATCAACATCATTTACAAGACAAACAGGTAAATTTTCTTCCCCAGAAGTAAGATCAGGCAATATAAGGCCAGGTCTCAAAGTAGACTTGTCAGTCCATTGCTTAATTGATTTCCAAATCATGTATCCTGCAGGCTGCCCAGGAAGCCTCACTAATTTATATTTGAACACATAGAAACCTGATTTTCCTTTCTCCACCCAAGATTCCTGGATCTTGTAAAGACCATCATAGACATAAACCTTTGTTCTGGAACTTGTAGATTCCTTGAGACCCCTTGTGACCCTTACTTCATTACCTCGATGCAGGCTTTTTTCTAATGCAAGATGCCCCCTTTCAAGCTTCTGATCACACTGTTCTTTCCTTTGGCAAGACCCACCTTGGCCACTGTAAATAAGTACATCCCCTTCAGCATCAACGTTATCTTTTTATCCTCCAGATGAAATAGTACTGATAGCTAGTGGTTCTTCCTCTTGACTAACTTTGACACCTAGGTAATCAATTCCAGACATGGATGGAGCATGCAATCCCACCACACACAATTCCATTCTGAAATAGAAAATATCTCCAACTTCAACACCAGGGACAGTTCCAATGCGTTTCTGTTTATTAGTCCGAACTCCGAAGCCCTTTGCTCAACATAACAGTTCCTGCTCTTAAATCAGATCGCTTCACGACTAGTACATCCCCTTCTTTTGCCTCTTCAATTTGTGGTATCTTTCTTCTCAGTACTTCATATATCATAAGTGTATATGCAACTAAGTCCTTATTTCCACTGTTAGGTTCATTTAGTGTATCCAAAGGATTGATGGATTTGAGAATATCATCAACCAGTTTATCTTCATTGACATCAGCTGATGCAGAACCACCATCCTGCTTTCCCTTCTGTTTCTTCTTCTGGGACTTGCTTTCTTCTCTTTCACCTCCCTGCATCTCAGAGACTATTTGATTTCCCTTGTATTCATTTGTGGAAGATGGTGTTCTAAATGAACCGGTTGGAACTTCTCTCAATATCTGGTTTTGTGGGTTTTGATGAGAGAGCCTCTGTGAGTCCAGCGAGGTGAAGAATGGACGGAAAGGAGGCATGACAAGTGGAGAAATAGAAACTAAAGGAGGGACACCATGGAATGTTGAAGATGAAGAAAGGTTCGGTGGTCAAGGGAATACAGGAACAAGAGCTCGCAATGGCTTTTCATTCAAAACCATGAACTTCTCAACTGATGAGCTAGGTGCTGGAGGAATCGAGTCTTGATGCAATCGCATGTTTCTGTTTTGAAGCAGTATAAATACTCTCTTCTATAAGTTTAATAATTAATATTCATACATCTCTGGCCACAAAAAACGCATGCAAGAAAACCTGTTTGGTTCAAAGGGTGGGGATAGAAGGGGAGAGGCTCATCTTCCATTCTCTTTAAAACCCCTCAATTTAGGGCGAATAAAAATAAAGGGATGGAAGGGATTTGAAACCCCTCTTTTAGAGTTTCTTCCCTTCAATTTTTCATATCAAATAAAGGGAGGGGCTCATTTTTTATCTCTCTCATCCCCTTCCCTCCAACCAAATAGGCTCGGGTGTGTTTGGTTTGAGGGGAGCGGAGAGATGATAAATTATAATTTTGGATGGAAGAAATCCAAAATTTACCCTATCATTTTTTTTAAATTTTGGATTCCTGCCCAAAATTTACCTTTTCATTCCTTTTAAATTTTGAATTCCCGCCCAAAATTTAAATACCTTCAACCCAAAAAGGTAATTTAACCCCCTCCCTCCCTTCCCCTCAAACCACACACACTGTAAGGGTGTGTTTGGTTTGAGAGGAGGGAGAGGAGCGGATGGTTGATAAATTACAATTTTGGACAAGAAAAACCCAAAATTTACCCTCTCTTTAAATTTTAGGTTCCCGCTCAAAATTTACCCTCACATTCCTTTTAAATTTTGGGTTCCAGCCCAAAATTTAAATACCTTCAATCTCAAAAAGGTAATTTAACTCCCTCCCCTCCCCTCCCCTCTAAGAGTGTTTGGTTTGAGGGGAGGGGGTAAGTTATAATTTTATACTTATAAAACCCAAAATTTACCATCTCATTCTTTTAAATTTTGGGTCATGCCCAAAATTTATCCTCTTATATCTTTTAAATTATTGATTCCCGCCCAAAATTTAAATACCTTCAACCTAAAAAGATAATTTACCCCATTCCCTACCTTCAGACCAAACACACCCTAAAGAGTGCTAAAACCCCGGGGGTATTACCAGAATGTATGGCAAAAATTAAATCCAAAAGGTACAAGCAAAACAATTGGAATGGATGCATGCCCAAGATAGTGTATCTTTGGAACAGTAATAGGGAACATGCTTTTTTCTTATTTGATTTTTTATAATCTTATTTTTGATAAAAGTCAGACTGTGTAATGTGATTTATATTTGGATTGGGGATTGTATAAATAACTTTTGTAAAAGTAAAACTTATTTGAATTGGTTTAAGCATATGTGACTTTTGTGATAATGGTAAGAGAGAATGAGTGGAAAAATATTTAAAAATTACTTTAAAATATTAGGTGCTACTTGAAAAATATTTTAGAGTAGATAAAAATCAATAAATCAGTATTATAAGTTTTGGATGCTCTTTATTACTAAAAAAAATACATTAAAGGTAAAATTGTAGCCAGTTTCATAAGATTGGATAAGGGTTTAAAGCACAAAAAAATATTTTAAAGTAATTTTTGGAGCTGAAAAAGTACATTAAGGATAAAATTACAATCAATCTGATAGTACATTGGGTATAACTGAAAAAATATTTTAAAAGGTTAAAAGCACTAAAAAAATATTTTAAAATAATTTTTGGAATTAAAAAAATACATTAAGGATAAAATTATAATTAATCTGATAACACATTAAATACAACTGAAAAAATAGTTTAACACAAATCCCACGAATCAATAGCAAAAAGCAGCTCCTGTGAAGCTGTTGTTAATAGCACGAATTTGACAAAAGCACGAATTGCCTTTTAATCCAACCAAACACAAAAAAAATCACCCTCCCGCAATCGTACGAATTGCCTTATATAATATTCAGGCGATTTCACCCACAAACGCGTCATCCAAACACTCACTAACAGGTGAGACGAAAACCCGAGAGAATGGAAAATAGATCAATATATATTAAAGTACTCTTCCACAAAGCCATTTCACGGCTCGGCGTATCCTCTGGCTTCTGAGACAAATTACTGTTCACAAGCTGATCCTACTATTCAGCTGGCTTCGTGCCAGCCGTTCGTGTGTGACAGTGACACTTCGCTAAGCCGGCATCTTGCATCCCGTATCCAAAACGCGCTCAGATTTTTTAAGTTATCGGATATCATATTCAAGTTTGAAGTTTCATATTTCCCGCCTTTGAACACCTGCCTTCTCTTTATTATAATGCCAGAAGGTCACAGCCACAAACAGAATGCCGAATTCTCTCTCACTTTCTTCCTACCCACCCACTTCGCTGAACACTAATGTTGGTATCTCTGCTTTGTGCCTTCCTCTGTAGTTCTTTATCAATTCCTTCAGCCTCAACGACTTCGTTCAACATTAACGTGGGTCTCTCTGCTTTTTGCCTTCCTCTGCACTTCTTTCTCACTTTCTTCCTACTCAACCACTCCGTTCAACACTCATGTGGGTGTCTCTGCTTTGTCCCTTCATCTGCAATTCGTCCAAACTGTTCTCCACTGAACGAATCATTTTGCGTTTTTCGTTGTACGCAGTCCCTTCTTGAATATGGTATATTTAGCCACATGGACATGTAAACTTCCTCCTACAGACAATGACATGCATGTTTTGCTATTTTACCAAGATAATGGGATCAGATTATGGTTCCCTTTCATTTGCTTTTTGGCCTATTGGAGTTCATTTGAAGGTGGGTTTTGTGGTCATAGCTAACTGGTCATTCATTTCTTAAGAGCTAAATGAAACCAAAGGATCATGATCTGCATAATATCATTTACCTTCCACGTGTAATTAATGTTGTAACTACTGTGTTCTGATATGACCATTATCCATGAGACAATTCATTTACCCACATAATATGCTGGCCCATGAAATGAATTAACCAAATCTTAATGCCACGATTTGGGTTCCTAAATCGTTATACCTTCAACCACCATCCAACTTTTTTCCGTTGTGATCATTTCTTTCAATTCCGCATTGATACAATGATTGTTTGTTCAGGTTCGTTCTCTTCCAAACAGGTTTGCTAAGGGGGAAGGTGATACCTTCAACCACCGGCCGATTCTTTCTGATTATGTTTATTTCTTTCAAGTCTGCGGCCCAGTCGCAGGCCCAACACTGTGTTCATGGTTTGTTCCGCCTAATGAAAGTGGGATTTTGCCCCCAGTTTATTATTGGTTAATTTATATGGCCTTTGCCCCCCATTCTACTGTCCAGCAAAATCGGTGCCCTGTTTAACAATATGCCTAATGGAAGACCTTGAAGGAAAGTTCTTATTTTATATTGCAGCTTTTAAGAACAGTAAACCAGACTAACAACAAACACTTGGTCTTGACAATCTGTAAGAACCCAAACCCGCCACTCACGAAGCATAAGTCTAATCCTAATTCACTAGCAGGAATTACTAATCCAATCAAAACACTGAACAGTTCATAAAAAGCACGTGTGCGGAGGTCCCAGCAACAACACAATTACTCACTCACGAAGCCTAAGTCTGACCCTAATTCACTTGCCGTCGGCAGCCGTCCATCATCGTCCCCCTCTTCAATGTTCTCCGTATTTTCCCTTTCAATATTGGTCAAGTTCGGGAGAAGCCTACGCACTGGTGCGGCGTCAATTGCCACCCCTTCATTCAAACTACTCCTGTGTGTCGGCGTCACCTTCAAGAACGTGAAGGTGGTGAAGTCTTCAATTACCAAGGGTTGATACCCAACCTCAGGAACAACCACTCGCAGATGTTCAGACCGTGCCTTAATGACATTCATGTACTGCCTTCAACTCACTGGTATTTGCATGCCATCCCAGTCATGGTTATAGAATCCTTCGTCCTTCAGGAGGCTGTATATGCATTTGAATAAAAAATACTGTCGTCCATGCCATTGGTGAGATCTGACATAGACGGGCCTCTTCTCATAAGTCTCTAGCCTGGACTCCAAATGTGTCATCACAACTTCCACCTCCATCAAGCCATCCAACTCAGGTGAATACATTAACATTGTCCTTAGCTCAGCAATCACCTCAGTCTCCTCAATTAGGTCGAATGGTCCGCATCTTAGTCTAACATACCGAACGCTCATTTCTTTCCATCTTTGGAGGACAACAGCAATTTCAGAATGCAACCTGTCGTGGCAACGAGCCATTTGTGTGCTCATGTGCTATGAACGATTAGGTTCGACACAAAAAAACCTGCCACATTAACCCCATATAAATAACAACTCCTTCAGTTACTGTAACTAGAACCTCCAAGCCCAAGGAACTAATTCAGTTGGCATATTCGTTCGGCTCACATCACAACATCATCCAACTGTCATTTGTGTAGTCATCCTAAGTGGACTAATACTATTGTGTTGTCACTGCTCAATTCTATTTACCTGGCTTCTCTATGCCATTTCCATTAAGAAATCATAAATGAAGGACCTCATCATGTAGGAAGAGTCTAATTACACATCTCTCAACGCTTTCGGAATTCGCATCCTTCACATGCTAACACTAATTTGTCCTCTGTCAACGCTTTGCTTTTTCTGTTTCACGTTTGTTTTTTTCCAAATATTGTGAAACAATGCTGAACTGTTATTCATTGTATGTCACATACTGTATTGTGCATCGTTCAACTTTTTTCCAATGACACATGTTTTTTTCACTGCCCCATGCTATTTTACTTCTCCCGTTTGTCATACCATTTAATTCTAAAGCCACTTTTGACTTGCTGCCTCCTGCTTCTTGAAACATTATAGCGTCAGCCTTAGCTTCTGTATGCCTATCAAGCCATTTTTTCCCGTTCATACACTTCTTCCGCTACCGAGCCCATTGACCGAAGCCGTATATGCCTATGTGCTTACCAGTGGTAATTTGCTCTCCTCCTATAGTAGGATTACTTCTGTCGTTTGTGTCCTATATTCAATTCAATTCAAATACTTATGTACATATCAGTCAGACAGAAAAATGGCTTCCTTTTCGTTCATCTATGTGCGTGATCCCACCGGACCAAACTCCTTCCTCCTCACCCCATTCCTTTTCGTTCAGGTTGTTATGTACAGGGATGGTGGTACACAAAAATACTCTCTTTTTCGTCCAGTTATTCGTTTGGGGTCATCTGACCCAGAACCTCCCTCCTCCCCTTATTCAATTTATGTTGTCCGGACGCAACCTCTTACCGCTATCTTTTTAAAATACCTTTTTCTCTGCACTTCGATATCCTTAACTATCAGGTTTCGTCCTCTTTCATTCAACACTATGCTAACCGTTGCCGTTTGTTTGTCGTGTTCAATTCAAAGATTTTATGTACACCTCAGCCATACAAAAATACACCTTCCTTTCACTTTGACTTTTCCTGCAGATATTGTTGACTTCTGCGATAAAACCTCCCACAACGTCACTATCACTTATGCTGTCCTTGTCTTTGTAGCATGCCATTCTTGACTAAATCCTCTGCCACTCAATGCCTTTTTTTTTGTTACTCCGATTAGCTTCCATATTCCTTCTTCCCCACTTCGTCATGGGCTCCTACTTTCGGCTTCTTTCCATTTCAATCATACTGTTCTGCACATCCGTTCCTGCTACCTATATTGTGCAGGGTTCATAACAATACACAAGCATACAGCCCTCTGAATCGTACCCCCTTTCCTGACCTCACATCCCTCTCTCAATAGTAGAATCACCCTCTGCGATGCACTGCCTTCATCCCGACTGGTCAATCGTCCAGGAAAAAAAGTTTGAATTCCCCCCTTCCCCGCCTATTTCTTGCACCTCACCTCCCCTTTCTTTGTTTCATACACTCCTACTTTTGCTACACTTCCCCGATCCACATCCTTCCTTACTTTAGGGCATTCATCTCAGTCATCGTCCCCCCAATGGCTGCCTCTGCGATCAAGGACTTGCATGATGGCTCCGACATGTGGACCATTGTTGTGAGAGTTTTGCGGAAATGGAACGTCAACCAGAAATCTTCACCTTCTGAGATTTTCTGTGTTTCCTTGCTTCTGGTGGATGCTGAGGTTCCATTTACCTGCCTAATTTTTCCCACTCTTTCATTCATTTTTTCACTTTTGCATCCTAACTCTGTTCACGTTTTTTCCCAAGGGTACTAAGATCCAAGCCAGTGTTCTCAACAAATCACTACACAAAACATTCTGTCACGACATAAAGGAAGGAAAAACTTATGAACTTGCAAACTTCATTGTTTCTCCCAATACGTATAAGTACAGACCGACCACTCATCCTTTCAAGCTGACTCTCACGGCATATACATCTATCTCAGAAGTGGAAGCTCCAATACCAACGTACTCCTACTCTTTCATTACCATCTCTGACATCCTAGGCCTTGCTGCAAACGACCAACTTGACTATCTGTTCGGTATATCCAACTATTACCTCATACTAATAGACTTTCGTTTTTCCATTACTAACCTATACTAACATGTGCTAAACACCATCACGTCTTCCATGCTCTACAACATTTAAAACCACTATCCTTTCAGACGTCATTGCATTCGTTAGCGACATTGGTGACTTGGAGGAAGATCAAAAGGACCACGAAACCAAATATAGGATGCGAATGGTTCTACGGGATATACAGTAAGCCACGGCCACTATTTTCATCCTCACCCTGTCTTCTTTAATTACATGACCAGTACTTCTCATCTAAACATTAATATTTGCAGGGGGAATGATATTGAATGTGTTCTGTGGGATACATGTGCATCAGATGCATACCTTGCATAGTTGCAAAACAATGACACACCAGTTGTAGCCCTTCTAAATCTCGCTAGACTTGGTTCTACTGACAGTAGTAACTATATTCTCTACACCCCATTTGACATGCAATAGTTATTGTGTCGTGTACTTCCTTCTTCAGAAATCTGTTTTATACGTTGTTAAAAATTATTCTGTAGATAGGCGCCAACTTTGCAGTTCATTCAATGCTACTAGAGTCTTATTTAATCCTCCAATAAAAGAGGTCCAGGACTTGATTGCAAGGTGAAACACAACACCCCTGACACATGTCTGCTATTGGTTTCCCTTTAACTATATTGGATATTATACTCATTCCACTTATACTTAATTCGTTATTCTACCTTGCTTTCATTCTCTTATTTGTAGTGCAAATGACCTTCCCACTCCAATCACAACCACCTTCAGTCAGCCTATCCCATCACAAATGAGTCAACTTTCTGGCCGAGGAACGTTGCACAACCAGAGCAAAATAACTATTTCTCAGATCCCAGAACAAACAATCGTGTGTTGCATTAATTCATATTCCTTTGCCCAACTATTCATTATATGTCATCTACTAACACTTTCTTTCCAGGGAAGCGTGTTTGTTATCAGCTGTCAAGTTCAGAAGTTTGAGACTAAACATGGTTGGATTTATGATGGGTGTTCCAAATGTTCATCAAAACCAAAACACACAGTGGAGAATGATCCTAACAGTCCTCTGCTATGTCCCGGTTGTAAAAGAACACCCGACTCAACTGAGCCAAAGTACCCCTGATTAATTCATATAATGCTGTAGTATCCACTTTCCCTAGACGTCATTATTAGAGATCCCTTAAACTAACCGTGGCTTCATTAAATGTTGTAGGATGAAACTACACTACATTGTCAAAGATGACTCAGGCTCCTACTCAGTGCTTTTCTGGGATAAACTTGCTGTGCAACTACTGAACAAGACTGCCTTACAGTTGAAGCTAGAGCTGCGTGAGGTGAAGCCAAGTCCTACAATACTATTATATCTTCACTATTAGCATGTTTTATTAACTTGCTACTTTGTAGAAGGACAATAAAACAATTTTTCCAAGGGTTTTGGAAGATCCAGTTGGTAAGAAGCTATTAATTAAGCTCAAAATGAATAAGTTCACAAAGGATTACCCTGGATCCAGCTTAAGTGTCATTGAGTTCTCAGTTTGTGAAGACCTCATTGACAAGTTCGATGCAGTTACTGCTGAGGTTACCTTTTCTATACTCATGCCATTCCACTGTTACACTTTTTGACAAGTCAAGCTAGCACATGTAAATTACGTCCACCTTATTTATTTATTCCAAATTTTTTCTTAACTTCCTTCATGCAAAAAATAGCAGGAAGGGGAAAAAACGATCACTGCCGAAGCTCCAAAAGAGGGGCCAATTGGGGATGATTTATGTGCTGAGGCTCCACAGGTTCCCTACACATCTGATGACCAAGATACGGCTGTTATTGACCTCTCGAAGCATTTAACACAACCAGCTTTAAGAGGGAAAAGGAAGACAAGTATCAAGCGGAGTGGTACCAAAGCTGAATCGTCATCTGTGATCCAGCCATTATCCAACACAAGTGCTGATGAAAGGATCCTCAAGGCTATTAAGCATGAGAAGTGAGCAGCTACCATCATCTGCGTAGAGTATTTACCGGTGTCAATGTACCTTTGGATTAGACTTTACTTTCACGCAAAGTTGTTTACATCAGTTCAGTTTGTTTCCATCTCTAGGTTATCGTCCTTCTCTCTCTATGTTCAACAACATGAACCAGTCATGTTCCAACGTTGAACTTGCACTTCATTTCCATGTACCCATGTGTTTTATCAATGTTCAAGTTTCTTCATTCCACATGTCTTGATGTCACACATTATCCACAACATTCAATTGGTTGGTATTGTTGCTATTCCTGCCCACTAAAATAATCCCAGTGCCTACGGTTTAGCATTTTTAACGTTCACTTTCACCAATAAGTTAAAACTTAAAATGAGTAGTCCATGGGTTCAAATCATTACTTCTCAAATTTAAAATTAAAACGATGAAGTTTTCAATTTTATTTATGGTCTCCAGAATAACATAACATTATCACTTTAACATAAAAAATTATAACATATCATTACAAGATAAAAAAAATTGTCGTTCCCAGGTTCCGCCCGTGCTAAGTTGCTCCTCATACACTATTCCAATCAACATCCAGATTTATTAAACCACAAAGATACTTCTGCCGCTATAAATTCATATATAAATCACACTTAAATTATTACTTCTATCCTAACTATTTAACCTAAAAAGTTAAATCTACCACTACCAATCCAAGTAAAAATCACAAGTAGCATATTACTTTCACCATATATTATGTTTGTGAAACACAATAATGCAGAAAAGTCAATTGCACTCTTCGTTTAAACTAAATGACCGAATGGAGGGGAGAAATCAGATTCAAACATCAGCATTTAGGCGACGGAGTGCTCCATTAGAACAACCAATCTTACCAGGTGTTGATGAATGTGAAGATATAGTTGGTATAAAAGACTCTAACAACTTAAATAAGCATGAGATTTAAAAATCATTTACAAACGTTCAGAGAGCACCTTGCCATTTCTAAAAGCAAAAATAATTATGATACACGTATGAGGGAATAACGTTCACGTCCGTACAAAACGATACACATTAAAAGCAATATTAGCAATTAATATTCGGTCAACACTTTGACATGGGACCCAATGAATTACATAGTAGGTCACCTAGATGCCTAAAACAAACTTCTTTGTCCATGACCTGTCGTTATCTACATATCCAAGTGCAGGTTATAGCATGTTCACAATTAATGTCTCTTTTGTCTGATTGTGTGGCTTCTGTTGCATTGCATCATATGTCCAGCATGAGCTTTGTCTACTATGGCCTTCTGACAGTTGTTTGTCAACAGATGCAAGGTTCTCCATCTGCCAAGTTAACTAAGTGGGCGGCCATGAAGTAGCATTCCTGATTATGCAACAGGAATGTCGCCAGCATCAAGGTTTCATGTTCATCCATGCTATGTGACCTGGAGAGAAGAAGAATAAATGCCTAACAAATAGAATGTTCCCAGGTATTATGAGTGGAGGTTTGATTTGTTCAATAAATTATTTAAAGCGCCAACAAATTGCAGATCCGGTCGTTCATTCCCTAACAAGTGTCATCAATCATCATAGAGGTTCTTCCTTGCATGCTGCAGGTAATGTGAGCATGCCTGCTTCGAATGATGGAACACCCCCTCCTGAAAGTGCTACAAACACACAACAAGGCTCTATCTTAAGTGGTCACCCTTCATATAATGGAGGCAACAAAAAACGGACAAGGCAAATGAGGACAACTGTTCTACAGGACATTACCAATCTGCAATCTAATCTGTCCAGTCGATTTGAAGGTGAGAGAGTCACGGCTTTTCAGTCTTACACGTGTATTAGCAATAACCACCTTAATCATGCATCATTTCTTATTTATAATGCTGAATACTCTGTATAAACATTGGATCAGATAGCACCACCGACCCTTTACATCATGTTTTCCAACGTAAAAGTGCAAGATGCAGAGGCCTTGAAGAAATCACTGAAATGACAGCTCCAACTAAGAAGAGACATCCAACTGTGAAGGTTGGTCAAAGTGTGCCGACCTCAAATGATGCTGCACGGTATTCAAACATTGCTGAGCTTCCAGGTTAGTTTCTACGAGTTCAATGTTTTACACTAACTTATTATTAAGATGTCTCTTATTTATATAATCTTACATGATTAGGTGTTCACCTAAATTACTGCAGTCTCCCTATTCTGTACCCTTCCTTTTGCTTATACGTTATTTGTTTCCCACCCCTTGCACTATTCTTAATTTCAATGTTCAGACTAGAATCCTGGTGTTAACATTTGATATCTTCCTTCCATTTGTTAATCATGTAAGGGTCCCACAACTTTTATGGTTTGGTATCCGCTTATATATTTTAGCCAGTCCAAGTTCTTCAAACATCTAACAAAAGTCTTCAAGACCATTAGACAAGACCTTATACATGTAAATTAATTACAGATGTTCCTCAAACGGAGTATTACCAAAACGTTGAGTTCAACTTTGATTTGGAAGAGGATGAGCTTAACCTTTCAGGCGATTCTGAACCAGAAACTTTTCAAGGTAAGAACATGCATTATTGCCATGTTGGTGGGCAATTACTTACATCTGCTGACCTTGGATGCATCATATGAAACAGAGGACAACCAACACATTGGCACTGAGAATCCCAATCAACATACCATTGAAGATTTGCGTTATCAAGGTACGAAAATAAACAATTCGGAAAAATTTCAGATATTGTTTTTCCAATATATCAACGGCCTTATTTGTCATAGTGAAGTATACTCATTTTATTGAAATGCATACAGATGAAGGGGATCCTACGTACCTATGTAAATTCTGTCAAGCGAACCTTTGGTTCAATGAAAGAGTGAAGAAAGATAGAAATCAACGAAGTGTCGACTTATTTTCCATCTGCTGCTTGAAAGGCAAGGTTGTCTTACCTAATATGAAAATGCCTCCTCCCTTATTCCAGGATTTGTTCTTCAATAAGATAGGGGCTGAGTCAAAGAATTTCCATTCAAACATAAGGCAGTACAACAACATGTTTTCTTTCACATCAATGGGTGGGAGAATAGACCATTCAATCAACTCTGGGGGGGCCATACACTTATGTCTTATCAGGTGTAAATTATCATACTATTGGCACATTAATTCCACCAGAAGGTGCAAGACCAGTCTACTCCCAACTATACATTCATGACACTGGAAATGAAGTGTCCAACAGAATTGCTGCAGTAAGGTAACTCTCATACATTGCAATCCATTATTGTTTCTACAATATCGTCATCTAACAATCAATTCATTCCATTGAACAGTGTGCATCAAAAATCTCTTAACGTTGACCCTAATATTGTTCAGAAGGTTAAGGACCAGTTGGATGAGATAAATCCTTTTGTGAAACAATTTCGAGTAGCAGGTGAAATCCTGTTAAATGCAAATCATGGGTCATTGAAGATGTGCTTGCTTGGAAGCAGGCAGCATGATGGCCGAACTTACAATTTGCCAACAGCTACAGAAGTTGCTGCATTAATTGTTGGAGACTTAGACATGAATTTTAATGTGAGGGATATAATCTTGGAGACCAAAGAAGGCACCCTACAACGAATAAATGAACTACATGCCTCTTATTTGCCTCTACAATATCCAATTCTCTTCCCTTACGGAGAAGATGGATACAGAGATGATGTCCAACATAGAGAGGAGACATTAATCGTAACTAAGACAAGGAAAAGAGTGAGTATCCGTGAATTCTTAAGTTACAGATTGATGTTCCGAGAACATGAGATATGCACACTCCACCATGCTTCTCGGTTGCTCCAACAATTTATTGTTGATGGATATACAATGATTGAATCACAGAGATTATTGTGGGTTAGGACTCATCAGAAGGAGTTAAGGGCTGATTTGTACCAAGGATTATCTGATGCAGTGATCAGTGGAGAGACAAATGCTTCTGCTACAGGAAAAAGAATTGTCCTCCCTTCGTCATTTACAGGAGGAGCAAGGTATATGATTCAAAACTATCAAGATGCAATGGCAATTTGCAGAACGGTTGGCTACCCTGATTTGTTCATAACATTTACCTGCAATCCAGCATGGCCTGAAGTGACCAGATTTTGTGAGAAGCATCATTTAAATCCTTCCGATTGTCCAACAGCATTGTCCAGGATTTTTCATATGAAGTTGCGAGCATTGCTTAAGATATTGAAGACACAAAAGATATTTGGAACCATACGTGCAGGTAATTCATATAAACTTTGCTAAATTCTTGACATTTATTCCTAAACTGTTATTAATGTCACATTTAATAATACCCACTGCTCAACACTTTTCCTCATACTTTTCACAGAGGTGTACACGATTGAGTTCCAAAAGAGAGGGCTTCCTCACGCACATATACTTTTATTCTTGGATCCGAAAGATAAATACACAGATGCAGAAGCTATTGACAGGGTTATCTCAGCAGAAATACCAGATAAAGCGACATCACCCTTGCTTCATGAGTTGGTCAAGAAATTCATGATTCATGGGCCATGTGGAATTAGTAGGCATAATGCTCCTTGCATGAAAGATAAAAAATGTAGCAAGTACTTTCCGAAGAAGTTCAACAACAACACAACAATTGATGAAGATGGTTACCCTACATACAGACGCAGAGATGACGGAAGGTCAGTTGAGTTAAAGGGGGTTCCGTTGGATAATCGTTTTGTTGTACCTTACAATCCACAGCTACTACACATGTTTCAAGCACATATTAATGTTGAGAAGTGCAACCATTCAACTACTATCAAATACTTATTTAAGTATATTAGCAAAGGGAATGATAGAGTTGTCCTAGGGATATTTGACAGCAGCAGCCACAGATCAAAAAATGGTGTGATTGATGAGATTCAACAATATTATAACTGTCGTTACATTTCAGCATGTGAAGCTTCTTGGAGAATTTTCGGCTTTCCTATCCATCACAGGTATCCTGCTGTTGAGAGGCTAAGTTTTCACCTTCCAAATAGGCAATTTGTCATATACTCCAGTACAGACGATGTCGCCGAATTGCTTGGAAAACCTCGAGTCTGTGAATCACAATTCTTATCATGGATGAAGTTAAATGCAGTAGACACTTTTGCAAGAACACTAACCTACTCAGAGTTCCCAAATTATTATGTGTACCAGAAAGACAAGCGTGAATGGAAGAGAAGGAAAAGAGGAGGTTCTGTGGGTAGAATGGCACATGTCTCACCGTCAGCTGGAGAGTTGTATTACTTACGAGTTTTACTAACACAGGTGCGAGGACCATCATCTTATGAAGAAATTAGAACTGTTGATGGTGTCTGCCATAGTACCTTCAAAGAGGCATGCTTTGCACGAGGGCTTTTGGATGATGACAAAGAGTACATTTCCGCAATTAAGGAAGCTTCATTTTGGGCAACAGGTCCAGCCTTGCGGAAGTTATTCGTATCAATGTTGCTATGTGGTTCCATTCAACGACCTCATTATGTCTGGACAGAAGTTTCTACATTACTTTCCGAAGATCTACTACACATCAACCGAAATGATTTAAGTCTTTCAGGTGCGCTTACTTCATTATATCAATTTGCCTCCATACATTTCAACTTTCTGCCAACAAATAATGACGCCATTACATTTTTTTTCCCTTATCATTTTGTAAAGGTGTTCAAATACCGATGTTGGCTAAAGAGGACGCTGCTCTCAACGAAATCGATGCCCTTCTCAAACAAAATGGGAAAAGTTTGCACGATTTCACTGGACTACCATTACCGAATGCAATGCCATCGCTTGATGTGTCAAATCACATGATACTACAAGAGTTAAGTTATGATCGTGATGCTCTGCATCTACGTGCTACACAACTTTTACATGATCTAAACCAGGACCAAAGGAATGTGTTTGACAATGTCATGGATGCATTGCAATTGGATCTCGGTGGTTTCTTCTTTGTTTATGGTTATGGAGGAACTGGCAAAACCTTCTTGTGGAATGCTTTAGCCTCAGCGTTGCGATCCAAGGGAGAAATAGTTCTGACAGTTGCATCGAGCGGTATTGCTGCAACATTATTGCCCTCCGGAAGGACAGCTCATTCTAGGTTTGCAATCCCTATACAAATTACTGAATCCTTTACATGTTCAATTTGGCAAAATTCACCATTAGCAAACCTCATAAAACAAACCAAATTGATTATCTGGGATGAGGCACCTATGGTGCAACGGTATTGCATTGAAGCATTTGATAGAAGTTTGAGGGATATAATGCAGTGTTGTGCACCTTTTGGAGGCAAATGTATTATAATGGGTGGTGATTTCAGGCAAATACTTCCGGTTATTCCAAAGGGAACTAGAGCAGCTATAGTCAATGCTTGCATAAGTTCATCCCACTTATGGCATCATTGCACAGTTTTCCGTCTGACTCGAAACATTAGGCTTAACTCTTCCAATGACCCCATTGTCAACAAGAGAATCGAATGGTTTTCGAAGTGGTTGTTAGATGTTGGAGATGGGAACTTAAGAGAACCTATTGATGGGGTTGCTAATATTGAAATACCCAAAGATGTTTTGATACCATACTCAAATGATGCAATTAATGCCATTGTGCATGCAACGTATCCGAACCTACTGGGCAATCTTACAGCGAATGAATACTTTAATGATAGGGCTATCCTCGCACCAACCATTGAGATGGTTGGGAAAATCAACGAGCATATGTGTTCCATGCTTCCTGGTGCCGAATATGAATTCCTTAGTTGTGACAGTGTGTGCAAGTCAACAAACGATCCAGACAGCTTTGACAACCTGTACACTACTGAATTTTTGAACACAATCAATTCCTCCGGTTTGCCACCACATAGGCTTATTCTCAAAGTTGGTGCCCCCATTATGTTACTTAGGAACATAGACCAAGCATCTGGATTGTGCAACGGAACACGTCTCAGAGTTTCTATGATAGGGAAGAAAGTCATTGAAGCTATCACGTTGAATGGATCAAAGCCAAATGAAAAAGTCCTCATCCATAGAATGGACATGAACCCTTCTGAATCTCGATAGCCATTTCGCATGTAGAGGAGGCAATTCCCAATTACACTCTCATTTGCCATGACAATTAACAAAAGTCAAGGGCAGTCATTACGTCATGTAGGATTATATCTTTCAAAGCCCGTCTTCACACATGGACAACTTTACGTTGCGTTGTCCAGAGTAAGGAGCATGGAAGGTTTGAAGATTGTGTTGGAAGAACAACCGACTGGAGGCAAAGCAACAACCAAGAACGTGGTTTACAAGGAGGTTTTCTGGAATGTAGATATACTCACTTAGGAAATTCTTTATGTAACATTTCATTCAGCCTATTAAGCAAACATTATTTCTTAATGTAGATGATGGACATCATTGTATCCTTTACATTTCCAAGTGACGTTCAATTAATTGTTTGCTGTTTAGATGACCAACATTAATTTTTCATATCTCCTTATTGGAGTGAACACAATGATTCTCTAACAACTGAATAGATTTGAATTTCATGATTGGAAAGCGAGTGTTGGCTTAATTGTCTTCTACAGTTGTCTTGAGTAAGAAAGAGCACCCGTGCAACGCACGGGTAGGACCTGCTCGTTGAAATTAGAAAGAGTACGTAAACTTCTATCTTTAAAATTTGAAAGAGAGACGAAGGTGCTTTTACAGATCTGAGGGTATAATGTGTGGTGTGAAACCAGATGGGGGCATGAATTTTGTAAGATTTAGTGAAAGAGTAAAATGAGAAGGACATAGCCAAAGAGTAATCAAGCATGCCTGAAATGGATTTGGTGGATTAAATCCGATGTTTGTTCCAAGTTTCAACTCCTACGTTGAAGTTTATTTACGTGTCATCCCCAAAATGAAAGCCATCTATGTTCCTGTACGTAGAGAACTAGAGATTTGGGGAAGTAAGCGGCGTGTGTTACCCGGATCAAGTGAAATTTGAGGAGGAAAAAAAAAGAAGTGATGTCATTTTTATTAATGATCAATTATTGGTGTATCAAAAAAAAATTAATGATCAATTATCGATTTATGCATATTAGAAGATCAGAAAAATTAGAATAAAGGACCTAGAAGAAAAGATATTTATTGAGAAGGACCATAAAAATTGTAATTACTTAGAAGGACCAAACATCATAATATAAATTTAAAATCATTAAATTGTCCCTAATCAAACCTCCGACATAATATTTTGCATTCATAATTAAAAAATAACTAAAATTAAAAGTTAAACCGCACACCATTCTCATGTAATATCATTATATTCTTTTTTTAAATTTTTAGTTTTCACCAAGTTTCAACTCATGTAATAAAAAAAATATTTTTTAGATTAACTATGGTTCAAACTCATATTTTTTTAATTTTTATTTTTGAGAAAGTTATATATTCATACAATCAATAGATCATCTAGTTAAAGAATATATTATCAAGTTGCCGGATTTTTATTATCAAGTATCAACATTGAAATCAATTAAGAACTTTTTATAAAAATAAAAACTAAATCCATTTCATTTTTTTCAGAATATAATAGATTATTTAGATATTTTAATTTTATTAACATTAAATGAGTTTTTTAACCCACATAAATTTATTCTAAAATAAAAATAAACCATAAAAACTTTTTTGGTCTAACATATATAATAAATTATAAAAAACTTTGTGTTTTATTAAAATCATATAATTATATTTTTAATTAAAAATTTTATTGATTTTAACAAATTATACTTTGACAAAATTGAAGAATGTGTGATTTTTTTCCATAGATATTTATGCAAGTTGTGAAAAATGAAACTTGAGAAAACTTTTATTTAATTTAGTGAAATTTAGAATTTTCTATTAGTTTTAAAAATAGAGTGTGGGAGGGAATGTAGAAGATTTCCTTAGGGTTAGTTTATTATTTTTAATTTTATATTTGTTGCATTTAGTCTTTTTAAATTATTATAATTTTTATGATTCTTCTCAGTAAATATCTTTTTCTTTGGATCCTTTATTCTAATTTTCCCTATAAGATTTTGAATGAGGTTTGCTTGCGTGGGTTTTTTTTTTTTTTTGGGTGCAAGTATTAACAGGTCTATTTTGAGTATGTGATAAAATGGAAAAACCCAAGTAATGGATAAGCCCCAAGTAAAAGACTTAGAAACCCAGATACCAAGAACCAACCCATCTAGGCATGGCTTGGGAAAAAATTAGGAGTACAGAACAATCTTTTTTTATTTTAAAGTTAAAAAATCCTCAAAAGTCAAAACATGTAATGGTATGATATATATAATAATTACTAGAAAAAAAATACTACTCCCTCTCCTTCCGGTCCTAATTATAAGATAAAGTTGATTTTTTTGAAGAAATTAAGGAAGCCAATTAAATTACTTTAGAGTGTTTATATTTTTAGTATCCTTAGATTATATACTAGTTTATTAGTTAAATTAATTAGTTTGGAGAAAAAAATAAAAATAAAAATACTCTAAAGTAATTTAATTGACTTCCTTAATTTCTCCAAAAAAATTAACTTTGTCTTATAATTAGAATCGGAAAGAATATTCTTTAGTTGGAGGAGGAGCAGAGCAGCCACTAAATAAAGTGGTTGAAAAAAATGAAGCATTATTTAGCCTGAACCAGAGATGAATTCAGCAACGAAAATGACAGTGAATCAGGCTAAAATGATAACAGAAAGAACCAAGTGACGAGCAAAATCTTCGTAATTGGGAATGGTCAAATCTTTTATTCTTATATCTCAGGCCAACAAAAAAGTATTGTGTTCTTTCTTGTAATGACGGCGCCTCAGAATTCGCCCCTCCTAGTTAGACAACACCAATCTTACATTGCACTGTTGGAGACTCCATATTTAGAAAAACAAAAACTAAAATAAGTTATACTACTGCCAATTTCAATTACTGAAATATTCAATAACAACAATAATGGGACGGTGGCTTGATAATGATTGATAACTAAATTATGGGCTTATATCATTGGTCCGATCATAATCCAGCTGTGATCAAATTATTGATCATAAATACATTGATATATCTGTAATTTTATCTATAGGCATACTACTTAAAAATAAGGAAAAATATCAACTTTTAATTTGTTTGTGAATGTTTTTTTTTATCAATTTTGATTACCTTTTTTTCAGTTAAACTTGGCCTAATTGTCAATTTTGCCGAATGTGAAATGTTACAGAATGAAAAATAATTCATTTTACCATCTTCATTGGTGGAGATAGAATTGGCCAATTTATCCCACTTCTTTATATATATATAAAATATAAAAGTTACCAACGGTGTAAGGTTTTATTATATCTCTTTAGTTGGTTCAATTCTTAAAAAAAATCATTTATATTAAAAGGGACAACCATAAATTTAGAACTAGATATTGGATGATAATATTAAAAAAAAAACAATCAATTTTAGAAAAATGATCCGTATTGAAAGTTAAAATCATTACCTAAACAATTAAAAATATTTGAGCATATGAAAGATGGTAAAAGAAAGATCAAAGGAGTACACGAGGATTTGTCTTGTATTAAGACGAAAATAAAGTACTACTCTCTTCGATCCTAGATATAAGATAAAATTAGTTTCTTAGAGAGATTAAGGAAGCTAATTAAATTACTTTAAAGTATTTATATTTATCATTTTTTCTTCAAACTATTTTATATAACTTATAAACTGATATATAATCTAAGAATATACAACATATGATATGATTAAGTAACTTATTTAGTTTCTTTAATCTCCTAAAAAAATCAATTATATCTTATATTTAGGACTAATATGGAAGAAAAAAAAAACTCCTAAAAATAATTAATGCGAAATAGAGTCAGCAAGAAGGAGCACAGGTGCACTTCACTTTCCCTGGAACCAATGATCTTAATCAGCGATATCCATCTGCATCACGATGTGACGTCGTTTCACGCCCTTCCGAGCTTAGTGCCAGTAGTGCCTCCACCACTACTCTCTCCCCCTCCTTTTCTTCCTTCTTCCCCGAAAGGACCCAAACCAACCTTCTCCAGTTTCCTCTGTGCCCTATTTATTCTCTCTTTGATAAATTTTCCCAAATTCCCCTCTTTCTCGCTCACATTCGTGTACGGTCCTCTTTGTCTTCGTCTCAATTTCCATGGAACAAGAGCCGCTTCTGCCGAGTGAGGATCTTCGTCGCACTCGTGGGAGTAATCCCATGCTCCGCGCCTCCACCTTACGCGCCACTTTCACCCTTCCCTTAACTCGCTACACCACCCGACTGATCGCCGCCGAGCACCACCGGATTTTTCTTGGCGATTGTACGGAGAACCCTTCTGAGGACGACGATGACCGACCCCTTGAAGATAGCAGTTGCGCTTATTCGAGGCCCATTTTGGTTCTTGACCTCGTGTGGAACCTGGCCTTTGTACTGGTCACTGCTGGTGTGCTTCTTTCCACATTTAGCGAGCATCCGTCCACCCCTTTGAGGCTTTGGCTCTGCGGGTATGCCTTTGAGTGTATTCTGCATATGGGTTTTGTGTGCTTTGAGTATTGGCGGAGGACTCGAGATTTTTACGGTGCTGAGCTTGGGCTTTCGTTTTCCCATAGTTGGAACAGGTATTCAGTTTCTTCTCAGATTTTCTAGCACAACGATAGGTTATGTTAGTAGAAGATAAATTAATAAATTGAATAAAATAAGCCGATCCGAGTGGCTGTGGAAGCGTTCTTCTGTTTCGATATGATAAGTTTTTGTAGTTGTTACCAACGGAAGAAAACTTGCCGAATTTATCCTCTTATGTTTTTTCACTCTCATTTGGGGGTTTGAGGCATTTTTGTTGCTAGCCGTGGCTTGTTTCTCTTCCCGGTCTATGGGCCACTGGTTTTGTTCTGACAAAACTGTTAAATGCCTGAAAAAAGGAGTTTTATTAGTACTTGTTTGGACTTCGTACTATTCGGGATGTGTAAACCGGGTCTTTTCCTTGTAACATACCCTACATTATCTTATCAGTTTCAACTTATAGTTGTAAGTAGTGGACGATTGCTTCTTCTATAGTCTGTTATCATTTTGATAGCTTAATATACTGTTTATCAATGATAGCCTTCTTTAGTGTAGAAGTCGATTCTCTTGAAGCGATTTTATGCATCTTTTATATTCTGTTAAAGATTGATCTGAATATTGGGAAAATGATGGAGAATTGGAGATGATGTCTACTCTTGACATCATTGATCTGCTAGTGAAAAAATAGTGAATTTGCACTTGTGGGGCTCTCAATATTGCTTTGATCCTTGGTTTTTGAGTTGTGCTGTAGCTTAGACACCAAGCTTTTTATTCTGAATCCAAGGTGCCATCAGTTGAATAGTTGATTGCAATTATGTTGTTTGGATTAGCTAAACTTGGACACTGTTTAATAGGCCTTTTTTTCCTAAGCAGATGCTGTATTTCATATACGCCCTCTTATTTATGTTTAGAATTGGGTGATCAGTGTCCAAGTTGTTAATTTTGAAAACCTAATTGTTGGGTGAATGAATGATGATTTTATGGTGTCTTGCCTGTTTGCTTTTGTTCTTAAGCATATGCATTGACATATAGTTCAATATTCATTTCACTCTATTTGCTTTCAGCAATGTGAAGAAGTTAGAGTCTATGAACACACTGGTATCATCTATTTGGTGGGTCCTTGGGTTTTATTGGATTGTGGTGGGTGGCCAGCAACTTTTGCAAGACTGTCCCCGTATCTACTGGTAAGAACCTTGATCTGAAACAATGTGAAACCAGGCCATAATTTGAACCTGACATAGTGTAATTTGTAGGCTATGTGAGATGGAATTGAAACTTTATTTGCTGCCTAAAGAAAAAAAATGCATAAATTTAACACAAGTATTGGTTTATCTTTATGAGCATATGGAGAATTAAGTGATGTATTTATCCCATTCTCGCAGGTTAACAGTGGTCTTTCTAGCCTTTGATGTGTTTTTTATTATCTTTTGCATTGGGATGGTATGTATAGTTTTCTTTGCTCTCTTCTTCTTCATCCCAATAGTAGCATTAGCTTATGCTATGAGAATCAGAGAAGGTGCATCAGAAGAGGATATCAGGTCTCTTCCTAAGTATAAGTTTAGTCAGTCAAATTCATTGGTGATGGTTGAAGACAGTAATGAGCAAGTTTCTCAAGCAAGAAAGTGTGCAAGCAATAGCAACCTTGTCGGTGAATTATATCTCAACCCAGATGATTCTGTGAGTATTATATCTTATCACATTTTGCACTCAGTGACTCTGATTTCACTAACCTGTAATTACTCCTTTTTGTTGTTTTGTTTGACATAACCCATTTTAAAGCTTTTCGATTATTAAATTGTCTATCCTATGTCATCGCAACTTCTTCTCTCTATTGGTTTAAACTCTGAAGTTTAATGTAAGATGTCCTCTGTTCTTAGATTATAGCATATTTAAGTAATGGTAGCCATGTGCTTCTCCAGAATTTGGAAATTTAAACTTTCATTCAGACTTTAAGGCTTGGTTTAGACAGGGGGAGCATGGGAGGATATAATACTACGAGGAAAAACTTGCAAAAATAATAAAAATGTTTACTTTTTTTTTTTGGGAGTTTTCTCTCCCATTATTCTTTCCTCTATTTTCTTCCCATCCAAACTAAGGTGAAACCTGAGTTTGAGTGGTCGATTATCAATTACCAGGTGGGGACTATATTGTATTGTTTTTAATCTGTAGCAGACAGCTCCTTAGGAGGTAAAAAGTACTAAAAAATGAGAATAACTTCAGTTTGTTCCGTGCCTTTGAAGTTCAACATGCTCAAATGTCTCTGATGGTATTGGAGCTGATTATGCTTGAGCTTCTAAAATTATAGACAATTCTCATGTTTTTCACTGCTTAAGAAAGGAAGGTTATTTAATTAGGTGATTCTCATGATTCTTCTTAGGATGTGTACTTGAATTACATTGCAAATCTCATAGGATGTGTACTTGAATCATTACATTGCAAATCAACGACCATGACTGATTAGACCAAATTTAAGGCTTTTGGTTCTTGTTCTCATCCCTTGCCTTATAAATTGAGCCATTCAAGTATTTTTACATGATATCCATGTCTATCACAATATTCATGTGGTGAAATAGAATTGAAGGACACAAAGTTACATTCTGAAAGGGCCTTGTCCATGAATTTTGCTGTTTGTCATCTCTGTAAAAGTGTAATATTCTTCTTTATGGGCTTAAGTTGCTTCTGCATATTTTGCATTGCAGGAATGCTGCATCTGCCTTTCTCCATACGTTGAAGGGGCAGAACTTTATCGCCTTCCATGCACACACCATTTTCATTGTGGATGCATCAGCAGATGGCTTCGGACAAAAGCAACCTGCCCTCTCTGCAAATTTAATATTCTTAGAAGCGATACATTGGTTTGACCATTCCTCATGACCAGATAGGCCTTTGCTACGACGCTGACAACAGTTGGTAAATAAAATGTGTAAAGGGAAAAAAGAGAGAGAAAATTTCCCCACCCCTTCCGTCGGATGTTTCCTTGAAGCGTTTCTTCTCTTGAGTAGAATGTTGTTATTGCATTCTGAACTTTTTGTTTATGAAGAGGAATCAGGAATGTACATATTTTTAAGGGTGGAGGTCTATTATCATAGAATCATAAAAATGCTTTGTTATTGCTTATTTTGCCACATATCCACCCAACAGAATTTCGATTGTTTTCAAGTTCCACAATGTAAAATTTGGGCATACAAGGGGAAAATCAAAACTTTCCCAATCCTCTTGTGCATGATGTCTTTTTGCATGAAAATATTTTGCATTACACAACTGTACCAGTTCATTACAAAGAGAATAAATGCCAGAACTGTTTCATAACCTGCGTTGAACATGGAACATTGATGTGCTGCAAATATAGAATGGGAAAGCACAGTGCAAAAGGGGGCTATTAAAAAAAGATCAAGTCATACAAATCAATTCGTCCATGAAGATGAAGGCAGCTAGAATTCCAAGCTCAACGAACCTCCGTGCAGGCCCACGTAATTCAAATGAAACTCGATAGTATACAGATACATTGGTCATGTTTGTTTGGGCGTTACGATTGCTTATAAGTTGCTTTTTACGTATATCGAAACACAACTCCTCTCACATACTTACTTCGTATACCGTAAATCACTATTAAAAAGTAACTTATAAGCAATCGAATCGCTAAAACAAATATGCTCATTGTCGATTGGGTAAGAGCAAATCACAATAAGGAAAGACAACTTGGGCTGGCGATCAGACATTCTTCAACTTGTTCATTTTAGAAGGTGGCCATCTTCCTCTTTTCCTCAATCTGCGCTTCCTGACAAGTCTTTTCCTCCGAAGCCTAATTTTCTTGGCCATTTTCATCCTCAGTCTCTGCTCCTCCCTCTCTCGCAGCTTTGATTCCAAAGGAAGTTTGTCAACTAGCACAACCTCTCCCGCGCTTTGAGGAGGCGATCCACCACCACCATCAGCTGAAGCTGCTCCATCAGCATCAGCAGAAGCAGCTCTAACAACTAATGCGACTGTTCTCTTAAAAGGGAACGGTGGTGAAATTCGAACTCCGCTAAAGCACTTCATAGTCACATCGATGGGTCTAAAGTGAAATCCGGAAACTGAAACTCGATACAATCTCAAGAAAATAAGCCATTATACAATGAATAAACAAGATATATCAACGGAAACGCAACGATAAATAAATTAAAACAGAATCGGGAAATGGAAGGCAAAGTGAAGGAAAAGATGCCTCAAATATTTGACGAGACTGGAGAGCGAGTGTGACAGTGAGGTTCTTACCAGTGGAGGTAGCAGCGGCCGTTGGGGGAGAACAAGAAAAGCGAAGGGACGAGAGAAGGGTGAACGAATTGAAAGAGAGAAGAGCCATTTTTTTTTTGGTTTATAAAGAAAAAGGTTTTAAAATGATGGCTCGGCCTCAGCGTTCCCCTATGGAGGTTAGATGGTAGAAGCCTGATGCGATGAAGCGTTCAGATAAGGTTCTGTCACCCGTGACCCACAGTCGTTTTTACACTTTCGATTCAGGAATTGAAAAAAAAAAATATATACACTTTTTTTGGGGTGTAGAAACCAATATATACTTTTACCTCAATGTAAAGTGGTTTCCCTGTAATTTGATTTTCCAGGAAAACAATTTTTTATAAGAAAATAACTCAATTAATTTGTGACTTTTCTGGAACTTTAATTTTTTTTTCAAAGCATAGTTTTAAAAGAGAATGACTGAAAAATGAATTTTGACATTGTAAATCTCAAATCAAATATTTTTCATAAAATAAGTTGTGAATTGCTTATCAATTCTTGATATTAAATCTAATGTGGGGTTTTACAATTTCAAAATTCCCCCCTATCATTTTCCCTAGTTTTAGTGCAAAATAATCTCTTAATAGCCGATTTTTCAAATTTTTTATTTATAATTCATCAGTTGAAAATTTTAATTTTACACTTATTATTGAAATTGTATCGGCATGGGGGATATCTCATCATAATAACGAGTGCAGTGATACTTCTTTTTCTAGCAAGATATCATCTAATTGAATTTATTTTTATATAAAAATGACTTTACTAATTTTATTTATTTAATATTACTCCAATAAATTCAATACTTATATCAGATCTAATATTCATAATAGACTACGTTATTTATAAATCACATTGTGAATTGTATGACATTGATTTTTTAAATTTCACACCATTGGTAAGAATCCACCTGGCCACCTAAGGAATTAATGACAACAGTCACCCTACGTAAGCAGGTAAAGAGTTAAATACTGTAAACTTTTTTCCCGGAAAAATACTAGGGACCATTTGGTTAAAGAATGTGGATTACATCGCCCTTTTGTTGGTAATTGATTACATCAGTTTGTTCACATTGCACTATCCCTTACACAGTTCAGGATCTGTTTCGATAATTGTCACCAAAATCACTGTCCTTTTATAGTTGCAAAACATTTTCTGTGCATCTATTATTGGACGGGTACATATGACATATCCCACCTAGGATATGTCAACTCAGCACTATCAACAGCACAGCTAAGATTTAGTGTTCGCGTCGTAGAATAGCCAAATGAAAATGTGCCCTTAAACATTAAACATTACGATTGACTGAATAACGTGAAACTGTTTCAATGAAGTCACATACATAGAATGTACATCTGTCAAATATACCACCATTTTAATACGAAAAAAAAAAAACATATAATGCTTTCCTCAAGATTTAACCCAAAACGTCGACCAAATGAATATTAACATCAAACCGGGTGTAGCCCTCCCTTGCATCCTCCCTATGCAACGGTATGGGAACGAAATAACAGGGGATATGTGCAACAAAATCCACTGCTCCAACACTGTCACAAATAAAAATAACAATAAATAACAAAAGGTCCACTGGTCCAGGGACTCGCAAATTGAGAAACTTGTAGTTAAACAAACTTGTGCACCAGTTCTACCAAAATAAAAATAATAATAGAAGAGGAGGAGGAGGTATAGAGCATCAGACGCCTAGAGTTGAAATCAAACACTGGCTTTAAGAATACTATAAAATTATCATGAAAAGGTCCATTTATGAAATGGCAAAAGAATAAAGGAAATAAAACAATTTATGCCATTGAAGAATATGCATATCTCGTCCTGAAATCTATATATTGTGAGTTAATGATAAATCACACTCTCATATTCATATTGAAGGATTACACTAGTTTATATAGGCTAGAAACAGAATCATCATCGCTGGACAACAATGTGAAATAATGAACATTCAAATAAACAATATTTCCTAAAGTAAAGGTGAACTCAGTGGTATGATGATAAGCACATGGGATGTAGTGCTGAAATGATTATGGGCAGATTTCCAACACTCCCCCTCAAGCTGGAGAGTATATATCAAACATTCCCAGCTTGCATCCAAACTTTTCAAATTTAGATCTGCCCAGTGGTTTGGTCATTACATCTGCAATTTGTTCTTCAGACCGTATCTAGGACAATTTCATAACGCCTGCTTCAACTTTCTCTTTAATAAAATGTCTGTCTACCTCAACATGTTTTGTTCGATCATGATAAACAGGGTTTTTCGTCATCTCAATGCTAGATTTGTTGTCGCACCAAACTTGCATTGGACCCTCATACGGAGTTCCCAATTCCTTTAGTAACCGGATAACCCAGAGTCCCTCACATGTTCCGTCATTCACAGCTCTCAATTCTGCTTCTGTACTGCTCTTTGATACAACAGTTTGCCTCTTGCTTCTCCATGTCACTAGATTTCCCCACACATATGTACAGTATCCTCCTGTTGACCTTCTGGTTTCTCTATCTTTTGCATGATCTGCATCAGTGTAGATCTCTAAGTTTCTGGCCGTGCACTTCTTGAAGAAGATTCCTCTTCCTGGATTGAATTTCAGATAACTCAAGATTCTGTAGACAGCTGTCATGTGTTCTTCTTGTGGTTGATGCATGAATTGACTTACTATTCCGATAGCATAGCTGATATCTGGGCGTGTGTGGGTAAGGTATATCAGCTTCCCTACAAGTCTTCGATACTGTTTAGAATCAACTGGGACACCATTTTCTTTGATTTCTAGACGACAACCTTCTTCCATCGGTGTTCCCTCGGGTTGTGCCCCTAACATCCCCGTCTCATGCAACAGATCTAGGGTATACTTCCGCTGGGATACGTTGATACCCTTCTTTGTTCTTGCCACTTCCATACCCAAGAAGTATCTCATTTGGCCGAGATCTTTAACCTGAAATTCAGTGGACAAATCCCTTTTTAGCTGGGCAATAGAACTTTCGTCATTTCCAGTAATGACTATATCATCCACGTAGACGATCAGGATAGTGATTCTTTCCTCATCATGCTTGATAAACAATGTGTCGTCTGCTTGCCCTTAAATGTACCCAAGTTTCTTTATTGCGTTGTTGAAGCGGCCAAACCATACCCTTGGAGATTGTTTCAATTCATACACTGCCTTGTTAAGTTTGCAGACTGACCCGTTTGCAGCTAGGACTCCGTCTGGAACTTCCATATAGACCTCTTCGTCCAAGTCACCATTCAGAAAAGCGTTCTTGACATCTAACTGATGTAGTGACCAATCTAAGTTAGCAGCTATAGACAACAGTATTTGAATTGTGTTGAATTTAGCTACTGGGGCAAAGGTCTCCTTGTAATCTATTCCATAGGTTTGTGTATACCCTTTCGCAACTAGTCTTGCTTTGTACTTGTTAATGCTGCCATCAGGATTGAACTTCAGGGTAAAGATCCACTTACACCCGACAGATTTCTTTCCAGGAGGACAAGGAATGATTTCCCATGTTTTACTTTCCTCAAGTGTTTTTAACTCTTCTTCCGCAGCCTGTTTCCACTTTAGGTCAACCATAGCTTGCTAGAAGGTGTTAGGGATTTCAATCTGTGCGCTGTTGACAACAAAACTCTACATCTTGACAGATAGGTTACCATATGAAACAAACCGTTGAATTGGATGCTGAGTACAAGATCTTACCCCTTTTCTTAGTGCAATAGGCCAGCCCATCTCTCCAGGATCTACTCTCAAGTCAGATTCATGGTTGTTCCTTAGAGTGGGATCGACGCTTCTCTCTGCCTCCTGAGATTGTTGCCTAGCATCTCCTTCTGATCCATCTTCTGCATCCATCCTAGTCATGATCTCAACCTGTGTTTCCGCATTATTAGGATTGGTGTTAGGAGGTGTAGCCAAGGAAGATGCATTTCCGGGACCGGGCATCAAACTTACTTCCATCAGAAGCATAGACAAAGACAACACACCCGAACACTTTTGGAGGTAAGGAATTGATGAGAGGGCAATTGGGAAAGGTGCTAAGAAGGGTTTGAATAGGAGTGGCATAGTTGAGGATTTTGGATGGCATTCGGTTGATGAGATAGGCCGCAGTTAGAACTGCATCTCCCCAGAAGGTCGTAGGTACATTTCTTTCCATCAACAGTGTTCGGGTGACCTCCAACAGATGACGATTCTTTCGTTCAGCAACCCCATTTTGCTGAGGGGTGTAAGGACAAGAGGTTTGATGGTGAATTCCTTGCTGATCAAGGAATTCCTTAAAGGTATGACTGAGGTATTCTCGACCATTATCACTGCGAAGCACTTTGATAGATGATTGGAATTGGGTCTGGACAAATTTGTGAAAGTTTTGGAAAATTTGAGCTACCTCGGACTTTTCTTTCAACAAGTAAACCCATGTGAGTCTGGTGTGATCATCAATGAACGTGACGAACCATTTTTCATTTTTCTTGGTGGTTGTTCTGGCTGGGCCCCAAATGTCACTATGGATGAGCTGGAAAGGAGCAGTGGGTTGGTAGGGTTGTTTTGGATAGGAGGATCGGGTTTGTTTAGCCAATTGACACGTTTCACAGTGAAAAGGAACAGCATCTTTATTGAATAAACTCGGAAACACATATCTCATATAATCAAAACTAGGATGTCCTGAACGACAATGCCATAAGAGTACATTTTTGTCTTGAGAACTTGAGCTGACTAGGGCATGTTGTGCATTTGCTTTATTCGCCATCTTCGATCTATCCAGATAGAAAAGTCCATCCCACTCTTTAGAAGTCCCAATCGTCTTCCCCGAGTGTAAATCCTGAAATAGACACATATCACCGTCAAATATCACTCGGCATATATGTCCTTTCGTTAACTTGCTCACAGAAATTATGTTACAAGTGCTGGGACAAATAGAACATGATGCATGCGGAGTGAATTGGATAATGTAATGGTGCCAATTCCTTCAACTTCAGTAAATACCCCATTAGCAACTTTGACACAAAGGGACTCTGAACAAAGTTTAAGAGTTGTAAATAAAGTTCGATTACCCGTCATATGATCAGTGGCTCTTGAATCAACTATTCATGCATCATCGCTGGTCCGTATATTATTGAGGGCTATGATAGAATTACCTGATTGGGCAAGATTAACTCTCGGCAAAGAGTTGGACTTATTCTGTTTTTCAAGTATCCGACGTAGCATCTGCAGCTCGTCTGGACTTAGTGAAGTAGTATCCTCAGTCTTCTGTTCAGTAGAAGTGAGATGACCCTGTGGTTTGCTAGTGGATGGTTTGCCGTGTAGTTTCCAACATTCCTCCTTGAAGTGACCCTTTTTCTTGCAATAATTGCACCATTTGGTTTTCTGTTCCTCCTGTGGTCCTCGTACTGTAAGAGCTGAACTCTCAATAAGATTTGGGCTGCTGCGATTCAAGAGTTTTCGACTTTCTTCAAACTATACATGATTAACGACATCAAAGAGGTGTGGCAGAGGTTTTATTCCCATTATTCTGCCTCGTATGTCCTCAAACAAATCATTGAGTTCGAGAAGAAAATCATAAACTCTCCCTTCTTCTACAATCTTCTTATATAACTGAGCATCTTCCAGATTTTTCCAAGCGTGCACTTCAAACAAGTCCTGTTGTTGTCAAAGTTTGATCAATGCATTATAGTAATCAGTAACTGTCAGGGTACCTTGTCTTAAATCTCTAAGTTGACGCTTCAGATGAATCAAGGCAGCAGTGTTATCAAGAGAGGAATAAGTTCTTCTGGCTGCATCCCAAATCTCTTTTGCAGTGTTTGCCAGGAGGTAGCCTTCACTGATGTCAGCATTCATAGAGTTACATAGCCACGTCATAACTTGGTTATTTTCAGCAAACCAAGTTTCAAAGGTTGGGTAATCCGGAGCTGGTTGTGGTGCAGCCCCATTGATATATTTCTCCTTTCGCTTTCCACGGATATACCTTAACACACTTTGGGACCATTGGAGGTAATTCTTTCCATTAAACCTATGGTTGATGACCATACTCTGAGGTTCTGGAAATTCTGATCCCATAAGGGTGCTATTGATGGTGGAAGAAGAGGAAGAAGAAGAAGAAGAAGAAGTGGTAGAATTGGTACCGGACCTGAGTGCAATAGGATGAAGATCGTTTTTAGATGAGTTTCTAGGGACAGAGCCGAAAATGGGAGGGAATTCGGACGGGTTCATGGTTCTGGAAAAAATTCTCGCCGGAAAGCTTCTGGACGGCGGCGCGTGGGGTTCACGCGCCGTCACTGTGGTGGCGCGTAAGGTTCACACGCCGCTCCAATCGCCGTCGCCTCTCTGGGATCCGCCGATCGGCGCCGTGCGGTGCTGCCTGTGGTGGCGGTGTAACTCCACGCGCCCTCAGACTCCAGATCTGAGAATCCGATCTGATGCTTCACTCTCCCTCTCTCCGCTGTTTTCTCTCACTGTCGCTGCTCAGCCTCACTCTCACTCTCGGTTTCGCATTTCTCTGATACCATATTGTGAGTTAATGATAAATCACACTCTCATATTCATATTGAAGGATTACACTAGTTTATATAGGCTAGAAACAGAATCATCATCGCTGGACAACAATGTGAAATAATGAACATTCAAATAAACAATATTTCCTAAAGTAAAGGTGAACCCAGTGGTATGATGATAAGCACATGGGATGTAGTGCTGAAATGATTATGGTCAGATTTCCAACACTATAGATAGAAGCACATAACATTATTCTTTCAGCTAGCAAGAAATATGAAATTTAGATGTTCTCCAAAACAAGGGAAATGGAAAGTAGTTAAACTTGGCTCAAACTTACCACAGAAAGCAATGGCCCCTGTTTAAATTTTCCATGAAACGACAATGCAATTGGCTTGGGATTGTCCCCAGGGCCTCTGATAAATCCACTGTAACATATAAATGCAGGACAGCATAAATCAGTCCACGGAAAAAGATGCTATCTTGACATTTCATCAATAAAAGATAGTGCATAAATTATTTGGCATTAAAATTTACATGGGAAAAATATGAAGAGATTAGCCGGTTCACTATTTTCAAACATTAACTCACATTAGTGATGTAGATATCAGAGGAGTCCTTCTTGTGTCATATATGGCAATCAAGCCTCTGTAAGCCTCATCTCCATCTTTAAAGGAAACAGCCAATCGCTCACCTGAATTATCCCAAGCCATCTGTTCAATGCCAAGACTGAATAAAAAAAATAACAAGAGAATCAATAGTGATACCACCTCTATCAATGAGAATCATATCAGGCAGAACCAATAACTTAAAGAGGGGGAAAAACTGATTGAGGAATTTATCCCCTCCCTAAAAAACAAAGGCTAAAAGCAGAATCATACCAGTTGCTGCAAACATTTAGCAAAGTAAACACTTTTTTTTTGTGGGGGGACAAAAAACAAGAGATTAAAAAGCATGACAAACAAGATGGATACAAAAATATATTTAGATGCAGTCCGCCAGCAAATAAAGTATGACAAACAATATAGATAAAAAAATATTCCATGTTCAGATGCATATATCAGGTTTATGAAAACTTTCTACAAAAAAGTGGAACAGAACCGAAACTATTCTAAATATACTAGCGATACCAAATGTAAATTTCTCTCTACCTGCCCGTCAGTGACATTATCTCTGGCAAATCAACAGGTAACAGATGTGCATCTGGAAGAATAATCAACAAGTAATTATCAGTTTATCACTCTAATTTCAAAGAAATTTTTTCCAAGCTTAGAAGTAATAGGCAAAACAAGACAGACAATATGTTATTTTGATACCACAGACTTAACTATTACCGCAAGGAAGACGACATTTCATCTTATCAATCAGACTCAATCAATACCATTCCAGAAATATATCATTTAATTGATGTCAGCAAACAAAATACAAGATAAGTGCAAGCTGCTGATATTCTTGCAGGAGAGTTTTCCTCATATGGCCCATTTTTAGTGGTAGGCAATCAATTGAAATACACTAGCAGATTCCTCAACTATGATGGTTTTTTAATTGTTTCATTCTTGTCTGTCCATACATTTTTCTTAGAATATCACAAGCCATAACATATCATCTGCGCAAAAATGAGAAAATATTTAACCAACTATCTACTAATTTAATCGACTTATTACTTAGCACCCAATACTTCCATCTTCACTGTCCATAAAAGATCAACCAAGCACCACATAAACAACTCAACATAAGAAATTCCAAACAAAAGGCCATATACCTAATGAGGGAGGCTTCGATGCAAAGTGAACAGATCCCAAGGTTGAAGATGCAGAAAAAGCAAGCAGTATCATACGCCCATCAGGATCCCACTTTGCACCCTGATAGCACATCATCAATGGCAGGAAACATTGAAGATGATACAGTTACATGATGGTCATCAGAAAAAAAAGTTCTATATTGTCAGCTGACTTAATGCCGAAAAGATAAGTTGCAAGGAAGAAAAGTGACTACCATCAGGATATGCCAATACGAGATAACTTGGAAGACTCATCAAGCTTACAAGTCTTTGTCTAAAAGAAAATTTTGAACTTTCCTCTCTTAAATTTCTCAGAAGTATATCTTATAGCTTCTGTTGTTTAGACTTGAGAAACTTTGGTAACCTAATGTCCCATTCCTAACCCGTAAAGAAACTTTTATATGGTTTTGATACTATTCAATGAACTCTTCAAAAAGAATTATACTATTAATTGTAGTCCAATAATTTTGGGAAAAAATGATGACTTAACATTGTCTATCGGTGATTCTCATGTTTCCCTCACCAAAAAATGCGTGTAACATTGAGGCTAAAATTCTAAGCGGTAAAAGCCAAGAACTTGCATCAAAGAAATATGAAGGCTATTGAAGGACAATATTGTTGTTTTTATTCGGTACAGTATCGCAATCCAATCTAATGAATGAATGATCCCCAAAAACATGAATTTAGACCTCATATACCTTTACAAATCCGCTGGTTGATGACCATTGTTCAGAAGCCCAAGTGTTTGTCTCCCAAAGATAAAATGTTCCATCACTGTTAAGGAAAAACACCATCAAGATATGAATCAAACAATCTATGATTGGTTAATTTCTACATGTTCAAGTGAAAATGAGACTTTTATAGCATATGACATACAATTTTGAGGCAAAGAAGTAATCTCCAGTAGGCGACCACTTCAGCATTGATATGCCCCCTAATCCCCGTCGAATTGGTGTCCCCACACCTACAGATAATATGCCAAAAAAACAAAAATTCAAGAGAGCAGGGAGAAACCTCATACACGATGATTGCAATAATAAATTCATAAAGACAATCCAAAGTTTTAGTCCTCATCCTCCCACTCCTCAAACTTCCGATACTGAGTCACAATCAACTCATAATCCTAACGTAGAATAAGCAAGAATAAAGGAATAGTCATCAAGAAGAAAGGGATATCAATGTCACATTATACAAAATTAAGCAGTGATCTTGACCATACCTTGAGCAACGTCCCACACAGTGAAAGAGGAGCTCTCATATGAAGCAGAAGCTAAGTATGTGGGAAAAAAGTCAAGAAAATTCCAAGCGGAAATTAAAGGTTCACTGAAAACTAAGGTATAAACCCCAATTCACAGTTCATAAAACCCAAAGAGACCCATAAAAAATGAAATTCTCATCCGGAAAACATATAGCAATAACAAGTAAAGCTAGTGATATATTTCATAGGATATCTTCCATCTGGACTCCATGTAAGAGCACTAATATGTTCATTGTCCTCACTGCGAAGAAAATCTGCCAGGATATACCGAATTCCGGTGCCTCTTGATAAACTTCCTACAAAGGAAGCTGCCCCAGATCTAACAGATGCTGAATTCCCTGGATAAGAAGCAGCCCATACGCATATTCCGCCCCTGAAAAGTAGATTTCATTATGTATTATATAATAATGCAACATACCATTGGTAGGCCTAAAAACAAAATTTTAGTAAAAACCACGCACAAATGGCAAGTTCTCACTTGCAACCTACAGAGAGCATCCGCCCACCATTAGGCCTCCACTCAAGTACTCTAACATCTCTCTGGTACTCATTGGTCAAAAAGATTGGATCCTTCCCTTCTGTTCATAATATCAAACAGTCCGCAATCAGACAGGACGCGAGAAAGTAAAACCGTTAAAACAGGCACTAAACACCTAATAGTTTAGATAGGTAAGCTACCTGAATCTTCATAATCACGAAGTATAACTTGATTTGGCCCAGATATAAATGCAATTATATGCTTATTATGGTGCCAGCTTACTCCTTGAATATCAACCTCTGGTAGCAAATGCACCTACAAATTGTTCATACAACAATATAGCGTACATTACGACCACATTGCATGTGTATCGTTAAAAAGCACCTCGCATCAGAACACATTTTTTCCGTTTTATAGAAGAGAGGTCGCCATACATCATTAGGGCGAAAAAGGCGTCTAAAGGACTCATCAACTAGCCCTTGCAAGATAGCCAATGGACCTTTCCTTTGGACCCCATCCCCGGCGGTTCTTCCGTCTTGTTCAGCATCATTATCAGAAGGCGGTGATGCGAGCTGTTCTGGCTGAAATGGGACAGGGCTAAACACCAATCCCTACGCGAAAACCAGAAATGAAAGAACAAAATCCAAGTAAGTCACCCTATCAAATTCACTTACAGAACACAATAAGACAAAATCATTCGATTAAGATTAAAAAAGGTTCCAAATAAGCATAATTTACAAGAAGTTTTCCGTAGATGTCCTTTGCTCGATCGTCCGAGAGTGTCTCCGCAGTAACTGCAGATTGAAAGAATTAGAAAAGTAAAAAAGATCAACGGCAAGATGCACCTGGAATGAAGAGACTGCGCATATATACATATATAGAGAGAGAGAGAGAGAGAGAGAGAGAGAGAGCGAGAGAGCCATACTTAGGTCACGATTGACTTCGCAGACGGTGACAGAACCAGGAGGAGGGAAGGAAGGCATGTCTGAACGGATTTTCGGAAGCTCGAGAGGGAGTGTAGGGTTTTACGCTCTGTTTGGTTTGAAGGGGATGGAGGGGAATGGGAGGGAGGGAAGTGATTTTGCTCCCCTCCTCCCCTTGATTGGTGATAGACAAAATTTAGGAGGGAGGGGAAAATTTAAAACATCCCCCCAAATCGGACGGATTTAGAGGGAAGGACACAATTTTATACCTTATGGGACTAAAATACCCATGCTATTTTCATGAAAACCCAAAATTGACCTCGTTTCTTTTTAATCCCAATTGAGGCTCAGAACTTCTCATGCTCGACCGAAAGCAGCGCGAGAAGCAAGACCGAGACGGAGAGGACGATCGAAGAAGGAGAGCACGATCCAACCATTTCCGTTCGGTAATACCATCTTCTTGTCTACTTGTTCTTCCTTGATCTGTTTTGTTTGTCGATGAAGCTCTCCAGTTCCTCCCCTCCATTTTTTTTTCTTTTTTGTCGGGGGACCTTATTTTCTGTGATTGTGGTCTCTTCGCTGAATGCTATCGGTGAAGCTGTGGACGCTGTGACACCGACGGCGAGGACGCGTCGCCGTTCTTTCAAACCATTTTTGTGATTTTTGGCCTTTCAAACCGACGGCGAGAACGCGTCGACGGCGAGAATGCTATCGATTCTGGGTTTTTTTTTGTCGCTGATTCTCTGCATGATTAAATTGTCGCTGATTTATTTTATGGTTTCACTTGCAACTTACAAGTTACAACCTGATCAGAAATGCTAATCGCTGATTTTGTTTCTCTGTGGCATGATATGCATTTTTTTTAAAATTTGTACATATGGATTTGTGTTAATCACAGTATGCACCTCTATATATGCTTGTTCTGTGTTTTATTGTTTGTTCCTAAGGCGTCCATATGTTCTTAAAACTTTGTAATTCATAGTATGCACCTCTGTAGAATGTTCAGATTAGCCTTCTGTACAATAAATTATGCCATATAATTCTTGTGTTGGGGCCATAGATGGAACTCATATTCGTGCCAAAGTACGTATGGTAGATGCGCCACGTTATCGGGGTAGGAAGGACTTCCCTACACAAAATGTTTTGGCAGCTTGTACCTTTGATTTAAAGTTTACTTATGTGCTTGTGGGATGGGAAGGAACCGCGTCTGACTCAAGAATTATAAAGGATGCATTAAGACGAGAGGATTGTCTTAAGATTCCTCAAGGTAAGTACTACTTGGTTGATGCTGGATTCATGTTAACAAGTGGTCTTATTACACCATATAGAGGAGTTCAGTACCATTTGAAAGAATATTCAGACAGAAATCCTCCCCAAAACTATAAAGAACTCTTTAATCTTCGACATTCATCACTACGTAATGCAATTGAAAGGGCTTTTGGGGTATTGAAGAAAAGGTTTGTCATCTTATCAAGTGCAGCAGAGCCTAATTATGGCATAAAACCGCAAAAATTGATCATTGCTGCATGTTGCATTCTTCATAATTATTTGATGAATGTAGACCCTGATGCAGAGCTTATCCATCAAGTAGATAATGAACTTGCAGCTGAAGCTCAGTCTAATGCTGAAAACCATGTTCCAAGGGGTGATACAAGTGAGGCAGCTCAGGGCGAGTTTATAAGAGATGCAATAGCTCAACAAATGTGGACTAACTATGTAAATAATGCTTAGAATAATGTTCGGTGAACTAAACTTTACATGTTCATTTGTTGTAGTGCTCTTTGGTTATATTTCCTTTGTTATATTGTTGTAATGTGGTTTTCTGTTTCCACCTCTCCTATATTCCTTCAAAGATGATGTCATTTATGTGCATTGTTTCTTTGATGTTAGTTAATTTATTTGGGTTTATATTTTTTTAGTATGGCTCCGAAAAAGCCAGCTCATGTGAATGCTGCCCCAACTGAAAAGAGTCTTATTTGGAATTCCAAGATGGATGATGCCTTGATTGATGCATTTATGCATGAACTGGATGTGGGTAACAAGGTTAATGGGACATTTACAACTAATGCTTATGATAATATAATTACATATTTGACTGCACTGTTTGGATTTAAAGTTGATAAAGAGAAAGTGAAAAATCGCTGGAAAACATTGAAGAAGAACTTTTCTGAAATTTATGATATCTTCAAGGGGGGTATGAGTGGATTTTCATGGAACTCATCTACTCATACATGGGAAGCTGAGGACCAAGTTTGGGATCAGTTGATTGAGGTGAGATACATAAACCTTTCTTATTGTATAATTCTTTTTCTGCATATTTTTGCTGTCCTGCTGTTCTGTATATGCTTGACTGTTTGCTGTCCTGCTGTTTTCTGAAATTTATGTTTGCTGTCCTACTGTTCTATTTCATAAAACATTGACTGTTTGCTGTCCTGCTGTTCTGTATATGTTCAACTCTGGTTTTTCAGGTCAAACCAAAAGCTGCTCTTTAGAGAAATACTCCCCTGCCCAATTATTTTAAGATGCTAGCTCTTTATGGAAATGATAGAGCCACTGGAGATGATGGTGACACTCCTTCAAATATGAAGAAAAGGCGTCGCTCAAGTCCTCCAGCAGCTCGGTCAAGTACTCCGGTAGCTCAGTCAAGTCCTCCACCACCAGCTGAGAATGAGGTTGATCAGCTGCTGTCCCAAAATAATCTGACTTTTCAAGATTTTTCTGTCAATTTGGACAATGTGGAATATGAAGAGTTATCTCATGGAGCACAAAGTGAGAGTTCTAAGAGGGCTAGAAGGGGTGCTGCAATCAATGAGAGGGTAAGTTCTGATGGAGTTATAATTGCAAGGGAAATGCAAGAAATAGCAAGTGCCATGAGGGAGGGTAATCAGGTTTTTAGAGAGAGATATGCACCTCAAATTTCTGGAGAAGACACTTTCAAGCTGATTCGTGAGAGTGGGTGTGATGAAGATAAAATTTCAGACATTTACTGCTTCCTCATGGATGATGTTAGCAAGCTCAGGGCAGTGATTGAATACCCCCCTCCAATGCGCAAGCAAGTGATTATGAAGATGGTTTTCGGTGGCTACCATTAGAATGTGATATGGTGTTTGGTTATATTTTGTAATTGTGATATGGTGGCTACCATTATATTTTTTGATGAACTCCTTACTTTGTTGTAATGATATGGTGTTTGGTTATATTTTGTAATTGTGTTAGTATCATATGTGAGCTTTTGGGTCTATATTGTATGCATCTTCGGCTTATCAGGTTTTGTTATTTGAATCTATGTCTTCTTTTACTCTCTAGCATTGTACAGTTGTTCATCTGCATCTGGCTGTGTGAAGGGTTGAGTCTTATCTTGTGGCTTACTTTCCTCTCAACATTGGCTAGTTATTTGCATTTTCTTGTGTAAACGGGTTTGGTCTTCATATTTTTTTAAAAAAAAAAAATCAGAGCATGATATCCAGTAAGTTGTTGCCCACTTTTTGATGAATTAACTTAGCACGATCTTATTCTCATCCCCAAATAGCAGCGTAATATCCTCTGTTCTAGCTAAAATATTTTATGAAGGTTTATACATAAAATATGAGATCGCATCCTTTCATTCTAGATTTAGAAATGATAAAATGGAGCTTGATAAAAAGGAACTTAATTAATGTCCTCTGTTCTAAAATGTGCTGTTCAGAAATTGCATTTAAAATGTGCTGTTCAGAAGCAGTCCATATTTTTTTTTGCATGTCATGTGATTGCATTTTCAATTATAATTTAGGATATAAAAATTTTATTGATACTTAAACTTAATTATACATCTAATAGAGTTTGGATAAAATCACTTATAATATGATTGTCCATGTGAAAATTGTCCATATCAAACTAATTTCCCTCCTCTCCCCTCCTGAACCAAACAAGGTAACATTAAAATCCCTCCTCTCCCCTTCCTTCTAATAAGGGTAAAATTGTCCATGTCAAAATATTTTCCCTCCCCTCCCCTCCTGAACCAAACAAAGTAATATTAAAATCCCTCCCCTCCCCTCCCTTCTAATCAATCCAAACAAGGTAATATTAAAATCCCTCTTATCCCCTCCCATCCCATCCCATCCCCTCCCCTCCCCTCCCCTCCATTAAAATCCCTCACATCCCCTCCCCTCCGTCGAACGAAGCATAACCTTATGCTCAAATCAGCTTTTCACTCATCGACTAGCCGATTGGGGTTTTACTACCATGTTACTTTCCCGCTTTTTCCATTGTTTTATTTTCTCACACTTTCTAGCACTACCCGCAACTCACGTGCGGGGACGGGCCTATGCTCTCCATCCTCGTTCCTCACTCCCTCAGTCTCTGGTCTCTACCCTCTCTCCATCTGCGGTTCTCACTCACTCGAAAGCTCTCGCCGTCTCCGTCGCCGTCGCCTCTTCTCCTTGTCCTCACTACCTTGGCGAATCGACGCAGTCCCAGTGTACTAGTATCTCTCCCTCCTCACCTCTGCTCGGAGCCTCTCTGCTCTCAGGACTAAGGAGTCAGGTCTTCATTATCATCCCTTGCTTATTCTTTTTAATTTTATAGCTTGTATCCTGATTGCTCTCCGCCTCTCTGTGTTTTCTGGATTTTCCAATTATCTTTTCGGGCATATCCATTTTGCACTCGATATTATTGATTGTAACATTTCACCAAAATTTTGTGCAGGGAGGGACTTGAAATGCCTGTACTCCATCACTATGTTAAGTTGTTTGTACTTCCTATGATGCTTCTTAACCCATCTCAGTCTGAATCAATGAGATGAAGTTCTTGGCTGTTTTTAGATATAGGATCTTCCCGACCGAGGTTTCGCTTGAACCTTCAACAAGCTCACCCACGGTTTCATTTGGCCCATTTAATTGTTTCATTCAAAAGAGATGGAGGAAACCGACTGTTTCTGCCCAAACTCGTTTGGAAGACAGGGTAAGAGACTCCAAGATAGACAAACTCATGAACCACCTTAATAGACTCAAGATTATTCTCAAAATCCACCAACTGATGTCAAATCGTAAGCGCGGTCCCTTTGTGTCCATACAGCTGATGTCCCGATGGAGGAGCATCATTGGGCTTAATGTCAGCATCGGGTCACTTATTCACAAGTATCCACATATTTTTGAGGTTTTCCCACACCCAATCCGGAGGAATTTATGTTGTAGATTTACCAGCAAAATGAAAGCCTTGATAAAGGAGGAAGAGGTTGCTATAGAACAGCAGGAACTGGAGGCTGTGAGGAGGTTGAAGAAGCTGTTGATGATGTCCGTAAATGGGACACTTCATATACATGCATTGAGGTTAATTAGAAGAGAACTGGGTTTGCCTGATGATTTCAGAGACTCCATACTTGGGAAATACACTGGAGATTTCAGATTGGTGGATTTAGAGATTGTGGAATTAGTGGATAGAGACGAACAAATGCGAGTGGCTGAGATAGAGATATGGAGGGAGAAAGAGTACAAAGAGAAGTGGTTGAGTGAATTTGAGACCAAGTATGCATTTCCCATCAACCTCCCTACTGGGTTTAGAATCGAAAGAGGTTACAGAGACAAGATGAAGAATTGGCAAAGGCTTCCATATACAAAGCCTTATGAGAGAAAAGAAGCCATTCGTGTTCGTACATGTGGAGGGGTTGAGCGGTATGAGAAAAGAGCAGTTGCTGTTATTCACGAGCTGTTAAGCTTAACAGTGGAGAAGATGGTTGAGGTTGATCAATTAGCTCATTTCCGTAGCGATTTTGCTATTGAAGTAAATGTGCGTGAAGTACTGCTAAGGCACCCAGGGATATTCTACATATCTACTATAGGCAAAACTCAAACAGTGTTTCTTAGGGAGGCATATAGTCAAGGGTGTTTGATTGAGCATAGTACCATATACATTGCACGTAGGAAAATGTTGGATCTTGTGCTGTTAAGGAACAGGAAGACCAAACAATTTCTGGCTTGTAATAAATTCAAGGGAGGGAGCGACAATGAAATGTGTGCAGTGACTGAAGATGGTAAAAAAGAGGTGGATAGGGTGGTCACTTTATTTGAGAGTTCTGATCACCCATGATATTGCAGGCGGCATTGTTGGAAGTTTATTACTCTAGTACGAAGCTCTTTTTAAACTGATCTGGCCATGAGAAGCGGTGGGACATATGAAGCAGGTAATCTCACCCCGTAGTATTTTTAATCGAATTTGCAGCTTTCACTTGGATTTGTTAATGAATTCATTGCTGGAACTAATTATAACTTTTGACGCAGGTTTCTTTCTTTTTTACTTTTTTTTGGTGACGGAAGGGTAAAAAACCCCACATCAGTACACTACGAAAGTAAGAAATTTTCATTGCATCCGCCATTAAGACTTCAACTACCTGCTCAGGTGGTGTCTTCCAGAAATTCTTTATACCCACCATGTTTGCGCACATTGCCGCTAGTCTATCTGGGCACTTGTTGATTTCCCTGTAAATGTGTCGAATGGAAACACTCCAATCCCACTTTGTTAGCATAGTAAACAGATCAGCCCAGTCCAATACACGACCCAAATAGTAACCGAATATTCTAGATGTAATTTAGTTATGGTTTACGAGTTCAGTTATGACAAGTTGCATATTGTTATCAGTTTTGTTATAAGTCACGTAACTCCTTCTGTGTTGTAATCTTTCGGTATAAATAAGAGATCTATGACCTCAGATTGATAATGACTGAGAGTTTGATTTTTCACAGTTTTCTCATGTTATATTTTTCACTTGGTATCAGAGCTCAGGTTCCTTTCCTTTTCAAATGGCTAGTTTCTCCTCCTCTTACTCTTCTTCTACCATTGCTTCTTCCTCTGTTCAAACCAAATCCATTCCTCTCCTCAACAACCTCAACCAATCTGGATCCATTAAACTTGACAGCACTAACTTTCTTCTCTGGTCATCCCTTGTTTTACCGGTGTTATGAGGTCATTGTCTTGAGTCTTTTGTTCTTGGCACTAAACCGTGTCCGCCGGAATATGTCTCCGATGAAGCTGGTGTTCGTCTCAATCCGGCCTTTGAGGATTGGGTTGCCACTGATCAAACCATTTTCAGTTGGCTCCTTAGTACTATGACAGCTACTGTCGCATCTCAGTTCGTGCGTTGCCAGACTTCAGCTCAGATCTGGAAAGCTGTCACAGATCTTATGAGCGCTTACTCTCAAGCTAGTGTCACCATGTTCAAGTACGATCTTCAGCGTACTCTCAAAGGTTCCAGCTCCATTGATGAATACCTTGCCAAAATGAAGTCCATTGCTGGCAATCTTGCCTTAGTTGGTTCACCGATTTTCGATGGTGACCTTGTAACTTAGACTCTTGTTGGTTTAGATGCTGAATACAATCCGATGCTTGTCTATCTCTTAGATCGGGAAAATCTCACTTGGATTGATGTGCATTCACAATTGCTTACCTTTAAACGTCACTTGGAGCATCTTCACAATTTGAATACCGTAAGTTCTGCTTTCGCTAATGTGGCCATTTCATCTATGGCCTTAAGCAGGCCCCACATGCGTGGTATGACCGCTTGCGTCACACTCTTCTGTCATGGAAGTTCTCTAATTGTAAGTCTGATTCCTCTCTGTTTTATAATCGCGACACCACTCAGATTCTCATTATCATCATCTATGTTGATCATATTTTGGTTACCGAGAGTAATTCCTTCAGCATTTCTCAATTTACTACTAAACTGAATCATATGTTTGCTCTTAAAGACCTTGGCAGCATTCACTACTTTCTTGGTTTTGAAATTTCACGAGACCCCCGTGGATTTTTACTATCCCAATCCAAATACATTTCTGATCTCTTGCATCGGTGCCCATGCTTGATTGTGCTACATGCTCCACTCCCATGGTCACTGGTCGCACATTAACTCTTACTGACATTCCATTGTTTGATAATCCACGACAATATCGTAGTGTGGTTGGTGCTCTTCAATACTTGGTGAACACACGACCCGACATTTGTTATGCGGTTAGTAAGCTCAGATAGTAGAGTGCTCCCACGATCCTTCATTGGCTTGCTGTGAAACGGTTGCTGCGATACTTAAAAGGGACATACAATCGTGCATTACTATTAAAGTCATCTTCGTCTCTATGGCTTGAGGCTTTCTTTGATGCTGATTGGGCCTCTTGTCCCAATGATCGTCGTTCTACTAGTGGGTTTTTTATGTTTCTTGGCAACTCTTTAGTGTCTTGGTCGTCTAAGAAGCAGCCTGTATTCTCCCGTTCTTCTGCCGAGTCCGAGTATTAGGGTCTCACTAACACTACTTCCGAACTCAACTGGCTGCGCTCTCTTCTTGATAAGCTCTATTTCAACATGACTTTGGCTTCAGTCATTTGGTGTGATAACCTTAGCGCCGCTGCTCTTGCCCACAATCCTGTCTTTCATGCTCGCACTAAGTACATCGAAATCCACACTCATTTCGTACGGGATCAGGTCCTGGCCAAAAAGATTGATGTTCGGTACGTTCTGACTCATGATCAGCTCGTTGACTACCTCACTAAATCGCTTGGTACCTCCAGATTTCTTGCTCTTCATGACAAACTCGGGCTCACCACTGTACCCTCTCGTTTGCGGGGGGATATTAGCATAGTAAACAGATCAGCCAAGTCCAATACACGACCCAAATAGTAACCGAATATTCTAGATGTAATTTAGTTATGGTTTACGAGTTCAGTTATGACAAGTTGCATATTGTTATCAGTTTTTTTATAAGTCACGTGACTCCTTCTGTGTTGTAATCTTTCGGTATAAATAAGAGATCCATGGCCTCAGATTGATAACGACTGAGAGCCTGATTTTTCACAGTTTTCTCGTGTTATATTCTTCACTCACTTTAGCATATTTATAATTTGGTTTGATGGGAGAAAACATCCTTTTATGCTCTGTCCTCCATTTAGAGCCTATGTCACTTGTTTAGCATCACATTCCACTTTAATCTTTCGGAACCCCATCTCCCAACATAATTTAAGACCCTCCAGAATCCCCCATACCTCGGCTGCTTGGCTTGAGCATTTGTTGATTCTGTGTGCAAATCCTCCAAACCACTATCCACAATCTCCTCTGATAATTCCTCCACATCCAGAAAAGTTCTGGTATGATGTCAGGCCATCAACATTAAGTTTGCACCATCCTTGAGCCAGTGGCTACCATGCAACCTGAATTGTCCTCAGTTTCTGATTAGGTGAGTCATCACCATTCCATATTGCTTTATAGTTCTTCAGGAGGATTTCAATCAGTTGCCTTGGGTTCGGTGGTGCCTTGAATTGGCTATCGTGTATCTAATGATTCCTCCAACTCCAATTATACCAACATCCTCCTGCAAATTTTTCTGGCCAGATAACATCTTCTGCAGGTGCTCCTCTAGGAATGAGGTTATAGGTGAACCAGTCCTCCTCTTCAAGGGCGAAGAATATATGTCGTTTATGCTCTGGTACAGTTTGGCTCCAAGTACGCTTCGATTATGGGCAATCCCTGAGCGCATGCAGTTGATCCTCACAAATATGATTACATATTCCACACCATGGCTCCTCAAAGCTCCACCTACTTGTGACAGTTTTTGTAGGCAACCTCCTATGATTAGCTTGGCATACAAATACTTTCACCCGTTCAAGCACTTTCAGTTTCCAGATCTGCTTCCATGTCTGGGCTTCCTGGTTACTTGTTCCTCCTCTCAACATGTTGTAGGTGCTAGCTGTGGTATATTCTCCTGATCCGTTCAATGTCCAGATCAGAGCATCCCCCTCTGTTTCATTTTGTGGACTTTGTTGCATTTCTATTCTGCACACCATGCCCTCTGAAATTAAGTTGTATAAATCTTGCAGCTCCCATCTCCCCTGCTCATTGACCAACTCCCTTATTTGCATATCCTTGTTTATATGTACTCCCTCTTGTACATACGTAATTAATGGCAGACTTCCTTCAACCCACCTATCAAACCACACCCGTGCTTCCATTCCATTCCTGACCTCCATTCTAACATTTTCTTGGAACTTTTCCCAAAGTCGACATAATTCCTTCCATAATCTCGAGTCCCCATTTTTCTTTATCAGATGTTCCCATCTCAGCCTCCCTTTTCCATATTAACCTTGTAGGACTTGCACCCAGAGTTCTAATGGTTCTGTGTTCATTCTCCAGAGTAGCTTCATTAAAAGGGCATTTTGACATAGGTTTCGCATGCCGGGCTATGCTACTTTTCTTTTATAAGATCCTTTTATTTGAACGAGCCTGTCCTTTTTATAACATTTTATTTGATTTATTTCAATAATAAGTGCACTTTTACTCATTTTGCTCTCATTCTCTCACATCATTTATTTACCATACATTATCTGTTTTTTCTTTTCTCATTATTACTCTTTCTCTCTTATTCATTCATAAATAAAGGCATCTTTGGAGGGGATTATATTTCCTGCATATATATTATTTTTTACTAATTTTAACTGTTTTGTATAACCTTTCGGTTGAAAAGACAGTACAACATATTGGTAGTTTGTATGGTGTAAGCGGCTATTTTGACATCTTGACGTATACGAGTCAGCGTCACGGAAAACCAAATACACAATCGGTCTGGCCTGCGCAGGCAGCAAGACAGTATGGAATATTGCTGATTGGAGCGTCGGTCTTTAACCTTAGAAGCTCTTACTAGTTTTGGATTTCCGCTTGCCCTGTACTTCAGTGGATCATCAGTACTGTTTATCTGACTATGTGGTTGAAGCTAGCATCAAAAACTCAAAATAGATGTATTAAATCCAAGCTAGTAAATAAAACAAAAGACGTATTTAATCACATGAAATTAGCTGATGCGGTAAAGGGACTACAATGTGGGTAGCGATTAGGATGGAAATTCTCATCCATTTTTTCATCTTCAGCAAAAGTAATTTTTCTCGACAATGAATGGATGAAATTAACAAGATCCTTTGGGTCTCAGGCACCGACAAGACAAAGGTACAAAAATATAAATTATATATCTTCGATTAAATCATCCGGAGCAAAGGCCTTGCATTTACAGATTTTGCTCTCGTATACAAAGGAGGAAAACCGCCAACTACAAGTCTCAGCCAGCCACACCTATTCCCCAAAATCCCTTTTTACTTCTTACCATCCGTTGCTATATCTTCATTTCTGTATATTGGATTTCAACATACAATCTATCAAACCATTCACAAGATCTGCACCATAGCATGAGAGGATTGGTCCCAATTTGCACAGAAATCAGTCTTGAATCTGGTCAGGTTCTGAGAGAATTTGTCCCTATTCTTTGAATCCAAGCTCTGTGTCACATCTCCCATAAGCTTCTCGAAGCACAATGAAAGCCGCTCCTGTAGATCCGGTCGCTGCATAACAATTCCAAAACAACATCAATCACATTTCCCTATTTCTCAATTGACGATCATCAAGATGCTTTGCTAGTAAATAAATAAAGATGCTCTGATGGGCCAGCCAGTAATGGTTCAAAACTGAGTCACGTTGTGGGATGGGGTGTGTAAACGAGTGAGAGGTCTGTTGGTCGGATATATATTGGGAATGCGTACGTGTGTATGTGGAGAGCCTAGAACACTTGAATGGCTAGAGTTGGAGTCGTTACTGCTATTTTCGTTTTTAATTCCCTGGTTAGACTTACACTCTCCCCCAGTATAGCTATTTTGAATCCCATTTGGAGCAGGGTTTCATCACCCTTGCACCAATTAATCTAAAGAATTTGCATGATTAGTTAATAAGATTAGGGTAGTGGCTTTATTACTTTTTCTGCTGTCAATTAACTTCAACATCTGCACTCAGATTGTGATCATACTATACATTCAAGAGGGTGGCTTAAATCGTGTGTAAAACCCACTTCCTATCTTTCTATCCACTATAATTTATTTCCATCTGTTTCTTCGCACTTATCATCACAGAAGTGAACTTAATGATGCCTTCTACGCTTACAATTAAAATTTTGCTTCATACTGTAAAGACTTGAACAAAAGATAGTGATTTCTCATGTTACCGGGGGGGGGGGGGGGGGCCTGGCCACAATAGGTAGTTGACTGTTTTGTCGCACCAAACAGACAATTTTCAGTTATAGATTATTATGCACGGTCCAGTTCCGGTACTTGGATTCAGTTAAAAGTATTAAATGGAATAGCCATCAGTCAAATAACAATCAAATGACAACATGAATTATCTACCCGCCATAGTTTGGGCCATATGTTGATCCAGAATACCAATTAGGTAGGGACCATAAGCCAGATGAATATAAGCAATCATATATCCCGAGCAAGAAGGAGGCGTAGATAGATTGCATTTAACTTACATACGAAGCCAAAATTTGAGCCTTGATATTCGTGAACATCTGCAGGCAAAATGGCTAGTCAATATGATAGCATACACCCAGATATTAATGTTTACAAGGTCATCAAAGATATCGCGAGGAGGGATAAAAATATGAAAACTGAAAAAGCTATAGAAAATCTCGCTTCCCTACAGAGTTCATTTTCTTGATATAATATATTCGAGATAATAACATTAATCCCAAAAATAGAGCCAAAAGCACCACATTCAAATTTTTGTATTTTACAAGCAATGCAGGTGAAAGGCTGGTGTTTTTGATCATTTAATTACACCATATTTCTACTCCGTAATTTTGCCTGGAAGAATCCTTAGAACCCATCAGCCCTGATCCGTTTTCCTCAAGAAATGTAACACTGGAAGTAACTGAAACTCAAGGGCATTTCACTTCAGTTTTGTTGAATGAACTGAAATATTTGTTGCCTCCTGAGAATTAATTAAATTAATTAAATCTTCCAAAAATGTGTCATAAACCTCTTTTCCTTACTGTGAACTGAGAGAAAAATATTATCCTAAATCCATGAATAAAAGAGAGTATATATGAGCCTTTATATAGGCAAACCTAATTCTAACTCTAGAATCTAATTTAATTTAATCAAATCAAAATAATTAAGATATAATATCCTAAGATATAATATATCCATATCTAATCCTAAGATATAATAAATATCAAACTTAATAATAAAATAACAATTAATCTAAGTAATCCAGAATAAATGCACAATATTCCCACACTTAACTTCTTTAAAAGGATATCTTATCATCTTTCATTGTATGTTTCTCTTTGGCATGGCCAAGAATGTTTCTCAAGTTCTTTTACAATTTACATATCCTTTTTTGTTTTTGTTTTTGTTTTTTTTTTGTTTTTTTGCCAGTTACAATTTACATATCCATTAAAGCATGGTTTTATCATATCAAATGAACGCATTCTTTTCAGAGACTCAAGATATCTAGGCCATTGAACAACAATGTTGAAAAGTCACCATATCAAATGCTCCAATGTGTACTTTAGTTCCTGATATTTAAATTACCAATGTTCAAAGACTATGTTAGCAATTCATATTTTCAATAGCAATTTCATAACAGAACTGTAAGCTGAAGTTCATGAAACAAACCACTGCGAGAAATTTGAAGCCAACTACAATATAAAATCACAATCATTTACCTCCTCACTAATAAGTATTAAGCTCAGCATTGCTCTGCTAAGACTCCACTGATTGCCACAGTCTTCCAACAAAACAATCTCAAATAGGGTTTTCAAAATCTAAGAGAAAATAAAATTCAAAGAAAAATAAGAAACCATAAAATAAGAAGAAACAATTAAGATGGACTCAGTCGAATTAGAAAGAACATGGATATGAACACAATCATCTAACTTTTATGCCTCTAACTTGCTGAGTGAGTAGGTCAAAAATTAAAAACCACATTTTGTGAATGAGGTCGCCAAAAAAATGGAATTTATAATTGGCTCTGACATCTATCTGCATCTACAATAATAACAATTATTGTCAAATAAACCTAGAAATTGTAGCATGACTTAGTTGTTACTATTGTCAAGCATGATTTTTAATTATTATTCTTTCATGGTTCAGTGAAAATATAGTCATCAAATTATTATCGCTCCCTTCTAGACTTCATATTCACATTGCTGATGATATTTGGATCAGGGTAGCGTCATTGAGACATTATTTGTGGAAGGGAAAAAAACTCGGGATATTGACAAAAGATGTCACAAGCAATACTATTTACATATTACAACTTGATAAAAAGAGTAGTTAAATTTAATTTTAGATGGTTCCCTGCAATCTTTTCATTTAGATAAAACTAATACTTATAAATTGCTGTATCCAGTTACCGTTTGATTTATTTACAAATGATATGGTGTTATGGAATATGGATTAAGAAAAGGTATATTATGTATAAAACTGAATTATTACCATACTTATCTGTGGCCATATTTTTATTCACATCATCTAACTGTCAAGTTGGCTTGTAGTATTTGTTAAAAGAAATTGTCTTCCCCTACATTTTCACAGTGCAAACCAAAAGTTAACAATGTATCTTGGCAGCAAGCCCAGGATAAACTTACTCCAGAGAATAACATAGAGCAATCAGAGATTAGTTGAGCTATGTTCATCGCAGCAGGTGATGCAATTGACTCTGCGACAGTAACATGCATGAAATAAAATGTAGCCAAGTGGTCGATAGCAGAGGCACACTGCAAACAGAGAAGACAGTTGCAGAGCTAAGTATACAAATCAGATCATATGCTAACTTAACCATGGTTATTTCCCAGTTATGAGGAGCACATGATGATGGATATTTCATGGATCAAAGACTTTCTTCTAATAATTTTACAACCCCCCCCCCCCCCCCAAAAGAAAAAAAACATAAAACGTGAGAGCTGAACCATCAGGGTTAAAAAAATGGTGCTTCTACCAACCTGTGATGATATATTCTCACTTAAATCTTTAAGGCCTGATTCGAGAGATCCAATGATATACATAAATGTGGTTTTATCCAAACTCAAAACAAATGACAAATGACTGCTGAAGAGGGTTTCCAAGAATGCAAAGTAAGCTGCTGTGAGCTGGGAAAAAAAGAGACAGTAAAGGATTAACTTAAAAACACATATTTCAAATAACAATGAATGACTGTTAGGATACTACTATATCTTGTCATAAGTGCACTAAAGAGATACAACTTAAAAACACATATTTCAAATGAAATAACAATGAATGACTGTTAGGATGCTACTATATCTTGTCATAAGTGCACTAAAGAGACATACGCAAACATGTGCACACGTACATAGTGGTGATTGAATTGCTATTAGTGACGTTATGATTGGGTATACAATTTTAAAACTTTAGAACTAAGAGATCTAATATAACAAATCATAAAATCTCATCTTATCTTTTTCATATAAAATGGGTGCTGATGGGGTCTTTCCTAATGGAAGATTTGAGAAAATTGAAGACTTGAAGCTTGCTGGTTAGCGTGATACACACTAAGCTGCAATATCACAAGTTCGAGTAGGCAAAGACATAAACAGGGACAAAAAAGGAGCATAAGGGACAGGTGCCACCTCAGGTAGGGAATTTATGGAGAAATTATGCATATGCGCACGCACACATGCATGCCTGTATGTACAAAATAAGGGGAAAAAGATTAAATTTTGTTATGATTTCTTATAGTTCTATTAGATCTTTTATACATAGGCTAGCTCAAGTAGCAAGTATGGGTTATCTCATAGACGAACTCTTTACCAATTCACTTGACTGGACAAACTCTTTCCAAATAAATTTAGGAAGGCAAATTATGAACAACCCATAGCAGGAGCACTTAGAAATTTTTTTATTGAATTTTGGGATATCTCATAATAATCCCTGGAAAAGTATTATTCTTCAAAAAGAAGCTTCCAAATGTTTAAAAATTGCAATGATGTTGATTTGGCCAGATCAGGTACTAGCAAGGGTCTTCTGCATTGCAGAGCTCCATAATGTGAAGAAGCAGAAAAGCTTGGGGTGATTAGAAGTAGAGTAGAAATGTAGTTCCATGAGCCTGCCCTTGGAATTTGTGAAAGAACAGAATCAAAAGACTTATGGGTGACCTAAAGTTACCTCGCTACAATCCCATGAATGTTTATATGGTGATAATCTGACCGCAATTGGGACCAATTAAAAAAAGCGTCACAAATTATGGAGCTGTCCTACATACCTACTCACTCTCAGGTGGCAGACTTGTTAAAGCGTGCCGAATATATATATATATATATATATTTGAGTTTGAGTGTTAAAATAGTTGTTATTTTTAGTGTTTTATCACTGTTTTGTTTTTATATCTATGCTTTTATTGTTTTTCACTACTCTTTCATATGTTGTAATCCAAACAGTTGGAATCAACCGAACTATAAAAACGTGGCCAGCTGAACTCAAGCATGATAATCTGACCTACCTTAGAAAGTACTCCCTCCAGTCCTTCTTATAAGCAACAACCAACTAAATCATGCAAAACAAATTGTTGGTTAACATTAATTAAAAGCAATTTATGTGTGAGAGATGTAACTATTTTCCAAATACACCCTTATTTATGAAGATGATGAGTATGAGAAAGAATGAGTTGGAAAATAGATGAGAGAATAAGTGGGAAAATGAGATGAGAGAACGAGTGGAAAAAAGAGATGAGAGAGACGTGTAATTAATTGGAGGTAAAAATGAAAAAAGTGCACTAAATTTTTAGACAAAGCCAAATTGTTTCTTATATACAGGACCAACATTATGCAATAAAATATTGCTTATAAATAGAACCAGAGGGAGTAAAAAAACAAACAATAGTATTGACAAAATAGAAACAGCCAAAATACACGATTTGTCACAACAGAATCCTAAAAATAAATTTTGCTGCACATCCTCAAGAGCAAAAATAAATTTCAAAACATCAATGAGGCAAAGTACATTTCAAGCTGAGTAATACCTTTCGAAATGCAAATACATCAGCCAAAGGAACGGATAATATCATCTTCACAATGATATCTAGAACATCCACTAATGCTCTATCACCATAAAGCTCAAAAACACCAAAGTTGACATAGTTCCCAGATAGTGCTGGCGTGCCCCAAAAAAAAAAAAACAGTTTAGCCCAGAGTTGATGTGAAAATACAATATCATTTTAAACAATTATCACTAAATTGTTTTTTCTTTGAAAAGAAAAATGGATGATTAAGTCATGTCAAAGAATGGTGCAGAATGATAATCAACAATTTTAAGACCTGCTCACGCAATACATAAAACATACTGAAAAGTACCAGCGACTTATAAGTTTCATGCATTACAAGGCACGCTTAAATTTCATGCTGTAGACAGAATGTAAGGATCTCCTTTAATAATTTCCCTTTTACCAAATTATTAAACTCAACAACAAAAATAAGTACAAAACTTATCCAACAAAGCAAGGTTAGATACATGGATCATACAACATCATTGTGCTTTATCATCAACTAACTCTTCAGATATGAAAGAAAATAAGATTGAAAGAGGAAAAGAGTATACGCTTGAATAATATGAAAATGTTGGTAAAGTATGATCATACCTCTCGTGAGAATTGACAAACAAATTGATATCCCCTTGTATTTAAATGTGTATATATCTTCTCTATTAGGAAGAGGTAAAATTCTTGACCCATAGGCTACAATCAATTTACTGACTTCACGGAAAAGAAGTATTCCATTAGGGGAAGATGAATCAAAGATCAATCGCTGAGATTTGTTCAGGACCAATTCATCCACAAGTTTCAACAATGGAGCTGTTACCTGCATTGACATACCAGTATGATATGAATTCTATATAAGCCTATACCAGCAATGCGTTAATTTGAAAATATACCATAATATTAGCTAAAATTTGTTCATCTTCAGATTTTGTGTACTTGACAAAGAATAGTTTTAGTTCGTATTTTGATTTATGACAACAAAACCCAGCCAATATTTCATTAATGTTGGTTGCACTCACGTTAAATTTCAACCCAAAGGAGCTGGCCATTCTCTTAAACGGTGACTTCATAAATGCTTTGCAGCATGATCAAGGCTCACCAAGCCTTTTATGCAATGGTACATGTGTTGAATTTTCTGTCATATCGTTACTTTTATTTTTATTCTCATTGCTTTTTCTTACTTGTTCACTTTAGTCTTTCATAGTGCACATCTCAATAAATGAGGAGGAATTCAATCCCCTCTCCTTTCCCTCAAGATCCAGTATAGAATTTTCAGAGGAAGAATTTCATCTTGGATCCAGCAGCCGATCATATACAAAGAAAAATAAAGATACGAAGAATAATTTCATGTGGTATTCAAATAGAATTAAATGTTTATTTCATCAGCAGAGAAATTACTGCAAAGAAAAAATGAGGAGGGTAGTCTCAATCCTTAATCTGTGTAAATGAAATTAAGTGATCACTCAATAAATTTCATTAAAATGGATTGAACCTTACCTCAGGAGAATCAGTCCAATGCACAATGCCTTTCAAAAGAATAGGCATGTGTGCTGGATAGAGCCAATCAAAAAGGAACCCATACGTCCTACGACTGCAACATCCAATTCAAATACAGGCAGAATATAAAATATATGCAACTAAAGGGGAAAACCGTAAGAAAGATGCAATAAAGCAACAAAATCTTCACCAAATAAAACAAAGTTTCAGGTGTAAAATGAGTGTCAACCTGTTAGTTGCCATTGCTATTCCTCGAAGGTCCCGCATTAATCCAATCAATGCAAATTTTGCAGAATCTGATCGGAAAATTGCATCAGGTGCAGATTCCAATTTAAGAACAACCTTGTACATTACAAAAAGGAATTAGAATGAAATTTAACCAAATAGATGAATGAGTATCAAAATGTCAACTCTCACAAATCCCACACGTTTTGCCATCAACATATGATGGTGCAACATTAATCACTTGTCACACGAGGTCATCATCCAGAAGTATTTTATCACCAATTAACAAACCATGGACAGAAGAAAAGTTCAAGTTCAAATAAAGAAAATAAAAAGTACATGAATGATAGAGTCCCAAATGTCCCACAAACCCCAACAATCCTTAATCACATACGAACTTGTGATTCATTTGAAATTGTATTTGGAAATTCTCCTTGGTCCATTGAAGTCAGTAGTGTTTTCAGATTCTGGCATTATTATCTTCAGTAGAATTTCTCTCTATTTCTCTTCTTAAACTCAGATCATATCAATAAAACTAGTTAGCAGTTGACAGAGGGCATAGGCATATATTGGTGTTTATTTTGCTTCCAAACATTCTAAGAATTATGGTTAGGCTTATGATAATCGGAATGGATGAGCATCTCCTCGAAATATTTAAAAATATGACCCAGCAAGTCTTGACATAAGTTTTTTTTTTCCCGGATGAATGAATATGAATCTTTGACCTATGAGAAAATATCATAAATCTAGTTTTTTCTTGTTTGGGAGGAGGGGGTGAGAGAAGCTATATACTTCAAACTAAAAGAACAGGCCAATATTGAATTTGATCTACGTGTCAGATTCAGAAATCAAAGGAACGTGTAGCAGAGTCACGTTTTTTTTTTTTTATAACAGTAGCAGAGTCACTTTACTCAACATGAAAACAAGCAATTGCTATAACTTGAATTATGATGACAAACCAAAAACAACTAACCTGCAAAAGATGCTCCATTGAAGACCTGAATTTCAGAGGGCTATCTTCCATGAAAACTAACATGCCAACTGTGTAGTAAAACATTGTTCTGCTGTGGAAGCATTCTACGTTTTCTAAAAACAGAAGTTGCTCCCCCTGAAAAAGAAAGATGAATTATGCTTTGTTGATCTGAATTTGAATGCAAATTATATATATATATATATAAGAAATCAATTTCTCTCAGATCAGTTACAATCCTTGTACATGTTCCACTTGGCCCATGCACTTCCAAATTACAGCAGAATTTATTGGAAAATTTTAAATCTCTTAGCAATTTAACCCATCACAAACCATATCATTTTTTCAGGCTTCAAACCATCACAACCCAAAGAACATATATTCACTCTCCTCTGACAACAACTTCTTTCTTACCAGCAGAAGTTAAAGTTAAATATTAATTTCAACCAGGCAATTACAGCATATGCTAGAGCACATAAAAAAGATGCATCTCCTTCGTCATTAAAATTTATTATTATTCCTTTTGTTGATCACGTAGCATGTGAAAACCATCCTCCATGCTGCAATGTCCGACAAAGGCATCCACTCAGGCTAAGTTCAATCCAAGTTTAGATATTCATAGGATGATGCATCGATGGAGAATGGTTGTTACTAGGTAGGGGAAGAAAATTTGATGAGTTGATATAGATTATCCCTTAACGCATTCAGCACAGTTGGCGTAATTAGTGAATGTAGCTAGATACGAGATGGACCAGCAAGTATTGGCTGACACATAAGAGATGGATAGTAGCTACATAATTCTTTGCCAAAATGGTAGCTACTACTAACTTGGGCTGGTCCATGGAGTTGGGCATCTCCAACTTGCTACAATAGTTACACAGTTCTTTACCAAAAGAGCTGCTCAAAATAAATGGACTAGATGATACTTACATTCTGGTTTGAAAGTAAGCGTTGAACTGTATCCAACTTAAGAAGCAGCTTTCCTGTCATGAATCTAGAAAGGATACAACAGAATATGAAATGATATAAACAAGGAAGGGTAACACAATGCTATAAGGAAGTTGAGATGCAACACGACTAACCCAGAAGTCATTTCTGAAAAGAGGCTTAAAGTGTGATCAACAACCTCTTTGCACTGGAAAAGAGATTCTAATGTTAATGAAATGAACCATATTTGATGTGCAAGGAAAGATAAAATATATAATTCATCACCTCTTTGTAAGACTTGAGATTAGTAGCTATCTTTCCCACAATAACATTTAGCAGTACTAGATGATCATGGAGTCCAAGAAGTTCAGATAATCGGGCATATAACTGCTATAGAGTCCAAAGCAGGAGATGGAAATAATTAATCCTTCTTTGAATCATACAAAATTTAAAAAGTAAAACACATCTATTCCACTACCTTGGAAGGAAGAACAGCATGGTCACCAATATAACACTTTCTAAGATGTTGTAAGAAGGTTAGTATAGCTCGATCAAGTCTTTGCTTACTAATATCTCCATACCTCTGAAAGTATCCAACAGAACCATGGACGTCGTGATAAGAAAAATAATGAACAGGACTGAACTTTAGCCACAGGGCAAAAAGGTGGAACAAGAAAAAAGAGCTCTAGCATGTTCAATAAGCAAGGATGATTCAAAATAAATTTGTTCAAATGCCTGATATTAATAATTGATATTACAAGCAATAAGAAAAATATAAAATTTCTATGTGAAAAACCCTTTCCCACAGGGCAGCCTAAGTTGCCTGCCCGATTTTGCAGACAAATCCAAAAAATATTCACATACCGTACTGTGTAATCCACTGTCAGTGATATTAATCAACTGCAGAACACGAGCCGAAATCTCTGCATCAAGTATCTCATGTGATTCTCCACTGCAATTCAGAAACACAGGAGAAGAGGTATTACTGTCCAGAAATGCTTACTCACAAACCCAATTGTTTTAACAAATTACCTAAAACCAGAAATTTGTTTAATCTTCAGAATCGCAGCAACTATGTGGGTGAACCAAGCAAGTTTGGCTTCTGTAAAAGAAATTACATAGCTGTCTACAGAGATTTGAGTATTAGCTTCCTTCTGCATAAATTAAATCAAGATATAAACACAGTCAGATTATTTTTAAGAGAATAGCACAAAATTGACACGTCCCAGAGAAGTGTTAGAGAATACCATATAGCTATCTATGATAGGTTCCACAATCTTCATCAAATATGAACTGCAACTTTCATACTGGAAGGTCAGGGAGATTTTACGTAATTAATAGAAAAGAAATCAATGAATATATGATATTTAAACTTTAAACATGTAAGCTTGAATTTCAAGTTATCTATAAATTAATATAATTAACATTTACCACAATATGACTCGGGTAGGAGAATAAAAAAATATGAACCTGATATCTGCAGAGGTAAGGAAAGAAGTCGAGCTGATCCTGAAGCACCTCCACATTGTCCAGGGGATTTTCACCAAGTTCATCCGACTGTTCAGACTGCAGTAAAAGGATATAAAGGGTATATGTAAATAATTCGCTGATGTTAGGCATGATTGCAACATGAATTGACTCCACCTGACCTGCAATGAATCAAATCTTGAAGTAACAAAACCTTCGATGATTTTAGGCACATATTCATCCAGCAGGATGGGCTTGTCACTCTTCAGATACTTCACTGATGTTACCGATCTAGACCATAAACCTAGAAGGTAGTAAACACTGCTGCCAGCCCACTGAAATAAAAAACATTATCACACTTCAAGACTATCTGATCCCCAGTCATATCTGAGATACAGATTAATGAATTCACTTGTAAAACATTAGAATATATTTTCTCAACAGGACAAATCAAGTAGTCTACCTTCCAAGAATGCAAAGATTTCAATGTGAACTCTGACACTAAACGTATCCAATCACTGTAGCCTTCAGCATTCACAAGTTCTGATAACTGTAATAGCATTACACTTAGAAGAACCACACCAAAGACTGCTTCATTAATAAATAAAATAACCCTAGTATGCCAATGACTTAAGTTAATTTTGAAGCATAAATTGAACAAAATCTACTGCAACAAAGAGGACAGGAAGTAGTTAAAAAAGACCGAGATTGTCATCAATCCACAGGACCTGTCATCATGTTATATTTCCAAATTGATGTGACACAGAAGTGAAGATGGGCTGGCCAGCAAACGAGACAATCCAAGATTTTATCAATTTCATTAATGCTACTCGTAAGACCAAACATGTCATGTGAATTTCATGAAATTAACAACATAGCCTTCTCTGATTCTTTTACAGAACTTCCCATTTTCTTATGAAAATGTATACCATTAATTTCTAAACCTAAGCTTTAGTATCACTGACCAAACTAAATGTATAACTAAATGCTGCTGGCAGCCTCGAGGTCATTCAACTTAGTTATAGAGAATTTTTGAGAGACCATTTTCATAAACTTTGTTAGGAAATAAATATGTTAGGCAATTAATATCTTAGTATCCCACATAATCAGGGATAATTAGGATCCCTCATAATTAGGAATTGTGATTGATATCAATCACCATAATGAGCCATTAATGTGGAGGCTCCTCTCTTGTATATAAATACCCTACATCTATACATGAATACATACTTTTCTGAGAATACACTTTCATGGTATACTGGTACAACTTGTCCAATAAGGATCTTTCAAACGGAAGGTGTAATGGTACAAATAAATAAATGATTTACACAAATAATACAACAAAAGATTTGTACAGAACCTAAAATAAGGTATGATTCACCTAGTAATTCACTTTAAAGTTTTTACTCAAATAATACAAGGAGAGGTTTGTGCAGAACCTAAAAGAAGGTATGATTCACCTGAAAATTCACTTTAAAGCGACCAAGAAGACGACAAAATGCATGGTAATTATCATGATCAGCAAGACCTGCTTTACCATTAAATTATATCATCAATGTCTTTCTAACTGACAATGGTATACAGTATGTAGCAGCTAACTATTTAAAACCCAACTGATTTAAGAAAACAGGGCACAGAAAGAGCTTCATGTCAACTTTAATGAGCACTACAAGTAGAGAAGAAATAAGAAAATTTGGAAGCAGTGAGACAACTACAAGGAGAAAGTCATTGCATAGATATGTAGTTCATTTAATGAGTTGTAAGCTGTTTATAAGAGCTCAACAACCAGAAAGTTGGAACCAGCTTCTCTTCTGAAGGATCTCATTTTCTCTTAAACCAAAAAATTTGAGTCCAAAATCTTTTCATATTACTAAGTCCATGCATGATTACAGGATAAAAAACGGAAGTTATAAAGCATAATACATGCCTAGAGATGTCAATGAATAAAAAGAAACAAGAGAGAATTGGAAGTTAACATATTACATTTTTAGTTCCAAGGCACAAGGACCTATAAAAATTAGAAAATATTGATTGAAAATTTTTACTATCCTTAACCTAGGCAAAGGATCATATGAATCCACTTATAAATCTCAAAATCATTAAAAAGTACTGTATCATGCATGTTCCTCTCAAGATTGAAAACAGTGAAGATTAAATGCCAATCAAGAATCAACAGAGACACAACAGCCAGTTAAAGCTTCTACATCAACACACAAGTACTTTCAAACAAAAAATTACTACTGTCTACAATGCTGGAGGAAAAAAGAAGCAGAGACACTTAACCTATCCCTGTTTGCAAAATTTCTTTGGTTCCCTGCATTAAGTGTGACAAGAACTTAAGTCGAGCAGTATCACTGGCAAATACAGATCGCCTAGCTGAAGCCAATCGCAACAAGCACTCCAATGCCTAAAATCGTTATAGCTCATAAGACAATGATAATACCATAATTTGAAGGTACAACAAAATTGAAATGATTCCCAAATAGAATTAAAGGAGTAAGAGAAACAACCCTAAATTTGCTTTCCATTACGTTAAAATAATGAGTTAGTATAACATAATTTAAAGAGAATTTTGACATCGACATGACAGAACAAAAAATAGAGAACCCTAGTACAGATAAATTGATAGAAGCTCAAGTGCAGAGATGCAAAGGTTCAAACGGATTATAAAATGACTTAATCGTGATAGCTGCCAAGATCAAAATCTGAACGACCATGCTGTGAGATAAAGACAAATGTAATATTATAACATGCATAATAGCTGGAAGAACTTGTGTATTTGTAGAGATTATTTGAATTAAATTGATTATTCTGAGTAAATTAGAATTAATTTGTTAGAATTAGTTAGAGAGAGATCTTCGGATCTTTCAAATCCCTAACAAGATAGGAGAATTATTTGGATTGGTTGTAAATCGATTAGATCAGATTTTATTTTATTCTCTTATTTGTAATCTCCCTAGCTAGTTTAGCGGCCTCAAAACCACCGGCCCTATCGTGTATATAACTTGCACAGTGATCAATGAATAAATCAATCGGGTGAATTACAATTCAACTCCTATTGTCATTGTACTCCTATATGGTAATAGAGCTTTCAAAGGAAACAGGTACAATGACTGATTCATCCAGTTCAGATTTGGGGTCGAGCTCTTGGTTAAAGCATCAACCACCTTCGACGATAAGAGGTTCCCTCGGAAACGGCGCACATTGCCTTGCAACCACTGGACTTGAAGATTCGGCAATGCTGATCGTTCCAAAATGACTTTCCGGTGACGGCGAGAACTACCAAGAATGGGCGTGATCAATTCGTCTCGCGGTAAATGGCAGGGACTGACTCGAACTTCTCACAAGCATCACCGCTGCTCCTCCACTGACCGATGAGAAGGCCTACCAGACATGGCAATCCGAAAACTCCATGGTATCCTCATGCTTAGTAAATGCGATGGTGCCTGGAATCTAAAAAAGCTTCATGTTTCTTTCCTCTGAACGGGACATCTAGGAAGCTGTCAGTAAAGCATATGGAGACAGAGCCAACGTATCACTGATCTTAGACTTGAAAGGTTTGGGATCTCAAACAACATTCTCTTACCTTAAGTGACTACTACTTGGCAAAAAATGCACTTTGGTAGGAAATTGACCTACTTAATGATGAACATGAGTGTTGAGTTGTGCCACTTACATTGCTAGCCACCAAAAACAAGTTGTAAGGGAACGCCTCTGCGAACTTCTTGCTGGTCTTAACCCATCACTTGACGATGTTCGCGACAGAATCCTATCTCAAGATCGTCTTTCATCGGTCTGTGTTGCGTTTGCCATCCTTCGAGGTGAAGATACTCAGAAAAAGGTTATGCTCAAGGGAGCACAATCAGTCCAGGATCCCACTGAATCGTCTGCACTAGGCGCCTGGTCCAATGATCAGCGAAGCATCAAAAATAGACCAACATGTGAACACTACCAGAAAGTTGGCCACACAAAAAATACCTGCTGGGAAATTCATGGTAAGCCGGCAGATTGGAAGCCAAAAGGGGAAAAGGCCGTGGCTATGTAGCTGAAATCTCTACAGGTGATGACACCGACTCAGCCACTCCTCCAAGTGATACCTTAAACCTGATTCTTGAACGACTTGCTGCCTTAGAAGGTAATCATCAAACCCGTAAACAGCCCAATGCCACCCTAGTCAAACGAGGTAATCTTTCTCAGGCATTAACAACTATTAAAGGAATGACCTCTAAAAATTGTTGGATTGTTGATTCTGATGCATCTAATCACATGTCTGATGACATCACTTTACTCTTCAACTATACTCCAGTCACAACATAGCTTATCATAAAAATTGCTGATGCTTCTCACTCAATTGTTGCTAGTATTGGAAGGATAAAAGAATCGGATTCACCGACTCTACAGATTGTTCTACATGTCCCAAACTTAAAGTGCAACTTATTATCTATAAGTAAATTGGCAAGAGATAAGCGATGCCATGCTAACTTCTTTGCCACTTATTGTATTTTTAAGGATCTGTTGACAGGGACAACGATTGGTGTTGCTAAAGAGTTTGATGGGCTTTACTACCTGAATGACTGTGCTAAAAGTGTTCGACTTTGCAATAATGTGTCTCTCCCTAGGATTAGTGATTAATAATTATGGCACAAACGATTAGGACACCCAAATTGTCATTATATGACTAAATTGTTTTCTACAGTTGATTCTAATAAAATCTCTGCTGAATTCCATTGTGATTCATGTGAGCGCGCTAAACATCACCAAGCTATGTTTTCTAGTACTCCATACAAAGCATCTAAACCATTCACAACAATTCATAGCAATTTATGGGGACCTTCTTGGGTTCCAAACCGGTCACACTCAAAGTGGTTCATCAGCTTCATTGATGATCACACCAAAGTATGTTGGGTATTCCTACTAAAGGACAGAACGGATGTTTATCAAACCTTCATTGACTTCCATACAATGATTCAAAATTAGTTTAAAACAACAATCCAAACCCTCCATATAGACAATGGCACGGAGTATTTCATCCAATCCCTTTCAAATTTTCTCAAAGACCATGGCATCATCCACAAAAGTACATGCCCACATAATCCCCAATAAAATGGTGTTACTGAAAGAAAAGCAGGCACATCCTTGAAACAGCTAGAGCAATCGTGTTTAGCAGTAATACCCCTAAATTTCATTGGGATGATACTGTCCACACAGCCACCTTCCTTATCAATCGCATGCCAAGCAAACCTTTGTCCTATAAAACCCCTCTCCAAGTCCTTCATAACCACTATAATCTACCCTAACTTGAAAACACCCTGCCATTGAAGATCTTTGGATGTACCTCTTATGTCCATCTTCACCACACCAACAAATTAGATCCCAAAGCTGTTCGGTGCATATTTCTGGGGTATTCAAGGACACAAAAAGGCTACAAATGCTATGATCCCATCAATAAACGCATCTACATCACCTATGACGTTACCTTCCACAAAAATCTTCCTTTTTATTCTCAGCTTGAAATTCAGGGGGAGAATTGGAATCAATTCCAGCCTCTATCACCCGAACCTACACCTGAAACGGAAAAACCTGATGGTGAAGAACCTACTCACTTCCTTGAGTATACACCTCTACCACTCGAACCTACACCTGAATAGCAAAACCTGATAGTCAAGAAGCTCCTAGAACTAATAAGGGAAATACTAGTCGAGGGGGAGACAATTCCAACACCTTAGGAGTTTAAACATGCAAACACAGGACAAGTACTGCTCCTCAAACAACTAACATAGTTCATGAATCTGACCAAGAGGCATATCCTGCAGAGATGCAACATTTGAGCTAAGAGGCATATCTTGTGAAGATGCAACATTTGAGCGAAGACACTCAGGTTCCAAATGATCTTGATCTTCCGGTTGCAGTAAGGAAGCAACCCAGAACATACACAAGACATCCCATTGAGTGGTTTGTGTCATACCAAGCACTTTCATCCAAATACTGTGCTTTTGTATCTCATCTTGACAACATCAAAATTCCTAGTAATATAGACGAAGCACTAGCTAGTCCTGAACTAAGACAGGCAGTCAAGAAAGAGATGAAAGCTCTAGAAACAAACGGCACCTGGGACATAGTTGATATGCCTAAAGGGAAGAAACCAGTAGGCTGCAAGTGGGTGTTCACCCCAAAGTATAAAGCCGATGGAAGTCTTGACAAATATAAGGCAAGGCTGATTGCAAAAGGGTTCTCACAAGTATATGGCATGGATTACAACGAAACTTTTGCTCCAGTGGCAAAGTTGAATACTGATAGTCAATTGTAATCTGAATGTCTTTAGGAATTGGGAATTACGGTAGAGAAGAAGAAATTAGAGGGTTGAAGAAGAGAATTAGAGGAATTAGGAGTAGAAGATAGAGAACAGAGGAAATTCTGAATAATGCTTCTGACTTTCATTTACTCACAAAAACTGACTAACAGTAGTACAATAGCAATATATATAGGCATTAGAACAGTACCAGGAAAATAACAACACAGCAGGGGTTAGGGCTCATTAATCAAGGACCTATTAGTAATTAGACATGGGTAAGGCCATGTTTGGCTAATGTTGCTCTTAAACAACTAATGCCACTGATGGTTAATCCTACTCTTCTAATTAACTAACTAACCTAACTAACTTCTCAATTTATTTATTACAACATCATATCAAATACCATAAGGATATTGCTCTCATTAGAGGTCAACCTAGACTAGTCACTTCACCCAATGGACGTCAAAAATGCCTTCCTCAATGGAGATTTAAAGGAGGGAGTATATATGAAGTTACCTCCAAGATTTCCAAGAAAAAAAGGTGATCCAGTTTGTAAACTAAAAAAATCATCATACGAACTAAAACAATCTCCAAGAGCCTGGTTTGAAAGGTTTACCCAAGTATTGAAAACACAAGGTTACGTACAAGGAGAGAGTGATCACACCTTTTTCTTCAAACGCATAAATGATAAAATAGTAATCCTAGCAGTATATGTAGATGATATAGTTCTCACACGTGACAATGAAGAGGAAATTGACCACATAAAGAAGGACCTAAATCAAGAGTTCCAAGTGAAAGACCTTGGTGAGATAAAGTGCTTCCTAAGAATGGAAGTTGCCCGTTCAAACAAAGGAATTTATATCTCACAGAGAAAGTATATTCTTGATCTCCTTAAAGAAACAGGTATGTTGGGCTATAGACCTAGCAAAACACCGATTAAAGTTGAGAAGATCAGGGATGATGAAGACCTGGGGAAAGATGTTGAAGTAGGAAGATATCAACACATGGTAGGAAAGTTGATATATTTATCACACACCCGTCCTAACATTGCCTTCGCAGTCAGTATGAAAAGTCAACATTCTCATGAACCCAAACAAAAACACCTGGACAAAGTATACAAAATCCTTAGATACCTAAAGGAATCACCAGGTAGAGGATTCTTATTCAAAAAATCTGATTAAAGAAACGTCAAAATGTTCATTGATGCTAACTGGGCCGGTAACCAAAAGGATAGAAAATCCGCGTCCAGGTACTGCATGTTCGTGTGGGGAAACCTAGTTACCTGGCACAGTAAAAAACAAAATGTGATAGCTAGAAGTAGTGCTGAGGCAGAGTTTCGAGCTATAGCACTTGGAATCTGTGAAGGTATTTGGGTTAAATGAGTACTTGAAGAACTAAAGATGAATGTGAATCTACCTATAAAAGTCTATTCTAATAACATGGCAGCAATCAACATCTGTCACAACCCAATTCAACATGATCGAATGAAGCATATGGAGATTGATAAACACTTCATACGAGAGAAGATTGATGATGAGATAGTCGATCTCAAATATGTACCTTCAGGAGAACAGACGGCTAATATTCTCACAAAGGGACTTGCAAAAGACAAATTCGAGTTCCCAGTTGGCAAGTTGGAGATGATCAATATCTATGCTCCAACTTGAGGGGAGTGTAGAGATTATTTGAATCAAATTGATTATTCCGAGTTAATTAGGATTAATTTGTTAGAATTAGTTAGAGAGAGATTTTCGGATCTTTCAAATCCCTAACAAGATAGGAGAATTATTTGGATTAGTTGTAAATAGATTAGATCAGATTTTATTTTATCTTATTTCGTTATTTGTAATCTCCCTAGCTAGTTTAGCGGCCTCAAAACCACTGGCCTTATCCTACATATAACTTGCACAATGATCAATGAATAAATCAATCGGGTGAATTACAATTCAACTCCTACTGTCATTGTACTCCTATAGTATTCATATGTAATTTCATATTATATCCATTGATTAAAATGCTTTAAGAAAATTAAGACAGCTTGAAAGGCAAATACTAGCATGTGCTAACTAGATTTTTAACAAACAACAAAGGCCAAATCATATAACAGCTATGATACGACAGTGATAGAACCAACGCCAAAAATTTTCAATGTGAATTTGGAATCACAATATGCTATCATTAGTCACACATCAGTCTCCATACAAGCATTTATAGTATAAGAATACAAAGTCAACTCTTTTAGCCAGGAGGAAGATGGCAAAGCCTTAAACAAAGGCTTTCAGAATGAAAATAAAAGCCAAGCAATACTTCAGTCTTTGAGGAACCCAGAAAAATAATTTGTAAGTAACATAGTTGAGTGAAAGAAGGGAAATTTTGACACAAAAGCACACTGATAGAGCAACTCCTCATATTCTTCAGAAAATCATTTTTTCAAGCTAAAAAAGTCCAAAAAAACGACCAAGAGTAAACCAAACTGACAAAGAATTTTTATCATCTACTAAAACAATCCAACTTAAAAACCACTAAATCAAAATAAAATATAAAACAATTGAAGGATACTTGAAAGCATTGACATTCCCATCTATGGAACCATACCTCCTTTGAAAATGGTTGATTCATTGCATAATAATCAAAAAAGATTTGCAGTGTTGAGGAATCCTCAAGGACTGGTTTCCAAGAAGTTGGAACCTGCACCGCCAAATCCAATTTTAAAACCAAGAACCCAAGCTATAGAAAATTTAGATTTGAATCTATTGATGAGTTCAAGTGGTAAGCAGGTTTAGCACAGGAATATACCTGAACTGTACCAATCTCATCTGAACTTTCATCATAAGATGTCCCCATAAAATCAAATGATAAGCACCGAAGAGAAAGTGAAAGAGATAATGCTTGCAACTTGCTCCCAACTAAAAGTTGCACCAACAAAAATGCATTTACTATGTGAGCTTATTCAAAATTTCTATAGTGAACACAAAAGTACCTATATATATATATATATATATAAATTCACATAGTCATAAGTTTAATATACCATCATTTTTTAGTTGGACGAGGGAGGTTAACGATATCTGGAATATCTGAAAGAGCAATTGATCCTTGAAAGAGCTAGCTATCCTACGTTGACGAGTAGGAGGTATACGAGAAATAGGCTGAAAATGCAAAAGAACAAAATACATGACAAATCATCAGAAGCCTAAAAGGGAACGGATAAAACAAATATTAATTCAATTTCCAAAGTAGCCATTGAATTGTAGATCTTTGCAAAGAGCTTAAGATATGCATTCAATGTAAACATTACGAGGCAATACGAATACTATTTACATTGTTACTTAAGTAAGGAGGAGGAGGAGACTGCACCCAATGCACCTACTAACAATTGCCAAGGAAGGATGGATGGATGGATGGAGTCCAGACTATGAACACGATTCCCCACAGTAAACCAAAATTCATATATATATATATATATATATATATATAAAGCAGAATTCTAAAGGAAGTTTTCTATTTATCAAAATCAAAAACTGAAAAAAAGGGCAGCGTACTTGTTTGGCATCAACACGAAATTAACACTTCTCTCATAATACATAAAACGCTGACAAACAAACCTGATTTATCTCAGAAATGAGCTGGTCCAATATCTTCAAACCAATAGCATAATGATGCGGTGCCTGATGACATATCTTGAGCATATGATTCCAATATAAATACTAGAAAAGTACAAAACAGAAATACCAAAACTAAAAATAAACCTAAATGTTGGATAACATTAGGAGAATATTTCAAATCTCAATAAGCCATCATAGGAGCAGCAACTAGCAAAAAGATGTCCTTTACTGAATAAGCCAATCAGAGAATAACACCATAATATATGAAATTCAGACTATTAAACATCCTGAAGACATCTAAGAAATGAAAAATACCAAGATGATGAAATAGTAGCGAGAAATACAAAGTATATCACATTTTGACAGGGATGCTCCCATGCTCTCGAAACATATCATATCACCTGACTCAGGAAATTCATCCCTTCTTTAACAACCTCTTTGAATCTGTCATCTTCAAGCCACCCAAACTTTGTAATGCGACAAAAGAGTTGTATTAAAGATCCAAGCACAAAGGGTTCTAAGTCAGCTCCTCTGCTGGCCAGATAGTTTATAAGATAATTTCCTTCAGAGAAAGTGCAATTTGGTCAATTTTTGGGGGAAATTGTTGAAATATAAAAAATAAATAAGGGGGGCAAAGAGTAAGATAATAAAAAACAGTGCAACCAAATTCCTACAACCCAACCTGAAATAGAACACCTCTCATAAATAGTCCAACAGAATATACAATATAACTAGAGAGGTTAACGTGCAAAATCAATCTATTATAAAAAAAAAAAAAAGGGAGACCACAAGTATCAAGAGTAAAATCTATAGGTTTCCCTATAATAATCCTAGGCGTAAATCATTTGCAAGAAAACAAGAATATTACGAATGTCAAGTAGGAGCTGTAAAGGAAGGCCATGCTCTGTCACTTGCTTCAACAAGCTCGAACTAGCGAACATCAAGGCATAAGAAGATGATGTATTGTCCAGAATATATTGACACTGTGTGATGTAGTCTATATTTAAGGAAAAGCATTTCAGGGTACTCTCTGCATGTGCTCGCTCAACAGAGTCCTGTGACTTGTAAAGCCTTTCGCACAATGTTTCCAATTGTGCTAAACTCTCCATTCTTCACTGCTCAGAAAGACTGTCCAATATTTCAGTTTTAGCTCCTTTTACAATTATAATGAATTGAGAGTACAAATTATATCTGAATGCAAGTATATTTTAAAAGGAAGAAAAACAAAAACCATGTAAATCTGACTTGGTTCTATACAAATCAGTTGAGAATAACAAAGATGATTAAATTGGATATAGTAATACTATGATGTTTATTGTTTACAGACATTAAAGACATTTTCAAATCTAAAAATCTTTCAATTACAAGAAATGCTCTAAAATACAAAGATAACTCCACATAAAAGGTTAATGGCAGAATTCATCAGCATATCCAGCTACAATAGCACTGGTCCAGACATGCGGCCAGTATGATCCTGAGATAGAAACAAGTCAAAATTATTAAAAACTCAAATGAAGAAGCATTGTCTATTGAGAACATTGAAATAAATTAAACTGCTGATATTCACAACATTATATGCAGTATAGAGACCAAAAAAGTACTATTTTCTTGAGCAATAAAGTGCTCTGAGCATAGAGAAGACTTTAACACAAGTAAACTTGTAAAGGACAAAAGCATTACAGGATGAAAGGCAATTACTTAAATACACACATATAATTTTATTTATGTCTGTATGAATGGACAGAAGCATGTATATATACAACAGTATTAAGCCACACAAAAAAAACAAAACACAGAGAAAACTGCCAACTCCAAGTTTGAACTATGGCAATTTCTAGCTTCCAGTGAATATCAGCAAAGAGATCGTCAAGGAAAGAATAAGAAAATTTCTTATCACAATGGCTTCTTCACTTCAGCTTATTTCTTCTTACTTTTCCATAAAACAACCAAAAGACAGCACAGTTTGTTTTCAAAAATTCATTTTTATTTACTAAGAATTTCGATACACTATCTTTTCTGCATTGTGAGGCATCCCCTCAGAAAATAAAAAAGCTAAAATCAGAAGGTATGGTCACAACAACATGGACATGGTAGAGCTATTAATCTTCAAGTCTCCACGCGTAAATGACTAACACATAAAAATAGATTGGCACAGATATTAACTAATGATACATAAAGAATCAGCTTATCAAAAAGAGAAGGCGTCAGCATTAAATAAAAGCAACCTGCACGATTTTTACTGTTTTTATCAAATCATATCCAACCTTCCAAAAGCGTGGTCCAAAATGGTAAGGAAGGAACTAATTGAATTTATTTTTCTTCCCCAACGTAGTAAAGCCCTCCAATGTTTGACAAAAATAACACAGGTTGCTTTTTATTTAATGTTGAAGCCTCATTTCTTTCTGCTATGCATTATTTCTGTGCCTTCAATTAATTCCTTTGCCTTTCCATCTAATCATATCCAACCTTCCAAATCATGTTTCTACATGACAAGGAAAGAAACCATAACATTTATTTTTCTGTCATCATGATAAAGTTCCCAAATAAACAATATAAATCATTCAGGTTGCTTTCTATTCGATGTCAGTCCCTCATCTTTTTTTGATAACTTCAGTCTTTATGTGCCTTCATTGTATTTGTTTGTTTTTCCATTCAATCATATCCAATCTTCCAAATCATATTTCAGCGTGATAGGGAATCTTAAATATGGCAAAGCTCTCCAAATAGCATGTCTCCAAAACTCCTTAGAAATAATAACACTTCTTTCAGAACATAATAATTTGGCACATATGTGTTTTTCAAAGCCACATGAAGAAGCAGTTTATGAAAAAAGAGGAAAGACACTAGCAATCAACAATGACTTGGGGGAAGAAATATGCAAGAAATTTTACCTATCTTTTTCTCTCTTAGAAACTAAAGCATGGGTTGGGATAACTTTAATGCTGAATGAACGCAGTATCTTCAATGCACGATATTAATCAGCTAATTAAAGCGAGGCATGCAATCATGTGTGGAATGCACGAAATTTCTTGTAACATAAGCAACCAAATGCAAAGAGCCTCACCCCAACCCAACTGCCTCTCCACAGTCTAGAAGCCAATCCTCCCCATTTCAACAGAAACAAAACCTTAGGACATATAATCACGTTGATTCACCAGCTATTGTCATGCGCACAAGAGATTACCTTAGGAACCCACTTCCCTCCCCATCCCTACATCTTAAGGCGTTGAACAATAGCATGGCACTGCAACGATGAATAATAGGCAGCCACGAATGCAACTTACACAAATCAAGTAGAAGGAGAAAATAAAGTCATTCGCAAAAGAATTTATCAAAGACAACAAGATTTAACAAACACATTATCATTACAAATTGAACAAGATAAAAAGATCGACTTCATACATATTAAGGTCTTGACAAGAAGCGACAATCTAAAATCTTATCGTCGGATACATAATGACTGAATACACACACAAGTAATACGTGCTAAAAGATAAATACAGATATATAAGGATATTTAACAGACATCGAAAGTGCACAGAACTATCAAGTGTGATAGTCCAGACACTGACCGCCTGAGATGTTTAGGCGCAAATTATCAGGTTAGTAAGGTGAGCTTACACAGAAACAATGGCGGCCCAGGTGCGCCTAAGCTCCGAAGTTAGGGCGAGCGAGGAGCGTCTAGGAGTGCAGACTCTAGACAGACAATAGAAGCAAAGCCAGAGCGACAAGGAAATATATACAGCGCGAAATTTGGGCGTGGAGCACACGCACTCCATCCTTGATTTGACCGGACCATGTCCACGAGTCAGCTAGCCGTATGTGCTCACACACACGGTCAGACGGGGGCACGCCTCTTTTGGTTACCGCAGTCCTTTACTTTGATATTAAAATGGAGCGATGATCAAGTAATTTACTTAAGGTGTGTTTGGTTTGAGGGGAGGGGTGAGAGGAAATGGGAGGATGGGTAAATTACCTTTTTAGATTGAAAGAATTTAAATTTTGGGCGGGAATCCAAAATTTAAAAAGAATAAAAAAGCACATTTTAGACGGGAACCCAAAATTTAAAAAAATGAGAAGGTAAATTTTGGATTCTTTTTATCCAAAATTGTAATTTCACCACCCTCCCCTTCCCTCCCTCCCCTCAAACCAAACACACCCTTAGGATTTAGCCGTTTAGGATTATTTAGCGTCATTAAAACTGAAAGTAATGTACTATAGCTGTTTTTATTTTTTTTGGAAAATTATGCTGAAATCCCATGGAAGGAAAAAACGACAAAATGATCCCGGAAAATGTCTAAATTACTATCAAGTCTCATATGACCATTGTGTAATAAATTCCAGTTGGAAAAAGTCAGAAATACCCCTGTCAGATAAATAGAGAGAAGGATGAAAATGCTGCCAAATTAAAAGGGAACAACTCTAGATATGGTGAGAAAAACGGAATGAAGATCATCTGCCAGGTTGAAGAGTAAGGTAGGGAATTGATGCTATCAACTCTCTTGTTTTCATTATTCTATTTGATTCATGTTTTCTGTTGAGTAGCTAAACAAATGTTAAGGTTTTCTTGATCCATCTTCGTTTTGGTCCTAACGAATGGAAAAAATTGTCTGCTTTTTGTAAGTATTGTCCTCTATATGTTTATAAACTATAAAGGCATACCGAGGTAAATGCAATGGATATGTTTTGGCTGTAGTTTCAATATGTTTAGGTATGATTTAGTATGCTTTGTTTTTGCTGTCATTATGGTTTGTTTTCTGCTTCACTATGCTGTGTTTCTGCAATAGAAGAGTTAAGGAATGAAGATAAGGGAGAAACGTTTGTGGCTACATAACCTGACGTGCGAATGAAAAAAGGTGTTGTTAATAGGAGCAGCAACAGTTGTCAATGGAGGCTGTTGAATTTGTTAATAACGATTATAAGTCATATTTAAATATTTTACTTGTAGTGTAATGATATTTGGCAAGGGTTTGAAAAGTATGCTATGTTTTTTGGTATTTTATGTTGTTTTTACTCATTAAAAGTGGGATTCAATGAACATCATGTGAAAGTTGTGTGGTTGGAAGTCCTATTGTACGTAACCAAAATATGTTGTTAATAGTGGCAGCGATAGTTGTTAATATAGCTGGTAAACTTGTTCATGACAACTGTATTATACAGGTGGACAGTGGTGATGGCTAGCACGTCTGACAACGGTGATAGTTGTTAATTGAGTTTTTGTTCATTGAAACACATTGTCATATCCCTTATTTGGTTTGTTCATTTTTTACATTTATATGTGCAGAGACTCTTGTAGTGTACATGTACTCTCCTGGTTACAAATGTGAGACGGAACTGGGCAATGTCAAGACAGCTACACCATGCCTTACTATTCCACAGAAGAACTCCATGAAATGAAGGTTAGGTTCTTGTGGTAGCTAATTACTCATCCTTACAACAAATATGCGGAAAAAGTTATGTCTTTGGTTCAAGACAAACATAAGAGGAAGAGAACCAATTAGGATGCTGACTTATATTGTACATTCCATTAATGGATAACTTTGACGTAGTATACAATGATTTGGATTGACATATGATTGTTTGGACAACATATTAGAGGATTGTAATGACCATATGCACACCCATTGTAAATATGATTACTTTTTTGTAATGATCAAGCGTAGTGACATTGTATAGATGCGATGTTTTTAGTTATGATCAACTTCAAACAAGTTGTATTTTAGATGTTTTGTTGTAATTATGAATTACAACATCATTTTCATGAGTTGACATTAGTGCTAAAGTTATGTAATGCACATATGATATTCTTCCTTGCATATTGTTTAACTCCATTGACAACTCTAAAAAACTTCATTGACAAGTTGAGGAAACTCCGTTGACAACTCTATGAGCCTCCAGTGACAAGTTATTGGGCCTGAATGTAGTTGTCAATCAATTGACAAGTCCAGGAACCTCTATTGACAATTCATAGGGCCTCTATTGACAACTCAATGGGCATCAATTGGCAAGCCAATGAGCCTCTGTTAACAAGTCATAGGGACTCCGTTAACAACTCCATGAACCTCTATTGACAACTCAATGAGCATCCATTGACAAGTCAAGGAGCCTTCATTGACAAGTCAATAGGCCTCCACTGACAACTCTGGGGGCCTCCGTTGACAAATTATAGAGCTTCTATTGACAAGTCGAGGAGCCTCTATTGACAAATCATTGGGCCTCCCTTAACAAGTCCAATTACCTCTACTGACAAGTTAGTGGACCTACATTGACAACTCAATGTCTTTCCATTGACAAGTCTAGGAGCCACCAGTGACAAGGCATATAATATGACCACCTAGTTAATATTAAATACCAACAACAGAGGTAATCTATAAATATAGGGTTAAGGTGCAAAAATACCTATGAACTTTTCTTAAAAGTGCACCCAACACCATAAACTTTTTCTGGGTACAAAAGCACCCATGAACTTTTCAAAAGTTTATGGTGTTGGGTGCACTTTTGAGAAAAGTTTATGGGTATTTTCGCACCTAAAAAAAAGTTGGTCCCACAAAATGGACGTTTGTGCCAATTAATGATGTGGGCATTTTAGCCCCATTTTGAGAATTTCATGGGTATTTTTGCACCTAAAAAAATTTATAATGTTGGGCACACTTTTGAGAAAAGTTCATAGATATTTTTGCACTTTAATCCATAAATATATCCACATAAAATATCATTTTCTGATGTGATCATAACATGTAGCTCCACTAACAGTTGCATGTGCCTACATTGACAAGTCAATGGGCGTCCACTGACGACTCCAAATCCATACACTGGCAACAGAATTTACATCAAATTATAACTTTCCATAAAAGAAAATGGGTTACAAATATGCAAACATAACTGCATATATATATTAACAACTTCATGGGCGTCCATTGGCAACTCCAGGTCTACATACTGACAACAAAACTTACATCAGATTACAACTTTCCATAAAAGAAAGTGAGATATAAATATGTGAACATAACTGCATAGCTATATATATTAACAACTGCATGAGCATCCATTGACAAGTCAATGGGCATCAACTGACCATTTCATGTCCATACATTGACAATTGAATTTACATCAGATTACCATTTCATGGAGTTCTTCTGTGGAATAATAAGGCATAATGTAACCGTCTTGACCTTGCTCAGTTCCGTCCCACATCTGTAACCAGAAAAGTACATGCACACTACAAGAGTCTATGCACATATACATGTTAAAAAATAACAAACCAGATCAGGGATATGACAGTGTGTTTCAATGAACAAAAACTCAATTAACAACTATCACCGTTGTCAGACATGCTAGCCATCACCACTGTCCACCTGAACAATACAATTGTCATTAACAAGTTTACAAGCTATATTAACAACTATTTTTGCCACTATTAACAACACATTATGACTACGTACAACAAGACTTCCAACCATATGTTCATTAAATCCCACTTTTAATGAGTAAAAACAGTATAAAATACCAAAAAATATAGCACACTTTTCAAACCCTTACCAAACATCATTACACCATAAGTAAAATATCTAAATATGACCTATAGTTGTCATTAACAAGTTCAACAGCCTCCATTGACAACTATCGCTACTCCTATTAACAACATCTTTTTTACTTCGCACATCAGGTTATGTGGCAACAACCTTTCACCTCATCTTCATTCTTTAGCTCTTTTATTGCAAAAACGCAACACAATGAATCAGAAAATATAGCATAATGACAGCAAAAACAAAGCATATGAAACCATATCCAAACACATTGCAACCACAGCCAAAGCATATCCATTGTATTTACCTATGTCTGCCTTTATAGTTTACAAGCATATGGAGGATGGCACTCGCAAAAAACAAACAATTTTTCCCATTTTTCAGGACCAAAACAAAGATGAATAAAAAAAACCTAAACATCTATTTAGCTACTCAACAGAAAACATGAATCAAATAGAATAATGAAGACAAGAGAGTTGATGGCATCAATTCCACACCTTACTCTTCAACCATGACTAATGATCTTCATTCCGTTTTTCCTACCATATCCAGAGCTATTCCCCTATAATTTAACAACATTTTTCATCCATCTCTCTATTTATCTGATAGGGGTATTTCTGACTTTTCCCAACTGGAATTTATTACAAAACGGTCCTATAGGACTTTACATTAATTTGGACATTTTTCGGGACCATTTTTTTCGTATGTTTCTTTCTATGGGACTTAAGTGTAATTTTTCCTTTTTTTCTTCCAACCTACCGCTGTGTATAAATATCCTACATTTTTAAAAAAAGATTTACACGTAATTTAATACCATGCGTTCTATATTTTTCATGTAAGTTATAAGCATAAGACCATGGCCATGTATAATTAAAACAACTTGATATAATAACCAACGGATTTGGATCTAATGAAAAAGGCCAATCCCTCACAATAAGACAAACCAATGTTTGAATCCTTACTAAAAAAAAGTGCCCACATTTAATACCATAGCCCAAAAAAACTTGACATACTACATACAATGAGATTAAACTGACGTAAATATGTTTTATCCTGTTCTAATAAAAATATGAGTGGTAATTATGAATGTTTCTTCAATTAAGGCAATCTAATAAATATTCCCTTTTTTTTTGTAAGATCTTAACTAAGCTCTTAATTTTTTTTTGCCAGTATCTAAGCTCTTAATTAAATATAATATATTATTGTCAATCAATTTTTTCTCATATTTATATATCATGCTTTAAAGTATAATGATTGCTTATTCTTTTTTTGAAAGGAAGGCATTAAATGGATGTAGCTCAAATATAAAATATAGAGTATAACATTAAATGAAAAGTAACATTGAAAAAGAAAAATTAGTTACCTTGCGCACCACATAGATTTGCTTTTCTTATTGATGTCTGTTTCTTCTATACAAATACTTCTCGAGGCTTTTTTTTATAAGCAACTAGTATGAACTCCCCCACGTAGAGCAAATCTTTATGAAAAAATTATGGCTCACTTGAAAGGATTCAATACAAAAAGTGAAATATAAGTAAGCATATTACTAATTAAATATGCGGCACACCAAAAAGTTATCAGAGTTTAAAATTAATTCAAATTATATCTTCCAGTGTGGTTATTCAAATTAATTCAAATAAATAATCTTAATTTGAAATATAACAACACAAGAAGCAAATTCCAGTGTGGTTATATTTTCATAAGCTTCTTATCAAGATTATGGACATTAGGAACCCATAGTAAAAATAGAGCAAATCAATATGGCAAAAATATATATTCTCTAACCATCACACATTGAAAAAAAAAATTGAATGCATTAGCAAACCAACATCTGCTTAATAGAACAGCAATACAAAATTTTGTTCTCAGTGAAAATAAGCTTCACAGACAACTTTTAATCATTGCTTCTTCTGCATGCAACAATGTAGGTTATAATGCGAGCTTAAGAATACCAAAGGAAAAAAAAAAAGGGAAAATTTGCAATATGACAACATAGGAAGCAATTATGGCGTGGTTACACAAAGTAAGTACAAAGCGATATATGCAGGTGAAACCATATATATTAGCTATGATGTCAAGAGTCAACAATAATTTGATCTCAAAAGTTTCACTCATAACTGCAGAATTGAAATAGATTTTTATTTCCACTACCACACTTCATATGGGACAAGTGCTTCAAAATGAAACTAGTATGCTCATGCACATGTAAATATTAGATACATTATATGGGAATTCCTTCTCTATTCTAACTCGACAAGTAGGCTAAGTTTTGCAACACTCATATATTAGTATGCATAAAACATATATGCAAATAGATATTCATGATAGACATGTATAGCCAAACCTGACTAACTTGAGCAGCAGAGCTCTCGGCTTGAGCCTCGTCCTGAAAGTTAACAAATGCAAATGAATCAGTTTTAAGAATTTTTATACATTAAAACACGAAACTTTGTCAAGCAATAACCATTGTCTCCAATGACAGTTACCTACCGGATTCATTGTACCATTAAATTCATAGACTAAATCCTCACATATAGTAAATTGAACTACACTTACACTGGTGCCAATATGCTTGGAGTTGAAACTATTGAGCTTTAACTTCAGCATCCTAGTTTTCCCAACAACTTTGTCACATTCATCAGGAAAATCATACTCACGATTATCCTGAAACCAAAAAGGTAAATTTAATGCAAAGTTGAAAAAATGGCATGAATGTCTTGTATCTAACTTTGGCAGATATTCTAATTATATTCTTCATGCCTCTTTAAGAATAGCCTTCAGCTCAGGGGCAGGATTACCCAGCAATTCAACATCAAGCTTGTCCCAAAAAATTATAGAAGCAACCCCAGACTTATCAGCAATAGTGTAACGTACTTTAACCCTGCAAATAAGACAGCATATCGGCATGTAAAGCATCTAAAATCCCACCCCATCAGAAAAAGAAGACTGCCTTATAATACCTTATTCAATCTTCCATATAGCAGCGACATAATGACATCAATGACAGATGCAATTACTGGTCCGCAGGTAAGTCTTTCATAATGAAATTAAGGCACAACATATGGAGACGAAAACACACTACTTTTACAAAAAAGTATGAATTGTACTAACTTAAATGGGGTAAGAATGATGTCTGACAATGCTAATGAGTGAAACATGTAAAAGGTGACCTCTCTTTTATGACAGAACTATTATACAAACACGTAACAAAAATTAGACATAAGTATCCAAACTTCATTAATGCATATGTTTTAGCTGAACATATAATTTCAAATGACAATAACAGTACAAGGCTGAGACCTCCTAAAAACAGCTATCTTGGACAGGTTATCTTGGTCCAAGTAAAAGGAAGATGAAAACCCTTTGACTAGTATAAGTAAGAACATGTTCTAAAACAATTATACCCAATAGGAGACCATAATATGATTTTGTTACAGGATACAGTTTATATGGAATTAGATATTGAGTGATGTTCATTGCTTTATCTCAATTATGTTAATTTGGTACGAACACATAGGCATGTAAGGACTGCCATTAGTTTGAAGTTACTTTTAGAATATAGGTGACACAAATGGTTTAACTTGATAGCATTAAGAAAGGGATTGAACATCACAAATCAGAAGCTACCCTAGCTGGTTGTACAAAGCATCCGATTGGCATTAGAAAACAATAGCCCTTCATGTAATTAAATCAGGACTAAATTTATATATAACGAAACCAGATGATGTAACTAACTTTGGGGGTTCTCTCCAAGCATAATGACAGCATGAATATTGTGCAAGTTTTGCCTTATATATGAATCCATTCCCATCAGGCTGGTTCATTCCTTGCTAAAATTATTTACATGAAACCAGTCATATTGAAACTAATTAATTCGTTGACATATGACTCCCATATATTAAGAAAGAGATGTTATGATACTGGTAATTTTGGGAAGGCATTAAATTGGAAGAAAACAAAAAAGTATATGGAGTAAACAACCTAACAACTGCATCTTTGAATGGATTGACAATTTCAAGCTAATTCTGCCCCATGATGACAATTGCTCTGTAAGGATACACAATAACAATATTGTAAAGCAGATATGTATGGCCTAACTTGCAAATGACGGAAGCATGCATTTATAACATCTTTGAGGAATCTGCAAAAGCTTAACTCGTAAAAGAGAGTCTAATGAATTGTCAAAAAGCATATATACTCATTTAACAATATAGTAAGACTTTATCATCTAGCTTTTGAGTAAAAGCAAATATATTGACAATATTTGCAGTGTTAAGAGTTAAGACCCTATTTCAACAGTATTGTAAAGCACATATGCATGTCTTGGCTTGCAAATGACAGCAGGATTCAGATATAACATCTTTAAGGAACCTGCAAAAGCTTAAGTCATAAAAGATAGTCTAATGATGGAGGAAGATAATAAAACACACATACAGCATTTAAGTCAAAAGGAAAAAATGTTGACCCAATATCAATGACAACATAATGGCCATGTTTCATTTTTTAAGGTCCTGCATCTGTTGCTGATGAAAAAGTATATCCCAAGTGCTAGAAGAAATGTTATAACCAAAAAAATATAATAAACAACTATATACATGGCTATAAAAGATAAATCATCTGATCAGGACAAAAAGACTGCAGAACAGATACAAACTTTTCAGTTTGAAAGCGACATCTCAAACAAACTTTTCTGGCATGTAGTCCTTCCTCGTAGTCAAGACAAATGGCACTATATAAGTGTTTAAGGTATCTTGGCTTACCACCCTGCAAAAAAGGTATTCATCTTATGAGTCAACCTGAAAAAAATCTACTAAAGATCCACCTCTAACTCAAAAAGGGACAAAATGTGATGTCCTTTTGTTGAATTCTCTTCAAACTTCTTTCTGATATCAATTAAAGATAAAATGATGCAAGGGACATGTTCAAATAATGGATAATACCCAATAACCAATAACCAAAAGATAAAAGAATAAACCAACTCTTACTCTAAAAAAAACAAGCTCATTGTAGCTAATGGCAATGAGACATATGAAGGCCAAAGAACTAAGACTTATCCAGAATCTACTGAGCCACAGCTACATGAAGATTACTTCCAACAGAGGCAACAATGGAAGAAGCAATGTAGTAACCACATATGAGCGACCATCTGAGATTGAAGATGATGAATCAGAAGGGAGATTGTCTTTGGCCAATTCTTCTGCGCTGGGAACACAACTTGGATTTGTGAGTTGTGATGTAGATGAATCATACTGAGACTTTAATAAACGTTATTGCAAACAAAATTATGCCTTCACGCTTGTTTATGAGTCTGTCAAGTGTTTCTAGTCAGAATTGGTCATGGCATTAGTATTTAGTAACCAATTAAATTAAAGTCTTGTTATTGTTCCTGCTAAAGGGAACTTTAGAAGTTTGTAATGCGTTTTAGTAATTTATGAATTAGGAATAGTAGCTTAGTATGACGTCTATCTACGTTTAGATTCAGTTGGGTTATAGCAATTCAGTTGTGAGCTTGGTCATGAATTTTTACCGCCTTTTTTGTTCAGTTGAGCTTATATATATTTATGTTGATTATTAACTCTGGCTCATAAATTAATTATTCAATCAAACCTTCATATGCTTCAAGTAGCTCCTACATTGAGAGTTAGTTAAACTTACATTAAGAATTAAGAATTCACGATCATCTGAGCAACCGGTTTAGAATTCCAAGAATTTTGTGTTAAAAGTGAAACTAACTTGTCAGGAACAGAATGCAAATTAACATTGGTTCAAGAAAATTTATGAGCAAGAGAGAACAGAACACAAACTAAGCTAACAGAAAACTAAACACTTCCACATGTTTTGATTCATAGGATGCCATGAACCAAAAGACCTACTAACAGGGTCCACACATGTAGATAAAATAAATAGAAATACACATTCCAAACGAATACATGGGAGTCCACTCAGACATCGTCCCTCTGTTGTCCAATAACTTCCAAGCATTCTGGTTCAAAGAAGACCCTAGTCACATCCTTGAAGCTGGTGAAGGTAAGGCCACCTAATGTTCAGAAAGAAACTCGCATGATAAAATACTACTCTTATATGATCAAGCTAGTGATGGTCATGGGAATAACTCAAAAGACCGGACCACCTCGTTAAAAATGATACAATCTTCCTTACAAATTAATTTCTAAGCTGGTTCAGGTCATAAATATGAGTCCATAACCTGTCAAATATAAATATGAAACTCATAAGGGATATTATTTATGCAGCCTGGTTCTCTAGCAGTTTCAATTCAATTACAGACTTCTTTATAACCTCAATAGAAATATTGAAGAAGAAAATTATTAGAAAAAATATTGTTACATTGCAGCATAAACAAAATAGCATAATGAAACACAAACATGCATTACATTAGAGGGAACAGAATGCAATATAACATAACTGTAATTAAACATTACCATCTGGTTTGATTTATGGCATGACCTGAACCAAACCAGAGAGATTACAGGGTCCATACAAGTTGAAAACAGAAACAGAAATACACATAAAAGACAAAACACATTCAAGCTCGTACATCTTCAAAATCAAAATGCATATATCATGCTTAGATACAAAGTTATTTCCAGCTCATTAATCATACCAATCAACCCCCACTTTGCCTTAACTCCCTATGCCAGGTCTGAGACACGCCTGAGGCAAAAACAATGACGTGGCATCTCAACAGAAAAATCTTCAGCGGCTCTCATCCCAGGCATTTGTAATAGCCACCTTCCTAAACCTCCACGCAAAATGTAGAACCATCTCATCATTGTCCAGACAAGCAAAAACACGACAATTCTAATAATTGAAAAAACCACAACTTGATGTATTAGTCACCATAACCACTGTGAAGCTCAGAGATCGTAGACTCCATCTAGATTTAATGAATGAGAAAGAAACAATTCTTGCTTGTTGTTAGCATAGCAAGATGAAAGACTACTGATATAGAACTAAAGTTGCAGAGTGACAACACTAATGGTGCCTTTCCGTTTTTAATTCAATGTGACATACCGGCTTCTGTTCGTGGCCATTAATGAGTTCGCTAGCAACACGATGTGGCCGACCTGCATAGACATGCATTCATTTTTTGTTAAATGGTCAGAGAAGTCATTAATATATGCATAGAGCAGGTAAGATGGAAAAAACTGAAAGTCACAACAGATAATATCATGCGGACTAACCCCAAATGTGAAGCTATATCAACCTATATATAATATCTGGCCTACCCCCATAAAAGATGAGTGATCGTCTCGAATTGAGGACACAGAGGAAGTCAATATACATTTGCAGCAGTAGCCTCATTCCAGGAGTCGAACCCAATGGAACACGAGCTGGTTATCCACGTTTGTGACTGTTTTTTAAATGTGAAATGCAATGGAATAGTATATAAACCTCTTCCGAAGTGTCGGGGAACCTCAAGGCAAGTCATTCAAATTTGAAATTTTACATGAGCCGCATCTAGCTTTCTATGAGTCATAAGCTTGGAACGGAGCCCGAAGCTTCTTGTTTTTGGAACTGCAAGCCGGATACCCCCTATGAATAGTGATTTGTGTCACAAGCCGAAGTGAGCCGGTTTAAAGCAATCGACTTGGGTGGAGAGGTAATAGATGATTTATTGATTATTGATTATTGATTTCTTTTTTTTAGAGTTTGGTCCTTTTTATAAACAATTTTTCTTTTATATCTCAAAATTTAAACTATTTTTTTCCTGTCTATATTAAATATACATATTTATATTAATTATCTTCCACTTACCACTAATTTTCTTTCATTTACTCATTTATTACACATTCTCTCTCATATTTTATATTCATACCTTCTCATATTTGTTACTCATTTTCTCCCCTATGTGTTTTTCATAAATAGGGTCTATTTAGAAGAAACACGACACATTTTTAATATATTTATCATTTTTAACTAATCTTAACCATTAGCTTAATTTATATAATAAGAATAAAAATTGTTTAAAAAAGGATAAATAAGATGGGACAAAAGGAGCATAAAATCGAGATTTTGAGGGGAGATTCGATTACACGAGTTTGCTTCTATAGTTCCATTACATCAATGTATCTAATAAATACTCGATATTCTCGACAAATCTACTCCAACCTCTGAAATAAATGGAACGATACGAGAGTTGGTCCAAAAAACTCAACATCTTTCAACAATATGATGACTCCCTTTACCCGAAAATACTAACTGCACAGCAGTATATCTTCCACTGGTAAAAAATTTTAGCAGTACCTCTTCCAGTTCCATGATAGATTATTGAGTGCCAGAAAATTTAGATACTTCAATTTATGTATGTAAGATATTACCGTAACATGTATTTTAAATCAAATAAATAAGCGGAAAAAGTTGATTACTGCAGTTATGGCACGACAAGTTAAAAAAAAGTTATGACACAAAAAAGTTAAAAAAAAGTTATGACACAAAAAGTAACGGTTAAAAATATCCATCTATTTCGGAAAACGGGAGAAAATCTCCCATTGAACTTCAAATCAGTGAGAATGAGATAAATCATTGTTCAAAAAGAAAGAATGACATAAATCAGACCATGCAAAATTTATGGGGTACCAATACTTTCTATGTATAAAAATTTATCAAGTCTTCTCATAGCTAAAATTTTCAATGGGAGGCTTTTCCACAATTTTACCTGATTTAACTGGAAAACAGTAACCTAATGTATATAAAAGCAGAAATATATGCGCTCTCCCCCTTGCTGGTTTGGTAATTTTGAAGAGTTCATAACAACCAAAAGCTAACAAATGCACAAATCGATGCATTGCTGATTAGAAGGAGGATAAGAATGATTGCAAGTTCGCGTGTGCTACAAATATTTAACCAATGCCCACGCAACAATTATCATAATTACGATAACAAGGACTAACAGGATCATGCAAGAGCAACCGCCTTTAGTGCGCCTGCTCAGGAACGCCAACCTCCTTTGTACCATCTGCTTCAACAAAAACAAATCTAGCATTAACATCGTTGCGACTGATCACTCATATTAGTCAGAAGTTCAATATACAAATCCTCAACATGTCTCACATTCAAGCTAATCGTGGGTTATGATCACAACAGCAGTTTGCATCATTTAAACAATGTCAAATTTTTACTGTTGAAATTCATTTATAAGCAATGAGCTCCTTGTTTCTTGATATCTTAAGCAAAAGAGTTCATCTGAGAGTTTAACCTCTCAACTGGAAGCAGAAATATAGGAGTACTCAATTTTTTTCTCAAACCACTTTGAAGTAAAGAAGATTATTGCTGTTTGAAAATAGAGAGAGATCCAAATCAACAGGTTTACTTGTGAGGATTGTTTCGACAGTCACAATTAACAGTTGAAAACGCAAGTTTTGGCCAAAAAAACTACCGAAAATGCAAGTGACCTTGTATCTTATGTCGGGCCTCTGCATAATAGCAGCACATATGGAGGATCGGAAGACTAGGCAATGCAAGCACTACTCAAGCAACAAGGAAAATATCAGGGTAATAAATCTATTCTCAATGGACAGCATCTTGAGTTGCTTTTTCCTTTTCATTTTTAGACTGACATTTTCTTATGATTTCTAAATACCAATCTCATGCAACCTGCAAGTGTACTGGTTTATTTTGGATGAAGAATAAAATCTATTAGATACATGAGGGCTAGCTCTATATTTTATCAAATGTTACATATTGATAATTATTCAATTGAATTAACTTCTCATCTTCATTCTTCCAAGACAAAGAAAGTCCACAATTAGAAGAAAGATGGTGCTGAGATGGTAAATGTAAATCCTTCAAGAAAATATCATCAATTATGTTTTTATCCAAGGGTAAAAATTGAAAAGTGCTATTCATCATTTCCAAGAAATTGAAAATTCATGTTACTTCTTTAAGAGTTCTAATCTTTCAGTCGTCTCTATTATAGTTTATTCTAACAAAATACTGCTTTATACTTTCTATGAACGATCCAGTTCTGCCCTATCAAAACCAAAATTTTCCGATCTCAGCATATCAAAAACAAGAAGTGTAGCACCATTTTTCTGCATTGAACTATCAAACAGTCAACCATATACTTGTAATAACAAAGAGCTTCCATAAATTCTAAAAGACGGGCCGGACCTGTAGGCGGGAATTGGTTGTATCCACATGCTCATTCAAATCATCCTGCAAATTTTCCAAGGCGAGAAAATCGTAAGGGGAAGTCATGGAAGAAGATAAATATGGAGACAAATAACAACTTAGCTAACCAGAAGCCTAGTATGTAGGTTAAGTTCCTCATTAACCGCCAATGCAATGTGTTTGGTGCTTGTAACAGTCTCTTCCAATTTTTCAAGATCTTCATCTTGTTCTGCCTTGACAAAACCAAAATAAAAATCTTGCAACAGCCAGGAACTCTTCATGAATATTAAGTTTCATCATAACATACCTTTAATAATTTGCCGTTGAAAACCAACAAGGCCTTGGTTGTCCAAGCTAGCTGCCTTCTTCATGACTTCTTCCGACTTTCTATCAGGGCCTAGCAAGCTATCTCTATTAGCAAGACCAGACATGTTAAGGGTAGCAGCCATCTCTTTGGCTTTGGAGCTTAAATTGGCAATTAAGTCTTGGCGTCGATGCATTTCTTTTACTGACCTGTTATTTACAAAGAACTTGAAAAGTTTAATGTCAAAGCCTCATAATCTAGTCGTATATTATAGTAGGGATGAATCCTAATTTAGACTAAACATGTTATCTGTAAAAATTTAAATTGCAGTAATAATCAATTTTAAATACCATCAATAACAATTAATATTTCCCATAAATGACAGACTTTTCCTTCTACGAGTCAGAAAACTTAATTACTGCACAGGATATGTCTTCTGCGCTTGGAGAGGCCTCAGAAAAGACATATACGGTTATCTATTTACCATATTCATATTTAAAAGCAACTAGAAAACATGTTAATTATAAACAATAGAGAGCAGAGATGGAATTTGGTTATCTACTTCTTGTCGTTTGAGGTCAATAACATCTCAGAGAGTGCTATCAGAGGATCTACCTGCCATTCTCTGGTATATTTCACAGTAGTCATAGCCTGATTATTACATACTTAAGGAAAAATAACCTTCAAAGGAATACTTACTTTGGTTGCTTGCCAGGAAGTGTTGTGAGAAGTGACTGCAGAATTTCAATTTTAGTCCTCAGGATGGTTACTTTTCTTCGGGCTGCTGACAGATGACGCTGTGTTTCAGGTCCAGAAGGGGGAAGCCCATTCTTAGCAGAAATCATTCCCTTGACTTCTTCCGCCAGTTTTGATGCTTCATTATATTGTCTAACCCACGGATCAGACGCCATTGTAGTTGAATGACTGAGATGTCAATAACTGAAATAATAGTGTAATGAAGGAACTCAGCAGAAATATTATCTTTGAAAAATGTCAGTTCAAACAATCTTACAGGAGTCAGCATTGTTAAAAGATAAGCGCAGATGAAAAGCAAATAAGAGCGAGTAAAGACATAAATGCATAAGAAGTTTCCATTATTTTTCACTTACCCGGACAATCAGATCTTCAATTTTAACCAGCGAAGGATTGAAAGGAAAAGTAATTCAAAGTTTCAAACTAGTAACTCACTTCTGCAAAGCAGAAAATTTTAATTAGATTACAAGTAGAAAAGTGAATTTTTATTCTGATAAAAGAAGCAGATCAAAATCAAAATGAATAACAATTCTGTGATGAGATATTCATAGAACAAAAGCTAGCAATAGCTAGCATACCAATTATTCCGATCTCTCCTATCCAAAAAAAGAAAGAAAGAAAGAAAAATTGCTACTGCATGCACAGATCAGGGTTTATGATATTCTCCAATTGGGGGAAAGAGAAGTGGAGGACATGGAACTTCCGACTATCCTCCCTCAAAATCTAAATATAGTGCACTTGCTTAATCCAAGAAGAACTCAAAAGGCAATCACTAGTTCAGGATACTGATGCAGCTATAAGATCTGAATTTTATGTGTGTTGACATAAACGGCACAGAGTACAAGCTCAACAGCCATGACAATGTCAAAGCACTTGAGGGGTGAAGCAAAATCAGAATATCAAATTGTAGGCATAGTGCAGAATTATTCATGAATATGAGAAGCAACAAAACGTCACAGCCTTAGATGAATGAGAATGTAATCAAATGCAGATCATGAAATCAATTTTTCTGACCCCTGAAAGGCGATATAAGATGGATGATGTAGATTGTTTAAATATATTCTAATTCAGGAACACAGTTGTCCACTAAAGCATGTTTAAATGTTTTAGGTTCTGTGGAATGGCCTGTTATGTTCCAATAAGGAATCAAACATATGAGAGATGATATCTGATCACCAGATGCCTTTATGACGGGAAGGAAATTCTGAGAGTTAGGCCTGACAATGGTGGCCAGCATACCCCTGATTGGACAATCTATACTGAGTACTGACAGTGATAACCATAAAAGTCAAAACGAAACGAATCATTGACCAATGACAAATGTTGATTAAGAAATAGCCAAATGTTTTATCTTTACCCCTCAATCTCCTTCCCTTTCTTTCATTCGCTGATCAGAATTACTGCACCAATTATAAGAAACTGAGGACAATGTTTTAATAATTAGACACCGAAATCTAATTGCAGTTTCCAATCTTCAATCATTCTCAGCAATTAAACATGCCCACGAAAAGAAAAGGTCCTGAGCTAAGAATCATCAAGTGAGGCGCTTAAAATTGAGATTGCAAAGCCGTACCTTGATCTCCCAATTGAATCGGAACAATGAGGAAGATGAATGCGGAGGGGAACAGGCGGAGCAAGGTTTTGTCGCTTCCGTATGAATGCTCATCAATGACTACGAACAAATCAAGTGCATGGCACTTTTCAATCAATTACGAGGCTATATAGCTTTCTTTATTATTGGCGGTCGTCCTCTTCTACGACGCGGGCTCTGGACGGTGATGGGTAATTTAAGTGCGGGATTTGGAGTTAAGAGATAATAAATTTTATTGACTCAAATAAGATTATCTTGATGCCAAAAACAACCAAATAAGATAATCTTCATATTTTTTTTAACCAACGATAGTAGTATTTATCATTAAACAATACATATTTCCCTTATGATAAACAAGTGTTATTCCTTGGGGAAAAAAAAAACAAGTGTTATTATTCTTAATCTATAAATAATATAATATATCATAAATTTTATAGTTAAGATTAGATATATTAACTGATTTTGACGATGAATCACTTGAAATTAAATCAAATACTAAATATAAATAAAGTGTGAATAAAAATCATTTGTTAAAATTTAAAGTCCCGTAAAGTAACTAAAATATATAATTTTTTTGGCCAGTATTGATGAGATATATGTACCAAAGATAGATATAACTTTCGTGGATAGCACAGAATTTGAAAAACAAACTTCATTGATTGTGATTTGAGAAATTTAGCTTCTTATGATTTTTTTTTTTCAATATATTAATCACCCCGTGGGCCCGGGAGCTAACCACAGGCCTCTTTGCCTGGGTCCAAGAATGCTTGGGCCGTTGAGGCTAGAAGGGTGTTTCTTGAGTCCGACTCTAGAGATTACTCTAATATGAAACTGACTAATGGTGATTTTGTTGATTTTTATTACCATCTTAAACTTAAAAAATAAACTGGAAAAAGTGCCTATATAATTGCTATAAGTGAATAAAATAGGGTTATTCATAGGATGAGATGGGACCGAGACCTGAAACAATAAGAATCAATAAAAAAACATAACATCAATTTTACTAACACAGAACAGAACAAACAATTAGGAGTAAATTTTGTTTACTTAGGGTGGGTATGGGATTAATTTTTAGGGAAACATTAAAACAAATAAATAATATGCCCGGGACGATAGGGGATCCCAAAACTAAATTTGTCCCATCCCAAAAATTTTTTAGACCGAAAAGTCCTATCCCAATTTTTGTTTGTGTTTATGACTGGAAAACTTGAACACCCCTGCTCTTCACTCTATTTGGGCTTTGTTTTTGTAGGTCCAGCGTTTCATTTCTGGTCATAATCAGGTGAAGTTTATTTCTTGATTATTCTTATCTCCATTTTAATCCCTTGTAAACTAACGGGTGAATTATGATTATAATGGTCACATTTCCCTGTTGATAGTTTCCAAATCCTTTGGACTATTTTGTCTTACGCCCATTGATCTATACTTCAGAACCATTTAAAATTATTGCTTTGAGGCTGCAATATCAAGGGACCGTTTGGTTGAGGGAAAATGAGATGAGGAAAAGGGAAAATTGGACTTTCTTATCGGCGGTGGCCGTTTGGTTTGCCAATTCTGTAGGAAAATATTTTTCTAAACCCACGAATTTTCAGCTATAATATTGAAAATGGGTTCCCACCAAAATTGGTGGAAACCAATTTTCAAATGTGGAAGAAATATACTTAAAGATACAAAATCTTTTTGATGTGACCTTGGGTGTAATATAAAAAAGTGAGTGAGACCTATAGATATTTAAATAATATTTTTATTTCAGAACAAAATGATGCTCATTTTATTCAAATAAAACAAAAATTTTCTTATCAACCCATTTTCTTTTATAGTGCAAATCAAACACTTATGTCACAAAATATTTTCCATTTCTTTCCTTTCTTTTCATTTTTCATTCCATTCCTTTCCCACCTTTTTTTTAATATAATTTTTGTTTCCTGAAGTTTGACCCAATTTTGATTTTAGTCCTTTAAGTTTAAAATCAATAGTTTTAGTTCCTCAAATTTGAAATTGGTGATTTTTGTCCCTAAAGTTTGAAAAGGACTTGGTGGAAAGTGAAAACCCGGTCTGATCCCAAAAAAACCAAATTCATTTCAAACTTAAGGGATCAAAATTAAAATCGAATCAAACTTTAGGGACCAAAAATTATATTAACTTTTTTTTTTTAATCCAGACGGGACCTAAGTTGTTTATGCATCCGACATTCATGTTTGTTTAAATTTTTTCGGGGATTTATTTATATTTGTGGGATAGTAATTTTTATGAGGAGATGATGAGGCGAGCATGAGGTGATGGTGAGGGTGTAAGCGTAAAATGACTCGCCAAACAGACAAAAAACTCCGCCAGAGCAACCCTGACACTTTGACAGCGATAGCAAAAGTCAGAGTACACGTCACCAAGAAAGGGCCCCACTGCTAACAAATAAAGCCGAAACCACTTCGGTCAACAGGGAACAAGATCCTCCACTACTGCCCAGTTCCCATTTGGCCATATGCCCATGTTCACCTTGTGCCCTCAGCTCCAACCCGTCAATAAGCAATTCCCCCTTTGTTAAAAAAAAGGGGGTTATTAACCCTCCTCAAGGAAAAATATTAAAATATTTAATTACGGGAAACTTTTAAACTAGAGTTAAGGAGTATTTTTTTCCCGAAATTTTTATTAAAGGGTATTTTTACCTTAAAAGTATAAAAATGAAGCAAATTTGCTCTTATAATTATTCCAATTAATTTTAACTGTTAATTAACTAAATATGTTGAACTAACATTCCATATGTCATTCACGGCATTTTTGTCAAGTTGCAAATTTACTGTGAAAGTTTTAAATATAACTTTAAAAAAGGGTTAAAGGCCAATTTTGCCCCGGAAGTATTCACTGGGGGCCAATTCGGGACCGGAAGTATTTTTGGGGCCATTTTTGCGCCGAAAGTTTCCACTTGCGACAATTTTGCCCCGGAAGTTTTAAATTTGGAGCAATTTTGCCCTAACGTTAGTTGACCGTTAGTTGACCGTTAGCTTGGGCAAATTTGCTCCAAATTTGATACTTCCGGGGCAAAATAGCACCTTAACGTCGGCATGGGCTTCGAGTTCTCTTTTTTGTTTAACAGTCTGCCCATCCTAGCTCAGCCGAAGGTAGGGTCCAGCGGCTGAAAGAGCACAGCACGTCGCTTGGTGTTCGATGTGCCCAACTAACGGTCATTGGGTTTTGGGACAATTTTGCCCCGGAAGTATCAAATTTGGAGCAAATTTGCCCAGGCTAACGGTCAACTAATGGTCAACTAACGTTAGGGCAAAATTGCTCCAAATTTGAAACTTCCGGGGCAAAATTGTCCCAATTGGAAACTTGCGGCGCAAAAATGGCCCCAAAAATACTTCCGGTCCCGAATTGGCCCCCAGTGAATACTTCCGGGGCAAAATTGGCCTTTAACCCTTTAAAAAAAGATATAGTAGATTGACAAATTAACTTCCGGTACAAATTTACACCTTAATAAAAATTCGTTAATAACATGTGGACTATCAATTCAGCATGTTTAGTGAACTAACAATCAAAATTAATTTGGATAATGGTCAGAACAAAATTACCCCTATTTACATCACAGGATAAAATTGCATTTGGAAAAACTCCCGAGGCCCTTAAAACACATCATTCTGAACCAAAAAAATCTAGAAATGAATGGGATAAGACATGCAATACTCAACAAAAACTGCTCATTACAAGCTGATCTGCGCAGGATATGATCTCTTTGACGAGGCTGCGGTCCATCCCTGGTCGCCATTTGGTCTTGCATTAGCCTCTGTCTAATTTCACTTCATTATTTCCGTGTTGGTTGTTGCAGTCCCATATTTAATCGTAGTATTAATAAAGGCTCAAAATCACTGGGAAGTGGGAATTGTCACTCTCATCACCGTGTCCATATAGTACTAGTTTTTTTTGTGCCAAACCATATAGTACTAGTTACCCTAGCAAAGTTCTAAACCCTCTTGAAATCCAATGAAGAGCTTTGAGCTTGTGTCTTGTGAGTATCCTAGATTTTGCATAAAACTACGATAATATTTGATTTGACTTATTTTAAGTGATATTGTGTTTGTGTGGGATGGCTTATTTTTAAGTAATAAATATTTATAATTCGTGATTCACGATATAAGAAGTAAGTATGTAAGAGGAATTTTATCTCGGCTTATATAATAAATATTTATTTCTCATAAATAAACTATTCTAAACACTCATATTGCCATACGAAGTAAATGCGTTAAAGAGTTTTAATTCATAAAACGTAAAAGTCAGTTTCGAAGGTGTTTTCAAACATCCTTAACCGTGTACAGTAGTAGTGTAGCTTCTAATTGATGAGGTCGGAAGTAACATGTCATGGTCATGTAAAAATAAATTTAGTTTATCGAATTCAAGTCCTACAGAAATTATTTATGTTAGGGGAGTAGTCACGAACTCCAAATAGGATATCGAATGATAATATAAAAAAAAATAAAGATAAATCAATAATTCCATCTGTATAATTCCAGATGTGGCTGCTCTGCTTTGTCGTTGAATGTGGCGCACATGCCGAACTGATGATCTAGCATGAAAGAGGAAAGTAAGATGAGGATCAGTTACGGTCATCTTCCTTCCCATCCACTCACGGTCATCTTCTTAATCTGGTCCGTTGTATTATTATTATATTGTTATTATATGTAATAATAATATTTTTATATTAAAAAAAATCTGAACCATTGAAATCTTAATCCAACAGTTCAGATTGAGAAGAGAACCATAAATGGATAGGAAGGAAGAGTAACGTAGCCAATCCGTAAGATGGAGGGCGTGAGATGAGGGGCGGCTGAATCCAGAAACACACGTGGCGCTTTGTGGGAATAAGAAGACAAATACTGTTGAACCGTTGAGTAGTATAGCCCACCATGCTTGACCTTCTACCAGCAAATGCCAAATGCTGCAGTACATAGAGGTGCTTCAGCTTTTTAGCGCTTAATGCCCTTGTGACTGCAAATTAGTGAGACGCACACCAACGAATAACAGTAGTGTCTCAGTTATACTAATTGTATGCTTTGAAAATCCTTTTTTTGCGACTGACTGATGAAGAATATGAGGAAAAAAATTCAGTTTCATTACATATACTATGCTATTCAAAGTTCCCGAATTATTGATTCTCGAAACAATCTAATACTATTACAGTGACATGTACTTTTTTTTTAATTACATTACATATAGGACCAAAATGATAATGCTATCATAGATTAATCCTAACAAGTGGATTAACCCCAATAATGAAGCTGCAAGCCTACAACAAACGTCCTGTGCAGGCACAGGACTTTGGAATCATATATGTTATCACCTATAACTCCATAATTATAACCCCTGTCCCCTAATCTCTGTTTAATTATTTATTCTGACAAACTAAACTCCTTATTAATGTTAAACTCGTGATCAATCAAGGGGCGCCACGATTATGATTGGCGAAAGAAGAAAGATGGGAATCGGAGAGAAAGGAATAATAACATACAAGGGGGGCTGAATCCCCCCTTCGTCCAACGTTGTTATCACTTGATTGCTTTTAAAAAACATAATAATAATAATAAAAAAAATAGGGTGAGATTGCAAAACCAAGTAAATACGTAATTGTTGGTGATAAATCATAAAGTGGGTTGGCCGTGGGTCAGCAAGGCATCTGCCATCTCTTTCAATCGCACCGTCGCTTTCATTCGCTTACGTTACGGCACTCGTCATTTTGTCACTTTCCTCCCTCCTTCCTCCCCCAATTGTCTTATTCCCTACTTAAACGTCACAGCAGCTTTCAAAATTAAATTATTCCTAAAACCAAATCGATCACTAATTTTTTCTTTTCAGGTTTACAATCCAAAAAGTTGTATTTCTCAATAACTACACTGCACTTATTTGAGGTTCGTATTTGTATTCTCATCCTTTAAAAAAAAAAGTTATTTACTGCCTCAATTAGCGGCTATTAATTTTATGCTGATATTTATATACACACCCACACACAACAATTGTGAAGATTTGGTTATGAGATTTTTGAAATCGATCAGCATGGAATCCAGATTTTAGGGGATATTTCAGCTTGCTTCTGAGGATTAAATTACTCTTCAAAATGTTTCAATTATCAATAGGTATATGTCTCAGTCAAAATATAATAATGGTTTCCACCCCAACAAACAAATCTTCTTTCACATATAATTAATTGAGAAGATCGGAATTACTTGGTAGTATGTTTGGATTAGCTTATTTTTTAAGAATAAATATTTATTATGTAAGTTGAGATAAAACTCATCTCACATGCTTACCTTATATACCGTGAATCACGATTTATAAACATTTATTATCTAAAAATAAACTCTCTTACCGGCAACAACTATGCAAATCTATTTCAGCTAATGGTTTTAAGTTTTAACCAACCCACTCGTACCTTTATTTTTAACTTGTCCCTGTCCGCATGGAGTCGTGCCCTATTTTGTTCTGATGAAGACTAAAATTTAAAACCATGAATAATGTTTTATAGACACAGGAGAAAACTTCTCACGAACACCACTGGGCTCCCTGTAATGATAGATTTCGTCATCTGATTTATTAAATTATTTAATTGAGTTGTTTCATCGATAACACAAACACATGGGTCAGGATGTTTCAGAGAATAGGGACAGAGGAACATCAGCATCTTGCGCGAGGAAGAAGACTTCAGCTGGCTTGCTTATGGCATCGGTTGAAACTTCAATATTCGATTACACGATATTTATCTAAAATTAAACTTATTATGTGTGATCGAAAACAAATCTTTTAAATTTGAAGCAAATACTAAATACACCAAATAAGTGAAATAATAGAATCGCGTGTCATTGTTAATTTGACAGTTCTTTCAGCCAACAAATAGATGGCACATTGACACTATTCATCAATAGTGTATTGACACATTCTAGATTAAAGAGTCCGTTTCTCTCCTTTGACCCAAAAGTAAAGGACCTCCTTTTCTCTTCTTTAGGCTGTTGAGATCTTGATCCAACGACCCAAAAAAAAATAAAGGAGGTCCTTTGCTTTTGGGGCAAAGGAGAGAAACCGCTCGTCTAAATTCATGTATTGATTTTAGCAATTTTACACCCATAGCAGACGGAGAGTAGGTATTTCTGGCCCCATCCTGTATACTTTTTCACGGTTTGGAACCAGCTTGCGTATTTTTCTCTAAAGAAAATCACTATTTTTTATGTGAACCGTTGGATTAAGATATCAATAATTTATATTTAATATATTATAAAATATTATTGTATATTTATTTTAAATATAAAATAATATTTTATACTATATTAAATTTAGACCGTTGATATCTTAATCAAACGATTCACATAAAAAAAAAGGCAATCCTTCTCTTTAAAGAAAAGGAGGCACGCTGAATCCTTCTCCATCCACAAGCTAGATGCATTGATTATTCTTAATGTCCCATGTAACAATTAATAAGAATTTTTAACATTAACGAAAATAGTTTAATTTGTGTAGAAGCTTTAGAATTCTTTTCAATAGAAATATTTTCTATCATATAGGGTACGAGTGAAAATAATAATAAATATTTCATATAAAAATAAAATATTCATATTCATTCTATATAAAAAGAAATAGAAGGAGCGTAATTTTAGAGACGTCTCAACTCTCAAGACCCAAATGACCAGAAGTAGTTCCGTATTTCCCTACCAAATCCCATTACATTATTTATTTATTGCTCCATTAGTCCGTTTGACTCGGGTAAACCATTGTTGTCGTTTAGTTGAAATATTAAGGTTTCGATAAAAAAAATTATTTTTTTAATTACACGCTCATCGTTAAACTTGCTATTCAGCTATTGAAATTGTCCACCAAGCTGTTTATTGGTAGAGATGTTCATGGTAGCGCTGGGCAGGCATAACCTTTGTCCCATGCCCCGTTCAAAAGATGAATGGATGGGATTTTGAAATCCCCTGCTTGACCCGACCTAATAAAAGTAAGAGTAATTTTATGTGACTCTTTGGATTAGGGGTGGAGAAGGAGCTTTTTTTTGTAGATGGGCTTTTAGAAAAGTCATATAGAAAAAAAGGAGCTTTGTAGATGTGATTTGTGTTTAGATTGGCGGTGTCAGAAGTGACTTTTTTTTTTTCATAAAAGTTGAGAGAAATAACTTGGATGAGCTTCTCGTAAAAGCTCCATTTGCTTCATAAGCTCAGTCATCCCAAAAGCTTTCTCAAACACATCAAATGAGCTTTTGGAGCTTTTAGCTCCCAGATGAGCTTTTTTTTGGATCCAAATGGGTTTCCAAACAGACCCTGAGTTGGGTTGCGCAACGCTGCCAACGCATGGTGCTGTGCCTAAAAATCTCCCTAAAATTAAAAAAAAAATGAAGCATCCAATAAAAATATAAAAAGAATAAATATAATTTGATATTTTAAAAACATGTCATACAATAGTCTTTTTTTTTTTTAATTTTATTGTTTAAATTCAATTACGGGCTAATGAAACAAATTAATTTACCAGGGATTATTTTCTTACAATTTAATAACAATTAATTTCTCAAGAACTTAATTTATGAGTCAATTAATTAAATATGTTTATGAAAAATATGCATATTTGCTAAGTAAATAGAAAATATGTTTATCCATTATATTATAATTGAATAAGTATATTGAATACTAAGTAAATATACTTATTCAATTTAGTGAAATAATGAATATATTGATAGGTATATATTATATATATTGTAAATACAATTATATATTTACAATATATATACATATTGGGTAGGGCTAAATGGGTGGGACAGCATGCCTTGTCCGATGCTCAACTCTGCTCGATGCGTGGCGGGCTGTTTTTGTAGACCCAACAGAACCCTTTTAAACGGGACTCATGGGTATTGCAGGCATTTGAGTCTCATGAACACCCCTATTTTTTGGAGTGTTAAGTGGCCTCGCCTCCATGGGAAAAGAATACCAGTTCGAATATAAATAATGCACAGAAATGACAAAACTCCTTACACGCTAAATCTCCAATGAGGGAAATCCCTTATCCAATAAAACGAAGTGCAATAGTACTTTGAAGAAGCTACAGTTCATGAAATTTTTTATAGTTCTTGTTTGTCGAAGCATCAACACAGTTAGGGGCTCAGCAGATCTCGGCTCATTAGCCCCCTCCACTCAATAGAAGGCATTCAAAATTTTCCAATATCGTTATCTCCAAATTTGAATAATGGCCTTGGATAATGTTGCTGACGAATAGCCCGTGAAATAGAGATATTTAAGGCGGATATATGGACAAGGATTGTCAAAGATGTAAAGTTAAAAAGAAAGTGCTCAAAAGCAAATCTAATCCCCCATATTAGCTGTGTGCATTATTCATTGAAAGTGAAACATGAGTGTCATCTAAATTTGAACCACCAAAAAAGCGCCTCCGCGCTTTAGTTTTTTAAATGCAGGCCCCGCCCCCTTCCCCACAAAACGATTCCTTTATTTGGCGTGAAAGTAGAAACCTTTCTTTAACACGGATACAATCAAAATCCCAAGTCATATATCAGATGACTCCATCTTCCAGATTGTCTGATCTAAAACACACACACTCACAAAAGAAAGTGAAGTTTTTGTTTACAAAAATAAGTCCCGTGAGAACAGAGATGTGTATCAATCCATGTGCTCGCTCGTTTTCCTTTTGGGGTAAATTAATATTTTACAATCCAGATTAAACCAGAAACACTTGTGATCCAATGAAAACTTGCGCTGTGAGAGAAAATCAGAATATGAGCCAAAGATACCAACACCACATTGTTGATAGTTACTACATAAACATGTGATGGCATTGATACATAGGTGGTAATATCTAACTTATCCAATACACCCCCAGATAAACTATGCTAACAAGAAAAATCAAAGAGGAAAAAAAGGGTCAAAGAAGCGCTAGAGTCACTTGCTTTTCCCAAATTTACAGTCTGATAACCCATCTTCCACTCCACATCACCGATACCCCAATCAAAGCCTTCATCTGAAAGAAAAGGCCACAAAAATCGGAACAGAACGTAACGCACAATCTCACATAACTTTCCACGACTCCAGGGTGGGAAAGCTCGCGAAACTATCAAAATCTAAACCTGCGGACCCAATACCACCAGGACCATCCACCAGCCCAACGGAAGGTGCAAAAGGAAGTGGGGCCGGCCCTGAGAACCCAGCAGCCCCAGACACCACCGACGTGGGTCCCACCATCTGATGCTGGTGATGATCCAGCAAGAATGCGGAGGTGTCTAGCGTTGGCAGGCACCCCGCTCCACCACTCACCGGAATCCGGCTGCCCAGTCGCTGTGGCTCCGGCTTCAGGATCTGTGCCATTGGCATCTGTGAGCTCCCCAGTTTGACGCCGGTCACCTGCTGCACCATTTGCCGGAAATTCGCCGGGTCCGCCGTTATGTAAGTAGTCTGTGACCTCTTCGACGCGCGTGACTTGCGCTTCGAAACCTTCCCTCCAGGAGCCGGTGGAATCGAGCTCCGCTGGCGTTTCGATGCCGCTTCCTGGTCCGAACCGGAAAGGCCCGATACCGTCGGGGTCGGAGATGTATCGGGTTTGGTGAGGTTCATAAACGGAGAAATCGGGTCGGATGTCAGTGTGTCGGGATTCGCGCTGAAGAGCGATTTCTGCAGGGCTTTCGTGAGTGTTTCGGTCTCGCGGCTGAACGCGTCAGTAAACCAGGGATCAGCGAAGGAGGATCGGAAGGTCCAGGGTTCGATACTCGCCAAATTCTCCGAAGACGCCATGTGGTTCAGACGGTTAAAGCAACAGAACTACCAAGAGTTGCTGGAAAGATGAACAGGGAAGGGAATCAAACAGAAACGATACTCAAAGCATTTTGGGATTTGAATTCGATTGATGGTGCTAGCTAAGTGCCGAGATGCGAAGAGAACAGAAAAACCAGTGAGGAAGTGGAGAAGTAGAGGGGAGTGTATTTGGTATTTGTGGCGAGGATGGGGATGATCCAATGGTGGGGAAGAAAATGGGAGGAGAAGAAACGAGGAAGGACGGAGATAAATAGGGCGGTGCAGGGAGAGTTGGGGGGTATTATGGGGAATGTGAGGGAAGGTGGGAAAGAAACCGCGTTGTTCGGGGGACGAGCAGACACGCGTCAGCGAGTCCGTACGGACTTTTAGCTTAGCTGGTGGATTTGGAAGCGATCAATAATTTAACCCAACCATAGTTCACTAGGTACTTCATCTTGGTTTAATTAGTGTAAGCAAGCTGGGATTCCTGTTTTAATAGTGTTAATTTGGAATAGTTTATTTTTGGATAATAAATATTTATAAATTGTGATTCACGATATACGAGGTAAGTATGTGAGAGGAGTTTTGTCTCGACTTACATAATAAGGATTTATTGTCCCAGAATAGTGATACCAAACACTCACATAGTCCATCCATTTCTAACTTGGTATGGTAGGTGTATATTTTCTCTTCTCCTATTTATAAATATTTTTTTTATTTAAATAAAAAAAATTGATAATTAAAAGTAAAAAATATATCAAAAATACCATATTTTATCCATATATGTCCCTATTTATGAAAAAATACAGAAGAAAGAATAAATAAAAAGTATGAGAAATAATGAATATAATATATGAAAGAAAATGATCATTTAATAACGGTAAAATAGAAAAAAGAAATTTATATTTGCAGACAAAAAATAAAAATCATTTATAAAACGGATCAATCATAGAAAGAAAAAATTATTTATAAATAAACCGGAGGAGTATTTTCTCATCTGCCTTGTCTTTTATTTTTTTTCAGGATCAAATGAAACACACGCATATTATCACACACAAACACGCTCGCACAGACTTAATGTAACCTCCTCCTTTAGGTGACATATGAGCTAAGGCTCATTGGCATTTTTTATTTTTTTTCAATAGAGTATTTTTCAATACAATTATTAATAGATATTTCATAGTTGAGTGAAATCAACCTATATTTTTTATAAATAACTAATTCTGACTAATTTTTAATCTCTAAAAATTAGTTACTTCGTTTATATATCCCATATGTTTCTATATATAAGATCATTTTTTATTAAGTTGTTGTTTTAAAAAAATAGTTAAAATTAATTAAAAATAAAAAATATAATTTTTTTTTTAAATATGCACTACCATAAAAAGGTCGAAAGGTGACGCATATTTTGTGGCCCTTCTTTAAATACTCTCCTCCAATCACAATTGCCCCCACCTAAACTCTTATCTTTTTTTTTCCCCTTTTCCGCGTGTGACCCCTCCTTCTATTTTATTTTAACTCCCGCTCTAATCATTCCCTCCTCTCTCATTTTCCCTTTCTCATCTTCTTGCTGTGGACGTCGCCCCCCTCTTCATTTCCCGTCATCTTCCCACTTAAAAATACACTCACACGCACATACGTCTTCATCATCAAATCTACTTCTTTGTTTTGTTCCAACTGTCACCAACGGGTATCGTGGTCCCCCACTTCACTGCACTGATCAATTAAGCTGTAAGTTCAACGTGCTTCTTCTTTTTTAAAAAAAATTGGTATAAAATTTCTGTAATTTTTTATTTCAAATTAATAGTAAATATTATGCAGATGTGTGTACATGTTTTATATATATCCTATTTCTAATATTCCTATATGATAAGGTATGAAATTAAATTGCTTGACATTACCTCAAGGATGATCTTCAATAGGAGGATATTTATGCTTAGCAAAAGAAAAGTATTATTATGAAATGCATAATTTATTGTTGACATATAATAATACAGAATATGTGAACTGGAATTTAATTTATAGGTATATAAGAGGTATAAGGTTTTTTTAATTAATAAAAATGAATTCAATATCTTTTTGAGGATGAGTTTTTTTCCATGTTATTGGCATGTGAGTTTGAGTTCATCCTCCTAATCAAGGAGGTCAAAGTTCATCATGGCATATATATGATCTTAATCTGAATCCTCATTCGTAACAATTCAAATTTAAAAATCTTTGTATGTAATTTTTTAGCAGTAAATTTATTTTTAAAATGGCAACACACGTTTGCATTAGCAGTGGACAATAATAGTTAATATTATGCATAAGCTTGATTCTTTTGAATGTAATAAGTTAGGTATGGTGTGTGTTTTTTTTAATTATATAATATTGATTTTGATTTCTTGGTTGTCTCAAATGCTGGTGAACGTTCAAGATTTAGCATTCTTAACTACAAACTCTTAAAGGAATATAATTTAAATTTTATAAAAAAGAAGGATAATAATAAAAATATTATTTAGATTTAGTAACAACCATAGAAAGCCCAATACTAGTGTGATTGATCATTTAAGAGATACAACATTTATTTATTTATTTTTAAATACCCTCCTATGGCGCTTGTTGGAGGAAGTGCTACAGGAGACCCCCCTCCTGTGGCGCTTCTAAGCGCCAGATATGTGACACTTCTCTAGCGCCACAACTTTGCTTTTTTATAATAGTGATGCTTTTATTTGTGAATGGGTAAGAAAGAGAATAATAATAAAAAATAAAAGATAATTTATGGGGGAAGATGATGTGAGAGAATAAAAGCCCGTTTGGTTCAACCCTATTGCATGCCTGTAATGGTAATCATGATTGTATTACCAAGAGATGAGTGTTTGGTTGCTCTTTAGCATGGTAATAGGGTTTATCATGGTAATGATGATTACTAAAAAATTGGTAATCCTCATTCATACCTTCCCCCTATGAATCCTCATTACCATCCCATTGCATGGTCTAAAAAGTCTAATTTATCCTTTAGTTTCTATTATATTTATTTCACTTATTTCATTTCATTTGTCGCATCACGCCACAACCTCTTCCTCTTCCGTCGCCGCCACCTCCTCCTCTGCCGCCACCCTCACCCCCACCACCACCTCTTCCACCCCCCGGCTGCCCACCACCTCCTCCTACGCCGCCACCCCCACCCACCGCCACTGCCACCACCTCCTCCTCCACCCCCTCCGCCACCACCTCTTCCGCTGCCGCCACCCCCGGCCCACCGCCATCGCCATCGCTACCGCCACCGCCTCCTCCTCCACCCCCGTCGCCCCACTGTCGCCGCCGCCGCCTCCTCCCCTGCCACCCCTATCATTGCCATCACCACCACCTCCTCCTCCTCCATCCCCGCCGTCGCCGGCTTGTAACTATTTTTTCTACAAAGATTATATTAAGGGGTAAAATAGACTTTGTGTAATTTATTAATTTTAAATAATTGTTAAAATATTAACTCATTGCACGTTACTTAAAAATCAAACCAAACACTATCCCAGTAATTAATATTACATTGTATTATCATTGCATCGTATTGCACTACACCGCATGGTGTAATGAGATCGAACCAAATAGACCCTAAGCCGAAGGAAACTGAGAGTTACACTGTTGCTGCTTTCTTAATCAACAAGAAACGTTGATAGTATATTGATATATCTAGTGGTGGAGTGGATAGGGCATTGCGGTTGCAAGGACGAGGGTCATAAACAAATTATTGTAGCGTTTGGTTTTGGACCAATATTTTTTTAGAGTATATACATTCGGTGTATGACCATACACTGTCCATGTAGAATGAATCTGTTGGTACTATATATATTTCTCTATACAACTACCCTCGGACGCAAGTTTCTGTGAGCTAAACTGGAGTAAGTTTTTCAAAAGCGTTTTTATTTATACATGTTCATTTTATATAAAAACACTCATTAATTTACACCACTAGTTTTGAGGGCATAAAAATAAATCCTTGAAATTTAGAGAATGAGACATAACAGGGAGAAAAAACTGTACATCCTATTTTTTTATCATGAAAACATAAAATTTGTTTTTCATCGAGCTACACATAGAGCACAAAATAAATGATTAATATGAATAAAATGAATTAATAGACTATGGTTCCAAGTTCCAACCTGGTAAAAAAAAAACAGGCCATGGTTCCAAGATAAAACGAGTTTAAAATTATATATATAGCATAAATTTTTAATGAGCAACACCGTTGACCAGTGATGTACTGCTACTAATCCCCCAATTTTTCAAAGTTATACCATTCCAGTACATGTTTAGTCAATGCAGGGAAACGCATGAAAAAAGTGTTCAAAACCACCAAACACTTTTTATCCCGTAAATACGGGAGAGGACGTATCATAAAATATTTAGTGTCTGTGTGAATTAATGATAAAAATTATATTTTTAGCGTAATTTATAATCTATAAGGTAAATATGTGAGAAAGATTTTATTTTGATTTATATAAATATATTTTTATAATATCAACTCAAACAAGCACTTACTTGAAGGCTAACCACAGGTTTCAAAATTGAATTATGAAAATACATCAATATTAGTGTTAGGTATTTTATGGTAGAGTTTTGCCACTTTTTGAGGTCTTACCTGAGTTCCATCTAAATTAGTCCAAATCCGATAAATAAACCGAATTAAAGGGAGGTAAGTTAGGAATATGGGGTGTTTCGAATCGAGTAAAAAAAGGGGACAATTTCAGTTTTTATTTTTTATTTAAAAAAAAAAAGCTTACAAGATCGCGATTAGTGAGATGGTTAACAGTGTGGGGGAGGCAGAAGGGAGTGTGTGGGTCGGTCTGTCAGATTTTGACGGTCAAGCCGCGTCATTAGCCACACCTTCTCTCCGCGTTAACTCGCTTCGCAACATTTTTAATTTTTTAAGATGGCATGCTCCATCTAAGATTTTGCTTTTTATGTTTATTATAATATTAATTAACGCCGTTACCGCATGCAAGAACGAAGCTAGTTTATCTTATTCAATTTCCACTATTCCCGGTTTTCAGATTCTTAAGAAAAATCCACGCATACCCTGTACACGGGTCGCATGCATCTAAAGCATTATACGAAAGAGGTCAATATATAGAAGAAGAATGCTTGTGATGAACATTTTTTTAATGAAACAGAACAGACTAAACAAAGCGGAGGATAGTCAAATTTCATCAGCGATCATTTTCAATATTCCTATATATATCCTAAGTAGAAGGTGTCAAATAGAGTGCAATATATCAGTCATAAAACATGATTATATTATCCCATTTGATTTTTTCTAGGGGCGAGAATCACGTTTTCCTGTTTATATTATAAATCCAGTTGTATAAAAAATATATAAATCAAGTGAGTCAAACTTTGCTGTTTCTGGATTACTATTGAATACACGTATATCTGAAACATTAAAAAACCATTAAATAAAGAGAACTATCATCTCTGCCTGACACACACATATTTAAAGGCATACAAGGGTTTAATATATATCAGGCATCACACTTGCCAACAAGGATTGTCCAACAACGTTGAAACTTGAAATTGAGTGGAATCCATAGAGAATATACAAAACTTGAATCGTAAAAACGCTTTGCGGACTTGTTTTAAAAATTAAAATCACACACACAGAAAATAGGCATTCGATAATAAGTGAGAGATATTGAATTGTGATGTGGGTTTGTAGTAGTAGTACTCCCTCCGATCCTAATTATAAGATAAAGTTGATTTTTTTGGAGAAATTAAGAAAGCCGATTAAATTACTTTAGAGTGTTTATATTTTTAGTATCCTTAGATTATATATTAGTTTATTAGTCAAATTAATTAGTTTAGAGAAAGAATTAAAAATATAAATACTCTAAAGTAATTTAATCGACTTTCTTAATTTCTCTAAAAAAATCAATTTTATCTTATAATTAGAACCGAAAAAAATAGTAATTATTAAGAGGACAGTGACGAATGGGTTTAAATATAGAGGGGGAAAAAAGGAGAAAAGGGAAGAGTTGTGACCTCAAGGCGGTGTTAGTAAAAAGCAAAGCATGAAAAGTGAGCAAAAACGGATGGATCGAAACGAACATGATTTGGATCTCTTCTTTTTCTTTTGTTTTTTAACCATATTTGCTCCTTTTTTTGTTTAAATGGCATAAAGGTTAAAGAAGAGTATTAATTTATTAATTAAAATAGATGGAGTGAGAGGTAAAAGTGAAAGGGAGGGGTCCACGCGCAGAATATTGCATGGTGCACGTAGCCTATTTTGTACGAGCGGCCTATGATTGATCCCTCCATTGATTGCGTGCCTCTGTTTTCTGCTATGTTTTTCCCCTCGCATCTCTCTCCTCTTCTTAACGTTAACTCTTTTTTTTTTTACGGGCTTTAGACCTTTTTCTTCTTGACTCAAGGATTTTTAAATCATTTTGAATTTGAGATTAATCTACATTGTTCGTCACAGATTTAACTTGAGGTTTGCTCCATTTTGTATTATTTATAGAGATGATGGGTAGTGCCACGCCAGCAGTAAATATCAATCTGAATAATTATAAATTTAAGAATTTTAATTATTGATAACTATCATTTGAATTTTAATTATAGCTCTCAATTTTGCAGTTGACACTATTACAGGTTGAAGATATTATTATCCTTATAGATTTTCTTATTTTAAAAAGGGAGGTTAAAAGGCTAAGGTGATGATATTTTCGTAAATAAAGATGGGAAATGAAAACATTAGGTGTCCCAAATTTCAATAAGAGAATTATGTTATAAATAGTTAAGAATACAAAATTAATAACTAAGATATGGTTGCTTGAAATTTTGGGATGTCTTACTTTTAAGGGGAAATGTTGTCGAATTTTTTGTTGCAAAAAGTGAAAAAAGGAAATCTCTATCATATATCATTGACAATTGTATATGTAGTAAAGATTGTAATGCTGTACATCCTTGTCATTTTGTAATGGATATTGTGGTTTATGAATCCGTTTTTTATTCTATTTTTGCAGTTCGAATTCACTGGATAATGCATAATGTAAATAATCATTTAAAAAAAAATCAAACATTTTAATGTCATAAATTCAGAATTGGGACATCTAAAATCCTGCCTTAGATGTCCCATTTTTCTGAAATGTTTTTTCTTAAAATATACTACGCCCCTCGTACAGATGTTCCCCAATTTTTAGATGTTGAAAGTATATAAAAATAGAGACGTCAAAATTCCTTTTTTAATCAGTGGGAGGTTCTCATTTCCAACTGTTTCAATAATGTCAGTTCATTTATATTGTGAAACTTTTCATTTGTTTTAGATTTTTTAATTGAAGCAATGACACCTCACATAACATTAAACTGTGTATCGGTAGAGGGTTTAATTTTTCATAGGCAGGATGGGAGATTCAAATCTTATTAATGAACAAATAAATCATGTACAAATTAAAGAATATACCACTAATAAACTCCTTCACCAACAAAAAAAAAAAATACCGCTAAACTATGTCTGGTGATAGTCAGATTTAACCCAATGTGCACGTAGCACCAAATCTCATAAAATACAAATCTATTTGACGAATTGTGGGTGATGGGTCGCTTTTAATGCAGGGTAAAGGGTCAGCAACCATTAAATTCTTCCAAAATCAGGCGAGTTCATTGGTGATGTCAGTTATCTAAATGAAATCGCTGAATATAGCTGCAGAATTCATCTCCGAATATTTTCACATAGCAGCATTTAATTTGTTTACATTAGTCAGCCCCTTTCATGACACGCGAGACAAATTATGAGGGTTGTTGATTATTTCCTCTCTTCTTCTTTTCACACTCTTTAAGTTTTTTTTTTTTTAAAAAAAAATTGATATGCCGGCCACTTCAACAAAATCAGTGTAGTTTTTAAATCTTCAGGCAGCAGATTACTGATACTCCTCAATAAAAAAAAGTTCATCAATTCAAGTGAATCTGGTCGGAACTCATAGGAGAAGACATGCCTCCAAACTTAAGAGCTACTTACAAATCGTGTATTAAAAATAAAAACAAACCTCGTTGTGCAATGAATTAAGTGAGCTGTGAGAAAATAGAATGATCCAAAGAATCTTAGACTAGCTTTCCGACCCTATCAGACTTTCTCTGGCTCATACACTCGGATCCAGGACCAAGAAGGGCCTCTTAGTTAGCCATGATATACCGCTCCCTTAACGCTTAGGCACTAAGCTATATACGATTTCCAAGGGGATTTTCATGCCTTTCAGAAGATTTTTTTTAAGGCACTAATAATAATTAAGTTTTACCTCAATTTAGCAACGAGATTTGGGTTCAAAACCTTATATTTATAAGCCAATTCTTTATCAACTACATCCTCAAAAATTCTATTGCTCTGTACAACTTCTTCAAAAATGGTTCCTCCCTTGGATTGCAAAACAGTTGCTGTGTGTTTGGGACTTTTAATTTATGGTTGAAAAATAAATTAATATGCGTTTTTTCAGCTGTTCAAATATGCCTTGTTGGAAGAATGCAGGAGTTGTGGCCAGAAAAAGAATAACTATATTTTCAGCAAGTGTCGAAACAAAATGGAAGTTGTTGGGAAACAAATCTGTCTCAATGATGGTGAATATCTAAAATATGTGGAAGTAAAGGATTAAAAGCGCCAGGTCAAAAAAAAAAAAAAAAAAGGATTAAAAGCGCCAGCGGTGACGTCCTGGCATAGCGTGGCGTGACAGAATAGTGACGCGCAAGGGCGCCACGGATACCACAATTAATTAGTTAATTAATATTCAAAATGAAATTAAGAAACCGACAAAAGGAAAAGACGGACCAGACAAGACATTTGAATGCTCCCCCTCCCCTATATATAAGAAATTTTTTGTTTAACATGTAAGATCCCTTTATCTCCATAATACTTTTTATTTTATTTTATTTTCAATTAACTATCATACTATATAAAGTTTTTTTCATTTTTACTCTCTCTCACTTCATAAATAGGGGTTTTTTGAAAAAAAAATTAAATATTTAATATAATTATTATATTTAACTATTTTTATCTATTTTTTAAAATATGATGATCCGGTTAAAAGATTTATATACATAGGACGGAGGGAACAATAGTTTAATTTGATGCTTCCACCGAAAGCTCTGTCTTCCATATTTATGACCATTAAATAATTTTTTATTTATTTATTTCGGTTCCAGAAGCTTCTGCTGCCTTTCTTTTAGGGCTGTTTGGTATAGAAGGAGGGGATGAAAGGGAAGGATGAATGATCATCTTGTTTGGTTTGATTGGAGAGGGAGAAAGGGAAAGGTTTTTTAATGATCCTTTGTTTGATTTAAGAGGGAGGAGAGATAATATCTAATTTATCATTTTACCTTTAAACATTAGTTTATATATTTTTCCTTATATAAATGATTTAAATTAGTTTACGCCTCAATATAAATTATATAATTTATAAAAAAAATGAAGATATAAAATGGAAATAGTTTTCAATTCCCCCAACTTAATTTCTCGTTGTTATATGAATATTCCAACAATTATCATGTTAAATTAAATGAAAAATTCCTTCTATTGAAAAAAAAATGTAAAGGACTTGAAAAAAAAAATGGTAGAAAAACTGTTTCTAAGTGGCAATGTTTAATTAGGTGTAAAATGGGAACGAAAATTTTTTGCCATCTTACGTACAACTTTTTTTTTTTGCCAGACATCTTACGTACAACTTACTTGAAGGCAGTGATATGATTCAAAATGATCATATTGAGCTCTCCCACTTGACCACTTCTATTTGGATTCTGACATCAAATGGTTAGGCATCAATTACATTACAACATTGAAGAACTAAGTGATATTTTCATTTTGGATTAAGGGTATAATTGAGAATATGAAAAGATTATGGGAGAAAAATACTCATAAATTTTTGGCTCCCTCCAAAACCCTCCAATTTGAGGAAGTGGGAGAGACTTGAAGCCCTTTTCTTACCCCTCCCCTCCTAGTTTTAATATCAAATAAGGGGAGGGGTCATTTTTCATCCCCTCCCCTAACCAAGTGTGTGTTTGGTTGGGTTTATTTTTAGATAATAAGTCTTTATTATGCAAGTCGAGATAAAACTCCTCTTACATATTTATCTCGTATACCGTAAATCATGATTTATAAATATTTATTATCTAAAAACAAGTTATTCCAAACGAGCACCAAATTCTAAATAACCCTTATGCTCCCGTCAGTGTCATCAGCCTCGGCTTGCGGCTCGGCTTGATGTCTCATCCCTTGTGGTCTCCCTCCCAGAGTGGGTCCCATCCATCAGACCATGTCAATTATGAAGATATTTTCAGAGCCCCATGTCAGCTGTATCCTCTCAAGATAAAAACTGCCCGGATGAAATATATCCTGTATTAATATAAAACTCTAATGTTTTTCTTTAAATACTGTTATTTTATTTTTTACGTGCTTGAACATGGACCAGTGATATCGTAAGTTTTGTGGGGAGAAGGAAAAAAAATGTATAAAAAAAAGGAAGAGCCATAGGAATGAGATGAGCCCACGTAAAAGGGATAAGATTTCTGTGGGTCAGGCATTGACTGGATAACAACCAAGAGAAAAGACACAGGAATGGGAACAAGACACGGCAATTAAAATATTAAACCCGACGTTAACGTCACAGTCACTTAACTCGTTGGCCCATGTGGCCTGGTGTCCCACAAATAATGCCCTCCCTTGTTCTCCGCGTTCAACCCAGCCACGTCTTGTTCATCCATTCGCTGCTGACTCTTCCCCTTCTAGATCATTTCTCATTTCCCGCGCCTCGACACTTGCGTGGAGAAAAAATTAAAAGGAGAAAATATTAGGATTTATACAAGGGAGAATCCTTAAAAAATAATTTAGAATTTGTAAAATAGCAAATTAAATTTTTTATCAAGATTTAATTAAAAAATATCGAAAATTGATAAATAATTCTCAACTTAGTTTTTAAAAAATACTTTATTTATCATTTTACAATGTTTAAATTAAATTCTTTTTTAAGATTCTCCTTTTATACATTGACATACATGTAACTCAGTAATTTGGATCTATTCAAGTACGGATTGTCTTATTGGCTAACACTGGGTTGGACTTCTACCTTACAAGTTTTATTATTATGTTATTTCGTATTTCAATTCATACGGAAGCCCCTTTCAAATGATTTATTTCTTTTTGCGTGGAACTCAAATGCAATATTGTGTATGACTCTCCCATCTTCAAACTCATCATCGATTATTTTGTTGTTGTTTTTTTTTTAACTTCTTGTTATATACGATTGACTAGACTTGTGATCTATTTGGTAATTTTAGAGTTAGTTTCTTGAAGTCCAAGCAGATCTATGCCATTAATTTTATGTAACTAGTCATATCCTTTTTTAATAATTGTCTTTAAATTAAAAAATACTACTATATATATTGATTTGTTCGTAATGAGTCAAACATACAAATGTACGGGATAGATCTTGTTACTTTATTCTGTTAGTGATTTGTTATCCATGGAAGTGTTATTAAATTGTTTGGAAGTGTTATTGAATTGTTAACCAATCAGTGGTTCAGATTAATCCTCAACAGAGATCCCACCATAATTTCTACGAAAGTGGTTCGAATCGTTTCGTCTAATAACTCCCTTTCTAAGAGTGGGGGCCGTATTTAAGTACGTACATGACAATTTTTTTCGAGTTTGACTTTTTCATTTTACATTCGAAATTGTTTCAACCTCTATCAATGACATCTTCCTGATTAGAAACTAAAGTTAATTTAACATACTGATACAAGAGATAATATTTCCCTCCATATATAGTTTATGACTTTTTTATTTGAATTTATAATTATGGCTCAAGTAGCCATCAAAAGGCATATATGGACCATGAGAACCTCGGTTCTTACATTATAAGCGTGGATATTTGTCAAACACAAATAAAGGTCAAAACCTCGACATGACCCACAAATGAAGCTGGCTCTTGATGACGCAGGAATGCCAAAAGACCAGACTTTCGTCTTTAATTGGATTTTTCTTAATACAAGCATGTATATCTTCATATCTTCATATAAATAACTCCCCTAACAAGAATTTAAACTTTAATTTATCACACTTTGATGAATTAGTTACTTCTATTAGGTCCAACATTCATTTTGGTTTTAATTGGATCTATTTGTTTCACTTCATGAAGCCAACTTGTGGGCTTATTGCTTCACTCGCTTCTCCGACCACTCTCTTATATTATATAACTAATTTCGATCGACCACATCTTGAATCATTCCCATAATAGCATTCCATTGACTCCCACAACGCAACACTCACCTTCAAAGATCTCGTACTCTCATTCATTAATTCCAATTTTCTGGTCAGACTCACAACCACCCAATTATCAAATACTGATAACAACTCTGTATCTTCCATGTCTTCTTTTATCACTTTATTATTTTTCAATTCTCAAAATTACAACTAAGAACATCACTCAGTCTTGTTTTAGGCATATGTGACTTATCGAATTGTTGCTAAAAATGGTTAAGTTTCTTGGCTCCTCGACTTCGTTCTTTCCTCATCAGGATGTTGGAATTGAAACTGAATCTCGAGTTTATACAAGGACTTTTAGAATTGTTAGCCTCTAAATTTTAAATTATTTGTCATGAGTATGTTTCTTTATACTCAAAACATATTTTAAGTCGTCATTTGCACATCTTAAGTGACTGGGATTTTAATTTAAATATAAATTTTGCCGTGTTGGAGTTGAATCCTAGTCTTTTTTTTTTTTATGGTTTATACAATGGACCATTTTTGGCCTTCGGTGCACCCACCTTCTAGGTATCCGGCGTTAACCTGAAGGCCAACGCCGGATTTACCGACATGGGCCCCGACAACCGACTAGTCCTGCGCCTCCAATCTGATAGGCCCGACAGGAATTCACTTCTTTGAGGCGCCCCAGGGGAGAGAGCTCCCAACGGAAATTCTCCACATCTTCCGTTTCCTGGGATCAAACCCAGGAACGGATTGGTGTGGCGCAGATGCCTACCCATCTGCGTCAACTTCCGTTGGTAGTTGAATCCTAGTCTTCATCTATATATCTAGGTGCACATAAAATATATAGATTCATTTTTATGCTTATGGACATGCCAGGGTTCAGAAAAATCAAAATAAAGAAGAGATTGGTGCGTTTCTTTTGTGTGTGTGTGATTGATGCTTTTGTGGAGCACACATAGTAATTAAATTATGACGGTTGAATCATGGAGCTTCAAAATATGGCACTGCCACAGAGAAAGAAACAAAAGTTTAACGGATCTTAACTATTTCATCAGATCCGATAAAACGAAAAGAACTAGAAAGCATTTCTTTGAGTGGTGCGAACGCGGGAGAAGACATAGAATTAAGAGAAAAAGCGTAAAGAGACGAATAAAAGGGGAAAAAAAGAGTACAACTGGGAATATTAAAAAGCTTGTTTGTGGATAAAAAGCCAAAGCGGTGCAATGATGTTGCATGTGATATGGAGTATGCGTTCTGGTGAAGTAAAGCATACGACTTGTTTATTTGTTTATTAAGAAAAAGGAGCCCAAAGATAAAAGCAATTGCAAAAATGATACCCCTGTATCTTTCACTCCTCCAAAAAAATCCAAAAATGTGGTTTTTCATATTCTTTTCTTTTAAGACTTACATGTTTTTGAGGTGGAATCTTCTTGCCTTCTCTTTTTGGGGACAGGATTAGATTCACTTGTGAACTCAAGTGGATTGATTGCTGGAGGCAGGGACTAAAATGATTGGCCAAATGTAAAGCTAATTATTGATCTAATGGCCAAAGGCAACTCGATCATGCATCTTTTTCATCAATTTTATATGAGATTTTGCTGGAATTCATATATTGCACTGTTGTAGCATGTTTATTGTTTAAAAGTACCAGAAGTTGGCATAAAAAAAAAAAAAAAGGTATCAGAAGAAATTCCTTCTTGTCAGGCCAAGTTGATAGCAGCACTTATGACTTGCTAGTAGTTATAATCATACAAGCAAGTGGCTAAACTTAATGGATGGGATTTTTGGTCCAAGAAATGTGTGTATTTTAATTTTCAGAGCAAGCAGTACAATATTGTCAGTGAATGGGCTCATTTCAAATACTTTTTATTTAAGGATTGAACTTATGTATACTTTTCTTCCTTGGCTATCATAGTTTCTTAATTGAATGACCATTGGTATTCGATTGGGTATTAGATGTAGGCATACCTCCTGATGGAGATTTGAAATTTTTTTTGCCAACAACCTTGAGATTGTTATTTCTTTTTGGGTACAACTTTAGGATTTTTTTTGGATAAGCACATGCATCTTCTTATTAGAAGTAATTCTATTCAAGGCACTACGGGCACTAAATATGAACAGCTCTCCTAGCAAGGATTCAAACATTAGTTCATCACGTTATAAGGAACTAGCCCCTTCCTCTAAACTCAGCCTCTTATGGCTATTGATTATTCATGTAGTTACTATTGAAGTATCAAAAAGAGGATGGCCCAAAAGACTAGATAAATTGTCGGGAAGAAAACAAAAAAGCCTTGCATAACATTTTTAAAGAAAGCTTTGCCAAAAAAGACACAGTGAAACTGCTGCTCCCAAAATAATTATTGAAGGAAGGAAGCAAAAGCCCAAATTGTGTTTCTTCAAAGATGGAATGATGGGCTTAATGGAAAAAGCCCTTTCACAGGATACCCAATTGCCAACTCAGACAGAATCAGGCTCCGTCCGCCGACCTCCGCCGTAGACGGAATCGTCCGCTTCATTCCAAGTACGCCCCTCGATATTTCCATGTCTCTGAATTTTTCCAGTTTTTTTAAGTTTACATGCAACCCCTCGGAGTCATATAACCGAAGCTGCAGTGAATTCCGCCCCCCGGGGACGAGTAAGCTGCTGTGATTTTATCTCTCATAGTCTGTGCTTCTTTTGTAATATCTGTTTTTGAGTTTATGGGGAACAATTCTAATGCTTTCTATTCTCCCCCTTCGATTTCTTTCTCGTACTTAAGTTTGACAATGGTGCGCAATAATAACAATCTCGTAGGGTAGGGACTACGAGATTGTTGTGCAAAAATATAGATATAGATGGTGCCCAAGGGGGCTGCTTTTGTTATTGAGTTTATATGCTGTTCGTTTTTACTCTTCACTACCGATAAACCCGGGTTAAGAACAACATAATACTTGGAGCAGAGAACCAGAGACCAGAGACCAGAATTCAAATTTCAATTCGGAAACAATGATATCAAGAATTTATTTATCACGAACTCCGATGTCTCTTTTTAAATCAAGAATGCGTCCATAAAATTTGTTTATCATCTGACATCATTTTCTTTTTCTAACCCTGTTTTAGTTTTGAACTATCTGATATTATTATTTATAGCTATCATTTCTTTGTTCAGGTGGAGCATTCAACTCATCTTTTAAGTAGGACGTAAAATACTTGCAGCCATTTGTACGTTACAACATTCGCTTGTCACTACATTCTGAAGTTTGCACAGAGGACTTGTCAAGATATGGAGAATTTTCAAGATCAGCCACCCCCTCCGGGTGTTCATTCATGGACTAACTATTCATCAAACTCTGCTCCTTTGCCACAATCATTACCAGCCAATCTACAGACTAGCGAGACTGCAACTCAGTATCCTTCAAACTATTCTGGAAGCGCTCAGTTTTTTCCTCCCCCTTCTAATTTTACCTTACCCCCTATCTCCCAGAGTGTCTATACTCACACTACTCCACCTCAACATCAATCTTCTCACAGTGCCCCTCATTTATTGGATAATAATGCCCGTTATAACTTCCAACAAGAAAACTTTTCTCAGTCCGGTGTTGTTAATAGTGCCCAAAGGTTACCTCTTGGCTCAAACAACACATATAGAGAATATCAAAACAATGAGAATGCTACTGCATCAGTGATCCAAGAATCTGAAGCCAGTCTTCCACTGAAAGTAGATGAGGCTGCAGCAAACGTTTCTCATGGCTCCGGAGTACTATTAAACAATGCTTATGACATTGATATCTCTGTTCAGGATGCAGTCTTACGTGAACAGGTCTGTATCTCTTGCATGTAGATTTTTTTTCATCTTTTCCTTTAGCCATTCTGATTTGTCTTGTATTTGTTTGCTTTGATAGGAAATTGCCACCCAAAATATCATAAGAAGTCAAAGGTATATACTCATATGCTATTTGGCAGAATGCTACCTTTATTTTGAGTAGTGATTTGACAAATTAAGGACTACAAGATTCCATATCTGTGTTGTGCCACTCCAGAGACGGAAGAAGTGGTGGCTCACCTCCCAAGGACAAGTTAGACATATTCTCAGAACGCCGTGATCCCAATGCTCTGAAGGTTGAGATTTAACATTTCTGTTCATAAACTAATTGGCTTCGGTCTTTATTTCTATGAGGAACTCATGATCTTTCCCTCTTTTATTTTATCCCATTTTTAATGGAAAACCAGGAACATCTGTTGAAGATGGCCACAGACCACAGGGCTGAAATGGCTGTTAAACGCGGGAAACCTGCACGTTCAGAAGGTCAGTAATATTGGCGGCTTGAAGTTATTTACTGAGCAGTTATGTTCCTCTTTTCATACTTTTGCTCACTTTGAGATTTGTGGCTTAGCCCTTGTATTGGTGGCGGACAAGTAGGGCAGAAGTTTGAATAACCGTGATTTCTGTAATTTTGTGTATCAGGGTACTGACGATTACTAGGAAGCATTAGATTTCAGGGCCTTCTTTTATTGGGGTGTCATTATGCACATGTCGTCCCTTTGATTTTTGTCTCATGGCCTTCTGGGAGGTGTTTCTAAATTTGAATATTAACACTGGAGAGACCTGGGAACTTCATTATATGCATTCTTATTTTGCTTTCCCTCAAACTGGCCAACAAAATAATGCTTAGTGCACAAAAACCAAACAAGCATTTTCAGTTTTTGAAAGAATCAGAAGTGCTAATAGATCAGATATATTTATATCAACTTATATTAGTTGAATATAGTGAATGTTTCTGTGCGTGCTGGTTGACAGTTGCCTGGATTTTGCTGCTAAGATGGCCCTGAGTTTAATTAGATATCTCTCTCCCAGGGATAAGATTAATCCTTATTTATGTATGTATTGGTTCTTTTGCCTGCGGCTATATATTATAGTGGATCCACTTACTTGCTTTGGGAATATTTCTCTATATTTTCATTCTTTTGGTGCGATGATGGATTGACGGATGATATGCCCTGATTTCTATATCAGATAACACAGAAATAGGAAATGGGTATGGTGTACCTGGTGGTGGTGCCTATTATGATGGTTCTAGGGTTGGTGCTACTGCAGGTAAATATTATTTCAACTCCCAGATATATTTGACTTAAACTGCACCACCTATATTGCATCCCAATGAACAAGCTTGTAAGCATAGCTCGGCATTTTGTTGCTTCTGAAACTTATGAGTAGGTAATGATGTGGCAAGCCAGCCAGATAAAGGTTCAGAACAGAAACCAGCAACTAAAGAATTGCCAGAGTACCTGAAGCAGAAGTTGAGAGCTAGGGGTATTCTTAAAGATGATGCACATGCTGAAGAGCCTGTAAGGATACTCATATTGGCTTATCTTTATTTTCTGCCTCCTTATTTTCTTCTGCCTCACCTATACCCATCTTCTTCCTAGTTTCTTCACAATATATTATTTTCAATCTGCCCTTTTTAATTATTTTACTAACTTTTTGTATTTAAATTCAGAAAGATACCTCAGCTAAACCCACAGAAAATGGAAGACTGCCTCCAGGATGGGTATGTGTCACTGTCACATACTTTAACTTTCAATGTAAAATTCACTAGGTCTTACAGTACTTTGGAAGTATGAGATCTTAGCTGAATGAAAAGTTCAGATTTACCATCTGGATATCATATATGCTGTATATTTAATGCTTAGTGCTACTGCATTTATATTTAAAATTGTGAAAAAATTGGACAGCTTGTCAACAGGTTCATAGGTTTGTGAATTTCTGTAATGATCCATGGAGAGCAAGAGAGATGAGCAGATATCCTAAGACTCATTTGTTCTTTTCAAATTTCTCATTTTATCAGTAGCTTATATTAAATTCTAATTTTGCATGAAGGTGGAGGCAAAAGATCATGCAACTGGTGCATTTTACTATTATAATGAAACTACGGGGAAGAGTCAATGGGAAAGACCTAATGAAACATCCTTATGCATGAAATCATCATCGTCGTCATCATCTGTACCTCTTCCAGAAAATTGGGTGGAAGCATTGGATGAAACATCAGGTTCCATATATACAGAAGTACAGCATAGTGTCATTATTTTTTTCTCAATATGAATCTTCAATATTTTATGTTTGCAAAATGATAGAACTCAGCCAGAAAACTTGCAGAAGTGTGTGTTTTCGTGTGATAGCTGAGAAAACACAAGCAAAGGAGCAACCTCAATAGTTGAGCTCTTACAGAACAGATAACACAAGCAAATCCCAGAAAATATTAAACCAGAAACAGTATAATGTGCCAAAAAATAAACAATATTGTTTGGGCTTCGAGATGCCAGCTATCTCTGATATCCATTTCGTGATTTTTCTATCACTGCTTCACACTCCTCCAGTTTTTCTAAGAGCATGTTTGGTTTTACACTGGAAAGCACAAAAACCATGTTCTTGGTGAATTCCAACGTGAAACCAAATACGCACTAGGCCTTCCTCATGATAGAATTGCCTCCACTCACCTACTTATGGCCCCCTCCTTACTGTCCAAGATACATGCTCCTCACAACCAACTGGTCCAAAAAAGTGGCTTTTGATGAGTGGCATGGCCTGGTAGGATAAAATTGCTGAGACAGAGGAAAAGGAGCCCTTTGAGAAACACATTGAAACAAAGATCTAATATATGTTTGTTTAAGAAAATAACTAATCAATGTGGAATACGCTCTTATAGTGCTTTAGTGCTTCATATTTGGCAATCGAACCCTTTGTAATTGACTTTTATGTTATGAAAACAAATAAATGAAAATGGGGAAAAAATACCTGAACATGTGTCATTCTGACTTTGGCCAGAGACTACTTCCACTCCCAGAACTTCTAAAAATTAACAAGTGAAAGCTGTTTCATATTTGCTGGACAAACCCAAGTTTCACCTAAATAGCCTTCTTCATTAGTACCAGGAAGCTGGGCAGTCTTAAAGTGAGTACCACTAATCTGGTGGCCGGTAAAACTCATGATAACTGTAAGGTTGATGAGTAAATGACTAATCAAAAAGAAAGATTTTCGTTTTTAATGAGTAAGGACTAGTCACTATGGAGCTTTTTTGAGATAAGGTTTTGGAGGACCTTCATGAATGCCTTAGGACTGGTCAAATCTAAAGACCCAAAGCAAGGTGTTAATATAAATTACAACTTGTCTATTTCTATAATACACCATCAAAAAATAAATTTTACAGTATGCCATGAGTTGTCCTTTACAACACCCTTTGTGTATTCCAGCCAGATTGAAACTAAATTCAAGATAATCTAATGCCTTGTGTGTTCTCACGCTCAGCAACTATTTGCTTCCTCCCATGTGCAAATAAACTTGTATAAACTTTGCGCCTTTGTTGTCCATCTTCGATTTATGCCACCAGGTTCAGTGAACAGCTCTCTTCCTGCTTAAACAAATAGAATTTCTAATCACAATGAACAATGATCTTTGAAGTAGCTGTCGGTTAGGCCAGTGATTACCATGTTAACACTTAACATGTCTGACATTTTATAATTGTTACATTAAGTATCTTATTATACTCTCTGTTTTATGTCAAAGGCCATAGGTATTATTACAACACAAAATCTCATGTATCACAATGGGAGCGTCCTAATTCAGCACAGGGGAACGTCACTAATCGTTCTAACTCGTCAAACTCACAATATGGAGGTAATATAGGTGGGGATGACAACTCTTCCAAATTACCAAGGTGCACGGGATGTGGTGGTTGGGGAGTAGGCCTGGTGCAGGCTTGGGGTTACTGCAATCACTGTACAAGGTAGAGTGTGGTGCCTCTATATGTATTACACTGTTGCTGCATGAACTAAGTGGTTGGTTTAGGGTTTATAGAAAAATTATTTAGAGCGCGCATTGCTTGTTGCTTGTAGAAGAATTAAAGCACAGTATACTACTAGTATTGCAAGAGTATTGTGTAAATTTATCATCGGTTAGTGATTATAGGTGTTTTCTAACCCAAAAAAAAATTATTGGATTTGTTTGTAGACACGTTAAATGTGATTAACTAATTAATAACCCCCATCCAGTTGATAAGAAACTCAAGTACCTCACGGGGGACCTAATTTTTTTTGTAATTCCACACCCTAAATCTAATTCTAATATGATCTTTTTATGCTTTCAAACTCACCTGCATTGCAGAGTACTGAATCTTCCACAATGTGAGTATCTGCCCTACATTTCAAATACTAAGCAAAGCAATACGACACATCCCTCTAAAAATTCCGACGATAGGAATGGCAGGCAGAGGTACGCTATCCTTCCGTATGAAGATGTGGAGTACTGTTTATTGACTGTAGTTTGCAGTAATATTTTCATCGTTACTATCTTCAGTGCATGCAATTTTATTAGCTTGGAAGAATTCCCCATTAGAATGGAAAGGGGGGCAAACTGCTATTTTCATGTTCTTAAAAAACTTGTTAGCATAGGTTTTGTATTATCTGCTGATATCCTTCCATGAATTCGAGTTTTCCTTTGCCTAAAATAAATAGAAAGTACTGTCCAGGTCCAGTGGGAAACCTCCTTTTGATAAAGGAAGCCGAAGGGGGGGCAAGAAACGTGCTTATGCAGAGGATGATGAATTGGATCCCATGGACCCCAGCTCTTATTCAGATGCTCCTCGTGGTGGCTGGTATGTTCTTCACACACACACGTTCTGATACTGAATTGCTGAGGACTTTTAGACTTTGTTTAAAATTCGAATGACCAAGTGGTAAATATGATCAACTAAAGTTTAAACGATGGTTTATTTCAGGGTTGTGGGCTTGAAAGGCGTACAGCCACGAGCGGCTGACACAACAGCAACGGTATGTACACCACTTTCCTTTTCTAACATTCTCTTATTTCTATGGTCATATCCTATCCTTAGTTGCGTCTCTTGGTGACCATAAACTACCACTCGCCAAGTGTGTAGGGAAGTTATGATACTATTTTGGAAAATGGAAAAGTACAAATATGAGACGGTGTAGAAAGATAGAGGGGGAAGTAATTATGGAATTCTGTTTTGAAATATCAAATATGGTAAATCATTTTGTTATTGTATTATGCCCATCTTGCGAACACCCTCCAGGTAACGCAGAGCAGGAACCAAAAAAAATCTTGTTATGAAGTTAAATGAATAAGTGGGGTTAAGGATCTCATGACTGAATCCTGATTGCTTGGGTGGTGAAATATGCCTTTCTCGGTTTCTCCCACTTGAAGTTGATATTTTGGATCTTATTGTTGACCTATCCTTAAGGTTAAACATTATTATATTTTAACAAGTTGTGTTTGTGGGTCACTTTCAGGGTCCTCTGTTTCAACAACGACCATATCCGTCGCCAGGAGCAGTTTTACGCAAGAATGCTGAGATTGCTTCCCAGAAGAAGAAACCAAACTCAAATTATGCTCCTATTTCAAAGAGAGGTGATGGGAGCGACGGCCTTGGTGACGCTGACTGAGACCATGACGTGACCACCATAGCCATTGACGTCATCTATGGTCATGCCCTCTGCAATGTCTGAGCACATTGACATCACTCAACTCTGTGGAATCTGTCTACTGTTCTCTGCACCAGTTGGGCCTCAGTTATGTCACTGTAAAAGTAGCTGTAATTACTATATTTACTAGTGAGAATATTATTTTTTCCTCTTTTCTTTTGATCATTTTTGTATGAGGATAAAACTAAATTGAAGTGGAATTATAGTTTGACATTGATAATTATTCCCACTCTCTTTTCAATATTCTGAATATAATTTCAGGAAGAATGTCTTTTTTGGTGAATGATTTATGCCTCCTTTTTGCCCTAAAGATCATGGAATTCAGTTAATTCTATTAAATTAAACAACGAAATAATTCATCACATTAGGGAAAAAAGACTCAGTCATAACTCATCCCATAATGTCGAATTTATTTTACTGTACGAGAAGGCAGGTTATTTATGAATATATAATGGAAAAAAGGCATATAAATGCCATCTCAATTACTAAAACCTAAAAAAATTTGTTAACATTTACAAATGATAAAGAGATAGCTGGGGAGGAATCTGGATTTTGAGTGTTTGAACATTTTCACCAAAATACCCCTCTTCTCTCTCATCTTCTCACCCACCTACGTCACCTTCTCTCTCATTTTTACCAAAACCGTGTGGTAGAGAAGGTTGAGATGGGTGGGGTGATTTTTCCTCTGAGTAAGGGTGTTGGTCCGGTCTTCAAATCCCACACCCACCATCGGTGAGAAGGTGTGGCCGTGATTCGCACTCAGTATTGACGAAGGTGTGGTGAAAACCGGGATATGAGGAAAATAAGATAGAGATGGCGATGGTGGAGGGAGAAACCGACGGCGGTGGTGGCGAAATTGACGGTGGCGGTGGGGGTGAAGTCAAAGACTGTCTCCCCCTTCTATTTCCTTCTCTCTCTTCTCCACTTGAAAATTTCAGCATCCCTGTTGCTCTCAACCACACCCGCTCCAACACACGGAAGCTCAGCCTCCTCCATGGAGACACCGTCTCCGGTGACAACCAAACCACCACTCTCGATTCAACTCCGCGATTTCGCCAGGGTCGCCTCCCTTATTGGACACATCTCTCCTTCTTTCCACTTTGACGCTTTCGGCTCCGACTTTGTTTCTGGTATGGATCAGAGCAGCGGCGAGTATTGCGTCACCATTGGAGTTGAGAGTCCTCCCAAGAGTCGGCCCGTGGTCATTGATTCTGGCAATGATATTATATGGGTACAGACAAATCACCGTGTTGTTTTTGGATCCTATTTATTATATGTTTTTCGTACATTTCTCCTTTGTGCTTGTTTTTTCTTGTTGCAGTGATGATTGATTCACCAAATGGATGCACGTTGTTTTCTGTGATTGTTTTGAAATTGAATTGCATCTTATAGAACCGATTAAAAGATAAATGATTTTAATAAAAACAATAAGTATTGATAATATCCGTAAAAAAGATTGACAAAGAATTTTGGATTTTGATTAATAGAGTAATTGGACTGACAAAATGAATTACAGTGTTGACGAAATCCGTAATAGTTTTGACAAAATCAATTAGTATTGATAAAATGTGTAAAAGGATTTATAAAGAGTTTTGGATTGTGACCAATTGAATAATGAGATAAACTAAAAGAGTAATGATTTTAACAAAATCAATAAGTATGGGATTGACAAAATAAATAGTAGTCTTGACGAAATCTATAATAATTTTGACAAAATCAATAAATACTGACAAAATGTATAAAATGATTGACAAAGAGTTTTGGAGCTTTGTATTATGACCAGTTAAGTAATGAGATTAACTAAAAAAGTAATGGCTTTGACAAAATCAATAACTACTAACAAAATATATAAAATGATTAACAAAGAGGTTTGAATTGTGACCAATTGAGTAATGAGATTAACTAAAAGAGTAATAATTTTAACAAAATCCGTAATAATTTTGATAAAATCAATAAATATGGATAATATATGTAAAATGATTGAGTAATGAGGGGTTTAGGTCTTTTTTCCCAAATATAAATAACCTAAATTCCTGCCCCAACCCCTATGTGTACTTTACATATGTTAAGGGGTTTTTCTGAATTTTGAAATTTAACATAGTATTAATGTATCTTTTTCTCATGTATAAATGCTAGGGAGCCGATTTTCTAAGACTACATTTTTTTCGTTGCTCAAAAATCAAAACGATAAAGCTAGCTGTACATGGAAAATATTTTTTTTTTTGACCGGAGTACATGGAAAATATTAAAATTATGCATTTTTGATCTTTTAATATAAAAATATATAGCATTTTTAGAAATAATATTTTTCTTTATCACAAATTGAAGTTCTCATTTATTTTAAATATGAACACATTAATATTTTTGTATTGATTAAGTATATGTTTTTTATAAAAAAAGTATATGTTTAATATTTATTTTATTCTTAAATAAATTAGAGACATATCAACAAAATATTTTAGTGATATAAATAGTTAATTTTATTTTGTACCGTAAATAAACAAATATTTTTTTAAAAATGAAGTGAAAATAAATTATTAGAATATCAAGATATTAATTTAAAGAGCATGGCGAGCATGCTAGCAAAATATTCATGTATAATTTTTTGGGAAAAAAACAGCTAAATATTATTTGAATTTTCAAAAACTTAATAAGGCTGATAATTAATCAAAAGGACAGAGAAGTGATTGGGACGAATATGAGATATCAAAATTTGAGGGAAAAGATTTAAATGCCCTCCTTTCTAATTCAGTTGTCTTCTTCCTTCTTTCACTCTCTCTCTTCGTCTATCCCGCTCTCCACAGCCTCCTTCTCCGCTCTCTTACTACCACCACCACCATTGAATTATCTGCTCATGGTGGCGAAGTTCTCTATGGAAACAGCTTTAGTACTGGCCGGTAGCCACGGACAGAGACGATGATCGGCAGCTATGTGTTTCCCAACCATCTCGTTGACGGCCACGGTTACCCCGGGGGTGGGGGAGGCAGCGACGAAGCCAAGGCGTGCGTTTCGAACCAAAGATGCTCCCAAAGGCTGAGAAAGATCCTCAGGCAGAAAAGAAGCCCAAGGCTAGAAAGAAGCTCCCGAAGGAGGGTAGGGCAATTGCTGGAGACAAGAAGAAAAAGAGGAACAAGAAAAGCATTGAGACTTATAAGATTTACATCTTCAAGTCGGCATCTTTTTCTTTCTTTCTCCTCTGATTCTTGGCTCTTGGGTATGGAGGAGGAGGAGAAGAAGGTTGAAGGAGGGAGGTGAGATTTTCTAAGTTATGATTATTGGCTCTTGGGTGTGGAGGTGAAGAAGAAGAAGGTTGAAGAACGGAGATGAAATTTTCTAGGCTCTGATTTTTGGCTCTTGGGTATGAAGGGGAAGAAGAGGGTTGAAGAAGGGACGAGAGAGAAGACGTGGAGGGAGAAAATGAGCTGTTTTTTTTTTTAAAATCTTAATAAAAAGCTGAGTATAGATAATGATAATTTAAATATAACAATTAATGATTTGGGTTTAGAGATAGATAAGATAAATAACTTGAAGAGCTTAAGTTATTAATTTTTATATTCAAGTTGTTAATTATCTATACTCTAATAGTTAATGAGGTTTGTGGTCAGAACTCCGGTGATAACTTAAATAATGAGATTAACTATTTAGGTATAGAGATTGACCGTTTGAGTTACTTAAACCCTATTAAGTATCATTGATAAATTAAATAAAAATAATGATAATTTGAATATAGTCATTGATAATTTGAGAAGCATCAGTTATCAATTTCTATAGTTAAGTTATCATTACCTTTATTCAATATGTCAATGAGCCGTGGTAGAGATTAGAAAACTCAAATAATCAAATTTTATACCCAAGTTATCACTAGAGTTCCGGTGGTGGGACCAGCTAACAGTGTATGAGCTCTAGTGAGGTGGGGTCGGCCGACGGAGTTCTGACACCGATATTAGTTTTTTCCTTTAGAAAAAATTAGGGGTATTTTGATAAAAGGATAACTTTCTAAAATTCCGTATTCCTCCTCTATGTAAGTCCTTTCCAACTTTTAGCTTACTTTTTTGGGTTTTACTAATTCACTCGGATGGTATTTATCTGTATTTTTCCATAATTTTTTTTTTTGCAGGAAACTTAATTAAATAATGCTCAAAAGTTGTATGCAGTGCACGATAGAAATGCCCAAATTTTTCATCAGGGTTTCCCTAGTTCTCCTCCTCGCTCAAGCTTGATCTCACCAGGTAACTGCTTAGTCTCACACTCTCACTTTATGCTCTCCAGTCATTTCGATTTAGTAGCTTAGTTCAATTTGATTATCAAATCGAGTCCGTTTATTGTCCATTGCTTTTCCGTTGCTGGTTGATTCAAGGGTGGCATTTTCGCTTTTACCGGATTTTGTGCTGAGGTAAATTTTCTAAAGCCCTTAATCTTGAACTTTGAGAAGTTTCCTTTCTCTGAGGTTACCTTGGCGATGTAACTGGGCCAGTGATTTCCTGTGTTGTGCTTGTGGGTGTGGTTGCCGAACTAGATTGGACGAATAAAGTCTCTAGAAATGTTCATAAATGATTGGTAAAATGGCGTTTTTCCTGACGAGAATCTAGAATTCTGTTACCTGGCTTCTTTTTTTTCTCCTTTTCTCCTTTTTTTTTTTTTTTTCCTTTTGCCTTTTTAAGTAATTATCGCATGTGTTAATACGCTTAAAACTTCATTGTGGTTGATTTTGTTTTACACTTTACCTTATTTCTGAAATGTTGCAAAACTGTTTGAAGTTTTCTTTTCGGGTAGCTATATATCATTTTGTTTCAGCAGGGTGAATTGTGGAAGATTCCAAGAAACGATGTTTCCATACATGTTCGGAATCTGATGGTTAGTTACCTTCACAGTTCACACTAACGTTGTTAAAAGATTTTCTCCTCTTTAAATTATGGGAAGTTCTTAAAATGGATCACCTCTTGCTCTGCTTATGCTCGATCCCATTTCTACCTGGAAGTTCCTAGACTCGAAAAGAAAAAAGAAAAAAGAAAATTAACAGAGAACAATGCTTTGCACCTAATGTGAATCAAGGCATTAATTTAAATTAGTAACCAAGATGAGGGGAAAATAATATGCATATGGTAAATCTGGTAGAGCTTGCATTTATGATGGTGAATCCTCTTCTTGCATCTGTTCTAGTGAAGCCATGCTTGCTTCTAGTCACCCTTTTCCAGAGACAGGTCCTTGTAGTTCTGCCAGAGTAAGTATAGTATCACCTAGGTTTGGCTTCTTGCCACGTAATCACTGACGTATTGTGATCTATGATGATTGATGTGTGGTACTGATGTTCCTACAAGACCTGCTTTGGAACTGTTTAAAGAAGGCATTCTTCCGTCCGAGGACATTACCTCCTTGATATTTCATTACATCCTTAAATTGTCTATTTGCAGGGTGCTGGCAGACTTTAAATTAGTGTTTGGGGATTGTAAGGGAGAGCAAGCAAGACTATGTCAAATAGCAGAAACACTCATTGGTGTTATAGTTGCAGGAGGCCAGTTCAGCTGTGGGGGCGAGATGTGGTTTGCCCTAATTGTAACGAGGGATTTATTCAAGAACTTAATGATATGGTCATCAATCCACTAGAATTATTTGGATTAGACAATGTTGAAGAACGTGACCGGAGGTTCAGAATTATGGAAGCCTTCTCTGCCTTTATGAGGCATCGACCAGTAAATAGAAGCCATAGGCATGACATCATAGTTGGATCTGATTCAATTCCTGAACATGGTCCAGGGTATGCTCCTTTGCTGCTCTTTGGTGGCCAGATTCCGGTCAGATTGTCTGGACATGGTGGCTTCGAAGCACTTTTCAATGGGACTCCTGGAATTGGTCTGATGCAAGGCAATACAGGTGATTATTTTATTGGTCCTGGACTGGAAGAACTGTTCGAACAGCTTTCTGCTAATGACAGGCGAGGCCCTCCTCCAGCTTCCAGGTCCTCAATAGATGCAATGCCTACTATTAAGATCACACATAAGCTTCTTCGATCAGACTCACATTGTCCTGTTTGCCAAGATAAATTTGAACTGGGGTTGGAAGCAAGGCAAATGCCATGTAAACATATATATCACCAGGATTGTATTGTTCCCTGGTTGGTCCAGCATAACTCCTGCCCTGTTTGTCGCCAGGAGTTGCCACCACAAGGATTGAGCAGCAGCCGTGGCTCCAATGGTAGAACTAGAAGCAATTCTGATAGTAATAGTGGAAGTGGAAGGGTAAGGGTGAACCAGGGTAGGCGGAACCCGTTCTCGTTTTTTTGGCCTTTCCGCTCATCTAATTCTAGCAACAATGGAGCAGGAGGAAGCAGCTCACCAACACAGCCTATCCCTGAGAATAGCCACCACACCGGCTATTCTGGATGGCCATTTGAGTAAGTGCGGGGTGTGTGTGTACGGGACATGCTTTTCTCCTCCTTTTTATTGAAATTGCTTATGTGGAGTAATAAGTGGTTCTGAATGCTGAAAATGATGAGACTTTAGTTAGCCAGTCTGGGTTAAGCTGTTTTAAAGGTGTGAATTGTGAAAATTTGTGTACTAAAAACATGTGTGAAGATCTTCTTGTGTAAATTTGCACTTTTCTATTAATGATTCATTGTCGGAGGATTCAGTTCAAATCATCATTTGTTTCAATTTTTCGCTCCTAATACTAACACCCATTATTATTGTTAATTTGCTACCAATATTTCCATCCCTTATTTTTTGACAATAAGTGTTTATAAATCGTGATTCGCGGTATACGAGGTAAGTATGTGAGAGGAGTTTTATCTCGGCTAGCGTAATAAGCACTTATATTCAAAAAATAAATGTTCCCAAACATGCTATAAACATAGCTAGCGTGGGAGCAATAGATCTGGATTGGTCATATATACAATTTTATTTTTTATTTCTAGTCAAAATCATTTGTAAACTCACTTGGGAAATGATCTTGTTTCTTGTTTCTTTCAAGATATTTATTTATCTTGTTTCTTTCAAGATAAATAAATATAAAAATTAAATAGATTGCATATAAATATATATCGTTCACGACAAAATCTAATTGATTCGACTTTTTTCTTTAGTAAAAAGAAAATGTTTTTGTAACCAAAAAAAAAAAAAAAGAACGAAAATGTTTAGAAGAATTAGGTCATATTTTCAAAAACTCAACAAGAGTTAGGGCAGGCTTTATCATCCAATTTGCTGACAAGCTTTTAACGTATCGGTGAGATTTAAACATGCACTCTTTCGGGATCTGGATGTGAATCACATATTTAACAAGCGAACCAATATTAAATGACCTAGTTGGCGTAAAGGCACAATTTCATGTATTGTGGCATTTTGAACAAGACAAAAAAAGTAAAAAAAAAAATTGTATCCATTCTTAAATTCAATTTATAAGTTTACAGAGGGTGATGCAATTAAATAAAGCTCGGTTCCGCTATAGTTGGGGTGATATTGTGGTGGCCCCAAGGACTAGAAATTCACTATTACCTTATTTCTTTACAAGTGATTTTTGTTTTTAGTAGGTACTAGAGTTTAGCACAATAATCAAGTATAACTTTGGTGGAATTTCAGAATATTATTACAAACGTTCGCATTATCCATATGGGTATTCTAATTCAAAGTTGGCTATATGTCCATTTCTTTCAAACCCAATCTGAGTAGATGCATGTTATACCTCTTTCGAGAGTGTAGTTAGTGGCATAAACTTGTTCATCAACTTCTTATTTGTGAATCTTTTATTATGTGGCATTTCAATATGAAGATTTTTCAAAAGATGTTCTACTTGTTCATGTCATATTGATGAATATCCAATGTTGTATTTGTTGTTAATTCGAGTGGTTGTCATAATTGTGTCTGTGGTTTTAAGTGGAATATTGTGCACTTTTCCATTAGTTGGTGTCTGGTATGTGATGTTGTCTTGTGTGTTTTATATTTCTATAGTCTTGTTACGTTGAACTAATGTTTTATTAATATATTTGATCATTTTATAAATTAAAAAATAAAGCGCCGTTCAAGACCAGCTTATATGCCAACTTTAAGAAATGTAAAGTATGTCTATTTTCAAGATCTCAAGTATGAATGATCATTTTATGAATTAATTACAAGCTTAGCATGCCCAAAAAGAACCCAAAAAAAAAAATCTATATGTCTATAAATTGTGATTCACGGTATACAAGGTAAGTATGTGAGAGGAGTTTTATCTCGGCTTGCGTAATAAGGACTTATTCTCTAAAATTAAGTGATCCCAAACACACTAAAATGTTACATTCCTTATGACAAGCCGACTACAAATGTTCCGTTCAAAGTTATGAACAATGTTAAGAAAATTGAACCGATTATTGAATCAGTCAAGATATATTGGTTTACAATTTTAATAGTTGGACTTTGATCAAACCGAATAAATTAATATATTTTATATAAAATATGCTTGAAATAAAAAACAAATAATTATTTACAATATAAAATAAAAATTTAAATCCAAAAAATATAATTAAAAGACAATATACATCAATATTTGATTGTTTTCATTCAAAATGTACACCTAATTCATCACTTTAAAATACACACATATTTCTTGCATATTGGTTTATTTTTCTTCATTGGCCTTGGGACATCCGTCTCATATTACTCGAGCCTTGAGCTAGCAGCTTCAAATTGCTTTACCAGTTCGACAAAAATCCCCCACCCGACTCAGATTCTTATAAGATGGTCTGCCAACTTAAAACTTATCCCCTCACTACATCCCAATATCACATCATCAAGTCATTTTTCGCCCCAGTAAATTGTTACAATTCTACTGATTAAAAAAGCAAACTCCCACTGCTGTTTTATGTTAAACCCAGGAAAATTGGCCCCAGAACCATAATAAAGGCCTAAACTAAATCTGGCGCTCTATCGATCCCTCGGTATAGATCCTTGTTCCCGTAAATAGAGTAACAACCAAGGTTCATGAACTCGGATCGGGCACTGAACCGGTCAGGATACTGGGTCAAGGGTCAGTGGGTCAGACCGGAGTCAAACCGGGAGTCAGACCGGGGTCAATTAAAAATATATATATAATTTAAATATTCATCCATACCATTTAAAAAACTAAATAAGAGTTTTTTTCTAACCAATAGTCCAACATAACCTTCTAAACCTAATACCCACAAAAATATTGTTAAGTACATAAGAATTTTTCACCAACTAATGCCAAAAATATTCCATAATCCTTTTAAAACTCATTGAAAATTAAAAAATTTTAGGAAAATAATTTTTTTGAAAAAAAAAGTAAGAAAAATGTCATTTGGAGCTTAAAAAAGCAAAAAAACAAAAATTTAAAAAAAAGAAAAAGAGGCAACCCGTGAACCGGCCAGGTTGCACCGGTTCACCCCGGGTTGACCGGGTCAATCCCGGGTCGGAACGGTGCCGGTCCACTGGTTGAACCGGACCAGCCAGTAGGCCGGTTCGCCAGTTTCCGGTCCGGTTTCATGAACAATGGTAACAACATACCTTAATAAGAGTGTCCGAGCCAAGACTTGCACTCCGCACTCCACACTCCAACCCCAAAGGCTAGTGTAATATTCCTCCGATCCTAATTATATGACATATTTACATAACTTTAGAGTAATTAAGAATAGTGATTAAATTAGTTAATTATATTTATTTTCCTAAAATACTTTTATTTAAAATTTAAAATGACATTCAATTACGTTGATTCTCTGTTTTTTCTTGTACCTCTCCTACCTCACACGCGACTTCTCCAAGTTTTCACAATCCAGCATCATCAATCTCCTTCAACAACTTCCGATATATTCTTATTAAATTATTATTAAGAAAGTATCAATAAAGGATATTTTGAAAAGAAATTGACAAAAATTAAAACTTTATCCTATAATTAGAATCAAGATCAACTCTTAAATGTTGTCCTATAATTAAGACCGGACGGAGTAAAATATTATACCATCCGTAGGAGTTGGAGAAGTGAAAAACTGCCCATCTATAATCAATCTCAGCAAATGCATACACCGGCGTGAGGTACATGTATTTGAAACACTAAATAACTAAGTTACTTACAACATCAAGAAAAAGTTAGCAGAGGGAGGTTGCATAAACAGGGGCTGGGAAGCCGTATTTGAGTTGTCTGATTCACCAGCCAGTGCCACTTCCCCAGCCAGAGGTTCCACGCTCTGCATCATTTGCCCCATCACCACTGCCCCAACCATTGGCTTCCCCAGACCCCCAACCACCAGGAAAGGCTTCCCTTCCTGGGGAATTTTGAACCTTGGCTCCAGGAAAATTGCTTAAACCATCGTCTCCATCCTTTGTGACAGAACCCCATCTGGCTGCACTAAAGCCAGAATCGTGCCTTTCATTATTAGAGTTGTTTCCCCTGCTGTTATATGAGCCTCGACCACGTCCGCGTCCACCACCATATGGGCGAGGCAGACCACTTGGGTGATCATCCCGATTCCCACTGTTTCTGTAATCAGTTCGCCCTGAACAAAACAAAATAATCAGAGCTCCGGGACTTGTAAAAATCTGAATACAAGATTAGAGGGAGAAAGAAGAGGGCCCAGCTGGAAAAGTGCAGGTCATTTGGTACACAGATTAAAGAAGGAAATGAAGTGCAAAAAGAAATTAAGAAAACAAAAGTGAACACAAGTACTCATGGTCCTAGTTAAAATTCGCCCAGTACTGCACATGTTCAGTATTGGATGAATGTGAACAAAAGCAGAACACAGCAGTTCGTGATACAAAATATACCTGTCCTGGAACCAGGTGTGGAAGAACGATCCCTATCACCCGTGTGACTTCTCCAGCCACCCTCATTAGAACCCCACCCACTACCCACTGATGCCCCTGAGGATCCGCCAGTGGCCGGGCTTCTCATTGGTACCATAGCAGCAACAGATCTAATGGAAGGTGCCACATCATGCTGGGGATCGTCAATGTGCCTCTGGAAATATGCCACAAGCCGATCAATGTCCTCAAACATCCTTTTCCGGAATTTGAATCCTTTTGGATAAAGCCCAATATACTCATGGTGGGGATTCGTGCTTCTTATATAAGTCAATATGAATGTGCCTGGATGTTCATGAGAGATGCCAAAACTATAGACTATCCGCATAGGATGCTCAGCTTTCTCTATCCTCAAAAGTTCATCAACTTCTGCTTTTGTACCCTTCTTGAACTTGCGATAATTTAGCATTGCCTTTAAGTGAACTACCAATGGATCAACGTAGCGATCCATTACCTAAGCAACAACAGATAATAAAAAGCAACTAAGAAATAAGCTCCTGCAAAAGGAGAAGCAATCAATACGTTTAAAAGCAGTGGTGCAGACTAACCTCATCTAAATCCTCAAAAGTGTCCTCTCCAATTTTCAGTGTCTTCCCAATTCGAAGTAGGCTTGTGATGTCCTTGTGTTCCTTTCCACCTTCAATTATATCTTTGTGGGCATAGACTCCATCATAGATTTTGAGAGTTAAAGTAAGAAATGAAGGTCCACGTGAACTAGGCCGGATAATACTTTCTCCAAAATCTTTGTCAGACAAGAACTGCATATAAAAGATGTACGAGCTAAGCAACTACCATTATGAAATAGCCACTAGAGTTTGAGACAGGGCAAATTTTATTAATTATATTTATGATTTGATTGCTCAGAGGATGCTATTTTATTGGAAGTCAAGGAAGCAGGTTTGTCATACCATCTAAAGAACTGTAATCAATTTATATGAATATATGATGAACAAAAATTTAAGCGTGCAAGCACTTGGATTTTCAGTAACCAATAGAAATTGATAAAACACAAGATTATCACACTTAAAATCACTAGGCAACAAACCTCCATTGCTTTGTCTGCAGTTATGTTCTGAAAACGTGGATGAACTATCATCCTAGGCTTGAAATGTTTCTTTGCAAGCTCTTTCTCTTTGCGAGCTTTGTCTTGTTCACTCTGTTGAGAGCTCTGGTCTTCGTAAAAATAGGGGTCAAGATTACGGTTACTTTGTAAACGGTTACTTCTCATTTCACTCTCCCTACAAACAAGGAATACCTGATACCTATTCTTCTGAATTGATTTGATTTTGCAAGTGAGGATGTCACTCTCATGTAGCCTGTCAGATAAATCAACCAAATCTCTCCAGTCATCTGTGTAGTCTTCTTTCATGAGAATTCCAGTTAACCCCGATTCAAGCGCACATATGGCCTTTTGGGCTTGCACTCTGCGAATTGTAGCTTGGACAATTTTCCCTTCAGCAAGGGTCTCCTCAGTCTCACCTGATATCATATAAAACTCGTCATCCTGATTTGGTTCTTCATATTGCTTACGCCAATCCTGAAATCCTTGAATCAGTTCTCTTTTTATGTCATAGAAAGTTTCTTTTTTATTCAACCTCTTCTTCGCTGAAGCATATTCCTCAACATCAAGGTTTTTCAAAAAACTAGGCCGATCTCTCACATGCTCTATAGCCATCTCCAGTGCATCGTCATCATCATTTGCATCACCTGTGCCATCCGCCTCATACACATCTTTGGCCAACTCTTGAGCAAGAGTATATGATTCAGGATGAATTCTTGTATCATCTAGCAAATCAATAAATTGGCTGCTGCTAGCAGCCAATCCACTCCTCCGAACACGCAAGAAACCTACAGCATTGACAAAAACCTTTTTACCCAGCTTATGTTCTGTCACAAAGTCCTTCCGTGTAAATATTGCTCCAGCTCTTACTAGGGACCTCTGTAAGGATGCAGCCTTTCTTGGACCAAGCCCAGAAATAAACTGTAAAGAAGCGAACAGCCACTCATGACTTATGGCTAAATTAACATCTAAGCCCACCTGATTCGTCACATCTACCATGATCTGCTCAACCATCCCAAACTTCTCATCAGGGTTGAGAAAGCTCTCCAAGGAACTCAGTTTCCATGATAAAATTTCTTTTCTAGGTCCACATAATGTTGCAATCATCGCCAAGGGATTCTGCAGATACCTTCCAAGTGCTACAGCCCGCCTCACTATACCTGCCAAGGTGAGAGGAAAAAGGGATTAATTTCAAGCAACCAAGTGGGTCAGGAAGAGCATACATGCAACAATATTTACCTTGCTGTGAGGGCAGTTGTTCGGAGGAAATTCGAGAATTTTCATATAAATGTGGAAGAGATTCATCCCCATACACAATGCTGAGGCCATCCATCTCATGACCAACATCTCTAGGATTTTCTTCCACCATTTTAAAAATTATCTAATAAAAGTGGAGCGGATTAGCTAATTTTACGTAAGACTTAAATCTATATGTGAATAAAATAGAGAAAGCTATAATGAAAACACGACACAAACAACTTATAACCCAGATGTAACTATCAAATATCCTCAGTAGAAAGGAGCTTGCCCAAGAAGCTAAACAGCAATTCTGCCTTGCAAGCTTGATATTTTCACCACCGATACAACCTCTGGCAGGAATTTATTCCACAGTACGGTATTGTGAAAATGAAAAGATGGAGGTGGGCTGAAATGAAGTCTATCTATTCAAATTTAAAGGGTAAAGAAAAGCCTATTTATTCAAATACAAACGGAAAGGAAATACAAGGTACTTAATAAACTCATGTGGTTCCTAAGAAGTGATATATGACTAAGACAACCTAGAACCAAGTAACATCATATTGTCTTCCCAAAAAGGTACTCTGCACAAAAAGAGTAAAGCCAAAACACATTAAAACTTGATGCATCTTTTTTCCGTTTGGGGGCCATAAAATTTCATGCAGCTTTAGATCAGAATCAAGGTGAATGACTAGTGACCTGTGCCTACATTCAATCACGAGGAACCACCCACGACCACTTAGAGAGTAATATAACTAACTAGCTTCCAAGGAAACAACAAAGTACCGCATCCTCCTAAAGGACTAACAGCTCAAACAGGACATTCCTAAGCGCCATAAAACCTGTTGAAGCTTAACCGGAACATAAACATTAGAATCTTTATCTCCATTCACAACTGTGGCACTACCCACTGATTCTAAAAGCAATAGATATCCCAAATCATGCATGCAGAACAAAGACATACATTAAAAACATAAATGGTAACAGAAGAAATGTCACACATTTTTCCGCGCTAAATGTAACATAAGAAAGCCTTTTAGCAAGATAAAGCATCAACAGATTAACCAAATTAGCTTATTAATGAAGCAAATACTAATATAATAATCAAGAACATCAAAATACAATATGCAAACCTCATATATATCTTCCTTCAAACGAGTACAAGACAAATTCACTGCTCCTAGAACAACAACATGTGGCTGGTGGTCTGTCATGAACTTCAGAACACGCTCCTGATCATTTTTCTTCCGTTGCTGATCATTAACATTTTGAGATCGTAAAGTAAGGGACCCAGTGTAAAGAACATCTAGCACTTCCCCTGATGAATCTAACATGACAAAAGTTGTCTGCGGCTTTCCAGGACCCCAACAGCAAGCCATAACCCTAGGGGCAGCTTCATCATCAGCACTAAGATCATTATCCTTCCGTTGATAAGGTCCCAAAGAAACCTTATTCCACAGTGCCTTCCCGTACTCCATGAGTAACCAATTCTTTGCTTTACTCGTTAAATAAGCTCTTGCCTCTTTTTCCATTGATGGCAAGAGAAAGCGAAAAATTGCATCATGCAGTATCAACTTCCTCTGTTCATTCCACAGTTGGGCAGACCTACTAACACTGTCGCTGATGTAATAATCATTGAATTCATTTGTCAACTTATCAAGAAACTCTTCGGGCAGCTTAATAGTAACTTGGAGGAGTTTCTCCTCCTCTGCCTTCTGTATAAGGAGCCATTGTGCATCCTCAAATTTAGATAATGGCTTCTCCCGCAACCACTTTATCCCAGCAAACTGATGAAAAGAATCTATAGTTACATTTCCATCAGCAGTGGGACACGTTGATACCACAGCATGGTCAATAAAGTTGGTACGGACATGCTTCCTAATGCTAGGCTCACAACTAATCTCAACAGCTGCCTGGAACAAGATAGGCATAGTATCAACAAAAACTACCTTCCAAATGTTAAAGAAACAAGATAGGCATAGATCATACCATGTGCCTAGCATATTTAAGTACTTCTTGAGGTGTATCACACATCACACACGTAAAATTTGAAGCCATCTCTTCAGGTGTTTCCTTAGGATTCTCCAACTCGTTAATCTATAAGCAAAGGGATATTAAAGACCGTTATTTGTAGGCAACCCAAAAACATCACTAATCTAATCATGCTTACCATTGTTTCAAGCGATAGAATCATTCCAAGTTGCTCAGCACTACGCCCAAACTTGTTTGCAACCTCCCAAAGCCCTGCCTTACTGAAAGAACTATACGTTGATTTCCTTTTAGGTCTTTTAAATTGCCCTTCATCAACACCAACTTCCCCTGGAGGGAAATGCAAGTTGAATTTTGAGTCAACATCATCAACCTCTCTCTCTGATTCTGCAGCCTTCAATGATCTCATAACTGACTCAAACAATTGCTGGTTCAATTCAAGTCTTGTTTCATCATAAACACGACGGGACTCTTCTTCAAATCGTTTATTGTAGTAGGCTTGGAGGGCATTTTTTCGTTTCTGAAGAAGCAACCACTTTTGGTCCAAGTCTTGAATTGCCCAAAGCACCTAAGTCATGCACAAGGAAGCCATTTGTAGAGAATTAAATTTGCTTTCAGTAACAAAATCAATGATAACAATTATCACAAGTACCCACTGTGTTTGACCCCAAAATAAAAGAAAATACACACACCTTGTGCCATTTTAAAGTTGGAGGCTTATCATTTTTATCCCAAGTCTCATCATCAGGTTGCTCAATATTTTTCAATAGGCTTGAGCACTCCTCCTTCCGATACATGGCAATAAATGGAATCTAGACAAGATTGAAGATTTCATATTAGAAACAACAACAGAACCTAATAATTAGAATAAAAGATGGTATTTGCCTGAATAAGAAGATACTAACGTCTAATTTCTGTACATGATGCAGTTCCAAAAATCTGATGATATCACGAGTGTTAATCTGTAAATTGCCAGCATCTTTCTTGTGAATCCAAGGTACCATTCCCTTTTTAAGCTGTTCATATATCCACTGACCCTCCTCTTCCATAATTCCTTCATCCAGTGGAGGTGCACCAGTACTCTCCTCTGATATCTACAGGAAAATCAATTTTCTGATTGAGATACCTGAGTGATCCAACAAAACAAACTATTTCTATGCAGATCTCAAAATACCTGCATTCTTTCTGGAATATCAAGCTCCCTAATTCGATCATCCTTCTCAGTCATATATTTCTCAGAAAGGACAACAGGCTCAAATTCATCTTCAAGTCTAGTCTCTCTATATTCACGTAGTTCCAGACTCTGCTTGCGAGATTGCAGCAACTCATCGACATCACCAAATAATTCCTGAGCTTCTTGCAATGCAGAAGAAGACACTCCTGGCGCTTGCCTAGCTTTCTTTTTCTTCAGCTTCTTTCGCCTATAGAAAATGCAGTAACAGATAGATATGTGAATTATCTAATAAACCAACTATAGTAGAATCAAATAAGTAAAATACTCATTGAAAATACCTCATGGGAGCCCCGTGTTCATCAACTTCATCCTCTTCCACGATGAAGTCCGCCATTTCATCTTCTTCACCGATGTCTGCATCCTCCTCCTCTTCTCCCTGTTCCTCATCTTCACCAATATCTTCAAGTGGAGCTCCTATATTTCATGACAACCATGATAAGTCAATGAAAAACCAATACTATAAATCGAGTGCATCTTGGGCATACCTTCATCATCACCAAACAAGCTGCGCTCAAGCTTCTTCTCAGCAGTTCGCCCACCTTTACCGCTCCCAACAAATTCCTCCTCATCAGAAAATCCTGAGGGCTCATCCTCAGTGTCCCTCTGGCCTTTTTTCAGCCTCTTAAACTTTTTGCTCTCCTGCATAATTAGTCTTGTTAATACAAATATGAATTATGCACATAACCACAGAACTGCATCATCCAGCAGATAAGGCCAGCAGAAAATTATAAAACTAATTAAGAAAGTCAACAATTCACAACCTTCCTACGGTGAATATTGATATTATTGTCCTCTAGAAGAGCATAATCATCTTCATCCAGAACATAATTCTCCCTGAAATAACAGGAATAAATCTATCATCTTAGAAATATTAAAAAAAAAATACATCTTCACCTTCTGTGAGAACTTGAATTTGTGAATAAGAATTATAAACGAAAACCCAAAACCACATATTAGGTTCAATAATATCTCCCAACGGAACAAAGAAATAGAGAACAACATGTCTTGCTGCTAACACATCAAAACTTAATTACCAAACACAAATAAAAACCAAAACAGGGAGAGAATTTTCACTTTTTCTTCCTTTTCTTCTTCTTCTGCCGTTCCTCATCGCTTTCTGCCCTCTCTTCTTCATCTTGTTCCTCCTCTTCCTCAACATCGTCAACTATAAATCCATCATTCTCATATTCATCCTGACCTTCTGCACGTGAAGGGAAAAAATTATAACTTACAATCCACATGACGAGCACCAGATGAAGTCTATAAATGAATAATTCTAGGTAAAACACATTTTACGCTGTCAAAATTGGCTGACTAGTCACATTATAGCAAAAGCACTATATGAAACAAAGCCAAAAAATATATAAAGAAAGATAAAGCAAAAGTTTGAAGCACCTAGGATAGATGCATAAAGCTAGGAAGAGCATCCTAAGTTCCTAACAGCATCATTCAAGCAAAAACTAGAAGGAATGCTTTTTTATCGTGTGAACAAGGTATCCCGGGCTGCAAGGGGAACTCCACAGGCACAGACTACTCCGGATTTGAGGCATGACAGGACTATTTTTTCAAGCAGCAACTACAAAATATTTACTCATGGGAGGGGCAAGCTCTTCTATTTTGGTTCATGGTTCTTTTGGCTATATGGTTTATCCAGCAGAGAGATCGTGCTCCAGGAAATAGTGAATGGTCTTATCAATACAAAAATGCTGCCAAGTCTCGAACTCAAGACCCTTGGTTAAATTAGAACAACTCCTGCCAACAGGACCCTACCAACTAAACTACAAAATATTCACTCAAGAGCAGGGCAAGCTCTTCTATTCCGGTCCATGGTTTCTCTTGGCTATATGGTTCATCCGAGGTGGGGTTGAGCTTCAAGAAATAGTGAATATCTTATCAATACACAAATATTCCCAAGTCTCGAACTCGAGACCTTAGTTAAGCTAGAAAAACCCTGGCAGGCCTTCCAATTAGGACCTTCTTAAATAATATACAAATATAAAGAGTCAAGGTAAAAGAAAATCCCACTATCTTGAAGGAGCCCTCTTTTCCAACTAATGTCTTGGTAATTATTCTTAGAAGCTTCACACCTTCTTCCAAAAAACTCGGCGCGGCACCTCTACCGCCTATATTACGAAATATTTACTCATGGGCAGGGCAAGCTCTTCTATTCTGATTCATGGTTTCTCTTGCCTATATGGTTCATCCGAGTGAGAGATAAGATATAGTGAATGGTCTTATCAATACATAAATCTTCCCAAGTCTCGAACTCCAGAGACTTAGTTAAGCTGTATCACAGATAACCACCCAAAGGATCGTCTTATGCATTGCTTCTAAAATAAGGAAATAGGGTTGAAAGGTAATGTTAACCAAATTAGCAGAAACCCTATATCCAAGCTGAAACCCTCGCACCAAACCTCCAACCATTGGTGGAAAGAGATGTAATTACAATAATCATAATCATCATAAAACGCTTCAAAACATAGGCCATACCCTCTTCTTCGTCCTCGTCATCATCCATACCATCTCCATCAACTGGCTCCCTGTCCTCCTCTTCGAGTTCAACCTCTTCTGCACACGTCGAAAAGCCAAAAACACAAATGTCAAAAACCCACAAAACAATAAGACACCTCAACGAAGCGCAAAGAGAAATTAGGAAATTTCTAGGGCTCACCTTCGTCGTCTGAGACTACGCCTTTGGCCATGATTGGCGATGAGAGCAGTAACTTCGCGCTAAGCTTGAAAACTCAACAAAGAGAACTATGAAAAAGAAAGTCGGTTATGGTGGAAAAATCGGAAGCAAACCCCAATAGATATTGAGTGCCTGCGTGATGAGGGAAGATGATCGGTATAATTTTATACTACCAAGCAAGGGAGGAACGGTATGGCCGATCCGAAACCCCGTGTCTGGATTTGTAGGCGATGTGAATAACATGAACTTTTTTCCGAAGGATAAAAAAAGGGGGTCAGATTTATGTGCTTTTTGAAATAATTTATTTTTAGGTAATAAATATTTATAAATGGTGATTTATGAAATATGAGATAAGTATATGAGAGGGGTTTTATCTCGACTTGTGTAATAAACACTTATATTCAAAAAAATAAGTTTTCTCAAACATGCACTACATCAAACCGACCGAGATAAATTACAAAGATAAGTATAATCTGGCGAAAATTGCACTGAGTCCCAAATTAGGAAAAATACTACTAAAAATCCTTGAAATCTTTAATATGTAAGTAAGTTTAGTGAGACTTTTAGGTAATATAATTAAAATATCAAAAGACTTAAATATCTTTAGTGTGAGCTACCTCACCTTTAAATATGGGCATATGGAATTATTAATGGATGTTCATGGACTTGTTAATGGGGTTTTTTTTTTTGACAAGTCCATTTGCCTACATTGACAGGTGAGGGAGCGGACACCAAGAATAATTGAGTCTTTTGATATTTCGATTATATCACCCAAAAGTCTCACGAGACTTACTTATAAATTAAAGATTTCAGAGAACCATTTAATAATATTTTTTCTAGCTTGGAATCTCAGTACAATATTTTCCATATAATCTTTCTTTTACTATATAAAAAAAAATAAGTTATTTCACCTAGCTTACTTTTTATTTAAATATTTTATTTTGTATATTTTGAGTTAAGAGATAACTCCAAAAATATTTTGATATCACTATTAAAAATTTATAACTACTTTAAATTATTTAAATTAATTTATTAGTGTAATATCATTCTATTTGAATTTATCAAAGAATCTACTAATATCCATAAATAATATATCTAACATATCAGATTAAGTATTAAATTTTATATGGTGAAAGATATGTTAATGTCATGAAATAATATATTAAATATCAAGATGTTTTGTTATTATAAAAATGAAAAATTAATTATTATTTTTTACCAGAAGACAAATTAATTAATTAATCCTTATAATTTTGAAGAGTTACCAACTTAATCCATATACTTTTAAAAATGTATGACTTGTTGTCATAGTTTAAATATATAGTTAGGATGTTACTTAATGCTCCTGAAAACCATATAATCAAATTTCATTTTATAGGTTTTTTTTTTTTGAAAAAATATTTAAATACCATTTAAATTTGTAAAACCTCAAAAACGTGTGATGAAAAAGAGAAAGGACATAGAGATAGTCGAGGAGGAAGCTAGGTTTTGGATGTTTGGATCAAATGACCAAACTACCCACCCTCATTTCTTTTTTATCTTACCTGCCTTCAACTCTTCACTCTCATTCTCCTTCATCCCGCAAATGGAAACAAAGATTTTAGTATTTTCAATGGGGATTCCATTTCATCATCAGCTACTGGTGGTTCTCATGCTGAAAAAAACAAATAAAGGTGTACTGGCCGATACTCTTTTATGATCTAGTCTTGTCCATCAGAAAACCAATTCAGTTCCCTATCAGCAGCACGAATAAGCTTGTATTCAAACTTTGTTTCTACTAAATTTGCGCAGGCAACAAGAAAGTTTGTACAATAAGAATGAAAAAGTAAATGCCAAGAGCTAAATGATCTTTTTATGGTGCTTGATTGGGAAACAGCTGTGGAGCAGAGTGTGGCACCTTGGGCTATGGAGATGGATTATGAAAATATTCCATCAAAAGAGCAAAATAGCAAGCCTTTGAATGTTGAAACAGGTGAAAAGCATCAGTCTAGTACTAACGGCATAGGTACCAAAACTTCTAAAGTTCAAACCGAGAAAGTTTCAAGTAAAGAAACCAAGTCTAAAGCCCTAAATGGATCTCTTCGGAAGAGTAGATCTGATATCACATCAAGAAGCATAGCATCCTTGGGAAGCAGAACCGCAATAGTGAAGAGCAAACATGACAAGGTAACTTACTAGTATTGGTTTCTATTAATTTCCCTGGAAAATTAAGCTAAAAATGATACTCTAAACATGCTATAATCAGTTGGGATGTTTGAGTGCTTTTATTATATCCACAACCAAGCTACGAGCTTGTCGCCCAAAACCTCTCACTCCAAATCAAACACCCAATTTTTTTTGAGTGAAAGGGAGTATATTATTAGACTATGCTGTGGACATTACATTCTACAAACAAGTCAAGATAAACAACCAGCAAGGCAAAACTGGACAGAGCCAAGTGGTACAATTAGGCATATGATTAACTAAGGTGATTCATGTTGGCAGGAAGATTCATAGCAGTGGTGGTGTGATTGACCAAGCTATCTACCACTACTAGAATATCAGAGGGACGGTAGGATTCTCCTGCAAATAATCGCTTGTTACACGCCTCCCACAACTTCCAGTTGAGCAAACCAAATTTCAGTATCCAACTAGTGCTAGCCCGTCATGGGTTGATATTCTGCAGCCACCAACTCTGCAATGGCTTATTGAGGAAGCGATCCAGATGTCGATCCGGGATTAAACATTTCCAGCATGTAACTGCCAGGGGGCATTTCCAGCATGTTCTTTCTGAGTTGGTTAAGAGTTTGCCTTTATAGGGATAGCCACGAGAAGGACCGGACCCTCTGTGCTCCTAGCCATTTCCAGATTAAGGTCCATCGTTTCTCTTCCCAGTTCCAGTTGTCTTCCTCATGAACCTTATTATTGAAAAGTTGCCAATTCCATTGTCTACTTTCGTCAAGATAATCGATTATAAGCTTCTGCAAAACCTTGCCATCCATATCCATATAGGCAAGATGTTTGAGAAGACCTATTTCACCAACCTAGTTGTCTGACCAAAATCTGACCTGTCTGCCATTACCTGGTTTCCATTGAATGCCAAGCTGTGAAACACTCAAATTTTTTTTAAACAAAGAAGGTTATGAAAATAGAGAAGGAGATTCCGGGGACATATCTACAAGCATCCCTTAGGAAAAATCTCACCTTTTCGCACACTATTAAGCTAGATGAACAAATTGGAGAGAAAGAGAGTGAAAGACTTGGGCAATCAGAGGCCGTTGGCAATTAGGGCGGAGAGTTCGTCGGCGGGGAGGGAGAGGTAGAAGTCACAGTGGAAGGGAGTGATGGGTTCAGATCCTCTCAGAGGCCTTTTACTCAGAATCCCTCAGAAGCTTTAAATTCTATCTGTCCGATCAATCTGAGGGTTCATAAGGAGACACCTCATCAAGCTTAACATTACATCTAAACCATACATTTTATTAGATACAATCCTGACCGCCAATACAATTCATTGTCATGCCAAAACCCAAAGATGGCCAGCCTGTCAAAGTCTGCGCGACACTAACAGCGACCTTCGACAAAAACAGGGATTTCCGACGCTTACAGGAAGCTCCAGCGTTTCCCACGGTTGGTTACTCCACATTATGCCTCTTCCTCTGTATCTTCGCTCTTCCTCTTCATCCCTCTCTTCCTCATGCCAGTGATTCCCAAGCCTAGAGGGTCCATGAAATCGCAATGATCATCCCTATAATGAAAAAATTGAAATCACAATCTACTGGGTTTATTTTTGAAAAGAAAAGGTAACAACAAAAGAGATCATCCCTATTGAAAAAATTGGTCAGTGAGTTCGATTCTGCGTTTTTTTTTTTGTTCAAATTGAAAAAAAAAACATTTCTATAATGGATATTTTTGCGACATTGGATATGCAAAAAAATCAAAGGATTCTTTGATTTCATCTTCTATAAGTCTTCTATGAAAAAAAATACTTATTTGCATCTGAACATATTCGCATTTGAGCTCTGTTCGATCAGCCATGAAGTTGCCGGAAGTTGACGCTGTGTTGGCATTTGAGGCATTTTGAACCAGTTTTGGAGATACTGAAAGTGGGCGGTCTTGATTTGATTAACATAAACGGTTCAGATTCATTCTATAATAGTCTAATGATATGGGGCATTGTGAGCCATTTGATTATCTTAACGGACAGGATTTTGAGATTCGGAGGGATTCTGAGAAAGAAGGCCGCTGAGAGGATATGGTTCCGGGAGTGATCGATGTGCTGGGTATAAACTCAGTGACGTGCTGCTGTCTCGTTGATGAATGAGAACGGGATTGTGTTTGAATTAGTGCTCGTTTTGATTAGCGATGGAGAAGTGATTTTTTTTTTCATCTGATTTTTGAAAAAGTAAGGTAAGATTAAAAGTGAAATGTAAATGTGATTTGTGTTTAGATTAGCGGTGGTAGAAGTAACTTTTTTTTCTAACCTTGAACCTGTTTGGATTAAAGTTTGAAAAGCCCGTTTAGATGCAAAATGATTGAAAATGGCATGGATGTTATTGAATATTACATACATATGATATAAGAATATTTTGATTTTTGCAAGTGTGTCTGTGTCTTTTTAAATTATTGTCTGCAAAAAAATTACTGAAAATCATTCTGGTTTTTTTCATTCTTTTTTAGTAAATATTTTGATTTTTGCAAGTGTGTCTGTATCTTTTTAAATTATTGTCTGCAAGAAAATTACTTGCTGCCCAGGTCTGTATATATATACTTGAAGTGAGAAAACATAAACAATTAATATCTCAACAATCTTAAAAAGGCATATTATACACACATCAATTTGAAAAAAAAACAAATCAAGACACAATCAGTTTATTAGATATATGAAGTGCACCAATATCATTCTCATACAACAAAGATTTTAGCCTTCATATCCTTCCTCTAAACATACACAAGCATGAACCAATCTCCCCTCAACATTCAAAGCAACCCATTCACTAGCAACACAATAAAAATCACAAGGGCTCAAATCATTATAGCTTTCAAACAAGATTAACAGGATTATCATATTTGGATCATCATTTGTACATAATCACTTTTTCCCACATTCTATGTACATCTATAACCAAACTAGAAAACAAACACCAAAATTCAAAACTAGCAACTATAAGCTTCCAAGCATCAATATAATGTCTTAAGATTCCCAAATTTCATTTTTCTTGATAAAATACAATTTGGATCGAGTGTAACTTAGATAACTAAACTCCTCTTCATCCATTCATATCAACCATAACATATAAAAGCAACACGATACCTTTCCAACCGCCAAAAATTGATTGGATATATGACGTTAACCATAGATTTTTGCCATCCATAATACATTGAATAAAATTATCATCTGCCTCATTCAACAAAATTCCTCTTTTACACATTTCAACAAATTCCTTGTATGCATCAATATTCAATCCATAAAATTCACCCTGGTTCCTAAAATTTATCAACCACACAATTTTCAGTTATCAATCGGACTAACCTCGATCTTCCATTCAATCATACTCTCAATTCCTTGCCTAACTCAACACCGCAACGCTTATAATAGAAAGAGGCAGGAGACGAGTTAATCATGCAGAACAGAGGAAGAAGAAATTGAAAGGAGAAGCAGATAGAGGGAAGACAAGCAGGACAAGCAATAGACAGCAAGATTCAAGGAGATTGAACATGAGAAGATGAAAGCAATAGGATTGATAAAGAAATGAATACAGCACTTTAAATGCACACAACAATAAGAGGCGACGATGAGGAGATGAACACAGGGCAATCAGTTAGAAACCATAAAAAACTAAGGTCTATGCTTTTTACCCGACGCTGGCTGCCTATTCTGGACGAAGATATGACAGAGACACGGTGAGAAGATGAAGACACAAGAGCCGCCCATCGCATACTGTTCCGGCTATTTGCAGAAACTCCGACGACCACTGTTCTCTATCCCAAGTTACGAATCTAAACCTCCTTAGTCTCGGTCACACAGATCGCCACAAGACAAGCATAGTTGAGCAAAATATTTCACCATAAGCAAGTGCCTTGGCCGACCACTGTGAGACACTGGCAAGACGCTACCCCAGATTAGGAGGAAACACCGAACCACCGAAGGCAAGCTATGAGATGAGTGATGACGTGAGACGCCGATGAGACACACGAAGATCTGGACGGTGTGACCCACGACAGCGAAGCTTACACACGCAGTCCTGGACGGAGCTATCTAAAATGCACTACTGGAAGCTCTGATTCGAACGAAAATACAAGCTCATGGATCACCTTTGTGCATGGGTTAACGACGGTCATGGAGTTTGGTGAGACAATAATGAACATATAATGCTTCCAACGGTCTGCAGCAGAGCATTGATGGAAGAGAGACTGAAAGTGCAGTGGAAAAGCTACGAAGTTCAGCTTCAAAAAAACGCCATGGTGATTTCAAAAGCGAAGGGATGATGGACGCCTTCCCAAACGGTTCATTTGCTCCCACTATGGTTTTTTTCTTCGAAATGTGCGGTAGGGGCTGCCCACCGCTTTGCCAAACAGACCCTTATTCTTTACAAAATGGCTTCTAGAAAAAAGCAAAAGGAGAATAGCTTCGGGATTGTGTTTGAAATAGTCTTTAGAAAATGGTTTCTAGAAAAAAAAAGGAGAATAGCTTCTGGAGAATAGATGCTGAGTATAATAGATTATGAGAAAAATATGATTTTAATAAAATGAGAGTGTTTGGGTATTATGGTCAGAATAACTTTTTTTTATGGTCAAATTGCTAAAAAGGACGATAAATTTTTGTGATAATTACATAAAAAAAAAAGATTATATTTTATGTATTATTTAAGGGTTAAGGTCTAAATTTAACATCCAAGTTTTTCCTGAATGGCGTTTGGTACAAATAAGTTCTAAAAGATGCAAAAATAACAATGAACAATTAAAAATGATGTAAATTTAACAAAACCATTAAATTTGACCTAACGGCGTTAAATTATAAGAAAAGAAAACCCCTAACGGCATTAAAAAAGATGCATCTTAGCACATTATTTAACAATAAATTTCATAATTAATATAAAAAATGAAATAAATTTGTCTATATGTAATGTTAATTAACTTAACTAATTTTTTTAATATAATCAGATTAGATAAATAAATCTTATAGTAATGATAGAATATATAGTATTAAAATTTTAAAATTATTAAAAAAAACAAAGAGACAGACCAAAAAAACGTTGAAATTGAAAAAAACAAAAACAAATGAGAGAAATAGTGTGGCATGGGGCCAAAAATAAAAAGGACCAATGAGAGAGAGAGGATGGGGTCCACATAATAAAAAAGTAAAAAATAAAAAGGATTCTGAATATGGTTTCAGTTCTAAAAGGGCTTTTGGTAAAAATTGGGGTGTTTAGATGGTTTTTTACAAAATCATGGTTTTGTGTCAAAAGTGTTTTTTTTCCATCATCCAAACACATACCGAGAGAAAGGAGCTGAAGGGATATGAGACAAAAAAATGAACAAGGGTAGGTAGTTTAGTCATTTGATCCAAACATCCAAAACCTAAATTTGTCCCTAATAACTTCTCTGTCCTTTCCCCTTTTATCAAAATTTTTTGGGTTTTCCAAATTTAAAGAGTATTTAACTGTCTTTTTTCCTTCCTTTTTTCACCAGAATTCCAAACATAGAATCTTAAACTCATATATAACTAATAGAGCCCATGAAGAATTTCCTTAATAAAACATAGGAAAAAGGATAGAAAAATACCACATGAATTAGCAAATCCCCAAAAAGTCTTTTAAACATATAAAAGGACATATAGGCGAAAGGGTAGGAATTTGGGTTGTTAGGTTTAAGTATTTTTACAAAATTGCCCCCACATAACATAAACCCCACATTCTCTCCTCCAAAAACAACCTCCCTCTCTTTTTCTAATCAACTATAGATGGACACTCCTCTCACTCCCTCTAGTTTTGATGCTCCATTGAAGTTGGTGAGAAGATGAATAGTGGTATGGCTGCTCAATGAGGAAGACGATGATGATAGTCTCAAGATGCTTCCTTCACAATTTTGATTCCTTTATCTTTTTTCTCTCTCATTTGCTCTCTCTCTCTCTAAATACAAGATTCAATCTGCCTCTACTTGAATCGAAGGGCATGACTTGGGATTACATTTTTATGGTGGATTACATGACCCAACTAGGAAAGGAATATGAAATTGGAAATGAGAATAAGAGAGTGAAGTAATAGGTCATCGTAAAGTTGAGATTGTTGGTGGAAGGAACAGGAATGAAGTCGATTTGATGAACCAAGGCAATTACTTAGTTTCTAAATAACTGCATCTTCATGATTTCAAAAGTTCCAAATGTTCACTTTATGTGTATTGGAGTTGCTATAATATAGAATCTGATTTTTTGTAAAAGTCAATACTATACTGGTCATTACCATTATTACTTTTGTTAATTGTGACAATTTATTATAAGTAATGTATATGGGACGGACATGGTATATATGATAGATAACTTGTATGCATCAGGTGTATGTAGAATCAGTAATGTTCACAAGCCATTTGGTTATTTGCATGATAGTTGTTGTCATGAACATTTTTGGTTTTTTGTCAATGCCATCACTGCACTTGTCATTAATGCTACTAAGCTTGTCAATACCATTAACAAAATTAGTCAACGCATTTACTCATTTTGTTAGTACCTAACAATTTTGTCAAAACTATTACAATTTTTGTCAAAATCATTACTGTTTTAGTCAATCTCATTACTTAATTGGTCATAACACAAATGTCTTGGCCAATCCTTTCACACATTTTGTCAAAACCATTACAAATTTTGTCAAAATCATTAATGTTTTAATCAATCCCATTGCTCAATTGGTCATAACCCAAAACTCTTGGCCAATCATTTCACACATTTTATGAGCACTTATTGATTTTGTTGAAACCAATAAGAAATTTGTCAAAATCATTACTGTTTTAATCAATTTCATTACTTAATTGGTCACAGCCTACAATTTTTGGCCAATCATTTCACACATTTTGTCAATACTTCATTTTGTTAAAACCATTACAATGTTTGTTAAAATATTATTCATTTAGTTATTCTCATTACTTAATTTGTCATAATCCACACCTTTTGCCAACCACTTTAACACATTTGAACGTCATGCAGTATTTGTCATTCCCATTGAAAAATTTCTCAGAACCATTATTCATTTATTCATTCTCATTACTCAATTTGTTATAGCCTACACATTTTGCCAAAGACTTTAACACATTTGGATGTCATACAATACTTACAAAAATGACTCCCACAACCTAATATCACTAGTACTCGCTTGCTCTTACTCTCCCACAGCCTAATATCCTTAGTACGCACTGACTTGTTAATGAGAATGACAAGTTAGTTACGCTGTTGACAAAAAACCACAAATGTTCATGACAACAACTATTACGCGAATGATCAAATGGCTTGTAGATATCACCTACACCTAATGCATACAAGTCATGAACCCTAAAGAACATGTTCCTTCACGTCTACATTACTTACAAAAAAAATGTCACCATTAACAAAAACTGTAATGACAAGTACAATATTGGAATTTATAAAAAATCAGATTCTTCATAACATCAAACTACCATATACAAAGTCAAATGACAAGCTAACATTACTCATTCCACTTACACCTAATGTATACAGGTCATGAACCCAAAAGAACATGTTTATTTATGTACACTTTACTTACAATAAACTGTCATCATCAATAAAAATAGTAATGGTAATAACAAGTACATTATTGTAATTTACAAAAAAACCAGATTCTTCATGACAACAACTATCACATACATAGTTAAATGATAGGTAAACATTATGATTTCACCTACGCCTTAGGCTTTTGAAAGCCGACCTGGATCGGACGGTCGAATCGGTCTGCCCGTCACTCGCTCAATACAATGGCTCGTTTCATGTATTTGGATCGTTTAAATGGTTGATCCGGATTGAGCCGCCCAAACTGGATGTTGAGCCGGAATCCGAAGTTAAGCCGGAACCCAGAACGAATTTATGCAAACCGACAGGCCAGATTTCCCTTGTTTTCTGCGTTTTTTTCTGCCATTGAAAGAGTAAAGAAGAAGATGGAAGAACATCGACGAAGGAAGAAGAACAAAGGAGAAGGAAAAGGATGGCGCACTCATTACCGGATTAGAGATTTTTGTTCTCCATTGTTGAGTACCAGCATCCTTCTCGCTGAAGAATTTTCCTCTCCGTTTTCAAATCTACAGACTACAACAGTAGAAAAGAATGCTAGTGGGGAAGGAAAGAGGCATGGAATATCGTGACCTATGATAAGAAGCGATAGAAAAGTAAAATTAGATCAATGGCCAATATTAATCATGTTCAAATATTAATGGTTTAGATTTCCTCTGTACACAATATAGCTTTTTCTACTTCCAATGCAAGCACGGTGGATAGTCCTAAAGATAATAGTAGCTTATGGATATTAGTTGGAGACTTGACTAGTTCTTACCTGAATCCAAATTAAATATTTTATACTATTACTATATTGTAATCTTTTAATTATAAGAATATTTTAAGTCATCAATATATATAAAAAGTAAAAGTTTGTCCGATGACTTTATTAAAATCTTTTAATTCTCTTTATTATTTTTTTTATCTATTTGTTATATTTATATTACTACCTCCCCAGTTGGCTTTATATTTCTAAATAAAAGTTTGTCCGGTGAATTTATATTTTTTAGAGTTAGATATACAGATTTAGAATTGTTTAAAAAAAAGAAGAGCATATCAATTGAGTTATTTTATTTTAATAATTTTGTACCAGAAGAACATATCAACATAATCAGATTTGTATAACCCTTGAATGGTAGATATTTTCAACACTTATCCTGTTGGGTGACAATTGATAAGGTTTTTAAATAGTATTTTGTGACTTTACTAACTTCATATGAAATTAGACTATTGACTAATTATTGTAATATACCGGTTCGGCTAAATGGCTCAACCGTTCCTACCGGTTGAACCTTGACCTACTGACTTTTCCAGCTTGACGTCCGGTCCGGCTTTTAAAACATTGCTACACCTAACATTTTCTTAACATTCCCATTGTACAAAATATTCTTGTCCCTATACAATACTTACAAAAAGACACCCACAGCCCAATATTCTTATTACTTGCTTACTCTCACTCTCCTTCAGGCGACTATGCAACGGATTGCACCTACCATTACCGATTTGGGGACATCAACGCCGATTATGACAGCTTGAGGAAGAAGAAGTTGGAGCCCGTGATGCGCACCTACAACCTAATATCTTTATTACTCGCTTACTCACACTCTCCTTCAGGCGAGTATGCAACGAATTGCACCAATCGTTGCCAATTTGGGGATGCCGACGCCGACTGTGAGAGTTAGAGGAAGAAGAGGTTTTTTTGAAAGGCTGGAGGATGAAGAAGTGGAGTCCCGGCATTTCTTTTTTTCTTGAATTCATTAAGTCTTAAGGGCATTTTGGTTTTTTAGCCAAAACATCAAAAACCCAAATTCCTACCCCATCCCTTATCTGTCTTTTACAAGTATCAATGGTGTTTTGTGGGTTATGCAATTTCATGTGGTATTTAACTGTCATTTTCCCTAAAACATATTACTTTTTTTGTTTCCTGATTATTTTTGCACGACGTGAATTTTTATATTTATAGGGAAAAAAATAAGTAGTGAGTAGTGACTCTTAGAAATGCTTTGACTAATTCATAACTTGAAAAATACTTATATATTCTAAGAGTGTCGTATCATTTAAATTCTATAAGATGGTTGACCAAATAAAAAAACCTTTATAAGATTAAAAAACAACAACTCATATCATTTTAATCAGAGTTGGATGATAACTTGTCTAAAACAATTCCCATTTTATAGTTGGGAAAATTGCTAATAAATTCACATTTGAATTTTTTTTTTTTTTTTGCTTAGAAGGACCCAAGTTTATTTTAAGGACCTAAGTCCTTTAGGGCATATATGAATAGAAATGAAATGACTAAAATGCTCATACCACACTACCACTTAGATGCTCTCGCATTCTCTTCCTTTAGATCACCACTCACTCTCCATCTTCCACAAATCGCCTGTTGTTACTCCCTCCCCTCTCACATCACTTGTTTCCTCTCACTTACCTTTTTGCTCACCTACTGTGAACACCCTATTTTGTCCGGGCCCCACTCAAAAATACAAAAATAATTGATGATGATTGGTATCCAAATTGACAATCATCATTGGAAGAAAAAAAGAATAAAAAATGAAATAAGAAAAAAATAAGAAAATTCTCCTACTGATGATGATCGGTGTCTAAATTGGTGATCATCATTAAAAGGAAATAAAAATAAAAATTAAAAAAAAATCCCCTCGTTGATGATGATTGGCATTGTCAGTCATTAAGGGAAAATAAAAAAGAAAAATAAAATAAAAAAAAAGTCTCATTTATGTTGATAGGTTTAAATTAGGAAATTACTTGTGGGGAGAATAATAAAAAAAATTAAAAACGAAAAAATCTCCACTAATGGTAATTAGGCCAAGCTAGGAAGTTTTATCAATAGAAAATACAAAAAAAAATTAAAAAAAAAACGAAAATTAAAAAAAAATCTCCATTGATGGTGATTAGGTTAAGTTAGGTAGTTCTTAATATAAAATACAAACAAAAATCAAAAATGAAAATTCAAAAAAAGAAGGAGCATTTATAAAGAAAACCTTACCTTTAGACTATAAATAGGAGTGCAAGGGTTGAAGCAAGACACACAAAAATTTTGGGAGAAAGAGGGAGGCAGGGTAGAGAGTTAATTTTATTGCTCATATATAATTTTCATAGGGAAGGGTAGTTAACATAAGAGTCCATCTTATTTTGCTCACCACTCTTTGATTGTGATTAAATTTGCATACTCTTCTTTTTTATAATATTTAGCCATATGTGCAAGATGATGAATTTGACTAACTCCCCCCACCACTGTAATGTTTTATGACCTTGTACTTGGCTTTGTGTTTATCTTGATGACTCAACATTTGCATGAATCACCTACTCTCATGTATGTTGGCCTTACTGGACATTTCAAATATGGGAATCATCTACTCTAATATATGTTAGCCTTGCTAGACATTTCAAATCTGGGATCAAGAGCTATGTGGACTTGCTTTCCATTGCCTCATTGAATTGTCTTATGTATTGTTATTGGATGTGTGACATTTGGATCAAGAGGTATATGTGGCTCTATCACCCTATCTCTTGTTGTAGAGGGTTCAAAGGATAAAAAGTACGCATAAATCTCTTCATCTTTGACTTTCATTTTGTTTAACTTGTGTTATTTTTTCTTCCTTTTTTCTTCATCCCTTTCTTAGGTCCTCTTTCAAAAAAAGAAGAAAAAATATTTTGACACATCTTTATAAATGAAAATGAAATGGAAAAGCTCTCTTTCATGAAAAATAAAAGAACTTCTTTCATAAATAAATAAAAAATTTTAAAATAATAATAATAATAAATACAAACCAAATAAAAAAAATATTTTTCTCAAATAAATGAAATAAACATTTTTTCTAAAAAACACAAACAAAGTGACACGCATTTCTACCCCCGAACTACGTGGGCTTTGATCCCTCTAAAGGGTACGTAGGCCCTAGGTTTTCATCCTAGGTCAAATCCAATATTATAAATAAATATAATTTTTCTTATTTTCTTTTTGTAAATAAAGGTTTTTTTTAAATAAATATATATTTTTTATTGTAAATAAGTGTTCTTTTTTTTCTTCTTCTTTAGCTTTCATTTCATTTAGTTTTGTAAATATTCTTTTTTATTTGGGTGATTATCATTAGATTAAAGGCCATATTTATTTTTAAATAATTAACTTAGGGTAACCATTATTTTGAATGGGTGTTGTGGGGTGCCTAACACCTTCCCCATACACAAATGACTCCATAACTCTAAATGGTTTTTATAGACCAGTTTCCATTTTTAAAGAGGTTTCCAAAATTATCCCTTTTTCTAAACTTTTGGTGGCGGCTCCATGTTTTCAAAATTTCGGGCGCTACACCTGCCTTCTCCTTGCTTGTCCTGCTCATGATTGACATTAGCGATAACAACCTCTTCCAACAATTGTGATGGCAACCTCCTTAAAAAACAGCTTATAATGAGACGATGATGGTTTCTCCGCCCTTTGATATAATCTATAATTTATTAACCCTCTCTTTCATTTCTCATTCTCCTTTGCAACCCCCTTTAACTATCCTCAATTTGTCGTTGCCTTTGCAATACCTGTTCAAGAAACTACTTTGCAAATCTAGATCTTTGGGTTCATTTCACAAGTTTAGGTGATTTGCACTGGGGAAGTTTATTTGCACGATAGGGAAAGATGATTTGCATATAAAGGAATATCATTTGCATAAAGGGAATGTCGTTTGCACTAGCATAATTTACACATTTTGGCTTAATTTTGTGACAAATGCAAAGAAATTTGCACATAGAGAAGATAGATTCCATATAACAAAAGTTGCACATAGGGAAGATGAATTACAAGTGAGGAAGATATATCGCATATATGAAAGATTGTTCGCACATAAGGCAAGATCATCTTCACAAAACATAATTTCACATTATGGCTTAATTTTGGGACACAAGGGAAGACATTTGCTTATAGGAAAGATGAACGGCATTTGATAGAAGTTATTAAGTTGCACATAGGGAAGATTATTTGTGTACAAGGGAAGATCGTTTGCATTGAGGAAAGATCGTTTGCACAAAACATAATTTGCACATTCTGACTTAATTTTGGCGACATAAGGAAGGACATTTGCATATAAGGAAGATGGATCGTATATAAGGAAAGTTGAGTTGCACATAAGGAAGATATATTGCACAAGGAAAGCTATATTGCACATAGAAAAGATGAATTGCACGTAAGTAATATCGTTTGCACATATAATAATTTGCACATTCTAACTTAATTTTATAACACAAGGGAAGACATTTGCATATAGGGAAAATGTATTTCATTTAGGAAAGATGAATTGCATGTAGGGAAGTTTTTATTGAAAGGGTAATTTAGTCATTTAATTCTTATATCTATTCACCCTAAAGGATCAGTATCCTTAAAAAAAAATTTAGTACTATTGGACAATAAGCTTCTTAAATAGGTATTTTTAAGCAAATTTCCCTTTATTGTTTTAAATAAATATAAAGATAATTAGGCTTAGATAGCAACCATGAGAATTTAATGAATATCACTACTTGGCATGTGTCTCGTGAAAAATAAAAAGAGAAGTTAATTTTTTTAGTCATTTAGCTTTTAACTTTTTTATAACTCAATCCCTCAACTCTAATTCGGTATGACTTAGTCTCAGAACTTTTGACTCGCCTATGACTCAATCATTTATCTTTTCAATATTTATATTATAATAACTCATACTGAATCACCCTATGTGGCAGCTATGAATGATGAAATTGCTTCAACGTCAGCTACATGTAAGCAAAGAAGATAAAGGATCGAATAAGATTGGAAGACGAAGAACTGGGAAAATAAAAGATAATAAACCCCGATACAAGCAATAAAGAAGAACCTGATATACAAATAATGAGTATATGGGATGCATGTGAGATAAAAGCTTGGATGGGAGTGGTAAAATTAGGAAATGATAGACATATATGAAAAATATGTCTTATATTCAGGATCAGGTCAACTTTCCAAATATGGAAGGAGCAATCAATTTTCTGAGGCAGTGTTATGGTAATATCTAATAGAGTTAAGTAGCAAATTAGCCCTCGAAAGTATATGCAAAGGAGCAATATTGCCCAGAGAGTTCTTTTTTGTTTCAATGTGGCCTCAGAAGTTTCAAAATTTAGCAATGTTGTTCCTCTTATTAACATAGTTAAGTTTGACTGTCAACTTTTTTTGATTTGACTAAAAAGATACACATGGCACACCATCTTATCACTACTTCATCACCACCTCATCATCTAATTACTTCCTTCCTTTCTTCCTCAATGACCACTCCTCCTTTTTCTCCACCTGCTCCCATCGCCTCTACCTCTTCTATCCCCATCTTCACCTCCATCAATTTTCTATCTTCTTCTTCTTCCCTTTCCCAAACCAATATAGATATGTCACAAGCACCTAAATGTAATAGAGATCCAATAGTATTTCTATTTCATCAATATGTTTTCCTTGGGTGTTATAAGGTAAGATCCTCCGTCACCAATGGCGCCAAGACAAGACCGATTGGAAGGATTCGAATTTATGTGCATCATCGGAACCACAAGCACTAATTTTGGTGTCGAAAGTGAAGGAGAATGTTTAATTAGGAGGCACGAAGTGAATAGATCTTCCTTGTAGATCTTGCCACTGTGGACAGAGGCATGAGCCAATGGTGTTGAGGACGTGTATTCGAGGACTAGAGCACATGGGCTCCTCACTCCTTAGACTCTTGTTCTAAAAAATGAGCATGTAGTTGTACATAAGGTTTACATTGCTATGGCTAGATTTGGAGGTGGAGTGAGGGACATAAGGATCGATTGAGGTTCCAAACATACATATCTATCTCATAACCTCCGACCTCTTCCTCTCTCCATCTCTTTTAAATCTCTCGGGACATCTGCAACTTGCTATTTGAGAAAGAGGGCAATGATGGGCATGCAATTTTCATGTTCAAATTTGAGGAGGAGAACGAAGATGAGGCAAGAAAATTGGGTTAATCTAATTCATGCCGCCCTGTTCATTTTATTTGTTATCTGATTTGTTGCTTTTCAACCTATAGGTTATCTGATTCGATACATTTGAATTCTAACCTATGAAATTTTGGAGATATAAAGGGTGGATGGTGTTTGACGAGGTAAGGGTCAGCCATGCAAGTAAGGGAGATAGAGGAAGGGGTTAGAGATGATGAGATGGATAGGGACGAAGCATGGTGATAAGGTGGCATTTCAGTTGCCATGTGGTAGTTACATGGGTTTTCTAATAGTCAAAGTTAACTTTGTTAATGGATAGGGGCAATATTACTAGGTTTTGAGACTTCTAGAGCGACATCGAGACAAAAAACTTCCGAGGAAACATTTCTTATTCGCGTATACTTTTGGGGCGAATGTGCTACTTAACCCTGTCTAACATAACATTCACTATGTTAAGACTATCTATTAAAAATATAAAGGGCAAATCAGAGAAAAATTCGGTTAAATTAGGAAAAAGACAAATCAGGAAGCCCAACATCACAAATCTCAAGTCTGATATGTGGGAGGAATCTAATATTTGCAAATGTTTCCAGATGACCAATACACCCTTGATAGCATTTGGGGAGCTCATATTGTCAATATGTATACTGAAGTTGTTAATTGTGATTCTTAAGTTGTTATTCTTTATACCTAAGTTGATTATCCATCACAATTAACAACTTAAGTATATAATTGGCAAAAAAAAAAAAATAACAACTTAAGTATATATATTGACAACTTGAGCTCCCCAAATATCAACAACCTTGTAAGTAATATTACGAAGCCACACATGTTAGGAGTCCTTGATTACTTATGTATAGAACATAACAACTTAATAATCACAATTAACAATTTTAGTATACATATTGACAACTTTAGCTCCTCAAATGTTGTTAGGGGCAAATTGATCATTTGGAAATATTTACAAATCCTATATTTCTCCCACAAGTATGATTTGGGATTTGTGATATTTGACTTCTTGATTTGTCTTTTTGTGATTTTAAACAATTTTTTTTTTTGGAATTTTCTCAAATATAAATGCATCTCTCCACTTTGCACCCTATAGACAAAATTGGAAAAGTTAATGGAGAGATGGGGTCAAAGCAAAAAACTACTAATGAACTTTTATCTAAAGTGTGTCTAACATTATATTATATTTTTCACAGGTGCAAAAGTACCAGTACTAGTAAATTTAATCGTACATTGTTACTTTCTATAGCGGGGCCCATGCACTTTTTGTCCATGTATATATAATAATGCAATGTTAAATTTAACGGTACTGACATTTTTACTCCCATTTTTAAATGTTTATGAGTATTTCTGCACCTCTGAAAAATATATGGTACCGAACACACTTTTGATAAAATTTCATGTGTATTTTTACATTTCAATCCATTCAGAAACTAAGGAGCCTCATATAATTAGTAGTATATAAGAAAACATCGAATATAATTAATTCATCTTCGTAATCTCCTCCATCTTCCATGTTATTCTTAGGGTAAAAGATAAAAAAATACTACTTAAACTTTAAAATTCTAAATCAGTAATTTCCTACTAAACTGAGTTTTCAATCGCTATAGTCTTTTAGTTAAAATCTATACTCTTATTGGTGACAAGACTGATTTGAGATCTTAAAGTTTAAGTGATATTTTTTTGTCTTTTTCCCTTACACTTTTGAAGTAAATTTTCTTTACCTACAATTAATTTTAGTCACCCAACGATTTTATTTCTGACAAAATAAAATAAATTTTGAGTACTTTTTTTCCACTACATAATAATAAGACATTCAAATTTGAAATATATAAAGCAGAAGCTGACTCCACTTGAATATAAACATAACAAGTAGCTTTATAATGTAATACTCCACCCGGTTATAAATATAAGGCAGAATTGACTTTCTTTTAGAGAGATTAAAGAAGCTGAACAAGTTATTTAATCATAATATATATTGTGTATCCTTAGATTATATACTAGTTTTGTAAGTTAGGCAAAATAGTTTGGAGGATAAAATGACAAATATAAACATTTTAAAGTAATTTAATTTGCGTTCTTAATAGGGTTAATAGGCAATTTTGCCCCCGAAGATTTCAATCTAGTTTTAAAAAAAGATGAAGTAAATGGCACACGGACTTTCGTCGCAAATTTACACCTTAACAAAAATAACCTGGATGACATGTGGACTGCCAACTTAATATATTTGATAACGGTCAAAATTAACTGAAATAACGGCAGGAGCAAAATTGCTCCCTTTGTGACACTTGGAGCAAAATTGCCTTCCAAAAAACTTTTGGGGCAAAATTACTCCAAAACTTTCAGGATAAAATTACCCTCTTGACCCTTCTCAATATATCCAAAAAAGTTAACTTTTTCTTATATTTTAGTAATTTTTTAAAAGTATATTTATTTATTACATTAACTTCAAATTAGGCTTTAATCGCAATTCTTATCCATCACCAGCCACCAGTGAATGAAGAAACAACTTAGAAAAAATCACCAAGAAAAAGAAATAACTTGGAAAAAATTTAATGAATAAGATGACACCCCAGATCGGTCACTTTTTTTCACCTCTTCTCTTGCACGAGCAAAGCCTCATCTTTCGCTCTTTGTATTAATGCTTTCTTCGTCATTACAGGAATCCTACTTCGACAATCCCAGTGGGCTCGTAGTGGGCAGTTTAATAATCCTCTCGCTACTTTTCACTTTACTTCCTCTTCAATTTTTTTCCCAATTATATTAAAAAAAAAAAAAAAAAAAAAAAACAGACAAACCACCATCTCTAAAAAAGAAGACTAGAGTGGTCATTTGCTGCGGAACTCACTTCAGTTTCTTCTGGCAAACCCTAAATTATTGATTTTCCTACCAGATATATATAAGAAAAATTGCACTGACGCAAACTCCATTAAAAAAAAATCAACTTCTCCAACACTTTCTCCCCATTCAAGTCAGAAATGGGCGCACCCAACTCGTACCGATTTCACCAAACCAGCGATGGACCGTAATCCACTTCACCGGCATTGTTTCAGATGGGAAAGGCCGAAGAAGAACAGCCTTTGCCTTCCAGTGTTGCCTCCGGTGATCCCGAGCAGAATGTGGAGGCAAGATGTGGGTGTAGATGTTCAAAAATTCGGAAATTCATTGGCCTCAGATGCATTTTCGTCCTGCTGCTATCCGTTGCTGTGATCCTCTCTGCAATATTTTGGTTACCCCCATTTCTTCGGTACGCAGATCAGAGGGATCTGGGTTCCGATTCAAAATATAAAGGTAGGTTTCGGTTATTTTATTCTCACTCAAATTTTTGAGTCTGTCGGCAGCGGCATTTATTCTATGGGCATAGATCTATTCCTTTTACCGAGTTAATTTATGTCTTTTCTTATTCGAAATAGGGAGTCTATACGATTTGCGATATCTGTTTTGCTAGTCATTAGAACTTTCATATGTTTCAGGAAAAAATGCGGAGAAAAAAGTGAACTATGTGATTATCAATTTAAGTTATCCAATTCTTTAGTTGACTTTGATTATGCATCAAGGGTAATGGCGGGAATGAATATCACCAAGGATAGTTTTCGTTGATTCGATTTGCTAAAAGTGGGAAATGGAAGCAAGCTCGGTTCTAGTTTCTGCTTGGATCTTGATGCATGAAAAGTCGCAGCAATTCCGTGATTTTATCCTTTATTTTTTGAAGTTTTGATAAACCAAGAATATAGTCGTAAACGAAGTAGTTTGTCAGGTCAAGTTATCCTTAATTAGGAAATTGATTTTCTCCTATCTATTTTGAGTATGTTGTGAGGGCTTTAATCACGCGTTTGCATTTTAAGATTGGTTCTGATGCCACGTTGAACATTCTGTACTGGACCTCACATAGGCTGCAACCTTTTTACATTATTTTTGTTATTCTGTGATTGTATTCTGACTATTGGTCACACTCAATGGAGGCGCTGTCAACTTAAGGCAAGCGTTTTGCTTCTTTTGAAACATTCAGATGCTACCACTTCTATAATCATATGTTTTTTAGACATAAGTTTTTCTTTTATTACGTTATCAATACTATACATAGAACCAATGTTTCTATTCAAAGCTGTTATTTTAAGTTTGTAACTTCTAACACTAGTTTACTAGCTTGTGTGTGGTGTTGCGTTGATCATCCAAATGTTGTACTTTGTTTGATAGATTGGATCTTATTCTCCATCATATTATTTAAACCAGAGTAACCTTGTAGGTATTTCAAAAACCTTCTTTTGGGCCTTTTTTTCGCCCGAGACTTTTCTTGGAAATTTGGTAATCCCCAAATTTTAGTGCTTCTATTAGAGAAGGGAAAAATAACATTATTAGGCATCCATAAGCACTGCTGTGACGCTAGATGGGCATCTGTCCTTGTTGTGTTTTCATTTGTCCCAGACGTCCTTCTCATCATGTAGCCTCTGTATGTGGTACATTTCACCATCAGAATGTTTTAATTTCCACAAATATATCTACTACTGTTGGTATAAATGAACAAGTTTCAGCCATTAGGTGATAAATTGAGGCTAACAAGTGGAGCTCAGTGGAAAAGGAAAGAGCAATTAGAGTAAGATGTAAACAGCGAAACTTCATAGTGGAAAAGGTGGAGGCTTGTAGAGAAAATAATCTGAGAAGCAGAAAAGGGAATTTTTTTGCTGGCAATTCTATTACCTAGTGCATAATTGAGGCTGCTTGAAATAGGGATTTCTGTAGATCTGAAGGCATTTCTCTTGACAATATAAAATTTTCATGGTATACCTGAAAGATGAACTTTAGATTTCCATTTAATTATTAATTTGTTCTTGCTTACTCTGGCATACGTAGCTTCTTTCTCTTCTATGCTACTAACGCATGTTGTTCTCTTTAAAATTTTTTAATAGCATTTGATGCAATTTATCAGCCATGTTTGAAGCTCGTTTTTTCATTGTAAATTAATGAACTTTATCCATCTTATAATTTATCTTTACAATGTACAGTCATTTCCTTCTCCACATTTAGAAATGAGGCATGATATATCTAGCTCGAATGAGCTTGAGCATATTGACTTTTATTTACATGCACTTGCTACCTGCATCTTTCATCCTAACATTGTGTAATGAATCCATGCTGATTAAGATTGAGGCTGATTTTTATTCATATATATGTGCCCCTCAATACTCACTCCAAGTGTTTTAATATAGTATGTGATTTTGTGGCTCAAGATGTATATTATTATGTATGACCATATGATCTACTCACTTAATGGCCTTGTTTACTTTTGCAGGTCATGATATTGTTGCAAGTTTTACTGTTAAGAAGCCAGTCTCTCTGCTGCAAGACAACATTTTGCAGCTTGCAGATGATATCTTTGACGAGATATTAGTTCCCTCTACCAAAGTACCTCTCTCTTAATAAGTTCCTCCTAATTTCATCAATTTCTTGTTTTTTACATATTGATTCCATCCTCCTTTTTTAAACAGGTGGTTATATTGTTTCTTGATCCCCTGCCCGGGTCAAACATGACCAAAGTGGAGTTTGCTGTTGATCCTGAGGACAAATACTCTGGAATGCCTTCAGCTTCTGCTAGTTTGATACGATCATCTTTTGAATCTCTGATTGGAGGCCAAACTGTTCTCAGGCTGACTTCGTCCTTGTTTGGAAATCCCTTTTCTTTTGAAGTGCTAAAATTTAAGGGAGGAATTACTATAATTCCTAGACAGTCCGCATTTCTTCTGCAGAGACCACAAGCATTATTCAACTTTACTTTAAATTTCTCTATTCGTGAAATACAAACAAATTTCAATCAATTGACAAGTGAGTTAGAGTCTGGACTACATCTGGCATCATATGAGGTCTGTCATTCTTTTCTTTTACTTCCTCTTCTTTCTATCTTGTGTACTTGCGGTCATCTTTAACTCTGAAGCTTCGATTATGTGTCAGTGCAACAAAGTTCATATGTGACCTGTACGAAACTCTGGTATGGGAACCTGTGTGCTGGTTACAAGTGAGTCATGCATGCGAAAAAAAATATCATGAAAATACTAGCTAGCTGGTATTTTAGTTTAATGGGGTTTGGCTAAAATCTGTAATTGGATTTTAGATGTATGGAGATGTTCCCGTAACTCATGTAAAGAATCAGATGACGTGCTAATCTTAGACCTGTAATATGGATGGACCATGTTGATTCTAATCGTGATCTTATAATTGGAATGCAGAACTTGTATGTCATCTTATCGAATCCTGAAGGTTCAACAGTGGCTGCTCCTACTGTTGTTCAATCATTCGTTTTATTTGCAGTTGGGAATGGGGATACTCCATCAAGGGAGAGGTTAAAGCAACTGGCAAAAACCATCACAGGATCTCCTTCAAGGAACCTTGGCTTGAACAACACTGAATTTGGTAGGGTTAAGCAGGTTCGACTTTCATCCATCTTGCAACACTCCCTTAATGGTAGTGATGGCAGTGGCACTTCTTGGTCGCCTGCTCCCGTTCCTCCACCTCATTCACACCACCACCATCACCACCACTACCATCAGCATCACCACCACCACCACCACCACCACAATGCCCATCTTGTTCCTGCAACTTCACCCGCATCAGCACCTGAAACCAGGAAACGTGCTCCTACACCTGAAATTGGTTCTCCTACAGCTGCAAAAACTTTGCCTCCAGAAGGGAGGAGTTCTCGAGCTGAGCCTCCTATTTGTCAATATGGGCATAGAAAGAGGTCTTCCCAAAATGCTGGAAAGCATCCTCATCTGACACCTGCGGTTGCACCTAACATTGCTACACACTATCCCGTTCCCTCCCATAAAAAACAAGTTGAACCACCAGGACTTTCTCATTCAGTTCCTGTATTGAGTCCTTTGCCAAATGTGGCTTTTGCGCATGCTGAGCCCCCACCTAAGACTGAACCAGCTAGAGAACGTTCTAGCACGTATTCTCACGAGCCATCATCATCTCCATGTGAGTATGCTTGATTATATATTCAAATTGAACCTGACATGTTCTTTCTGAATTAGAGGCAATCTGTTTCTAAGAATCGTTTGTATGTCGTATTTTCCTACTATTCTTCCCCCATTGAGAATGAAAAATCTGAATGGGCACTCTGTCTCCCTATATTTCGAGCAGGGGGAGGAGTTGGGGTGTCCCTCCTTTTTAACTCCCCTCACGTAGTGATCTTGAATGCAAGATATAGGCCTCTAAAGGAAAATTGCCAACATGAACTCACAATTTGCATTTACCTTCACCCTTCATTCCTTTGCGAGTGATCATTGTAAATTCAGATGCATGCAGCAATTCTTTCGCTCACATGTTCCTCCTGTTTCTGAGATTGGTAAATCTTTTAGGTTCTCTTGTTAGTTCTTGGAACTTGAGGGTCTTGTTTTGTCAGTCCATGCTTTTATGCACAGCATTCTGATTATGCAGCTGATAATGATATCATGTGTTTTGCAGCTTCTGCAGGTACACGTGGGACTGAGAAATGGACAACTTTAATATTAGTAGTACTTTGTGTTACATGTATAACCAATGACTGAACTGTATTATTCGGGCAGACATACTAGAGTACTAAGAAGGTGAGCTACGCGAAGGGCGAGCTTCTCATCCGAGTGGATATAAGTTGTCATGATGCATGTAAATAGTTGATTGAAGAGGTCCAGAGGAGACGATGCATGCATTTTGAGGTCAAAGACCACAAGTGGCAGGCCTTAATGACATGCATTGCTCCTCTGTTGTGTAACCTATTCTGCGGAGATGCAAGAGGGATGATAATACGAAAGGAAAATGGAAGTAACCAAATTACCCTTATGTTTCTCATCCAATTATCCCCTCCTAATTTCTTCTGTATGCTTCTCTCTGCGGGTGAAAGGAAAACAAAGTGGGGCAGATAAACATGTTGGCTGAACTTGATCACAATGGCCATCTTCTTGAGGCAATGAAACTCATTTTCTTGCTTTCTCATCTCTCCCGCTTTATGAACAATGTGACTAGACTAAATAAATAATTGCTTCACAGTAACATCAAATTGGTTTGCTTAAATTGTTTTCAATAGTTGTTTTGAGTGTGAGGGGAAGGAAAATTTTTATGAATTTAATTTAAAAAAAAGTGAGATGTGAGGTTGAAAGTTTTTATTTTTTTTTACTTTTTTATTTTACATCGGATTTTTATTAAAATTTTATAATCTCATTCCTTCAAGTTTTTTAAATCCAATTCATAAAAATTTTTCCTCACCTCTCTTCTCCGTTTCCCTCCTACCTGCCAAACAGATCCTAAAGTATTCAATAAAAACTTTTGACTCACCTCTCATTAGCTCCCAGAATTGTTTATAGTATGCCCTTAAATGACTTGACGGTCTCATCATACAAAAGTGCTCTGCACCAAAAATTACCACTTCGTAGCGATTGAATCCAGAGAAAATAGCATGGTCGATGATTACCATTTGTATTTTATGTGATATACATTGATACCACCGCATCAAAATATGCATAATCAACTACCATCCTAGTATTATTGATGCCGCATGTTTTTTTTAGTTGCACAAGTCTTTTTATTTATGTTAGTTAATCTTCTATTTATGGAGGACTAATAATCAGTTTGTTATTTAGGGTATGATTCAATCGTGATTTAGTGGATAGGCAGTGGCTGTCATTTAAGATTTTTTTTTCGGGGTTTATTTTAAAGATTATATATGTAGGTGAATCTGATCAATTAAATTAGCATCCCATCTTATTATTGGTAAAAGGAAAAATGAAAAAAAGATGGAAAATGGATAAGAAAATGCAAAAGGACTCGAACAAATAAAGAACAACTAGCTTCATGTATCAAAAAAAAAAAAAAAGAACAACTAGCTTCTGCTTCAGGCCCCAAAAAAAACAAAAGAGCATCTGGAACACGGGCAAAGACGTGTCGCTTTCTGATTGGGTAAAGGGGTTCGAGGTCGTTACGATGGTCAGATAAATGAAAGCACAAAGAAGACGGGGGCATGGGAGGGGAATGCGCGCCAAAAATAGTAATGAGATTGAGGGGAGGGGAGGAGGCATAAGAGGAGAGAGATGGAGGATTTGTGCCCACGGGCTGGAGATCACAACATTGGGAGTGGGAGCGGAGTTGTATTTCCTATTACTCCGGCGCCGTTCGGCTTCTCTGGCGCTCCCTTTTGCTTCTCGTCTCCCTTCAGGCCTTCGCTGTGTTTCAGGGTTTGCCTTCTCTCTTCTTTGTAATTATTGCTTGTTTCACAAACTGTCAAATACACAAACGGAAAAGAACTGATGAAATTTTCATTTGCTCTTCTCTTTTCACTTTCTGCTGCACATTTATTTATTAGCATCTAATGTCGATCTGCGAATCATCGATGAAAGCCTTCCATATTATGTGTGGTAAAAGCGAAATTTTCACTAAGAAAGTTTTTAATGGTAGTTTTGTTTTTTTGGGTGTTCGATCTCTTTTTTTCCCCGATTTCTACATGGATGTGAGATAAAATTTGTTCGATTTCTTTTTTTTTCTTGTTTTGGTGAAATGTTCGATTTCTATTTTAACTGTCATCTGATGTGCATTTTTCTGTTGTCGAATCTGCAGGTGTTGCATGGGATTCAAGTAAAATGTGCAGAAGTTAGCCTTCTTTGCTGCTCGGCATCCAAAGTAGCGTAGCGATGAGTTCGGCATTCGTATTTTATGAAGCAGCATTAAAGGTAGGAAATTGGCCGCATTTTAACGAGTCTTCTTTCTCATGTGATAAAGGGAGAAATATTCCATCAATTTTTCATTTTGGCATGTCATTAAAAGTATGATAGATTAATTCTGCCGCTGATCAGAATAAGTCATCTTGTCGATTGATTTGAATCAGAACGCCTTATGCTATTGATTCCTTTTTCTTGCGGGGGCATGGGGCTAATTGGCAGCTCGAATATCTAATGTGTGGAACGTCCAGGATAGCCATATTCATTGGTCAAATTTGGCAGCGAGAATATCTTTTGTCAGAGCGCCGGGAACTGCCAGTGAAACTGATTTATTGCATACACAAATCAATTGAATGCTTTTCCGTGTCTATGCCTTTTAATTTAAATAGCAACATATAAGGCTTGCGAGGAGTTGATCTCCGACTCTATTTTATACAGTAGGCTTAATCTTTTAAAGTTTTAAATTAAACCTTTTTATTGGAATGAATTAAAAAATTAAAAATTCAAAAAAAATCAAATTTGGCGTTCATTGTCTCAAGACACTAGCATTTTCTTGTTTTCCTTTTTATGACTAAAGGAGAACAGAACAGACTATTCAGGAACAAGATGTGAGGAGCCTGTTTGGTTCCTACCCATGACATGACTGGTTCTCGAGAGATGACGCACTAGAATGTTGTTTTCCTTCATCTATGGTCAGCACATCCAGAAGCAGGCTTTACATATGCGCTTGTTTTGAATTTGCAGATGTCATCGCCCCAAGAAAACTGATCTTCAGAGAATTTTGTGAGAAGAACTTCACTTGGAATGCACTGCTGCTATTTCCATTTGAATGAGATTGTTTGAAATGGCTGTAGCCATTGATCAACATCATGGATTTAAGCCATTTAGTCGATCCCCTGGATGCATGCTTCAACCCTGTGGTCCCCATGATCACAACATTCTAGAACTTAGCCAAACTAGTCACACCTTTAAACCAGCATTTGAAGGAGATAATATCCACCGCAGTTCCTCCACTCCATGTCTTCCCCTAATCAATTCAACGGAGGAAGAGCTTGGTTTTAATCCAAGAATTGTGATGGTTGGTGGACGTGGTGCTCCTTCACATGCTCTTGTTGTTGAGGTTGCCATAGCTATGGCCTCTGGTGTCTTCCCTCAACCACTGTCACAGGGGCTAGGTGGTGCCTATGTTGTCCGCAGCCGAAATGGTGATGGCATTGCTGTGGCAAAGCCAGCAGATGAAGAACCTCTAGCCTTCAATAACCCAAAGGGCGTGGGGGTTCGAATGCTGGGCCAAACTGGATTGAAAGGCTCAATTCGGGTGGGTGAAAGTGTCATACGTGAATTGGCTGCTTATCTCCTTGATTATGAAGGCTTTGCTGGGGTGCCTCCATCAGCGTTGGTAAAATTCTGCAATGCTCCCTTTTTTGTTAATGATGCAGCTGAAGTTCCTTCCACACATTGTAAAATTGCTTCCCTCCATCGCTTTGTTGATCATGAATTTGACGCAGGAGAGCTGGGTCCTTCTTTCTACTCAGTCGCTTCGGTTCACCGGATTGGGATTTTGGACATTAGACTTCTAAATCTTGACAGGCACGCAGGAAATATGCTTGTAAAGAAAAATAACCGCAAGGAAAATGTAGTTGCTGAGCTTGTTCCCATAGACCATGGATTTTGCCTGCCTGAATGGATGGATGATCCATATTTTGAGTGGCTGCATTGGCCACAAGCCTCAATTCCTTTCTCAGAGTCCGAACTTGAGTACATATCCAAACTTGATCCGTTTAGAGATGCTGAACTGTTAAGAACCGAGCTTCCTTGGTTGAGGGAATCCTCTATACGGGTTCTTCTGGTTTGCACCATCTTCTTAAAGCAAGCTGCTGCTTCTGGCCTTTGTCTTGCTGATATAGGGCAAATGATGACTGGAGAATTTTGTGGTGGGGAAGAAACACCAAGTGAAATAGAAAATATTTGTTTGCGGGTCATGTCTAGCATCCCTTATGTTTGCAACAATGGGAAGAGAAAAGAAGAAGCTGAAAACGAGTCCAAAGTATTCCAATTTGACAATGAGAACGCTGAGGGGAGAAGGGACAGGAGTTTGAGTTTCTCTTCGTGGAGCCACAATTGTGAAAGTGGTGGCCTTTCCTTTTCGGGCCTGAACCTGAGCGAATGGGAGTTGTTTTTGGAGATTTTTGAGAAGCTTTTGCCCGCAGTATTTGAGGCTAAGAAGCGCAAAAAATGAACCAAAAGTTGGAACCTCGTGGAAGTTTAGGGATGTTTCCAGAGTAAGATATGAATCACCGTTGCTTGTAGATGTACATTGGTGCCTGAGAGACATAGTTTAGGTTATGTGAGTGCGCGCGCGCGCATGCTCGAGTTCTATATCACGCAATAATGGACTAGCGATTGGTCAGGCCGAGAGGGCCAATGCCATCCTTTCCATTTTCACCATAGCAGTCAATATATTATTGTATATTAAAGTTTATGGAAATGGTCGCTACATTGTTCTGTAAATAATTTATTTTGGTGATTCAAATTTCAAGTTGTAATGGGTTATATTCATTTTCTTTTGTTTCCTATAGCTTGCTTTGCTTTGCTTATTCCTTGCTTTCATTATTTGTTTTTCGTATTTCAACTTTCCTTTAATGGTTTTGATTTTTGTTATTATGAAAAGGCAAGAAAAATAAAAGACTCCAATATACAAGCTAGTCTTGGAGAGAGGATTCTCTTCATGATTTCCCTATCCAAAAGATAAAAATCTTGATATTCAAGAGATATTTGATGAAAAAGTTCCGTGTTACTTACATAATAGTTATACAAATTTCAATCCATTCTGGTGTGTGCCAAATTTTGGCTACCAAGTCATGAAATCGAAGTAGAACTATTAAGTTGGTCGGTATTCTAATGCAGCAATATTCAGAGAAGATCTTTTTATGGAATATAATTGTGTGCGTATACATTAACTAAGGAAATTCTGTCTGTCATACGTGCACAAAGTCCATCAAGCATCAACATGTTTTCTTATCCTTGTCAATAGTGGGGTAGCCTTATGCCCATGACATGAGTATTTGAATATTCTGAAACACTAGCTATTTATAGGTTAATCCTTTTCTTTATGAGAAATGACCGATTCGACTCTATAAATTCAAAAAATGAATTTTACTAGTATAATTGCAAATGTACTGTTTGAATTGAGTGACAACAAGATTCTAATGTGATGTATGTTGGGGTTCAGAACATAGGTGGTCTGGTTGGAACAATATGTTGATTTTAATGGAGAGGTTTAGAATTTAATTTTATCAATTTATTTTTTGGAAAACACAAACATGAGACTCCCGATAATTTTTTTTATATACTACTAGGGAATCCTAGTCGAAGCTAAGAGCTCCCTCAATAAGTTCTAGTTAAAGATTTGAAGACAAGCTTCATCCAGTGCTCGTTTTGCGAATAAGTCGCCAATGCATTTTTATCTCTATAAATAACTTGGAACTTGATTTGTAGGTCCAATTGATCATATTTTTGCTAGACTCAAGATGGGAGGACAGCAAAAGCTGGGCAAGTACGTTTAATCACAAGATAACATGAACTTTGAAGTTTGATGGAGCCATTAAAAGATAATTTATTAGTGTAGTTAGGAATACATAAAGTTAACCTTTATTTTTCAAGTTAGATTTGGCGATCTTTATATTTTTAAAAAATGCATTCATTTTCGCGCAAGAGACCATCGAACCCCACCGGCTTGCAAACGAAACTCTTGCCCTCACAGATTTCACCAAGAAGGCGCGAGAAAACTCCGCCACTCTTCTACTAGCTTAGCCACTGTCTCTTATTTGTCTTATTGTAAGCATTTACCGTGTAGTAAAACCACATGTAAATAATTATTTAGATTAATGAATTTCTCTTTCCACTAAAAAAAATGCATTCATTCTATATTAATAAGATGATATTTTTCTGGGCCAAAAAAAAAAAGATGATATTTTAATTTTGTTAACCTGTACAAAATTACAGTTTGTCACACCGAAATGGACAAAGCCAAATTGTAGTTTATAATTATACTCTTACAATGTTAAAAATAGATAATTAACTCCACAGGAAGAGAAATAGGTATCATGTAAAAACTGAATGTTTAGTGTTTACCAGCCAAGACATAACTATGATAGATTGATAGAGTCGATTCTAGTTTTTAAATAGAATTAATTCAGAATGATTTTAATGAAAGTAAACAAATTTAAGAGGAAGAAAACAAGGGCGCACGTGGGGAGTGCATAATGCAGTGGCGGCTGTGACCCCCCACCTGCTCTTCAGCCACGAGATTGTCGGAAACGAAAAGTTTCTTTTTCATCTTCCATTTCATTGCAAATTGCAACACACGAACAAATCACGCTTATCAATCTTACATGGAAAACAACAATTTGATCTACAGTTGTAATTTCTTCTGACCGATTTCAGTGGGAAATTGCGTATCATTCAATTCAATCCCTTCAACGACCTCAAATACGCCAAGGACATCTGTTTCCTCCTCATCTCCTTCTTCCTTGATTCCCAAAATCTCCGTCGGAACTTTACAAGGCAGATCCTCCATCGTCAATGGCGCCGGTTCCTTGACCGATTGGAAGGATCCGAATTTAGGAGTGGCGTCGGATCCACAGGCACTGAATTTGGTGTCGAAAGTGAAGGAGGAGGTTCGATTGGGCGGCACGAAGTCCTCGATCTTATCCAGAGCCTTGGGGCACATCTTTCGCCTCTTGGAGTCGCGGGAGGAGTCCGGATCATCCTTGTCGATCTTGCCGCCGTGGACGGAGGCCGGAGCCGGAGGATCGTCGTCCGGGGGTGGTGTGATGGTTTGGTCCTCGGTGGAGGTGGAGGTGGAGGTGGAGGTTGAGGTGGTGGAGTTGTCGTCTGCCATTTCGTGGGAGTAGAAGGGTAGAAAGATAGGGACTCGTGGTTAGTCGGCGATTTAATGTTGGGGGAGTCCATGAAATTACCACAACGTCCTTCGTCTGCTCGTGGCTGAGAAACTCGGACACGTTCGTGAGAAGGATAACCCTGTCACTACAGTACCGTACGCCTGAGTCGCGAGATCCGTAACCCGTAAGCAGCATAACGGTCTCCGTAACGTTTACTTAAGCTCATGATTTAATGCTCGTTTGGAATAGTTTATTTTTAGATAATAAGTGTTTATAAATCGTGATTCACGATATATGAGGTAAATATGTGAGAGGAGTTTTATCTCGGTTTACGTAATAAGGATTTATTTACCCCAAAACATATTTCCAAACACAACCTTATACAAGTCATTACAGCTCTTGCTGGGCTGTAATCCGTAAGAGAGAAGAAAGATAACGGTCTTTTTTGGCCCCTTGAAATTCATACGAAGCTGTTAATATATGCTCACACCCACCGCTTCATAATATAGATTATTTTAATCGATTCATTAGAATTAAAAAATAATAATTAATTTATTAAGTTTATCCTCAATTAAAAGAAATTTTTAACTTTATCTATATTAAATTAAGTATTAAAAGAGAGAAAAATATAAAGAGATATATTCGAATATTAATTATAAGGGGGAACACTGACAAATAAATTTAAGTATTCTTCAAATGACTTATGTTGTAAGCTAAATTATTTTTGTAAAAGCAATTTATATTATAACCTGAAAGGAGTACATATAGTGCAAATATATATTCCCTTAATAAAATGAAATCTAGTTGAGGTGTGTGTATCAAATTAGGAATCAAAGCACAGTTATTAATGATAAATTTGGGATGAGAAGATTAGGTGTGCAGGAAATGCACAACAATATGTGAAAGAACCAATGGAAACCCATCTGCGCCACACCAATCCGTTATTGGGTTCGATCCCAGGAAACGGAAGGTGATGTAAAGAATTTTCATTGGGAGCTCTCTTCCCTGGGGCGCCTTAAAGAGGTGAATTCCTGTCGGGCCTATCAGATTGGGGGCGCTAGGACTAGTCAGTTGTCGGGGGCCCATGTCGGTAAATCCGGCGTTGGCCTTCAGGTTAACGCCGGATACCTGGAAGGTGGATGCACCGAAAGCCAAAAATGATCCATTGCATAAACCATAAAAAAAAAAATATGCGAAAGATGGGAGAAGAGATTTGAAACTTTGACCCAAGAAAGTAATAGAAAGAAAGTGCCACTTTGTTTTGGCCAATCAGAAAAGAGAGTTCGAATTTTGGTGACACTTACAGTGAATTTGAGGGCAGGGCCGTTTCATGGAAGCCTCACGTGCATGCGTCACAGTCGCCAATGTGCGTTGTTTGAGTGTTTGACAATTATCTAAACTTAGATTGGTAAAACTTCCCTCACATACTTATCTCATAAATCTTAAAATTTATTTTCAAAAGTTAATCTAAATACACATATAGACTTGTAATACTAATTTGAGTAATTTCTTTTCTCCATTAAATCCGGAGATTCCTTCCTTCTGAAAAAACTTTCTAAGATTTATTGAATTATAATTAAATCATAAAATTTTAAAACACTTACAACCTAATGGATTAAATTATTATAAACTTAATAAATCAAATTGCATCGGATTTTCTTTTGTTGATGTTTAAATGAGACTCTCTACATTTCTCTCTCCCCTACATAATCTCTTTAATAAAAGTTAAGTTAAAAAGTTTTATTAATTTAAAACATATAATAAATTAACTACTCCTTCTGGTTCTTTTATAAATAACTTTTATTTTTATTGTTCAAAATGAACTAGCGGTTAAGACTAGTTAAAAACAATAAATGTATAAAAAAGTCATGTTTTTTTTCTCTCTAAATATGCCCCTGTTTATGAAAAAAATCATAAGAGAAGGAATGAGTAACAAACATGAAAGGTTAGAAAAAAAAAAGAGAGTAACAGATATGAAAGAGTATGAGTATAAAAGATGAAAGAGATTATCTAATAAATAAGTAAATGAAAGAAAATTAGTAGTGAGTGGGAGATAATTAATATAAAAATGTGTATTTAATAGTAATAGAAAAGAAAAAAGTAGTTTAAATTTTAAAACATAAAGAGAAAATTGTTTATAGAAAGAACTAACAAAAAAAAAAAAAAAAAAGGAATTTACTTGTAAAAATGGAGGGAGTATGTTGTTTAACGTATATAAACAGAATTGAATATCCCTTCCAGTAAGTGGTAGTAATATTAGAGGAGATCAGTAGTTACTAATTGAGTTGGGTTAAAAACTGTAAACTGAGAAAAGCCCGAGACAGACACGGTACGCGTTTCGTTGCTTGGCGTTCGTCCCTATTTAAACTGTCCAGTTTTGATTTTTTTAAAACTGATTATTTTTATAAAAAATAATCATTTTTTTAAAAAATACTAATTAAAAAATTATATTTATTTTAAATTCTGCATCCTTTAAAATAATTTTTTTAAAAAAATAAAAAATAAATAAATTTAAATAATCCAAATCCTATCTGAATAACCCAAATAAAAAGAATTCCACCTCCTCATCCAAATGATGAGCAGGGAAGCTCAGTCCGGGCTTTGCTGTCCAAGAAAGAACCCAGAAACTCTTCATCCACGTGTGCGGACTTAACGGAGTCCCCCTAGTTAAGCTTTCCTCGCCCAAATGATTAATGGCCCTACGGGGCTCATAATTTTTTGGGAGAATTATATTTAGGTTCTAAGAAAGATAGGAAATAAAGAAATGGTCCCTATAAATTACAAAATGAAAAAATGATCCCATAGAGTTGTCAATACAGGCTCCTAGAGTTGTTAACGAGTTGTCAATACAGGCTCATGGAGTTGTTAACGGGACCATTTTTTTATTTTGTAATCTATAGGGATCATTTCTTCATTTTTTCTTCTTCCATGGGACCTAAGTGTAATTTTCCCTAATTTTTTTGTTTCCAAATTATAATTGAACGCTTCATATTTATTCTTCTCTTTTTAAAAAAAAGACTCTGACTGCCCCCAAGTCATTTTTAACTTGCGCTTCTCATTCGAGTCGGAAAGTCCTGTCATGCCCAACGTCTATAAATTAATTAATGATATATCCCAATGTCCATAATGATCAATTTGTCCAATTCATTTCATAAGCCTTGACCACTGTTCTGTTAAACTCGTAACCTTTGGCCGTTCCCAGCCAATCATTAATCGTTTGCCACTATTAACATACAGGCATATACCAACACCCACACATATTATATTAGAAGCAGCAGCATCAGTAACAAATAAAAATAAAGTCTTCTCTCAATAGTTGAAATCGACTATATAAACTATATAAACGGCACGACATCATTGCAATTTGTCAATAACAAAATCTTTAAATAAATTGTTTAGTTAAAGGGAAAAAATACTCATAAACTTTTCTCAAAAGTACATCCACCTCCGTAAACTTTTTTTTTTGATATAAAAGTAACCATGAACTTTCAAAATGGTTACTTTCAAAAGGGGGCAAAAGTAACACTTTCGTTAAAACTAACTAACGGCATTAACTCTAGTGCGAAAGTACCAAAATACCTCTATCTACTAATAAAGGTTATGGTGATGGATTCGCTTTTGAAAAAAAGTTTATAAGTATTTTGTACTCTTGAAAAAAGTTTATAGATATTTTTGCCTTTAACTTTTTTTTAGGTAAGGGTATTTTGATATTTCTACATTGAAATTAACGGCTGTTAGTTAGTTTTAACTGAAGTGTCACTTTTACCCCCATTTTAAAAATTCATGATTATTTTTGCACCCAAAAAAAATTTATGGTAGTGGATTCATTTTTGAGAAAATTTTATGGATATTTTTGCTCCTTAACATTAAATCGTTAACCAAAAAATCTCATCAAACAACTTTATTGAATTTTCTTTTTAATTTTCATTTATCCCTTTTCAGGGTACTCCATATTGTTTAATCAATTCTTTTCAACGGCAATCCACTAATCTTCTTTAAACGTGTCTAAACCACTTCATGAATGATATTTAAAAAGATGATTGTCAATGTAGTTCATATTATAAGAGAGACATTCATAAGTTGCCTCACATTTTTTTGTTGATTGCCAATTTCACCCCATTTAATTGCTCATATATATTAACCATGGCGTCATACACGATCTCTCTAGCTATCACACACTCTCTTTCTTCCATTCAAATGAGGGTATTTTTGACCAAAAAAAGTTACTTTTTTTTTTTAACGTTATTATTGCTTCTAACCAATTTTTAGGATTAATGTGTTTCGGGTAACTATCTCGTATGAAAAATAATGAAGGGAGTCACATTTACATAAATATATGCCTATTTACGAAGAAGTGATCAGTTAGAGTACTGATCCTGCCACCTAAGTAAATTATTAATTCAGTGTGGACGGTTTCTTGAACAAGTGAAGTCAACTTAGAAAGGGCCGGGATAATTAATTATGTTTACAATTTTAAGAAATGTAAATACTAACACTGGATACTGTGTAGATGAAGGATTGATTTATAGGAGTCAAGGATAACGACCAACTTCATCATTACGTAAGTCTGCCATATCAACCAATGCCTATGACGATGTTATTATTAGGAAACACGAAAATTAGTAAGGTAGTATGCTGGTTTGAAATAGTTTATTTTTAGGTAATAAATCCTTCTAAATCGTGATTTACGGTATATAAGGTAAGTATGTGAGAGGAGTTTTATCTCGGCTTACGTAATAAGAACTTATTGTCTAAAAATAAACCCAACCAAACACATAACAATTAAAGATACCATATATAAAGCATGACATTAATTTAGATACAAACATACAAGATCCACACCACGATAAGCATAACCAGAGTTATGTATAGCAACCCAACTGTGAACAAAAATAACAAAAACCACACTCAAGTACAGTTATCTAAAACAACGAAACGATAGAAAATAACACAGTATACACACTATAACATTGCTTAACCCCAACTTTGTGGACAAGTGCGGATATAGTTGGATTCCTAAAGACTGAGAGACAAGTCGAGGTCCGAAGGCGTATCATCAAGGCTTTCCATATCTGAGTTAGTCCCGAGGCCTCCAGCACTCGCACTCGCACTCGCACTTTCTGGTTTATCTGGCTTTAGATTTGCAGGTGAAGAACTCCAAGCGTTGTTTCTACGGTTCCCTCTGCGTTGAACCGGTCCGTTGTCGTCGGCCCAGGAGCTCCTTGAGCCGAACCGGAACGCCTCAAGGGGCGAGTTGGCTGCAGGCGCTTGCAAGCCATAACGAGGCGCCAGTGGGTTCATCATGTGATGATGATGATAAAGCCCTGCAGAAAAAGGTGACCCAGTAGTGAAGGCATAATTAGCCATGGTTGAACATGGGCAAAAGTGAACACCAGAGTATCCAAAAGTGCCCATATCAATCTCTCTGTCAAGCCTACTCAGCACACGCTCGCGCTTGTGAGCATTCTGGTGTCCACCCAGAGCTTGAGAGCTACGAAACTTCTTGTCGCAAAACTTGCAACCGAAGTTTCGCTGCTGATTATTATTGTTATTCTTCCTTATTGCTCTCTCTTCATTGTTAGCCGCCTCAGCCACAGCTGGCTCGCCACCCACCATCAGCTTCAGAGTCAGAAGCCCCTCTGAGTCGTCGTTGCCAGCGTGGCCCATGGAAGGAGGCGGCGGCTCTGATGGCGACTCCTCAGTCATCTTGCGCTTAAGCTTTCTGTCATCAGCATCGCCCAGGGTTACTACTTTGTCTGACATGGTTGAGGCTAATTTCTCAGAAGAGAGGATTAAGGGAAGGTACTATTTGTGTGGGTTATGATGGAGGAGAAGGTGGTATTTATATTATGGGATGATCAAAATTGCTTATTTCCATGGAAGGAAGTGTATATATCTATATGTTGGACCAAGTGAAACGTATATACCTTTACATAGTAAGGAGTTTAATGTAGAGTTTGCGTGGTCTTTGATGTAAGGAAAATGCTTGGGCAACACTTCACAATATGTATAGATAATCGTTGGCTACACATATTAGATAAACACCCCAGAATTTTTTGTTTATGTATTTAATTTTCTTTCTTTTGAGGGAGTATAATTTAGGCTCTATATATGTTTCCTTATATCTGGTTAATTACCGGGAATGTGTTTTCCAATTCATCTAGACATGAACTAGTAGTACTTGTAATTTTCATACGGCAAGTTTCGTTTTGATCAAAAAACACTAAATTTTACGTGTTTTTTTTTTTTTGGCGTAATGGAAAGAGAAATATGGACTATTAATACTGATATGATTTCTTATATTAACAAAAACTGTAGTCTCGTTTGTTTTAGTTCAGTTCATCAGCAAATAAGATTATTAATGTGACCATTATTTAATATTTGACCATACAGAAAATAATTGAATTATTATACGCACACTTTATCAATTAAATTTCCTCCTCTTGACTAGTTAATTACAGATTAGAGATTGAAGGTCAGAATAAAGAAAAAGCAATTTCTTTAGGCCTTGTGATGGTACGCTTTTTTTTAAGCCTGAGCGATTATATGATAGGTTGTACCATATATGCACATTATATATTGTAATATTGTTTTGACGCATTATTTAATTTATTTTTAATAAAAAGCGTCAAATAAATTTTTAAGATATTATTTAGATACATTAGAATTTTGAAGCATAAAAATTTATTTATAAAAATATAGAAAGTAGCATTTTTTATACTACTATAATATGATAAATATTTTTCATATGGCTTTGTTCGGCCTGAAAATATTTTCCATCCGATGAAGTACGCTCCTCCGTTATCATATAGGATAGTAAGTGTGTGTTCTGATTAGCTTTTGGAGAATAGCTTTTACAGTTTACGAGGTAGGTATGTGAGAAGAGTTTTGTTTCGATTTGCGAAAAAATGCTTCTGAAACCACGGTTTTAGGGGTAAAAGAACACACACTAAATCAATCAACATCCTTCCATTTTAAGGCCACCATGTGAGTATTGATTATTGACCATTGACTACTGGCCGCTATTATAGTTTTTTTTAGTACCCTGCATCATAGTTATGGATATATAAAATAAACTTGCTTAATAACAACTCAACCACATGAGTAGTAGTAGAGATTATTGAGGCTTAAACAAATGAAGTTAGAGTGTGATTTTAGATTATGTATATGTGAGATATTTTAATTATTATAATATAATTATTATTTATTAATTAGGTTATTAATTAAAATATCCTAAGTGTGGCCTGTTAGTTAGATCTAGGCCCAACTACAGGATTAGGGTAACAAGTGGACAGGCTATTTATGTATCTTTCTGATGGTGAAATATACAATTAGGTTTTCAGCCGTCTAAATTGAACGTGCGAGAAAAACCCTAGTTGCTCTTTGAGGTTCTCTGACTGGCGACGACTCTCACATCAGTTACCATCACTGTGCCTTACAGTCAGTCAGAAGAGTAACCTATCAACCTTTCTTCTGATATATTCCTGTTTTGCAGTCTAATTCTCAGTGTTCGTGAACTCTTTCAGATCAGAGATAAGCTATGGCAAGAGATATTTATTGAAGTCTTCCGCTGTAATTTGTAGAATATCTTGTGTTGTAATTCTTATGTAATTCGTGTAAAGCATGATTTATTTTAACATGTGGTATCAGAGTCAGGTTCTTTGATTCTCTGCCTACTTTTCTTTGATTGGGGATAATTTGACTGTGGAATTTAATGAGTCTACCGTAATAATTTTTATACGGGTTCCATATGTTGGATTTGAGATCCAGTTTATTTGATTTTAATGTTAAAATTGCTTATTTTCCCTGATGTGAGGACATTAATTTGTCCAATGAGATCATCACTACCTTCGTTGTTTTCCGAGGGATCCGATTTATGCTTTATGATAAATCTTTCATATATATGGAATTTCGCTCATCGGCTGTCACTGTGATTCATGTTTCATCAATGATTTTGAGAATATTGGATTAATAAATCTGGGTTTGGTGATTTTTGAAATACTGGTTTTCGGAGTTTCCATATTAATCTATTAATTTCAATCATCGATGGACTTGCGAATGTCTGATTTTCTTTTAAAAATCACATATTTGGGTTTTATTGAAATCTCCTCTTGATTCAGAGTTCATTTCTTTCTTCGTTTTGTGATTCAATCTTTGATTCATATATGCGAAATTGTTATCTGGGTTGATTTCTTGTTTGATTTTTGTAATTCTTGCCGTTAAAATCATCACCATTATTCTTTCATTATCAACATCACCGTCGGACCTTCGATTTTGGTTTTTGAATTTGAGAAAAATTTGATTAAAAAAAATTGTGTTTAATCAACGATTTGCACATACATATGTTCCGATTGCATTTCTGGATGGATTTCTATGAAAGCCGCTGGAGAAATTGTCATTTTTTGAGCCTCCGATCTCCTGAAAGGACCGCCTGAGGTCGCGGGTCACGACAACCCTTATCGAGTTGCACTCAGGTTGGCGGGTCGGGTAAGGTTACAAGATGCGGGTAGGGAAGATGACCTAGAACGACGTCGTTTTGACATTAATCAAAACGCTGCCGTTTTGGGTCATTCAAAAGAGCTTCCTCCCACGCGCAAGAATGACGTCGTTTCGGTCTTTAGTGAAATGGTGTGTTTTGCTCATCTGGACAAAAGGCTAAGCGTTTTGAGCTGGGATCAAATCCTCTGGGCCGAAGTTTATTGCTATTGGGTTGATAATTTTTTTCTGCAATTTCTTGATGCTGCGCGTTTGGGGCTGAACGACTGGGCTTCTGTAATTTTTTTTAAATTGAACTGTGACAGTTTTTGTTAAATTATGGGCCCTGTTATGTTTTTGTTCTTTTGGGCTGTATGGATTATGAATTTCTAGAAAACATTTTTGGGCATTTCTTAAACACATGCTTCACTGTTTAAATTAAATTAATTACTATATTATGTATTTTTTCTTATTAATGATATTAAATTGTTTAAATTAGTGACAGTGATTAATTTTGGCATTTTCACATACTGGAAAATTTGTAAAGTTGTTTTCATGAGTTAATTAATTGTCTAAAATTTTGAAATTGGCTTTAGACAATTATTTAACAATTCAAAAAAATTTTCAAAAATTAAATTTGAGTTGAAAGGTGCCAAAATTAATTCTCTAAACAATTTTGAACACATAAAATAGTGGGAGGGCTTTAATTAATTATTAATTGGATTTATTAAATTAATTAATCTCTCCATTATGACGTGCATATTTTGATTTAAATGCACTTAAATGATATTTGGACTAGCATGCTACTTTTTCCAAGGAAAAGCCACAGCATCCTTTTGTTTTGCATGTAACATAATCACATATGGAACTTATAAAATATCTAATTTTAATTAAATATAGAATTATAATTGATCTTTACCCACAGGTAGACAGTTAAGATTATATATTTAATTAGGGTGGGATAGTTTGGTTTTATATTTTCTAAGTTGCCCATAGGTATCAGGAAATGTAAATTATACACTCTAGACCCACTAATTTAAGATAAATGCATGCAATGCTAGGTTCTTTGCCTATAGGTAGAATTTAGTGATACGCATTTATATATATTGCATGTTTCCATTGATGCATAACATGCATTCAAAAGGCACATAATTCATGATTGTCTCAAATATTTATCTTGTGAGCTAAATTAAATCTTTAAATTGTAGCACCTACTACTTTCCCTAACCTTTTTACTGACACTACTGGCAAAATTATGCTAGATGGTACTAATTACCCTGAGTGGAGAGAGGACATAACTTTGCAGATTGATATGCTGCACATGCACTTTGTAATGGAGAAACCTAGACCTCCTAAACCAACTGACAAGTCAACTCTAGCTGAAATTGACTATCAAAAGCGCTGGGAGCACTACAACAGCATGTGCTTGTCCTATATCAAGACTAGGATCCAAAGAAGCATTAGGGGAGAGATTCCCAAATATGAAACTACTAAGGAGTTCCTGGAAGCTGTTGACAAACAGTTAAAGCCAACTTACAAGTAGATGGGTGGTTCCATCATATCAGAGTTGTGCCATGAAGCTGACATGTACTAATGGAGTCAGACAACATATCATGAGGATGAGAGACTTGTCCTCTCAACTGAGAGCCTTTGACATGGAACCAACAGAGTAGTTCTTGGTACAGCTGGTACTGAACTCCCTTCCTTCTCATTATGATACCTCCAAGGTCTCTTATAACGCACGCAAGGAAAAATGGACAATTGATGAACTGCTGTCCATGTGTGTTCAGGAGGAAACTAGGCTTCAAATGAGTGGTAGGGATGCACTTAGGGCAACTCATTTGGATGAAAGTTCCAACAGGACTGGTGCCAGGAGCAATAAGGACAAGCAAAAAAAGAAGAAAAAGATTCCTGTTGTGCCATCCATCAAGAAAGTTGAAGCTATTTGCTTCTTTTGTAAAAAGAAAGGGCACATGAAGGATGAGTGTCTGAAGAAGAAGGCATGGTTAGAGTGTAAATGTATGTGTTTTTCAGGTTTAGCTTTAGAAGCTCATTAAATTAGTATTGGTAATGATACTTGGTGGATCGATATGAGTGTAATGATCCATATTTCTACTACCATGCAGGGGTTTCTAAACACCAGGCCTCAGCTTTCTAATGAAGCTTGCGTCCTATCAGGAAGTAGGAAAGGAGATCCGGTCAAACCAATTGAAACTTTTAGAATCAATTTTCCCAGATAAAATCGTATTGGATCTTTTGAATTGGTTTTTCATTCATAGTTATAAGAGAAATTTGATTTCTATGTCGAAATGGTATTTATTTGAAAAAGGATTTGATATATTTCAGTAAAGACTATTTTCCAATTGCAAGGGTTATTATAATTGAGGATTTGCTTAAAATAATCCCTAAACCGCCTGAAATTTTTTCTGTTATGCGTGGTATTAGGCAAAGTATCATTGATGAGAATTCTATTAGTTTGTGGCATAGGAGATTAGGACATATCTCCATTGACAGGATCAAAAGGTTAACTAAAGATGAAATCCTTCCATCTTTAGACCATTCAGAATTTGATACCTGTGTGGACTGCATAAGGGGAAAGAAAACCAATAAGTCACAAAAGGGAGCTAAAAGAAATTCTGATTTACTTGAAATTATACATACCAATATTTGTTGTCCTGACTTATCCTCAAAAAGTCAAAAATACATTATCACTTTCATTGACGATTACTCGCGATATAAGTATATCTACTTGCTTGATAATAAAAGTAAGGCACTAGATGCCATTAAGGAATATAAATCTAAAGTAGAAAAATAGGTTGGGAAACCAATAAAGATCGTGAGATTTGATAGAGGTGGTGAGTATTACGGTAGATACACTAGTGAAGGATAGGGTTGATCATGGACCAGACCGGACGGGGTTTGGCCCCAACCCGAGGTCTAGTCTGGAAAGTACCTCAGGCTGAACAAGGCAGCCCAAGGTCCGGTCTGGTCCAGCACCAGCCTGAGATCAGGCTGGACCAGACCAGGTTTATCGGACTGCCTGGACCAGCCCAGGTTGTCCAGGACTTATTTGGTATTTTTTTAAAAATTTTTTTAAGAAAATAAAAATTTTAAAAATATCAAAACCGAGACTGAGATGCCGGGCTGGTGCTTAAAATAAAAAGTTGATATTCAGGACTGCCAGTCCAGGCGGCGACGGACTGAGATACTGAGTGACCGGTGAGCGAGGGAGATCTGGTAGAAGAGTCGAAAAGGACGACTGCAATGCACTAACGCCTTGGAGCCGTCGCGAAATCAAGGCCGAGATTAAGACGCCGAGACTCGAGAGGGAGAAGGAAACTGGAGCTGAGAGGAAGATGAGGTCTGAACTCAAGTCTCAAGTTGATTTCTGCTTCCACCGAGTGAAGCAAATTGCAATCTGAAATTTTGATTTCTGAACTATGATTCTCCAAAGCTAAAGTGAACCCCTCATGGCTCAATCCAAAAAAAAAAAGGCTAAAGTGAAGTATGAACAGTGAACTCATGTGACTTGGTGAGGCGTGGGTGTGTGGTGTGTCTGTTTTAAGTTTTAAGTGGGGCAATAAAAAAAAAGTATATAGCTCGGGTCAGACTGGACCAGACCATAGGGTCTAAGGCCTTGGACCGAAGTCCAATCCAACCCGAGAAGACCAGTTCGATCTGGTCTGTCAGAAGAAGCTTTGGGCCAAATTTTTTTTAATCAGACCGGATCGGGTCAAACTACCTGGACCATCGGGTTTTTTGCTTATCCCTAGTGAAGGACAAGCACCAGGTCCTTTTGCTGATTTTCTTTGGAAGCATGGTATAGTTGCACAATATACCATGCTTGGCTCACCGAATATGAATGGTGTAGCAGAAAGAAAAAATAGGACCTTGCTGAACATGGTTAGGAGCATGATGAGTAGCTCCAATCTTCTAACATCCTTGTGAAAGGAGGCACTCAAGATAGCTTTGTACTTGTTAAACAGGGTTTCAACAAAGGAAGTGCCAAAAATACCCTTTGAAATCTGGAAAGGATGGAAACCTAGCTTAAGACACCTTAGGGTATGGGGTTGTCCTATTAAAGTAAGAGTGTATAATCTACAAGAAAAAAAATAGATCCTAAAACCATTAGAGTTTACTTTATAGACTATCCACGTATGACTAAAAGGTTATAGGCTCTATTGTCCTAAAACTGTCAGATCATAGATAACTCCTAATCTTACAAAAGAAAAGGAAGAAAAGAGAATGCCTACTCATTTATTTGAAAATATTACTATACAAAATCTTCCTATCATAAAACTTATCATATGTATTTTATATCTTGAAAGAGATAAGTTTCCCTCGTCAGATCGCAGATAACTCTTAATCTTACAAAAGAAAAGGAAGAAAAGGGAATGCTTACTCATTTGTTTTAAAATATTACTGTACAAACTCTTCCTATCATAAAACTTATCATATGTATTTTATATCTTGAAAGAGATAAGTTTCCAATGAAAGATGAGATGATCTAAAAAATTTGCTTATTTAATTTAATATATAACCATATAAAAATCTTACTATCAATGAAATGGTAGAAAATCATTTGATGCAGTTTGCACATGAAGAAAAAAAGCCATTGAAGGTGCATATGAGGATTAAGGAGGATAGATCAAACAATATGGAGTCATTTGAAAAGAGTAAATGAACATAAATAAAAGAAAAGGCTCAATGAAGTTATTAAACATGGCCTTTTGGTTAATAATTAATCTAAAAATTTTGTTGGTGCATAGAGCACAATTGCGTCATGTGGTTCATATTGTTGACCCCACCTAATAGGATAAGACTTGCTCTTATTGTTGTAATCTTAAAAGAGATAAGTTTCTCTCGTCAGAGCATATTGCTCCTAATCTTACAAAGAAGGAAGAAAAAACAAGAATGGTTACTTATTTATATGAAAATATAACTATACAAATTCTTCCTATCATAAAACTTATCATGTGTATTTTATATATCTTGAAAGAGATAAGTTTCCAATGTCAAATGAGATGATCTAAAAAATTGCTTATTTAATTTAATATATAACTATATAAAAATCTTACTGTCAATGAAATGATAGAAAATCATTCGGCCATTGAAGGTGTATGTGAGGATTGAGGAGAGTAAATCAAATAATATGGAGTCATTTGAAAAGAGCAAAAGAACATTGAAAAAATGCTTTGTGAAGTCATTAAACAAGATATTTTGGTTAACAATCAATCTAAAGATTTGGTTGTCACATAAAGCACAATTACGTCAAGCGGTTCATGTCATTGACCTCACCTAGTAGGATAAGACTTGTTCTTATCGTTGTAATCTTAAAAGAGATAAGTTTCTATCGTCAGAGCAAATTGCTCCTAATCTTACAAAGAAGGAAGGAAAAATGAGAATAGTTACTTATTTATTTGAAAATATAACTATACAAAATTTTACTATTATATTTTTGTTATACCTTGGAAGAGACAAGTTTCCAACGTTAGATGAGATAGCTCTAAATAAACTACTTATTTGATTTAATATATAACTATATAAAAATCTCACTATCAATGAAACGATAGAAAATCGTTTGAGATAGTTTGTACATGAACAAAAAAAATGCCGTCGAAGGCACTTGTGAGAATTGAGAAATGTAGATCAAACAATATGGAGTCATTTAGAGGGCTGAGGAGAACAAAAGAAAACAGATAATGAAGTAATTGAATATGATATTTTGATTAACAATATATCTAAAGATTTAGTTGTTACACAAAACACAATTGTGTATGCGGTCCATGCTGTTGACCCTATCGAGTGGGATAAAACTTGCAAGTGTTGTTGTAATCTTAGAAGGGATAAGCTTCTACTGTCAAAGGCAAAATCCTCCTAATCTTAAAAAAAAAAAAAAGGAAGAAAAAAAGAGAATGATTACTTATTTATTTGAAAGTATAACTAAACAAAATCTTACAGTCATAAAAGTTATCATATGTTTATCAGATCTCGGAAGAGATAAGTTGCTAGCGTCAGATGAGATAACTCATAATCTTAAAAGAAAATAGAAGAAAAAATATGCTTATTTTTTTAATTTATAACTATATAAAAATCTTACTAGCAATGAAATGATAGGTGTGTTTCATGAAGCCTACTCACATTTTAATCAACTCTCCAAAACCTAATTCCCCTAAATTTCAATGAAAACAATATATAATTCAATCATTTAATTAAGTAATCAAGCATTAAAATATTAATTATTAAATATTAATAATTTGACATGTCTACTATACATGTGCCTGTGCGCATGATTAGTCTTATAATTTAATACGAACACATTTCAACTCATAAGCAGTAATGACAGGATAACAAGCACTTCTTGGTACTGGAACCAACGCATCCTTCAGTCCGGAAGGGGAAATATCAACGCTTCAAAATCTCAAACTCAGCCACTTTGGCATGAATTTATTCATTATTGACTTTACAACTAGACTAAGCCAAAATACACTTAGGGTTTGTTTGGTGTGAGGGATTTGGAGGGGAGGGAAAATTTTTGAGTTGAATTTTAAAAAATTGAAAAAGTGGGGTAATAAAATTTTAATAAAGAGAATATATAAGATAAAAGTGTAAGAAAAATTAATTAAAAATTTTTAACCCCACTTCTCTAATTTTTTTAAATTCAACTCAAAAAAATTTTCCCTCTGTCCATTTTCCCTCCCCTCCCCTCAGACCAAACAAGCCCTTAATCTCGTGCACTTTGTATTGTGTATTCAATCGCACGAATATTTTATCCTCAGAACTGCAACCAAAGAAGAACATGTCAAAACAATCTGTCTCACTTCTTCACCCCTTTGGCTGACATGCACTCCGAACAAGATTTTATACTAAAGAGCGAGTAGTAATTCATAGGTGCAGTACAATGCTAAAGAGCATGCAGGTGCTCTAATAAATTCTCTCTGCTGTGGAGACAGGGCGCAAGAAAACCACAATGACCGTAATGTTATCTTTGCTACCTCGTTCCACTGCCTCAGTAGCCAACCTCTTCGAGCACATTCCTGCCTCTTTCACTGTATCCTTGATTATGCTTATCACTTCTTTATTGCTCACCACATCCCACAGCCCATCACTTGCCATCACCTGCCACAATTTTCATTGTTACTAGCTTTCCACAATACTACTCACATCTCAACAGTATTGATAGAAACAAGACATTTCAACTTCACTAAAGATCATAACAATCCTTACCAAATATTCATCATCTGCAGATAAAGTAGTTTCAGTTATCTCCGGTTCTGCAGTTACAGCCGGCTTCAGGTCGTCATCCCCAATGGAACGAGTAACCTGTAAACAAGAGGGTTGACTTCACTTGTGAGCCACTGACTCATCATTCACAATATCTGTTGGTTTCAAGTTTGAACAACATGCCTGAAGCGCAGGAAGGCCAACCCTCCAAGTATCAACTTGCCAGTGAACTTGTCCTCCATCACGAATAACACGTTCTCTCTCTTCAGGACAGCTTGCAACATGATCCTAATTAGATAAGACCTGATTAGCTAGAAGGGTGGCATTTAAAGGAATGATAAAGAAAGGAAACTTTAGTGATATATGGTACCCAACAGAATAGAGCTGCTTTCTACTCACTTTGGTTAGAGCAATGGGAGAACCAGCCCGGCATAAGATTGTCCTGCAATCACCACTGTTAGCAACAAAAAGCTTGTTTCTGACTACAAGAGCTGCAACCGCTGTACAACCAGGATGCCAATCCTTCTGGGTAACTCTTCTGGATTTACGACAGGAATCGAGCTCTTCTCTGAAGGCAGCATCTGTTTTAAGGAATGCCTCAACGAGTGTGGTAGCAGGACTGCATATTTGAACATGCTAAGGCAATCTATCCTTCAATAACACATAACAAGAAAAAAAAATGGAAGGGGGAGAATCTCAAGTGAAACATACCTTCCTATAGAACCTAAAGACTGCAGGAATCCTGGCATGGCTTTAGCAGAAAACTCAGCAGCTGCTGCACCTGCATGAATGCCAATTATAGATATTTCACTATATTGCTTTAAACTTACCAAGAATAGCCAGCAAATTTATCACAATGAAAAAAAAAAGGTCTCATTTTCCATTTATTCTTTCAGATTAACTAGAAATTATTTTCTTCAAATTTTCCAGGGTACTTTGATGCTTCAGTTCTCTCAAGTTAACTCCAATAATGATGCTGAAGCGAAGTGTTCAAGGAGCCTCATAATAATCAAAGTGAATGGACTAGATGCTTTTTTAGTAATAACGTTCTTAATTAGAGAATGTGGATACTGATACAAAAACACTAGCGAGTACCTCTATGACCATCAAAGATACCAAAAGCATGTATGTCCTTTTCATTGCATATACTGGGAAGAATGAAATGTGTGTCCTCCATGGTCTCCCTTCTCCCACAGGTAGCATAAGATCCCCAAGAAAGTGTTGGACAATGAGGCAAAGGCTCAGCAAAAGGCCTATGCCAGGTTCTCAATTTAGAATCAGTTGCACTGGAGAATCTCTTTGAGAAAAGTTCTCCCAGAGTAGACCAGTTAACACTCTCTTGATAAGCCTGAAGGTGATTATTGCTCCCATCTACAACCCGATTATCATGCAACTTGCAAGGTCTGAGGTGTCTATCATTAACGTCCCTTCTGTGCTCAATGATGGAGTCAAGCTCCTTAATTATATCATCAAAGGAAGGTCTATTTTCAGGTTTTGCATCCCAGCATCTCTGTATTAATGCCAATAATCTTGAAGGTACACCCGACTCTTGAGCAGCAAGGACTGGCCTTAATCCATCAGAAACAACAGCTGCTGTTAGTTGCTGCTCTGTATAGTTCATCTCCAGTACTGTGTGAGCCTGCCAGCAGCATATAAAAGTAAAACTAATATCTAAACAAATTGTAATACCATGCATGAATAAAGGGCGGCCCAATGCATGAGGCTCCTATCATGTAACTCAATAAAATATTTAGATAAGGAAAGCTTCCAATATGCAGAACAAACAATTCCAACATAATAATTAGCAATCCCAGCAGATGTTTTAGCTTCTGACACAAAATGACAAAAGTCTATCTTAAAAACAGACAAAAGTCTGCTTTATGCCCTGGTAACTTAAAGGTGGAACATTTCAAACTAAAATAGAATTATGATAAAGGCAATATATGATTCATATGGCAAGCTCCAATAGGTTTTACTTTCCCGCCGATCCTTTTTGCAAAATGAGCATTACTTGATCGTGTACGGAAGTGACCCTTCCTTTATGATTTCTTAATCGGAGCCTAATTAGGAAACTATATGCAGTCACTCCATCTAAGAAGCATTGAAACCTCACAGACAACAACTTTCAGTGAGTTGTATTAATATAAAAAATATCCATATTTGTTTAAGGGTGAATTTTTTTGGGAGATATTGTTAAAAACATAAATAATGAAAATACTTACTGACAAGTTAATATAATCTTTTTTCACAAAACAGAAATCCCAACTAATCTTATCAGTGACCCAAAGTTCCCTTAAGGATGATGACAAGGAAATGAACGAAAATTCTAGAAACAAAAATAGGGAAGCTGCTCATCTTCACATATAAACATAAAAAAGATGCAAAGATAATGTGAACATATCATATAACATACAGAATTTGCCATGCTATTGCATGCACAACAAAGTACCCATGTAAGAAATAGACTGACCTGTGCTTCTGCACGAAGATCAGTATATGGTACAACCCCTGTAAGGAGTTCACTGCAGCAAATACATTAGAAAACAGAAATTATATGTATATGCTTCTAAATTGCTCAACCATAAACTCTTTCGGCATCATACTGACCAGCTTATGTGGCAAAGTGAGATGTCAGATTTACTGAAAAGTTATGTTCTGTTGTGTATCTTTATGTAAATACAAAGACGTGCTAGGAAGCCAAACCTTATTCCAGAAACAGGGGGATATGAAAAACATATTTTAAATCTAAAATGCATTTGTAAAACTTGAAAACCGAACCACTCAATTTATGAAGCCAAAATAGCTTGCCACAACTAGTGAAATTATGTTAAAACCACTTTTCTAAAATAGCAGATGATGAAAACCATCAGATATAACTTGGCAACTGCCTTGAATTCACTTAACTTTCCTAACAAACAAACAGAATGGAACGATAGAAGTGATATTTTCTCAAGCCCTTACTTGATTGTCACCCCAAAACTGTAGACATCTGATTTTTCTGTGTGCAACTCCTTCCTTAATATTTCAGGTGACATGTAAATTAAAGTTCCAACCATATTTTTTTTATGGAAACCACCAGTAGGCTTGCCAGAAGATTTCCAATTTTCAAGAGAAACACTCTTAAGGTCATTCTTGTATTCTGCCAAACCAAAATCTGTGAGGTGCGGATAAAGATTTTCGTCAAGCTGTATCATAGAGACAAAATGGTTAGTTGACTAATGCATAAGTACTGCATAATTTTATCAAATATTAAGGCAACACCAAACAACTTAATGAACAAAAGATAGGGAGAAATTTACAAGAATATTTGCTGGTTTCACATCTCTATGTAATATCCCAAGGTTATGAAGATACTGCAAAGCTTTGGCTGTAAAATCAAGTTATGGGAAAGGAAAGAACTGTCAAACTAGTTGTTCTTGCACAATTTCCTCGAACTAATAAAGTTGTCGGCCTACAATGATTGGATAACAGTTTGATGCAAATTATTCCCTGGCAACATTTGTAAGTATTTTCAAAATTTTTAACTTCTGTGATTTCCTTATTTGGCCATTTCGTGCATATAATTACGTATATTTAATTTTTCTAAAGGAAGCTACAATGGCAGATAACCAATTTTGCTAAATATAACAGTGCATTCCATGATATAAGTAATTTATGTCAAAGTTGCAAATAGATTCATATGCTAGTTATCAAATTTTGGGCTGAAAAGTCAAAAGTGAACACCTAATAGACAAGCAACTTTTCAAGAGAACAAATACAACACAGTTATAACTACCAGAGAAAAGTAAATGCAAAGAACTTATAAAACTGTTTCCAATCATTCTATTTAAACTTCTGTCTGTAGTCCAAGAAGTCCAAAAAATTGATGTCCACTATTTGGTAAAAGAACTTTGAATGTAGATCATTAGACTCCATTAGCTCTAGTTTTAAGACCTTCCATTCCATAAGATGATGTATTAAAAAACTACTTAAGATAAGCATGATGTTACTGAAAGAAAATTCTAAACAGAGCAAAATCTTAACTATACCTAACTGAATTATAATCATAAGTGCGCAATTGATACTCGGGGTCCATTCATCCAAGTGTAACTTTTGTGCAAGGTTGAGAGATTCATAGAATTTGAAGAAAAAGAGGTAATTGGGAGGCTTTGCATGGGCAGCAATCAGTGTTGCTATCCCCGGGTGATCTAACTTGCTGCATTATTTAAGGAAGAAGAAAACTATGAACTGAAAGCTGCATGCCTAATAAATATGATTGAAGATAACAAAATCTTTTAAAAGGTCATAAGATGCTCAAAACATGCAAAGACACTGATAGAATTATATAGAAAGAAAGATGTTGCGTGAGAGAGATACCATAACAGCTGTAATTCTTTGTGGAACTTGTTAATATCTTCTGTAGTTGACAGGATAGGTTTCTTGACCGCAACCTTGTTACCATCTAAAGTCCCTTCGTAAACAACACCCTCCGCCCCTATGATTGCCATTATAAGCAATGTTATAATTCATTTTCAATAGAGGAACACATACATATGCTGAATTGAAATGAGCAGCAGATCAAACATCCAAACATGCCTCATTCATCTCTCTCATGACAGAAAGGTAAAGTCCTAACTCTTCAAAGAAAAACTAGAGCTGACATTAGGCACGGTTCAAAAATGCAAAAACTAAAGCAATCAATAGGAATGTTAAAGAAAAGATACACCCTTGACCCTTCTACAGCATACCTCTCAAGCCACTCCAATTTCTTTCTCACAAATAAGAAAGAGAGGAAAAATTTAGAACTTGGGAAACGACAAAAGCTTAAGACTGCACAGGGTTCACCTTTGGCAATTGGAGATAAAAGAGAATAAGAGGAAGGAGGGACATGGAGAGGAATAGAAGAACTGGTACAACAACCCCTAATGCAGGTGTTGGGCACCATAATCTCTAAACCCATCTCTTTCAGAGCTTCGTCTCGTGGCTGCAGAAAGAAGAAGAAGAAGAAGAAACAGAGAATTTAAAGTTGGGTCAGAGGTTTGTGGCAAAAGAAGAGTACGGATAAAAAGAGACAGAGAAATACGGAAGAGAGGGGTCCGTGGTAGTATTATGTTTTGGACTTTTGGTAATGGAAATTTCGTGCGGCAATTGTTTATGGCCACTGTTTGGCCGCCTCATGCTCCCTCTCGCTGTTCTCCTCCCCAATCTTGGAGGCAACAACTTGCCCAGAAACCGACAAAAGAAGATCTTGCTCGTTATTTGTGATTCAGTTAAAATAATTTTTAGATTTTCTAATTAAAATGTTTGATAATCAAGATCAAACGATGAAGTTTTAATTTAATATTTTATGAAAGGCATATCATCGCTTTTATGCACGTCGTTTTTATACATGTCTCATTAACTGTAACCTTCACGCATACTGAAATTATTCAATCCAGTGTGCATACGGAGAATGAAGGATTTTTTTCTTTAACGTATACGTTTGAGGTATCAGGAGAAAAACAATTTTATTTTTTAATGAAAATAACAAAAATGCCATTACCTAAGAAATCACTACAAAGGAAAACTATGGTAAAGTGGCATGTCTGTGATAAAAATTGAATATATGGATTTGCGGAAATGGCTTGATATCTCCCCGCATCTCATTTTATATTACACGTTATTTTTTTTTTTTGCCAATAATTTTCCATTATAGTAATTTATAACTCATATAAAAGTTATTACATCACGTTGACTGGCGAGATTTCTAGATGGAAATTATCACGAGTTTTTTTTTTTTTTTTTTTTGCCGGAGGATCATGAGAGTTGATCTCATTCGAAAGCTGCCAGCCTCACTCAATGAGAGATTTAAATGAAAACTGATTTTTATAATGTTGAAATCTGAATTTGATTTTTTAACTGATGGATCATTTTTGTCCCGTTACTAATATGAATATAAAGCCTAATTTTCCGTCTTCACATTGTGATTGTGAGACAGTGATTGTTTTTTTTTAAGGGGTAAAAATGTATATAAACTTTTTTTAAAAGTGTATCAATCATCATAAATTTTTTTTAGGTGTAAAAGTAACCATAAACATTTAAAAGGGAGTAAAAGCGAACTTCCGTTAAAACTAACTAATAATCGTTAATTTCAATGCAAATGTACCAAAATACCTCTATCTAAAGAAATATTATGGTGGTGGACGCACTTTTAAAAAAAGTTTATAGATATTTTTGCTTCTTAACCTTTTTTTTTAGATAGTGGTATTTTGATAATTTTGCACCGGAGTTAATGGCCGTTAATTAATTTTAACGGAAGTGTCATTTTTCCCCCATTTTGAAAGTTTAGGATTATAAATGCACTTTTAAAAAAATTTAAGAGTGTTTTTGTCACTTAACTTTTATTATTATTTTTTTTTCTTTGGTGCCAAAACGGTTATGACTAATTCTAAAGCTTCTTCTGGCACACAAAAAAATTGAAGCCCATATATCTCCAAAAAGTTGAAACCCATAATTTTTCAGGTTACTTAACTTGCCCACAAAAACCCAATATACAATTACCAGGCCAAGTTTCATTGTGTAGCCCACATAGGCTGATGGCCTTTCTTTCTCACTAAGGAAAAACACACACACACCACACACACACGAAAAACCCTCCTTAACCGCAGAGTTTGATAGTTGCGATTCTTGCGAAACAAACATTCTAGGATTGATCATTGCAGGGGAGAAGAACTGTGCGGCGACGATGAAGCTCCCTACCATACGTGTTTCTGTGCTTTTGGTTGGTGCTTTCCTTGTTCTTTGTGGGTTTTCTGAATTTGTTTATGGCACCAGAGGGAATAAGTTCGTTGGGATGAAATTGGTAGGGGTTTACGATATTGAGGGCACTCATAACAGCGTTGAGATCGACAGCCTTGCTCGTTTCGCCGTTGAGGAGCACAACAAGAAAGAGGTATTTTCTTTAATTTTATATATTGCAATTCTTTATCCTGAATGATCGAATCCTGAGTTTGATATGTTAGCTTTTCAATTTTGCGGTTCTCCAATTACTGACTCAAGTCGAGGAATTCCGGTTTGCGTTTTCTTCTTTGTTCTTTAATCTTTTTTATCTTGTAATTGTTAATTGAAACTTCTCCCGTTAGATTTCTTCTCCAGCACCAATACCGTTTTCCCTTATTTTCATCTTTCTCCCCCTGTTTCGTTCAGAAATACTATTTATATAAATTATATCAGCGGAGATAATTTGAAGTAATATCGTATTTTTCTGTTAGAGAGGAGCAAAGAAATACTTTTAGTGCTTTTTCCCAAATACCAATTGATATATGCTCTTCTTCACTCGTATCTAATGAAATTGGCGGGTGATCGTGTCCTAGCCTGCCAACTTAACCCTCCCGCTCTCAGATTATTAAATCAATTGTCCAGCTGCATGCATGATTTTTATGTATTTATTTATTTGAAAGCAGAATTCACTTCTTGAGTTTGCGCGGGTGTTGAATGCCAAAGAACAGATGGTAGCTGGTAAGCTATACCATCTTACAATGGAAGCAAGTGACGCGGGAAAAAGGAAAATATACGAAGCCAAAGTCTGGGTGAAGCCCTGGATGAACTTCAAGCAGTTGGAGGAATTCAAGCTTGTTCAAGACATCTCTCCCTTTACAACTTCAGACCTTGGTGTAAAAAAGGGTAACTAGCTGATTCTGACTTCTATATCTACGTTCTTGGCAGTGAGTTCAAGTAGATGGAGGTATTGTGCCATGTTTATTCCTTGTGAATTTTAACTACCGGAAACTCCTGAAAATTTTCACAATCGAATTGACATTTTATCTTAAAAATTAAATGCCAAGCATCCTCCTCTGTGTGTGTGTGTTTTATAAAATATGAGAGGTATTATGTTTCTGAATGTTGGTTGCACTTTTAAGATGGACATAGATTAAGATGGCGTGATGTGCCAGTACATGACCCTGATGTCAAAGATGCTGCTAGTTATGCTGTTAAGTTTATTGCCCAGAAGTCCAACTCTTTGTTTCCATACCAACTTCTTGAGATTGTTCTGGCTAAGGCCAAGGTTGGCTCTTCTAGTCTAAATTCTGTTGATCACATTCCCGTATTTAAGTGTGCTATCTCCCTTCTCCTGATCATTACATATCTGCATCGTTCTTCATTTGTTTCTACTGTCTTTGGTTCTTGCTAATCCTCTTATCTCCGCGTGCTGTCTTGACGCAGGTCGTTAAAGATGAAGTCAAATTTAACTTGCTTCTGAAGGTTAGGAAGGGAATAAGAGAAGAGAGGTTCCAGGTCGTAGTAAATAAGCAGCTAGGGAGAGGAAAGTTCTATATGAGCCAGATACACGAAGATCAGTCCTGAATTGATGGGGACTTGAACTGGATTTTGTGTGGAATGATGCTCGTGTCTTTTTCGCCTATGAAGTTCGTGATATAATGTATATAGACAATGCAAAGTAGACTTGTGTAATATTCCCCATCTGCCATGTCCATATGTAAATATACACTCAGTTTTGAGTCCATGCTTTACCCGTAATTTTTATCAATAAACCATTGTATTACATATAGGAATGCAGCCGAAATTGGCTATCAATTGCTCATGCTGCTACTCCCTTCTTTTTAGTCTTCACATATGAACAAGCTACAAAACAATGTTGGTCGTGGCCTCACTGGAATTCAACTCTATTGTTTCACTCATGTTTTACAGCATTTCAACAGTTTATAGGCTGTTGAGTGCAAAATTTAGGAGACAAAATGAAAACCAATCTTAAGGATGAATGTACATGCATCCTGATACTGAGTTATAATGATAGTGCTGGAAGGCAGAGAAGGTAAGCAAATTGAAAAGTTATATTTCGGCAGGCACGCGTTTATACAAGTGAGAGGGGAGCCTAGGGGTGGCCACGGCCTGTAGTGGGGTCCTCATGTAGGTCACCAACCCTGGGTTCTCTGACATGTCAATCTCCTCCGGCTTTATTCCTTCCGATGGGGTCCAACAGAAATGGTGCAGCAGGTGACCCAACATGGAAGTCACCAGGTTGATTCCAAGCTGTGCACCCGGGCATACCCGACGACCGGCCCCAAATGGCAGCAGCCTGAAGTCATGCCCCTTCATGTCCACATCCTCCTCTAGAAACCTCTCGGGTCGGAACTCCGATGGGGCCTTCCACATGGCCGGGTCGCGAGCTACGGCCCACACATTAACGTGCACGTTGGACCCCTTGGGAATGTCATAGCCTCCAATCTTGACGTTGGCATTGGCTCTGTGCGGGAGCATGAGTGGAGTGGGAGGGTGCATCCGCAGGGCCTCCTTGGCCACACACTGCAGGTAAGGAAGGCTGGAGAAGTCGGACTCCGTCAGGATCCGTTCAAACCCGATAACCCGGTCCAACTCCTCCTGGGCCTTCTGCTGCACCCGGGGGTTTTTAATCAGCTCAGCCATGGCCCATTCCACTGATATTGCAGTCGTGTCCATGCCTGCGGTGATCATGTCCTGTATAAAACAGGAAACAGAGGTTATGATTAAAATCCAAATCCTTTTTTCCATTAAAAAGAAAAGATTGAAAATGTTACCCAGAGAAGACCGATGATGGTGTCTTCGCTAAGGTCATATTTGTCCTGCAAAGTGAGGAGGGCGTCAACGAAGTGTTGCTTGGCGCCACCAGAGCGCTGACGAGCCTGAGTGTGTTCTTCCATGATGGCTCTGGTGAGTCTGTCCCGGCGAGCGCCGTGCTTGGCAAAAGCCTCTTCTTCGAGGGGGAACATCCACCGGAGCCAGGGGATGTGCTCGGCCATGGCGAGAGAAGCTCCGAGCTTCAAGCCATTGGCGACGATGGCCTTGAACTCCACTCCTTGTTCGTCCATGATGCCCTCTGAGTTGACAAATCTCTTTCCAAATGCCAGCCTTGTTATGTTGTTGAATGCCACTGCTCCCAGGTACTTCTTCACCATCACGCTTTTCCCTTCATTTTCTGCACCACCAATTTCCCCCATCTCCATTTAATTTGCATTTACAGTGCAATGAATAAAAAAAATATATTCAAGCCTTATTTTTTTAAAACAAAATCCCAAATCAACATCTTTTACGTGAAAGACGCTAACTTTTTACCAAAGCGGGCCACACTAGTGATGCAGTAAAGGAACCTCTGGTGGGTGATATAGAGTGGTGTCATAATTACAAAAGAAATAGATATTGCAGTAGGTTTAACGTGATAAATAAGCAAATCCAGCAACCAAAACCAACTCTACCAACCTCCTTGTCCAATAATAATTGATAAATTCATAAATTGTTTAGGTGATCGTCTTAGGCGGTGGAAGCAGTACCGCCACCAAATAAATAAATAACCTCTCAAGCTCTAAAATCCCTTGTTCATATTATTTTAACATGCAAAACTTTAAGAAACAATGACACATGATAGAAAATTAGAAATGAATGCCTGGGCTAGCAGAGGGAGAGAGCTGGATGATCAGAATTTGTTGGCTGGATCTATGAGTTTTAGATCAGAACAATGCTGATTCACCAGCATTCACTGTTGATCCTGATGTTTGGGGGACTTGTTAGTTGTTACCAGCTTAATTCCATATTTGATTTTGACAGGTTACCCACAGAATAAGAACTAAACAAGAAAGAGTAATTGCGAAAACAAGATAAGGAGTCTTGATATGGAGCAAAAGGACTAATCCGGAAAGTCCAACTATCCACTGTGTTTAAGGATTGCCCGTTTCCTTGCGGACATATGAAGCATCACTAAATCTCGCCGAACATATAGTTAGAAAAGTCAAGTCCCCTACTTGCTATCCCCTTGCCTTAATGTGAACAAGGCAATTTAAAAAGAGTTAAGTTACAAATTTACAAATAAAGTTTTTTCTGAGGAACGTCTGACACAAATATGTTTTAAAAGGGGAAAAAAATTCCAATAAACTATTAAAAAGGATACATTCAGTACAAAACCGTTAAATTTGATCTAACGGCGTTAAATTATAAGAGAAGAAAAACTCTAACGGCATTATATCAAATTATTATATCAAATTTAACGGTTTTGTGCTGGATGTACCTTTTTAATTGTTCATTGGTATTTTTACCTCTTTTAAAATATATTTGTGTCAAACGCTCCACGGACAAAACTTCATTGATAAATTTGCACCTTATCCCATTTAAAAATAACAATGTTGAATTTGTACACACTTTCTTCTTCATTTCACACAACCATATCAGGATAAATATGCCCGATATGGGCATGGTTCGAAAGCAAGGGCAAATTAGCTTAATATATCAGGATATATGTAATAACTTTTTAATAATAAAATAGGTAAAAACCATACACTTATGTAAGAAATTTGTACACCTATAGTCTTTTATTCGTTAAACAATACTTTCACCTATCCTTTTTATAAACAACTTTTACTCCTATTTTGCAAAACAAAATGGGAATTAATATTAGTTAAAAATAATAAAGATATAAAAATTATTGTTTCTTTCAAATATGTCCCTATTATAAAAATAGCATAGTTGAGAGAATGAATAACAAATAAGAGAGGGAATGAATATAAAATAGAAGAGAGAATGTGTAATAAATGAGTAAAAGAAAGAAAATTAGTACTGAGTGGGGAATAATTAATATAAAGATATGTATTTAATAGAAGTAGAAAACAAAAAAAATAATTTAAACTATAAAATATAAAGAGAAATTTGTTTATAAAAACGATAAGCCCTAATAGAAGAAATTTGTTGATAAAAAGGATCAAAAGGATTAGTGTGTTTATAAAATCTCACCACAAAGAAATAAACAATTTCACTTTAATTTCTTCCCTTTTTTGAGACCTGAATGCGCTAATTTCTTCCTCGAGTCATCTATATCTCTCTGTTATTTTTTATGGTAAAAAGCACATTTTCTTCTAGGCATTGTATAAAATTCAACATGTGGAACAAACACCGTGGTATGAAAGTTCCACTTTTAAGTGGGAGATCGTGAGTTCGATCCCGTTTGTAATCTCAGCCGGTGTCGGTGCCTGCCCATTTTATTACAAAAAAAAAAAAAAAAATTCAACAGATGGAGGTGGATGTTCTCCTACATATATGCTGATGTCGATTTTATGCCATCTATTTGATTGTTAAAAGCCATATTTTACAAAATTTATGCATACTGTGTCTATCAATTCAACGAATGTTTATACTTGGAATCTAATCAACAAACCAGGCACTTGTGAAGTAAGTGTAAACTACCCCTGCTTCTCCACTGTTTCTCAGAGGAGAGATCAGAACAGAACAGAACAGAACGCAGTGTAAGAAACGTAATGATATAGAAAGAAAAACGATCAGATCACCTCGAGAATAATAAAAGTTTTAAAAGAAATGCAAGAATTAGCGAGTAACAAGGACGAATAGAAACAGAAGAAGAATAAAGAAAGTTACCAGGATTTGTGGAGTCCCTGTATATGGACTCAACCATGGCGGTGACCTCGTCTTCTCGAATTGGCCTCAAGGCTTCAAGGCGCTTGGGAGAAAAAAGCTCGAGCGTGCAAACCTTTCTGACCTTCACGTAGTGGGGCCCATAATCGGCCCAAATGAGATCCTTGCCGTCTCTGCTAAACTTGGCCGCCGATCGGCTCCTGTGGCGGTCGGCCAACTGCTGATCGTGATCCTTGAGCACCTCTCTGGCCAGCTCCGTGTTGGAAACGATGACGTTGAGGGTGGAGCCGAACCACACGGATATGATGGGACCATAGGATTGAGCCCACTCGGTGAAGCAGCGGAATCTGACGGGCTTGATGTCGTAGAGGTTGCCGACGACGGGCCAGGGGCGTGGGCCCGGCGGCAGCTTGAACCGCAGGCGCTGATACAGCTGGTAGCAGAGGAAAACCCCGATTACTGAGATGAGTATTAGAAGCAACGCCATGGAGGAGCAGGAGGAGGAGAGGAAATGAAAGATGAGAAGAGAGGTGAGGGGTGAGAGATAAGATATAGAGGATCAGGAGAGGAGGGAGTTGGTGAACTGAAGGAGTATGATTGTGTATATAAAATTATAATCAAATGAAATGAATTTGGCCCACGGAGGAGAAGGAAGGTGAGTGAGGTTAAGTTACCGAGTTGGTGGACTCACGGAAATCGAAGAGCCAAACTGTGGGTGGCCTCACCCCGCCTGTGTTTCTAATTTTATCTTTAATTTCAAGAGTAATTTATTATTGTTGTCGTTGGAGTTTCGTATTAAGCATGTGTTCTTATGCCCTTAAAATCATGGTTTCAGAAATATTTTTTGGTAAATCAAGAAAAAATTTTTATCATATGTTTATCCTGTAAATTATAAAAACTATTCTCTAAAAACTAATCATAACATACTAATACCATAAATACAATCAATTGTGACAGAAAGCCTCATTTACAAGTGAGAAGTTGAGAAATCTTAGGACCTAGTTAAACTAGTTGTGATTTTTGAATAGAGGTTGATGGAATTAAATAAATTATTTAATTATAATACATGTTATATATTTTTACATGATATGTCAGTTTATAAGTCATGTTATATGGTTTGACGAAAATAATAAATATAGATATTTTAATATTATTTATTTAATTTTTTTAATATTTAAAAAAAAAGTTAACTAACTCTTATAATAAGAACAGGTGAGCATAACTTTAATATTTGCTCATTTAATTAAGAAAATACAACAAATATGGGAGTATCCTAGATAAACAAATGATTAATGTCATTTTTCCTTTTTCTTAAAAAAATAACACATGATTTTTTAAAATTGGAGAGGCTGATAAAGAATTAAGAAGAAATTAAAAGAGATAATATGTTGGGTGAATATATGGAATATAATAGAGGGGAGGTGAGGATAGTAACGAAGTGAGGCTGGATTATGGCGTGGTTGGTGAGGGAGAAGGGCCGGGCCTTTGACGAGCAAAAGGAAAGTTTGTGCAACAATCGAGTTGGACTTTTCACCTTTGTCCCTTTCATCCAGTGCCTCTCTTTTGCCTCGTCTTCTTTTTCACCGTTGGATTAAATGTTTGTGGTTGGGATTTAACATTTTATAAATAATATTTTTATAATTTCACTTATAAAATATATAAATAAATTCAAAGGTCAAAATTTACATTATTATTATAAAGTATATTCTTTTTATGACAGTTGTGAAATATTCAAATCAAATTTTAACAATTTAAATTTATCTATATATTTTATAATTATAATTATAAAAATATTATCTATAAAATATTAAAACTAGACCCTCGAAACTTTTAATCCAACTGTAATAAAGAGAAAATGATATAAAGGAGAGGTTATGGATGGAAAGAGCAAAGAGGGAAGCCCAACTCTAGAACGATGAGGGAAGAATCTAACGTCGGTAAATATGTAGACCCTTTCCTTTTCCCGCCACCACCGGTCCCAGCCACCGTTTTCTCTGATTTATTCTCTCTTTGTCATCTTAAATATGAGATAGAGATAATATTTTCAGAGACATTAAAAAAACTAAATAAATTATTTAATTATATCATATGTTGTGTATCATTATATTATATATTGATTTATTAGTCAAACTAATTAATTTTGAGAAAAAAATAAAAATATTCTAAAACAATTTAATTAGCTTGTTTAATCTCTCCAAAAAATAATTTTATCTTATATTTAAGACCAGATGGAATATTACTTTTAGTTTCAACTTTCAACCACGTTAATTATTCAATTTGTCACTCTAAATTATCCATTCATTTTTTTTATATCATACAAAAATTGGTTTTTATTTAATATAACACCCATCACAGCGACAAGTTTTATCCGAGGTATTTAAAACAAATATGTTTGAAATATAAACCACGTAAAAACTTTTGTGATGGTCCAAATTGATCTGCTCACAGCAAGAGATGTGATTGTTGCATAATTAAATTTAATTAGCCTTGAAATTAATTAGTGAGAGAGTTGGTGCGACCAACGTGAAACTATGAAAGTGCAGCTGGCAAGATGAATAGCGCAGAGCACTTCTTTTGTTTTTTTGTCCATTTTTTTTTGCATTACAGGGGTGTAAAACATAAATATTTAATTTTTCTATGAGAACATATGTACACCTATGCATGAGGAAAAATAATTATTATTATTATATCATGTGTGTTTAATTGTATGCATTGCTAAATTTTCATCAATATAAGTTGTCAAAACATCAATAATATAAGTTCTTTTTGTTGAAAATTTTCAGTGAGCTGCTTCGAAAAATTTTGACTAAACTATAATTGCTTGAACTTAATAACAGTAGCATATAGTTAAACAGTTTAGCGAAGGAAATTATATACAAGGACAAACTAAATAACGGAGTAAATAATAATAATATGGTCGGTGAGATGATGGCATCACAGTTTAAGCAAGAAAAGAAACGAATATGGAGAAAATAATTTTTTCATTGCAGAATAATGAAATACAATTGCCTTTATATAGGCTGTTAATGTGATGACAGTTGTATAAAGAATAAAAGAATGAGAGAATAAAATCAACTTCTATTCTAACTAATTCTATAACCAATGTTGTCACAAGTAACTAAATACTCTAATATCCCCCTCAAGTTGGAGAATGGATATCAAGTATTCCCAGCTTGTTAAGGAGTGTACAAAAAATAGAAGGAATCAAGGGTTTGATAAAAATGTCCACAAGCTGATCTTGAGATTTAATAGGTAAAAGATGGATAAGACCCTGCTTCAACTTCTCACGGACCACATGACAATCAAAATCCAAGTGTTTGGTTCGCTCATGAAAAGTAGGGTTAGCGGCAATATAACGGGTAGATTGATTGTCACAATAAAGAGGAGCTGGACCAGATGGTGGTAAACCAAAATCTCGCAATAAATTGCATAACCATTGTAACTCACAAGTTGTGGCAGTAAGAGCGCGATACTCAGCCTCTGAAGAAAAAGTAGACACGGTAGGTTGCTTCTTAGATCTCCATGTAATCAAAGCCTGATCCAAAAAGCCAAAGAATCCAATGATAGAGCACCTTGTATTAAGGCAGCCAGCCCAGTCACTATCGCTAAAGGCATTAAGCTTCATAGAAGAAGAAGAGGGAAAGAAAAGACCACGACCAGGTGCCCCTTTGACATAACGTAGAACCCTGAATAGAGCCTTAACATGAACATCAGTAAGCAGTTGAACAAATTGACATAATTGTTGGACAGCAAAAGATAAATCTGGCCGGGTATTAGAAAGATAAAGCAAACGACCAACCAAAGTGTGATACTAAGCAATAGCAGAAGAATCAGTTAACGAAACACCAAAATCTTTAGCAATTTCAAATGAGAAGCCATAGGAGTCTTAACAGGTTTACAATCTAGGAAACCAGATTCAGATAAGATATCAAGAGTAAACTTCCGCTGACACAAAGAGATACTAGTAATAGTACGAGCTATTTCCAATCCCATAAAATATTTAGCATCTCTAAGATCCTTAATTTGGAAACAATCATCAAGATAAGACTTGATAGCAGTAATTTCAAACAAATCAGTCCCACAAAGAAGCACATCCTCAACATAGACAAGTAAGGCAGTAAAGGATGAATCAGTATTCTTGATGAAAAGTGAATGATCAGCCTAGGATTGATGATAACCACATGCAAGAAGAGCTTGAGACAATTTAAAGTACCACTAACGACTAGCTTGCTTAAGACCATAAAGAGAACGTTGTAATTTGCAAACCTTATTTGTAGGGACAGACAAACCAGTGGGAGGGAGCATATACACCTCCTCATCAAGATCACCATGTAAGAAAGCGTTATTAACATCTAATTGCTTAATATGCCAATTATGAGCAGCTGCCAAGGCAAGTAATAATCGAACAGTGGTTAGTTTAGCAATAGGAGAAAAGGTATTGTTATAATCAAGACCCTCAACTTGTGTATATCCACAAGCAACCAAGCAACCCTTATAACAATAGAGAGTGCCATCAGAATTATACTTCGTAGTAAAAAAACACTTACACCTAATAGGATGCTTACCAGGAGGTAAATCAGATATCACCCAAGTTTTAGTTTGTTGCAAAGCATTAAGTTCAGCATTAATGGCATTTCTCCAACCCTCATGTTGAATAGCTTTATTATAGGATTTAGGAATATCATCATAAGAAATGAAATAGACAAAAAGAAAGTGAGAAGAAGACAATTTATGATAAGAGAGGACTTTAGAAAGTGGATGATAGATACTTGTCTCCAAAGAATTTAGTAACACTGAAGCACATTGAAGAGCAAAATGATAATCTTGCAGATATTAAGGAAGTTTATGTGGTATAGTAGAATGGTGAGGTAAAGGTAAAGAATGATCAGAAAAAGAAGTAATGGGAGAAGAAGAGGCAGAGTCAGTAGGAATAGGAGAAAAGGAAGGAAGACAAGGAGAAGACGACAGGGCAGTAGAAAGATTGGGTCGGCCATGGGAAAGAGTAGGCTGGTCATGAAAATCTAAGGGTGTAAGAGCTTGAGGTAAAGGCAGATCAGTAGGTAAAACAGGGGTAGAAGTATGACAAAATGGAAAATGGGATTCATAAAAGTAAACATTTCATGAAACTTGTATTTGGCAAGTATGAACATCTAGGGTCACATATCCTTTAGTACATTCTTTAAAGCCTAAGAAAACACATTTATGTGCCCTTTTATCTAATTTAGTTTGGCCATGAAGCACAGTGGAAGAACAACACAAACACCCAAACACACGCAACATACTAAAATCTAGAGCTTGATGAAATAACATTTCACATGGGCTCTTATTCTTTAAAATTGGAGAAGGTAACCTATTAATGATGTACACAGCATGAGCAAGAGAACATGACCAAAAAACTTTAGGAAGATTAGCTTGAAACAGAAGAGCTCTAGTAACATTAAGGATATGCTGATGTTTTCTCTCTACTTTTCTATTTTGTTCGGGAGAATTCAATACAAGAAGTCTGATGAGAAATACCATGTTGAGCATAGAATTCCTTTAACTGAAATTCTAACCCATTGTCAAACCTTATGACTTGTATATTAGAATTAAATTGGGCGGAAACCATTTTGATAAAATTTTGAACAGAAGAGCGAACTTCAGATTTATTGGAAAGCAAGTAAACCCAAGTATAGCGCGTATAATCATCCACCACAATCAAAAAATATTTATGGCCATGAATTGAAGGTAAATGATATGGACCCCAAATATCCATATGACCTAAGGCAAACATTTTATTAGAAGTATTGTTGCTTATAGGGAAGGGCAACTTTCGTTGCTTGGCAAAGTGACAAATATCACAACAATTGAAAGATGAACTGTAAGAAGCATGTGGAAATTGTTTGTGTAGGGTATACAAGGTATTCCTAGACAAGTGACCTAGGCGAAAATGCCACAAATCAAAAGTAGTCTGATCTGAAGGAGCAGTGGAGACATTACTGACCAGAGGTGGAGCAACATCTGCAATGTTCATGATATATAGCCCTTCAATGTCTTCAGCTGAACCAATCATCTTTTTTGAAGACTGGAGGCGAATGTGGCACTGTGATTTTTGAAAGGAAACTAAACAAGGACTACAAGAAGGAAGTTTGGAAACAGAAATCAGGTTAAAACAAAAATTTGAGACATACAAAACATCTCGAATCACAAATGATGGACTGAAAGAGGCAGAAACACGAGTACCATCAGGAAGATTAACAACAATATATGGTATACGCTTGTAAGAAGAGAACAAAGCAAGATTAGAGAAAACATAATCGCAGCTCCTGAATCTATTATCCAAGAGTTAACAATAGAACAAAAAGAACATAGAAATGATGTACCACTAGCAGAACATTGTTAACAAAGAATAAGGGTTGGGATGAAATATTGTCTGTCTGAACAAGAGCCAAAAACTTGCGGTATTAAACTTTTAGGCTCAGAAGAGCTCATACAATGAGCATTAACATCAGATGACACAACATTAACGTTTGTGGTTTTAAACTTGAAACCTGGTGGATATCCATGTTTCTTGTAGCAAGTGGCTTCAGTGTGCCTATAACGACCACAAAGCATGCACTGTTTTGAAGAACCAGATGAGTTTAGTTTATTCAAACTTGGAATAGGAGATTTGACACCAGATACATTTGATTTAGCCAATAAAACAGTAGTATTAGCGATAGAATAACCTAACTCTCTCTCCTGTTGCTAAACCAGTATAAATACTCGATTGATATTCGGTAATGGCTCAATCAACATAATCTGAGATTTCACGGACGAGAAACGATCACTTAATCCTTTCAAAAAGCGACTTGTATAATCTTGATCTAGATGATTTCGATAAGACTCGATTGCCCCGCAAGAACATTTAGGAGTACAAGAGCAAGAGATTACAGGCCGTAAAGTCAAAAACTCATCCTAAAGGATTTTTAATTTCGTAAAGTAATCACTTATAGAGAGATCTCCCTGCTTCAAACCCTGTATTTCTTCACAGAGATCAACGATTCGAAACACGTTGTTCTAAGAAAATTGCGCACAAAGATCTTCCCAGACATTGCTAGCTTTATCGATCCATAGAATACTCTGTGCCAGGGAAGATGAGATAGAACACGTCAGCCATGACAACACCATCATATTGCACCATTGCTAGGCCGGATGAAGAGGATCACTGCTATCTAGAATCAGTGCAGACGGATCTATAAAACACAACTTGTTCTTTGACATTAGGGCCATTTTCATGGCTCTCGCCTAGAAATGATAGTTTGCATCGACCAAAATCGGTGAAACCAGAACCAAAGCAGGGTTCTCATTGGGATGCAAGTAGTATGGATGGGTGAAATTCTACAGGGGGTCGAGATTAGAAGAAGACAGAGCTTCTATGCCTTGTATGGAGAAAAACGATGAAGAAGATGAAATCATTGTGTTTTGAAATGGTAAAGTGAGAGAGAGAAAACAAGAAAGGCCGACGGATGCACGTGGCAGAAGGATATTCGCACACCAAAAACTGAGAAACAGACAAAAAAGGAAAAAGAACAATTTTGAGAAGAAAACAAGGAGTCAAATATTTCCTTGTAGCTCTGATATCATATCATAGTTTAAGTAAGAAAATAAACGAACATGGAGGAAATAATATGTCCATTACATAATAATGAAATACAATTGCCTTTATATAGGCTGTTAATGTGATGATAGATGTACAAAGAATAAGAGGATGAGAGAATAAAATAAACTTCTATTCTAACTAATTCTATAACCTATATTGTTACAAGTAACTACATACTCTAATGGATGGGGGTTTAACGTCAAAGCGCAAAACATTTAAATAATGTTGCAATTATTAGTATTTTGCCAGAGAAATAACCCTGTGATTATATTAAGCTGCACCCGTGCATTTTGTTAGATGCAAAAATCACGAGCCATGGAAATTACATTTAAGTTAAATGAAAGAATAGCAAAAAATTTACCTCTCACTAAGCCATTGTTATAACTTTTTGTTTTTTTTTGGTCAACAGCCATTGTTTTAAGGCCTCATTGAGAATTCAGAATTGGCAAAAAATAAAAATAAAAATCATCGAGTCTATAATCAAAACGCAGCAAGAAAATTTTTAAGAACGAGGTTAATAATAAAGTCAGGCGTTGGTGAGAGATTTTTTTTTCCCCTCTTAGTATATCACTAATAAAAAAATAGCGATGGGAACGTCTCTTTCCAACTCGTGCTTGCCATAACGAGATTTTTTCTTCTTCCAATTTTCTTGTAGCTTGTTCTGAAAATTCAGAGGGGTATGCCCTCTTTATTTTAGCTAGCATTGATGTTAATTTCTTGGGAACATTTCACTTAAGGACCATTATCATCAATTAAGTGCTCGTTTGGAATAACTTATTTTTAGGTAATAAGTGCTTATAAATCGTGATTCACGGTATACGAGGTAAATATGTAAGAGGAGTTTTATCTCGACTTGCGTAATAAGCACTTATATTCAAAAAATAAATGTTCCCAAACATGCACTAAATCTAATAGGCCTCAAAAAATTCTGAAACATCACTGTAGGATCATGGGACAAAATGAAATTGAAATTTATGACGAAAAGAAGTCATTACCCCTGCAAATGTCTTATACATTATAAATAAGTCGAATAGTTCTATGAACAAATCAAATAGTTAAATGAACAAGATAAATTAATTTATTAACAATAACTCATTTAATTAGCAAGTATCTTAAATAATTATTACTTAAACATGACTTTTTCATTTGTTCATAGATTGACTTGTTTGTGATATATACAAGACACTTGCAAATTTGATTTTGTTAAAGAAACTAATTCATCTTGTTCAAAAAATATTTCAATTATTCATATGATTATTCTATTTATTCATAAAGTGTAAGATACTTGCAAATGAGTAATTGTTAAGAAATTAGTTTATCTTGTTCATAAATCTATTTCATTTGTTCATGTAACTATTCAACTTGTTCATGATATGTAAACACATGCAAATGAATAATTAAGAAATTAATTTATTTTATTCATAGGATTATTCTACTTATTTATTATGTGTAGGACACTTTTAACTAGGTCGTGTAGAAATATGAACAGATGGAATAATTTTATGAACAAAATAAATTAATTTATTAACGATTATTCATTTACAAGTGTTTTACACTTCATGAACAAGTGGATTAGTCATACTCTATGTGAGTAATTATTTAAAAAACTTGTAAAATGAGTAATTATTAAAAAATTAATTTATCTTGTTCATATATAAAACTATTCAACTTATTCATGATATATACAATACTTGCAGGGTTAGTGATGCCTTTTCATTATAAATTTTAATTTCATTTTACCCCATACAGTGATGTTTCAGAATTTCTTAGGGTCCATTGGATATTAATTGGCAACAATGGTCCTTGAGTGAAATATTCCCATTTCTATATCTTCCTCTATATTATTCCCGATCAATCCTCTATACTTTTTGGTTGTCGGTCTCTTTCAACTCATTCCATATTTTTATCACTGGCTGTTGCCAATATCTTGTTACTATTTTTTAGTTGTTTTATAGTCGTTTTCATGTTTTTAGTGATTGTGTATAGATCAGTAATATCATGAAATAAAAATAACAAATCATCATTGAAAGCATACGCTGTACAGGAATAAAAATAACTCCGCTTTGCTTTATATATTTGGCTTTAAATTGTGAGTTAGCTAGCCTTGTTGAAACCTGAAAGTCACTAAGAACTAGGAAGGCCATTGAAACACACACACAAAAAGACATTGTGTGATCAGATTAATATGTTATAGTGTATGGCTTAGAGTGGTGTTATCTGTTCATTAAGCAGCCAAGTAAACACTTTCCACTATTGACTTGTCTATTTTAGTAGTATTATACTTGTGACGCGTACTGTACAAATGCATCGCTTAGTTTAGTATTTTTTTTTAAGTTGTGGTGGATGCATTACGCCATTCAAATTATTCTATTCCATGCATAATTTCCCACAAATGCTTCGTGCCGTTAACGCACACGAGTGTCTATCGTATCACACGCACACCTATAACAAGGAATGCACCGACCTGTTTGTGTTAGACTATAGCATTCCACGGATATAATTAAATTGTAAGTTATATAGAGTCTTATATTCCACCAGTGCATAATTAAGTTTTTTCTGGATTTTTTTTTTTGAAAAAAAAAAAATCCTTCATTATTAGAATGTTGCGGACAGTATGTGATTGTATCTGGGAATTGTGTAAATTGTGGTGGAACAGGATGGAGTGGGTTTAACGTAAACGAGCAGACATTATAGCGCGTAGAAGATGTTGAGGTCTAGGTCCCACCTTGGAGGTGCAAACTTAAGGCATATTTGGGATCACGATTTCTTAAAAAATAAGTTCTTATTACGCAATCCGAGATAAAACTCCTCTCACATACTTACCTCGTATACTGTGAATCACGATTTATAATTAACAGGCTTCGCTTGTTATATTATTCAAAGGAAAGAGTGCATGAAACAAGAATTTTAGGAATATTGTAGCTTTTATTTATTGTCTTGAGGCTGTGAATCTTCTGAGAAAGAGTTGTGATAGCAAGCATCCCTTTAGAAAAATTATTGAAGAGGTCAAGCTATGGTTGTCTAGAAGCTGGCAGGTTCTTATTAATCATATTTATAGAGATCAAAATATTTTAGGAGATCATTTAGCTAAGTTAGTGTGTAGTAGTAAAGAGAATTTTGTTTTTCTTGATCACCCACCATCTTTCATTCAGGAGCCGGTAGGTGATGATAGATGATTGGGTTGGTTGTTCTAGAACCAGTTTTTGTATTAATTCTATAATGGGTTAATGAATTTCAGTATTTACTAAAAAAAAAGAGAGTGTATGAAATAAAGAGTAGCATCTATATGTGTGTGCATTTGGATTTTGAATATTCGTTATAATTATTTTTTTTAATTTGAAAAATATGAAGACTGAGGAACATGGCTATAAAAACCAAATAGGAAGGAGAGGGAAAACAAAGGAGGAGTGTTAAATAAGGAGAGAGTAGTGCTGGTTGAGGCGTGTGATGAAAGAGAGAAATAAAACAATGAAACTTTAATTTAGGGGTGACTTAATTAAGGATTGATTATTAATTGGTTATGCTATTCAACATCCAGTGTTATATAATACTCTCTCCAGTCTTTTTTATAAGCAATTTTTTCTTTATTAGAGTTTGTCATTTTTATAAACAACATTCTCCTTGTGCCTCAAAATTTAAACTTCTTGTTCCGTTTTTAGCGTCATTAAATATACATCTTTATATTAGTTATCCTCCACTCACCATTAATTCTCTTTCACTCACCATTGGTAGTTTCCATCTTTAATATTGCTAGTTGGTGAGGCAATAGCTTACCAAGGCGATGATCAGTAGCTGGTCCGAGAGGATGATCAGCCACATTGGGACTGAGACATGGCCCAGACTCCTACGGGAGGCAGCAATGGGGAATTTCCCGCAATGGGCGAAAGCCTGACGGAGCAATGCCGCGTAGAGGTAAAAGGCCTACGGGTCGCTAACTTCTTTTCCCGGAGAAGAAGGAATGATGGTATCTGGGGAATAAGCATCGGTTAACTCTGTGCCAGCAGCCACGGTAAGACAGAGGATGCAAGCGTTATCCGAAATGATTGGGCGTAAGTTCCCGAAGACACCCCTCTCTTTCAAGAGGATTCGTGGCATGTCAAGCCCTGGTAAGGTTCTTCGCTTTGCATCGAATTAAACCACATGCTCCACCGCTTGTGCGGGCCCCCGTCAACTCCTTTGAATTTTATTCTTGCGAACGTACTCCCCAGGCGGGATACTTAACGCGTTAGCTACAGCACTGCACGGGTCGATACGCATAACGCCTAGTATCCATCGTTTACGGCTAGGACTACACGGGTCGATTCGTGGCATGTCAAGCCCTGGTAAGGTTCTTCGCTTTGCATCGAATTAAATCACATGCTCCACCGCTTGTGCAGGCCCCCGTCAACTCCTTTGAGTTTCATTCTTGTGAACGTACTCCCCAGGCGGGATACTTAACGCGTTAGCTACAGCACTGCACGGGTCGATACGCAGAACGCCTAGTATCCATCATTTACGGCTAGGACTATTGGGGTATCTAATCCCATTCGCTTCCCTAGCTTTCGTCTCTCAGTGTCAGTGTCAGCCCAGTAGAGTGCTTTCGCCCTCAAATCCCAGGGCTCAACCCTGGACAGGCGGTAGAAACTACCAAGCTGGAGTACGGTAGGGGCAGAGGGAATTTCTGGTGGAGTGGTGAAATGCGTGGCCGTTAATTCATCTTATATAATAAGGATAAAAGTTACTCATAAGAAGATCCGTGGGAGTAGATGTTTATATAATTGTCGTTATTATCACAGTCCACTGAATGAAACTGCTTACAAAAAGTTGAAAGCTAAAAGAAATTGGAGCAGCCTGATTGAAAAAGCATATATAGAGCTGGTTTGAATTAATAGTAGAAGATACTTTTTTATCATAATTTATGATATATAAGATAAGTATATAAAAAAAATTTATCTCAGACATATTTTTTTAACGTTAATTCAAACAAACTAATAATTATATATTTTTTTTTTTGGGTCAAACAGTTACATACTTTCCAAAGACGACAGTCTTCATAAATCATAACGGGGAATCGTGTTGACTTGAGTGTATGTGAATAAACGTGTGTGGGGGCGCGTGAGTGGTGGCGGTCGTTGATGGTTAACGGGACCCACCGGGGTTGGTGAGAAACAGTGTGCGGTTGGTGAGCCTCTGAAATTTTGGATTCATCATTAATTACACGAATCCACGTTCACTGCCATCCATGAACAATGCTTATTTTTAAATAAGGGTTTTTTTTTAAAAAAAAAAAACCAAATACTCCATACACTAAAATTTAATTAATTTAAAAAATATTGGGTGTTAAAAAAATATTTTAAATATTAGATGTTATTAAAAAAAATATTTTAAGATACTAAAATTATAAGAAAAATATTTCTAAATGCAGGATTAAAAATTAATTAATTAAAGATATTGGGTGATAAAAATATTTTAAAATATAACATATAATTTAATTAAAATAAATAAAAATATATTAAAAAAAATTATCCCCACCCCAAAATTAGGGGTTGAGCATGAGCATGCGTAGAGCTGGGAAAACGGGCCGACGGGCTCGGGTCTAAATGGGCCGGCCTATTTATGCTCGTTTCCTAAAAAGTATCATATTTTTGAAGCCCGCGGCCCTACACGGGCTCGGGCCTAAACAGGCTTAAACTCATTTTAATTCAATTTTTTTTTAAATTTTTACAATTTATTTATTATTTTGCTTTAAATTGGTATACATTATTTTTAAAACTCATAAATTTTTAGTTAAAATAATCATCTAATGTCCAAATTAGCCTTTTTTTTAAAGTTTAAATGAATAAAACATTGTAGAAAATAAAATAAATCAAACCAATTAATAAGTGTTTGCATGTTATTAATACTCTATTAGGAACTTAGGTGTCTCTCATATTGATAATTTGATATAATGATATTATATTTATTAATTTATTTTAAAAAAATATTAAACGAGCCTAAAAGGGCCGGCCCACATGGCTTCAGTAGGGCCGGCCCTTTTAGGCCCGCTTCTATTTTCAGCATCTAAATCATAGGCCCGACCCTTGACGGGCTCGACCTGAATTCCCGGCTCTAAGCATGCGGACCCTTAATTTCACACTTGAGTGATTTCATCACCATAATTTAGGGAACGCAAGTTTTAATGGGTAAAATATGAAAAATTGTTAAGAGTTTATTGGAAGAATCTTGAATTAATGTTAAAGGTTTTGTTGGGAAAAAAATCTTTTCTTTTCAACTTATTTTGATTTTTTTTTTTTTTTACTTCATCTCAGCCTATATTGATAAGTTGAGATGAAGTCAAGAAAAAAAAAAAACTAAACTTAAAACGAATTTTTTCCAACACCTCCCTCGTGTCCAGTACTCTAAGGTTTCTTCATACTCCCAAAAAATTTCTTATGCCTGACTCAACTAAAAATCTAAAATTATTTTTTTAAGTTTAAACCATTACTTAATTACTACATCATGAAATTTCTATTTATTTTTTATTTTATCATTTAAATTGATGTTTATGTAATTTTATAATCTAAAACAATTGTGTGTTTATATCACTGAATTAGTTATTATAGTCATGTCCTTAGTATAAAGTCTACTTCAATGAAAAAATTAAACACAAATTATATCTTATATCTGAAATAGGATGAGGTATTATTTTTATTTTGGAAAAAATTCAAATAAATAGTCTTAAAATTTCTGAAACCTAGATTCATGATTCGAAGTCTACAAATACCACATCAATCCACAAATATCAATATGAGATTTCCAAATGTTGTTAATTTACTTGTACACCCTCATTCCCTTTTCTCCTTCTCTCTACCTTCTAGCTCTATACCCTACCATCACCCAAAAACCACCACATCCTCCCGTCACCTTCTCTCAGAAAGGTCTTTAATGGCGGTGGGGTGAGTTGAGAGAAGAGGGCAGAAGATTGGGGTGGCGGCGGGTATAGTGCTAGCAGGCAAAGAGAAGGAGAAAAATGAATGAGGGTGTACAAGTAAATATTTTGAAATCTCATATTGATGTTAGTAAATAGATATGATATTTATAGTGTTCGAGTCATTAATCTAGGTTTCACAAATTTTAAGAGTCTTTATTTGAAATTTTATTTATTTATTTTAAAATAAAATTGTTGCCATCAATAATTAAGTGTCAGTATTAATGCTCATTTGTGATATCTTATTTTTAGGCAATAAATGCTTATAATTCGTGATTCAAGGTATATGAGATAAGTATATGAGATAAGTTTTATCTCGAGTTATATAATAAGTGTTTATTTCTTAGAAATAAGCTATTCCAAACATTCACTTAGATAATCTTCCATCTTCAATAAAACCTTACAACACCCAACCCCAACCCCAAACCCAAAGTATCTGTCAAGTACAACTTTTCAGGATAACTCTTAGTGTGTGTTCGGTAAGTTCTGAAATTATGATTTCAGAAGTATTTTTTTGTAAATTGAGATAAAATTTTTCTCATATACTTATTTCATAAATTATAAAAATTATTCTCTAAAAACTAATTCGAACACGCACCTAGTAGAGTACTAGTAAATAGTAATTTGTCCTTTTTCTCTCTTTAATTTTAGGAAAATTACACTCAAGTGCTATTAAAGAAAGAAAATAAAAATATAATTCCATAAAATTGTCAATACCTGCTGTTTTTGGAGTTATCAATTGGATCATTTTTTTATTTTACAATTTTAAGGTATCATTTTTTTATTTCCTTATTTCTTAGAACTTTTTGTGTAATTTTCCCTTGAAATTTTTTTTGCTGATCGGTAGTTCGTTGACGTTGTTCACGGTTCCGTAGTTTGTCTTTCACAGAACGGGTCTTTTTGTTTTTGGTTAATTATTTTTTAACCTGTCAATTTATAACTTAGCTCTTTTTCACTCAGCGGTTTATATAATTATCTCCTTAGTTTTATTACTCATTCGAGAGAAAACTGAATTTGCACGAACGACTTACTGACTTAGCATTTATCACTTTCATAGTATTTAATATTCGGGACCATCATTATTAACATTTTTACTTATGAGGGAATAAACTTTGATATATATTCTATACATAGGGAATTAAATTTAAAAGATAACTGTGCAAACAACAAATTAAGAAATATACCATCCAACTTTAGCCCCAACATTTTTATTCGGTGCAACTCAATCTTAATAGTTTTGACTTGATTGTAACTCAGTCTTTGAACTTTGACTCACTGCAACATAGCCCCTATAATTTTAACCATTTTATAATATAGTCCTCCACCTTTATTCTAGAACATAAAAGCTAAATTATAAAATGGTTAAAATTATAAGAATTAAATTGCAGTGAGTCAAAATTTAAGAACTAAGTAATTACCGATTCAAAACTATAGAAACAAAGTTACACCTAATCAAAATAAAAGAATTGAGTTATAACTTGGTCAAAACTATAAAGAGCTAAAAGATTAATTCCCCTTTCAATTCCCAATAAGAAATAGACCACCTCTAGTGCACCGATCTCTGGGGAGGCCCAATGGAAAAAATTGCTGGCAATAAATTAGATCCATAATCTCATGTGTGAGAAATCTGACCTTAACAAAGGGCCTTAACAAAGGGCCCATAATAAGAGTGACTTGTCATGAGGCAATGTTCATGGGCCTATATCAATAATTTTTTTTGGCAATTCCCATATCAATATTTTTTTTGTTAAGCACAGATGTCTTCCTATTAGAAACAATTCTGTTTGAGACAGTATCAAACACTAAATGGAAGTACCTCTCTCATATCAATAATTTGAAACAAAAGATTTAAGTGGAGTATCTTGGGCCAGAAATATTTTTCCACTAACAAAATACCAAGTACAAACACCAACACCCAAATCTATCAAAAGACTTTGCTGGGGGTTTCATTGAAATTTAATAATTTGATGTATATATTTCACCCTTGACAAGCTCATTTATAATATTGTGATCATTTTTCTTTTATATTGAGTACATGGAAATAAAAGAAGAAAAAGAAATCAAATGTTAAAGCAAAATGGACAGAAAGCCTTTAAAAGCTAAAGGGATAAAACTTAAAAGTGATTGTTGTAAGTAAGGAACATAAAAAATACAAATATATAGTCGCATTTTTAATACAAAGCTCTATAATGCTTTTTGACTATGTTGCCAAATTTCTCTCTCAAATTATTATGCTCGCACGTGAAGAAACGAGTTATGTTGGGTGAATACGATGGAAAGGGCGAAGTCTCTTTCCCAATTAGGCGGCCCTGAATTGAAATATATCATCTCTCTCAACCATTTAACTGAGAGGGTATGGATGATTTTAAATTTTCAGTTCAATTTGAAGATTTTTCATTTTACTTCTAATCCTAGCTATCAGTTTTAAAACACTAAATACAGATCATTATCGAAACTAAGTTAAAATAAGCTAAACATTTTTAAATAAATAAATAAGCAGACATTGAATTAAAAGAATTAGTTTTGCAGCTATACATGCATCACAGCACTTCCATCCTATTTATAAATTCAATTTAGGAAAAAAATTTTGATTCTTATTATACATTCACCTTTAGGATAATAAATGAAAGTCTTATAATTTTGCCTCCTATTAAAAATAGACAGAGAATAAAGTGTGAAAAATATCTGTCCATGAATGAGGGTAAAATGGGAAGAATGTATCAATTTAATTCATATTTATTAAATGGCTAAAGTATAGTGTTAGTCCTTTATGTTTGTATTAGGTTTCGATTTAGTCCCTTAAGTTCATAAAATATAGTTTTAGTCCTTTTGACCTAACACTGTTAACTCTCACTAACGGAAAATGCTGACAAAACATATTTAAGTTTTAATTATTTAATATAAAGATTTTTTTATTTAAAAATTAAAATATAATAGAGACAAAGATGCCTTCTTCCCCTCTTCTCCCCACATCGACAATGCCGTTTCCCCCGAAGATTTGACACACCAATCCCATGATTATAGCTGATGCAATTGCGACAACACAATTTAAACCAAGACCAACTTAAGCTGAATTTGGATGTTGGTTCTTACCGGACAGAGGAAGGGAAACCTCTTGTTTTGAATGTTTTGGTAACCACCCTAAAGTTTCACCTTGGCTGGGCCCTCTGTCGAAAATTATCACTACTATGATCTAGCGACATGAGGGCTTCATTTTCAAAAATTATTGCTGCTAACCCAACACCTCATTAGTCCCACGTGTCTTTCCTCCTCCCTCCTCAATGGCCGCGGCTGACCGGAGGGTGAAGGGGCATGTTTTCATCTCAATTATATTTTAATATTTAAATATAAAAATCTTTATATTAAATAATTAAAATTTAAATATGTTTTGTCAGCATTTTCCGTTAATGAGAGTTAACGGTCCTAGGTCAAAAGGACTAAAATTACACTTTATAAACTTAAGAGACTAAATCAGAACCTAATACAAACATAAAGGACTAAAACTATACTTTAACCTTATTAAATTAACTAATTTTTTTTAATATGTGAGAATTTTATAATTTAGACTTATAAACAGAAACAATATGTATATAAACTACATATCCTTTATTTATTTATTTATTTATTTTTTATTTAGACTCAAAATCAATTTTTTTAAGTGTATCCAAACACACATTTAGAGACAGGAGTGTCATGTGGGAGCTATCAGCTATGAATTGGAATGCGCGGTGACCGAGGACTGAATTAAATGTATGTGTTCCCTCTTCACATTTATATTTCCATCGTCGTCAAGTCAATTTCAACTCTCCCCACCGACCAATTACCATCCACTAGTTTTAATATTAATATTTAAATATAAAACGGGGAGAGATTAGGAATAAGTCTCAATAAATATCTCTACTAAATACTCAATTTCGACCACACACGAACCATTGGCTCTACTGAAACCTATCTTTTCTGTTTCCGATCCAGGTGCTTCCAGAGTTAACACACAACACATCGCAAATTTAGATTATTAATTATTATATAGTGATGATATGTAGAGAATCGAAGTTGCGCGATAATTATCTTTATATATGTCTAAGCCACTGATTTTCAAGGTGTCACTAATCATGAGATCTTACGGCTATAGCAAGATCAATCAGGAACAAGTCATGGACTCATAGTATCTCATGATTCATGACTAAGCCAGCATTTAGTGGTATATTGTATATAATCAAAAATATTTTTTTAGTATTAATTGATTAATATACGTATGTGATGTCAACTTAATAATTTCATGATTAGCTTCATCATTTTGTTGCCGACGTACTCACCCACTCAGCTCCAAATCAAAATAGTTTATACTGTGTGCTGCATTATATAGATAGTGTGAGTGTGTGCGAGCTAGTTTACTTTATTTGTGTGTGAGTACACACACAAACGTGGCCATGATTTTGTTCACTGAAAGATAAACGCGTCATTCACCAGAAAGTGGAGTGCATTTTGGGAATATATATGCCTCATGTCCCAACCCTTATATAGTGAAAACTACTACTTAGACACAGTGCTTCTCCATTATTATTAGTATTATTAATTTATTATTTATTTGGCGTGGTTGCTGAAGTGGAGAGCTCAGCCTGAGGAACAGTAGCTTCCAAAATAATAATGAACAGCCAATAAATAATGAAACGAGAGTGATTTTTGATGATGACATTATTGTTAATAGTTCAACTTTGATGAAGACACAGGGAAAAAGGCCTATAATATGTAATTATGTATATATATAAGTGGATATACATTCACTTTGCATATTGTTAACTAGTGGGTGCTTGTTGGATCAGGTGTATAATGCTGATTAATTACATGTTAATCCAAATAATTATTCCACCCCCGTTTTAAAAATGATGTTATCTATTTTTTCTAATAAATTATGATCTTAAGTTTCGGGGTTAGCAGAAATACTGAATACATTTTAATTGGGTTCAATTAGATTCCTTCAAAAAGTAGTGGGTGGCGCGGCATCATAAGAAAAAAAATCTTGAAACTCTTTCGAGAGATTTCGTATCTCATAAGCAATATTACTGTTTGTCTCATACATAACATAAGCCAATTATAATTAATAATGCTGCCTAATCATCCACTATTGTCCACTTCTTGCCAGGAATAATCCTGACATTGAATTTTCGCTCTAATATTCGCACTTATTATTCTTATAAAAATCTCAAGCGTGTTTTTTTTTTTTTATAAAATGACAAAATGAAATTATAGCAACCAAAGTTTACAAGTTACATATGGATAAAATGCTTACATGTGACCTAAAGAAATAAGAAAATATAGACTTTGGAATAATCCTGATACTAATATCAAAAAGATAAAAAAGTAAAGCCAAGATTTCCCGCTAGGTAATATCAATGTTTGATGAAGGATCCGAAAAAGCCTTTGATAAACCATTTATCCACATAGTGAGTGAGCAGTTAAAGAGGATGGAGAACCAAATTGTAGAAGGCCCGTGTTAATGAAATAGAAGAGGGCAACACGGTAGCATTTGGAGAGAAAGGTGATTCATGGTACTGCCTGATATAGTCATAGAAATTCTTTGATAGGAACCATTATGACAGATAACTCCATGAAAAAGTTGCTTTCCCATACTTGTGTAGGATAATGCCTCATCCTACATTCCGAAAAAAACAAACCAGAAGCAAGAGGGATATTTATTCTGACAAGGTATTTAATGACATTTCAATGAGCAAATATAGGATCTTTAGAGTGTGTTTAGTTTGAGGGGAGGGTAAGGGAGGGTGGAGAAATTACAATTTTGGATAAAAGAAACTCAAAATTTACCCTCTCATTTTTTTAAATTTTGAGTTCCCGCCCAAAATCTATTTTCTTATTATTTTTAAATTTTGGATTCCCGCCTGAAATTTAAATTCTTTTAACCCAAAAAGATAATTTTCCTACCCTCCCACCCCTCCCCTCCCCTCAAACCAAACACACCCTTAGGGTGTGTTCAGTTTGAGGGGAGGGGGGATGGTTTGTTAGAACCAAGGTAATTAAACCCGGACCGGTCAGTGAACCGGTCGGAATACTGGGTCAAGGGTCAGTGGGTCAGATCGGAGCTAAATCGGGACCAAATCAGTGAGAAATGAAATATTTTAGGCTTATAGTATGAAATTCTAAAGGAAAAATTAAAAAAAAAAAAGATTTTAAAAAAAATTGACCTAGACCGATTTAGTGTTCGAGTCACTGGTTTCCGGTCCGGGTCAGATAACTCTGGTTAGAACGGAGGGGAGGGGAGGGGAGGGGGGATGGTTTGTTTAAAGGGAGTGGAGAGAATTAAAGGTAAAATTTTGGCTTCCCTCTCACTCCATCCCCTCCCCTCAAACCAAACACACCCCTGATGATCTGAAATGGGAATCAAAGTTAGGGGCAAAAGGTGGGTTGGCTGGTACTATTCTATCACAGTTATAGATGTGCATATATTTACTCGCTTATCCAATCAGATTCGACCCATGAATTTGGATGCAGCTGAAGTTGATGGGACTTGGTGTTTGATAATCAGCGTATAGAATCTGATTTTAGAAGATGGATTTTCCTAGGATTATATATGTACATATGCATATCTCTTGCTGCCTAAAATTCCTAAGCCCATGCTTGCGTCACCCAATGGGAGCTGGTGATGTATACATATATATTATTCCCCGCCAGAGATATCTTCAGTCAGAAAAATATACTTATATTTCATGTTTGATGCTTGTGTGTGTGTGTGTGTTGAACCTCTCGCGACTTCACATACGGGAATAAATTCGAGGAACATGGATATATATACTCAGCCTTTAAGTAAAATAAAGAGCCGTTGAAGTGTCAGTTAATGTCTCGTACCTGAATTGTGCCAGCAGTTGATTAATTTAATCTCTTAATTACCTGAAAAGAATAATTTTCATGGGACTAGATTCCTGTTAAGTTTAGCATTTTCTTTTTAGGTTCAAATCATTCCATGCCTCTAAGTCAGATGGAAAAACCTCACCATAAGGACGAATCTGTGCCTAAACTTGAAGAGTCATACAGGGATTAATGTTGCAAGACATCATCCTTGATTCCAAGTTCTTTTGTGTTAAATTCTTCCAAAAAGTCCTCGTCAAGTAATCAACCCTATACTCCCACGAGAGTGTTTCAAGAATTTCGCTTAAAATTATTCACGTTTCTATTCATGCAGCATGCAGGTAATATTGTTAATCAAAGTGGTCTACGTAATCATTTCCTATGTTAGCGGTTGAATCCTTATACCTTTACTATAGTTTATGCTTTAATACTCTACTTAGCTACAAGTATTCAGGCCTGATTCCCTTTTGCTGTGCAATTGTGCGTCTGATAAAAAGATGGACATAACGGTCAGTCTCAATTCTCTTTGTTACAATTGAAAAATCATGCCTCGTACGGTGGATAAGGTTTCTTAGTTCAAGTACCAATGAAATGAATTAACTAGGTGGGAAGATAACAAGTATCAGAAGCTGAAAATGAGATTTTTCCTGGAATGATTAGACCCTTGAGGCTTTCTCATCAGAAGTTTAAATTCAACACTCTTAATCCTAATCCCTGGACATGGATCACTCTTTTCCTATTTGTTCTCTTTTAAACAGAAGCCACTGAACCGATAAGGCTGTCTAGTTTCTTATGATATCGAAGACAGAGTGAGTGTTTTTGCAATCTCTCAATTCTCATTTAAACAAAGATTACAATTTGTCACAATTAAGTTACATCACGGATACACAGGCCATTCGTCTCATACTAGTCTCTTAACCAAAACGCAACCACCTCTCGTTACAAGTAAAAAATTACAGGGGATCAAGCTACAAAAACCCCAATCGCATCATAGCAGTTATTGTTGTTCTCTGTTTTAGTCTCTACTGGTTTCAGGCTTTTGGAACACTAATGGCTACCGCCGGAACAGATTCTTTTCTGGATTCATCCTCTTGCATCTCTATATCATTTTCTTCAATACCTTCCAGAACAGTCTGCATCCTTCCATTTTGTTCTGTGCATCCTTTGATTGTTTCTGGGATTAATATCTCCGCTTCTTTCTCTTGGTTCTCCTTGTATTTCCCCCATAGAACAGAGTACAGACCCACTACGATCAATATCGATCCAATCACTCTGTAATAAAAAGCTCATAAATTTACATTAGTCGCTGTAACAACTGTTCAACTGGTTACAAATTAACTTTGTGATAACGATGCTTTAGAGAAAGATAAAAAGCATTATTGTTTGTGATGAGGAAGAGAGACAGAACTGTAAGTGAGCACAATGGTAGAAGATAACATCACTTTGATAGACGACAGAGCGTGTGGTAATAAGAAAACGCAAGAAAGCGAAGTTTCTGCTGAATTATAAAGTTTGATTTAGAGAGAGAAGTTGAATTACCCTCCAAGGTAGATTTTTTCAGCGAGGATGAAAGATCCCATCACGGCAACGATGATCATCATCAATGGGCTAAAAGCAGTAACAAAAACAGGCCCTCTTTTCTGCATCACAATTCCTTGAACATAGTAGGCAATGCCTGATGATATTATACCCTGTTCACCAAATTAAACACAACTTTTATTAATCCCACTCAGTCAAATCTCAGAAAGTTAGAGAGAGAGAGAGAGAGACTCACAGCATAGGCTGCAGCAAATAGATTCATGTCCCAGCCAATATTCCAAGCCGAGGGATTGTGTTCCATCACAAAAGTAACAGCAATTGACTGAAGTGTACCCATACCACACACTAGTGCTGTGAGGGAGAACTGAGCAGAGTATTTCCTTAACGCCACTGCCTGTATATATAATAAGACATCACAAAAAGGACTTCGATTATTGCAAGTACTTCAAAGTACAATACAATGAATTGGAATAGGTTTGAGTTGTGTTTTGGGTTACCTGAAGGATGAAGAAAGAAGCCCAAGCAAGGGAAGCAACAATGAGCAGAATAGAACCCTTAACCCAATCATGTTCGGCTGAATCAGAGGGGTTAACTGGCTCATAATTTTTAGGACGATGCATATACTGGCTCCAAAAAAAGTCCATGACTTGACCTTTGTACAACGTCATCAACATGGCCCCGGCAATTGTTACTACGGTTCCTATCACTTTCGCTATGCATAGAACTTTTCGCAGGTCCACCTTCTCCATCCTAGTTTATCCAAAGCCATTGTCAGATCCGACCAACAAGAAATAAACAGGTTAATTTTAACTGATTCTGTCAGGGAGTTTAATAACTACCTGCAAAGAACAGCCATCACAAATGTCATTGCAGGGAGCATGTTGCTTATCGCACATGAGTATGTTGGGGAGGTAAATTTCAATCCCGCGTAGTATAAGTTTTGATCAATCACAGGCCTGCAGAAACAGAGGAAGGCAACCCATTTACACATTAAACACTACTTGCAACACAAAACAGCTTCAGGTTCAGGAGAGGATCGAGAAAGTAAAATTACTAACCCGAGAAGAGCCAGCACGAAAATTTGCATGAACATAAGAAATGTCATCCTGGGCCTCACTTTTCTGCACAAGTATATAGGAAGAAGAAGAAGATGAGAATATGAACTGGATCAAAAGTTTCAATAATTCTTAATAACATAAAAGGGAGAGTAAACTAAATACCTTTCTAGAACAAGAGCGAAAGGAGCGATGGCTGCAGTAGCGAAGGCATGACGATAAACAACAAGCACGTAATGGCTCATCCCTCGATTGAGAGAGACCTTAGTGATTATGTTCATGCCAGCGTATCCAAATTGAAGAGAAATCATAGCAATATAAGGCTTACACCTCTCAAGGAAACTCCCACAACAACATTTATTGTTCCCTTCCATCTCTCTCTCTCTCTCTGTTTTCTTTGATGGATTCCTAAACACCACAGAGGAGTTACACTCACACTTGAACTTGTTTGTGTCTCTCCTAAGTGTAAAACGCAGGCCCTCGATCCCTCGTATTTATAGGCCTTACTATGCAAGCGTGCGAGAACTTTGCCGATCTCAGCTTTACACGTGACTTGGCAATAATTTGAAACTTGTACAGGAATAGGAGATGATCGATTTTGAGACGGGAACAATTAATGAAGATGGGAATACTAGTGTAAGGTGGGTGGGTCCCCAAAATAAAAAGAAAGGATGGTGAATGGTGACGACAATGATATTAGTGGGAAGTGGGGACTAGTTTTGCAATATTATTTATTAAGAGCATGCATTTTGCAGGACGCGGCGATCAAACTTCTTCTTCCATACCCTAATCCGCCGGAACAGTGTCCCGACTTGGACACCTCTTTCATTCTTGTTTCCTTCTCAAGCCCTCTCTCTCTCTCTTTTTCATTAAACGGACCATCCTGCTCCTTTTTCATAACACTTGTCACTAAAGCTGAATCATCTGTCTGTATTTTTGATAACTTCAATATCAAACCACGCCAACACATGTGCATGAAGTATTATTTACGTACTACAAACTAGATATCATATATTAAGTATAGAAGGAAGAAGGCAGTATATTATATATGCGTGCCATTATTGTATTACCAGGTCAACTTGCATTTGGTAGATTTTCTAGCATGATCATCAGTTGCTTCTTGACAAGACCATACACATATAAGGCTGTCAATTTGGTCATAATAATTTCGATTCAAGTTGGCGCGTCCCTAGTACAACGTTGGAAGATGCATATATGCTGTAGACTTTGAATTATTGTCATCCCCCACAATAATCATCCCATATATCATTTGTTCAAATTTGAAGGATTCTATATATAAATGCTGAGGTAAAACAAGAACCTTAGAAATATTATTATATATGAATCGTTATGTAAGAGAGGGTACATAGACAAACTAATTTAATCTAATCAAATAAAAAATAAATCAAAATAACTAAGATATAATAAATATAAAATTAAACATAATAATAAAATAATAATTAATCCAAAATATCTTGAAACATAATCCAACATCATGTGTTTTCTATAGGTTCAATATTTCTGAGATGTGATATATGCATTTTAGTTTCATTGGAAAATTCAAAAGTTTTGGTTGGGAATTATTTCCTTTTCATAATGTTATATATTATTAATTTACTTGTGCGAATATCCTCAGCGTCGTGCTCTCCTGCCGACCACTTTCTGCTTACTCTATCTTCCTCTCTTACTTTTCTTTGTTTCGTTTTAATCTTGCTTTCCTTTTTTTTTTTTTTTAATTTCCCATATTAATTTTCAATATAAAATGACGCATTATATTATAGTTACGTTGTTGCAGTAGTCTCCATCGCTCTTAACATTTAGTGTCTAGTGATTAATCACATTTCACAGAAAAGCTAGAATTAACGTGGAAGAAAGGTTCGTTTTCTAATTTGTTGCCCATCCAGCTGCCACTACAAAAGGATTTATCCAACTCCTATACGCCACAATCAACAAAAAGCATGAACCCCCGCATCCATGTCTCTCAAAATAACAATATTTTGTCATTAATCATACTTTGTGATCTACATTCTACACTGCCTTTTGATATTATTTTGCCGTGTCATCATGAGTCATGACATATGGAAGCTGCAGTGCATTATATATTTAGAAATATGGAGAATTAATTGGGGTTTTTAAATAATCTATAAATGATATGGGTTGATATTGTCTTGACATTTTATTTTATATTGATTGGTGATCCCATATGTGTATAATAATATAAAAGCTATCAAATAAATATGTGGCAGAATTTTGTTTCAATTCTAAGTTCAAATAGAGGGAAATTAAAAAGAAAGAAAGAAGCTAGCTCCTATAGCAAGAATCTAGCAACAAAGCGAGGATGGCCACGTATATGAGGAACAGAATTTCCACAAAACCGTCGGAAGTGCATTGATTTGACGTGGTCACAACCATTTGTCTTTTCAGACTGCTGAATCTCTTAACAAAGGAAAAATAAAACTAACATGAGCACGCGCTTAATTGCTTGCTTTTATCTTCTGTGTTCACCCTTGGATCGTATCTATTTATGTTTGCTCTGCTTAATTAGTAACTTAGTACAAATTGAAGTTTCATGCATCAATCTAGCTTATCAGCCAATCGGAGCTAGGGTTTTGGTTCCGGAGACAATCTGATATATAAATGCATGCGTGTGATTGCAGAAAAGAACACTTTATTACCAATGGATAATCATCTGGACGCGGCGGAAATCAAGTGTGGAATTATATATGTACATTCATTTTGTGGTGTGTCCAAATGGCAATTTGATGTCCATAACTTAAGCTTTAATTTTTTGCAGTGACAGTGATATATAAGCTATTCCCACTAAATTGTCAAGAAAGTAAACTCTTAGTTGCTTGTAGGTTTCAAAATCCTATTGTAGTACTCGATTTTTTTTTTTTTTTTGCGGGACTATATGGATGTAATTGATCCAAATTAAAGTAGTTAATTTTATTGTATTATATTATTTCACAAAACTCTGCCCAATAACGAAAGTGTTTCGATAGCAACTAATCATTTGACTGTGATTTAGCAATAGTTGTACCCTTCTTTCTGTTAACTAATAATTACTACATCTAATGGTTAATTCATTCGGAAATACAAATTAAGTATATATCATTTACTGGCTATAAATAAAAACAAACTAAAAACTGCCAATAATATATGAAATGATGTATCTATAGTACATGTTTGACACTGACCTATCTGACGACAAAACAATCATTAATGCGTAACATATCATTTTATGTATCCTTGTTATAGCCACAGAAATTCTCAGTCCGAACATGATGTGTTGAATGATATCTGTATCCCAATAATAAAGAAATGCACTAGGGTTTTCCATTTCTCAATTTGCCAACCAAAGAACAAAGAACCCCTCCATATGGGGAAAAGCATATATATAGTACTGTTTCTCAGCTTTAATCATTCCTCCTCCACAAATCTCTGAGAAACGAAAAAAAAAAAAATCCAAGGCCACAAATTTCATTAAGAGACAAAGCTATATATCCATGATCAACAACGACATCGTAGTAGTACAAGGTGGTCACCCCATAAATAGATAATACTCATCCCACTATTGGATTTTGGGTCTAAGTCCGTCTTTGATCGGCCAAACTATTTGATTAAAGATACAAATAGCCTTATCAAATAAAAAATCAATCAGCATTAATTATGAATTGGTAAATAAGTCGGTATTAATTATGAGATTATTAATTGAGGAACAAGTCACCATAATTAGAAAATTAATTAAGAATCAATTAAATTAATTACTGACTTGGAGGGCAAGAAGGAGTGTATATATTTCCTAATTAGTGGGCACTCTAAACCACTATAAATAGGGTGAGCCTCCTTAGTTACAATCCACCCCTGCTATTGAGTTTTCTAGCAATCCCTTCTCTCTTACCATCTTGTTTGTTTTGGTACACTGCTGTGTCAATCTCTATTAGGCCATAGTAGTTTAATATTTGCATGAGCTCTCAATACTCGGATCCAACTCGACCCAGTACGTGTTTCTTCTCTCCATCTATTCTAATTATTCCTTCATTGGTATCAAAGCATGTTTGATCTGGTGGCTGCAAATTATGTTTAATATTTTCCTTTCCATGTTCATATGCTCATGCGTATCGGTGTATATTTTCTTCTCCTCATACATGTTCATTTTATTTTCCGCTGTTGTTCTGTGTACATGCATGTTTGCTGTGTTATCATTCTATAAAGAAGCATGTATGTATGTATATGAACATGTATGATTCTCCCCCCTTTGTCTCTCTCTCCTTTGTTACAATTTTTTTTGTTGTTTCCCGTTTCTGGTTCACACATCAAGCACTGCGTTTTTCATTTATGAATGTGAGATTTTTCCCATGAAGCATGTTCCTTTATTTATAAAGATCAACATAGTATATGCTCTTTCTCTCTTTCCTCGTTTTTTTCTTCTCTGTGAATGGTTGTTTGCTTCTAAAAACTGTGTGGATTCAAAAATGACAACTTGAATGTATAAATAGGTGTATGAGATCATAAAACGTAAGAAGAAAGAGCTAGACCATGTTTTTTGTGTGAATCCAACGGTCACCGATGTGCTTCAAGAATTGGGCCTTCAAAAACGCGACTTTTTGTGTAAAAAAAAGTGATGAACGTGAAGTACTCGAGGAGACGGTTCCAACAACACCAGAATCGCTTGAAACGGAGGTTGGATGAGGGAGATATCAGGGAACGAAGCCGGGGGGAGAGCTCCGGCCGAGTTGTCGAGGTTGAAGACGACACAGGGGGCCAAAACGACGTCATTTTGGCAAGAACCCCTAAACGCATTATTTCACTAAATGAAATGAAGTCATTCCGGCCAGTGGGAGGCGCTGTGTTTCGAGTAAATGAAATGCAACATTTCGGGTCTGCCTAACCCGAAACCGATTCAAAGGACAGTGGGCCAATTCAAACGACCCAAACTGGCCAAACCCAATTTCCAAAAAAAAAGAACTATTTTATTATTTTAAAAAAATTCCTTGAGAAGTAATGCGCCTTTATGGCTTGTAGGACCCACCCCGAGGCTATATGGGCCAAGTTAAGACACTATCGGACTCAGTGCACTGAGACAAGTCTAATGACGTTGTCACCGTGTCCAATAAAGGTCCCTAAAGCGGTGCGTGGACGTAACGCTCCTCCCCCAAGAGTGAACTTCTCTGCTTTTTTTATTTGGCATGAATTTTCACCCAAAAGCCTTTTGGGGGTGCGTGCATTTTGGAATATTTTTTGCTCTAAAATTTCTAAATTCATGATCTTCAAATTTGTATGCTATTTGTCTATTTTTGGACATTATTTTATATATGTTTTTTAGTTGTTTTTGACCCTAAACTATTTAAAATAAATTCTAAAAATTATTTTTCTTTATGATGAACAATTATTGGTTAGATATGGCAAGTATTCAGACTAAACATTCTTTTGATGAGGCCCCTTGAATATTCTCCGGCTTCTGATGATGAAAAAGAGGTAAAGACCTTAAGTGGAGTTGAGAGCACCAACAAGAAAGGTCCCCCTTTGTCACTACAAGACTCCAACACACCTGACGAGGTGAAGCAAGAAGAGAAACCGAAGTTCATATTTGATGAATTCGAGGGGGAAGAGGTCGATGACCAAGAACTAGTCTTCTAATCAAATATCTTGCTGGAAAAGATGCTGATAAATATGTTCAAATCAAGAGCGTCTATGGGGTCATTTATGGATATGGAAGACAAGTTACTAATGCGAGTGACGTTGAGTTCTATGCAAGAGCTATGGTGGAATACCGTGAGCAAGTGACAAAGAGGGGTCATCTTCATGGCCTAGGATTTTAGAAAGACGTTTTCAAGAGAGGCTTAGATAATATAGATATAGGGGCTTATAGAACCAATGCTAGGAGAACCTTACTAGATTTTGGCATGATGTACCTCGTTATTGAAACTTGATTATCCTTGTTATAGTTTGCTTCTTTTGAATTTGTTTTTCATTGCAACTTATATGAACCTTTCATGGATTATTGCTTAATGAATAAATTATTTTTGAATTATTTATTCTACTTGCTTATGATGCTTTGTTTGAGTGGGAGTATTTTTCTAGAATTATGTTTTCTTGAAAATTCAATTTATGGGGATATATTTGAATAAGAATAGAAATTAAGAAAAATGAGCGGTAAACTAGAATGAGTGGGATAGGGGTCAACCTAGTTGATTCCTGAACACAAAGCTAGCAAAATCTCATTCTATTAATTCCTCTTCTTACTTAAACAAGAGATTGTATCTATAATGAAATTGCATACCTGATAAAAATGTATGTCTATATGACAGAAAAATGGCTCCAATGACAAGTAAGACTTTTATTGCTGATATCGTTAGAGGAGACAAGCTACATTGTAAGAACTTTGGCATGTGGCGCCGTAAGATCTCGTATGCCTTGGAGGAACAAGTTGTCATGGACGTCTTAACTACTGTACTTCAGGAACCCGATCTAATGCATCACGAAAGGAACAGGAAGCTCTTGCAACCTGGAAAAGAAAGGATACCATTACTCGGATAACAATGCTTGCGGCAATGACAGACAATATGATATGTCAATTTGAAGGATATGTTACTGCCTCTGCCATATGGACAGTATTGAAAGAGGAGTTTGATGGTATTTCTGATGCGAGACTCAGGAGAATTACCGTCAAGCTTAACAATTATAAGCTGGGTCCAAACACTACCATCAGACAGCATTTGAGAAAAATACAGAACATGATAAGGGAACTTATCAAGGCAGGAGGAACCCTTTCTGAAGCACAGCAAGTGCAAACTATTGTGAGTTCACTCCCTGCAAGTTGGGATCACATGAAATGCACCATAACTCACAATAATGCCATCAAGACTTTTGTTGACGTTGCTCGTCACATCCAATTAGAGGATGACCGTATGTACAGTGTAAAGACTAATGGTCAAGCACTCTTAACTGAAGAAAAAGAAGCTTCATCCCAGAAGCAGAAGCCCTATAAAGGCAAGGGACCCCATAAGAAGAAGGGGAACCAGGGGCAAAGAAGGATAAGAATGCCTTCAAGAAGAATAAGAAACCAGCAAAGAAACGTGACCTTTCAAAGGTCAAGTGCTACTCTTGCGAAAGGAAAGGCCATTTCGCCAAAGATTGCCCTGAGAAGAACAAGGTACTATGTGATAACCCTTCTCATTTTTCTTTTGTTTCTAGTACTGCTTTTATAGCTGAGGCTAATCATGTGTGGGTTATAGACTCAGGGGCCACAGACTATGTAAGTAGAGATCGTGGGAACTTCATGGAGTTTCGCAGCCTACCAACTAGAAGCAAATGGCTTTATGTTAGGAACAATGCGATGGTAAAAGTCAAAGGGATTGACACCTGTAAACTCACTTTACAAGGCATGTGAACCCTAATTTTGCAAGATATCCTTTATGCTCTGGAGATCCTACGAAACCTTATGTCTGTTATTTCTTTAGTTAAATTAAGTTTTAATATTAACATTCATGATGAAGTTGTTGACATTTCAAATGGGAATGATTTTTTCGGATTTGGTTGTATTTCAGACGGTTTCTTTGTTTTAATGAATTATGATTTTGATTCTAGTGATTGCTATGCGATTTCATCTAATGATAATTATGATACATAGCACGCCAGATTAGGACACATTGGTTAAGAACGTATGACCAAACTAGCAAATGAAGGATTGCTAGGAGTAGTACCGAAAAAGAAAATGTCTCTATGTGAGCATTGCCTTACTGGCAAAAGCACAAGGAAACCCTTCGGAAAGGCAACTAGAGCAGAATATCCTCTTAAACTAGTACATTCAGATATCTGCGGATCTCTGAGTGTAAGGGTATGACATGGAGTCACTACAAAAAAAAAGGTATTTTGTAGCGGTGTATTTATAGCGGTTATATTAAACTGCTACAAATTATGACATTTGTAGCGGTTTTTACCTAAACCGCTACAAATTTGTAGCGGCAAGAATATTTGTAGCGGTTTCGTAAAAAAAACCGCTACAAATTTGGCGCGAAATTCCCGCCAAAACTTGTAGCGGTTATTTTGTAGCGGTTAACGCACATAAACCGCTACAAAATACCAAAGGTCACATTTTGTAGCGGTTTTTTCCCAAAAACCGCTACAGAATTTCAAGAGACTCCAAATTTGTAGCGGTTCTGGGCAATAACCGCTACAAAATTTCAAACATTGTGAAGATTTGTAGCGGTTATTGTAGAACCGCTACAAATTTAATTATTTGTAGCGGTTAGAGTAGCGGTTATTTTGAATAACCGCTACTAATATCTGCCTATTTAAACCCCTCTCCTCCTCCATTTCTCATTTTGCTCATTTTGTTTCCTGAGGTTTCTCTGAGTGGTTTATTCGATATTTGAGCGTTCAGACGAGTCTATAGGAGTTTTTGGTCAGTATTCCACAGTTTTTACACTTGAGGTACGTATATAACACGTATTTTTATTTATATTTGTATTTTTATTAAATTTTTGTATAATAATGGACTTTTTTTTTTTTTTTAATTTGTACAGTTGATATGGCTTCAGGACGGGATAAGGGGAAGGCCCCTATACCCCCCAGACCGACTTTACGGGGTGGCAGCAGCCGGGCAGGGGGCAGAGGGAGGGGGCAGCGCGCAGCCAGGGCTACCGAGGCATCTCAGCCCATCCCCCCACAGGATCCGCAGACGATCCCACAGGCGACGACCGCAGCTGAGGTGCCTGAGGTGGAGGTGCCAGAGATTAGCGTTGAGGACTTCCTCAACGAGGAGGAGTTCGAGATCCCGATTAGTGGGTTCAGGGAGATGGAGCAGTTCCTCGATGAGGAAGAGGCTCGGGAGCAGAACAACCCACGAGGGTCGTCTTCACGGTCCACTGGGTTTAAGGTGCAGGTCGAAGGTAAATTATTTAATTTTTTAATTTTTTAACTTTTTAACTTTGAATTATAATTTATCTAACGTGCGGTCAACTGTGCAGATGAGCAGGGGAACGTGACGACGAGGAGGCTGGATGTGGCCGGTCTGAACAGTATGGACCGGTCCCTGCGAGTTGTAGTGCCGTGGAACGAGGGCACTGACCAGCCGATCCACAATGGGGGTCACCTGCTCAACCGCTTCCTGAGCGACCTGGGATCGAATTGGATGCGGTTCCCCCTGCACTTCCCGACGTGGAGGCACATTCCGAAGGGGCCGAAGGACCAGGCTTGGGAGGAGGTGGTTCAGGTAATTAAAACTATTTAATTAATATATTTTGTAATTAATTCTATTTAATTATTTTTTTTAAATTATGATTTTTAGTATTATTGATATTTAAATGTATTTTTTTCAGCTGCGGTTTGCCGTCCGGGCCAACCGGAAGAGGTACGCCCTCGTGAAGATGGGCGACGCCTGGAGGAACAGGAGGAACCGTCTGTTCCACAGTGTGGATGGGGACGGGACGATGCCTCTGGAGCAGCTGCAGGAGAGCGTCCCGGACGGCGTGCCGCCGAACGACTGGGCGCGTTTCGTCCAGTTCAGGAGGAGCCCTCAGGCGCAGGTAATGTATTTATTATATTTTTGATATATAATTTTCTAATTGTTAAATATTAAATTATAATTTCAATTTAATTTGTATTTAATTTCAAATTTTATAATACATTTAATTATTTGTTTTTCCAGGAGCTTTCTCAGAGGAACGCCGCGATCCGGGCGCAGCAGACGATCCACCACACAGCAGGATCGAAGACCTTTGCTGTGACCTACAGCGAGCTGGTAACTTTTCAAGTGCTTCACTTACTTTTAGCTGATTAGTTCATAATACTAATTGTTTTGTCATTGTTTCAGGAGACGAGGGCACAGCAGGAGAACCGTCAGACGGACTATGCGGAGCTGTACGCCATCACACACAGACACCGTGACGGGACTGCGACCTCTCAGCAGGCAGAGGCGGCGATTGTAAGTTATTTTATTATTATATTTTTTATAAAATCAAGTTATTAATGAAAAATAGTAATTATCAAGTTATTATAAAATCAAGTTATTAATTAGTAATTATTAATTATAAAATGGCAGGAGCGGATGCAGCTGTTGCAGGCTGAGCTGCGACAGACCCAGCCTGAGGAGTCACAGGGGTCAGTGGACCCGACGGCTCCTCTGAAGGCGGGCCTTAGTCAGCCTGAGCACCCCGGACGAGTACGGGGGATGGGGATAGGCGCCAGACCCAGCATGATCTACGGCAGGAGCGCCGCCTCTGAGGCTGGCAGCTCTAGAGGGGTCAGACGTCGGAGAGACGAGTCGATTGACCAGCTGCGGTCAGATTTGGAGCAGACGCAGCAGCAGATGGCGCAGCAGCAGCAGCAGATGCAGCAGATGCTGCAGGTGCACGCAGATACGATGTACGCTCAGCAGACGCAGTGGCGTGAGATCGCGAACAATATGCTCGAGGGAGCCTGGCGTCGGCTGTTCCCGGACGAGCAGCATCCAGCGGTCCCCCCTGTCCCTCACTACGTCGTCCCGAGTACTGCTCCTCCTCCTACTGCGCCTCCTCCTGCTGATGACGATGGTGCGGTTCAGTCTGCGCAGCGGCCCGATCCAGCGGCATCTGAGGGAGCCCCACCTGAGGGAGCACCAGAGGATCAGCCCCCAGCTCCTTAGTTTAGGACATTTTCTTTTCTTTTAAACATTTGTAAATATTTATGACATTTTATTTCAGAATTTTCTTATTGTGTTTTATATAATTATATTTATATTATTATATCGCTACAAATAATTTATAAATGATTTAAATCTAAATTTAAAAAAAAAATAAATTATATATATATTTGTAGCGGTTTTAAGTTAAAACCGCTACAAATGTATACATTTGTAGCGGTTTCTGGTTAAAACCGCTACAAATGTATATATTTGTAGCGGTTATGTACTAATAACCGCTACAAATATATAATAATTTAATAAATTAAATATAAATATAATTTATTTTTTTAAATATATTTTTAAAAAAATAAATTATATATACATTTATAAATAATTTATAAATGTATATTTGTAGCGGTTTTAAACCCGTAACCGCTATAAATTTACTTATATATTTGTAGCGGTTTCTCTTCAGAAACCGCTACAAATATATATGTTTGTAGCGGTTATTACTAATAACCGCTACAAACTGTCAAATCATTTGAATTTTGAAATTTGCCGCCTTTGTGCACATTTGTAGCGGTTATATTATGTATAACCGCTACAAATTAGAAAATTATTTTTATATTTAATGTCCAACGGCTTTAATATTAGTAGCGGTTTTACATATATAACCGCTACTAATTCGTTGAACATTAGTAGCGGTTATATATTTAAAACCGCTACTAATACTCAACAAGTACATTTTGAATTTCCCACCAATTAACGGCTTGAATATTAGTAGCGGTTTTATATATGTAACCGCTACAAAATTATAAATGTTGGAATTTCTGTAGCGGTTGGTGTAGCGGTTTAATAACCGCTACAAAGTTATAAACGTTGGATTTTTTGAATATAAGGTTCTAGGCATTCTTCATTATCTTCTCACTCATCTTCTTCTCTATTCTTTCTTCTCTCTCACTTATAGCTATGGATAAATCTTGGATAAGGTTGCCGCGCAATTCTCCTGAATATTTGTACGGATTAAATAGTTTCTTAGATTTCGCATTCACTCACGCCAGCTGTAACGGCAAGATCGTCTGTCCGTGTCGGAAATGCAAGTTCAAGAAGTGGCATCCACGAAATGTTGTGAAGGAACATTTGCTTGTGAAGCCTTTCCCTGAGGACTATACGTTCTGGGCAGTTCATGGTGAGAAGGCCGGCATTAGATATGACGAGGCTCTTCCTCGAAGTTCTCAAGTAGGCGTTCAAGTAGATGAAGATGATCCTGTGAATGATGCTGTGCGTGATGCGTTTGGATTTCAAGGCGACAACTTCAACGAAGAAGTGCACGGCTCTGAGCCGGCTTTTATGGGGAATGAAGCAGCTCGGGATTTTTTCAGCTTGATGGATGAGGCAGATCGTCCTTTATATCAAGGTTGTCGCAAATATTCTAAATTATCTTTCTTGATCAAATTGTATCATATCAAGTGCTTGTGTGGGATCACGGATAAGGGGATGTCGATGTTGCTCGACTTATTACAAGATGCATTCCCCGACGCCGAGATTCCCACAACCTTCTACGAGGCCAAGAAGATCATCAACAGGTTGGGGTTGAATTATCAAAAGATTGATGCGTGCCCAAATGATTGTATGTTGTATTGGGGAGACGATTCCAGCAGGGAGACGTGCAAGAGATGTCACACATCGAGGTACAAGACAATTCGGAAGGGGAAAAAGCAGAAGAAGAAACCCGTAAAGATTCTCAGGTATTTCCCTTTGAAACCTCGTCTACAAAGATTATTTATGTCGTCTAAAACTGCTGAGCACATGAGGTGGCATGCCGTTGATAAAAACGAAGACGGTAAATTAAGACATCCGCGGGATGCAGCTGCTTGGAAAACGTTTGACAACGACTTTCCAGATTTTGCGACTGACCCCAGAAATGTCCGGCTTGCGTTGGCGACCGACGGTTTCAATCCTTTCGGGAATCTTAGCACAAGTTACAGCATTTGGCCGGTAGTCTTAGTTCCCTACAACTTTCCCCCCTGGATGTGTATGAAACAAAGCTCTTTCATTATGTCTATGATTATTCCAGGCAAAAAGGCACCGGGCAATGACATCGATGTGTATCTCCAACCGCTTTTTGCGGAATTGCTTGACCTGTGGAATGTCGGCTTGGAGACGTACGATGCTCACAGCAAGACTTTGTTCAACATGCGTGCAGCCTTGATGTGGACGATCAGTGACTTTCCTGGCCTTGGCACATTATCTGGTTGGAACGTGCACACTGGGTCGGCGTGTCCGGCTTGCAATTTCGACTCTGACGCACTGCGCCTTCCCCACAGCCGAAAGTGGTGCTTTATGGGGCATCGGAGGTTTCTCGATGGAACGTATAAGTTCAGATTGCAACGGAATCGCTTCAATGGGAAAGCAGAGAACAGAGGACCACCTCAGACTTTGTCCGGTACAGATATCTTACAGCAGCTTGAGCATGTTGACGTCGAGTTTGGAAAAAGCGACGATTCAGCACAAACTCGCTAAAAGACGCGCAGGACTTCGGCGCCTCAGCAGTGGAAGAAGATAAGTATCTTCTTCACGCTTCCGTATTGGAGATCTAATTTACTTCGCCACAGTCTTGATGTAATGCACATTGAAAAGAATGTTTGCGACAATGTGCTGTATACGCTGCTTAACGAACCCGGAAAGACAAAAGATCACCTTCAAGCTAGGAAAGATTTACGCGACATGGGAGTTCGTGAAGAAGCTTGGCCAGATGAGCATGACAGATTTACACCGGCAAAGTTTACCCTCACAAAATCGAACAAGGATGTCTTCCTCGCGACGTTGAAGAAAATAAAAGTTCCTGATGGGTATTCAAGCAACATTTCTCGATGTGTCGACTTGCAGGCTCGGAAGGTTGCTGGCCTGAAGAGTCACGACTCACATGTTCTTATGCAGCAGTTACTCCCTCTGGCTATAAAGAATACACTTCCTCCCGATGTTTCCATCGTTTTGGTGGAACTTTGTTCTTTCTTTCGGAAGTTGTGTTCTAAGGTTTTGATCGTTGAGGAGCTCGATCAGCTGCAGTCGAAAATCATTCTTACGCTTTGTCACTTGGAGATGATCTTTCCTCCGTCCTTTTTTACTGTGATGGTTCACCTCACGGTCCACCTCGTTCATGAAACAAAGCTCGCTGGACCAGTACAATATCGTTGGATGTATCCGATTGAGAGGTACTCATTTTAAATATGTGCTTTCATTTATTGTCCGTATTTAATGTTTCCTAGTCGTCCTTTTCATCATTTTATATCAATTTTCTCTTATGTACTTCGTAGGTTCCTTGGGAAATTAAAATCTTACGTGAGGAATAAGGCGTGGCCAGAAGGTTCTATAGCTGAAGGCTATATAGGGGATGAGGTGCTTTATTTTTGCTCAAGGTACTTTGATGATCTTGAGACGGCTTTCAACCGCCCCCCTCGTGTTGACGATTGTCCTGAACCTGCGCCGACATCAGGAGAATTTATCCCTCGTGTTGGTAAACCAGTTGGAGCAACTGAGAACTTCAAACTAACGGCAACTGAGAAGTTCCAAGCACATAGACATGTTTTGATTAATTGCACTCAAGTTGAGCCTTTCATACGGTAAGAATTGTACACTCACATGTATGTTATTCGATCTATATCTTTCGTAACATTTCTCACTTTCATTTCACTAACGCCTTTCCATTATTAATTGCAGGGAATTCAGAAGTCATGTCAAGCGTCAGCTCAGGATCCGTACACAGACATCCTCGGAAGTTGATAGGAGGGTCCACAGAGAATTCCCGGCCTGGTTTGCTCGCAGAATACTAAATGACCACAACCCACACTCACCGGATTTCAGAGCTCTCGCAATCGGCCCTCTTGATCATGCAAAACGGTTTACAGCGTACAATGTCAATGGTTTTAAGTTTTGCACGGTTTCACGGGATCAAGGATTGCAAACACAGAATTCGGGTGTTTATGGCACATTTGGGACAAGGAGTTATGCGAGCAGCAGTGACGCCAACATGCAGTTCGGAGGCGTCCCTTACTATGGCAAGCTTCTTGATGTGGTCGAGCTTAATTATCAAGGCCGTTTCACCGTGACGCTGTTCAAGTGTTTGTGGGCAAATACCACGACTTCTCGGGGACTGACAACTGACGACCTAGGGATCACATCAGTCAATTTCTCACGCCCGATTCATACTGGTATTTCTCAAGATGATGAGCCGTATATTCTAGCTTCAGAGGCACATCAGGTTTATTATGTCGAAGACGAGCGGCATAGGGATTGGCACATGGTCGTTCATTTAAAGCCAAGAGACCTTTACGACATGGGTGAAGGCGATAACATCGCCTACGAGAGTGAGCCATTTCAGCCAGCTGATTTTGAAAACTACTTCCCTGAAGGCGATGGCAATTTACCTCTACTGCGGTGAGTTTTTTTAAGTCCACGTCATTTCAATTAAATTTTTTAAATTTTATAATACATCAATAACAATAATTTTTCTACAAAATTTTTGTAGGGATGGCGACGATGAGTGATCAAATTCAATTGTAAAAAATTTGTCTTTAAAAAAAATGCAAAAAATGTGTTAAAATAAAATGTAAAAAAAAATTAAAATAATATTTGTAGAATTCAAGTGTAAAAAATTTCTCTTTATAAAAAATGCAAAAAATTTGTGTTAAAATAAAATGTAAAAAAAAATTTAAAAAAAAAAATTAATATAATATTTGTAGCGGTTATTAAACCGCTACAAAAAAATAAATAACCGCTACTAAATAATAACCGCTACACTAACCGCTACATTAACCGCTACAAATAATTAAACCGCTACAAAAATATAAATAACCGCTACTAATTAGTAACCGCTACATTAACCGCTACAAATAATACGTGAATCCCTATAAATACCCTTATCACAACTCATTTCAAACACTCCCCAATTTCTTTTCACCTTACCCTTCTTTCATTTCCTCTCATTTACAACATCTTTCGTATGAGTAGAGGAGCTGAATAATACGATCAAATATGGTAACAACATTTTCAATTTCTTTTAGAATACTTCTTTCCTTTCTGTAAAATTTATTCTAAACATCTTTTTTTCTAGATATATCTTAACTCTATCTCATTTTCATCTATTTTTCATATACAATTACATTATATTATAAAACATAATAATTCCTTATTACCTAACTATCGTTAATAATATTATTAATATAATTTTATACTAATCATATTCAATTACATTTTTTCTTTTTAATTTATTAATAAATTAAACTATTAAATAATAAACTAATTGAAATAGATAAAATAATAATAAATTAAACTAATTAATATAATATTGAAAAAAAAGAAAAATATCAACGGAAGTTTTTAAAAAAAATTTTAAATATTTGTAGCGGTTATTAAACCGCTACTAAATAACGCGCCTTTTTAAAGATAAATTTAAATTTTTTGGCGGCAAATTTAAATTTCATGAAATTAGTAGCGGTTCTATGAACCGCTACTAATTTCATGAAATTCAAATTTGGTAGCGGTTTCTTAACCGCTACAAATAAAAAAAGTCATTTTTAACAAATTTTCATTTTTATATATTTGTAGCGGTTTTTTAACCGCTACAAAAAAAATCTTTTAAGACTGTAAATAAAATTTTTTATATTTGTAGCGGTTATGTAACCGCTACAAATATCTCTTGATTTTGTAGCGGTTAACATTAACCGCTACAAAGTTTGTAGCGGTTATTTTTGATTGAGTAGTGGTTTTGTATAACCGCTACAAAACAGCTTGCAACGTACGATTTAGTAGCGGTTTTTATAACCGCTACTAACCTAGTTTGTAGCGGTTAGAACCGCTACGAATACCTATTTTTAACCGCTACTAAATCACGTTTTTTTTGTAGTGAGTGTGGTACTTCATTATATTTATCAACAATTTTTTGCTATATGGACATGTATACTTGATCTCTCACAAGTCTGAAGCTTTAGAATGCTTTAGGAAGTACCTTAATTTAGTTGAGAATCAACTAAACTGCAAGGTTAAAGCCTTAAGAACTGATAGGGGCCGAGAGTACCACTCAGAATAGTTCAAAACGCTCTGTGATGAAAAGGGAATTGTCAGACAGTTGACCATCCCTGGAACTCCCCAACAAAATGGGGTGGCTGAGAAAAGGAATAGAACTCTTATCGATATGGTTAGATCAATGATGTCACAAGCCGAACTACCAATTTTATATTGGGGCGACGCATTATCGACTGCAACATTCATACTTAACCGAGTACCTTCTAAATCAGTCACTTCTACGCCTTATGAGCTGTGGACAAGATGTAAGCCAGATCTAAGTGTCTTACGACCATGGGGATTGGTGGCCTATATACACAACTCATTTCATAAACATGGAAAGTTGGGACCTAGAGGCAAGAAATGTATCTTTATAAGATATTTCGAGCAATCAAAAGGATATATCTTCATTGGTGAAAATGAGGATGGCTCAATACTGAGGTAGAGTCAAGAGACGCAGTGTTCTTAGAAACAAATTTTCCTAGTAGAGGAAGCCTTAATATAATTGAAACTTTATACGAGAGTAAGGAAGTTGAAGGCATTCCTCAAGTAAGGTGATAGTGCTTTTCTATGCCTTACATCGTGGTTATTACTGACCCGAGTAGAAGAAATGAGTCATTTGCACAACGTGGAAATCATGATCAATCATAGGAAGAGAATCTTGAAGAGCTCCCACCCCAGAGAAGCCAAAGGGATAAAATCCCTAAAAGACGCTTCTCTATTGAAGGAGAAGTACTCTTTGTTAATCTAAAAGATAATGAGGAAGATCCGAAAAGCATTAAAGAAGTGATGACCGAACCTGCTAAGGAAAAATGGCAGAAGGCCTTGGAAGAGGAGATGAATTCCATGAAAGCTAAGTAAGTTTGGGAATTGGTTGACCTGCCACCTGACCAAAAGGCAATTAGGAATAAATGGGTTCTCAAATACAAATGAAAGGCAGATGGATCAATTAACAAATTCAAAGCGCACTTGGTGGCTAAAGGGTACACCCAGTGGTGCGTTTATGTAGAAGGAATAGATTATGAAGATACCTTCTCACCAATGGTGCATCTTAACTCAATAAGACTCATACTTGCCATAGTGGCAAGTGTGGACTTGGAATTACATCAAATAGATGTAAAAATCGCATTCCTTAATGGAAAACTAGATGAAGCAATATATATGGAGTAGCCTGAGGGCTTCATAGAAAAGGGAAGTGAATAAAAGGTTTACAAATTCCTAAGGTCTATCTACGGACTAAAACAATCATCTAGACAATGGTATCTAAGATTTCAAGAGGCAGTAATATCATTCAACTTTGAAATGATTGATGAAGACCACTGTGTCTACATAAAGCGGTTTAGAGATTATTTTATGATCCTGTCTCTTTATGTAGATGATATACTCTTGGCCGGAACGAGTCTTAAGGTAGTTAAAACAATTAAAGATTGGTTATCCTTGAACTTTAAAATGAAAGACATGGGCGAAGCAGAATATATCTTGGGAGTCAAGATAAAGAGGAATTGTTCAAAAAGATTGTTATCTTTGTCATAAAAGACATACATAACAAAGATCTTAGAACGATTCAATATGAGAGACCGCAAGCCTATGGATACCTTTATGGTTAAAGGACACCACCTCAATACGGACATGTGCCTTATGGAAGAATCTAAAATAAAGCGCATGAAAAGAGTCTCATACTAGAGTGTAGTTTGAAGCTTGATGTACGCTATGCTGTGTACTAGACCAGACATATGCTTCGCGGTCAAACTTGTGAGCCATTTTCAATCCAACCCAGGAATCAAGCATTGGGAAGTTGTGAAGAGAATCATGAGGTACCTGAAGGGAACCATGGATTACGAGCTATATTACCAAGGTAAAGATATGCATCTAGCTAATAGGATACTCTGACGCCGACTGGGCAGGAAATATAGATGAACGACACTCCACCTCAGGGTACGGGTACCTTATAAACAATGAAGCAATTTCTTGGAGCAGCAAGAAACAGACCTGTGTGTCTCTGTCATCCATGGAATCTGAATACTTAGCTTGTTCTGAAGCTATTCAAGAAGCTGTATGGCTTAAGAGATTTCTAGAACGTCTAGGAATGAAAGGCAGAAATGAGGGTCCTATTCTGATACATTGCAATAGTCAAGCCGCAATAGTCTATGCTAAGGATCCTAAGGACTACATAGGACAAAGCACATAGACATTAAATATCATTTTGTAAGAGACATGATCACTAAGAAACAAGTAATCGTTCAATACCTTTCCACTCAAAAAGATGTTAACTGATCTCCTTACGAAGCCCATTGCCAGAAACCCTTTTGCTAAGCATGTAAATGCTTTGGGCATGCGTAAAATGTAATGTATTAAACGTTATTTTTCAAAACAATAAAATGATGCATTTCAGTTTTTCAAATATATTGTGACTATATTAGTGTATAAGCATAAGGTATGCAATTCTATACGTCGTACAGGTCAAGAAGGTTGGTTCACTCACACAAACAACCATCTTCCCATGATTTGCAGGGGCGTGGGATGATAAGACGAGAAAATGATCACTATGAGATGGGTAAGGGAGATCTTTGCACTTGAGTCGCCTCAATTGAACTGAGATGAGATCCGCATGTATATACATATGTCATAGATCGAAACATGATTATAAAGGATGTATCATCAGACCTGTAGCCAAGTAAAGGACTCTCTTTTACAAATGAGGTTCCAAAAGAGAATGATTGTAAAAGGAAGTTCTGGTTCTGATGCTAAGTTCTTTTAAACTAAAGCTTGTATGGTGAAAGACAAAGATAAAAATCGATGTACACCATTAAAAAAATCACTGTAGCATGCAATTTATACTACATGTGCTTGAGAGAATGACTGCAATATGGGACGCAGGTGAAAGATCCCTGGTTCACTAAGGTGTGAGTCCCAGGAAGGAAACAAATCCTTCTAGGATGCCCTCAGGACTTAGGCAGGCATCATGAAAGCCTGACTTGGGGTTAGCTACTTTAGCTGAAGCTCCATGATCACACACGATTCAATTAGACGGGTAAAAGCTAGGAAAGCGACCAAGTCAGGATAGATCGATGTTTTTAGTCAAAAAGGAAGGTCTATCTTGAAGTACACTTTTTGCGGTGGCATCTGTGACATATCCCTTACAGATTATAGGAAAAACTAGTAAGTGTAGATACCACGCGCATGGTTGGCAATCTGGGTCAAAAACAAAAACAAGAGAAACTCTAACTCAAGAGGGATAGATATGCCATGATTTGAGTGTATGGACAGACCTAGGGCATGTGAGGCAACAATTTACAAGTTTACAAAGGCTGTCCTTGGATACTGATCCAATATCAAGGATTTCTAGTATCACAAACACCAAAGTTTCTGAAGATGTTGTGCCCACGCGGTCACAGCAAACACCAAGTATGAAACAAGAAGAAGAAGCAGTCGCACGATGGGTGGCCCATCAAGTGCGAGTGGGAGATATTGGACTTTGGGTCCAAGTTTGCCCTTAATAGGCCGAACTATTTGATTAAGGATACAAGTAGCCTTATCAAATAAGAAATCAATCAATATTAATTATGCATTGGTAAACAAGTCAGTATTAATTATGAGATTGTTAATTGAAGAACAAGTCACCATAATTAGGAAATTAATTGAGAATCAATTAAATTAATTACTAACTTGGAGTGCAAGAAGGAGTGTACACATATCCTAATTAGTGGCCACTCTAAACCACTATAAATAGGGTGTGCCTCCTCAGTTACAATCCACCCCTGCTATTGAGTTTTCTAGCAATCCCTTCTCTCCTACTATCTAGCTTGTTTTGGTGTACTGTTGTGCCAATCTCTATTAGACTCTAGTAGTCTAATATTTGCGTGAGCTCTCAATACCCGGATCCAACTCGACCCGGTATGCGTTTCTTCTCTCCATCTATTCTAATTATTCCTTCACACACTTTGGCCGTTCAAAGCCAAATCCACATAACTTAGGGCCTGCAAATGCAAAATGAGAGGAAGCGGCCTTGATGGCTAATGTCAGACAAGGTACAAAAACAGTGATTCAGGCAAAGTGGAGAGAGCACAAATGGGGATCTAATCACTAATCACTAATCACCATACCAATCATCACAATGTTTGTCCCCAAATACGACAATGAATAGTTATCTTTACACACACACACTGTAAAATAGCTACGTCGACGTCCAACACAGTTCGGTGACCAACTTGATGGAATGGTCTCATCATATCAGCTTCTTTCACAAGGACATCAATGGAATGTTCCTCTTTTCTTTTTTATAATCCTTTTCAAGTTCATGAAATTCAAGCAATACCAAATAGTTATAAAAGGTAAAAAGAGAGGCGACGACAAGAGCAATTGGGGTGTAGGGTATATCCTTTTAGTAGCAACAAACATAAGGGCAAGTGGTTTTATGAGGCTGTAATGTCGGAATTTGCTGAGCCAAGGAGGTAGCGAATGATCGTGCTCTCTGGCTATATTTAAGGCCTTGTGTTTTTTCCCCCTTCACTTTTCTTTTAATTAAATATCTTGGCCATTGAGGTTATAGACTTTTTTAAAACTAGGGTTTTGCTTTTATATTCCACTAGCTGAGAAAGAAAGAAAGAATAGTAATATGGGCTGTGGTGGGGATGGGGTCGATCGAGGGGTTCCTTCTCACAGCTATCTGAATATATATCGTTGGTGCTTCTGAGTTTGATAACACTTTTTCAATTTTTTTTTTTTCTTGGTTTTGGCTTGTCGCCTTCTGAAGAGATAGCAAGTTGGATTAGGTTGGAAAATTTCAAAGAAGGGGCAAATGCTTGCAAGGAGAGCACTAGCGCACGAGCAAGGAATCAAGACAATAATATATGTTTCCACGTACATAATAAATTTTCAATCATCTTTACACTACATAACTAGTTTCATTCAAAATTCGTAAAAACCAAAAGAGGTTAAATTACTTTCTATTTCAGCTTATAGTGGTTTGTTTTTATCGGATTCAATATTCTAAACCCTTTAATTAGTTTATATATATAGGCCTTAAATTATGACTGAAAAAGGATTGAAGTTATTTGGAATATTATAGCTAGAGTAGTGCAATATATATCAAAATTATGACATTTCACCAACGGAAGTTGGCGCAGATGGATAGGCATCTGCGCCACATTAATCTGTTCCTGGGTTCGATCCCAGGAAACGAAAGGTGTAGAGAATTTCCGTTGGGAGCTCTCTCCCCTGGGGCGTCTCAAAGAGGTAAATTCCTGTCGGGCCTATCAGATTGGGGGCGCCAGGACTAGTCGGTTGTCGGGGGCCCATGTCGGTAAATCCGGCGTTGGCCTTCAGGTTAACGCTGGATACCTGAAAGGTGGGTGCACCGAAGGCCAAAAATGGTCCATTGCATAAACCATAAAAAAAAAATTATGACATTTCATCTAGTTTATTTTATTATTGAACATGGCTTTGATTTTTCGCTATGCGTTGATAGCGTAAGCAGGAGGGCGATGGGAAAAGTTTCCAAATAATATCATAATATATGAATATGTTATTTAAAGTAGATGACAACAAAGTGTAGGAATTGTCTAATGGTAACAATTGTAATAATATATGGTGTGTGTGTATTGTTCCGAAAGCGGAAAATATAGAGTGTAATCGATTATACTAATAAATCATAATACTAGAAAATAGAATTTTTAGACGTAATTTAATAATATAATAAATCACAACTACTATATCTAATATCAGTTAATAAATAATAAATAAGACAACAATAAGAGAAATACCAGAATCTAAATTTCACTTTAAATAATTCATAAATGAAATGCTAAAAAAAAAAGAAGATAGTTGTGTTTGGGATAACTTAATTTTAGAGAATAAGTCCTTATTACGCAAGCCGAGATAAAGTTCCTCTCACATATTTATCTCGTATACCGTGAATCACGATTTATAAACATTTATAACCTAAGAATAAACTATTCCAAACGAGCACGTAAATAACTTAAGAGATAATGGCTGTGACGAAGAAATGAGAGGGGGCCCCTTCATTTTCTACGCGAATAGGGTTGCCGACTTCCTTGCCAAAAAGGCAATTTCATGTGTAACGGGGTTTCACCCGATTTTGTATTTCACGCCTGAGTTATCAGCTGTTTTAGAGCTGGATCATTGTATTCCTACTGATGTAGGCTGAGTTTTTTAGAGTTTCCAACTTTATGTATAAAAAAAAAACATATATATATATTATGTGTGTGTGTGTTAATAATATCATCTCAGCAATTATGATTTGTTGCCCTTCCTATATACATAGCAATGGCACACTCCAAGATGAAAGAAAGATCAAAGAAGTCTTCCCACAGGGACCCGCATGCCTTAAAAAACCAAGAAAAAAGGGGGGCATCCGAGAGAGACCCAGATCAATACTAACTTATGCTATATATCAATGGACATTCATATACTTCTTGTTTTCTCTCACTCTCTCTTATATTATCATCTGATATTTAGTTTGGGATTCATGACTTCTCCTCCTAACATAAATGCCTCATCTAGGAGACGAACTCAAGATTCAGAGGGATTTAATAGGGTCTTATATTATTAGCCTAACTCTATGTTGTTGCTTGAGCTCATATATTTTGTATACCACTATTCAAATTTTGGCCTGATTGTATTAGTTTCTTAAATAATGAACAAGTGTTTGAAGTTTATTATAGCGAACGCGAAGACCTTAATTTTTTTTTTTTTGGATTTCTTTTCGGGCATACTTTCAATCAATTTGTGTTGTAGTCAAATCTTCTAGAATATAAAATTTGCGAGGTATTAAACTATTAATTCTAAAACAAAGAAACAAATATTTTAAGAAAAGTGAACGAAAAGAAAAGAAAATTGAAATGGTACGTTATTTTAAGTTGTGGTGTTTTTCTTTAATTTTAAAACCATAGAATGGTTTTATGTATTATTAAAATTCAAATTTAGATCAGATAAGATAAGATTAGATTGTTTAAATCAAATTATTTGAATTGAATTCCTTTGGACTGATGCATTCAACTAGATCAAGTGGTCAATTTCAGTCAAAATGTGGGGAGGACAAGCAGAAAGACTGGTCTTTTCCATCATTTTGTGGGTGAAAGACCCTTTTTGGTGAAAACAAAAATTAACATGAAGAGACTTTAAACTACATGATAATATTTGCAAATTGTGTGTGCATCCAACTTAAGTTTGTAGCTTTCAGAAACAAGCACACCTAAAAGCGTTTAACTTTTTTATCCCTTATTTATTCTTTTTCCACCCCCCACAAGTCCACAACACTTTTTTAGTCCCAATAAACCCAAAATGAACGCCACCAATATACTACGGAATGACCAGTCCTTTATTGCGATTCCTTTAACTAACTTTAATTGCTCTCTATATATCTCAAGTTGCGATAACTTCCAATTTGTGTAATAAAGATAGTGTCTATGATTGAAACGCATTTTCTCTCAAAAAGCTATATATATATATATATATGGTCAAAGATCCAAAAAACTAAAAGTCTGTGTTAGCGAAAGAGAACGAATCATTGCCATCAATTATTTATCCAAAACCAAAGTCTCCATCTTTCTTTATTGCCTAATTTAATACGAATCATGCACTCATGCTCCCTCTTAAATTATTGAAGACCAGCGCCTGATGGTCACTGAAGCGCCTTTAGGCGCTTCTTCCCCCTCCCCATCCGGGTTCAAACCCGGTCGCCGATATAATCAAAAATAAAAAATTATTGAACCTCTATTATTATTCATTCACTTACTCTGAGAGATATATATGCTTTATTGGCTTCCCGCCTCGTAATGTCTTTATTCATGTACGTGCATGGAACTCCAATGAAAGAAGCTTGATGTCGAAACCCTAATTAATAAGGAATACGCAAGTTGATTGAGTCCTTTATGAATTGTGATTGAGTTCCAGATTGTTTAAAACACACTTGGATCATTAACTGATAAAATTTGATTTAATTTGTTGGTGCCGAGAATATCTCTTTTCTCTGTCTCTGTTTTTTTTCCTCCTCCTTTTTGAGTGTGTCTAATTTACTCTATTAACGACTTTATTACTTTTCAAAAAGGCAAAAGAGAAAAGCGATACGGTACCTTGGAACAAAACAGTGATTCTAATTGAATTTTTCCTTGTTATCATGCTCGATACAATCATACAAAATGCTTATGATTACCCTCAAATAGTATATATCGTGCCTATGAATATATATATATATATATATATATTTGCTATATTAAAATAGCACGAGGCATATAAATATAAATATTACTACCTCCGGTCCTAAATATAGGACAAAGTTTGTAGTGCAATTTACACTACGAATTTTGTCCTATATTTAGGACCGAAGGGAGTATATATAAAAGCAAGCTAATATGAACGTTAGTGCATTGTAGGAGCTAGAGATGTATTTTAATTTCTCAACATCTATAGAAATAATATTCGACAAGTTGTTTAAGACTTTGCCGCGAAGTGTTCAGTAATGATTAAGTGTGTATTTGGAATAGCTGTTGTAAAAGTGACTTTTTTCAATTTGACTTATGAAATTTTAAGATGGGAAAAAAGTAAGATTAAGTGAAATGATTAATGTTTGGATTGACGATTGGATAAGCACTTTTATAAAAATAAGAGGTGTTTGGTCTGGCTTTTGCATAAGTGGCTTTTGTGATATTTAAGAGAAAAATTTTAAAAATTATGAAAAGTAAAAAAAGTAACTATATGGAAATTTGACAATGGTAAAATACATAATAAAATTACAATAAAAATGCGAATAAATTAGAAATTATACAAACTTAAATTTTTTGATAAAGTAAAATATAATAGAACTAATCAGATCAAATGTCCTGTACAATTTGATCCCTGATATGATAGTATCACGAGCATGATTCATTTAGGTTGAATATGTCCAAGCATCATTTATCGACAATGACTCTTGATCTTGACTATTATCTACATCAATATTCTCATTTTCATCTTCTTTAAAGTCCACATCAGTTTGAGAATTTCTTTTAATGAAATTATGTATAGCTATTGTTACACAGACAATACGAACTTGCGTGTCGAAGCTATACTTGCATAGACACAAATTAAGGTGATCGACGTGCATGCAATAGAATGATGAGGAAGTGATGTGAGAAAATAACTGATGGAGCAATAATACATATACATATCTAGCATATTCTGCTCTAAGTTAACAGACAAAGGAAGTTAGTAATACACAAGTGGGTTGTCTCAACCATATATACACATGTGTATGTGCATCTGGATTGCTGGCTACTACGACACCATCTGTGGTTCACCTTTGACTCTCACAGGTGGTCTCCACTACAGCTCGCTCTCTTTCTCTCTGTAGATTGATAGGTGTGTGTTGGGTATTAATTTTGTGAGATGGTAATATTAGATATTAGTATCATGTTATTGGGAAACGATAAGAGGAGCAAGTGGATGAAAATCATATTCAAGTTTTGTGGAAGCTATTACCAAGCAGTTGACAAATGCTCTTAAATCATATTCAAGGCATTTAATGCAATATAACAGTAAAATCCCAAAAGCTATAAGTAATAAGTTACGTGCATGTTTGTTTAAGCTTTTTACACAGTAAATAAGCCCTTATTACGCAAGCCGAGAAAAAACTCCTCTCACATACTTACCTCGTATACTGTGAATCACGAATTATAAGCACTTATTGCCCAAAAATAAGCTATTCCAAACACACACGTGACATTGTGGGGCTTTTTGAAAAGCAACTTATTTTAAGCCGAAGCAAATCAAACCAACACCCAACCAAATATAACATATTCCCTCTATAAGTCCCAATTGGACTTATTAGGGCCCCAAACGCCCAAACAAACACACTCTAAATCTCGTTGTGTTCTGTGGCGTGATTACATGAAAATTTAATTTATATACTTTGATTATTGGGTTAAGTTGCGCTTAGGACCCTAAAATATTTTTATAGATATGTACTGTGTCTTAAAATATTTTGTACCTATAAAAATATTTTGTGGTTCATCTAGGATCAAATATTTTTTCAGATATATATAACATCTTGAAGTATTTTGTGACTTATCTAGTACCTTAAAGTATTTTTTTTAAAAAAAAATTAATGCTGAAAAATAGTTTAAGGTGTCAGACACCTTCATTAGAAAATTACTTGAGTTAACGAAGAAGTTAAAATTGCTAAAAAATATACTTTATTGGAATATTTTTTTAAAAAAAAATAATATTTTAAGATAAAAAATTCGCCACAAAATACTTTAGGATATTGGTATGTCTTCAAAAAACTTCAGAATACTAAATAAAACACAAAATACTTTAGAATATCAGACCCACTTTAACTCTAAATTATTTTAGTCAATTCAAAAAGAGATTTACATGGTGAACACAATTCAAACACTATCTCTCTTTTGTCCCTTCATAAATCTTTAGCGCTCACACTACTGTAAAGCGCAATGATATTGATTGTTAAACGTGCATGATCTCAGTTCATTGGATGCAACTGATTTCTTGGATGAGTGTTTATGCAAAATCGAAATTCTAATCTTTCCTTCTCTTTTGTTAAAACTTTGTTGTTTTGAGCTACATACTTTCTGATTCTGCTAAAGATTTCTGTACACGGAAAAAAAAATCATAAACGGTTTTGAAATGATCACTGGTATTGTGGTATATATAAATCCAAAGGTTGTTGTTTATAATAGAAAGAACTTTGACATTTTAAACACTTTAAACACGGGGTTTTGAGTTTTTATGACAACAGAAAACACCTTTAATTGGGAGAGCTACCCCAATTAGGCATGCTAGAAACTCATCAGATAACCATTCAAAAAAAAACTGAAGGCTTGCTAGATTTATTTTTTTCAGGCTAATTTAGTAATTTATATACGAAGAATTGTCAATACTATAAAATATAGATTTTACTATTTTAAAGGAAGTCAATTTTTTTAAAAAGGAAATACAAAGTAAAAACAGTGACATTTTTATAATTCTGTGTGTCATTTTAAAAGACTAGGCATCCTAATTCTAAAAGTGGACATCAAAGATCCACTTTTTACATCCCTAATGTCCCTAATTTAATTAGGGATTCCAAAAGTGGACCTTTGGTGTCCCTAATTATTTAGGGACTTCAAAGGTGGAACCAAAGCTCCACCATCTTAAATAAATTAGAGACATCAAAGGTGGACTTTTCAAGTCCCTAATATATTTAGGGACGCCAAAAGCGCGTCCCTATTTACATTTAGAAAGCAAAAATGTTGCCTTTTTTGATCTTGTGTGTGCGCTTCATTTTTCTTTTTGTTAAGCAAAATTTTTCTGTCTTGTTGTCTCATTTATATTTATATCTCTTCTTAACTTATTTCTCCTCTAATATGAGACTTCTTGCTTTTTTTTACTCTTTTAACTCTTGCTTCTTCCTCTTCTCTTTCTTTTTTTTTTTTGCCTCTAAATTTGTTCTGCTTTCTCACCATTTTTTTATTACTTTATCTTTTCTCTCTCTATTTTTTTTTTGGATCTCCCTTCTATTTTTTCTTCTAACTCGTGTTGTTATGGCTTGTAGATCGAGATTCTGAAACATACGTCTTGGCCCACGTTCCCGTCAAGAAGACGAGGTTCATCTCTCCCTATTGCTCCTCTCTATTCGCTATTATGAGAAAATGAATTTCAATAATAGAAGTAGATGAGTGTTTCGTAACTGATTCCTCTTATTGTTATCAACTTTTGCTTGTGAGATTTCGGCTTTGGAGTTACTATTGTGTAGATTTTGGATTTGGAGTCCAAATACTAGATCTGGAATTTTATTGACTATGATATATAATTTCTGATTTCTACTTTATTAATATTTCCACCGTTGTGATTTTTTTGGTCTCCTTCTAGCTACCTTCTTTTTGATGGCTGTTGATGGGAAAATGTCAGAGATCTTTACGGCATTCCTATTTTAAATTTGGGAAGCCGTAAATAAAATACTCACATCCCTTTTTTCTGCAGATGTCATTTCCTAACTTTATTAAGTCCTTGACATGGGCATCCCTAACTTTTCGAACGTTAGAAGAACTAAAAAAGAGACATTAAAATCCCTGTTTGTTGTAGTGTGTTAGATTTACTTCTATTTTTTAAATGTGTTTTTGTTATAGTTTGCAATCAAAATACAATCGACATATTTTTATCTAGCAGCGCTTTGACAGATAGATATATAAATATATACTAGTATATAGTCAAATAATGAAACCATGAGTAGTTTTTTTCCCTTCTAAGGTTTTTTTTTGGTTTGGTATAATTATTGCCATGATATGATTAAAGGACAGTATATTTATCATATAAATGTATGTAGCGAGCATATATATTGTCTTGATTTGATATGTATGGGTTTGTTAACAAAAATTAGATTATTTCCAAATTATCGTTTTTAAACATGTGATACATTGATCATTAAAAAAATTGCCAGTTAATTACTCCTCCTGTTCTTAATATAAGACATATTTGAGGAATTGGTCTTAGTCTTAAATACAAGACATAATTTTCATATTTGTTAGTTTTTTTAATTTATCCCTATTAATACTCACTCAACGATAATTAAGGAAGAGGGGTGATATGAGAATTAAAAAATATAACTAGCATATTTTAGAAAATACATATCATTTTAAGTAACTTAATTAATTTATTCAATCTAACTAAATTAGATAAATATGTATTATATTAAGAACTGGAGGAAGTGATTATTTATTTAACAAAAACATGCCACGTCAACAGAATTATTTAGACGTAATTAAAAATTGAAGAACATTAATTGCGGACTTGAACCGTATTTGCTTCTTTTTTGTCGCCATACCAATCTGACACGTCAATTTTCGATCCATGCATAATTAAGTACGTGTTATCCGAACAGCGCCGCCTTCCTTTTGATCAGAATGGATGACCAAAGCCACCGGAAACTTCCACCGGACCGGCCTTCTGATATCCCAGCAGGCAGTAGTACTAAGAAGCCACGGAATAACTCTTCTCGCATTACCATGGACACTAGTCAACCTGATGAGCATTCTCCAGTGAATGATGTCTCTATGGTTCAGGCCGACTCCTATAGCCAGCGGCCTCAAACAAATACGGGTTCCTACAAGGACTCACTCGTGGGTTTTAATGGCATAGCTAATGGAGGAGAATGTATGGAAGAGGAGGATCTCTTATCAGACACTCTCAACATGGAATGGGACTTACCGGAGCTCTCGGAGGAAGTAAGGGTACTCATGCAAATTCACCCAGTTGTGCCTGTCACAGATGAGGAGTATAACGCTTGGTGCCGACCCTAGAATGCTGCATTGATCGTCACTGTGTTAGGCAAGAAATTCAATGTCTATACATTGAAATCACACCTCAGTCGTTTATGGCAAACTTCACAATTTGATCTTGTGGACATGCCTAATAATTACTTTCTAGTGCGTTTTTTGCAAAAAGAGGGATGGGGACATTTATACCAGAAAGTTTTATATGGGGGACCATGGGTTGTCCAGCAACACACAATTTTGGTGCAAAAATGGTCACCTAACTTTGATCCCTACAACAACCCACTCGGTAGAATCATCACTTGGATTAGGATACCCAATGTCCCAATGCAGTGCTATAACAAGGAATTTATTACTAGGCTAGGTAACTGCATCGGAAGAACCATGAAAGTAGATTTGCTTACCCCGTCAGCCACTACTTCAGAGTCTGCGCGAATTGAGCGAGGTAAATATGCTCGAATCTGTGTTGAACTTGACCTCCAGAAGAAGCTTGTCTCCAGAGTGATTGCTGCACACTCGGTCTATCAGGTGGAGTACGAGGGACTGGGCCTCATCTGTTTCTCTTGTGGTCGATATGGCCATCGCAAGGAGCAATGTCCCTGGGTATATCGAGATGCGACGCAACTGCAACCATCACCCACGGCAACACCGGCTAACGCATCGCCATCACCGAACAGGACCACGACGCCGCAACACAAGCCCACTCCCGACGAGCCATTTGGGGAATGGATGCTAGTCGGAAACTCGCGTCGATCTCGGGCTTCAACGAGAAAAATCCAGGTGGGGGTCGCATCGGAGCAAAAGAGAGGGGCAAGGCCGGTGAAGAATCCGGCGAGTAGCAGCGGCGCCATGAGATTTTAGGTGCTCACGGCTCTCGACAATGATGGCGGTATGGTGATGGGACGGAGAGGAGCAGAGGCGCCGATTGAATCTGACACTGATAATAAGATGGGTCAGCACAAGAGCTCTCAATCTCTGCACACTCCAAGGGAAGAAGGGAACACGTCACCAAGGAAGCAAGAGGCACGTGTAGCCAAGGAAAATGGGAAGGAAAAAAAGAAAAAGAAGAGTGGGCCTTCTATTGACATTGGGCCTGGGCAAGGGGTGAGATCTCATGAGTTTAAAGAAAAAGGCATTATGGGCCAGGAAATGGGGAAAAAAAGGATGGGCCACCTAGGAATCATGTGGGCCGTAGGGAGCATTTGGTGGTGGGTGGATCCTTAACCCAAAATGTGAACTCTTCCATTTTAATACCAAAAAATTCTCTTGGACCAGATGCACAACCTCTTTTGTTATTAGGAGGCCCTAATCCTAAGGTCATACACCCAAATGATGCCTTCATTAAAGACAAGTGTGAAGAAAGTAAGGGTGGGACATCAAGTAATATCCTTATGCCTTCATTACACACTTCATTAGATGATGACATTGGAGATGATTTCATGGAGGCCACATTGGATGTAGGGAACCAACATGTTTTGGAGGAACACCTCACAGGAGTTGACAAGACTCTTCGTGATCAGTAAGTATCTTTTGTTTCTAGTATATTAATATAAATATTAATATCATGATAATTGCTTCTTGGAATTGTAGGGGTGCGGGGAGTAGGAATTTTCCCCGCATCATTAAAGATTTGGTTCACACTCATGCTATTGATGTTTTGTCCTTGATTGAAACTCGTATCAGTGGTCTTAGGGCTGACACGGTTACCTGTAAATTAGGTTTTGCTAATTGGATTAGGTTAGAGGCCACTGGTTTTGCGGGAGGAATATGGATATTGTGGGATGAAGTTAACACTCATATAGATTATTTGTTCTCTACTACCCAAATGATTCATTGTAAGGTGTTGGATAAGAAAACCAATGATTCCTTTTTTGTTACCTTTGTTTATGGGGATCCTGAGGTTAGCAGAAGAGCGCATCTATGGAGTTCCTTACAGGACATTGCCCAGGATATTGAAGAGGCCTGGATGGTTATTGGGGATTTTAATTCTTATTTGACTCCAGCAGATAAGATAGGGGGTGTTGCACCCTCTTTCCGAGCTATGACTCAATTTTCAAATTGCATTGCTAGTTCGAACCTACTGGAGATACCCCTGATAGGAGAGCGCTTTACATGGGAGAAACAAGGTGTTAGAGAAAGACTAGATTGGGTGTTTGGCAATCTTGTGTGGAAGCTCAATCACCCACGAGGCAAGGTCTTTCACCATATCCGGTATAAATCTGATCATAGACTTGTGCTTGTCTCAAATGGTGCAAACCCCCCGGCTCAACGCCCCAAACATCACTTTAGTTACCATCTTGTCTGGGCATCGGAAGATAGTTTCTCTGATGTGGTTTGTAAATCATGGGATAATAGGACTTGGACCCAGGGTAGATTGATCTTTGAAGAAGAGGCGTCCAAATGGAACTCTAGTGTCCTGGGTAGTATCCCTAAGAAAAAGCGTAAGCTTCTTCGCAGATTAGAGGGTATTGATAGAGTTCGTCAACATAACACCTCTACTGGTCTCTTCAAACTAGAGAAACAGCTCTGGCATGATTATAGTAAATTATGTGCTCAGGAGGAATTTCTTTGGTACCAAAAATCTCGGTGCAAGTGGCTTGCTTGGGGAGACAAGAATACCAAATTCTTCCACACTTTCACGATGATCAAACGCAAAAAGCAGCACATTGAGGCTCTTCGTGATGATGAAGGAAATTGGGTTACTGACTCGGATAAATTAAGAGACATGGCTGCCAATTTTTTCAAAAATCTCTATACTAGGGATCACCAAGTTCTTGATTCCACACATTGGTATGCCAATTTTCTGGCATTACGCCCCACGGATGACGTCATGATTCACAAAGTTGTGGAGGATATTGAAATCAAGAATGCTGCCTTCTTGATAGGGGCTCTTAAGGCCCTTGGCCCGGATGGTCTTCAGGCACATTTCTTCCACACTCAATGGGCTCACATTGGGAATAAGGTGTGTACGCTTGTCCGTGAGATTTGGCATCAACCTGAGAGGGTTAAGGATATCAACCACACCAACATAGTTCTCATCCCAAAAGTTGATCATCCTATGACTCTAAGAGACTTTCGCCCAATTTCCCTCTGCAATGTCATCTTCAAGATTATTACTAAAATTATTGCAGAGAGAATGAAAAAGGCGATGCAGTATCTGATCCAACCTCAACAGTGCGGCTTCATTGCAGGACGTCAGAGTTGTGATAATATTATTATTGCGCAAGAAGCTATTCACACTATGAGGAGTAGGCGAAGGAAACGAGGGATGATTGCCATCAAGGTAGACATGGAGAAAGCTTACGATCGTCTTGATTGGAAGTTTCTACAATCCACTCTCCTCTGTGTTGGGATACGGGAAGAAATGGTTAACCTCATCATGGCGTGTACCTCTTTGGTATCCATGACGATCCTCTGGAATGGCACAGAATCTTTGAGTTTCAAGCCTACTCGAGGAGTTCACCAGGGGGACCCTCTGAGTCCCTATTTATTTGTGCTTTGTATGGAGCGCTTGGGTCAGTTGATTGACACGGAGGTCAGGGCAGGTCGTTGGAAGGGGCTTCGATTCAACAGACATACCCTACCAATATCGTACCTTTTCTTTGCCGACGATCTTCTCTTGTTTGGTGAGGCCACTGGGGACCAGATTGATCTCATGTGGGACATACTGCGTGCCTTTTGTCAAGTATCAGGGCATCAAATTAACTTGGCTAAATCGAAAGCATTCTTCTCCCGTAATGTCAATTTTAATAGGGCACTTGAGCTAAGTCAGTCACTGGGGGTAGGGCTCACAGGTGATTTGGGTAAATATCTTGGTGTACCCCTTCTTCACCGTAGGAATACTAAGGCTATTTACTTTCCCATCATTCAGAGAGCAAAGAAGCGATTGACAGGTTGGAAAGGGCGGCATCTAACAATGGCAGGCCGAACAGTCCTGGTTAAGGCAGTCTTGTCAGCCTTGCCTAGCTATCATATGCAAACCATGCTAATGCCCAAAGGTATCCTGGAGGAGTTGGAAAAGATCAGTCGTAGCTTCTTATGGAATCAAGAGCAGCAGGGAAGGAAAATGCATCTTCTTTCCTGGGATCAAATCAAGCAGCCTAAAGAAATGGGAGGATTAGGTATTAAGGATCTTCAGCGGCAAAATGTTGCTTTCATCATGAAACTTTGCTGGGGAATTTTAACCCAACCTGAAGCCCTTTGGGTTCGATGTTTAAAAGGAAAATATGGATGTGGTGATAGTGACTACCCCATGGTTTGCAAAAAGACTAACTCCTCTCAGGTGTGGCATAGTATCACTACTGTTTGGGACACCTTTTATGGTGGAATTGGTAGAATCTTGCGTAGTGGGACTACTGCTAACGTATGGTGGGACTTATGGACTCCGCTTGAGGAACCCCTCATCCAGTTTGTCGATCGTAATTTTCATTGCTTAGATCCGGGGGCCAAAGTAGGGGACTTTGTCTTACCTACTGGAGTGTGAAACGTTCTAAAATAGAGGGAGTTCCTTCCAGATTGGGTAGTCAATATTATACTTCAAGTTCTCCCTCCCTCTACAACTGGAGATGATCCTTTCTGCTGGAGAAATGCTTCGGATGGAAAATTTAGTGTCCGGGCTGCTTATAATTTCCTCACTACTCAGCGGGATTGGAATGGTTCAGCACTGTGGAAGAAAATGTGGAAGTTACCTGTTCCGGAGAAAGTGAAGATGTTTTTATGGCAGACTATTCATGAGAGACTCCCTACGAATTCACTCAGAGCTAGGAGAGGTTTACCAGTCAGTGAGGAGTGTCCTTTTCAGTGTGAGCGCACAGAATCCATTATACACATTCTTCGTGACTGTGAGATTGCGAGAGTAGTGTGGTTATACTTTGTTGCTCCTAACCATCGCTTTAGTTTTTTTCTCTCTGATTTGCAGGTATGGCTCCAGGAGAATTTGTCACGTTCTATGGGAAAGTCCCAGTTTCATCTCTGGCCTTGGATCCGGATATTCAGCATCATTTGTTGGCTTTTATGGAAAAACAGGTGTAAGGGTGTCATGGAGGGCGTTCGGGCTCAACCCAATGAGCTTATTCATAGTGGTTTGTACCAGATTATGGAGTCCAGCACCTCGGATAGCTTGAAACACCAACTCTTTTGCTACAGTGTTGGAGACGATCACGCCTGGAAACCACCACAGGAAGGATATGTTCGTCTAGATACAGATGGTTCAGTTGATAGTCAACGAAGGGCAGCATGTGGAGGACTTGTTCGAGACTATAGAGGCAATTGGATCCTTGGCTTTCAGAGTAGATTAGGTTTCATTCCACCTACTACTGCTGAACTTATGGCCTTATGCCAAGGACTTCAATTGTGCAGGCAGTATGGTTTTCAGAGAGTTGTTGCTTACACAGATTCTCTTGAGGCATATCAGTTGGTTATGCGGGACAGCAGTCTTCACCATCCACTAAGGTTCGAGATTAATGCGGTGAGGGATCTACTTTACTCTGAATGGGACATTGAACTTCGTCATACACCGCGAGAGACAATTAGGTGTGCTGATTACCTAGCCAAGGATGCACCTGGTTGTATTACCAGTCCCCCATTTGGGTTGTGTTCCTCTTATGCAGGAAGATCTTATTCTCTCATCTGGAAACTGAGTATGTTTTGATGTAACTCTTATCCAAGCTAGCTTGGCCATTTTATGTATCCAAAAAAAAAAAATAAAGTACGTGTTATCCTTTTAGTTTTAGCTAAAGACTAGGAGACCACGGCAACAACAAAAAAAAAAGCTAAAGACTAGGAGACCACGGCAAAAAAAAAAAAAAAAAAAAAAAGCTAAAGACTAGGAGACCACGACTTTTATACATATTCAATAATATTCCAAATATTTGAAAATTTATTCTCCAAAAACGAACGAGGCCGAGTAGGAATACAGGCTACTCTACTTCAAATGTGAAAATGGCACCTAATTAAAGTGATAACGCAGATATGATAGAAACCCCATCGTTTTCAAGTAAAGCACAAGCATATTTCGACCAACAAAAAAAAAGCTCAAGCATATTTATTAGGCCTTTGATAAGCATATAGTATAGTGTACGTGCATGCAATAATTGCAATGGAAAAAATTGATAACACCATATATACACACACACACACACCCAAAATTCCTAATTAATAAATAAGAGGTTTCGTAAAGTTTGTAAATACCATATACCACCAGATTGAACACCCTTTAAGACGAACAATATCTCTATCCTGTTTCCCCAATTTTGATATATGTGTCTTTTATAAGATGTGGGGGCTGATAACGCATACATGCATCATTTGAAAAGAAATTTAAAATTCGTGTAGCATAATTAATTAGATAATTAACAAGCTAGATACTATAATTATATAAGAATTGATAATTGATTTTGTTCCTAACACTTCTAATCCAAATTTTACACGTCTTCACGGGTCAGCTTCTGATAACATACAATCCCTACGATCAAGGCCTTGTAAATCCTAACGATCGATCGTTAAGAAAAGAATGGCTTACTTTAGCTAACAAATGAAGCATCTTTTCACCTACTACTTATGAACATTATTATTTTTTTCAGAAAACAGACAAGAATAATTATATATAATTATAAAAGCTGTATAGTGGATCTAGTCCATAGCTCCATTAAAAACCACGGAAAGAGTATCATAGGGCTGTGTTGCTTCAGGTATATTAAATGGAGTTAGCTAGATTTGTGGAAAATGCCAGTGCTAGCTTCCCGTTAATGAAGGACCATGAGAATGTGTTTTTATTTTATTTTTTTAAAGAGACATCGAAATTAAATTGATGAATGGAGATCAGATAAGCACTATTTTGCCTAAATTGAAGCTTTTTTTGTAATTAAGATAGGGTGATATAGAGGTGTCATTTCTTTTCGTGTGGACGGGGACCTCTAAAGAAGTCTTGTTATTTTCTAATCTTCATTGTCTTCAACCTAAGAAATAAACAACTCTAACACTAATAATAGCCCACCAAACCAAACATAACCACACGATTAGCATATTTCGCACCATCGTTTTTCCACAGGCAATCTCATTTTCTACGTCATCTAGGCATGCCTCTTTCAATTAATAGTTTTTAATTGTACATATATGAACGTGTCGAGGGACCTCCAAATAATTTCTAAAAAAAAACCTATTAGCCTCTTCATTGACAACGACACATGTAGAATCACAAAAAAATTGTTGAGTATATTACAAAAAACCTTAATTTGTGTTCCTTTTTCTACTCGAATAAATTTGCTAACATTTTAAATAATTATGTAAGGGATTAGATGCAAGCCCTGTATACTCATCAGAATTTAAAGGGAGTAGATTGTTTGAATTATCTCAAATTTATAGATTCGTTGAACCAATAGTTCAATATGCTGAATAAAAGAAAGAAACGATTGGAAAGGTTTTCACTTATCTTTTGCCTTGGCTTTTATGTTCTCTTGATTTTCCTTATTATTGCGTGCCTGTCTTCTTCTCTTTTCCCTTTTTATAACGATTGCATGCCTATTCTTTCTTTTTTTTAAACAATTATCAAATTATGTTACTGGTTAATTCACACAGGCATTGTCAGGCTCAAATATAAAGTACTATAAGATTTTTTTTTTCCCCTTTTCCTCTGGGATTATAGCATTGCATGATTCTTTAACTGCCATGCTGTACATATAGCTGCGTTGGGTTGAGCCTGCAAAAAAAATGGACGATATCTCATCAGAACAGGCTCGGCCCGATTTTTCATAGTTTGGGCTGGGATGGGCCTGATAATGCTTTCAGAGATAGCTGTTTGGTTTAGATGGGCCTGATCCATGTAATAATAAACCCAGGCTTATATAAAAAAATAGCGCTAGACATATATTTGAAAAAAAAAAAAATCCCACTTAAACTTTAAAATTTAGTGATTTCCTAAAAATGAGTTGGTAATTACTACAAAAACGTATTTAATATCTATATTTTTTTATAGGTAATAAGTAATTAGACTGATTTGAAATTTTAAATTTCAAATGGTATTTTATTATCTTTTTCCCATTAAAGAATTCCTATTGATTGGCTTATAAAAATAAATATTCTAGGATTCTATTTTGCCTTCATGAGATGATAATTAAAGAATAAATAAAACGCAACCTCTCTTACAAATATCCACATTTGTTGACTTTTAAGATCTTGATAATCTCTTACAACTCTCGTGACACTTGCGGAGGTATTCTTATCAGCAGCAACTATGATTAGAATTTAAATGTTTAATATGAGGAGCAAGACAAATTCATTCGTTTGAATAAACTATATTTAAAAAAAAGAAATGGTCTGCGCGTGCGCGCGCACATCTGAAACCCTAAATCCTTTTGTTTTGGCTGAACTTGGAGAGCATATGAGTCAATTTGTATTAGAAAAATGCCAATGTGTTCCGCAAGGGCATCATCACCTTTTTTGAAGTCTTGTCCAGTGCCACTCATCTCTAGCGATGATTAAGGACACAATCAAAATTCAAAAGCTCATGTGCGTGCGTATGACTACATATACATGTATCGTCAACAGTAGTACTCAACATATATATTGCAATTTTGTGGGACGGTACAATGATTAAGGAGGATTGGTTTATATATAGTATCATACCAAACGTACGCCACGGGAAGGATGGAGAGTATATATATGGGGAAAAGATTGTTGCGAATGCAAACCAGAACGATGGATCGAGAACGAGGTTTACAAAGGTGAGAACTACACGTTTCGAAATCCGGTGTTTCATGCAGGTCCGAGGTTGTGTTTGGGACTTTGGGTAAAGAATTGCCAAAATAAACTTTTAACACATAAGGGTGAGTAGATATAATGAAGCTGTTCTTGTATCATTCATAGGTCGATATCGAGGAGCTGTTTCTTGTCAAATGGATTATGTGTCTTAAACTAGTCACCCACAGAGATCTCAAGTGGCATGATAATTATGAAAGCAGGTTGCGTAATTAATTATGATGCTGCATTGATTTACTTGTCAATCGGCTTTCATTTGATTTTCGAAATTAAACCGATTAATATGGGATTTGGTTTTGGTTCGCTGCTTCTCCTTTTCTCATAAAACTGTGTAGTTTTGGGGTACAATTTTGGGGCTGATTTTTTTTTTTTTTCTAATGATGTCTAGTATTTTGAAGTATTTTTCTGGACGTAACTAATATCTTAAAATATTTTTTTAAATAACATATAGTATCTTAAAATAATTTTTACTACTTTTAATCTCTTAAAATATTTTTTTCAGTTGTATCCAGTCTGTTAACATACTGATTGTAATTTTACCTTTAATGTATTTTTTCAACTCCAAAAATTACTTTAATTTTGTTTTGGAAAATTGTGAAAAAATCCCGCATTGGCAACTTATTTGCCAAATGGGACCTTCGCGTGCAGATTATCTTCCACATATACAGAATATCTTCCCTGGTGTGCAGATGATCTTCCTTATGTGCAAAATTCTTCCCTATACATGTGCAGATATCTTTCCTCCATGTGCAAGATATCTTCCCAAGTTCCATTTAGCAAATAAGTTGTCAATGAGGTCTTTTTTAGCAATTCTCCCTTTTTTTTTGTGCTTTTAACCTTTTAAAATATCTTTTCAGTTGTACTTAATGTTTTAGGAGATTGACTACAATTTTACCGTTAATGTATTTTTCTTAGTAGTAAAAAACATCCAAAACTTAGGATACTGATTTATTGATTTTCACCCACTCTAAAATATTTTTTCAGTAGCATCTAATTAAATTGTAAGTAGTCTGCTAACAGACTGGTTATAACTGAAAAAATATTTTAAGGGATTAAAAGTATTAAAAATTATTTTAGGATACTACACGTTACTTAAAAAATATTTTAAAATACTAGATACTTCCAAAAAAAATACTTTAAAATACTAGACACTAGTTTTTTAAAAAAAATCAGTTCTAATATTTTACCCCAAAACTACACCAAATAGAAAAAAGAATAGACAGTGGACCGATGCCAAATCCATTAATATGTTTTCAACGTAAGATAGATGATGTTAACTATTATTTTATAACTATTATTTTATAACTTTTTCACGTTTCGCGGAAATGAATCTGTCTATTGGGGTTAATTTATTTTTGACTTATAAATAATTATAATTCATAATTTATAATATATAAGATAAATATGTTAGAGAAATTTTATCTCAATTTATATAATAAATACTTATTTTTAAAAAGTAACACTTACGCAGTGAATATATCAATCCCTAGCCAGCATTTACGAACTTGGGGGTGCGTCTTAAATTCTTCTTTGAATTAAAGTGCTTTTATAATTTTGATGACTCTGTGTGCTCCCCAGGGTTAATGAATTCGGATAGGACTGGTAAGTCTGATCTGGAAATCTGTGAATTGGCCGGTAGACCGGTTTGATTCCCAGTCCAGTCGGGATTTCTATTTAAAAAGAAAAAAAGAAAATTTAAATTTTCTTTGAAATTTGATATTAACAAACCTAAAATCTTCAATTTTTAATCGGTTTGACTCTGATCTGATTGACTAACCCTTAACCCAATACCCACCGATTCAGTACTCCATTTGGATTCCTGAACCATGGTGCTACCTGGTGTTATTAAGGACTGAATATGCCAAAGTTCTGCTTACGTGGGCACGTGCTAGGCGCGTAGTTATCAAATCCACTTTTCATATGGTAATCAGATGATAGATGGTTTGGTTAGTTTGTCATCGTCCAATTTATTTTGTGATTGGACAGTCATGACTTGTTGGTCCATCTCGAGTTTTTATCTTTTATGCTCTGCTCTCTCAGTTTATGATGAGATGCATGCACGTGGCAGTAGTAAGTGATGAGAGGGAGAGGGACGAATACTCCGTATTACTTAAAGTCTTAAACCCTTCATTTCAACACCTACAATGAATGGAGCAGAAGCGGACAAAGACACGAGACATTCAAGTTCTTAAAGAAATACTCAAAAAAAAAAAACTAGATCCAGACCAAAAACAGAAACAGGAGCCTCCTAGAAACTTATATAATTACTTGCAAATACCAGGGGCGCTGTAATTAAAAAGGTGGGAGGGATTTTACTACTGCTCTCTTCACAAATGGGCTATGAACGGATGAAACGTCCATTTTCTCCGCTTATTTCTTAAACATTTTTAATCCCAGTATCATTGCTACTAATGATATGAATATATCACACTAATAATGATTTAGTGTGTATTCGGATTAGCTTTTGGAGAATAATTTTTACGATTTACGAGGTAAGCATGTGAGAGAAGTTTTATCTCGATTTGCGGAAACGGGCTTTTAAAACCATGGTTTTAAAAGTACCCGAACACACACTTAATGATTGAAAGCGATAAAGAGTGAATCGTGAGAGTGAAGAGGATCTCACAGGAAATCAGAGGAAGAGTGATGGGGAAGACAAGGGGTGGAGAGTTTTTTTAAAAAATTAAATAATCATTAAAAAACAATAATATGAGTCCCACAAAATAAAAGTTTGTACCAATTAATAGAGTGTGCATTTTTCCCCCATTTGGAGAAGTTCATGGGCATTTTTACATCCCAAAAAAGTTCATGGTGTTAGGTGCACTTTTGAAAAAAGTTCATGGGTGTTTTTGCCCCTTAAAAAATAATAGCGTGGGTCTCACAAAACAGAAGTTTATACCAACGGTGTGTGCATTTTTGTTCCATTTTGAGAAGTTTATGGATATTTTTGCACTTAAAAAAAATTTATGGTGTTGGATGCACTTTTGAGAAAAGTTCATGAGTATTTTTGCACCTCAAAAAATAATAACGTATGTCCCATAAAACAGATACTTGTACCAATTAACGATATTTTTGCCCCATTTTGAGAAGCTCACGAGTATTTTTGCACATAAAAAAGGTTTATGGTATTGGATGCACTTTTGAAAAAATTTCATGAGTATTTTTACACCTGAATCTTTTTTTTTTTTTTTTCAATTCATTAGTCATTGCCCTTATGTTTTTTCAATGGTGGAGGCTAGAGCAGTTTTGGTTAACTCTGGCTTTACTCTTTTTTTAAGACAACTTTTGTTTTAGAGGTCATTCATGAATGCTCAAGAACAAGTGTGATGTGGTTCGAAACTTACTTTATTTTTTATGGTGTTTTCGGCAACCCACATGCTTTGATTCCTCTCTTTCTCCTCTTTCCCAAGAAATGTAGTTTTATGTGATTTGTTGCAACTATTGCACGGTAGACCAATCGGACATCATGAATAATTGATTTCTAATTCACCTATTATCCAGGTCCTTTTTTAATGCTCTCGCTGGTGAGTGATGATGTTTCAAGAGCATGAAGGGTTGGTGGAGATTTAATGTAGACCTTACCTCTTTTATCGTCTTTTTGGCCATCTATGTATTTTTATTCAGCTCTAGTTGGATGTGTTTGTTCAGCTTTACGGGTTAATTCACACCTCTCCACGTTAGCCCTGTTGCTTTTATTAATTCACATATTTCTCCTTATCACCTGTGACACTGGCTGAAAATGTATATTTCTTCCTTGGATCTCTTTGTAATGTAATCCCGTGATTTGTTGCATCTTCGTAAGAGTGGAGATAGGAGCAGCTTTTTAAAAACAAGTTAAAGCTGTCTTCCATTAGGGAAAGTAATTGGCACATCACTCATTATCACATGAGTTTTATTTTTGGACGGACTTTGGTCCTTTACCCCATAGGAAAGGAGGTTCCTCTTCTTATGGACTGTTGAATGGAGATATTAATGATTTAGATTTAATATAAAAAGAATAGATTCCTTTTCTACGAGGGCAAATGACCAAAACCGGTTCCCTTATTTTCATAGATATGTAATGCCTTAATGTGATATAGATTTCATTTTTATAAAAGTGTAGGCAGCTCAGCCCAAATCAAAAGTGTAATAACGTGAAGAGTTGAGTTAAAAATTGTATAATTTTGTATACTGTAATTTTAATTATTTTATTATATATTTTGTTTTGTTGCCAGTTATTTTATATTTTGATAAGTGTTGCTCCCTCCGGTTCTAAATATAAAATAAAATTGATTTTTATTAAGAGATTAAGGAAACTAAATAAATTATTTAATCATATCATATATTGTGTATTATTAGATTAAATATAAGTTTATTAGTCAAACTAGTTAGTTTGGAGAAAAGATTATAAATATAAATATTGTAAGGTAATTTAATTAACTTACTTAATCTCTCTAAAAAAATTAAATGGATCTTATATTTAAGATAAGAGAGATTATAACTTTTACAACTCCATTATTGTAATTTAAATTGCATTAGTATCTTTATTGATGATAAGTAATATTGTAAATTGTTTCCATTCTCATAATCATTGAATTGCATTCATCCGCGCTACGCGTGGGGGTAGTTAATGCTTGTTTTGGACCTATTTTCCAACCGTCTCTACAATATAATGGCATATATGATTTATTTAGGCATATAGCTTAGTTGTTAGTTAAAAAAATTACTCCATTCAGTTCTTAATATAAGATATATTTAAGAAATTGATGTTGATTTTTAATATAAAACATATTTTTCATATTTCTCAATATTTTTCTATTTTACCTCTATCGATGCTCCATCAACAATAATCAAATATTAGAGAGAATAAGAGAATTAAGGAAGATGATTAGGGTGTTTTGAAAAATATATGTTATATTAACTAACTCAATTAACTTCTTTAATCTAATTAAATTAGGTAAATTATCTTATATTAAAGACCGGAGGAAGTACTATTCTATTAATTATAAGTACTAGGGAAAATCTTACTCAGGTCCTAAGGATCAGAAAAAATATATAAAAAAAGTCTTAGGATAGATTTCTCTATCCAAAAAGTCCCTAGAGACTTTAGTGACATAGATGAGCTTGTCAATTGTCACTCTATGACTTATCAATATAGTTACATACACATGCTAATGGAAGCTATTTTACTTAATATAGGTAAGCCTGTCAAAGGCTACTTCATAACTTGTCAATATAATGACATACACTTATTTGGTTTAGTTAACATAAACGTGCTTGTCAGTGACCACTCTATGACTTGTCAATATAGACATATAAACTTGTTAATATAGTCACTCAATGGGAACTGTTTTAGTTAACATATATGAACTTGTTAAATACCATTTTAATAAAATCACACACACTTATTAATAAGAAAAATTCACATTCAGAACTATATTTTAAAGTCTCTAGAAACTTTTTAATTAGAAGAATTTATACTGAAACTCTTTTAATATTTTTTCTGATTTTTGGTTTTTAAGACTGAGTAAGATTTTTTCTAAGTACTATGGTATATTTTTCTTGTAATTTTGGTGAAAAGGGAGGTTACTTTATCTATATATGCAGGCCGCAAAAACTGTCCTTATATGCGCTGGTACGATTCGCACCTCCATACCTTTTGCCATAACTCCAAAGCGCAACGCCATGTATCTCTTATCCCCAACACATCTACTCTTCCTTTTCCTTATCTTTTTACTTCTCAAGATTCTCAGAAAATCCCCCGAGAAGGGCTTCCGAAAATTCCCCTTACTTGGAACTTTACCTGATTTCTTGAAGCATCGCGAACGCTTCTTGGATTGGTCCACCGAAGTTCTCCGTGACTGCCCCAATAACACCGCCGTCTTCTTCCGTCCCGGCAAAGTCCGAGGCATCATTACGGCAAACCCGGACAACGTGGAGCACATGCTCAAAACCAACTTCCCCAACTACCCCAAAGGCGAACGATTCAGTAGCCTCCTCCAAGATTTCCTTGGCACCGGAATCTTCAACTCCGACGGCGAACTCTGGAAGGTTCAGAGGAAAACCGCCAGTTACGAGTTCAGCACCAAATCGCTTCGGAACTTTGTTATCGAGAATGTCACCGTCGAAATTAAGACCCGGTTACTTCCGCTTCTCTCCCGGGCCTCGGACGCCCACCGGGTCCTGGACCTGCAGGACATCTTGGAGCGTTTCGCTTTCGACAACATTTGCAAGCTCGCTTTCAACTACGACCCCGAGTGTCTCGGCGGCGAGGGAAACGGCGGAACGGAATTCATGTCGGCGTTCGAGGACGCCGCCACGCTGAGTGCCGGGAGGTTTCAGTACGCTTTACCGGGCCTGTTTAAAATCAAAAGGTGGTTGAACGTAGGATCGGAGCGGAAGCTGAGAGAAGCAATCATAACCGTACACAAGTTCGCGGATGAGATCATACGGCCAAGATTGGAAGCCAGGGAAACAAATCAGGACCTGGACTTATTGTCCCGTTTTATCGGAACAGAGGAGAGTTCTCCGGAATTTCTGCGAGATATCGTGATAAGCTTCATTCTCGCGGGGCGAGACACAACATCGGCCGCTCTGAGCTGGTTCTTCTGGATACTATCGTCAAGACCAGACGTGAAGCAAGAAATTAGAGACGAACTAAGAGCAACTCGCTCCAGAAACGGTAAGAACAGAGGTGAGGCTTTTGGGTACGATGAGCTGAAAGAAATGAACTTCCTACAAGCAGCCATTTCGGAGACAATGAGGTTGTACCCACCAGTGCCCGTTGACACAAAATTATGCCTGAACGACGACGTGTTGCCGGACGGTACGGTGATTCGGAAGGACTGGTTCATATCTTACCACACGTATGCCATGGGGAGGTCTGAGAGTGTTTGGGGAAAGGATTGTTGTGAATTCAAACCTGAAAGATGGATTGAAAACGGAGTTTACAGAGGTGAGAATCCGTTTAGATATCCAGTGTTCCATGCAGGTCCAAGGATGTGTTTAGGCAAAGAATTGGCCTACATTCAGATGAAGTGCATAGCAGCTTCAGTGATGGAGTTGTTTGAGCTAGAGGCACAGAATAAGGACAAGTGTCCTCAACATTTGTTATCTTTGACTTTGAGGATGAAAGGAGGCTTGCCCGTCCAGGTAACCAAAAGAGACATCTTGGACTCTGAATCCTGATTTACTCTGAATAAATGCCTGTTGCCCATTACACTGTTGGTACTGGAACGAGCTATTCATATTATAATACGGATGGGGTATATAGTTTTATTTTTCATGCCTCTCACGTACCACACAAGAATTCAAATGCGTGTGTTGCAAGAAATAGTGGAATATAATAATGTAATAAAAATATAATTCAAGTTTAGTTTTGGAATCATTTCATATTCAATCAACTAGCATCATGTTAACATATCCCCGCTTTGTATTTTTGCTTTTTCGCTTCTCTCCTCCCGAGTCCCGTCCATGACCATCATACAATATTCACACAAGAAACGGACAAATCACAAATTATTGTAAACATCCATTAATGAGTGTATATTTATATTAACTTTTGAAAGATAGCTTTTAAAATTTATGAAGTAAATATGTGAGAGAAATTTTATTTTAATTTATATAAAAAAGTTTTTAAAACCACAGTTTGATGGTTTGTTAAACATTTTATGAATAGTTTGAGGTAGCTCATGACTGACTGAAAAAAGCAGCTGCAATTTTAGGCCTTTTGTCATGTGACTCTCTCTACTTGCCCGCTTCAAATTTTGGATAAGTTTTAAGGCTTGTTTGATTCAGCGTTTTTTTAAAAAATAAATTCTTATTACGCAAGTCGAGATAAAACTCCTCTCACCTACTTACCTCTGTGAATCACGATTTATAAGCATTTATTTTTCAAAAATAAGCTACTTCAAACACACACTTATTCTACGTGACTATCCAATTGTTGGGGAAGATTGATATAATCATTGGTCTATTCCAAAGTCCTAACCTTCTTGCCCACCACTTCAATAAATGCTCATGAGTGCTATGCCAGGGCCCAGGAGAGAAGTAAATGGCCTGAAAAAGGAAGTCCCGTCCCAAAAGGATTTGGTGTGGAGTCTTTAAAGTTTTCCTTTTATAGAGTAATCATGGCGTGCAGTAATAACTCATCTAGGCTGCCCACTATGATCTTTGTTCGTATGCTCATCTACCACTTTGTGGCATTAAAGTAGTTGATGAAGATAAGTGGGATTTTGTGATATATAGATCCACGTAAACTGTTATGGCCTTCTTTTGAATAAAAAAGAGAGAGATCAATTTTGTACTTTTGAGTGAAACCATACAAGATTCCCTTCCCAGAGCATGCTCTGGATCCGAGCTAACCAATTCACACACTATCATGTTCCGGGTGACGTCATCTCATTTCTGTCTATAAGCATCAACCATCCATCGTCTAGAAAATCTGATATTGGAATTCTGTTAACGGAGGCCTCGATACAAAACAAGGTACTGCTATACTCATTTAAAATTATGAATTACTAGTATTTTTTTTTCATTTATAGAATTACTTATAACTTTATGTTATCCTGTTTACCAAACCAATTTGCAAATAGGCTTTGATTAAATTTTAAAAATAGCAAATGACAACAAAATTTCAAAGAAACAAGATTTAAAACCAGGAGGTATTGTCAATAAAATGCAAATTTTTCTGGATCCCAACAAAAGGGGTAGAGGGATAAAAACTAAGCAGAGAGAAGCGGTTAAATATTACATACAGTTAAAGTCTACGCGTAAAGGTCATGTATTCAGTACACAACAGTAGAACAGAACCATGTTGTTATGTACAAAATTGGAGCTCAGTCTCCCTCTTTTTCCTGTTTGTTGGAGAAACTGAAGTATGGGTTAGATATTACATAGATCTCAATTGAAAACACTTTGTTCCCGGCCTAAGGATTTTCATCCCCAGGAGATCATGCAGTCACAAGATGGGGAGAAGTGCGCGGGAGACCACACGAGTAAGTCACATACTTGATGCTGTCTATAAGAACAACCACAAAAATCCGAGAAAGTGACTTGTGTTGCATCATGCCATCCACATCAACATCTCCCACCTCTTTGGGATCAACAAGAACTGAAACCACCATAGAAGATGTTGATTTGTTACCGTGGAGGTCCTCATTCTGAGAATTTCTTACATGTTCTTCACTGGCGTTGAGACTCGATCTGGCAAGGGAATGGGGAGGCCTATCAAGGAATCTTCTATTCCTGCTCTTGTTGATGCTAGTATCATGGTTAACTGCAGAAACATTGGCAACTGACGATGCCGGAACTATAGCTCCAGGTGTCGGTGAGGCATCAAACTGGAAAACCTCTGAGCACATCCCAGAACTTAGCATTGGCCCTGCATCAAGAAATTCAGGACCTTCAGTAATTGTGAGAATTATGGGTACATAAATAGACAAGTAGTTCTCTGTTTTGCAATAGCTTAGACAAATATTTACAACATGGAAAGTAACCAACAACTAAGATGTCCACAAGGTTGAATTTAAAGATGTAACCTCTTCATCAAGAACTTAGAGCATATAAAGAAATGAGTGCATCAAAAGGCTAATTTTATTTGGCCAAAAAAACACAGGCTAATTTTATGCCAACTAGTACAGGTAGCTATGCATCACATCAAACTCAGGCCTTACACGCCAAGTCAGTATTATTGAAAATGATAAGCAATGGCCAATAAAAGAAAACTCAATCAACGTTCTATATATATAAATCACATTCTAGATGTTTTCAAAGGTTTCCATTGATGTATATTCTGGAGTAAAGGACCCACATCAAAAGCAAACTGCTTCATGATCATTGATCAAGCAAAATGCAATACTCGTAGTGAGTATACGGCTGTCTATTACACAAACAGGAAATAGTAAATTCACCCGGGTTTTTAAAACACGAGAGAACAGTGAAAATTTAGAGGAGAGTCATAGATGACGTTAACAGGCACCATTCTTTTGATCACACAAAATCGGGAAAGGATCAAAATGAGACGTTGTCCCCCCCCCCCCCCCCCCCCCTTAAGTTCAGAAGGGAAACAAGTCACCACAAAGGGCTAGAGAATAATATGGCCAACATTCCGGAAGAAGAGCTCTTAATAGACGCTTTTTAAAATGTATAAAAGCCAATAATGCTTTAACTAGCAAGATTGCACTCTTGACTGTATAAACAACAATGGAAGAACAAGCCATCAAATAAAATCAAGACTTAAAAGTCAAAATTGTCTGCTTTACAGAATATATGACCTTCAAAATTTAAGAAACCTCATCACCGACATACAAATTAGGTGAACGATTTTGTAATAATCATTCATCGTGATGGCTTTTCACACTGTTCTGAAAACTTCACAATGTTACTTGGAAAGCCAATATAGCAGAGGCTAACTACCAGCTTGGTTACCAACATGACATAAATCTACACATCACATGATATTCATAAGAAAAGACAATGGAAAAGCAAACTCACCAGCTAGGCCTTCGTGGAACCACTTTTGCATCTTACCATCAGTCGCAGTTGACTTTAGATGGCCTTTCAATGTTTCAGCTGAACCAGAGGCCAGAGCCTTCCACTGTTCAGGTGGCCTCCTATACTAGTGAGGATGTGAATCTGTGTTTCCTCCAACTTCAGGAATAGCCAGAGCAGAATCCCAATCTTTAGAAATCGCCAATCCAGTTTCTTTGCTATTATTCTCTGCATGAGCAGTTTGAGATGCCTTCGCTTTCTCAGTAGCCAAAACAGAATGTATTATCAAGTTCCCGTCAATCTTCGCGAGCTTATCATTCCTTGGAACATACAGAGAGGCAAGAAGAGGCTCGGGTTCACTAGCATTGCCCTTATGAACAAAGCCATCGAGATATGTCAGAATCGTCGTCACCATCATCAGCCCAGCAACAGCCTCTCGTCATTTTCCCATGACGTGCAGATTGAAGTTCCAACACTATCACCTTTTCCTTCAGTTCATCCAACGTATACAATTTGGCAGCAATTGCTGTCAAAGGATCACTGGAAAATGGATTGTCTTCAGGGTCACGGTTGGCACCAGATGAGCGTGTGGTCACCATCTCTCATGTACTTGACTCGCAAAACAGAATTAAAAATAGTATACTCTCTTCTCACTCTCTCACACAGCAAGTATCTCACTGTTTAAAGATTACAAAGCCAAAGAGAATCTCCAGAGGGTAAAGTACTGTTTATTCACTCGTACCTTAGCAAAACAAGGCTTAACGTATGTATAGAAGCTGAATTATAATGGAAATAACTGACCTTCCCTACATTATCGGGAGTAAACTCATAATAGACGAATAACTGACTTAATGGACCTATGAATGGCCTAGTGGTCCGGTTTATTCTGCTAACATAACAGGACTGACTCAATAAATGAATAAATTAAAGAAGGCTGATTCAACAATAATAATCAAGACTTAATCAAACGTCAACTGCTTTCCTATTCTTACGCCTCTGATAAGTCAGTAGTGGCTTACTAGGAGTCTGATAGAAGCTTCAGCTTGACTTATTCAAGAAAACATAAGCGAGTAAGAAGGGAATAAGCAGTCAAATTAATTAATCGCTGCTGAATCTTTATTGCTGATATTTTATTTAATTAATTTTTAGATGAGGAATAAGTGGAAAACCACTAGGAGTCTGTTAGATCCTAAATTCTAGGAAGTAGTTGTTCTTTTAAATTCCTGTTGCGCCAATTTCTCTGTTCATTGCTATTATAAAAAGGCCAAGAAGCCTCGTCAATAAGGCAGAGATAATTTCTAAGAATATTCTGATATTGGAGATACTCCACGAGCTGTTACAAGTGAGAAAGTAAGATCTTTGCTCTCTCTCTCTTTGACAGATACTTGTATTCTGGTATTTATTATTAAGTTACTAAGTTAGTATCTTTACAGAGTCGTATCAGCAACCTTCTTAGTTCTTACCTCAGACTTCTTATTCTCGGACTTTTTGGCCTTTGGAGTAGATTGTGGTTGTTGAGACTTTAACCTTGGAATTGGAACCAAAGGAACCTGAGGACCATTCGGCTTGACTGCATAGGGTGCACAAGGCACCCATGGATAAGGCATTGGCACCATCGGAGGATGCGGGTACATCCCTGGAGCTGCCGGAGGGCACATTCCAGCAGCACTCGATTGCTGCTTCAAAGTAGCAATCTCGGCCATAACAAACGATACCCTACTATTCAAATCAGTTATGGTAGAATTCAAATCAGTTATGGCAGAACACATTGACCTCACCTTTTCCACAAGCTCCTCCACATATTGCTTCTTTCTCTCTCTGGAGCGCCGGGCAGTTTCCCGGTTGCTCAACAGCCTAGCGTTCCTTTTCTCGAAAATTTGATTTCTTTCCTCCAACATTTCCGCCGATGTTTTATTCAGACCAGCAATTCCACCAGAAGTAATGTCTCTGTCGCCACAGCCAGAACTCGGCGGAGGTGAATACATCACCACACCGTTGCCTGAAGCCTGAGATGAAAAGGGTCCACCAGAAGAGTCCCAATCGCAAGGAATTTGAATGCCCGAACCTGAAGTATTGCAGGAGGGCGACTCAAAACGTTTGGGTGGTCGGAAATCATCGACTTTTAGACCATGCCAGAGATCGTCCGGGGAATCATCGTTCCAAAAACTCTTCATTAAATCAGGTTCTTCAGAGGACAGAGCATTCTTTTTGTCGGAGAAAGAGAAGGGATCCATGGATGGGGGCTGGAAGGTTATCAGACTCGGATGATAAATCACTGAAACACAGATCTGAGGATGGAGTTGACTCAGTCAGGGCGAGGGTTTTAGAAATGAAGAAGCGAAGGAGGGTTTCAAGTTTCAACCAAGAGTTGGAGGTCTTGGTCCATGACGAGTCATAGTGACGGGGATTTTGTTTCCTTTTATGGGTCTTGAGGGCGACGCGTCTCAGATTTGGGGTGGATTGGTGGAATGAGCCGGCTGGTTTTGATTGGCGCCTGGAGATAAACAAAGCGGGGAGCCAATACGGAGGAAATGGTAATGAACCTTGTCCAATAGGGGAATGTGTAATGTCTAATGAATGACTCGGGGCCGACGAGGTCCGCCGAGACTCGTGAGAGTAACCGAGGAAGAACCGAAGATTCCAAGTGATGCGTGAGTACGTGCTTCAATTGAGTGGCTCTTTGGTTTGGAGTTAGGTTTCCGCTACGTCATTGGCCCTTTGGACGTTGTAATGATGCCATACTTGTTTGCGGTTTTTTTTTTTTTGTGTGACTTTTTTCATTGGTTTTCCTTTTACCCCCAAAGATTTTACTTTTTGTATCCAGTATTAGCTGAATGTGGGCTTAAAAAAGGCAGTCCGTTCTTATAAAAAGGCCTAGTCCAAAGATCAGGCCCAGTTTAGTTGAAAAGTCATTGACGCTTTTCATGGGCTATTACCGGACTGGAGTTGCCGTGGCTTGTTTGGACGTACTATTACAAGTACAAAATAGCCTAAAATATGTGAGTTCAAGAGATAAAGACTGAATAGACATTGATGTTTCATGAAAATATGGTAATATAATATGATTGGGCATCAACACCATGTGATCTCTTAATTTGACTTGATTTGAGGAAACTGAATAATTGTGATGAAAATAAATTTTTAAAAACTAAATGATAGATGATATTAGTTTTTATCCCCCCCCCCCTTTTGTAATTTTGAGTCTTGTAATATCATGATGATCGTGAAGATTATATTAAACCTGATTACTTCTTCTTTTTTACATGCCTAACCTATGTTCCACACAATGGATAGGTATTCTAATTACCCTCACAAAAAAAAAAAAAGATATTCTAATTACATAAGTCATAATTCTTTATGGGGTAGTCATTTAGATTGATGTTTTCGTGACCCGTGTCTGGCAGCAAGTATTTCTTCGCAGGAAAAAAAAATCGCATGATATATATATAATAGTAATCATAGGTTTAGATCATAGGAAAAAAAGACATTTAAATACAATTTAAACTTTAAAATTTTAAATCAATGATTTTTCAATAAATTAAGTTGTCAATTGATATTTTTTTTTATCAATCTCATTATTTTTATTATCAACAAAAACCAATTTTAGATTTTAAAGTTCAGCTGATATTTAAGTGTCTTTTTCCTAACATCATATCTCTGGAAACAAAAACTTAAAATCATAGCTGCTTAAGGATGCAAAATGCTGGTATTTTATCTCTCACACACATGCAATGTATCCATACATATACTCCCTTTACTCCTATTTATAAAAGCTCAATAATTGAATTAAATTGTTTAAGAAAGTTGTTAATATTAGTAGTGCTGGGAAAATGGGTCGGCTTGTTTAGGCCCGAGTTCAAAAAAACCACTGAAAAATGGCGACCCTGCCGGTTTAGGTGAAGCTCACGAAGCCCGTTTAAATTTTCTTTGCTTCTTATGCGCCTGAAGACTAAAATACCTAATTTAAAACATAAATATCATCAAAACTAAGTTAAAATATCGAATATTATCCATATTTAACAAAACACAAACACTAACACTTAAGTTCAATCCATGCAGGCTTCATGAAACAGGAAAATCAAGCACCGAAGCACGAATCCAACAAATGTTCAAGGATAAATTTAAACTTTGAGTTTGCCAACTAAAAATATATATAAACAAAAAGAAAATCAAATAAGAGAAGCTTGAAAAAGTGTAGAATTGTTGGGCCCGACCCGTTTAATTGAAGCCCACAGGTCCATTTAACAACTTTTATATTTCTATATATTTGAAGACTAAAATACCTAATTTTTAAATATAAATATTATTAAAACAAGTTAAAACATCAAATATTATCTATGTTTAACAAAATACAAACACTAAGGGTCCGTTTGGTAAATTGCATTGCACACCTGCGATAGTAATCTTTATTGTATTACTATTTGTGGCTTGTTTGGTTGGGCTTATTAATGGTAATATATATTACAATTGTAAAATAGATTACATATTTTTTGGTAATCTCCATTCATAGGGGTCCCCCTATGAAAACTCATTGCAGGCCTGTAATGTAATCATTGATGAAATCCTAATTTTAACCCTACTAATATAATAAAAAGACAATATATGCCCTCAATAGACAAAACATTAAAAATGGGTGATCATTTTTTTTCCCTCTCAAAAGCCCTAACGTTGAGAGCAGAACATCAAAATTACTAAGAACTGGTGCAGATCTCAAAGAAGCAGTACCACCAACATCATCAAGCAACAGTTCCTTTTTCTTCCCTCGGTTTAGTATTCGTCCTGTTCTGGCAAAATCATGGTCAGAGAGTTGGTTTAGATTTTCAAACCCATCCACTGGACTACCACCAAATTGATCGTTATCAAGACCATGTTTTTGGGACAGAATTTCTTCCTGAAGGGTCTTTGTCCCTCTCTCCCTCCCTCCTCTTTCCCTTTGCTCCACCCATGAAAGAATTACTAAGAATTGGTGCAGATCTCAAAGAAGCAGTACCACCAACATTATCAAGCAGCAATTCCTTTTTCTTCCCTCGGTTTGGTATTGGTCCTGTTCTGGCAAAATCATGGTAAGAGAGTTGGTTTAGATTCTCAAACCCATCTGCTGGACTACTGCCAAATTGATCGTTATCAGACCATATTGCTCCCTACAAGGAATGAAACCTGCAAATGCCAAGCACCAAGTTGTTGTGATATTAAAATAAGTATCGATTGCATACTAAAATATATCAGAGTTCATGAACAAAATTATATAAATGAAGTTAAAGTACTTCCAGAATGTCACTACCAAAGTTCGTCCTCCGCCGTGCTCGCCCCCCTCAGCCGTGCTCGTCCTCCGCCATTATGGTCCCTTCGCTCGTCCTTCACCTATGTAAGAGGAATGGTGGCTGACAATAGGGTTCAAGTAATTGTCGAAGAAAGTGGGTCAGGGCCTATGAATTATTTTGAAGGGTAAAATGGTCTTTTAAAAATATCTTAAGTTTAAAACATTATTATAAAATAACTCATTGCAGCCCATTTTAAAAAGCATACCAAACATGATTTTTGTAATCAATATTGCATTGCATTTCCATTACATTACACTGCATTGCACTGTAGGTAGCAATGTAATTTAACCAAACGGGCCCTAAGACTTAAGTCAAAATCAAAACAAAATACAAACATTATCGATTTATGAGGTACGAGTGGAGTGTGAGAGTATTTGACTGTCTGAGAGTTAGGTTATTAAGTTTGCCCACTGCCCTGCCTAATTACCTTTATGACCTTATTTAATTATTTAAAAAAAAATTAAACGGGCTACAAAGCTAGACCTTTTAAGCCTGACTCCTTTTGAAGGCTTTAAATCATAAGTCAGGCCCCCAACAAGCTCGAGCTTAAACGGGCTGGCCCGACAGGTTTGACTTGATTTCCCGACTCTGAAAATTAGTTAAAAGTAATAAGTATGTCTTAAAATAATTTTTTTTCCAAGTATACCCTTATTTATAAAGAATAAGTAGGAGAGAGAAATAAAATAAACATAAGTATCACAAACCTTTAATTAATATAATATATATAATTAATAAGGAATATAAATAAAAAAATTCATTAATTGTTAAGAGAACTCTGATCAGACTCCGATAAAAAATATCAAAACAATTCAAATGATCATAAAAAAAGAAAAATAAATTCGGAACCTTGCATCAGGGCCATGTCGCAGGGGGTCGGCGGCGGGGGAGAGAATTTTCGGACCTGTAAATTGTGAAATAGTTTTGTTGGAAAGGGTTCTCTTTCATCGGGTGTTGGGGGGGGGGGGGGGGGGACAGATGAGAAGGGTTCAAGCTATCCTATGCGTATAAGGCACAATTCCTCCTCCTCTCCCCCTCTTCCTTCTCCCTGACCCTCCTTACCTTCATCCTGAGGGAGGAATTGCAGAGAAAAAAGAAGAGGGACTAGCTTCTCCAATCTACCTGTTTGCTTCCGTAGAATAATGGATTCCTCATTTGCTTCCATTGGTGGCTTTTCTGGATTCAAGGACAAGGAGTCAACGGTTGACCCCTTCTTGGTTGAATCTCTTCAGAACTCTCGTCACCGTCTCACCAGTCAGTGCCCTTTTTGCTTTTGGTTTTATATATCTTATGTCGAATAATTATTTGTTTGCTGATTTTATGTTTGGATTTTTAATTTTATTAGTTTTTTCTTCTTCTTTGATGCGATTTAGGTTTAGGGTTTGAGATAAGACTCCGCGATCTTGTTTATCTTTTGTTTAAGGTCGATTTTACGTGATCTGAAATAATTATAGTTGTTCGTCATTTTGAATTTGCTATTTGGCGTTGAGCTGGTTCCTCTTTAAGCGGAAAGGATTCTCGGCGGGTTTGCTATAATGAATCCCGAAATTTGATTTTTTGAATTTCAGACCATCCAAAAATTTATTGATGATAAGTAATATATTGTAAACTTTTTTTTTTTTTTGCGTGCTTAATTTAATTCCTTCCATTGCCTTTTTTTTTTTTTTTTCCATCAATTCCTTCCGTTGTCATAATTATTGAATTGCATTAGTTCGCGTAATGCGCGGGGGGCTGATAATACTTATTTTGGACCTATATTCCAACAGTCTCTACAATATAATGGCATATATGATTTATTTATACATATAGCTTAGTTGCTAGTTAAAAAAAAATATGCTTAAGTGGTTAATATATGATATATTTAAGAAGTTGATTTTGATCCTCAATATTTTTCCATATTTTTCTATTTTACTCCCGTTGATGCTCCATTAACAATAATCAAATAGTAGAGGAAATAAGAGAATTAAGAAAAATGATTAGGATATTTTAAAAAATACATGTTATATTAACTAACTCAACTAATTTTTTTAATCTAATTAAATTAGATAAATATATCTTATATTAAAGATAGAACGAAGTACTATTCTATTAATTATAAGTATTAGGGAAAATTTCACCCAGTTCCAAGATCAAAAAAAATATTAAAAAAGTCATAGTATAGATTCCGCTGAGTGCCGGGAGGTTCCGGTACGCTTTACCGAGCGTGTTTAAAATCAAGAGGTGGCTTCGGAGCGGAGGCTGAGAGAAGCAATCATAACCGTTCACAAGTTCGCGGATGAGATCGTACGGTCCAGAATGGAAACCAGGGAAACCAATTAGGACCTGGACTTATTGTCCCGTTTTATCGGAACAGAGGAGAGTTCTCTGGAATTTCTGCGAGATATCGTGATAAGCTGCATTCTCGCGGGGCGAGACACATCATCGGCTGCTCTGAGCTGGTTCTTCTGGCTACTATCGTCAAGACCAGACGTGAAGCAAGAAATTAGAGACGAACTAAGAGCAATATGCTCCAGAAACGGGAAGAACAGAGGTGAGGCTTTTGGGTACGATGAGCTGAAAGAAATGAACTACCTACAAGCAGCCATTTCGGAAACTGTGAAGTTGTATCCACCAGTGCCTGTAGACACAAAATTATGCCTGAACGACGACGTGTTGCCGGACGGTACTGTGATTCGGAAGGATTGGTTCATATCTTACCACACGTATGCCATGGGGAGAACTGAGAGTGTTTGGGGAAAGGATTGTTGTGAGTTCAAACCAGAAAGATGGATTGAAAACGGAGTTTACAGAGGTGAGAATCCGTTTAGATATCCAGTGTTCCATGCAGGTCCAAGGATGTGTTTAGGCAAAGAATTGGCCTACATTCAGATGAAGTGCATGGCAGCTTCAGTGATGGAGCTGTTTGAGATAGAGGCACAGAATAAGGACAAATGTCCTCAACATTTGTTATCATTGACTTTGAGGATGAAAGGAGGCTTGCCCGTCCAGGTAACCAAAAGAGACCTCTTGGACTCTGAATAAATGCCTGTTGCCCATAACACTGTTGGTATTGGAACAAGCTCTTCATATTATAATATAGATGAGGTATATAGTTTTATTTTTCATGTCTCTCACGTACCACGCAAGAATTCAAATACGTGTGTTGCAAGAAATAGTGGAATACAATAATGTAATAAAAATATGAGCTTGACTATCTAATTCGAGTTTGGTTTCGAATCATTTTATATTCAATCAACTAGCATCATGTTAACAGAACCCTGCTTTGTATTTTTGCCTTTTCACTTCTCTCCTCCCGAGTCCCGTCCATGACCATCGTACAATATTCACACACACTAAACGCACAAATCACAAGTTATTGTAAACATCATGTTTATACTTGTATGTTTGTATTAGTTTTTAAAAAATAATTTTTATGATTTATAAAGCAGATATATGAGAAAAATTTTATACCGATTTCGATAAATACTCGTGAGTGCTATGTCAAGAGTAAAGTAAATGGCCCGAAAAAGAAGTCCCGTGCCAAAAGGATTTGGTGAAAAGTCTTTAAGGGTCTGTTTGGTGTAAGAGATTTGGAGGGAGGAGAAATTTTTATGAGTTGAATTTTAAAAGATTGAAGAAATGAGACAATAAAATTTTAATAAATAAAATATATAGGATAAAAGAATAAAAAAATTAATTAAAAATTTTTAACTCTACATCTCTAATTTTTTTAAATTCAACTCAAAAAAATTTTCCCTCCGCCCACTTTCTCTCCCCTCCCCTCATATCAAACAAGCCCAAAAGTTTTCCTTTGAGTAATCGTGGTGTGCACTAATAACTCAGCTAGGCTAGCTTATGAAGCCCACTATGATCTTTGTACCTATGCTCATCAGCCACTTTGTGGTATTAGCATATGTTTGGTATTACTTATTTTTGGACAATGAGTCTTTATTACGCAAGCCGAGATAAAACTCCTCTCACATACTTATCTCATATACCGTAAATCACGATTTACAAGTACTTATTATCCAAAAATAAATTATACCAAACGAACACTTAAAAATAGTTGATAAAGAAAAGTGGGTTTTTGTGATGTAAAGTTTCACGTAATCTGTCATGGCCTTCTTTTGAATAAAAAACAGAGAGATCAATTTTGTGCTTGTGAGTAAAACCATATCAGATTCCCTTCCTAGAGCATGCTCTGGATCCAAGATAACATATTATGTTCCGCGTGACGTCATCTCATTTCTGTCCATGAGCATCATCCATCCATCTTGTAGAAAATCTGAGATTGGAATTCTGTTCAGAGGCCCCGATACAAAACAAGGTATTGTTATACTCATTTAAAATTATGAATTACCACTATTTTTTTTTAATTTATAGTTATTTGTAGCTTTATGTTATCATGTTTACCACACCAATTTGCAAATAGGCTTTGATTAAGTTTTAAAAAAAGCAAATGACAACAAAATTTTTTTTAAAAAAACAAGATTTAAAACTAAGAGGTATTGTCAATAAGATGCAAATTCTTCTGGATCCCAACAAAAGGGGTAGGGGAATAAAAACTAAACAGAGAGAAGCGGTTAAATATTAGATACAGATAAAGTCTACGCGTAAAGGTCTTGTGCTCAGTACACTATAGTAGAACAGAAACATGTTGTTATGTACAAAATTGGAGCTCAGTCTCCCTCTTTTTCCAGTTTGTTCGAGAAACTGAAGTATGGGTTAGATATTACATAGAAGATCTCAATTGAAAACACTTTGTTCCCGGCCGAAGGATTTTCATCCCCAGGCGATCATGCAGTCACGAGATGGGGAGATGTGCGCGGGAGACCACACGAGTAAGTCACATACTTGACGCTGTCTATAAGAACAACCACAAAAATCCGAGAAAGTGACTTGTGTTGCATCATGTCATCCACATCACCATCTCCCACCTCTTTGGGATCAACAAGAAGCGAAACCACCATGGAAGACGTTGATTTATTCCCGTGGAGGTCCTCATTCTGGGAATTTCTCGCATGTTCTTCACTGGCGTTTAGACTCGATCTGGCAAGGGAACGGGGAGGTCTATCAAGGAATCTTCTATTCCTGCTCTTGTTGATGCTAGTATCGTTCTGATGGTTAACTGCAGAAACATTAGCAACTGGCGATGCTGGGACTATAGCTCCAGGTGCTGGTGAGGCATCAAACTGGAAAACCTCTGAGCACATCCCAGAACTTAGCATTGGCCCTGCATCAGAAATCCAGGACCTTCAGTAATCGAGAGAATTATGGGTAACTTAAAAAGACACAGTTCTTTGCTTTGCAATAGCTTATACAAAAATTTACAACATGTAAAATAACCAACAATTTAGAAGTCCACAAGGTTGAACTTAAAGATGTAGCCTCCTCATCAAGAACTTAGAGCATATAAAGAAATGAATGCATCAAAAGGCTAATTTTATTTGGCCAAGAAAAAAACAGGCTAATTTTATGCCAACTAGTACAGGTAGCTATGCATCGCATCAAACTCAGGCCTGCTGTACACGCCAAGTCAGTATTATTGAAAATGATAAGCAATGCCCAAAAAACGATAACTCAATCAATGTTATCTATATAAATCACATTCTAGATGTTTTCAAGGGTTTCCATTGATGTACATTCTGGAGTAAAGGACCCACGTCAAAAGCAAACTGCTTCATGATCATTGATCAAGCAAAATGCAATACTCTCGTAGTGTGTATACGGCTGTCTATTACAAAAACAGGAAATAGTAAATTCACACGGGTTTTTAAAACACACGAGGAAACGGCGAAAATTTAGAGGAGAGTCATAGATGACGTTAACAGGCACCATTCTTTTGATCACACAAAATCGGAAAAGGATGAAAATGAGACGTTGTTTTCCCCTTTAAGTTCAGAAGGGAAACAAGTCACCACAAAGCGTCAGAGAATAATATGGTCAACCTTCCGGAAGAAGAGCTCTTAATAGACGCCTTTTCAAATGTATAAAAGCCAATAATGCTTTAACTAACAAGATTGTACTATTGACTGTATAACAACAATGTAAGAACACGCCATCAAATAATAGCAAGACTTAAAATAGTCTGCCTTACAAAATATATGACCTTCAAAATTTAAGAAACCTCATCGCTGACATACAAATTTGGTGAACAATTTTGTAACAATCATTCTGTGATGGTTTTTCTCACTGTTCTGAAAACTTCATAATTTTACTTGGGAAGTTTATATAGCAGAGGCTAACTACCAGCTTGGGTACCAACATGACATAAATCTACACATAACATGATATTCATAAGAAAAGACAATGGAAAAGCAAACTCACCAGCAAGGCCTTCGTGGAACCACTTTTGCATTTTACCATCTGTCGCAGTTGACTTTATATGGTCCTTCAACGTTTCAGCTGGACCAGACGCCAGAGCCTTCCGCTGTTCAGGTGGACTCCTATACAAGTGAGGATGTGAATCTCTGTTTCTTCCAACTTCAGGAATGGCCAGAGCAGAATCCCAATCTTTAGAAATTGCCAGTCCAGTTTCTCTCCTATTATTCTCTGCATGAGCAGTTTGAGATGCCTTCGCTTTCTCAGTAGCCAAAACAGAATGGATTATCAAGTTCCCGTCAATCTTCACAAGCTTATCATTCCTTGGAACATACAGAGAAGCAAGAAGAGGCTCAGGTACACTAGCATTGCACTTATGAACAAAGCCATCTGAGCCTGTTCTATATGGTGAATCCCGCTGTTTATGTGTTTCTTCAGATCCATTCCTATAACCAATTACCTCCCAAACTTTTGCTCCGCGTTGACTATAGAACCTATCAATAATAGAAACGGGCCTACCAGGAATATTGCCCCCTAAATCTCCAAAATTAAAATTGACTAGAGGAACGAGTCCACCCAAAAGAAATATGAAGAAAAACAATCCCATGAAACTAATGCTGGCAACCTTCTTAGTTCTTCCCTCAGACTTTTTATTCTCGGACTTTTTGGCCTTTGGAGCAGATTGTGATTGTTGAGACTTCAACCTGGGAATTGGAACCAAAGGAACCTGAGAACCATGCGGCTTGACTGCATAGGGTGCATGCGGCATCCATGGATAAGGCATGGGTGCCATCGGAGGATGCGGGTACATCCCTGGAGCTGGCGGAGGGCACATTCCAGTAGCACTCAATTGCTGTCTCAAAGTAGCATTCTCGGCCATAACAAACGATACCTTACTACTCAAATCAATTATGGTAGAATTCATTGACCTCACCTTTTCCTCAAGCTCCTCCACATAATGCTTCTTTCTCTGTCTGGAGAGCTGGGCACTTTCCCGGTTCCTCAACAGCCTAACCTTCCTTTTCTCGTCCTCCTCTTCGTTGACGTCGTTGAGATCAGACTGCTCAGTGGCATTCTCCAAAGGCATCGATGAATTTCGGAATTTGGTCATTCTCGCCTCAGTATTGCCTTCATTGTGCTGCTTCTTCCTTTTCAGATCACAACTTTTACCCATTTCCTCCAATTTTAGATTCTGACCAGCAATTCCACGAGAAGTAATGTCTCTGTCGTCACAGTCAGAACTCGGTGAAGGTGAATTCATCACCACACCGTTGCCTGAACCCTGAGATGAAACGGGACCACCAGAAGAGTCCCGATCGCAAGAATCAGAATCTGGCATTTTAAAGCTTGAAACCTTGCCATCCAGTGAATGGTGCGAGTCCTGATCACCTGAGTTAGCAGCCAAGTGTGTCACAGAAAACTTCTGCTTGCAACTACTGGACTCAGGTGATTGTGCATTGAGAAAATCTGCAACATCAGAAATTTGAATGCCCGAACCTAAAGTATCGGAGGCGGGCGACTCAAAATCGGTGCTGTTGTAGCTCAACTGCTTATCATCGACATTCAATTCGATGCCATGCAATGCAGGCGATTGGAAATAGCCATTGGGTAGTAGCAAATCATCGGCTTCTAGAGGATTATAGAGATCGTCGAGATCGTCGAAGGAAATCTGAAAATCACCATCGTCCCCAAATTCCATGGTTAAATCAAGGTCCGATTCGAATGCTGCAGAGGGCAGGGGCAGAGCATGATTGTCGCCGGAGAAAAAGAGGGGATCCATGGAAGGGGCTGGGAGGTTATCAAACTCGGATGATAAATGACTGAAACACAGATCTGAGGATGGAGTTGACTCAGTCATGGCGAGGGTTTTAGAAATGAAGAAGCGAAGGAGGGTTTCAAGTTTCAAGCTTCAACCAAGACTTGGGAGGTCTTGGCCCATGACGACGTTTCCTTGTGATTTCGTATTGACGGGGATTTTGTTTCCTATCATGGGGCTTAAGGGCGACGCGTCTCAGATTTGGAGTGGAATGAGCCGGCAGGTTTTGATTGGCGCGTGGAGATAAACAAAGCGTGGCGCAAGTACGGAGGAAATGGTAATGAACCTTATCCATAAGGGAATGTGTAATGAATGACACGGGGGCGACGCGGTCAGCCGAGACTCGTGAGAGTAACTGAGGAAGATTCCAAGTGATGCGTGAGTACTGAGTAGCGTGCTTCAATTGAGTGGCTCTTTGGTTTGGAGTTACGTTCCCGCTACGTCATTGTCCCTCTGCCGTTGTAATGATGCCATACCTGTTTGCGGTTCTGTTTTTTTGACTTTTTTCATTGGTTTTCCCTTTACTCCATGTAGATTTGACATTTTTTATCCAGTATTGGCAGAATGTGGGCTTAAAAAAGGAGGTCCATTTTGATAAAAAGGCCCAGTCTAGTAGAAAAGTCAGTGATGCTTTTCATGGGCTATTACCGGACTGGAGTATGCCGTGGCTTGTTTGGACATATTATTACAACTACAAAATAGCCTAACATACGTGAGTTCAAGAGAAAAAGACATCAATGGGAGTTGGTTCAAGAGGTAAGCAGCTTGGTTCTGTTTAAGTAAGGTCTCGGGTTTGAGCCTTGTGTATACAGAAAATTTCTATTGGGAGACTCTCCCACCATAGCCAGGTACGCAACGCGAGTCGGATCCGGATGTAGTCCGGGCAAAGCTCCGGTGAACTGGATGGGCAACAAAAAAAAAAAAGAGAAAAAGATTGAATAGAGACTAATGTTTCATGAAAATATGGTAATATAATCTGATTGGGTGTCAACACCCGTTTCCATTTTGATATACACAAAGTAATAGAGGCCAAGTTCTACAGGCATACAGAAGTGTACATATATAATGAAAAAAATATTTGTTTACAGTCCAAAGTCAACCATATTTTAGACATAGACTATCTATAACTACGAACTTTGTATTTGCCTAGAGACACATGCCAGTCACTTCCCTTGGTCTACATTCTTGCCTTTTGCTCTATTGGCACCCATTGAGATTTTGTTTAGAAAAAATGGGTGAGATTCCAAAGAATCCTAGTAGAAACATGATATCGTTCATAGCAAATGCAAAAAGTAAATATGATATGCACCATGTATGCACCAATTAATGAACAATATAAACATATTATCTGCATGTATACATGAGTAGGGCTCAACCCCACTATTCTGCACTGGTTGGGTTCTCACCAACTCCAGTGTAAGTGCCTCTGGCACTACTGGCCCATCTCTGAGCAAAACATGTTATTAATAAAGTACATTTAAAACAATGGCATCCACACAATCATATAACTATGGCATGATGTATGAAGGATAATGTCCCTACTTCGAAATTCTATCGACTCCTTTTTGTGTGCCTCGTGAAACATGTCGACTTTCGGCTCCCGATTCGGTCCTAAAATATTAAATGTACAAAAAATATGTCATAACCTATCCAAGTATCATTTTAGACACTTTCATAGTGTTTCTTATAGTTATATTATTCTATGATGAAAATTTACCAAAATGCCCCCGGGACTTAAGCCCGGCCCGATGGTACGTTTTCTCAAAATTTTGACCAGGGCTATCCTGACATATTTTCGCCCAAAAAATCCATTTTCAAGCTTGAAACTACCAAATTCATTGTCAAATTACAAAATTGCCCTTGGCAACCCTACTTTTAGGGTTTTAGGGGCGTTTCCGTAATTATGCTTTCTTGGCCTTTTCCGAAAAAGTGACCAACTGTAACCCCACATAATTTTCGCTCCTAAACTGAATGAAACCGTCAAATCATTAAAAATCCAACTCTAAAGCCCATTTATAGCCCTGGCTGAAATATACAGGTACTCCGGGAAAAATTGGGGTTTTTCGGTTTCAACTGCGTAAACGCTTTCCTTTCTGCTTCTAACTACTTTATTGACTATTCCATTAGGTTACAACTACCATTTAGTACCAATTTGGGCAACATAACCCCTAGGCCAACCCATTTCCAAAAATTAAAACCAATGGCAATTTGGCAAAATGTCACCGATTAAATTGCTCACAGCAGCTAGAATAGTCAATATACAAAGGTTTGGAAGTTACCTCAAGCTCCCACTGGCTCTCCCTTGATATGGTTGAAAACCCTAGGTGCCAAACATCCAAATTTGAGCCTCCAAACCTTAAATCATATGCAAAGGAAGCTTAGAAATAGAGTTATACGTATTAGGAAAATCTATTTATCGAAGAAATCACTTACTTTTGTAAGCTTTTTCCTCCCTTTCTCTCTCTCTAAAAATTCTGCATCTCCTTTCTCTAAATGCTGAACTTCACGTCAGTTTATGCTTGAGGAAGGAGATGAAATGTTTTAATAATATATTAGAAATTTAACTAATTCATTTTCCCAATTTCGGATTTTTACAAAATTCTGGCAGATTTCTGCCCAAACTTTAAAAAATCATAACTAATTCTAGAAAAATCTAATTTGAGTGATTTCAGAGTTTATAGAACCCTTATTGAGTCTAGTTTCAAGAAAAAATATAGCATTTTGCTAGCTGGAAGCACACAATCCCCATAATTTCAATCTTTGCATGCTGTTCCAAAAACTTCACAGTTTTCTGTGCTGACTTCAAAAATTCATAAATTTTTGTATATAGCTCTAATTGAGTCATATGACCTATCAAATTAAATCTTAGGATGTCTACTTTCATTATGTAAAATTTCATAATTTTTTTATCATCATTTGGTCATTCAAAATCACATGACAAGCTCACTAACTCATAAGCGATTTCACCGAAAACATAATTATATTCTCCAAAGTTCACCATTTTACTTTCTTAATACCCCAAAGATATAAGAATCATTAGGGGATAAATTTGGGCTTCTGATAAATTGGGACTTAACAGTTCACTTAATTTAGGCTTATTTCCAAACCTCAAATCCCAAATTTCAGGGTATTACATTGGGTATAAACACCATGTGATCTCTTAATTTGACTTGATTTGAGGAAGAGAATAATTGTGATGAAAATAAATTTTTAAAAAACTAAATGATAGATGATATTAGTTTTGATTTGTTTCCTTTTTTCGTAATTTTAAGTCTTGTAATATCAAGATGATCATGAAAATTATATTAAACTTGATTACTTCTTCTTTTTTACATGCCTAACTTACATTTCACACAACGAGTAGATATTCTAATTACATAAGTCAGACTTCTTTATAGGAGTAGTTATTTAGATTGATTTTTTCGTGACCCGTGTCTAGAGGGCTGCTAGGGTTTTCCCTTTCCCCTGTCTTGGGGGCTCCTGTCATGGGATTACATCGCTGTCGTTGGAGTTCTAGCTTGGGTCTAGTGCACAAGTGTGGTCACGTTGGGTGTTTGTGTTGGTGGGATTTTGGTTCAGTGAGAAAAAGGTGGGTGGGGTCGATGGATAGGGCAGTGAGGGGGAACATCGGTGGTGGGGCGAAGTCAAATGGGGGTTAGAATCGTGAAGGGATGTCAGGCGAGGTAGGACCTCTACAGACAAAGGCTTGATGGTACTCTGATAAGAAGGACGGGGTTGATCTTCGTTGGGTCCCTCTAGGAGCTGCAGCGCTGACGATAAAGGAGAAGAGGTATTTGGATAAGAAGCATTCGAAGGCACCGTTGCACAATATGGGTTTTAAAGTTAGTGGATTCTTCAATCTTTTTGGCCACTTTACTTATGTTGCTTTAGGATTGAAATCAAAGGATGCTAATCTGGCTCTGATTGGAGTTGGCTTAAATCTGTTGAGTCATGCTATCTGTGGACATGAGTTGATGAAAGTTTTTATAGCTTGGTTAATATAGAAGCTATAGGGGGATCTATGCTCTAATAAGGTTGGATTTAAGAATAGTCAACTTGCTTTTAGAAAAATCATATCCTGTTGCCTGTGTTCTGACTGTTGGGAGAAAAATTAGTCTATTTGTTCGGGATTCCATTGGTTGGTTCTCAGATGGTCGCCCAGGGATTTTACATCTCGAGTTGGATAAACAAGTATTTGTTCATAATGTAAATCAACATTTTGTATCATCAAGCCGAAGATATGACTATCTCTCTGAGAACTATTTTATTTTAAGGAAATTTATCAGGAACCCTTTTTGCGAGTGGATTCCCAGAGAAGCAAATTTAATAGTCTTGGGTGTTGCTAAAACTTCAGTGGATGGGTTTTGCCCTTCAATTTAGGTGTTGCCACTCTCGTTTTAGTTGCAGAAATTGTTGTTAAAGGATGCTTTGAAGATTATTTTCAAGCTTTGTTGCTTGGATTTATCTCTTTACTATTCTGTTTATTGGTTGCTTTATGTGTGTTTGCGTCTATTCTAGCTTATATTTTAGTTTTTGTTATGATTTGTTGTTTCAGGTTGTTTGTTTAGTTTCTATCTCCTTAGCACAAAGACGTTTGTACTTATGGTTTCATGATTAATGCATTTTTTGTTGGCAAAAAAAAAAAAAGAGAGTAAGTATTTCTTCGTAGGAAAAAAAAAATCTCATGATATATATATATGTAGTAATCATAGCTTTAAATCATATCTCTGGTAAAAAAAAACGTAAAATCATATCTGCTTAAGGATGCAGAATCTTATTACCTACTAATCGAAAATTATAAAAAAGGCTGGTGTTTTGTCTCTCTCACACACATATGCAATGTTTGTATATATATATACTCCCTCCGTCTTATCTTATTTATAAGAGTCTGATAACCGAATTACACAATTTAAAAAAGCGTTAAAACTAGTTAAAAGTAATAAGGATGTCTTTAAATAAATATTTTTTTCAAGTATACTCTTATTTATGAGAGATAAATAAGAGAAAGAAATAGAGTAAATACAAGTATCATTAACATTTAATTAATGTAATATATATAATTAATAAAGGATATAAATAAAAAAAACTCATTAAATATTGAAATAACTCTTATCAAACTCTTATAAAAAAGGGGAAATCCCTTTAAAAGACAGTTGAATTATCTAAATCCTAAATCGGGTCATTAAATTCTATTAATCTTAAATTAAGTCAGATGTCCTAAAATAGGATTTTAAAATTTGTTAATTTGACATTATTACCCCTTATTTGATTATTTCTGTTATTTACCACCTCTCTCCTTTAACAATACACAATGCAGTAAATCATTATAACATCAACATTGACGGGATAAAAACCATTTTTTCCGGCAATATCAACATTGCATCTCAATATTACAAAATAAAAAATTCAATTGACATTGTAATGAAAAAACTTAATTATATGGACACAAGCATGACTATTCCCATATCCCACATCTTCATTGTAACTACTGATGCTTTAAATCGCAACAATTTTCATGAAAATTCTTCATCTTGCATATGCCAAGGTGTTGATGCAAAAGCTGGGGAAGTTCCCTATCCTCGAAAGCAAACTCACGACAATCTTGAAGAAGGTAGTTATATGGGTGATAAAAATGAGGATATTGGGGATATGAGCAGTTTGATGTGGAGGTGAAAGAGCCTAATCTCTAATTTGGAGTATTTGACTAATTCAAGTCAGATTCTTTTTGAAGGGCAGAACAAAATTAATTCCTATTTTTGAAGAATTCTTTTCATCAAATTGGTGGGAAGAGATAGTCTCGTTTAGGATTTCAAACAATTTTCTAACCCACTCATTCAACAAATCCTTTTTTTTTTCTGTGGCGTTCATCTCCAGATACGGGATTTTTTTCCCTTATTGTATGAATAGTTGTGTATTGATAAAAGATTTTGATTTGACGGGATGTGGCTCGAATATCTCGCCAATCTAGTTTCACAAATGTGGGCAAAAATAATAGAAAGCGAATTTTGAGCTGGGATGGGGGAGAGATGCTTATCAAGAGATAATCAAATCAGGGATAATAAGAAAAAATTCTGAAATTCAATTTTAGGACATATATTGAGGGGGGGGAGGGGAGTTACTTATCAAGAGAGAATCAAATAAGGGATAGTAAGATAAAATTATCAAATTTTGAAATCCAATTTTAAGACATATGACTTGATTTAAGATTTATTGAATTTAAAGACCCACTTTAGAATTTTAGTATTTCAACAGTCTTTTAAAAGGATTTTCCCTATAAAAAACAACATGGGAATTTAAATTTCAGTCCTTTATAAAAACCAACAAAGGGCATATACGAAGGCCAACATATATATGCTAATATGCATGATTTTTTTGTTTGAATAAGATAAATAAAGGGAAAATCCCAGATAAATACCTTTTGAATTAATAAAACCCCCAAAAGTCTATTAACACTTTAAAAAGACTTTAAGGTACCAAGTACCAAATTGAGTTTTTCAAGTTTTGACACATTTATCATTTTACTCCTCAATTTTTTTTTAAAATAACAGTGGTGCCCCCGTCGGAGCACCACCGCCGGCCGGCCACCCGTCGCCGCCCCGGTGGCCGGCCGACCAGGACCCCCGACGGCCGGAGCTTCGGTCGCCGGTGGTAAGAGCTCCGGCCAGTGGAAGCTTTTTTGGTGGGGAGGGAGGTTTTTTTTTTTTGAAAAAAAGTTTCATTGAAATGGCAAGGGGTGGGATCGAACCCATCCCACCCCTTTACAAGGCAAGCATGGTGGCCACTAGGCCACCAAAGCTTCTTTGTTATATATATGCATTATTAAATATGTATAATATAATTAAACGTGTAGTAGCTTTGACAAAGTCAGTAATGGCGTTGGCAAATTCAATAATGGAAATAACAAGATTCGTAATGGTATTGACAAAATCGTTTGCTGTTGCATGTTTTCATCAGCATTTTTGTACAAAACGTTTTTGTCAAAATCATTACTAAATTTGTCAACCTCATTACTAAATTTGTTAAAATCTTTTTATTTATATTATGAATATTTTCATAATGGAATTGTCAAAACTATTACAATTCTTGTCAATCTCATTACTAAACTTGTCAATCTCATTACTGAATTTGTTAAAATCCTTTTATTTATATTATGAATATTTTCATAATGGAATTGTCAAAACTATTACAATTCTTGTCAATCTCATTACTAAACTTGACAATTCCATTATGAAAATATTCATAATATAAATAAAAGGATTTTAACAAATTAAGTAATGAGATTGACAATAATTGTAATAGTTTTGACAATTCCATTATGAAAATATTTATAATATAAATAAAAGGATTTTAACAAATTCAGTAATGAGATTGACAAATTTAGTAATGAGATTGACAAGAATTGTAATAGTTTTGATAATTCCATTATGAAAATATTCATAATATAAATAAAAGGATTTTAACAAATTTAGTAATGAGGTTGACAAGTTTAGTAATGATTTTGACAAGAATGGTAATGGTTTTGACAAACACGTTTTGTGCAAAAATGCTGATGAAAACATGCAACAGCAAACGGTTTTGTCAATACCATTACAAATCTTGTTATTTCCATTATTGAATTTGTCAACGCCATTACTGACTTTGTCAAAGTTACTACACGTTTAATTATATTATACATATTTAATAATGCATATTGTAAAGGGGTAGGATGGGTTCGATCCCACCTCTTGCCATTTCAATGAAACTTTTTTTCAAAAAAAAAAACCTCCCTCCCCACCAAAAAAGCTTCCACCGGCCGGAGCTTCTACCACCGGCGACCGGAGCTCTAGCCGTCGGGGGTCCTGGTCGGCCGGCCATCGGGGCGGTGGCGCTCCGATGGGGGCACCACTGTTATTTTAAAAAACAAAATTTGAGGGGTAAAATGGTAAATGTATCAAAACTTAAAAAACCCAATTTTATACTTGGTACCTTTAAGTCTTTTTAAAGTATTAATAGACTTTTGGGGGTTTTGTTAATTTAAAGGGTATTTATCTGATATTTTCCCATAAATAAACTATGGGGGAAAAATTAAAATAAATTCGGAACCTCTGCGCCAAGGCATCACATGTCGCAGAGGGTCGGAGACGGGGAAGAGAATTTTCGGACCTATAAATTATGAAATAGTTTTGTTGGAGAGAATTCTCTTTCGTCGGGTGTTGGTGGGGAGAGAGAGAGGGAGAGACAGATGAGAAGGGTTCTATCTATCCTATGTGTATAAGGCGCAATTCCTCCTCCTCTCCCCCTCTTCCTTCTCCCTGACCTTCCTCCCCCTCGTCCTGAGGGAGGAATTGCAGAGAAAAAAGAAGAGGGACTATCTTCTCCAATCTACCTGTTTTTTTTTCGTTGAATCATGGATTCCTCATCTGCTTCCATTGATGGCTTTTCTGGATTAAAGGACAAGGAGTCAACGGTTGACCCCTTCTTGGTTGAAGCTCTTCAGAACTCTCGTCAACGTCTCACCAGTCAGTGCCCTTTTTTGCTTTTGGTCTTAGATATCTTATGTCGAAGAATTATTTGTTTGCTGACTTTATGTTTGGATTTTTAATTTTATTAGTTTTTTCTTCTTCTTCGATGCGATTTAGGTTTAGGGTTTGAGATAGGACTCCGCGATCTTGTTTATCTTATGTTTAAGATCGATTCTACGAGATCTGAAATAATTATAGTCGTTCTTTGATTAACTTAGGAATTGTCACTTTGAATTCGCTATTTGGCGTTGAGCTGGTTCCTCTTAAGGGGAAAGGATTCTCGGCGGGTTCGCTATAATGAATCCCAAAATTTGATGCTTTGAATTTCAGACCATCCAAAACTTTATTCAATTGACGTGAGCGTAAGCTCAACTTCACACATCAGACACACGCCTTAAAATCTTCATCATCAGAGAGATTCAATGTAGATTTACACCAAGGATGTTCGCCTTGATATAAAATTTTAATCAAATTAGTGTGTCAGTTTTATACTTTGAATCTTTATACAAACAGCGTACCCACCATTGACTACGTAATTTATGTTGGCGGATCCCTTACTGGATAATATTGCACTTCTCAAATCAAAGCCCTGTATTTGAAAATAATAATCCTTTCCAGTGAATAGATATCACTGAAAATAGTGCACCCTGAAATTCATGGTGAAATATGTTGAGGTTGAGATTGTGACTCGGGCCTTGGGGCAAAAAAAATCTCTTGCTGTTGTGATGCTTTGCCACTTGATGTTGAGTAGCCAGAGTATTGTTTGCTTGGCTTGAATCTGTTGTCATGTACTTGAAGCAGAAAATCTTGAATGGTGGGCTGGCTAATGGATTTATAGTTTTCTTGGAACTCTGTGGGTTAATCTTTGAGATTTCTGGTTATTCTTTTGTCCTCCCTTTTTCCAAATGACGCATCTGTTCAACTTTCTGATTGTGTTGTGTTGTAGTTTTGCGGATGGAACTTGATATTCAGAGGTTCCTGAACAACACTGATCAACAGCATTTTGAGTTCCAGCACTTTCCTTCTTCCTATCTTCGACTCGCAGCACATCGTGTTGCTCAACACTATGGTATGCAAACTATGATTCAAGATTATGGTGTAGATGGACAGGGAAGTAAAATAGTGGTGAGGAAGTTAGCAGAAAGCAGGCATCCCGCGGTCTGCTTGTCTGAAATACCTGCCAAACAGCCAGAAAATGATAAACCCGAGCAGAAAAAAATAGTCTTAAGGTCTAGACCTAATAAAAGCAATGCAAATGAAATCAATGAAGCAGGACTGAAAGGAAATCCTATGAGAAGTGTGGAAGAGAGGAAGGAGGAATATGATCGGGCACGAGCACGCATCTTCAGTGGCTCTAGAAGTTCTGATGCAAGTGATGCATTGTCCCAGGTCCCTGTGGATGGAAGAAATTGTAGTGCGGGTCAGGATGAGAATGAAGCTGGCAAGAACCCTATGGCTGATTCAGAAAAATGCATCGGTGTCAGGGATGTTGGTTCTACTCGTGTTGCCATTTTGAGAGATAGGGAGAAGGATCGTAGTGATCCAGATTATGATCGTAGCTATGGAAGGTAAGATTTATTCATATATATAACCATTAAATTGAGAGCGTACAAACATGAATTCCAACATGCTTGTCGATGTTGTATTGGCTAAAAGACCTTTGGAAAAACTTATATGCACCTCTTTATATTTTTATTATTATGTTATCCAATGAACACATGACAAGTCCACGGTGGTTGTATGGTTAATATCTTGGCATCATGTTTTTAAAAAAAAAAAAAACTATATACATATCCTTTACTTTTATTAGAGATTTTTATAGCAAAGAAAGATATAAGGAACTGCACTTAAGTCTATCTGAAAATCATATATATTGATTTTTTTAAATATATTTCTTTTTAAGCGATAATTTTGCTGCTTTACTTTAGTTCATGTGCCAACTTTAATAATCTATAAGTATGAATTATTTTTTTTGGGGGTCTGTGTGATTGAAAAAGTGTGAGTGAAGAAAGGGGTGGGTAGAGGGAGGGGGAGATGGACGAATGATATCTCTTTAATCTGGCAGTCATGAATCCACACTGGAATCAGAAATACCTTTGGCAGTGCACAGTACAGATATGAGAACATATAGGATCAATGGTTCCAAACGGTTTCATGCTTGTTATCCTTTAAACAGTTCCTTTTATTTGCTAATCGACGGGTTAATTTTGCTATTATTTTTCACGTGAGAAGAATTTGTTTATCAGGATGAGTCACCACAATGATTTTTTGCAGGTATGCTAGGAGTATTCCAAACTTTAACTTGGTGCCGTTTAGTCTTCACAAAGTTCCACCTTCATTTGCTCAATATGACAGTAATTTTAATCAGCTCGGTCAGATGTCACAAACTCAACCTTCACTTGGCTATGGACCCCCTTCTAGCCCAATAATGAATCCTTTTTGCGCCACGGGATTGAATCAGACGTCTGGAGATGTTACTTACCTGCAATGGCCAAGTACTGCCATGATGTATGCACATTCATATGACCAATTTAGACATGCTGTTTTTCAGGTAAACAACAACTAATATCATTAACCCATCATTTATGGGTTGGGGTTTATGTCTTCTAGCTTTGAATCATCAGAAAATTTTTAGGTTTTTGAGTATAAGATGTATGAGTGTTTTTTTTTCCGATAAAGGACAAAATGATATTAATAACATTAATAAGTCTTACGACATGACCAAATTGTGGATGAATTGATTGTTGATCCTGGTGTTGTTGTCATCATACCGTATATATGCTCTTAGTTCATATGCTTTATATTTCATGCACCATCACTTTCACTAGGCACCTCATATGCTTATCCATTGTCTTGAGTCATGTTCTCTATTTGGTTGCTTTGCAGGCCCCGTTTGGTCAGCAGCCCCTGAGCTTTGATTACCCGCAGAACTACTAGACGATGGTTGATGGGGACTTGTCAATTTGTACGCTGAAATTATTTTAGCTTTAGGTTTTGAGATTTAGGTTCATGCTTTTGAACTCCTACTAGATACCCTATTGTTCCAATTGTAGTCCGTCTTTCGTTTTAGATTTTATGATAGTAAAATGTATTATGATTGTAGTGGATCTGAAAATATACATAGGTTTTTATGGATATAAACTCCTTTATTCTCTTAACGCTGGGTAGGCAAAATCTTCGATGATGTTCAGGTGCTACGCTTATGCCATGCAGCCCTCAAAAATCATTTGTACGTTCTGAGAGAAAAATCTTCCCATGTGTTTACTGCATGGTGTAAAATCATTTAAACTTTAAAATAATTTAAAATTAACGAAATTTGAATCATTTAAAACAAGCTAAAATTGTTGGGTGATACCGTGAACCCGTGATATACGCACAACCGAATATGAGACGGAACTGATTGTTCCAAAAACCGAAATCTAGTATCTTAATACCTCTTGTCTTAAATATAAAATTTAGTTGATATTTTTTAAAAAATTAAAGAAGTTAAATAAATTATTTTAAAATATATTTATTTTTTTTTCAAATTAACTTGTGTGACATATAAATTAATATATAATTTAATAATACACAACATATACTATAATTAAGTAAGTTATCTAGTTTTCTAAATTTTTTTAAAAAATGCCAACTGAATTTTATATTTAGAATAGAAGGAAATAGTTTATTCCCGTTCTCAAAAGAAGAAAGTAGCTTATTTAATTAATTAATTGATGCCAATTAGCCATGACTTAATTAATGTTACTTAAATTATAAGAGCTCTAAGTGTTCCCAAAATATCCAAGATTCTGTTCAGACAAGGTGAACTGTACGTGTCAGAAATATAGATGTTTAGATGACGAAATATTGCATTCGAAAATCCTGATAGTGATGCTGAAATCCAATCCAGCTATTTACACTCGTCCTGTTCCATGTCTGGATTTGGTTCTGCAGCTGCCGCTCAGATGAGTTTGCTTTTCCTACTGCGGCTCAAATTCCAAAATAATTTCTTTGAAAATATAATCTGTATTGCTTTTGTTGTAATCAAACTATAACTAAAATGATGATAATTTAACATACATTTTTTTAATATAACTTTTAACTACAGTCAACTAGGCCCAACGCCATTACCAAGTATTTTGAATCCTGAATTGGTAATATGTTAATCCATTTAGGAATATACTTAATACAAATTGAATACACAATATTAAAGGTTAATTCACAACCCATATATATTCCTAAGATAATATTCTATACAAGAGTGGGGAGCATATTCAACAGAATATGGAAAACAAGATGGTGGCAAGTGGGAGAGACGATGGATGGGACAGGGAGAGGATTATGGTTAGAGAAAAACTTGGTTGAGGCGAACAAGAGAAGGGTTAAGTGACCAGTTGGATCCAAATATTAGAAAGAATACTTTAAAAGAGAAGGGTTTAATGGAAGATGATAAGGATGTTTAATTAAAATAATGTGATGTCCAGGGTGGCCTCCACCTTCTTTTGAGGCTGGAATCTTGCCAAAGGCTCTGAAGTCTGAGCCATTAATGAAAAAAACAGGACAAAGCAAGAAACGCCAAAGATTTTTGTTGGTCCACACCCCAACATGGCCTCCTCCTCATTTTTGCATTATTGGACAAATCCAAGGTATGCGATACAATGAGGTTTGTGTAATGTAATGTTAATGCAGAATATCTGTTTGGTTTCTGGTCCTATATTCCTAAAAAACTCCAAACACTCTGAGATGCTCTGCTTCATAATGTTACTGCCACCTTGTCCCAATTGAAGTCTCTTATCATCATCATCATGCCCTTCGTTGACCTCTTTCCTTCTCCCTTACTTTCCACTTTTGTCTTGGCATGGCTTCGTTCAGCATCTCCATCTTTCCTTTTGTGATTTAGTGCCCAACATGATCTCATGCTGCATCCTGTAAACTCACTTGCTTTTTCTAGTGAAAATTACACGAACGTACGGCATCATAATAATGATTTTGACAAGTGGCATCACACTAATGAGAATCCCAGTTCTCTACCATTTTCTTTCTGCCACTGTAAATGGACAAATGGGGGGGAGAGAGGGGGAGAGAGAGACAGCATGAGAAAGGAATTTTTCAAGCTCAGTGCACTTCAACTATCTGTGCCTATATTCCGGATTAAAACAGAACTGGGAAACACATAATAGCATCGACAATTAACTACCGACTAAATCCAAGTTCAAGCCCGCCAGAAAGGAAAATCTATACTTCTATTGAGTGTTTACAAGACTTCGAAGCGATCTGAAGCTATTTTTATTCAGCTTGATTTAAAAACATTCAAACACGACAAATAGCGCATGAAGTTGTGGAAATTTAGACACAGAACTGAAGAAGCCATATGACTTTAGATTGAATGTTGAAAGACCTCACAAATAAAATATGAAAGACTTTTAATAGCATGTTTGAGTGAGTATAAAAAAGTAACTTCATACAAATTAAGATAAAACTCTTTTTATATATCATAAATTATATTAAAAAAAATAGTTTATACCATCAATTTAAATAGACACTTAAGTCACCTTTAAATTATGTTGGCCCTACCTACATTAAGGGATCAACTTTAATTTCCCAAAAGTGAAGTCTGGCAAAACGCCCGTGTATCTCAGAAACAGGAGCTGAATGATTTGTGTCAAAAGTTATAGACCTTGCCGAGAGGGATTTTTTTTTTATTTTTTTTGGTTGGGACCAAAAATCTCGTCAAGAGGTTAAATATAAGTTAATGATTAAAATCTCTATAACAATCGTTTCATTTAAGATGAAATATTCTTTCCTCCAAAAAGTAATATCAAATTATGGGATAACTAAAATCCAAGTTACGTGCAAATGTATAATTTCAGAGGAAATAGACCCTGTTCAGAAATCAGAAGAAGGGAGGATATATTATTAAATAAAGTAATGCAAGGATGGCTACGATCCGTGATTTGAGCAAATAAATATCATCTTCATGGCTCTTTAGTGGTGCATTTTCTGTGCATCTCTTATTTTATTAATAAAGAGGCAATGTAGAAAGTGAGAAAAGATAAATAATAATAATAATAATAATAAAGAGATGCAGGGCACAAGATCCATTTCCCATCATCATATAATGAGACCCACTGTGTGACTGTGAGCTTCAGGACTGGGGACATATAAAGAAATCAGGAATGCTTCTCAGACAAGAAAGAAATATAAGAGATAACGTGGAACTTTTATTTATTTTTTCCTTTGAAATGAGTACATCTAGAAATTATGGAATCTAGCCAACTACAATTCAGTTTTAGCATGGGGATTAACCCAACAATGCCAGTGAGATCAGGATTTAAAAATACGCCCTTACATCTGGCGTTTTAAATCTTGTATATATACGCCTCACCTCTACAGAAACAAGACAGCTCGACACAAATCTTTCAGTTCACAATAGAGGATCCTGGAATTAGTTTAACAATTCACAAACCAACTCCACCAAACAGTATGCTTCCTTTGATTCCAAATATGATTGCACCACATAATTTATTAGAACCTGCAAGCTCATTGTCACGGGAACTTGTTGCTTCACAAACTCCGGCGAATCAAAACCTTCCCAAGTAGGAACACTCTGGATTATATTGAACAGCAAGCGATTCTTTGACAACAACAATGGGATGAGTCTTCACGCAACTACTGACTGATTCATGAACAAGCTTGTAAACATTATTTTTCAACCTCAAAAGTGACATCATGATTGTATGTCAGTCACCTGAACGCTATGGACGTGGTTACTGTGGAATCTCCCGATCTATTCTAGATACTCATTATTACGGAACGTATCCGATTATGCCACAGAAGTATGACAGCTGGGACTCTTGGATCTGCAGAAGTGCAGATAATAATCTAGACTCCAGTACCAATTAGTAGCATCAAGATTACCGCGACCACCTAAGACAAAATTAAACAACTAGGACCCCGAACAAACTCAAAATGAACCACCAGAAACAATATTTCACAAGACAAGAAGGTGGATCTAAGGAGAATCAGAAAAATCAATAAGAGGACCACAGAACAGATTCAATCATCCCCAGTAGGAAATAGAGTAAGGACCTTTCTCGCCCCTGCCGCGTTGGCCGATTCCATGTCCTCCACAAAACTAGCAGCTACTGGATTGTGCATTGGAGCTCCCATCCTGTGAAGGGGCTGAGCCTGAGGCTGCCTTGTTAGAAAGGGATGCTCAAAGTGCCCATTTGGTGGTGACCCAAAATGCCCCACCTGTCTCTGATATTGTGGCTGCAACTGTGGATGGGCGGCCGCCGCCGCCGCCGCCATGTGCTGCTGGTGATGGTGGTGGTGCTGCAGAGTCTGGACCGGCACAAACGGCAAGAAATGATCGGAATTAGGCCTTGTTGGATGCAAGAAATGGGGAGGCACAGGCGAGCTAGCAAACAAATGGTCAGTGGCAGGATCTGCGGAAGCAGCCAATGGACCACCACCTCCTCCTCCTCCGCCACCACTACCGCCGCCAGCACCGGATAATCCTTGCATGCGCTTGAGGTAAAGCCGGTATTTCTGCAAGTGGCTAGCCACGTTTTCTCTAGTCAACCCATCCACACTCATCAACTGCATTATAGTCTTGGGCACAGCATTCTTTATACCCAAGTGCCCCACAGCATCCACAAACCTCTTGTGAAGTTGAGGAGTCCAAACAAGGCGAGGACGCTTGAGGGTGCGAGCAGGTTCGTCGCCTCCAATACCAGAACCCAATTCAGCGGAATCAGCGAAGTCCGCGGAGTTAGGGTGAGTAGGATTCCCCGGAGAGGGCAGAGGATTTGACGGAGGAGGGGGCTGAGGGATTTGTTGCGAGGTATTGAGCTGAGGATTTCGGATATCAAAAGCCATAGCAAGATCGGGAGTGATTAGGGTTTGGGAGAGGGGCATGAGGTCGCCTGGAGCAGGGAGTTCCTCTTCCCCTCGCGAGAACCAATTTGAGTCGTCTTCCCTCATTATTTCGCAAATCTACCCCGAACCCAATCCAAACTACTACTCTTTTCTGGTCTGCAAAGACTAGATTTCTGGAAGTGAACAGAACCACGGGAGATACGGATTATCGAAGGAGGAAACCAGACAGGAATTTGATCGTTGAAATCTCTCTCTCTAGAATTTGACTGAGAGAGAGAGATAGCTTATATAGATAGATAGAGCAGGTAGATAAAGTCAATGACGGAAGGAGGAAAGGTAGGAGAGGAGGAAGATGCAGGCGGCGGAGGTAGCGGCAATAGTGGTGGTGGTGATGGCAGAGGTGGGGGAATTGGGGACCTCGGGTGGGAGGAGAAGGAGAGAGAGGTTCGAGGTGGATCTTGTTTTCTTTCCAGCTTTTATTGTTGGTACTCTTGCTGATGAGGCTCTTTTCCTCATGATTTTTATGGGATTTTATTTTTCCGGGATTTGAGGTTCTTACAACATTTGAGAGATCTTGTGATTTCCCCTCCACCTGCATTGGACGGCGCGTTATTGCACGCTCCTCTGCAACTCATCCAAGGACCTCCCCCCACTTGTGAAGTAGAAGCGAGTAGGTATTTCACTGATGAGCCACGGGAGGAAGGGTAAGGGGAAAATGATGCATAAGTGGCGCGTAAGCGACACGGGCAGTGGAGGAATATGAGGTTGGAGTGAAGTACAACAAAGATGAAGAGTACGGGTGGCAGATGGGAGTTTGGGATGAGGAGAGAGATACAAAGATTCTTTACTTTTGTGAGATTTCTTGTTTGAAGATAGGGAATAACATGAGCTGGGTGTTTGTTTGGCTGTGAGGATATTTCCGATATGGCATTGGGTTTTGGATGCCAAATGGATGCGATGCTGACTTATAGGTCTATTCTCTATTGGGGTCAGGTGGAGGTAATTAATGGATGGAGATACAGCCATCAATAATCAATCATATGGAAAGGGGTTGGAGCAAAAACCCTGAAAAGCAAATGGTATGAGCTGTTGGCACTAATCCAAATATCGATTTTATAGTCCAATCCCAAGGGAAACATGTTACAAAATCATAATTATGTAATGGGAGAGGGAAGGAGACCAGAATCAGAGAGTTAAATTAGAGAGTTAAAGAAGAAGGCATAGAGAAATCAAGAGAGAAGAAGAGAAATAGAGGAAACGGGAAATATACATTATCAACCCATATCACAAATGTGATTATAATAGCATAAGGCCCTTTTATATTGAGAGAGATTCTAACTAATTGATCAGCCTAAAAATACAATCTTACTAACAAACTCTTCTAACGGTTATATCCAACAAACTAACTACTCCCTCCGGTCCTAATTATAGGACAATATTTAGGAGTTGATATTGGTCCTAATTATAGGACAAAGTTTTAATTTTTGTCAATTTCTTCCCAAAATACCCCCATTGATACTTTCTCAATAATAATGAAACACAATAACAATTTTATAATACACATATATATTCTATAAAGTGAGTAATACTTGCAACTTATTAATGTCACATATACCTCAATTCTACTGTTTCTTTTTTCTTTTTAATAAAATAATTTTGAAACCCTGAGAAACTTTAAGTTAACGCCTTTTGATAGTTTTTTAATTTATATAGAGTGTATTATGCTTGGAGGCTTTGAATTAAAATAGAGAGTAATACACGTTGTTTGTGGTTTTTTTCTTGGATCTCAGGCGCACTAGCTAGATAAATTAATTCTCAATCTTTGTAATGAATGGATCAAATCTGACTTTGTTAATCAAACAACGAGTTCTAAGGTCCTTAACTACAATTTCCTCATATACAAGAAGTGCTCCAATTAATACTCCAAAGTTAGGACATTTTTGGAAAATAAATAAGATTAACTAATTTAACTACTATTCTTAATTTTTCCAAAGTTAGGTAAATATGTCCTATAATTAGGACCGGAGGGAGTAATTTTTATCTCTTTATTATATTTATTTATCAAAACACAACAAAAGCATAAGGGTGTTGCCTTTCCTGTTACTATTACCTACCAAAAGTGCACTACTATTGAATCAACACAGCATACTAAGGACGTGACGCTATCATCATCATCAGCTTCAAGGCTTGGCCCTTGCTTATGAAACTACCATTTTTTGTGCTTCTCACAACTTATTTCTCAATTTTTGTTTTTGGTGGCAAGCAGAGTTAATTTCATGTTTTTTTTTAAATAATTCAACATATCAGTCAAAACATTCTGAAAACGACATCCTAAAATTGAGTTTGAAATACCACTTATTTGGCACACCGGAGAAGCCAAGTCGATAAACAACTCCTAAAATTCATGACCCCAAGAGAGAGACAGACCGAAACTCGGAATATTCAAAGTTTTTCTCTCACTCGTAAAAAGTGAATAATAAGGCTATTCATTACATAATTAACCAGAAAAAATAGGCCAATAAATACATCCGCAAATATAACTTTACATTCTCAATTAGATAACATAGCAAGTGACTAATGAAAGTTTTAAAAACTATCATGCCCTCAAGAAAAAGTTTTAAAAATTTTGGCATACATTGGAAACCTCTCCAACATCCATATCAGAATTGTCCGAAAGTAAAGCATCATCATAATTCATGGTCTCCCGTTGCTCTATTTCTACATTCAAGTTCTCCTCCTTATAATCACTCTGGAGCAAACTATCACCTTCAATATCAGACATGTCACTGAATGTCTCTATTTTCTTCTTTCTTCCTCTGTAACCAATACGACTTTGGACTTTTTCCTTCCAAAGGACCAAAGGGCACTTCTCAATCAGCTCCGAACCCTGATAAGCTTCAGTTAAGAATACACTAAACCTCTTACCCCTCTCTGAGACATAGAAGATGCCAAAGTGCTTTAAAAGAAGTCTCATAAGCTTTTGAGGCATCACAAATTCTCGTCGGAAGTGAGTGAGATGATCAGTTACAAGCCTCTTCTCAGAAGTAAAACAAAGTAGTTCGTGCATAATGGCAACAGCTCTCTTGTCAAATTCTAGCGACCCAGCTTTCAGGCCACTAGCATCCGCATAAGGCGATAAATAAGACCTTTTCCGAAAATGATCGATTTTCCCACCATATCTATATAATTTTTTAAACTCTGGAGGGAATTTCAAGGGGAATGCGAGTGAGAGCATGCCAGGTTTGTGAGAATCGTTCTCAGTTATTCCTGTTACCTTCTTCTCCAACTCTGTGATTGCCCAAGACGGGTTCCAAGACACAAGCTCCAAAAAGTCTATTTCATCTACAGACTTAACCACCCTAAAATGCTGAGGATATTTGTGTACCCAATTGGTCCTGAAATCCAGCGGCAAGCCTAAGTCTCGCCGGAAATGTGCAATCTTATCCAATGGAAGCCGTTTATCAACTGACATCATCAGCATCCTCGTAATGTGCTCCGCTGCTTTATCTGCATGCTGCTCAAGAATCTTCTCTTCCTCCTTCATTAAATATTCGGCTTTCTTAGTCATCCCGCACCATAATACCCCCTTATGGTCCTTGTATAGCTCAAAAAGCTTGGGTGATTTCCGAATGAAATCGGAAATCTTATGAGGCTTGGGCAAATTAATCTGTTTCCGGTATTGTTCAAGGGACCGAACGGGAATGATCATCTCGGGCTCTTTTTTAAGAGTCTCCATTAGAAAGAGCACCTTGGACGCTATCTTCCACTTCTCGGTTACAATTTCAAGGTCATGAACCCTCTTAGTCTGGCTCCTGTCTTGTACTCGTTTGCTGGTCGTCATACATCGACTCCGAAGCTGCCACCACCAAAATCGAAAGGACAATAATTCCCCATTATACTGCCCTCTTATTCCCCAGCAAAAGCAGGGGCTACCACCAAAGATCGGAACAGGATAGAGGCTTCTAGCTACATTTAATTGATTCGTCCGAAAAACTAAAGGAGTTCTAACGGCCATTTGAGGAATGAAAAACATCACAGGAGTCAGGAAAGCTATATAAGAAGAATCATCGGAAGGAAATCAAATGGAACCCTTGAGGGATCAGAAACATCAAAGTCCCATTAAAGGAGCAAGCGCCACATCAAACGTTGCATTCCGAGTGTTCGTGGAAATGCGACTGAGAAGTGAGAACCCGCAGAAAGGCGCGGAACCCTGCCACGCGCTCTCGAATTGGATAGGCCTTCAATAAAGGTAGATCGACACTAGCATCTCTGGGTCGTCGAAAAAACTTGAACCGAGATTTGCACCAGAGAAATTACAAAACGAGAGGAAGGGGGAGGCTAGAGGTGAGGGGCGACGGCAACCCACTGAGGTGAGGGAATGAGACACGACTTATTCATAGGGCTCAAGCTTCTCTCCACTGATGTTGCCCTCCACTGCGCTGCGCGAAGGGGCTGATGCGTGCTTTTGTTCGTTTGTCTGGTATAATTTATTTTTAAATAATAAATATTTATAAACCATAATTTATTATTTATGAGGTAATTATGTGAGAAGAGTTTTATCTTAACTTAGATAATAAATATTTATTCTTAAAAAATAAACTAATTCAAACATGCTAGTACTTTGAAATCTGAAACGCGAAGGAGTTCCACGGAGAGGAAGGTTTCTAGGTTGGTTCTGGAGGAAGAGGAGAGTGAATATGAGTTATCATCATATTTAGGTTTTTCCCTTTTTTTATAATAATATTCATATTAGAATTATTATTTCTTAATTGATAAATTTCAAAAGCTTATTATCATCTCTTCGAAGTGCTTATTTGGAATAGCTTATTTTTGGATAATAAATATTTATAAATCGTAATTCACGGTATATGAGATAAATATGTGAGAGGAGTTTTATCTCGTAATGAACATTTATATTCAAAAAATAAGTGTTCCCAAACATGCACGAATTCTTTCAGCTTTTATATGTTTTTTTTTTAAAATGTTATGTTTCACATAATTTTTATAATTATGATAAATCTAATTGGATAGAAATTAATTTTAATAGTTTAAATAAATACTTTTCTTACAATTTATAAACAATATTATCAAATTCTTTGCGGATCTTAAAATTAGAAAAAATAATTTTTTAGTCTTCATAAGTTTGCCTCAGTCCCTATATTTTTACTTGAAACAACCCCTTTCCTACAATTTTGATATAAAATAGTTTAAACAAGTTCTAACTATATACATAATAATGATGACCAACTAAATTATAAAATGGTTTAGACCATAAGACTAAGTTACAGTAAATCAAAGTTCATAAAATAAGTCAATCAAATTAAAACTATAAAAATTAGGTTCCAACTGTATCAAAACTATAAAAATCAAAAGCTTAACTTTCCCTTAAAATTTCACAATACTTTAGACAATAGCCTAAACCCATGGCCTGTTTTGAAAATACAAGTTTTTTTATATAATAAATCATGGCAAAATATTAGTATAACTCACTTTAGTTTATCATATAGTGAATTAAACAGATGGCATGCCCATTATTTTCTTAAATAAATTTTGTTGCAAGCAAAAAGATAGGAAAAATTGGTTACGTACTCTAGGTCCAAACAACACGAAACCATATAAAAAGCTTAAACAAAACAACATACAAATCTGAATTCCCAGATCAAGAAGGACTACCTACACTGCTACACACCTTCCAAAATAATCAATATTGATCAATTTTTCAAGTGAGGCCCACAATATTGATCTCTATATTCTGCCTCTACTCAAACGTTCTAAATGATTTCAATCAGATAGCAGAGAATTGGCCTAACAGACGTGTCTGCTTTTTCTGTTTTTCTGTTTTCTTACACTAGTTCAGAATCTACGTTGTGACTTACAAGAGCAAGTGCAGCTATTCAGTAGGACCGATCATCTCCATTGATTATGCTTCGAGGCACATGAGCCTGATCACCGGAACCCAACCAGCATGACAGTGCACTGTGCCTATCCACTTGAAGCAGTTGTCAAATAAAAATGGCCACTGAAATCCGACAGAGAAACAATTTGACAGATCTCATGAACGTCCTGCATCATTAGATAGACAATAAACAGAAATAATTTGTTACTCAATACTTTCTATTTTTGCCCTTTTCAGTATAAATGCATCGCTGAAAATGAAGTAATTTCATGGAAAAGTAAGATGTGTCCGTGTCATTATATTGAAAAACACACTTCTTGAGGAAATTCAAAGGGCATAGGAATGCAATCGATCCATCTTACTCCAAAACATGCTGGGGTTCTATGCTCAAATGTAGGGGCATGCAAAGGATTGGTTGGCATGATGAACCCATTAGCCTAGTTGCTTTAGGTCGGGACAGGACAGAAACTGAAAAGTAGGACCAAACCAGGCCAAACTCAGTAGGGTGAGAAGCATGGGATGTACTTGTGAGGTATAATCAGCGTCATTTTTTTGAGGAAAGGTTCTCCTCGCCCAGATGAGCACTGAATACCAATGCCTCAAGAATATCTCTAAAAGTTATGGCATTGTTGATGATCTGCCTAATCTATTTATACATTTCTTCTCTAATTGGAAAAATGCATCAAATTCCAGTCAAGTAGTTTTTCCTTCCAGCTACCACAACCCAAAAAATAAACACATAATTGAAGGAGGTAATAGAAACATAACAAGCAACATTTTTAATTACCCAACGGAGGGCCAAGTAGATCTGTTTGAGCACTGCATATTGCTGCCCTCATGTTTTACATCACAGGTGCCAACAGCCCTTTGAAATTTAACTGACAACTGTTGGTAAGACTGAATCTCTGTTGGCTGGACCTGTTTAATTGCCATCTTCAAATGCTTCATTGTTATCGCAGAAGCATCAAGGCTCTCCTAATAACATCACCAAAAACTTGATTTTAGCATGTTCTGTGCAAATATATATTAGGAGCTGCAATCGAGCCAAGCTCTATGCTCAATCTTGTTAATTTAAAAGTAAAACAAGGCATGTAAAGTTTCTTGGAATTTGCTGAGGTTCTACTATAAAAATAAGTGGCTTTTTCATCAACTCATTATAGTACTATAGATCATTCCAAAAAGAAACTTGTCCACATGCCATGATTATATAGGATATCCTCAAAGTAAACACCCTAGCCTTTTCTCTTAAACTATACTGAGCATGAGCTAGGTCTAAGTTGAACGCTTGACCCCAAATAGCGACACAAATATGAGGTATATTAGATGTATATACTTGATTAAACAGAAAATGTTTTTATTTATATATAATTTTTAATAATAAACTCACAAACGGAGATATATAATATGTATAAACTTATCCCGTTGTAATTTTTGTTAGGCAAATTGATCAACTATTGCTTTTAAAAACTGATACCATTATAATATAGCCTAGCTATTTGTGAGCTAAACATGCGTCCAACTTTTGAATTTGACTTGTTTACCCCAATGAGCTTAACGTCTGAACTTGTTTATTTAATAAATGGGTCACACCAAAACTGAATCTTCTAATTATCCAGACACAAGTAGCTCCCTATTATTAAGTTCAGTGGCACCTCTTTAATATATCAATCACCATTGTTGTGAGACAAACCTCAATAGCTGCAACAGCTGCCTCCCGGCATATTAGTGATATATCAGCACCAGTACAACCATCTGTAAGAGAAGCCAGTTCTTTCAGGCTTACATCAGAACCACATGGGATTTTAAGCAAGTGGATGCGGAATATCTCTTCTCTGTCTATCTCATTTGGAGGTCCCACATACAGCAGACGGTCAAAGCGTCCTGTAACACTCCCCCATCAATCATTGGAAACTTTATTCATTACCCTCTTCTTTTCTGTCTCTATAGAAGTGAGAACCAATGAAAGACAGATAGAATACCTGGTCTTAAAAGGGCAGGATCAATCTTGTCTGGCCTATTTGTAGCAGCAATGACAGTGACATTAGCTCTTTCATGCAGACCTGGAAAAAAAATTTTAATCAAAACCAAATCTTGATCTATTTTCCACCCTATACATAAAACAACCACTGACATATCCACTGCTTCATAATTATCACTAACCATCCAATTCAACTAGAAGTTGACTCATGACTCTATCTGACACTGAAACCCCATCATTTTCCTTCCCCCTTGTAACAGCAAGGCCGTCTATTTCATCAAAAAATACAATAGATGGGGCATTGGCCCTTGCTTTTGCAAACAAAGATCTGACGGCCTTCTCAGATTCACCTACCCATTTACTAAAGAGCTCCGGACCCTTGACAGCCAGAAAGTTCAGTTCAGCTTCAGAAGCAACTGCACGTGCCATAAGAGTTTTGCTACAACCTGGAGGCCCAAACATCAACACACCTTTTGGAGGTTGAGTTCCAATACGCTTCAATGCATCATGGTGCTTCTGGGGCCATTCTACTGCTTCCATCAGTTGGGCCTTGACATCTTTTTGGCCCCCAACATCTTCCCACTTAACCTTAGGAACCTCCAGGATTACCTGATAGAACACAGAAAAGTTTAAAGAACAAATACAGCTTTCATCTGGGTATAACGGATTGTTTTCTGATCACAAGGTTGCTTAGCTTCAATAATTTTTTTCAATGTTATTATCCAGTATTTGGATTGGGGTTCATGGTTACCCCTCCCAATCCGTGTCTCTTCTAGGACTCAAACTCGAAACTAAGAGGGATCTAAGCGGGCCTTACACCGTTAGACCAACTCTGTATTGGTTGCTTAGCTTCAATAATTTACCCACACAAAAAAAGGCAGATCAATAAAACTGCAAACAGATTCCACTATATTTTCTCAGGAAGTTCTCACATGTGGACCCATACTTTGACATCATAGACTAGTCTAATTACAACAAATTACTATTCCAGTTGAATAAAGGTTTTTGTAAAGACTAAATTTCTTGTCAATGTAAATCCAACATAGAAGCTAGAGAATTCAAGGCATCCGTGACCCTAACACATTTCCTTCCCTCTTTAGGTAACATAGATTACCCTTCATATGAACACATGATATTAATGAAAACTGTGATGAAACAAGCACAAATTTAGAACGCAGATCTAGGTTGATTGCTTCTACATCTTATTGGAAAACTACTCATGGCACAATTCTTACCTCTCTCATGGCACTGGGTCTTATTATCATTCTTGCCTTCTGAAAATCTTCACAAGTTACTTTCAAATTATGATCTTCACCCCTATCAGGAACTATGTCTATATTGTCAGAAGTTGAACCTATCATGCAAGAAGGTAGCAAAGAGTTTGAAGCCACTGATAACTCTGAAACAGATGAAGTTGAATGGCCAGAATGATCTCTTGAGTCTTCTGCTACTTTCAGCAAAGCAGGTTGCTGACCTTTATATTGTGAGGACGTTCCATCATAGCAGCAATTATGCCAATCCTTCTTAAAATTAAAATAACGTCTAAGACAAACCAAGCCTGCCTCTTTGCAAAGGGCAACTAGATCAGCACCCACAAAACCATGTGTGACAGTGGCGAGATGTTCAATTTGTATCTCTGTAAGAGTGTGATCCACTTCACTGAGAAGAGTGAGCAACATATCCAACCGTTGATAAGGAGATGGCACGCCTAAGTATAAATTTTCAGAGAGATACAGGTGTTAGTTGAATAATGAATCTGCAAAGTATTCAAATTAAAATAAAAAGCTGTTGCCCAATTGAACACAGGAACGAGAATAGCATGTCTAGGAAACCCACAATGCCCCTTACCATCCTAACAGTCACAAGGGAGAAGAACTAGGTTTTATCTCTCAAGAAAAACACCCCACACGCACCCCTCTACCCCGAGAAAAGAAGAAAGAAGTTTCTGCCAGTTTTCTCCCAAACCAAAAAATCAAAGCCATGCACTACCTTCTCACGCAATGTTATCATACCAATTTCAATTTCCTTGTCAAATCTTCCAGGTCGCCTCAGAGCAGGCTCAATATTGTCAGGTCTGTTGGTGGCAGCAATAACAAGTAATCCTTCAGTTCTACAAATTCCATCCATAAGATTCAATAAGGTGGCTACCATTCTCTGAGAAAGCTCATCACCACCATCTTTCCTTGCAGGGGCAATAGCATCCAACTCATCAATAAATACCTGTAATAGAAATTCCATCAGTTAGTCACGCGGGGGAACCACAAACATGGTTTGACACAAGTTGGACTCCTCTCAGTAAATCAAGCACAACACTTCAAAAATAATAACTGCAAGAAATCAAAATATTAAAGCTCGACCAAAAAAAATGTTTTGGAATCGCCCAAGCACTGTATAAAAATAAATCTTCTACATCAAAGGAACATGGTAACTGCTCAACAACCCTAGAAAATCAGCAGGAGAAAATGCTCTTCTATTGAAGTATATCTGCTAAATAACTAGGTTGCTTAAATATAGCAGGCTTTGCCAAAATGTTCTCTCTAGTGGACTGCTCACAGAAGAGAAACTAGTATAAAGCAGAAAGTTTGCCCGAAAGCCTATTTTCCACACATTAATTATGTAACAAATGTGAAACAGAAGCAGAGAAGATAAGCAGTTGAAAATACAATTGAAATTACAAGTGCTTTATACAGATAACTAACTCAAATTCACAACTTATATGCCTATATTTGAAGTATTTATACCTTACTGCCGCTAGACATATGCATATGCTAAGACTACATGCAAGTTCGAATAGATTTTTGGGGATTAGGTTTGAATATTCATCAATTGGCACTAAAATCCCCTGTTGGATAACAACAATTTTTCCTTCGTGAACTATAACCCTCAAGTCATAAACAATAACATCAGAAACACAGACTTTCATCCAAACATGAAGCATGAAACTAAAAAATGAGCTTTGACAAGATCCAACCACTGCAGGTGCAGCCTGAATGGCAGAATCAAAAACTTCGTGCAATGCTTGCTCACTTTCACCATAATATTGGCCTACAATTTCAGGTCCATTTATCTGGAAAATATTGACCCCCACATCATGAGCACATAATTGAGCTAGCGAAGTTTTTCCTGTGCCAGGAGGACCATGAAGAAGGACGCCTTTTGTAGTTCGTAACCCAAAGTTACTGGAAAAAGAAGAAGCATAAGCAAGCAGAAATGAATGGGTACATACACACATGTGATGAAGCATATGAGAATAGAACTACACAAGTTCTTTTAACTTCTAATTCGTTTGATTGGCATAAATTGATACTATATGGCGATGATAAAAAAAGGCAGTGAAGACTCTACAAAATAAGAAAATGAAAATTATATTTCAATGTGTGGGTAGCCAAACTTCTATAAAGGCTAACCTTTATTCCTTTTGTGACTTATGAGTAATAACCCAACAATGATTAATGAAAAATTTCCAACAATTTTAAAAAAGTCCCTATTGGGGCCATATTCTAATTTAATTGTGGCCCAGAACCAAAAAGACGAGCTGTGGGGGTTAAAAAACTGCCACGGGATATTTATAACAAGTGCCAAAATGGAGAAAATTTAGGTTTAGGCAAGAATTGCACAACATGGCCCAAATATATATATATATATATATTGTGTGTGTGTTGGGGGGGGGGGGGGGCTGTACACAAATTTGAGAAAAAATAGCAAATGCTAAATTTGCAGAAAATTATGACTGGCTCAGCATGGTATTTCCAATGATTCAGAACTGCAAGCATACCACAAGCTGAAATATCCAACAGAAAAGGCATACCTTAATAGATCATCTTTTACCGAAGACAAAATTATATCCTTCAAAACTGCATATTCTTTAGAAAGACCACCCAATTTTGAAATATTATTAGGTACACTAGCTTTAGTGCCCTTCTCCCTGAGTTCCACCTTAGACAAATCTCTTTGAATCAGCTCATCAGAAGTCACATTTGATGGCAAAGATAAAGATACCTTTGTTTCAAGGTTGACAGTGATAGCCTGATTTATATGCTCTGATACGTCAGGACCCTCTGGGTATGAAGAACCACTTTCACTTGATGAATCAGGAATAGATCGATCGACTGACACCCTTTTAGCCCCTACAACTTGGAAAACGCACAGCTCTGAAAATATTTGTAGGGTCACAATATTCCCTAGCAGTAAGCAACGGGAATACAACCATGACGCTGCACATGTCTGCAGTAGTTTTTTGGAGCTTTCGTCCCCCAGTGCCTCCCTTAGATCAAATGAAATCAGTGATTGGCTCTTTTGATTAGGTGCGCTAGAAGAATAATCTTCAAATATAGGTGAAGATAAATCACTCAAACTAGACAATTTCAATACATTAGAAGGTGTTTTAGGAGAAGCAACATTTTCAATCCCAAACTGAAGATGGGATTTTGCTGCAGACAAGTCCATTGGTGATATGTTAATGATTTTCATGGGTAATCCATTCTTCAAAGGAGCCAACTGAAGATACAATTCCTTGCAATTATACACCACCAGGTTATTATGTTCTATAGAATGTGGTTCATTTTTCTCATTTACGAGAGAAGATAGGCATTGATTCTGCACTGGATAAACGAACACCTGTGTACCAATAGTAGGACATCCCATGGTATAAGAAAGCTCTGATGAAATTTGTACTCCATTCTTCAAAACCTGAGCAAATATCACCAAAAAAATTAGGCATGCATGCATGGATCTCTGTCAAATACGGAAGAATAAACACACTTCAAAGAAATGTCCAATCCCTCTGCAAAACAAATGAGGGGAACCCTTCCCAAGGGGCCAAGGGGGAACTTTAACAAGGCCAGAAAACAAGAAAAAGCCATAGTAAGGTTGAACTCAATGCTTAAAATTCTATTGTCACATTTGATCATTTACCTCCAGACACCATTAAAACACGCGCAAATCTAGGAATTGAACACCACCCCAAAAAAAAAGAGTTAATTTTCCCAAACTACAAAAACCAGTGAGGAAATCTCTCAAGGAAGCAGGGCACACCAAATGGATTTTTAATCCTGGCGAAAAAATCCTCCTCCATGTTCTCCAACTATAACAAGACAGTTCAATATCATTAGCCACGTGTCATATTTTTTGTGCCTTCTCAATATCAACACCTCCAACTTCAATACAACTCAGAAACAGTGGCTGTTATGGTCCAGTTTGGTTAAGCCAGAACAACTCCCAAGAGACCTGACAGTTAAGGTACCAATAGTTGTTAATCATTAGGTTCCACATTTCTTCACTCACAGTATTTGTTGAACAAAAAGAGACCTGATCCAAAATTCAACACTACAATTTAATGTTATTCCTAAATGTGCTCCAAAAAATGTTCTCGAGGAACATTTTTGCTTCCAGAAATTGATCTCCATAGGATGTTTATCTCCAGGGTAACTGTAGCTCAAAGATCCATGGACGAATTTTTGGCTGTACAAATATCCTTACTTCCCAACTTCCATCAACATCTCTCTTTCGAAGTTTTCTAGAATTGATGTCCTTAACTACATAATATAATGCATTAAACCTTCTTCTAATTTGGGGCTAATTTATCGTCAACATTTTTATTAGTTTTTTATACTAACACAGGAACAATTTAAATGTTTGACAACAGAAAAATAGCTAGAAAAACCTTGCTAGAAGGAAAAACTGTTGCAAGAGCAAAGTAGTTTCCTGCACCATCAACTGAAGTGTTCCCAGAATCCAGTCCATAGCATCCAGCACATTCTTTCGTCAATGATTTAAGAGGAAAGCTATCTGAATCCAGATTTTCCCTTCTTGAATATGGCATTGACACCTGCCAATTGAATTAATATAATGATGAAGTAGATTGCAGGACGATCAAGAAAATGAAATAGAAAGTAGAATCATTATAAAAAAATTTCTTATATGGAAATCTATGATAGCATTGGGTCAATGATTAGGTGTCTTGCGTTCAAAAATGGCATTACTCAATAGTTATTGATCTGGTTTCTATATACAATGTATACTAATCAGATCTACTTTGGACACACAAGAATGCTTTGCAATGATCACCATGGATCATATATTATGTGTGACCAGCAGATAAAAGTCAAAATTTAAGAAACCTTTTTTTATCCATCAATCATCTATCAACAATTTACATTCACATTATAATAGATACAAGAATATAAAGACGAGAATTGCAGCTACAATTATTATTATTGAGGTAGCAAATGGAAAAATTACCGATACAATGGAACCAGGGGCAAAGGAAGCAGAAACCATGGAAGACTCAGAAAGCCAAATTTTACAGCCTTTGGATTTCAGCTCCACAGCACTGATATCGCCAACAAAAGCAGATTTACCAATGAAAGGCGGGAATATTTTTGAAGCTTCTTCACATGAAAGGAAAAGTTCTTCTTCACTCACATCTGAATCTTTGTTAGGAGTCAGTGATGGTGTACGAGGAGAGGCCACTTCAGAAGTGGATAGCCTCGACTGTGTCTTGGCATGCTTTCTCCCCTTTGAAGGCATCTTTATATACTTTACTTTTCAAAAGAAAGCAAAGCCACACAAATTACAGAGACTTCACCCTGGGACATCAGACCGCAAGAATTTGCAATTTAAACTAAGCAAATTAATGTAACAACTAAAGATTCTACTAAACTCTCCTCTCAAAATTTCTTCATTGATGGAGCAAAGGACTCAAGGTTAACGAGTGTTGTACCAAGAGAAGTGGGGGCCTTCCGAGGACGTGGGGCAGCGAGAATGACCAGCAAGTGATGCTGGGTGGGAAGCGAAATCTTCATTGCAACCAAAGGACACTTGACAAAGGCAGAAAAATGAGGGAAAGAAGAAGAAAAGGGATTCAACGCATGAGATGGCTCTCAAACCCGCGAGGGAGGTCAATCGACGACTGAACTGGCGGTGCCCGAGGGTTTAGGGTTTATGGCGGCAACCATTTTTCCCTCCTGATATTGTCATAAAATTAAATTGAATGCCTGAAATTTTTTGTATGAATCGAATTTAAATATGATAGTTAATTTACTGAGATTATTTTACTTTGGTCAAAAAAACTATTTCAATCGGAGTTTTTTAAAAAGATTTTTTACTGAAGGAAAAAAATTAAACGTTGGGCAATAAGCTCATATGATTAAAATATGTTTGGATTAGTTTTTGGAGAACAGTTTCTAGAGAAAAAATGGAGAATAGCTTTTGGAGAATAGATTATGAGAAAAAAGTGATTTTAATAAAATTAAAGTGTTTGAATGTTGTGATCAGAATAGTTTTTTCGTGGTCAAATTACTAAAAAAAATATTAACTTTTGTGATAATTACATATAAAAAATAAGATTATATTTTATGTATTATTTAAGGATTAAAGTAGTTTTGAGACAAAACCCTTAAAAAGAACTTTTGATGTTAAATTTAAACTTTAACCCTTAATTATCACAAAAATTAGTATCGTTTTTAGTAATTTAACCATGAAAAAAAGATATTCTGGCATACAAACTATTCTCCTCATAATCATGGCAAAAAAAAAAAAACAAAAAATCTCCTCATAATTTATTCTTCATTTTTTTTTAGAAGTTATTCTTTAAAAATTAATCCAAACATGTTTTAAAATATTTGGATAAAGTGACCGGTTTTGAATTTAACATTAAAAATCAGTCCCTTAATTCTGCGGTGGAATTTTAGATTTTAGAATATTTTGATCGTTTATTAATATGTTTTCACATTTATATCTCCCTTGTAAATAATTAAATTTCACTTAACTCAATTGTCCGACGTGGCCGCTTGATCAAACAGAACAAAAAATTTATGCAAATTTAAACATGGTCAAACAAGGTTTTTCGGCACTCAGATATTGCCAGAGTAGAAGGAAAAGGAACATCACAACAATATTCCAGTCACATTAGCATCAACTTTACAATGAAGTCTCAAAGCACTATCTTCTTCAATGCAAAAAGCTCTCGTTTCAAAGCGAGAACTGAGAAAGCTTTTGCAGATCCAAGTATCCAACAACCCCCTTTATCATTAAAAAAGGATTGGGAGAAATTAATTCAGTCAATTATCTGAAAAACCATACTTCCTGTTTCATCATGAATTAAAATACAGCAGGAAAAAAAAATAACAAATTGTTATTGCAGCAGATCCCTAACTAGCAGCAGAGTCTTCAGGCATGAGATTCCTCGCCGGAGGAAGCAATGCCACGGCTCCTCTGTCGGGATCCGAGTATTTTCTGTACACAACTTGAAGCTTTCCATTCCCAGCAGTCGAGTGGATGCTCACAAGCAATCTAGCACAATCCCTGTTTGTTTCATAAGAGCAACGAAATCAATCAATAATACCCATATGAGTAAAACCAATAATAATAACTAAGAGCAAAGGAATCCGCTATGATTGAAGGAAACTGAGGCAACATATGTTTACTTGAGTTGTGCTTCTGAGTATCCAGTGTGAAGCTTTAGTGTGTCACTCCAAGTGGGGTTCTTGTTTAGAGTGCAACGAGCTGCCAACACTGCTGAGGCGGCAACCATTGATGGGCAATACATTATGGTGGCATAATGCATGGCTCCCAACTCAGAAAGAAAATACACCATGTTCTCTAACTGCACAATTCAAATGAAAGCCAACAATCATGAGTTTTGAGAAAAATGAAGCACTGACAACTAAAAAGCCGTGAATTGTGTCATTAACTTGCCTTCTCATCAGGAATTGAAGCCTTGATGAAACGAACAAGGAAAACATAAGTGGTGGGCACAGTCAGATACCATTCCAGCTTGTTTAGAATGGTTTTCTCCATCACTAATATCTGTTCGTGAGTGTAAGCTCTGTCTGAGAGACATACAAAATCATTAACCTCAGGTGGCCATATTTCTTCATACTTAGATGCCATGAGCATGGCCCCGATCCCTACCAATTGTAGCTCCCTCCTTGGAACGGTCTTGATGGCAAGAAAACGATCAATTATATTGATGGTGAGATAAAGAGTCTCAAGTGAGAGGTCGAACTTTCTGTGCACATCTATCAGCCAATCCACCAATATAGCTCTCATCCTCTCATTCAGTTCAGGCTGTGAGTCCATGTAATCGTGAGGGCGATTCTCATGCTGCATCACACGGACATCATATGATGAATCAAATTGCTATTTCTTAATTCAAACACACGCACAAGAGATTATTGAACTCAGTGAATGTGGTTTATACATACCTCCACTAGCTTGTAAAACTTGTAAATTTCATCTATGTATTCAACAGCAGCAAGTTCATTTTCAGTGTCTGCTGCGTCTATGTCAACAATTTGCTCCTTTGGCTTCTTAGTAAGACCACATGCAGCTTTGCTTCGAGCAGTGAGTACTGAAGTAAGAGTTCGTGATTTCTTCTTAGAGTTTGCATCTCCTCCCTTTTTCTTGTTCGCAGACTTGTCTTTCTCAACTTTTTCTTCATCTGAGCTTATGTCAATGACTTCTTCCTCTGGCTTTGGTTTAACCGTGACTTTCCTCTGAGCAGGCTTTGGTGCGACTCTCTTTGCGGCTACAACTTCATCAATGACAGGAAGAGGTGCATCCACCTTAGCACAAGCTTGTTTCTGCAATTTCAAAAACAAATCAATAAACAACCCAAGATTCATCCTATACAACCATCCTATATAAAAATGAACAATTGACTAAAGAACTGAGACAAGGAATAGGGCTAGACCTTGTTGTTTTCTGCAGCTGCAGCAGTCTGGGCATTAGCAAGTAATTGGGCACAGAAACTTCTAAAAAGAACGACAAAAAGATAAAATGAGGCAAAGATTCAAGATATCAATCATCAATTAAAGATAAGCATAGAGAAAGCGAGAGAGACCTCGTGATTGGGCGGTTAGGCTTGACCTCTACTCCTTTTACATTCACCAAATTTCCAATGTCGCCCAGTGGTGCTCTGCGATTTCTTCCTTCTGCCCCTGGATTCTTCTTTTGCTGTTTACCTCCATCTACGACTGCATCACCTATTGGATTCGCCCAGAAAAATAAGAAACCTTAAATGGGATGACAGATCGATATGAATTCAGATTAATAAACCCAGAATGCCTCGTTTTTGAGGTTTTTCTTGTGGGTGAATTCATGGACAGATTTAGAACCCAAGAAATAAGTTGGAATCTTTCCCCTTACTCCCCCAAGCCTTCTTCCCAAGTATTTTCGAATTACAAGTTCTTTAAGTCCTGAAATCCGGACAAGATCTTTCCTTTATACTCTGAACTATACTTCCGCACCTTACCCATCCGATCTAGTCTTAGCAAATATCTATAAATACATCAAAAACTAATCAACCAAGTAACTATATCCCTCAAGTGATCCTGTCCATTGAGATATCCTAGAGAAGCGCAGTGAAACCAAATTTCACCCAAAAAAAAAATTTTTTGAACGAAAAAACGATTGATGAACGCTATCATCCCAGAATACAAAGAATAAAGAAAAGCACTCATGGGAACGGATAAAGAACGAACATTTTACAGCTAAATATTTAAAGAAACGGGTCTCGAATGTGATAGCAGGGAAGAAAGAAGAAACGATCTGTGGGAAGAGAAGGCTTGATTTGGAGCAACATTAAAAGACAAGGTTGTCGCAATCATATGATAAAAGAAGAAAAGAAGAGGGGGAACACAGTACCTCTGGCCTGTTGGGGAACGATGGGTCTTGAAGCCATTTTCAACACTCTGCGTCTGCGATTCTTCTCCTTCTGAATCAATTAGCGATTTCTCTCCTTGTCTCTGCTGACTAAGTAGAATGAGGGGAGGGAGAAGAACAAGCCTTCCTTTTTGAAGCTGAAAGCGGCGACGCTTCACTTCTAACGGTCGAATAGTGCCCGAGTTTTAAACCGTTGGATACTCAAGCCTAATCGGACGGCTTATTGTGGCTTCCAACAGAAGTATTGTAGCCGTTAGAAATTCAAAAAGCATCTACGTAGAGCGTGACCCAAAAAAACAAAACACCAAGGTAATGTGCAATGGGCCTTGAAATGACTTGGGTTTCGTGGAGGGGCGCCGCTTCCGTTGTCAGTTGAAGACTTGAAGGCATTTGGACAACTGTGGCACTGTGTTATACAATTTTTAATTTTTATTATCTAGGAGAAACGTTATCAATTAAAATTAAATTAAAAATTATGCAATTAAATTTGATATTGATATCATTTATATTAATTAAAATCACCGATCCACCAACATCAATACTGTTCGTTAGTTCAATATCAACATTTAATATTAAAATTTGATATTACAATATCAATTTCACAATCATTTCCGGATTTATGTTGTCTTCCTTCCTGTGATCTTAACTAGATATCATTTAAAGTAGTTTGCTCTAACTAAGTTGGTTTTTTTTCTCTCTTGGATATCGCGCCTCCTTCCTTTCTTTCAAAATGGGTGATCTTCTATTTGACCGGCCTTCTGACATCCTAGTTAGTGGTAGTAACAAGAAAAAGAAAAATGAATCTCCTTCTCATGTAGTACAGGATACTTATATGTCTGATGAAATTTCTCCAGAGAATGGTGTTTCCATCGATCATGATGATTCCCAAAAGGAAAGGACAGAAAAGACCCAGGCGGTTCATACCACCACTGTTAGAATCGATAGACACAGCGGAAGAATTTTAAAAATTTTCACCGATCCTAATCGAGGATCTATCAACAGCGTTTAAATCAAGTTGGAAGAATTCATACCTTTTGATGATTCAGAGTTTTCACGATCTCTAGGAGCCAACATGTCAGGTCCGCTCCCTCTACCGGTATCCACACGAATGCTCTCCAATCGAGACTACGTGCTAGCGCCTCTAATGTCTCCTAGGGTTTCACTTGCAGCTCTCAATTCTCATGTGTGTATATATATATCTGCTCTATCAAGTTTATAACCTATGAGGGCTATTTTCAAATTTCAAAATTAATCATCATTAATTTTAAAATTAATTAACAATTAATTATCTTGATGAGCTAATTAAATAAATTCAGTTTAAATTAAATCTGTCTAATAGTTTTAATTTAACCTATTTATTTAAATCTGAGATACTATATCTCTATCATGTTAGTTATTAAATTTAATATATCTTAATAAATTAAATTTAAAACTAACACAATATAATAATATCCTTACAAAGACTCCCTTCTTGGTTTCAATGGGATAGCCAATGGAGGTGACTGTATGGAAGATGAGGAACTGCTTTTTGACACGCTCAACATGGAATGGGATATGCTAGAGCTGTCTCAAGAAGTCATGGCCCTTATGAAAATTCATCCAGTCATCCCTGTCACAACAGAGGAATATAGTGCATGGTGTAGGCCTTGGAATGCTGCACTAATTCTCACTATGTTAGGTAAGAAATATAATATCTACACCTTAAAGGCCCATATCAGCTGAATCTGGAATACTCCTCAATTTGATCTTGTTGATATGCTCAATTATTATTTTATAGTCTGTTTTCTGTAAAAAGAGGGTTGGGGCAGTTATACTAAAAAGTTCTTTATGAGGTTCCCTGGGTTGTTAAGCAACACACTATTTTGGTTCAAAAATGGTCTCCAAATTTTGACCCTTTCAACCACCCACTTGGGAGGATGATCACTTGGGTCAAAACACCCAACATACCAATGCAATGTTATAATCATGAATTTATTACAAGATTGGGTAATCATATAGGCAAAATAATGAAGGTGGATATGCTTACCTTATCTGCCAGCCCTTCTGATTCAACAAGAATTGAAAGAGGAAAGTATGCTTGGATCTGTGTAGAGTTGGATCTTCAGAAAAAACTTGTTTCACGAGTCATTGCAGCTAATTTTGTGTATCAGGTTGAATATGAGGGTCTTGGATTTATCTACTTTTCCTATGGTCGCTATGGGCATCACAAGGATAAATGTCAATAGACATATCAGACTGCGCCTCAGTCTGATTCTACACATCAATCATCACCTCATCTGACGATCACTAAGTCGACGCTAAAGGTTCCCACTCACTGTGTTGAGGAGCATTTCAGAGAATGGATGATTGTGGGGAATGCCAGAAGAGCTCGTTTTTTGGGCAAGAGGCATCAACTAGGGAGCTCGTCAGAACAGGGGAACGACACAAAACTTCCAAAAGGCGCCATGGACGATCAACATGCCTCGCAATTCCACGCTCTCTCTGATCTAGAGGAAGGAGACGGCTTAGCGGTAGGACAAAGGCAGCTCATCATGACCTCAGAATTGACAGGCTTGGGAGCAGAGGACTTGCATGAATTTCAGGATGGTGATTTTGGAAACCAACTCGTGACCACAAGGGCAAGCTCTTCTCAAAGAAGTAGAGGCGGAAGTCCAAATGTGCAAAGGAAGGGCGTACATGTCACCAAGAGTAGAGGAAAAGAACAAAATAAGGGTCATCAGCCAAGAGAAGGAAATAGGGCCCAAATTTATAAAAGTGTATTGGAGCCAAAAGCATTGGGCCAACCATTCCTCAGAAAGCTCGCTGGACCTACAAAGACACCTCTGGGCCGATGAGAACACCTTACAATGGGTGGTTCATTAGCCCAGATTAGTGCTAATGCAATTTTAGCATCACCATATGAGGTTGGGCAACATAATGAGTCACTTTTATTACTGGAAGGACCCAAGGAAAATGCAACAACTCCACTTAATGCTTTTATTAAGGAAAAATGTGAACAAAGCATATGTGTTATGCAAAGAGCCCTTCTTTTATCTTCCATGTCAACATCATTAGATGATGATATTGGAGATGATTTTATGGATGCAACATTGACTACAGCGGCCCAACATGGTTTGGTGGAACATACCACACGAGTTGAAGAGTCTCTTGGTGATTAGTAAGTTTTCCATTTTTTCCAAGTCTTATAATTATGATAATTGCTTCTTGGAATTGTAGAGGTGCTAGGAATCAGACTTTTCCTCGCATTATTAAAATTTTAGTTAAAACTAATAATATAGATATTTTATGTTTGATTGAAACCCGTATTAGCAGTAATAGGGCTGATGTGGTGAACCGTAAATTGGGTTTTAGTAATTGGATTAGATTGGAGGCCACTGGTTTTTACGAGGGGTATTTGGATTCTATAGGATGATGATGCTACCCAGGTGGATTATCTCTTCTCTATCACACAACTTGTTTATTGTAAATTGCTTGAGAAGCGAACAAGTGATTCTTTTTTTTGTCACTTTTGTCTAGGGGGAGACGGGGGTGAGTAGAAGAGAGAGTTTATGGTGTTCTTTACAAGATATTGCACAAGCTTCTGAGGATGCTTGGATGGTTATTGGGGACTTTAATGCTTTCTTAGATCCAGCAGATAAAATGGAAGGATCCGATCCTCCTCTTTGAGCTATAAAACAATTTTCAGATTGTATTAGTAACTCACATCTGCTGGAAGTTCCCATTGTTGGTGAGCGTTTCACTTGGGAAAAGCAAGGGGTGAAAGAAAGACTCAATTGGGTATTTGGCAACCTCGCGTAGGAGCTCAATCACCCAAATAGTAAGGTCTTTCATCAACTTCGTTATAAATCATATCATTAGGTGTAGAGCCGGGAATTCGGGCCGGCCCGAGCCCTTCAAGGGCCGGGCTTATGATTTAGAGGCTAAAAAGGGAAGCGGGCCTAAAAAGGCCGGCCCTGCAGCCCTGAGGGCCGGCCCTTTTAGGCCCGTTTAATATTTTTTTAAAATAAATTAATAAATATAATATCATTATATCAAATTATCAATATGAGAGACACCTAAGTGCCTAATAGAGTATTAATAACAGGCAAACACTTATTAATTGGTTTGATTTATTTTATTTTCTACAATGATTTATTAATTTAAACTTTAAAAAATAGGCTAATTTAGACATTAGATGATTATTTTAACTAAAAATTTATGAGTTTTAAAAATAATATATCTCAATTTAAAGCAAAATAATAAATAAATTGTAAAACTTGAAAAAGAAATTTTTTTGAATTAAAATGAGTTTAAGCCCGAGCCCGTGAAGGACCAGGCCTGTAGGGCCGAGGGCCTAAAAAATATTGTATTTTTTAGCAAATGGGCCTAAACGGGCCGGTCCATTTAGGCCCCAGCCCGTGAAGGGCCGGCCCGTATTCCCGGCTCTAATTGGGTGGTGATAGTTTCGAATGGTACCAATTCGCCAAATCAACAAGCTAGGAGTTGTTTCAGTTACCATCTGGTGTGGGCATTAGAACATAGTCTCTCTCACGTGGTCTGTAAATCCTGGGAAAATATGACTTGGGGTCAGGGAAGACTAAAATTTGAAACTGAGGCCACCAGATAGAGTTCTAGTGTTCTTGGCAGTATTCTCAAACGAAAAATGAACCTTCTCAAAAGATTAGAGGGTATCGATAGAGCTAAACAAAATAATACCTCTAATGGCCTGTTTAAACTTGAGCACAGACTTTGGCAGGAATATAGCAAGTTAAATGTGCAAGAGGAACTCTTTTGATATCAAAAATTTAGATGTAAGTGACTTGCTTGGGGTGACAAGAATACTAGATTTTTTCATAACTCGGCGTTGCTTAAGTGGAAAAAACAACGCATAAAGGCCCTCCGAGATGAAGAGGGGACTTGGGTTATTGAGCCGGATCAGTTAAGAGACAAGGCTGCAAAGTTCTTTAAAGACCTCTATACTAAAGATAATCAGGTTCTTGACTCCATGCACTGGACTGCACATTTCCCACCACTGTAGGCCGGGGATGATCTATTGATCCATAAAGATGTGGATGATATAGAAATCAAGAATGCGGCTTATAAGATGGGGGCTTTAAAAGCACTTAAACTGGATGGTCTCCAATAGAGCTTGGAATTCGGGCCGGCCGGTTTAGGCCCGACCCTTTCAAGGGCCGGGCTTATGATTTAGAGGCTAAAACAGGAAGCGGGCCTAAAAGGGCCAGTCCTGTAGGGCCACAAGCCCTAGAGGGCCGGCCCTTTTTAGCCCGTTTAATATTTTTTAAAATAAATTAATATATATAATATCATTATATCAAATTATCAATATGAGAGACACCTAAATATCTAATAAAGTATTAATAACAGATAAACAATTATAAAATTGTTTGATTTTTTTCTTCTTCAATGATTTATTCATTTAAACTTTAAAAAAGAGGCTAATTTGGACTTTAGATGATTATTTTAACTAAAAATTTATGAGTTTTAAAAATAATGTATCTCAATTTAAGGTAAAATAATAAATAAATTGTAAAATTTGAAAAAAAAAATTTGATTAAAATGAGTTCAAACCCATTTAGGCTCGAGCCCGTGAAGGGGCAGCTCTATAGGGCCGCGGGCTTTAAAAATTGGGGGTTTTTTAGGAAGCATGCCTAAATGAGTAGGCCGTTTAGGCCCGAGCCCGTGAAGGGCCGGGCCGGCCCATATTCCCAGCTCTTGTCTCCAAGCACAATTCTTCCAAACTCAATGGAACCATATTGGGGATAATGTTTGTGATCTTATTAGGGAAGTTTGGCACCACTCAGAGAAGGTTAGGGATACCAATTATACCCACATTTTTCTTATTCCAAAAATTGTTAATCCCTTGACTTTCAAGGATTTTCACCCTATCTCTCTTTGTAATGTCATTTTTAAGATTATGACTAAAATCATTGCGGAGAGAATGAAGGGGGAGATGCAATATTTGATCCAACCTCAACAGTGTGGTTTTATTGTGGGCCGCCAAAGCAGTGTAACATCATCATTGCTCAAGAAGCTATTCATATTATGCGAGTAGGAGGAAGAAGAAAGGAATAATGGCGATTAAGGTTGACATGAAAAAAGCTTATGATCGCCTAGATTGGAAGTTTCTTCAATCCACTCTTCTCAGTATTGGGCATTGAGATGAGCTAGTAAACCTTATTATGGCTTGTACATCTTTGGTGTCAATGAAAATCCTTTGGAATGGAGTTGAATCTCTTGCCTTTCAACCTACAAGAGGAGTTCGCCAAGGTGATCCTTTTAGTCCATACTTATTTGTGCTTTGTATGGAACGTTTGGGTCAGTTAATCACCAGGGAAGTTCACAAAGGGAATTGGAAAGGCCTTCGATTCAATAGACATACCCCCTACCATTTCCTATTTGTTCTTTGCTGATGATCTTCTACTATTTGGTGAGGCTACCAAGGATCAGGTTGATCTAATGAGAGCAACTATGAAATCCTTTTGTGAGGTTTCAGGGCATCAAATAAGCCTAACCAAATCCAAAGCGTTCTTTTCTAGGAATGTGCATTTTAATAGAGCACTTGAGCTGAGCCATTATCAAGGGATTGGAATTACGAGTAACCTTGGTAAATATCTTGGTGTGCCGCTTCTACATAATCGAGTTACCAAAGCCATCTATTTTCCAATCATTTATAAGGCAAAGAATCAGTTAACCAACTGGAAAGCCAGATTCCTTACTATGGCAGGTAGAATGGTTTTGGTTTAATCAATTTTATTGGCCTTACCTAGCTACCATATGCAAACCACGCTTTTGCCTATAGGAGTGTTACAGGAGTTGGAGAAGGTGAGTCGTACTTTCCTCTGGAACCAAGGACAAGAAGGTAGAAAAATGCATCTTATTTCATGGGATCATATCAAACAACTTAAAGAAGATGAGGGTTAAGGTATTAAAGATCTGCAGCAACAGAACATTGCTTTTATCATGAAGCTCTGCTGGGGTCTCCTAACCAAGAGAGAAGACCTTTGGGTTAGATGCTTGAAAGGAAAATATGGGTGCAGGGATAATGACTACCCATTGGTTTGCAAGAAATATAATTCCTCTAATGTGTGGCGTAGTATCGTTGCTATTTGGGACACCTTTTATCAAGGAATTGGCCTCAATTTGCACAGTGGGACTTCAGCCAATGCCTGGTGGGACCTATGGACCCTGCTTGATGAACCCCTAATACATTTTGTTGATCACAATTTCCATACATTAAATCCATATGCTAAAATAAGGGACTTTGTCTAGGCAAATGGTGGATGGAACATATCAAAATGAAGTGAATTTCTACTAGAATGGGTGATCAATTTTATAATTTAGGTTAATCCACCATGTGGGAGTGGAGATGATCCTCTCTGTTGGAGAAAGGCTTCGGATGGCAAATTTAGTGTTAGTGCTGCCTACAATTTCATATCTACCAAGCGAGATAGGAATGGACCAACTCTGTGGAGGAAAGTGTGGCAATTGCTTGTTCTGAAGAAAGTGAAGATGTTTTTTTGGCAGGTCATTCATGAGAGACTGCCTACCAACTCACTCAGAGCTATGAGAGGTTTACCAGTTAGTGACGAGTGTCCTTTTGAGTGTCACTAAAAAGAAACTTTTCTACATATTCTTTGTAACTGTGAGATTGCGAGAGAAGTGTGGTTACATTTTATTACTCCTAACGCTTGGTTTGGTTTTTTTGGTTCTAATTTGCAGGTATGGCTCAAGGAAAACATGTCACTCCCTTTGGGAAAAGCTTATTTTCACCGTTGGCCGTGGATCTGAATTTTCAGTATCCTGTGTTGGTTGTTATGGAAAAATAGATGTAAGGGCGTCATGTAAGGAGCTCGAGTTCAGGCAAATGGACTTGTTCATGGTGGCATGTACCAGCTCATGGAATCCAACCTTTCTGACACTTTGAAGCATCAACTTTTCTGTTTCAATGGTGACAAGGATCGCAACTGGAAACTCCCACCAAAAGGATATGTTCGACTAGATGTCGATGGATCGGTTAACAACCACTATAATATAGAATGTGGAGGATTGGTTTGGGACGATAGGGGCAACGAGTCCTTGGTTTTCAGCGCAAGTTAGGATTTGCTCCGCCGATGACTACAGAACTTCTTGCCTTATTGACAGGACTACAAGTATGTAAACAGTATGAATTCCCTAAAGTTGTTGCCTATACAGATTCACTTGAGACATATCACTTTGGTCATGAGAGATGGTGGATTTAATCATCCCTTAAGATTAGAGATTAATGAAGTCAGGAATTTGTCTACTCAGAATGAGATATTGAACTTCGATATGCACCAAGAGATACAATCAAGTATGCTGATTACTTAGTAAAGGATGGTCAGCACTTAGTTCAAAGTTTGGTTATTTTGTCAGTCCCTTAGTTCAAAGTTTGGTTATTTTGTCAGTTCAAAGTTTGGTTATTTTGTCAGTCCCCCATTCAGGGTGTACTTCCTTTCTTAGGCCAGACCTCATTCATCCCTTTTGATGTTGATTGTGTGTTGTAATATGTAACATCCAACTTAGTTTGGCCATTATCAAAAAAAATACTCTGAGCGCTATGTTCCTTGTGTGAAATTTTTTGGTCTGTGAGAAGTTGGGGCTGAACTTATAAAAACCAATGACAAGTTTGGGTTTAAAAGTGACTTAAAAAGTCTTTTTTTTTCCTTGGCCCGGTATTGACAACAATCTTTAGTCAGTGACTTTTTCTTAAAAAATGGTAGACCATAACAAGTTTATGACACAAAAAGAGGAAGGGCATATAGCACATATTATCTCTTCTTTCCCTTTTTTGTAATTAATTAAATCTTATTTTGAAGACACTAAACAATATTTTATAAGGAAAAAAAAGCAAAATATTGCATTCTAGCTCTCGCTGTGCACTGCTCATCTGAGGAAGTTTTCATTTTTCAATGTAATATATTATTTTAACTGTAAACAACTTGCCAGTAGCCAATAGTAAACGAAGCCATAAGAGAATTGCAGAAGGAACTGAAGGGCACCGGGCAAACTTGAAAGACAGGCAATTTGCAAATCAGACACAATAAACAAATGAACTAATGATCATCCCCACTGGGATTTGTTACAACATATGATTAGGCAAACAAAAAAACATGCCTAAAATGCAACCAAGTTAGCTGAAACCCAATTACAAGGAACAAAACAGCCACACGCATGTATATATACTCACACCCCAAATACTCACAAAAGTTGAAAATCAATCAGTTAGTTTTTCTTCTATACTAAATCATCTGGCCCCACGAGCACAACCTGCCATGAAATGATCATCTTTTATTTAGTTGCATATCAGAAAAATAACTTGGCATATAATCTGGAGACGTAAAAGATACATACATTACAATCAAGAGCATATTTCCTGGCAACCATAATGGCGGCGTTTCTTTCTCGCTCCGATTCAAACGTCAATACAAATGAAAGCCCCTTTCTAGCTTGCCAAAACACTGCCTTCGCTGCATTACCGGCATCGCTTCTAACTCCACACAACTGGCAACCAGTTTAAGGTTAGGTTAGTATGACAAATGTAGCCTAAGGAGGAAATCACAGAATTTATATGTTTACATCGTATATGGATAAAAACGTTGTGATTCGACAACGTTTACACTGTCCTATTTGATCAGAAATTGACACAGTCAATGCCAGGGGAATAACAGAAGCCAATAGCCAAAATAAGTACCTGCATTGCTGGGGAATAAATTTCTCTAGCTTTTGTTATCCAACCTCTACATAACTTTATCCTCATCTTCCCCACGTGGAATGCATGAACAGAATGTGATGAGTGATCTTGTCCATTCATCTGAGAAATAACTACCTGCCCAGATCAAAAACCAATCGTCGTAAGGACTATAGCGTCAAAAATGTCAGCTGTTGACACCTAATCACAAAGTACATCAGTAGCTCTCATGATTAATGTATAAGCACTGGAAATTGAGAACACTGTCGATAACATACATTAAATTCTGAATTAGACTTTCGTAGGAGTGTCTCCACATGGCTTCCAAGTCCTGCAACTGTCAGAAATTAAACAGTTAACCTCTCACTTCTACTTCTCTTAGCCTCAATAAATAAATAATGTGGGAAACAAGATTAGACCCAAACTAAGTGCGATCAACTCAAATAAGAAATCATTTGTTAGCAAAACCAACCAGGTTGAATAGGGCCAGTCGATGTTGTAAGTTTTTTGCCATTGGAAACAATGTCTACTTGTAAGACTCGCCCAACATCAAGGGGATCTGAAGCATAAACTGATCGGTTGGCTCCTGATGAAAAGGGTAAAACCAATATCAGAGTGAGACCAGAAAACAAAATCCTGGTGGACTGGTTGGTCGTTGGATACTAAAAAATAAATTATGCTCTATAAAGAAAAGCATCCACTTACAGGACAATCCAATCTGGAAAAATGAAACAGATTAAGAGAGAAATTGAAAGCAATTAATTATACCTGAAATTGCTTCCCTCCAGCTGCCTTCAGACGACAAACGGAACCATTGAAATGAGCATTTGGAAATGGGTGGCACCTCGTCTGAGCAAGGCTGCACTCGTACGCATGAGCCTAATGTTTCAGAACCATGTAGTTTATATAAACAATATTTGTTTTCCTCACTCCTCTTGCTCATTGTTAGCTGGAAAGGAGGAAATAAAATTATTAATATTCAAGAGAATCATGAAAAATCTACCCAGTTTTTTACTATGTCAGTAAAATTAAAATTTGCTTTAAGATCCAGTCAACCATTCTACATACTATAATAATCCACATAGTGCAGCCTGTAAATTAAAACTAGATTTCGTTAGAGTCCACCAACCTCTTTCTGAAGTTTAATTGAAAAAATAGATTTTTCTCGAATTTGATCCCTTAAAGCACGAAGTTCATGTTCCATGGCCATCACCTGAAAACATCATTAAAGTTGATGTGGATGTTACAAAATTTACAGTGATTCATAAAATAAAGAAAACTAAAAACCCCTAAAAAGGAAGCAAAAACCAAGTGCACCTTGCTTGGCTGATGCAACAATCTGATCCTTCTAGCCTCTTGAACCTCTTCAACTAGTTCATCCACATCCTGACAATGAGGAACATCAGATAGTGTATATCTGCCATACTCAACAAGGAAATAAGTGCCCGGTATTTATGAGGCGTCTTTAGTCTAATTTCATACCCAACTACTGTACTCTGTAGACGTTTTCGGTTCAATGTGTCATTCGAATTTTAAACCTATCAGAAAATGAACCCCTATTTTCTTTCCTAAGCCGTTATTACTTGGAAGTTCTTTCATTTATCTCACGTATGATTCTTCCATCACATGACATCAAACCATAGATGCAAACATCAGAAGAACATGTGAATACATGTGTAATTTAAAAAAAGCTTGTGAGAACCTGTGTTTTAGAGGCTTGGGAAGCATTCTCTTGTTCCTCAAGGGCATCCCCAATTCTTAGCACCACTGCCCTAGCGCTCTCAATTTCAGCACAAGCAAATGACCTTTCTTGATTAACCAATTTCTTAGCATCTTCAGAAGCCTGTCAAACAAAGGTGGTTTCACAGCATCAAGAAAAATAAAATGCACGAACTACAGAATAAAAAATAACGATTTAGGGAATAATCTAGAAGGAAAAACAACGATTCCTACATGAAACAGCACTAAGCAATAATCACCACTGCCAGAAATTTCAGATATTTTTACCTTGACCAGAGGAAGGAAGAAAGAAAGCCATTTTCACTCACTAATCAATAGGATTATTTTTTAAATTATGTGCTGCTCACGTTAAATAGAGCGGAGCAAAGTTTGTAATTACAGCTCATTTGAATGAAAGGAAAAAAATGCGTAATTTCTAGAGCAACTCAATATCTGATGCAAGGATTGAACAGTCTCGCTGACTTAGTTGAACACATTGTGCTAAACTACAATTAGTGATCACTCCAGACCCCAGAGCTCTCATGAAACAGTCTCTGTCAATCTTAATTTGGCTTCACAATGATTGACCAATGAATCAATAAACCAAGTAGTACTATAACCTACGTAGAGCATGCACACTAATGTAGGAAACTGCCCATTAAGGTTTTTCTTCCTTGTATCAGTGTAGAGCATCATAATCAAGAAAGGCATTCATATGACCCTATAAGATAAGGTAAAAATGCCATAGAAGACCTGTTTGAGAAAATTCAGCAGCTTTTTCACTTCAAACTTTTCTTGAATCAATTCACCTTCCTTTTGAGTCAACTTAACCGCCAAAGCTTCCACCTACAAGGTTTCAGTGTGAGCACTTAGCATGAGTAATCCATCAGCCATGCACTTTTTCCCCACGTCTGCGTGTGTGTCACTGGCGTTCCATTTCAAACTTTGAACAAACACGTAACTCGTTAAGGAAAATAGTATGATACGCATACCATGGATATAGCTTTCTCCACATCCTCCTTATTTTTTCCTGCTAAACGGCCTCTTATGGACTCTAATGCATCTCTTAACTTTTTCAAAAGAACATGTCCCTCCAAAGATGCCACCTCTCTCAGCTTTGCCTGGTTTCCATGAAAATTATAATAGTTTGTAACACCATCAGAAGTTGATAAAAGAAATGAAGCAATCAAATTGCAAAATATTCTGGCCAAAAAAGAGATTCACAGTATGAATGAACTGACTGAAATGTGGATTAAAATTAATAGCACCCATCTTTTGAACATCGAGAAGGTATAAGAGTAGAATAGGAATAATGGACTAATCTAATGTGAATTTGATGAAACATGGCTGGTGTAAAAGGAATTTAAAATTGCAGATCACAAGCAGGTTGAATGACGAGAACCTCATTAGACAGCTTAGCTGCTGCAGTCAAGTTTTTGTCAAATTTACTGGCAAGGTCACGGACTGAGAGACGCTTGTGCTGCTCTGATAAATGGGAAGCTTCCTGTTCAATAACCTCCTTCAATAAAGGACCGTGGTTCTCTTCTATAGGCTCTTCCAGAATTTGATGATTAGGTCCTAGTTTATATTTGGGAAAATTGTTCGAAGCAAAGCTCACATCAGCTGAAACTGGCAAAACTGCCTCCATTGGCATTTTCATCTCAACAACAGGACTTATCTTTGTCATGATTCAGGTAGGACTTCTGGTCAAAACAAATGGAAAATAATATAGGTTTAGATTACACTGAAGGAAATTCCCCCTAATGAATCTACTGTGTGCTTGTGTTCAAGACCAGAAGACTAATTTTATGGGCTGCCCAGTCAATCAACCACAGCTTAGTAAAGTTTATCCATAAAAATGGCAAAAATGACAGAGAAGCCTGGTACATAATTGTCAGTGATAAAGATAGAAAGGGGGTGATGAAGTGAAAGCGCTGTTCATAAGAGATCATGCAAGATAACAGTTTCTTGAACCGGCAACCAGATTAACTGCAAGCTACACAACCACATAACTGAGTTCTGGGAACCCACATTACCAATTTTAGTCTACCTGACATTATAAATTTTTCTACCTAATTCGCTTGACATGAAACAAAAGAACAGACACAAGAATAGAGGGTAGCAAAGCAAACGGAAAATCACACAGCTGAACAAACAAGAAAGCATCAGAAAAGTCTAAGCTTGACCGTTTCTGTTACATGCAATAAAATCCATCTGAGAGAGCTCAACAGAACTTACAAACTGTGACCAAATGTCTGATCAAAACATAGAGCTGAGCTAATGCGGGCTCTACAAAGAGCTGATGGTTCACCAGTACGTTTTGCAGAAGAGGGAAAGAAGATAACGGGGAAGGGAGGACGGTGAGCACAGAGGAAAAACAGTTAGGGACAGAGGAAGAAGAAGGAGAAGAATCTTAAGGGGAGGTTTAGCGTTGTTTTTTAAAAAGGTAAGATAAAAGCTTCAGTGCCTGACCCGTTTGTCTCCCTCTCCCCTGAATATAAATGGAATTGTTAATTTTGTTAATGTTGATTCATGGTGAAATTGTAAAAAAAGTGAAAAAGTGAAGCCACGCGCATTTCCCGCCACCCAGAAATGAACCATGTTCTTCCCAAATGAGCTGTGGGTAGGCCATATATGCTACAGTTTATGAGAGTGACGTCTGGGCGTGGGTGGTCACACTGCTTCTTTCGCTCCTTTATATTTATGGCTTTACAGAGCATCGAGGCTTGGTGAATCGGTATGCTGAGACTCTCTGAGCTGGTAAAGCTGTAGGAGAGATAAAGAAAATACTCTATAAAGTATAGACAGAAGAAAAGGAAATAAAGGAGGTAAATTTTTATAGGTGTGATTATTGTTTATTCTTGAGCTTTCTTTTCCAGTTCGGGTGAAAAGCACTGTGATCCGAATTGGTGTTGTGTTTGGCGGGGTGTCGTTCAATGGCTGGTTTTTCGACCCCACCCAACGATGACCCTTTGACTTATTACTTTGACCAATACTTAAAATTTACTGTAATTGCAAGAGTTTTATAATATATTATTAACATTCATTAGAGAGTTTTTTCCCTTTTTGAAAGCGAGTCTTAATCCAAAACTAGATTTTATCCTCTGCGTCACTCAATTTCCAGGGGATGCTTGTTTTGTTTTGAAAATTGTTAACATTTTGTATATTAAAAATGGCAGTCATTGCACGTTATGCATTTGATTCAGATTTCACTCTCATCATGCGAGTTTGCTTCAAAACATTTAATGCTGTGAAATGATTTTTTCACTCGAATTTCATTGTATTTTGTACTTAATCAGTTAATCATGTAAAAAAAATATATTTTTTGGGAGTCAGTAAACTACATTATGCTCTGCTTTGGTGAGGTCAATATGAATGTTTACACATAACAGTGACGCTTACCGTAAACTAGGTGTCGTATTTGTTGTGAAACGGAGGGAGAATACACAGAATGAAAGAACCTACCCAAAGAAACAGAGAATAAGAAAAACAGAGGAACATGCAACCTAAACAGACAAACATGCAGGCATAAACAGAGATCCAATCAAGCCACGACACATCTTGCCAGTGCAGAAACAAGAATAAGAGCTAAAAGAAATTATATATATTAAGCCACTGTGGTACGATTGAATGTAAGAATTTTTTTTTTTTTGTTTTGCCGGAAGATTGAATATAAGAAATATAAACAAGAGTACAATCAAAATTGTACGCTGGTCTTCTCTCTCCTCGATCACCAATATGACCTTAACACGTTTGGGTATCATGGAGTGTTGCCAATTTTGTCGAGTAAAGAGAGCTAGGGACCAACAATCTTATTATAACCATTATGACTCAAACCCACAAATGAGTATGGATTGGCTATTCATTTTTAATACTATCTCTGATTTTAAATATAAAATCCATTTTCTAACACAAGTAGAAGGCTAAGTAATCTAGATTGTAAACTCATATAAAACATCAAATAATTCTGATGTAAGAGCACACCGACCAGAAACTCTGCAAGATACAAATATAATGCACGGGAAAGGGAAGGAAAAACCCAGATGCTAAATGAACGTGTGTAGCAGTAAAGATTGAAAATGAGTGAAGTTTGAGGAATAATTCTGGTGCCAGCTATTTGGTTCATGCCTTTCTGGTAAGTGGCAGAATTTGTTAAGCTTTGCTTAGGCAAGCAACAATAATGATTAAGGAGAGGGGTTAAGTACAGCACTGCTGGAAGCATCAGAATGGATTAGTGTTTAAGAATAGTGGCATTGCAAGTGAGTCATGGCCATTATAAGTGAACGGTGTGCAGATCGTAGCCGTCGACGGTGTGAAGAAAGAAATGATCAGCGCGTGAGATTGATTAAAAAAGGGGGATAGAGAGTTACAGAAAGAAAGTGTGATTATCATGATAACGGCCATTTTGGACTGATGCTTTTGAGAGGTAGCTTGTTTGTTTGGTATCACGAGGCCGAGGGTTGACGCAATTGCTTTCTTATTTCAACAAAGTGTTCCGGTTTGGTTGGCAAGGCTCCATTTCTCAAGTAACCAAAGCCTCTCAGTCATATCATATGTAATGGTTTTAGTATATGTGAAGTACTGCACTTTAGTTACCCTTTTATTAACATATCATTAGTGTAAAGAGACCAAAACATACTTTGTTTAGTGGTGTATAAGTTAGATTGTAAAATGAACAAAAGTTCAAATCCCATTTTGTTCCAAAACACTCACGGAGAGAGACATCTACATCACAAAGACTCAATCCGGATTAATGAGTTGCTTGGATATCAAGCTAGTAATTTGGTTATGAAAAAGTGTTTGAATCCAAAGAATTATTTTTATAAAAATCATTAGTGAAAGGAGATTAGTAGACTCTCAGCTGGTGTTGCAATGAGTGGTGGTGGGTGGAGAATTTGGCAAGTCATCACTTAACCAGCCCAGTTTCCCCTAATTATGATCACATTTCACTTCTCTTCAACCTAACATCACAACAAGCAAGTAGCTCTATAACTACTTCCCGTGCATGTCCTTGGAAACTTCCGAATTTGGCTTTTAATATAGTACACACTCCTGTATATATATATTTTGTTCTTTGGAGACGAAGCAAAAGGACACAATTATAAGCAGGATTCAATTGACTAGTTAATGAATATGCTGAGATTAACGTGTGCTTGAAGGCTTTCACACTCACCTGCCGCATTTAATTATATAATTGGAGGGAGAACGTGGGGAAGAGAAGTAGGGCGTAATGCTGACTCTGACAGGCACCTCTTTCCAGTGTTGTTTGGCAAACCCAAGTCTTTATCTTCTACCATCTCTCTTTTGATTCTTTTCTTTATTGAACTTTATGAGTCCTGCACGTCTTGGAGTGTGCCCGTCTCATATTATAATAGATGCGTGATTGACAGTGTAATGAGCAAAGATGGCGACTTTGGTGTTGGTGGCGCCACTTTATGTAATTATCCAAAAGCTATGGGGTAGCAGAATAGCTAGCAGCCTTCATCACAGGCACATGGTAGGGTCCCAAATTATTCCTTCGCTATATAAATTAAACCAATAACAAATCCCTCACATTCTCAGGCTGTGTTTTTCTCCGTCTAGTTCCACACCCACTGTCACAGACGCCATCATGTCCTGCGGAAAAATCATTGCTGGGAACATAAATCGATTGAAATTGGAATTCTTATAAATTGATAGGATATCTAATATGAATATGATTGATCTGTCTCGGGTAGGGAATAATTGTTCGGCAACTCCCGGCATTCTTACACACACATATTAACATTAGCTACCCACCACATTTCAGATTTCTCTCCCTTCTTTTTCTTCTTTTTTGATCTAAGTGCTGCTCAACTAATATTCATGGCTTCAACCACAACAACAAATCAACAATAACAATAACACTCATTCGGTTCTTAATATAAGATAAAGACATAGTTAATTTTTTTTTTGAGGGATTAAGGAAGCTAAATGAGTTAATTAACTATAACATATATCGTGTATCATTTAATTATATATCAATTTATAAGTCAAATAAATTAATTTAATATAGAAAAATATAAATATATATATTTTAAAATAATTTATTTAACTTCTTTAATCTCTTAAAAAAAATTAAATATATCTTATATCACGTTATTAATTTGCCAGTTGAGGCATCAACACCAGCATGGGGAATTATATTAGGCCTTATAATGTATGGGCGTGAAAACTAGAAACTTGGGCCCAAATGATAACCCATTTTTTGTGGTCTTATATGGGCTACTTACTGGGCGTGGCGTGGCAATCAGAGACCGATACTTAGGCAGTCTAAGCCCAATTTTGTGCTGTTTTATTGGAGCCTACCAATTGGGCAGCTTACCCGTTAGATGGAACGGGACAAATACAAATTTCATGCATTATAGTATTAATTCACAGCTTCTTGCATGGTGCCTCTGATACAGTTTTAATAATATATCGAAGAGCTACCTAATCGTTTTATTCCATTTGGCTGTGTGTGTATGTGGCGGTTATTTCAACCTCGTACATTTGTATATCGAAGTGCTTGTTTAGTAAATTTTAAGAAAATTGTCCAGTTAATGTCGGTTGGGTGAGGAAGGAAATTTTTACCCAGACATTTAGAAAAAACCAACCAACTTTTTATTCCAAATGGAGGCAGGCCTTAACTTCAATCCAATCAAGCATTCGGTTGATTGGGAATACAGGACAACACGAAGAGTCGCTCTCTATTTATCATTAGATTTGATATACTGTAAAAGGTCGGCCTCTCTGGATTTATCCGTGACGTACAAAAGAATAAACGTCTAAGACGACCACTCATTTTTATTCTTATTTAAGGCATCAAATAAATTATCCTTCCTTTTTTTAAATTTGATCAATGTTTTTTTTTTCTTTTGAAGGCTGTAGTACAAAGAGTGTTCGCTTTTCTAACAAATGTGCCCTTTCGATTGGGAATACATGTTTTTTTTCTAACAAAAGAATAAATGTTTTTTTTTCTTTTTGATTGGGAATACAGGACAACGTAAAGAAGGGCACTTTCGCTCTCTATTTATCATTAGATTTGATATATTGTAAAAGGTCGGCCTCTCTGGATTTATCAGTGACGTACAAAAGAATAAACGTCGAAGTCTAAAGGACGACCGCTCATTATTATTCTTATTTAAAGAATAAATTATCCATATTTTTTTCTATTTGATCAAAATATTTTTTTTCTTGGAAGCTTACCGCATAGAAGGCATGTTTGAGAGAGCTTATTTTGAGAAAATAAGTCCAATTTACGCAAGCTGAGAAAAAATTCCTCTCACATACTTACCTCGTATACCGTGAATCACGAATTATAAGCACTTATTACCTAAAAATAAACTCTTCCAAACGAGCACAAAGAGTTTTCACTTTTTCAATAAGTGTACTCTTCAGAATTTAAATTTGTGTTATCTTTTTTTTTTGAGATGAGATCACATACTATTCTTTCAACTAATTGTTTGTTGGCACTTGTCGCTTGATAGTACACTATTCTTCCTAACCGTCAAATAAGTCTTAATTTTTCTAACCCTGATAATGAAGTTTAACCTCGACCGAGACTTCAAATGTTAAAATGATATGCCTGTCAAAAATTGATTAAATGATACAATATTAACTACTAAATTAAACAGTAACAGATCAAGCGTGACCTGGTGTAATTAATTCGGATACACGACAATATTACCTAGTAAATTCTGCCAGCATAAGCCGCCCTACAATGTTATTATAGTCAATTCATGAATCTACATGAGGTGGCGGTGTTAAGAAAAGTGAATTGCCTTATCAGACACTGTATACGGGACATGGAATTTTTAAAAGAAGTGTATTTTTGGTTTTGAATGTGCTAAAAGTTTGCTCATCAAAATTCCATTTGTCAAAAAATCGGTTTCATAAAACTCCAACTTATACGAATTTTGTGCTTGAATACATAAAAAATAAGCTTAATAAATAATTTTTTTTTAAAAATAATGTAAATCAATAATAAATATTACTTTCTCTGATCCTAAATATATAAGATATTTACCTGATTTGATAAGATTAAAGAATTAGTTAAGTTAGTTAATATGATATGTATTTTCTAAAATAACATAATCATACTCCATTTCTTTTATAAAATGATCGAATTTTATAAATAGAGGAAGTTAAAGGTACAAAACTGACCTACAAAAGTTCAAAGAAGTAGATAAAGCAGAACCTAAGTTATCTTGGTATTTAAACAGAAACGAGTTAACAGGATTAAAAGACAATAGAAAATGAGCAACATCCTTCATGATGATGTTGGAGATGAAGCTTCAAACCATTCAATGAAGTCATTGAAGCTGGTTATGTCCATATGAATGGATAAGCTTTCATACCACGCAACTTTAGTACAGGGCATGAACAGAAGATATGATGAAGAGTTTCATCCACATCATAGTCAAACAAAGTGTTTATTTGGAATAACTTATTTTTAGGTAATAAGTGTTTATAAATCGTGATTCACGGTATACGAGGTAAATATGTGAGAGGAGTTTCATCTCGGCTTGCGTAATAAGGACTTATTGTCCAAAAATAAGCCTAACCAAACACACACAAACACTTCCCTGATACGTCCAAGCGATGATGCCAAAGGATATCACATGAGGGGTAGGCTGAGATGACATTTTCCATGTAAGTAGTACGTACTCCCTTCAATCTTCTTTATAAACAACTTTTATTCTTATTATTATACAAAATGAACCATATTAGTTAAGAATAATAAATATTTTAAAAATAAATCAAAAATAAATACGTCTAAGACGACCACTCATTTTTATTCTTATTTAAGGCATCAAATAAATCATCCTTCCTTTTTTTAATTTGATCAATGTTTTTTTTTTCTTTTGAAGGCTGTGGTACAAAGAGTGTTCGCTTTTCTAACAAATGTGCCCTTTCGATTGGGAATACATGTTTTTTTTCTAACAAAAGAATAAATGTTTTTTTTTTCTTTTTGATTGGGAATACAGGACAACGTAAAGAAGGGCACTTTCGCTCTCTATTTATCATTAGATTTGATATATTGTAAAAGGTCGGCCTCTCTGGATTTATCAGTGACGTACAAAAGAATAAACATCGAAGTCTAAAGGACGACCGCTCATTATTATTCTTATTTAAAGAATAAATTATCCATTCTTTTTTCTATTTGATCAAAGGATTTTTTTTCTTTAAAGTTTATAACACAAAGAGTTTTTGCTTTTCTAATAAGTGTAATCTTCAGAATTTAAATTTGTGTTATTCTTTTTATTGAGATGAGATCACATACTTTCCTTTCAACTAATTGTTTGTTGGCACTTGTCACTTGACAGTGCACTATTCTTCCTAACCGTCAAATAGGTCTTAATTTTTCTAACCCTGATAATGAAGTTTAACCTGGACAGAGACTTCAAATGTTAAAATGATATGCCTGTCAAAAATTTATTAAATGATAGAATATTAATAACTAAATTAAACAGTAACAGATCAAGCGTGACCTGGTGTAATTGATTCGGATACACAACAATATTACGTAGTAAATTCTGCCATGTTATCAAATTCTGCCAGCATAAGCCGCCCTACAATGTTATTGTCAATTCATGAATCTATATGAGGTGGCGGTGTTAAGAAAAGCGAATTGCCTTGTCAGACACTGTATACGGGACATGGAATTTTTAAAAGAAGTGTATTTTTGGTTTTCAATGTGCTAAAATTTTGTTCATCAAAATTCCATTTGTCAAAAAATCGGTTTCATAAAACTCCAACGTTATACGAATTTTGTGTTTGAATACGTAAAAAAATCAGCTTAATAAATAATTTTTTTAAAAAAATAATGTAAATCAATAATAAATATTACTCCCTCTAATCCTAAATATATAAGATATTTACCATATTTGATCGGATTAAGGAAGTTAGTTAATATAATATGTATTTTCTAAAATAACATAGTCATATTCCCTTTCTTTTCTTTTTTTAATGATCAAATTTTATTAATAGATGAAGTTAAAGGTACAAAACTGACCTACAAAACTTCAAAGAAGTAAATAAAGCAGAACCCAAGTTATGTAGGTATTTAAACAGAAACGAGTTAACAGGATTAAAAGACAATAGAAAATGAGCAACATCCTTCATGATGATGTTGGAGATGAAGCTTCAAACCATTCAATGAAGTCATTGAAGCTGGTTCTGTCCACATGAATGGATAAGTTTTCATACCACGCAACTTTAGTAACAGGGCATGAACACAAGATATGATGAAGAGTTTCATCAACACCATAGTCAAACAAACACTTCCCTGATACATCCAAGTGATGATGCCGAAGGATATCACATGAGGGGGTAGCCTGAAATGACATCTTCCATGTAAATAGTACGTACCCCCTCCAATCTTCTTTATAAATAATTTTTATTCTTATTATTGTATAAAATGAACCAGCGGTTATGGTTAGTTAAGAATAATAAACGTGTCAAAAATATTATATTTCTTTTAAATATACTCATATTTATGAAATGAGCATATGAGAGAGAATGTGTAATAAATAATTAAATAAAAGGGAATTAGTTATGAGTGGAGGATAACTAATATAAAAATATATATTTAATAGGGGTAGAAAAGGAAAAAATAGTTTAAATTTTGAGACATAAGAAAAAAGTTACTTATAAAAAGAATCAGTCTAAAAGGAAAAAAAAAATTGTTTATAAAAAGAATGAGTAAGAATTGACCAAAGAAACTTCCAAAAATCATCCTTATGAACTCCGGACTATTGAAGTGATAAGGATATTTCATACCCTGGTTTAACTGAATAAATCCCAAAAGAAGCACCGTCCCAAATAATTTTGTCAGGATTTTATAGTAATCTTTTTTAATTCCATTATTCCCCATCCTTCTTAATTATCTATAGAATGAGCATCAATAAGAATAAAATAAAAAATAATAATAAATATGAAAGTTATATCTTACATTTAATTAGTACCGAAATCAACTCCTCAAACATATTCTATAGTAAGTTAGTAACGACTAGGGAGTAGGATATTTGTATTATCAATTTGATACATGCATTAATTAAATTTGGCTCCAAAATGTTTTGCAAAGCGAGATCGCTTAAGGGAATAATTGTTAATGTGCTTTCATTCTGGAATCTGTGGGTTTGATTTTGTAGAATAATTATAGGGCATTGGGGCCAATTCACTTGACACTTACGTTTTGAAGGTGAATTCATTCACACTTGTGCAATTTATTGGGGAAGAATGTGAACCTCATAAATGAACGGCCGCTTTTGTGGGTTGAAAAAATTATTTAATTTTTTTAATCTCTTAATAAAATTATCTGGATCCTATATTTAAGATAGGAGATAGTAACATTTGGTAAATAGACTTTCAAAAATATTGTAAATGAATTTTCTAAAAAAATCATAAAAATTGATGAAAAGTCAGTTTTTAAAATTTTTATGGGTCATAATTACCTGAAATATTTTTATACATAAAAAAACATCGAAACTAGAAAGAATTTCATACACAGATAATACTTGTTTGTACTCCAAGTCAAATCCTGATGACTAATAAAATTTTAAAAAATATCTCAACAGATTTTCATTTTTGAAAATCTCTTCAAAAGAGTTTTAAATTTGTTAAAAGTGAAAACTAAATATCCCAAAATAAAGTTAATGCGTTGCAGAAAAAAGCGAACATGGTGAGGAACCAAATCCCAGAGGCAGCATAAGTGCCTGATGTCGGCGAACTTGTCTTATGGCCCACCTACTTTACCCCCAAGTCAACATATTCACCATTTGGATTTGGTTGCCTCCCCCATTACTAACCCAAAAAACAAACAAACAAACAAAACCCGAAGATTTTTTCTCACGTTATATATTGTGATAAGATCGGATAACTTAAAAAATTGTTTCCTACAATTTGTGTCAGCTACAATAAAGCCGAATATTGAAAGGTTTTGTATTTTTGTCATATTCTAAAGAAAAAAAAGTAAGAAATGAAATATTTAAAGGGAGAATTGCTAAAAAATGCTTCATAGAAAATTTAATTATTAAATGGAACCTGGAAATATATCTATACATGGAAGGAAGGTTTTTACACACGTATAGGGAAGAATACTGCACACAAGGAAGATATTCTGCACATAAAGGAATATATTCTGCAATCCGGAAGATATTTTACACGCGAAGGTCCCATTTGACAAAGAAGTTTCTAATGAGGTATTTTTTCACAATTTTTTCATATTTAAACTAAATATTTGTGTTTTTTAACAAATTACTAATAAGTAAAATATAAAATTCTACCCAATTTTCCGGTTATAAGGGTCACATCATAATTCGCTCAATATTACCCAACCATAAAGCTACTCATCTATAAAATAATTTTAGTTTACATTAAATAGAGATATCCAGTAAACAAAACAATTTAGTTTTGGGTTCTAAATTTTGATGCACAATTTAGCTGTGGTCAAAACAGTGCAAGCACTATTAATATAGATTTGATCTTATGGTATAAAACCTTATTAGATTTTTTTAGATTTTAAGTCCAGAAGAAATTCTTACGTTAAAAGTGACAGACACAAACCTAATGTGAAGAAAAAAACAATGTAGACGCTCAAAATATGAGATATTGACATTTAGCGGAAGCAATTTAAGCGTTATAATCACTTTTTTTCTTTTTTTTTTCAGTTAATAATATCGCATGGGTGTTACGACTTACGACCAATGAACCATATTTTACTGGGAAAAAAAGTTGGCTCTGTCAACAGTAAGTAAATTAATAAAGAAGAGCTTGTTTTTCCTTTGAATCCAGATTACTTAACGCTACAGTTTCTTGGTCGATTTTGATCCGTTGGCAGGAAAAAATCATTGTGGGGACTCAAAAATTAAAAGTGTACAAGAAGCGGCGCTCTAATGAAATAAGCAGAAGTGGCAGGGCGTAGCTGACGGGGTAATGTAACTAACCTAACAAAAAAGTAATTCAAGACTTGATATTTCACATCCATGGATTGAATTGAGCTGAGAAACGTGTGAGGTGTGGCATTGATGAAGAAGCTGATCATTAACGGGCGACACGTACGTATACAAGGAAAGCAAGTAAAACAGGACACTGCAATATGTAGACATGTGGTTTGAGGGCTTTTTGATATTTAATTTGGTGATACCACGAAAGCCTTGTTAGGTGACATCTTTCCGTCTCAATTGTTCCACCCCACTGTCCTCAACCTTTTTCGGTTCCTTATCTGATTTCTTTAACGAGAAAAGGCAGTATTTACTTTCATCTGGAATTGCTATTGTAGCTTCCATAATTTCATGCAAGCTATTGATTTTTATGGATTTGGTCAATGTTTTTGTAGAATATAATGTCGATTCATAACTTCAAAGAAAGGCAAAGTGTTGTTGACCTGTTTGTGATGGAATGATAACATCACATACTATTTGGTCTCATCCTCATGTAATGTTCAGTTATTCTCATATAATCTTCCAACACTTCACCGCCAATAACCATGGAATTCGAGAAGATTGTTAGTATGTTTGGGAACACTTATTTTTTGAATATAAATGCTTATTATGTAAGTCGAGATAAAACTCCTCTCACATACTTACCTCGTATACCGCGAATCACGATTTATAAACATTTATTACTTAAAAATAAGTTATTCCAAACGAACACTGTGACTCGTCTTTCCCTCTATTTATTTATTTACTTTCATCTTTTAACTTTAAAACACAGTGCACAGAAGGATTTCTGCCGTTGGATCAACTTACAGACGTGGCTCCTCCTGCTTTCGGAAAGGGACTACGATGGGGCCATCCCAGAGAAACCGAATGCTTAAGATATCCTACAATAAGATCTCTCCAATTTCATTTAAAAAAAAGATTACCACAGAGTAACTGAGTAAGGTCTCAATTGACGCACAAGAAAAAAAGGGGATGGATTCATATATTCTTTTCTTTTGACAAAAATTATTTTAATCTTATAACCACTAGTATGATTTTTTTATTTAAAATAATTTTATAAAGAACATTTTTTATTTTATTTTTACTCCATTGCTTTTCGACGGTGTTTCGCGTAAAGATAAATTACAAGACTTCGATTCACAAAGTTAAATGACGGGTCTAAAGCTAGATCGAGCACATTGGTCTCAACATGGTTTCATGTCCAGACATACGGTTGAATTCCAAACCACTTAAAATAATTAATATTTCCTTTCGTGTTGTATGACTTCAAATGACAGTCAAACTACGACCTTGTGAAAGAGTAATATGACTCTGGGAGATTCTGATTCCCTTTCGTGTATAAAATCAATATATTTTAGCCTCTCTTGCAATTGTTATTATGAAAATAAAGTCTTTTCTATAATGCTCATAAGTTATTCATGCATTTTTTGGTTGACCAACAATTAGTTGAAACTTGAAACACGCGGGCTCCGGTTGGCGGTCAACACGAAAAATGAGATTAATGGACTAATATTCACAAATAAATATACAAGTCAAATTAATTAATGGGAGGAATTGTGGAACAAATTTAGCGGGAAGCATTGATGAGACGGAGGGTTTGGTCAAAAAGGATTGGTATGGTTGAATTATGAGGCCGTGACTCAGCCACGCCTAAGAAAGAGTCCCATTAAACAGAGAATGAGGGGAGAAAAAGGTTAAGTTTACGAGTCAAGTCGACCCCAAAAAAGCATGTCGCCAAATTTACAAATTTAGACACGTGCTCCCACATGAAAATATTTATTCAACCTTATCTCATCACTGCATTCGTCACTCACTTGCCCCCAATCCATGATGATGACAAGAGTATTTCCCTAGGGGCAGTTTGGTACGAGGTATTTGGAGAGACCAGGGCGTAAAGGGGGGGGGGGGGGGGGGGGTTTATGACTCCAATTAAAAAAAAATGAAGAAGTGGGGCTGAAGGTTTTTGACAAATTTTTCTTATTTTTTTATTTTAAATTTTATCTTTATTGAAATTTTATACCCCCATTCCTCTAATTCTTTAAAATCCAACTCATAAAAATTTCATCCCCCTCTCTTTCCCTCCTACCAAATAAATGAACAAAGGCATATCCTTCCATTTAGATATATTCCATTCAGATGCCTTTTCCCAAATCTGTTTTTAATCCACTCATATCACGTATCCCCTCCATGTTATAAAATTCTTCCAGCATAAGCCGCCCTACAATGTTCTAGTCAATTCATGAATCTACGTGAGGTGGTGGTGTTAAGAAAACTGAATTGCCTAGTCAAACCCTGGATACGTGACAAATCAAAAGTCCCAGGTTAAAAGATCGAACAGAAGGATGAAAAAAATGGGATTTTTATTATGGACAAAGATTTTAAACCGTGGCAGTTGAGCGCCAAAGTTACCTATTGGATAAACAAATTGGTTCATCATATATACTACGTGTCATTAACTAAGGAAATAAACAAAGCGTTTCAGAGTTTACTTCCCTCTCAATCAAAACAGCTCGAACCAAGTAAGAATTATGAATGTGTTCTTTTGAATGGTCAGGCCGATCAAGCTTCAGGCCTAAGGATGGCCCCGGCCAGTTATTGCTCTTCCACCGTCAACTCTAAAAGGAAGGGTTCAAAGGACAAGCACAAAATGCAGCTCTACCTTCGTCCCTGAGCCCAATTCCTGGTTTGGTTCTTCATAGGTTTGAAATGTGTATTTCTGTGGCCGATCCCTCCTTGCTTGGGAAGATCATGCAACTCCATAACCTGGATTGTTCGCTGCTTCTTGGCTGCAAGTAAACAACGAAATACAAACCTCATCATTTAAGAATTAACTTGAAAGCTAAGTTAGACAAAATTATAGACTAGATTTCAAGGAAGCCTAACAAACCATTTTCAGCTTGTTGATAACTCTCCTGAAGTTTCCTCTTAGTGGCTTCTAGCTTCATTTGGACTGAAGCATCATCTGAACACTTCAACTTCTGATAGAGAAGACATGAATGTCAGAAAAAACTTAAAATCTTAAAAAATTTGACACACTCAGACAGAAATTTTCCCTTACATCTTGCGGACCAGCAAGAGGCCTCTTGGGGACACCACTCCTGTCCATCTTTTGCAACATCCTTGGCGCCACATTCTCTCTTTGTTGCATGCTTGATTTTAATGGTCTGCCAGGACCAACAGTTGCTGATTTATTTAGCTTCGCAACGGCCTCATTTTTCTTTGCTTGCTGATTCTTTCTGTCTTTGACCAAGGAGTCCCCCCTGTCAGAAGCCTGTTGTTTCCTCTTTACTATGTTTTGATCGTCCAGAGCTGGTCTTCTGCCATTTTTCCGGTTCTTGATGAATTCCCCACTCTGCCGAGGATCTGAAACAACAATCCCCATTCATGATCATGAATCAAAGAAGTGGGGAATTCAATTAAAGAACCGAAGAGCAAAAGTTAGCTAAGAGTAACCATAAGAGATAGCAAATTCAACTCACTTCCATCATCATCCATGCCATCAAAGAACTTTGAACCATCCAGCAACCACATCCAACCATGAAAATCAAAGTCAGTTTTTAACCATAAAAAGCTATATATAAAAAAAAAAAAAAAAAAAAAGATGAAGAAGAAAAACATGGGACAAATGGTAAAAGAAGAGGTCAGTACCTGTGATAACTCCATTGATGCAGTTTGAGCTGCAAAGAAAGCCCCTTCATCCATAGGAGGTGATGGAAGCCCTTCTTCCTCTGCAAAGAAAGCCCCTTCATCCATAGAAGGTGATGGAAGCCCTTCTTCTTCCTCTTCATCAACAACAGATGGATTTACTGAATCTGGGGTACCTTCAGAACCTACAAATAATTATAAGAAAATCCACAATCAATTTAAAACATTAATAGATTGTTAGAAAGGAGAAAAAACAGCAGGATTAACCGCATGGCTACCAAATGAAGGTGGGTAACATAATCATACCTGCATTGGTTGTGGTAGCATTGACCCACTCATCTACCATTTCTTTCCAGCCACTGCAATTGAAAAAACTCTGTTTAAAATGCCAATACTTTTGGTCCAGTATGTGAGTAAACAGATAAAACAGAAACCACCAATGAAGAACCTCGGAAATCTTTATTGTTTCATTTGACCATCATTAATGTTCAGAAACAATCACAAAACTGACGTCTAATACATTGATCACAAGTTATGTTTATTTGCATCATGAGTTAAAGATCTATTCACAATAAATAAGCAGTCAATAATAGCAACGAAAGATGTACCCGATAATACATAACATTTAACATACAACAAACAGGCTCATTTTTCTCCCTAAAACAATATTAGGATATCTTCATAGCAAACAAGCATCCGGGAGAAATTGAAACTTACTCAATAAGAGTCCGTGCAAGTTGACGAATCTCTTTTGATCCATGCTTTCGGAAAGGATTGACAGCCTTTCCAATCTCAGTCGCCTGAAAAAGTTAAATCCGTCAAAAAAAAAAACTTTCCTAGAAAAACAATAATGGAAACGAAAAGACCATGACGGACACTTTGATTGACAAGAGATGATTTAACTCGGACCTTTAAAAGATCCACGGACAGTTCCATCAGCTGGAGCCTCCTCAACGACTCAAGTAATTCCGAATCAGACTGTTGCAACATTGAACAAAACAACATGAATGAGTAACCAGAGGATTTAAAAGTCTCCCAAAGGACCAGTTAGCATTTAAAATTATAGCTGCCCAAAGTCAGAAACCTAATCTCCAATCAAATTGCAACATCAAGAAGCAAGAATTGAAGCATACGATTAAAAGCTGTTGAAATAGAAAGATGAAGAAAAGGAAAAAAGCGGAAGACTAATCTGGAAACAGACAGCCAAAGCATTTTGAAGGAAAGAACTTTGGAGACCATACCTCTTCTTCGCAGTTATGAAGAATTTCCTTGATCCTTAATATCTCACCAACCAATTGAGACTCTTCTTCAATCTCATCCGTCAATGCTTCAGCTTCTCCGTAGCTATAATTGCTGAAGTGGTTCATATTCATCTCTCTATGATCATCTCTGCTACTATGAGCCTTGCTCTCTTTACTTGCGCCAGCTTCCACTTCAGCTCCGTCTCTATCAAAACCACTCTTGCAACCTCCGTCGTACTCCTCATCAACACCGGACACCGCCAACTCCAATCGCTCACAACCCAAACAACGAGTCATCCGACACGAAAACAATCGTTCCGCGATTCCATCCCTTCGCAACCGAAACTCCTTGGGACAATCAGAAGCGGCCACCATGATCGCATGGTCGACAATATCAAATATATCCGAGTTCGCCGTTCGAAAGTAACTCCTCCAGTAATCTAAGGTCCCGGACTTCATTTTCACGAAAGAAAATCCACAATACTGATGGATTGTAAGAAAGCCAGATCAATAAAATCGAATTTCCAGCAGGCAATCAGCTGCAGATAAAACAGGGGATCCTCACGCTAGAAGGATATGGCATCTCAACTGCAAAGAATCAGCAGCTCAAGCTGATACTTATAATTTGATACTGCCCAGAAATCAGACACAGATTGTAGCCAGTAGCAAGATTTTTTTTACAGTGGCCGGACGCAAACAAGGGATTTGCGAATATTAACAATCGCAGCGTAAACGCTTCAAAATTCTATCCTCGAAAATAATGCGGACGAGATTATCGTCAATCTCGAGCAGGCAAATAGGGGTATACGTGGGATGGGAGGATCCAAAAAGGGTATGAAAATGAGCAGAAACCAACACGGGAACAAGAATCGTTGAGTTTTATCAGATTGTGAGTTAGCCAAGACCTTCAGGAAAGGTAATAAATTTTAATTTGTTGTTGGTGGGCGAAAATTAAAAAAGAAAGAAAGCAGCGATAATTCAGGGGAAAGCCGAAATTGAAGACGAATATAATCTCGATCTACTCCACTTCTGTTTTTCTTGGCTCTCTACTAGAATACCAGGGGTTCAACAAATCCAGAAATATTGGCCCTTCAAAACCACTCTCTCGCAAAAAATGCGCATACAGCTAAACGCATTGACGCATTGTTATGATAAAAAATTGGAACTATACTGTTGTGGAGACGTAGAGAGAGGTTGAATGGGATCGTACGGTGTTGACAACGAAATAATAATAAAAAAAATTGGGAGGATGAAAAGGAGGAGCGATGTGAATAAAGTAGGTAATGAATGCGGTGAGATTTAGATAGAGAGAGACTTGTGGGCTTTGTTATGAAGCGCGCAAGCCTTGTTCCAACTTCGAATAGGTTCGGAGCTTGGGATTTGGATCTTGCGAAGCGATGAAGAAGAAGTAAATGAAAATTAATGTGATTGGAATTTTCCTTTTTTTTTTTTCCTTTTATATAGGGTTAATATAACTTTTGGTCCCTGAAGTTTGATCTAATTTTGGTTTTGGTCCCTCAAGTTTGAAATCGGTGGTTTTGGTCCCTGAAGTTTCACCTGATTTTGGTTTTGGTCCCTCAAGTTTAAAAAGGACTTGGTTTTTTTCTAGGTCGGGTAGGGTTTTTTAATTGGGTCGCCAAGTCCTTTTCAAACTTAAGGGACCAAAACCAAAATCGGGTGAAACTTTAGGGACCAAAACCAAATTCAGGTGAAACTTCAGGGACCAGAACCACAGATTTCAAACTTGAGAGACCAAAACCAAAATTGGATCAAACTTCAAGGACCAAAAGTTATATTAACCCTTTTATATATCTCTACTTCACCCCCATGAAACGCTTTTTTAAAAAACTGCAGCCCGGAAAAATATCCAGATTTGATTGTTCCATGTAACTAAATAGAGTCTAACATGAGCAGGTCTCAGTTGTTGTCTCAAGTCTCAACACAAAAAACCGACCTTATGCTTTTCCTTGCCTCATTGTTATCACGGTTTTTTCTTTTTAATTTCACAAACTCAATTGAAAATAAATATATGTTGTTGCACAACAATTAATTAAACAAGCACGACCAGTGTTGCTTATAGTTATTCAACAAATTAACGTATCCTCTAACCAAGCATGTCAATAAGGTCATGCTGTTGTCACCAGACTTCTGGAACAGTTATACCAAGGAGGGTGTTCCCGTTGTTATTGTTGTTGTTGTTGTAAAAACTGCATTCATAAACTTATGACAAAGTACAACAAAAGGGGAAAAAACTACCTAGGTTCCTACATCAACAACCACCCTTTGAATAAGTGGAGGTTTAATCTAAGAAGCAAAAATTTTCTCTAATAATATGAAACGCCTTAGCTAATTGGACAGCAATAGTGTTATCTTCTCTAGGTACATAATTAATTAAAACCGTCCAATTTCTAAACATTATTAAAGGCCAGATATTGTTAGTTATCTCCCTAAAAGGATAGTTGTTGTTACATACTCTAGTGATCAGATTGATGGTTTCTGCACAATTAATTAAATGTGCTCCGAATTTTCCCATAGTCTCTATTCCAACACAAGTTTAAACCTTGCAGAATCCCAATCAATTCATGACTGTTGTTTTACTTACCGTCACTTTAAGGCCCAAAATGTAATTTTGTGTTATTTTGTTTCGTTTATTTTTGTATTAAATTCTGACCTGAATAAGCAATTCAATTCTCAACTATTTAACCTTAATTAGATAATTTGGTGATTTTGAAATTTAATACATGCAATGAATAAAATTGGCATGCTAGTAATTACAAATTCCAGTAATTAATGTCAATTTTAAACAAAAATCATAGTATGGCGATACCAAATTGCGTGTGTAATTTGTTGGTTTTGACCTTGAATTGCTTGTGTAGTTTTATTTTGAATTAAAAAAAAAAATGTCAGGGTATCATCACTATCATGCCCGAGCAATACATGCAAACAGGCCATGTATTTAATTAGTTATTTGACTTTTACCTATACGGACCAGGTAAATCAATCACGCTGACGTCACGTCACACGAAATGTATATCTCCCTCACCTAGCCTACCTCATAGGACTAACCAACAAAATTTCACAGGGATCGATCATCTGGCATCATCTTTTTTTTTTTCTTCAAAAAAGAAATATGATATATATATTTTTTTTTTTGGCCTGGAGAAATATGATATATTGAAACCAACTGAAAGTTACGTCATAGAAATCAAAAGGAACTGCCTATAAATTAAGAACACGGATTAAATTTAAAACATACAAACACTAAATCTAAATATATAGGCCAATAAAGGTGTCACAATGTAACACGAACATAAATGATAATCAAACTAAACATCCATAACACTAGAGGCCTCGATGGCCAACTACTAAGAAAGGGGTCGAAATACCTAATGCAGAGGATAAGACCATCTAATAAAGCTTTGGCAGTCCCCACAATTACCAAATCTGCTTCTATGAGGATCCATCTATAAAAATAGTTCCTAACAATTTTCCTTGAGATAGGATATTGCTCAAGGAGGTCAATCATAACACCAACACACAAAGCACAGTTAGCACAATAGTAACTAAAAGAATAACAATTCCAGCCCAATGAAGAACATTATTGCCATACCCACTGAACAAGCACACATTGAAGCCAACTATGAATAGTGTTGAGAATTGCACTGAACAGGCAAATGTTTACCCAATGAAGAACAGTGTATACAGCTCCATTGAATAGGCTAAAATTGAAAATTCTATCATCTAAACAACATATATAACAACTCAGAGCACCACATCTAGCCATACTACCTTGCTCAAATCTTATTCCCAACTCACCAGTAATATCGAAAGTATTAGTCCTAGGATACCCACTAAACACACTAACCATGGATCTAATAAGAAAAGCATGAACGAAGGAACACCCGGTAGGGGTGTTCAAATCCGGGACCGGGACCGGGATCAACTACTCCCGGTCCCGGTCCCGGCATGAGGCCGGGATTGAGAATTTGTGACCGGTCCCGGTCCCGATCCCGGGACGGTCCCGGTCCCGGAACAACCGGGACTATCCCGGGACCAAGACCGGGAATTCCCGGTTTGACACCAACACCTGATTTTTTTTTTTTTTTTGCACAAAGAAAATCTAGATTGAGGAGACTCTTTGGGCTTATGATAATAAAAGGCTTGAGCCCAATAACATATTACAATACAAGCCATTACAGAAGTAAACATGATATGAGTCCAGTTGAAGAATCAAAGTAAAAAAACATTTAAATGCCTATGTCCACTCGTCCAGTAGTCTTGGAGTGCTGACTGCTGAGTGCTAACCACGAACTCTAAATCTCTAATACCCCAATAGTGCCTCAAAGTCTCAAACCACGGTGGTTCCTGCATGCACAAAGTTTCAGCTGTTACACTTTATCCATATGTTTCACACTTTCACCAACCATAATGTAGTTCACAACCAAGTACAAAATCAAGAATCAATACAGTTTAGGAATTTTTTTTTTTTTGGCCGTGAATACAGTTTACAGTTTAGGAATTGAATGTAGTTCCAATGTTTTTTTTCCTCGCAAGGAGTCCTCACCAAATAAGTCATAATGTTTCACCATTTGCAAACCTTTCATTCTCTAATTCTTGAGCAAAGTTCAGCCTTCAAGAAACACAGCAACAATTTAAATTTGCAAACCTTTCATTCTCTAATTCTTGAGCAAAGTTCAGCCTTCAAGAAACACAACAACAATTTAAATTTGCAAACCTTTCATTCTCTAATTCTTGAGCAAAGTTCAGCCTTCACCATTTGCAAACCTTTCATTCTCTAATTCGTTGCTCTTCATTGGTGGGTGTCATTGTCATGTTTCTGAATATTTACAATGAATCACACAACAATGCAAGCCAAATATTTACAGAACAATGATATAAAGACACCTGATTATGAGTCCCTAATTATAAAAAGGTTACTAATTGCTGCCTAAGAACCTCATAAAAAGGTTACTATCAAATCAGGACAATCAAACATATTTCTATTGCAATTCAATATTCATTTTTCTATCTAGGCACCTGATTATGACTTGTGAGTCCCTAATTATAAAATCTGACTCCATCGTTTTTTTCTTTTTTTTGAATAGTCCAACATTGTACAGATTTCTATTGGAACCTTCATTTTGATGAGATCTAAGTGAAGGGATGGGTCCAAAACAATGAAATGCATCAGATTCAAGAAGCAAGATAAATTACAGATTTGAGGGGATTTAGAAATACCTCTCAGCCATGACCGAGAAGGAGAACCGGAGACCGAGAAGGAGAAGCCGAGAGTGAGAATGCGACTTGCGAGAGACTGAGAACGCCGAGGCCGAGAGTGAGAACAGAGAAGCTCCCGATGCCGACAGCTAGAACGGAGAAGCCGCCAGTGACAACGGAGATGCCGACAGCAAGAACGGAGAAGCTCCCGATGCCGACAGCGAGAATGGAGAAGCCGCCAGCGAGAACGGAGAAGCCGCCAGCGAGATCGGAGATGCCGACGTCGAGACTCGAGACTGAGACCGTGAGAGTGAGAGTGAGAGTGAGAGTGAGAGTGTGAGACCGTGGTGACTGGTGAGTGGTGGCGGACGAAACACGAAAGTGATAGACTCAACACTCAAGCTGACAAGCTCAACGCCTCAACTCACTGAAGGTTCATTCACCTCATTGTTTTTTTTGTCACAAGCGTTCTGGGCTTTGGCATTCTCATGTTCTGTTTTTTTTTGTTACAGTTATTTTTATTAGTTTTGGGCCAAGTGTAACCCATTAGAACAAGAACCCATTAAATATTAACATAACCCAAAAAAAAAAACTGTATGCATAAGATACCGGGACCGGGACCGGGAATCCCGAAGCCTTGACCGGATCCCGTCCCGGTCCCGGTATCTTCTACTCCCGGTCCCGGCTACTCCCGGTCCCGGTCCCGGTAAGGCCGGGATTTTTTAGTCCTTATCTTGCCGGGACCGGGCCGGGACTGCCGGGACCGGGAAAATATGGACACCCCTAACACCCGGTACAGTTTATATAGAAATCGACAGTAAGCAAAGTGGTTTTACCAGAGGCAATCTCAATCCTAACCAGCCATTTGTGGGGAAATATGAAACCTTTAGCAAATCACTTACCTCAACAACTAAAGATCGACTAATTGGTACCTTTGATTGCTTCTGTGATGTTTCCTTAAGTTCACTCAGCACAGTTACAGATCGCCACCTGCTAGCCTCCATTGAGATCGACATTTCACTAGGGAGGGAAGAGATTTGCCTCTTCAATCTGATCCTCACCTGCAGGAGCCATGGGGGAACCCACCGAAGGTCCTCATCGGAGGGCTTCACCGAGGGTTGAAGCCAAAATGCCTTCCCGTGTCCCTCCTCGCTTCTTCCCCGCTCACTGCCATCACCGGCTTTACTCCGAACTAGTACCTCCGCCGGCCGAGCCATGGGAGCTACTCAACAACTCCCCCAAAAAAGGAAGAGCAACCTTACAGAGAGGGACGAGACCTATCCCTTAGCAGGGATTGGCCGCTATTGGAGGAGATCGCTGCCCTCACAAAGGAAATTGCACCGTCGGTGATAAACCCTAGCAGAGGGAAAAGAATCGCACTAACGACGAAGAAGGATAGTGTTAGAACGTTACTCTTTATCTGGCACCATCTGATTTAGGGGCATTCGGAATCCTATATTTCTACATCTGTTAAGGAGGGTAGAATCGATATTTTATAAAGGATTGGTGTGAGAATTCATCCAATCCCATATAAATAAACACTACTCACCCGTCCATTTTTAAAGTGCTAGATTGAATTAAGGTAGTTAGTTGAGTTAATTAATATGATATGTCACTATAAAAAAATATGAAATTTTTTATGAAATTTGCCACTGAAAAATTTTCCGTCGCAAATTCCGGAATTAACCACGAAAAATATTCCGTGACAAATTCTGTCTTTTGCCACGGTCCGTCAGAATATTCTGTTGGAATTTAATTCCGTCGGAAATTGCGACGGAAAAAAATTTTATCGGAAATTCCATAGGAAATCTGCGACATAATTAATTTCGTTGGAAATTTTTTTATCACGCTATTATACTGACGGAATCCATTCTATCAGAAATTCTGTCGGAAACCCTAAATTCTGTCAGAAATTCAGTGTTTTTTTTTTTGTAGTGTGTATTTTTAAAATATCATGATCATTTATCTTAATTTGCTCACTCATTCTCCTTTTTTATTATTGTTGAGAAAGCTTTATTAACTAGGGGTAAATTAAAAAAAAAACTGATAAATATGTAAAATATGTTTTATATTTATAACTAACATTAGTTTCTCAAATATGTCTTATATTAAATATTAAAAGAGTGTATTATTACCATATTTAACTGTTAGTAGACAATAATCTTTCTTTCCCACGCAGGTTCTTTAATTTCGGAGCGATCAACTTAATCATTTTATAGTTCAGCTTCATATTTGACGAATGCACCTAGCTTACTCCTGTGATTTTTTGTTTTTTGTTTTAATGTGTGACTGAGTAATCTCCAGAACCGTGAAACCGGTGTTTATAAAACAACCGTGTTTAAATTTTCCACCAAAATAATGTTTTTAGTATAAGTTCATCCAAACACTTTCCACGAACTATTTTTTACAACAAAAACTATAGTTTTTCATAACCCCTTTTTTTGGCTTTCCCATAAGTTGTTCTCCAAAATCTTCTATCTAAAATATTTTTATCATCTTTCTTCATAAGTCGTTATTTAGAAAGGTAATCCAAACATATTAGATGCTTGTTTAAAATGTACAAAATACTGACCTCTCAAACGTCTTAAAAACACTTCTAAAAAATTAAAATAAATAGATATTAGTATACCTTTCTCAAAAATATGCTATTAACTTATTATCACGTTTATCTTGTTTATCATATTTCTTATGATGGCCAGACTTACAGATAGATATTGGAGTAATTAATATAGATCAGTATCATAAAATATTTATTTTTGATTGACATAATAAACATAATTGCTAAATTTATCAGCTGGCCTGGGTGAAGCGGTGAGGATTATGCGGGCATGAGATTATAATAGTCCATTAATTTATATAAATTAGCTGTTCAGCTCTTATATTCAGGATCATGAAGTATTGCTTTATTTTATTGAGAAATGCAGTGGGAGCAAGAAACGTGAAACACGGGAACGAAATACGGAGAGAAATTGAGGTTGCTCGTTTCATTCACGGTCTTCGCTGTTTATCAACAGTTGACGGTGTCCATTAAACTACAAAACAAAACCCCAAAAAAGAAAAGAATAAAGGCACGAAAAGCGTGGAATGTGAAGAAGCGTGAATCACAGATTCATAGCTGAAAAAAAAGTGGAATTACAATTGCGTTATTTCCTTCCTAAATAATTTAATATTTTAATTAAGAAAGTCCTTTTCAGAATTATCTGACTTAACATTCCATTATTAAATAAAATCTCTATTCATTAGACCTAGTTTGATGCTAACCTAAGAAGACTAAAACTTGCAGTAATTTTCATTTCGTACGGTATTTGAGAAATAATTGGTATATCATGTCATGAGTTGATTAAAAATAATAAAAATGTGAGTATTGATGAGAGAGAGGTTGTAGCCAACATTTTTTTTTCACATTTATTATATATTTATCAATTAAAATAAAGTAACATCCAATATCCTCACGCCATTTCTCAACTGCATCAAACGTCTTGATCTTATTTATAATACATCTAATATCTTGATGTTATTTTTTCATTGCTTCCGGCACTTTAATCTTATTCATAATACATACACCTCAATGTTGCTAAAAAATAATACTTGTACCAAGCAGTGCTTGATACACTAGGAACATAACATCAGTTGTGCTAGTATGCTAAATGCACTATAAATAAAATCAGGTGTTACATACTATTGATAAATGATACATGGTAGAATATGCTAATTTACCTTGTTAATTGTCAAGGGAAAATTCCAAAAACATATTTTAAAAATTAGAAAAGGACATATTAGAGCTTCCAGTTTACAAAATCTTATATCAGTATAGTGGAAAAACCTATGATTATAAAATCTTGACAAAAAGATGCCCCTACCCTTGAGTTGCTTTCCCCTTCATCTTCTTTTTCCTCTCTCTGAGCTCGGAACAATCTGACCACTTTTTTTTTTGCTTTCATCGCCTCTCCATCGGTTGATCGGTTCGATGTAATTCAGATAACGAGTTTTTGGTGTTGAGACCATAAACAGAGCTTGAAGACACCCACACAATGGTGTTGGGGATTCACAGCTTTGGCAATTTTCAAGAGGTTGATGAATCCAGCAATGTGAGTGAAGGGTGTACGTCAAAGAGTTTTGACAAGAAGGGCCCGTAATTAATGTCGCCTTCGACAATGAAGATTTGGTGCTGAAATTTGGAAAGAAGCGCTTGTCTGGTGCGTTTCAGGGAGGGATTGTAGTAACCGTTGAAGTTACAAGGCCAAGAACTCCGTCGCCGCACTTCTTAAGGGCCAAGGAGCAGTGGAAGCTGATGAAGCTAGTAGCACTGTTAACGAGGAGGAACATGCCATTGGGTCGGCGAGGGGTGTGAATTGAGATACAAAGTTGTGAAACAAAAAAGTGAAGTTATTAATGTAAAATACGTTGTTGTTAATATAGATAAAGGCGTTGTTATTGCTTCCAAAACTTGTTAATTTCAAACTTATCCTTGAGCATGTGTTGCTTTTTGAGATATAAAGTTGTGAAATATGAAAGTGAAGTCGTTTAATGTAAAATATGGTATTGTTATTGGCCCCTGAAACTTGTTAATTTCAAACTTATCCTGGGCATGCATTAGTTTTTGAGATACAAAGTTGTGAAATAAGAAAATAAAATCGTTAATTTAAAATATGAAATACAACTGTTGTTATTGGCTCATATGTTAACAACACCATAGTTTATATTAACGATTTCACTTTCTTGTTTCACAATTTCGTATATCAAAAACCAACACGTGTCTAGGGAGAAGTTTGAAAATAACAAGTTTTAGGGACAATAACAATAACTATATCTATATTAACAACACCATATTTTACATCAACGACTTCACTTTCTTGTTTCACAACTTTTTATCTCAATTCACACCCCTCGCCGACCCAATGACATGTCCCTCCTCGTCAACGGTGCTACTGTCTTCATTGGCTCCCATTGTTCCTTGGCCTTCAAGCAGTGCGGCGACGGAGTTCTTAGCTTTGATAACTTCAACGACTACTACAATCCCTCCCTAAAATGCTCCAGCCAAGCGCTTCTTTCCAAATTCCAAGCACCAAATCTTCATTGTCGAAGGTGACGTTAACGATGGGCCCTTGTTGTCGAAACTAGAGCCGGCAAAATAGGCATTTAGGCCCTGAATTTGTAATGGTCAAATTTAAGATTTTTACCTCAAAAGTGAAAGTGGACCTAAAAAGACCAGCCCTGTAGCGCCGATGGCCTAAAAAGATAGCCCTTTAGGGCCAAAGGTCGGCCTTTTTAGGCCCGATATATATATATTTTATTTTTTAAAATTATTTATATGATAATAATATTATTGATTTTTTATACTTTATTAATGATGCTGCAAATATTATGTTGTTATTATATTTTTTAGAATTAAGTTTCATAAGAATATCTTGTATTAAGAATCCTAAAAATTAAAAACTTATAAAAGATATTTATATTTTATTAGTATTCTTATCAATTTTGTATTTTTTGACTTATTTTCTAGTGATTTTTTTATTTATATCTTGTGTTGTTTATTTTGTTGACTACTTATACTTTTCAAGACATATTAATGAGAAGTATGTTTAATTTTGTTAGGTCTTCTCATTAATTATTTGTAATTGTGGTATATAGATAATAGTTTATTTTTTATTATGACTGAGTGATTGTGCTTGTTTGTTACAAGATACGTACTGTTTACATTCAAATTTTGATAATATTTATGTGTTAAATTAGGACTTGCATTGTTGTAATTTTTGTAAAAAAATGAAAAACATAGTAAAAAATTTTAAAATAACTTTGGCCCTAGTTCATGAAGGGCTGACCCGACCCTTTTTACTAGCTCTTGTTGAAACTCTTTGACTCACACCCTTCACTAACATTGTTGGATTCGTCAACCTTTTGGAAATTGCCAAAGCTGCGAATCCCCAACCCACCATTTTGTGGCCGTCTTCGAGCTTTGTCTTTGATCTTAACACGGAAACTCGTTCTCTAAATTACATTAGACCGATTAGTCGGTGGAGAGGCAAATGAAAGCCAAAAAATAAAAGTGGTCAGATTATTTCGAGTTGAGAGAGGGAGAAGAAGATAAAGGGGAAAGCAACTTAAGGGCAGGGGCATCTTTTATCAAGATTTTATAATTCCAGATTCCTCCACTGTATTGACATAGAATTTTGTAAATTGGGTGCTCTGATATGCCATTTTCTAATTTTCAAATTATTTTTCTAGAATTTTTTCAATTGTGAATCTCCTTAAGGCCCTGTTTGGTTGGAGGGGAGGGGAGGGGAGGGGAGGGGAGAAAAAATGAGCCCCTCCCCTCATTTGGTTTGAAATTTTGGAAGGGAGGGGAGTAAAAATTTGCTTCTCTCTCCCCTCCCCTCCCCTTATTTTGATTCCCTCCAAATTGGGGGGTTTTTGAGGGGAGCCAAATATTGGGACTAATTTGCCCTCATAATCTTTGTCATATCCCATCAATGCCCATGGTTGCAACTCATGCCCTCTCCGCTGCTGTTGCTCCTAGTCTCTTGCCCTCAATTCCCTTCCTCTACTTTATGCCAAAAACGTAAATTTGGACTTTATTTTTATGTTCTCATTTTTTGCACAGTAACATATAAGAAATCCTAATGGTTGATAGTTTCATCTTCACAAATCCTGATGCACATTCGGCTCAATAAATTTTGTCAGCAATTGAATTTTGAGAACCACGTTATAGGGTGATCTAAATAATTTGCATTGTTGCTAGTCATTTTTGGCTAAAGCATTGTTACTAGAGTCATCTTTTTTTAGAGTCAAATTAACCCTTCGTTGAAAACGTAGTTTAAAACAAAAATTATTATATCAGTTGTTGTATACATATTAAGGTGAGAGTAAGTTTTCAAAAATTATATAATTTATATTAAGGTGTAAATTAATTTAAATAATTTATATAAGTAAAAATATATAAACTAATATATAAGGGTAAAATGGTAAATTACATATTATCTCCCCTCCCATCCCCTCTTGAACCAAACAAAATATCATTAAAAAACCTTCCCCTTCAACCAAACCAAACAAGGTAACCTCCTATCCTTCCCTTCCATCCCCTCCATTCCTTCCCATCCCATCCCCTCCCATTGAACCAAACAGGCCCTAAAAAAAAAAAAAAAAAAGGATGTTTTGTGTATTGATGGAAGTGGTAATTGACTAATTGCAGATTTGCAGGACGCATAAAGAGATGGGGCGTTGTCAGATATGTTAACGGAATCAATGAATGTGGAGTGCTTGCTTGAGCATTGTCTCTCCGCCTGTCGGGCCCATCCCATTCCTCGTTGAAATGGTCTCTGGGTTTGAAGTTTGAATGAATCGGTTAGGGTCTTCAGGGGTTTTCCCGTTGTTAAATCTAATAAGTGTCGGTTTGAGTTAGTGTTTTAGAAATTCGTTTATATAAATTGGGATAAAACCTCTTTTATATCATATATTGTAAATCATATTGAAAAAACAGATTTACTCCTAACCTAAACAGAAACTAAATTTTAAAAATATTCATCTCGGTCCACTTTTAAGAAATGTACACTTTTTTCCATTCCGTGATTACAAAAACTTAGGGCCTGTTTGGTATAAGGAATGTATGATGAAAGAAAGGAAAGAAAGAGAATATTGGATGGAACTTAAAAATGTATTTTTGTTTGATAGGCATGAGAAAGTAACTTAAGTTAAAGGAAAATGAGATGTTTAATAAAAAGAAATGGAATGACGACAGTGGGAAGAAAATGTGAAATACCTATACCACCCTTATAATAAAATAATAAAAAAATAGGTTAAATCAATTTATCATTTTTGTTAATCCATTTACAAAAGTGATAAATGGACCTGTACTGTTTGCACAGTTCCGGTGAACAGTCGACCGGTAACTTGTTACTGTTTAAACAGTTCCGGTTGGTACTATTTGCACAGTACTGCCGACATATGGTGTTACAGTACTATACTGTGAAAGCTACTGTGTACGGTGTATAGTGCTACAGTGCTTTTTGTATGTTTACATCGAAAACCTAAAAATAATTCTAAGCCTTCGAGCGTTTAATCTTCATCTAAGTTTACAACAAATTCTTCTTCATTATCCTCTTGATTGTCTGAGGCTGCTGAAGAGATTGGTTGACTAGTCGAAGCCGTTTGGTCTTGTTGTTGTTGTAGAACTTGTAGCATTGAGCTGAGTTGACTAATAAGGTTAGCCTTATCCGTGGTTCCAGCTAACATAGATGTAATCCTCGATTTTTGATTTAGGAATTACTTTGTTCCGTCATACAAAGATGTTGAGGATTTTCTTTGAACCATTTATCAACTGCTCTACTGTCAATTCTGCTGATGTCAAATTTGGCCCACCATCTTACCGAGGGAAGTCTTTGTAGAGTTGGTAAGAGGGGAGATCCTTGATTTGTTCTAGAAAATCTGTAATTCCAGGCAAAAACCCAGGATACAGATAATTTTGAAAAATAGTGAAGATCAATTGGAAAAGGATCCTCACCAATATTGAATTTTTGTTTAAAGAATTCAAAGGCTTGTACAACCTTTGGGGGTAATATCTCTAGTACAGGACCAAAGAATCCCCACCAGTGAACAAACCATTGGGGAAAATCATACTCAGTTTTCGTTTTAAAGTAGATGAACCAAGTATGTGTAAAAAGTTCATTTTGATCCCAAAAGACATTGGACCATGCATCAACATAATCCCAGTAAGTATATCCTTTGGGTTCATAATCAAGTTCCCAAAATTTTGGTTTAAGTAAATTTTGTCCCCACTGGGAAGGGGTGAGAACTTTCAAAATCTGGAGAGAGGAATGAGTAATCATTGGTCCAGTTCTTTTATCTGTTTTTCGTTTGACTAGGATGGACCCAGTATGAACCAGTATTAACTCATACCATTCTCTAGTTTTTGTCAAATCAGAGGGCCTGAAATGAAATCCTGGAGGGAAGACATTCACGGCTACCTGATTTGGGTTTTGGTGAAAAAACTCTGGTTCCACTTGTAGAATGTGTTTTGCATAAGCCTCTTTATGGGAATAAGGCGTATGTGTGTTGGTTTGTGTTTGGGGTAGACTGACAATTGCTTTGGAAGAAGAAGCTGCAATTGTCAGTTGTCTTTGATTTGGAGGAGTAGAAGGTCTTGGCCAAGCTTGTAGACTTTGGGGTGCTTGGTTTAACCTATCATATTCTTGTTTAGTCATTGGGGAAAATGGTACAAGGGCTGTGTTTTTCCCTTTTTTCACTACCTGTTCCCATGTTTGATTTGGAAGCTTCCTCTGGGCATACGCCTGTTCATAAGATTTTAAGATCTCATTTGTAGAGGTTGCTTCAGTTTGAGGTTTCTGGATTGATGACCCAGATGGAGTAGATGACTCTGCTTGAGACTGCTTCTGCTGTTGTGATCCTTGTGTTTGGGATCCATATTGTTGCAGAAGTTGTTGCATGATCGCCTCCAGACTTGCACTAGAGACTGTTTGATTTTGAGCATCTTGCATGATACTCGGGAGTTTATCACTCTTTTGTTTCTCATCAGATTCTTTCTTTTTTCTGGGCATTTTGTTGGTTCACTCACTACCTACCCTGAAGAAACTCACGGGTAAGAAAATCTGGTAAAGAGTTTGAAGTGCCTTTGATAAATTCAATGTCAAAATAAAAAACACTTAAAATTGCTTGCCATCTGGCAAAAATTTGTTTAGATGCAAGGTTTTTAACATCCTTTTGTAAAACATCTTTTGCTTATTTACAATCAATGCGAACTAAAAACCTTTGGTTTAAAAGATCAGATTGAAATTTGGAAATGCATAAAACAATTGCCAAAATTTCTTTTTTAATTGTAGAATAATTCTGTTGTGCAGAATTCCAATGTTTAGATGTAAAAGAAACAATTTTTTCTTTGCCGTCTAAACGCTGTTTAAGAATGCCACCATAACCAATGTCAGAGGCATCAGTTTCAACAATTTTGTAAGCAGAAGGATCAGGAAGGCTAAGACAAGGAAGTTCCTTAACCTGGAGTTTAATCTGCTTGACAACATTTGAATGGATATCCGTCCATGGAGGAGGATTCGTTTTAAGACGCTGGTGTAGTGGTTTAATGAAATTGCTAAGATGAGGAATAAATTCAGCAACATAGTTTAAACATCCCAAAAATCTTTGAAGTTGTGTTTTGTCAATGATTTGATCGGGAAATTTATCTGCAAATTGAATTGCACGTTCAATTGGCGTTATAGATCCTTGGTAAATCCAATGACCAAGAAACCTAACCTTAGTTTGAAAAAGACTAATTTTAGGTTCAGATACTACTAAACCATTTGTTTCTGCAATTTTAATGAAATGATTTACATGTTTAAAATGTTGGTTTATTGAATAAGAATAGATCAAAACATCATCAATGTAAACGATAATGAATTGACTATAATCATTAAAGATTTCGTTCATGATTCTCTGGAATTCAGAAGGAGCATTTTTTAAACCAAAAGGCATAACATTCCACTCATACTGACCAAAAGGTACAGTAAAAGCAGTTTTATACCTATCTTTTTCAGAAATTTGAATCTGCCAAAATCCAGATTTCATGTCGAATTTGGAAAAGATTTTTGCAGAATACAAACGTTTAAGTAGATCAGATTTGTTTGGAATTGGATACCTTATCCATTGTAACGCCTCGTTTAATGGCTTGTAATTGATTACAAGTCTAGGAGCTCCACGTTCTATTTCTGCATTCTTATTTACATAAAAAGCAGCACAAGACCAAGGGCTTCTAGATTTGCGAATCAATTTTTTGTTCAGAAGTTCTTGAATTTCCTTTTTACAGGTTTCAAGAAGTTCTGCAGTCATTTGAATTGGTCGTGCCTTAGTAGGTATTTGTTTTTCAGAAAAACCCGTTTCATAAGGTAAGTCAACAACATGTTTTTTGCGATTCCAAAATGCATTTGGTAAATCCGCGCAAATAGTTTGATGGATTTTCGCAAGACAAGTTTGAATTTGTTGTTTAATTTGTGCTTGACAAAGCTGTGCTTCTATATGTTTAAAAGAGATATCTTCCTTCAAAAAGTTAACTTGTTGTTGCTTTGAAGAGAGAAGATTTAATTCTTTAATTCTGGGTTTTTGAGTAAAAGGAAATAGAATTGTTTTACCCAGATATTGTTTTGAAATTCCATCTACATCAGTCATATATGGAAATAATAGCCTTGCAAATGGCGCCCCAAGAATAATCTGGGTTCCCATATCTTTAACTAATATAAATGGGGTTTGAATCTTTAAACCTTCATTTTCAATAACAACGTTTGAAACTTTGTATTTGACATCTAGGCGTGAGCCATTGACACCATTAAACCTTTCGGTTGTTTTTTCAAAGTATTTTGTAGGAATGATTCCTTCTTTAAAACAATTAGAATCAGCTCCTGTGTCAAACAGAACAGTTTGGTCCAGGACAAAATCATTATCAATAACAATTTTAGCTTGGACATAAAACTTTTGAGTTAATATTTTTGAAATCAAGTTTAAAAATGGTTCAGAAAGATCAGAAAGATTATTGTCTTCTTGCTCGGAAGGTGTTTTATGTTGTCCTTCAGTTTGAGCTGCAAGTTGAATATCCTGTATTTGGGATATAACAGTTGCATGAGTATTTTGTTGAAGTTTGATAAGGTTGATTTCAGTTTTGAGGTTATTTACCTCATACTGAAGGTCTTGGAGGGTAGTTGGTCTAACAGAATGTTTGAATTTATTTAAAACATTTGTTAAATCATATTTGTTAAAAAGAATAGGAGGTTTGGAGTTTGAAGAAGTTGGAGTTTGATTGAGAATTTCTCTTAGTTTGAACAAATATTCTCCTCTATCAGAATCTGGGAGTTTAGTAATGATATCAAGAAGTAAATCATGTTCCTTCGTGATAACATTAATCTCAGAAGAAGAGTTTTCTGGAAGATCTTCGTTTTGAATTTGATTAAGATCTTCAGAAGAACTACTTTCAGATTCAGATTCAGAAGTTTCAATCAAAAGATTGTTTATTTGTTCAAGAAGAGGTTCTTCAATACTCTTAATCTTCTTCAACTTTCGAGTCAAATGACAATATTTGGAAATATGACCCGGTTTACCACATTTAAAACAAGTAATTTTCTTTTGTTTAGGAAAATCAACTTTTGGTTTTGAGCGAAATTCCTTTTCAAGTATATGAGGAGGTGTATTGGGCTTATATCTTTGGTAGATATGTTTCTTCCTTCTATGGTAAGGTTTGCGGTGAGGTTTAGATTGCTTACAAGGAGGAAAGCCAAATTGTTCACAGAAAGTTCCTAATTCTTTCCTGTCTGTGGCTTTTTCTTTTGCAAGTTGTCGTTGGATTTTGTCGTCTTGACAAATCTTAAGAGCAGCTCTTTGGACATAAGAGATCAATTGACCATATGTCAAATGCTCATAAGGGATGTTGCCATCATTTTGGTTTCTAAATTTTTCTCTAACTTTATCACCTAAAGACTTAGGTAATCCAGCTAGGAATTTTTCTTTCCAAAATGGCTGATGAGCATCGTCTCTAGTGAGTACTCTAGTCAAAAAAGTATCTCTATACCATCTGAAATCAGATAAGGTACTGCATTTAAGATTTGAAAGAAGTTCAGCCGACCTATCTTTCCAGATAGATGGATCTCCAACAAAATGTTTAATAATTGTAAAAAGAAGAGTGTTTACCGAATCTGGAATGGGTTGGCCGTTTGAGGTAATGGGTGTTCCATCAGATTCAGTTTTAATAGATATAAAGATGGTATGTTTATCTTCAGAAGAAAGATAATTATCCCACCAACCTTTGAGTTGTCCAGTAAACCCGGAAACTATAAGATTGGTAATCATCTCATCTGAATAATCATGTTGAGTTTGGTATGCGGTACTTACCATGGACATTTGTTGAAGGATTTGTAGAATGTTTGTCTCACTTTGACCATCTATGTTCCATTCATAGATATTGTCAGCATTGAAGGATTTAATGTTTTGGTTTATTCGTTCTTCAACTAGAATGTCTGGCGGGCTAGCTCTATGGTAGTAGAGTTTTGAAGGCTTTTTCCAGTGTTGATGGTTGATCTGGAGTTGCGACTCAGAAGGGTTAGAGTCTGTATCAATTTGGGAATCTTTTTCAAAAGTCATAACATCTTTTGATTTAGTAGATGACGACTGGGGTGTATCTGGGACAGTTGTTGTTTGAAGTTGGCTAATTTGCTGATTAACTTTTCTTAATAAATCAGATCTTTTAGTTTGAAAATCTGACTTAATTTTCTGGTTTATTTGAAAAGGTTTGAAAAGGGGTGTTTCAATTATAGTTTCGACTTTTCTCGAAGAAACTGGTGTTTGAACAAAATAATCACCTAATACCTGAAGATATTGGTTTGTGTAATTGTTTTGTTCAACAATATTCTTAATATCCGTTGGATCAATGGGTTTTTCAATGTTTTTAAATTTGAAAGGTGCAGCCATGATTGGTTGACGTTTGTCATCAGCCAATTGTGGTATTTGCACTGTTTTTGGGGGAAGAAACTCAGAAGAAATAGTTTCACCTTCAGAAGTTTTCCATTGTTTCTTTGTCATATTAATGGTTTGTAAAAAAGGATATTCCAGGTTTTGATCTTCTGCATACGCATTAAACCAATCAAAAAATGGAATATTTTCTTGTACCTTTTCAAGAAATCTGTAGAATTTCTCTTGAATTTCTTTTCTAGCAGATTTTCCGAAATTCTGTAGAAACCATTCTCTCTGAAGGGTATTTTTCTCAGAGTAAAATTCCTTTTGCAACGTTTGTTTGTCAATTTGGAAAACATTTTCTAAAACGTTTATAATAAAAGGTTCCCCTGATTCTCCAAGAGATGAATAGGTTGGAGACTCAATTGATTTTAAGTCATCATCCTTTTCATAACTTGTTTGTGGGATATTTAAAGAATTGTCAATTCCTTGAATTGAAACATTTGTGGTTGTTTGTGGGGTTACTGTGGATGGTGCAGGTGCATATATGACCGATGGTACTTTTGGTAAAGTTTGTTGAGGAGTTAATGTGTTGGGGGCTGACATGTAGATGATAGATGGTGGTTTAGGTAAAGAACAAGAATATCTTGAAGATTCAGATCTAACAGACCTACAGTCTTCATATAATGAAGGCTCAGTTCTGGTAGCTTGACTACAAGATCTTCTTGGTCTATCAAAAGATAATTTGACAGTTCCATCTGATGTTTGAATGATCTTGCTTACCTGAGATATAGGTTTAGGAATCGGCTTTGTGGCCTTATCCATTGTCCAATCATCTGGTAATTCAACATCATCCCACATAATTGTTTTTGGAACGGTCAAGTTTGCATTTTGTTCATCTGATAGAAAAACTATTGTTTGGCCATTATCAGGTGGTATTAAAACTAAGGAATTGGATGAGTTTAAGACCTTATACTGTATCCTATATGTTAGGGTAGCAGGTATAGATCCTGGTTTCATTTTCAAACCGTTTAACTGAAGTTTAAGTTTAAGAACTTCAAGAACATGTTCATCCTTTAAATCTGCCATCCTATCTGGATAACAGTTAAAGTAGACAGGACCATTATGAAGTCCAAATTCTGCTGCTGCAAGCAAAGAATCCGAAAACTCATAATGTCTAGCATCCATGAGGCATACTAGTCCTGATACGTTTAATCCTTTTCTTATCAATGGTTTAATGGCAACTTGAACACTTCCGATGTGCAAAAAGTTGTAATCTTTCTTATGTTTGTCAATTGACTTCTGAGAAAGAAGATAAAATTCTTCCTTTTCTGGTTTGATAGGAATTGATTCTTCAACTGTTCTGATTATGTAATCAGATTTGGAGAACCACTTCTTATCTTGAGTTTGCATTTGATAAAGCGCGTTTAAGGCAATTGGAGGTAAAACCCAATCGTCTACGTTCTGGTTTATATTTTCAAAAGAAATTTCTTCTTTGAAAATCTGTTTAGAAGTTGAAGACTTTGATTCCTCATCGTTTAGCGTAGAGTTGTTTAATGGAGTAGAAGAAGAGCTACTACTACCGCGTTTGGAAGAAAAGGAACGGAGAAGAAAAGACATAATTTAAATTGTAAAATTTAAATTGACAGAATTTAAAAGACTGAAAGGAAAGAGTGCAGGAAGTAAAGAACAGAAATAAAGAACAGAATATAAAGGCTGAAATTAAGGCTGAAGAAAGCTTAAAGAGAAGAAGATAACAATAATGATGTAATTCTCCCTTGCCTAAGTATCATCACCTTCTGGATCCATAGTGGTATAATAATTAAAAATGTATCAGTGTTTATGGATTAAAATATGTTGTTAAGAAATTTACAACTTTTGTAAATCAATTTACAACTTTGGGAAATGGATTTACCAAAGTGGTAAATTGATGTACAAAAATTGTAAATCGATTTACCATTTTTATAAATCATTTGGCCTAGTCATTATAAAGGTTTTTTTAAATAATGATTTAAATTATTTTTTGTTTTAAATCTTATCTAAATTGGTTCTATTTTACTAACAACAACAACTATGAAATCCATTAGTGTCAAGATGATCGGAGTGATGCCTTTGTCTCCATTTGACGTTTTAATTTAAATTTTTTATGGATATATTTTTTTTTCAGATTTTCCCTTTTGTAAAAGAAAATGGGTTCTCACCAATTTTGATGAGAACTGATTTTCCTATATTTAAGGAAACTTTAGAGCATGTGAGAATTTGAGTTCATGAAATATTCGACAGCCAAACATATTTTCATTTTGGGAACTAACTCATCTTTCCTTTTTTTTTTTTTTTTCGATCTTTTCCGTCTAACAAATGGGTCTTTAACCTTTCCCGTCGGGAATTGAGAAAAAGATTATTATGTTTATGACGCCGTACCCTGAGAAAAGAAAAATAATGGAGATTAATGGGTATGGGCTGGGTGTGAAGAAAAACAACTCCGAGGGATAATTCGAGACACGTGGCTTGAAGGGTGACAGGCAGGGGGATGGCACGTGGAAGCTGTGTGTTGTTAGCATGGGTGGAAGGGACTGCGTGAGGGTGTGTTTGGTTCAAGAGGAGGAAAAGAAAAGAAGGGGAGGGAATGATAGGAAAATTATAAATTTAAATAAAAAAAATTTAAAATTTAACTTCTTATTTTCTTAAATTTTATATTCTTATTTAAAATTTACTCAATTTCCCATTCTTCCCTCCTCCCCTCCTCTCACCTCAAACCAAACACGGTGAGGGCGTGGGAGGGGAATAAGGCTATTCGTCCCTGATGGGCTGACGTGGCAATCACCAAGAAGCAGAGGCAGCCCTATCATGCGCCGCGTGTCCTGCCGTATCCTCCTAATTTTTAAAGATAAACACAAATTCAAAAACCATCGTCATTGACTCGACCGTGGGCCCTCCTCTTATGCTGAAAAAAATGGAAGACACGTGTTTGCAAGCGCTTACTAAAAATGCCAGCTCCTCAAAGCATTAGTATTTCCAAAGTATTAAAATTTAGATCGGATATTGAACCGGATGGATACTGAGTTAAGGATTAGTGGATCAGATTGGAACCAAACCAAAATTAAACTGATGAGAAATTGAAGATTTTAGGTTTATTAGTATGAAATTCTAAAAAAAAAGTAAAAAAATTTTTTTTTAATAACAACCCGGACCGGTCTACAGGCCGGTTTGTCAGTTTTCGGGCTGGCCTGGCTGATCCGATCCCGATTCAACAACTCTAAGTATTTCAGTAAACATTTTCCCCAATTCATTTTAATTTTCTTTTTTAACGTGAATGGCGAAGCGGAAGTTGGTTCCAACGAAAAACCAGGTCAGAGATGGGTTCGATTACTATACTGCCAGTGGGGGGATTGGCCTAGAAGGTTATTTGTTTTTAACGAGCCTGGAATTAAATTTTTTGATTAATAATAAGTTTTAAAAAAAAAAACAAAGTGGTGAAAAGCACAGACTTGCTGCCTTGTCCATTGAGCAAATCCAGGGAGAAGTGTTGGGACAAGAAAGAAAAGGACGTGTTTGCGTAAGGTTTCTACTCGTATTGTTTTGGCTGTCCGATCAAAGTCACATCCTATACTTTCCTCCAAAATCATACATCATCCTACTCTCTGACAAATACAGATCCGAAAGAAAAACCTTGCCATGCATCCTCTTGTCCTGTTTTTGGCAAATCAGTGCACATTTAATTGTGTGCTCAGATACAGGGAAGCCAGAAACAACTGATCGATGATGGAGATTATCAAAGGCATCTCTAAATGGACCAAGTACGTTGCATATATAAATTTGTGTGCGCTGCAGAAAATGACAAGGGATTGGGTTGTTAAGCGCAAATAATGAAGGGTGTTGAAAAGCAGAGAGGGTGAAGCAGACATGGCTCAACCAGCGTGAGGTTGATATTGAATTAAAGCAGGGGCCAATGTGTTGACCTTGTGCCCTGCATTTCACAACCACTCGTTCAACTTACAAATCCTGCTCTATGTGAGTATTCACTCTTCCACCACTCCCCCTAAAAACTCCACCAATCATCAATTCATTAATTAATTTCTTCTTTTAAATGCTGCCCAGAAAACTCTCCACCATTTTAATTTTATTATTACCACTCACCACGTCCCCCGATACACCGTCTTTAATTCCCTCCTTAGCTTTTCTTCTAGACTGGCATCATTCGGGCTTAATTTGTTTCTAGACTGAGATAATGTTAGTCACTAAATGCGGCAACCTTTTTTAATAGAAATTCGACAAGTTGTCAGGGACCATCTTGTTCGCTTGAACCAATACTTGTTGGCGATTAGCCATCTCATTGATATCAAAACATTTACATTGAACCATTTTTCAAGTTATCAAGTCTGTCAACGTGTTGAGAGAGAGAGAGAGAGAGAGAGAGAGAGGTTTCTCTCAAATAATTCCCCAAATGGCGTTGGTTCATCACCCCAAATGAAAAATCATTAGGCTAAACTCAAGTGGGTTGCCGTTGTCGCATGAGCATGTTGCTCTACTGATAATACAAATAATCCTTTATTTTTGAATGTGTTTAGATTAGTTTTTGGAGAATAGCTTCTGGAGAAAAAGTAGATAATAACTTCTGGAGAGTAGATTCTGAGCAGAATAGATTATGAGAAAAAAATGATTTTAATAAAATGAAAGTGTTTGGATATTATGGTCAAAATAACTTTTTTTCATGATCAAATAACTAAAAAGACATTAACTTTTGAGATAATTACATATAATGAATAAGATTATATTTTATGTATTATTTAAGGGTTAAAGTCCAAATCTAACATCAAAGTTTTTCCTGAGGAGCGTCTGGTACAAATAAATTCTGGAAAATGCAAAAATGATAATGAACAATTAAAAAGGAAGTAAATTTAACAAAACCGTTAAATTTGACCTTACGGTGTTAAATTATAAAAGAAGAAAACTCTTAACAACATTAAAAAGGATGCATCTTAACCCATTATTTAATATTAAATTTCATAATTAATACCAAAAATAAAATAAATTTGTTTATATGTAATGTTAATTAACTTAACTAATTTTTCTAATATAATTAAATTAGATAAATATATCTTATATTAAGGATAAAATAGAGTATTAAAATTTAAAATTTTTTTAAAAAAAGGGATTGACGAGAAAAAGCAGTGAAATAAAAAAAAAAAAGAGTGAGAGAGTGGTGTGGGGCCCACATTAATGAAAAAGGACTGATTAGAGAGAGATGGTGAGACCCACATAGGGAAAAAAAGAAAAAAAAATTGAATTTTCCCAAAACCATGATTTTGAGATCAAAACCTTAGTTTTGCAAAATTTGAGATGTTTAAATATTTTTTGCAAAAGCATAGTTGAAGATCAAAACCACAGTTTAACAATAAATTGGGTGTATGGATGATTTTTTACAAAACCATAGTTTTGTTTCTCATCCAAACACACAAAACTGTAAGATTTCTCCAATCTCTTTGCTTGGCAAACCCATGTGGTCTTAATGAACCAAGGTGGCCCATAGCTTATTGATGTTTAAAGGAACAGGCCTTTTCTAAAGTGGCATTGGCAAACTAGCTAGGTCCATACTTGTGGTACATCATCCATGACCCGTGTTTTAAATCTGAAGTGGGCTTTCGTAAAGTCTGTTCTTTTAAAATGTTTCTCTTTTAAAAATAAAACATAACATAGATATAATTCTCAATTATATTTTTGCAAAATTAATACCTTATGTTTAACCATTAGTAATTCAAGTCATTAAAATAAGATATAAAATATCCAAATTACTCAATGAAACAGTTGAAAGATTCTATGAATTAATTCATTGCATTACACTTGTGTTATTAATTATAGAATTAGGTATAATTATGTTCCGTTTGCAATTTTTCTCCCTTGAATTGAAGAGGGACCTTTTGATGGGGACATTGATAATATCTGCCAATCAACTTTCTTCCGTGAGTTACGTTGATAGAATGGAATAGCTAGCCGGCCTGCATGTTAAATGTCTCCTTCTTTTATTTCATGAATATAAGGGGCAACAACGATGTTCCATGTATGTTGAGTTGAATAATGCCCTCTAATTGTCATTTTTCATAAAAAGGTGTTTTAGTTTTTATTATAAAGAGATATTGCAAATTTTCAAGCATAGTAGGGTTTGTTAGGGATGGCACTTATAAACATGAAAAGCACTTCACGCCGAATCAAAAAAAGAAGAAGTTTAATATCATTACGGGGATTTATCCTTTATCTAAAGATCACTTTAAAATTAGAACCAAAATTTATTGACTTTCTTATGACTTTTTCTTTAAATTTTAATATTTAAAAATTAACTCTTCAATATCATTTAAATAAACTCATGTCAAATTGAATTTTTTTTTTCCTATAAAAAGTAGATCCAAATATAAATAACATTATATCAATTAGCTCATTATCAAACTTTGACTTGTAAGAGTCGATAAAAAAAATTATTCCTTTTTGCCAACAACAAGCTTGCACATAAGATTTGTGAATCATTCTGTGTGCGAACATGAACATCTATGCATGCTGAGACTCTTCCGAATCATGTCTCATAAAAGTTATTCGCGGGAATATTCAAGATTTTGTTATTCTTATTTAAAGTAAAGCGTCCTCTCCATTTTTTTTTTTTTTTTTGCATTTATTATAATTACCACTTCAGAAAAGAGAGAGAAAGTTATCTCTCATCTTTTCGCCTTCTTTTTAAAGGAAAAGGGAAGGGTTATTAACCGTTGAAACTCCAAACTCCAAACCACTGTCTTCAAGCAAAACAACAGATGATTTTGCTTACATGTGGCAACGTTTTATTGTAGGTCACCGATTCAATACTGTTTCTCCCATGGACATTCAAAGCAAAATTATTTCCCGCTTCTTTTCTTCTGTTTCAAAAGGGTATTCAGCTCCCTCACATGGATTCAACATCCCGAAGTTGAATACCAAACCACATGGACAAGAAGGTCAAAGATTATCTTACTCGGTTTTAGCCTCCTTTGTTCTTTTCCTCTCCTAATTAACAGAGTATTCAAAAAGCTTCTTTTATTATTTTTTCCCTCCCTTACCACCCCTTAGTCAACCACCTACAATCACGTCATATTCTCCCCTCAAACTTCATTTTTAAACAGGAATATTAGTATAACATTTTACTCTAATTAATAATTTCTTAATCCACCTGCAATACCTTAAACTACACAAGAATTAAAACGGAGTAACATAATAAACTCTGGCAGCTTTATTAATAATGCCAAACAGAAACTTAATTATATTAGAAAAACATAGTCGTTGATTCTTCTTGGCGGCTTCAACGACATCGATTAAAGTAAAAATAGACCATGAGCTATGATTCTCATGACTGAAAGCCTTATGCCACATAACACCATGTGCTATATATATGTGTGTGTGTGTGTGTGTGTTTATTATATGCTACGATGTGATCAAAATCTTCAATGTCGTCGTCACTGATGGCTCCCTCACTGGAGCTGCAGGTTTTTCAGCCTGCTAATAAAATGGTCAAATTAATGCAGTGTTAGATATAGCAATGTAAGAATGACTAGAATATAAAATATTGGAGAAGAAGAGATGTACGTACCTTTTTTGGTCATCAAAGGCTGCACCTTTCTTGTAATTGGGGAATGGCACTCTCCCAGATTCTATATAGTGAATGTCTCGGACGAGAATCTCATAGTGCCTCTTCACCTCCTCTGGTGTTTTCCCACCAACAGCCCTGGCAACATTGTACCAACGATCAGGAGTGTCCTTGTCATAAACAGCAAGAGCCCTTTCGAAGGCTTTGTTCTCCTGAGCACTCCATGAACCAGAGGATGACATTGAGCTCGATGCCATATTTTAAGAACGTTGAAGAGAGTGTAATTGAGTATAAGACTTGAGAGATAGCTGGTATGTTCTGAGACTTGGCAAAGGCTTCTCCTTTTATAAGCAGAGAAGTCGGAGGTTGCAAGGTGGGGCAGTGCCAGTTGGCGCTTTGCATTCATAGCTTTCTTAAATTTCAATGGAGCAGAATTTAGTGATATGTATCCTTAGGAGCCACAGAATGGAGCAGGACCTACAAGATGAGCAGCAACATGGCAGAATCAGTATCTTCGAACAGTAAAACAAGTGACTCAAAGTTTTAAAACGATATATGATTTATTTACCAATGCTTCGTCCTCATCACTCCTCTTCTTATTCTTGATTCCCTGATGAATATCAAATTAAAACTCCTCTTTGGGACATTTCAAGATCGTGGATATAAGCCTGCTATTCACTGTATTAGCTTATACGCCTCTGTATATTGTTCTCTTAATTGCACCAGTTTTTTTTTTTTAAGTGGGTCCAAGCTCTAAACCCAGGTGTGTATCAAACATCTGTGTACTATACTCAGTTTGATAACAAACAAATCTCGTTTATGATAATCATTACGACAGGTGATCTTTGAAGGGTACTTGTCCTTAACAACCGTCCAACACTCTAGCTGGCCTGTTGTGTACGTACAATGATTAGAGTTTGTTCTTAACCCCAATGAAAGGTCAACATTGTTTACCTGCTACCCTTGTAGCTTCTGGGACCCCCTAAGGTTCGAGATAATGTACGATATTGTTCGTGTTTTTTGTTGAACGCTTGGGGAGATGAATCTTCTCTTTCACCCATATTATCAGCTAAATAAGCGGCTATTTAAGAACAATGACTAATCATAGGATTTTCTTTTCTTTGAACAATACAATAAACGCTCCTGGTTCACAGAAATCCTAACCTTGGAGCATTCACATCTTAATTAGATAATTAATGGGAACATCTTGTATGGTGGGCAAGAGAACACGTGCTCAAAATGATCAGATCATTTATAGGAATCTGCATTTGCTTGTTAAATGAGCAATTGGGTAAGGATTATTGGGAGAATTATAATTCTTATTATTGTTCTGATATTACAAGCACTTTTTGGAGAGAATGCACAAGCAACCAACAAATACAGTGTCGCCATCTATATATGCATGAGGTGCATCATTGCCAATATAATGATCCTTTTCATTTGGTCAATAATCTTTGTCCTTTGCTGTTAACTCTAGCCAGTGGCTTGACCTGGGTCACAAAATATAGGGTTCAGGTTTTCCCACTGATGTTTATTTAAGATGTAATTATAGTCTGGGGAAAAATATCCTTACGTCCCAAGTTTAGCCACGCCTCTTGCAAAAAGAGTACCTGGTGAAATTTGGTTTTTTGTGGTCCATTCATTTATTTGGATTTTGTACCTGCAAATATGGAGCTTCCATAATGACATTATAGCTGATATCTGATTCATCATGGGGAATAAAAGACTAAAAATTTGTCAGAAATTTTCAATGGCCTTGTTACCGAAAGTAGTTTGTACCTTGCGGATATAATTAACTCCATAGTTTTGTTCCTTGAAAAGCTTCAATGTATACTAGACCTTTTTCTTAATGAATAAATGATTACTTGACTTTTCTGTAAGATTATGTATGTTAAACAAAACAGAGAAACCTTACAAGTTTTCCATATCTTGTAAACATCATTATCTTCTATTCAATTCAGTTGCTTTATTCACTGTATACTGGGCAATAATTCAGAGTACCTTTGCTTCAGTAGACCAGCCTTATAAACATACCTTAGCTTGCTTTTAGTTGTAGTAACCAGTAACTGCTTTTGGTGTTTCTTTTTTCCCCCTTTTGAAAAATTTCAAAGCTTAAATAGTATATTCCTCATCCGATCCTGGGGTTAGCTAAACCATAAATGAAATCTAGTGATTATGAACGGAGATATCAGAAAATGACAGGATACCAAGGACAGAGTAGATGAGTATATATGTAGAATATGGGATAACATTACATTTTAGAGTAGCATCAGAATAGTGTGATTTTAGATGCCGGTGTAATGAGATACAGTGGTGTGGCTTTAGCTACCAACTTGGTATAGCAAATCGACCCTACTCTATATATACCTATATATGCTAATATCCAGCAAGTAGGCCTTAGACCAATCTTTTCGAAATTGCCAAAAACAAATGCATAATAACAACATTCGGAGGTGCCTATCCTGATTGTACCAAGACTAGTATTCTGGTTCAGCTAATCGTTAATTAGTCATGAGCATATCTTTGAGTATAATTGCAACAGAGTTGATAGTTACAGATTACAAGTTGTGTATGAATGGTATATCTAGACGGGAACCAGAATGAAGGCGGTGATGATTGGGTGAAAATTACAGGGATGACTTTTGAAGAATCTTGGCATGAAAAAGTGTGGTTGAAGATTTATTCTGCCACCAATTTATGGAATCCTTATCAGTTATCACCCCGTTTGCCACGATTCACAAAGTAATAATATATGGAATATGGACTCTTCTTCCACTCTCATTGGAGCCTCGGAGGAATTTTTCTCTATCTTTTTTAGTGGTCCTTCATTACCAACTGAGAAGTTGAATCCATGCTTTTATTCTCTCTTTCGTATATAAGTTTGTTGCCACGATGACGCTACGAAGAGAATCAATCAAGAATGGAGCCCAGTTTGAATGGGGTGGCTCTGAACGTATTTGGGCTCAGCCCATTTGAAACAACAGCCCAATGTTCTTGTTTGGCAAATACAAATACTCATTTTTTAGGGAAAATCCCAGAAAAATTCAGTTAAAATAGAGAAAAGACAAATCAGGGCCCTAATATTATAAATCCTAAGTCAGACCTATGGGAGGAATATGAGATTTGCAAATATTTTCAAATGACCAATTTGCCCTTAACAGTATTTGAGGAACTCAAGTTGTCAATATGTATACTAAAGTTGTTAATTGTGTTTCTTAAGTTGCTATTCTCTATATATAAGCAATCAGTGACGCTTAACTTGTGTGGTTTCATTTCAAAATATTGCCAACAAAGTTGTTGGTATTTGGGGAGCTAAAGTTGTAAATATGTATAATGAAGTTATTAATTGCGATACGTATTATTGATCGATATAAACATTAACAACCTGAGCTCTCCAAATGCTGGTAGGGGTAGATTGACCATTTGAAAACATTTGCATAGGTTTCTCCCAAATGTTTGACTTAAGATTTGTGATATTGAACTCCCTAATTTGTCTTTTCTCTATTTTAACCAAATTTTTCTGGAATTTTTTCTTTCTTTTTATTCAATTATGGCTCATGTGTTCTTTTGGGTTTGCTTTTGCCCATTCAGCATTCATGCATATTATTGATCAGGTCCTCAAAATAACAGTGGCCCCAAGAGAAGGTTGAGAGTATAGGAGAGTGTTTGGAAAAGGGAAAACATGTGGTGGAGTAGCAGTTGAGAACATGAAAACAACTTCATGCTTCCAAACACTTGTATTGAGTATTACAAAAGAGAATGGATTAGAGTTTCTCAGTCTCTGTCAACTATGTTGTCTCAGCCATGGAACTGGATGGCCACCATGTTTGCCATTGTTGTGTTAACATGCTTCATGGCTGAGTCTTATGAATGAGAGGATAAGATCCAAAGTTTGCCTGGCCAACCACCCGTGACATTTTAACAATTTGCTGGCTACATAACCACCAATGACCGGGAACAGAGATCCCTGTTTTACTACGCTGTTTTTTTTTTAATGTTACACGTCTTACTACTTTGTTGGTGCAGAAACAAACCCTGCTACCAAGCTTCATGTTCTCTGAGTCAATGGAGGTCGCCGTCCCTTCCCGTTTCAGAGTTCTCGAACAGCACTCATTTTTCTGAAAAATTAACATAATTTGTTTCATTTTAATTTCAGGTCCGGGCAGCTATTCTCTTATCGGATCCTTCTTTGAACATGGACCATTTATAGTTAGTGCCAAGGGTATCGTGAAAAATAAAAATAGTTGGAACAAAATCTTTTTGGAGCTAAGAAAAAATATTCATTGCTTTGCTAATGTAAAACTGAAGTGCATTGAGAATGCATTTCATGCTTCATCACAGATATATTGTCCAAATCCAATAGATCACATTATATTTACTACAGTTGTCAACATGTTATACTTGGAATCACCTGCAGGTTTTGGATTCTCTTATTCCGTCAACAAGTCCATTTATGCTTCCTACAACGATGATACATAGGTTTCTTTGCTCGCGATATCAAGTTTCAAAGCATCGTCCATAGAATTATATGGAGTATTAGTTATTTGAGTCCTTTTGATCAATCAGTCGCATCAAACAGAAACTGACTTACTCTTACCCTTTTTTTTAGGGCGAGACAATTTGGCATTCCTGCAGCAATTGTTGGTCAAGTTTCCAGAAAATCATTTCCTTCACACTTTTTCAACGTGCCAAAAATCCCAAGAATCTACACTCTTGCAATCCCAAGATTTTTTCTCCAAGCAAACACTACTATATAAATTGCGATATATGGGTAAGGGCTCTTCTACCCTTAACCTTGGTCGGGGGTTCGATCCCTAGCCTTGGGTATGGAGCAGCGTTAAATCTCCTGGCCAGCTGTTCTACCCATCGAGGTACCTACAAATCAGCGGGGGATTAGTCGGTTGCTCGGACGGCCCGGTTCCGGGGTCCAGATCTAGCGCCGGATACCTCTGATCAAAGATAAAAAAAAAAAAATTGCGATATATGATGGTTGTTAATTATCATATATCACGATTTTGAACTGTCATATATGTGGTTGTTATAAAAGCTTGACACAGATATATTATGATTCCGAACCATTATTTATTTCAGCCATGTTATAACGGTTATAATATAACATTCGTTATGTGTTGAGGTTTGATGACACCCTAATCTGCCCATTGCTATGATAATAATTAACGGGTACACATAAACAACTATCATAATATATGGCAATAATTGCATGATACATAACGGTCTCATTTTACAACTGTTATTTATTCAATAACATACATAACAATTTGTATATAATAATCGTGACTTTTAATAAACTTAATAACGGTCTCACGTAGACAACCATTATGAACTAAGTACATAAATAATGGTTTATAAAAAAGAACCGTGAACATTGATAATATATGACGATTTTTATATAATAACCGTGATGTATGGATATAAGACTCTTCAAATGAGAGTTTCTGAGCTAGTTGGTCTCTTCTCTATATATAATAGAACAACAGTACCTCCAACACCTAGTGGCTACATAATTTGGTATGAATTAAGACATTCCAGGCTTTATAGGGAGAATCAATAACAATTGTTAATGTATATAAGTGATAATGTAACCAGTGACCTATATATGATTATGTCTCTTCACAGAAATTAATCCCTAAAAAGGAAAGGACTTTAGGAAAAAATATATACCCCTATAAAAAAGGGTGGAGGGGTATGCAACCCCCGTGCCCTTTCTGATAGGGTAATTTGGTTTTTCCCTATCTTCCTTTGTTTTCCAAGCTTAATTGCTAAAGAGACACAAGGTGTAGATGAACACTTATATTATTATTATATATATATATATATATATAGATTAGGAGTGCGATTGATTCTAACCACAAAGCTCAGAAAATCTTGATCCATCCAAATTGCATGGCTACCCAATATTAGAAGTACTACTCTATTATATATATAAAGATGAGACTAAGTAACTTAGAAACTCTCACATTAAAGAATCTATGACTGATCACAATGTTGAATTTCATAGCTTTTAACTTTTACCACCTACTTAATAGAAACATAGGAGAGGAACCTTCAATAGAGCAATATGGGATTTCCTTATAAAAAAAACATAACTTCACAACAATAAATTCAATATATCACCTGAACTAGTTTATTCACAGAGCTTGTTCATATATGATTTCAGTACATCTAAACTAGTTTATTCACAGAGCTTATTCATGTATGACTCTCATCAGTACACATGAACTAGTTTATTTATTACACATATTGAACTTTTTGAAGTAACTTCCGAAGATATGGATATTTTCAAAAAAGGAGATGTATTTTCCTTAGGGATTATATCTTCAGAAGTTACTTCAAAAAATATCCATAAAGTAGGAACTTTTAGTCAAAGCAATGGATTGACAATTTCCTGTAATAGGACATGAACCTTCGATCAGAGCAATAATAGGTTTTCCGAAAAACCATAATTTCACAAAAGTAAGTTAATGTCACCTTGAATGCTTTATCGCATCATGATTTCACAAATGCACATCAATCAAACAAGGAGAACAGAGCGCCAAAGGAATGCGACTTAGCTAGGGCTCACGAACGACAAAAACGTGAGTTAGGGCAAATGAAAACAACTCGCTCGGCAGTCGTTGAGACAAGTGTGAAAGTATTGACTAACGCGATTGTTGTTGAGAAGTAAGACGAAGGCATTTTAAGGTAGAGCTCAACTGAAAACGACTCTTGATGGTCGGAAGAGACAACAAGAGTACTAGAGTTACGATATTGGAGGGTTTCGTTCGAACATGTCCATCCTCCTCTTCCTTATCCTCATCCTTATCATTGATAGACGGAGATGAAGGCCGGGTCAGAGTACTATCATCGGCATGGGGAAGGGGAAAGTTTCAAACCAATGTTTTAAAAGCCAAACCAGATGTCGAACTGGAGAGGCTAACGGGTCATGGGTCGCATGGTCGGACTGATAACATAATAATTAAATAAAAATAATATTATACATATATATAAATATATAAATATAAAAAATAAATATGAAATTTTAACATTACTTAAAAATAAGCATATACAAAAGTTTATATGTATCATCTTTCCCAAATCCCAAGTTCTAATACATTGAAATCATTAAAAATAAGACAATAACATGTCAATAATACTAATACATGGTTCCCGGTTCAATCACCCCGGTTTCCGGTTCAACCTCGGTTCCCGGCCCAACAGCCGGTCTGAAGCGGCCTGAAATTGTTTAAACGATGAAACGGTTAAACCATGCCGAACGAGCCGAAAGCCCTCCCAGACACCGGTCCAACTGGTCCGACTGTCTGATCCGATCCGATTTTCACAACATTGTTTCAAACCATCAAGTTGTTTGTTGTTTCATAACGATTTTTGCTTAACCACCATCATTATTATGAAACAAAATATGATGATCACTAATTATTACCATTATCTATTTGCTTGGACACCGTTATTTATTTGTTTAGACTTTTATTAAGTGACAGGTTTTACTTAATAACCATTATGCATCTCAAGCTGACGCCTCCACCCCCTGGTCAATCTATCTATTACGTCGAATAACGAGATAACACAAGAGAAAAGAAGATTGGGGAAGGATCTTGTTGCCATAAAGGAGGTTCAAAGCAAATTACGAGAGAGGAGAAAAAACTTACTGTGGGGACGAAACTTAGGAAAGACAAATTGTGAACTTGTCATATTTCAAAATTTGACCTTTCTTGTTCCATCTACACAGTAAGTTTCCTCCCCCTCTCTATTAAGGATTATATATCCTTGCACAACTTCCGCCACATAGACGTTATAAATGCCCCAATCTAAATCTGTAGTAGTAAAACATTGGCCAAGATTACATGATACAGATTCTAAGATGGTTTGGTTTTTGTACATTCAGAAGACAAACTAATCATCATGTTGACGTAGGATCCTGAAGCACAAGAACCCCAATACATAGACAAATGAAAAGGCGAATGACAAACACCAGTTAGGAGAGAGATGATGATCGTGTGGGAAGGGAGGGTGATAGTTGAGTTTGAGAAGCCTTGTCTCTTCTAAGTTCCTTGACAACAGCAGCAAGTGCCTCAGGATTGACACCCAGGTCACACAGAGCAATTAGAACTGAGAGAGTGTGACGATCCAGACCCGTGTCAAGTATATTTGACATATGGAATGCCAGCTCTAATGATTCCCGAGCAGTTCTTGCTTCCTCTGGGTCCATACTTCTAACCTCGCATTTTCCATTTCACTACAATTAGCTTATTCACCAATTTCAATAACTTAAGATCTATAAACCTACAGCCAGTGACTTAATTTTGTTTTCTTACACCTCAAGAGGCCTCTACTCAGATTAATGAGTTGTAAATAGAAGTACTAATCAAAGAAATTCGAATTCGAGCAGTTTGTCTGTTGTTCTCATGAGCATGTTCATACGCTGATTTTGTTGACCAAAAAACCCAGGAAGAAAGTTTTTTTTAAGGGGGTAAAACAAGAAAGAAACAATTGAGAATAGAAAAATTTCAGATCCAGAAGTTGAGATGAAAGGCAAGAAATGATAAGCCAAAACCTAGATCATCTCTAAAACGGTCGTGCCAAATCCCAAAATGAGGGTTGGTGAGGAGTGAATGCAGAAATAGCGAGAAACAAAAATGCGGGGATAACATACCAGTAATGTGCGGATCTGGCCCGGCCAACCAACAGCGGGAGAACAATAGCCGAGGACGATGATATGGGTGAGCGCAGTATTGATAAACTTTGGTGACGGAGGAGGTTTAAATGGCTCAACGGATCGCGGAGCATGAATGGGCTAAGCCCGGTAACTTTTGACGTATGTGTATGTGGGCTAAGCCCAGTTACTTTTGACTATGTGGGCTGAGCCTATTTGAAACAACAGAGCCTGCACAATCTCAATAACAATCCAGCTCTAAAACCCCTGCGGCTTGCGCACACTACTGGCAGGTTATCCCGGCATAAAATTAATTTGGGCTCAGCAGGGGTTAGAAAACGCAGTTGGTTGGAGGGACAAAAATTATTTGAACCCTAAACTATAAAGAAGATAATTTGAATTAATGGGAGTTGGTCCAAGTGGTAAACGGTTTGGTTTCGCTTAAGTAAGGTCTTAGGTTCGAGCCTTGTGTATGCAGAAAATTCTCATTGGGAAACTCTCCCACCATAGCTAGGTGTGCGATGCAGGTCGGATCCGAATATAATCGGGGTAAAGTTCTGGTGAACCGGATGGGCAACAAAAAAAAAGAAGAAGATACTTTGATCAAATCAAAAAATGAAATAATAAACTCTGGTTAATTGCAAGAAGGTCCCTCATATTCTTAGGGTAGCCATTCCATTTATTTATGATGATGTCATGCTCATGTGAGCTGTGATTATGGGATGAATTTTAAGCTTGGGACCAAATTAAGCGTATGGGAACTTTGCTTTCACGCATCACTTAACCTTTCTAGTTTCTATTTTGTTGCTGCATCGCTGAGTACTCCTACTCCTATTAATTATCTCTGTATTATTGCATCGTTTGTGATCACTGAGGCAGTAAGGCGACCTTGCGCTTGCGTATATGAATACTGGATATGTGTTATCGTTCACTTTCCCCAATACATGTGGTGAATTTCTTAATAAATTTTGTGAATGTCATCGGGGTTTTTTTCAGGAAAAATAAAAGTTGTTAAAACCTAATAAAATATGTTGAATTACTTGACAAGACTTATAAATGATTTGATGGAGTGAATTTTTTACTTGGTACATAAATGTTATTAAAACCTAATAAAATATTATGAATTTTTTAACAAAACTTATAAATGACTTGATAGTATGAATTTTTTATTTAATAAACAAAATTTGTTAGAATCTAATGAAATTTCGTGAATTCTTTAATAAAATTTGTGAATGAGCTTGAGCTAGAGATAAAGTGTTAATTTATATATATATATATATATATATTTATCTAATATGTATTAAAATGCATTGGCAGCACCACCTAATGGCCGCCACGATTTTTTGACAAACAAAGTAGTGAGGGTTCAAATCCTACCCTCACCATTTTACCAAATAATTATTCATGTATGAGCTCTAGCAGTGGCAGGTGGGATATTATTTTTTTTAAAGAAAATATATAAGGACATTTGTGTAATTTCTTTTGAATTTTAAGAAAGATAAATCAAGTAACAACATCACGGTATTATGAATATTTGAAATATTATTTTATCTTTTCATATTTTAAAGTTCTTTTTATAGGATTTTCCTTTTTTGTTTTATTTTTTTATTACACATAAGCTCACATAGCAATTTTACGGGTCTGCATGCCCTACCCATCACATCTATAGCAGAGCATGCTCACCCCCAATTTTGGTATGAGAACCTTTTTTTTTTTCTTCATTTTTTCACACTCTTATTAATTTAGATTAAATGATATGTTGCACTGTGAAATATTTTTGACACCAGACATATTAAATTAATTAATTTTCAATATATCCAACATCAAGAATATTTTTTCTGTACCACCTAGTATTCTAAAATATTTTTCCAATAGTTGAAAAGTATTTTAGGCCGTTAAATACAGTTTAACTCAAATAAATAAAAAAATTAATGAAATTTATTTTTTAAAAAAAGCTCTTAATTTGGGGATGAACATTGAATGTGGATTCGCAATATTGTTACCGCCACATCATATTGTAGGCGGCCAACATCAATAAGTTTAATATTGTTACCGCCACATCATCATTGAAATTAACACAGTGATTTCCAGGTACAAGTCCTTACAAAAATACAAACCAAGGCTTCACACAAAATAAACCTGGACAGGCCAAAATAATTAAAATGGTAGTAAAGGTAAGGACAAAAAAGTATTGACTCTAAATAAATAAAGTATCTAACAATTGCATAGTGTTTGATTCAGGTTTCACTCTTCAATTTCTAAATATATCTTTCACTGCTTTTGTATTTGTTCCTTCCTTGGGGAAGGATTGAGGCCCATGAAATGTGGGCTGTCCACGTCTTCAGAAAATGGCGCAATTAAGAGAGTGGATGCAAGAAGTACGTGTTTGGCAGAAAACGAAGTCATCGGCACGGGTTTAATTTTCTGGGTGAAGTGTGTGTTGCTGAGATAGTCAATTAAGATATCAATTCGTTTGCTAAATGAAACCAAATTAAAGTGGGGCCGCGTGTAGGTACGAGACTAATCGAAACAAGAAATTTGTGGTATTCCTGGAGGATAAGTGGAACACGCAATATATGCAGGAGAAAATGCCAACGATGCACGAGGACCATTACAGAATGTGACGTGATTAAAATGATAGAAGAACGCACAAATCGAGGCTGAGAATATATATATATCTTTGATGGAGTCAGAGAACCAATAGACCAGCATCACAAAGCACCATGAGTGCTAATCAGAATCCAAATGCAGAAAGTAGAGAAGCACAAGAGCAGGAGGAAGAAGGAGAGATCGACATCAGATACAGGAGAGGGAGAGATAAGCTGTTAAATCCAATAACCCGAAGACCCAATTGGTGCTAACAGTCTATGGGAGAATTGTATTATTTCTCATTAACCAACAATTGCACATACACCCTGTATATATACAGTCAGCAATCTTATGAGAGCCATAGATTTAATCAGGTCATTGCTCATGTGACCCTTATACCCTTATTGCCTGAAAGAAAAAATAAAAATAAACTAGCAATTAACAATTACAAATTGACACAACTATCCTATACAAGATTTACACAAATACCCTTAACTTCTAATACTCCCCCTCAAGCTTGGGGGCATATATATCCACATTCCCTAACTTGCTCAAGAGACTTTTCTGCAGAATCTTTCCAATAGCTTTTGTGAGAAGATGTGCTTGTTGATTCCTTGACCTTATGGAACACTGGATTTGCAGCAATATGTATGGCCGCCTTGCTGTCACAGAAAGTGTCAACTGGAGATTTATGTTCGATAGACAGATCCTTCAGCAGGTTTAATGCCCAAACAACTTCTGAAGTTGCCATGCTAAGTGCTCTATACTCTGCTTCTGCTGAAGACTTTGAAACGGTGCTCTGTTTCTTGGTTTTCCACATGATGAGGGACCCTCCAAGCTTTAGGAGATATCCGGTAACTGATTTCCTTGTTGTGGCGCATGATGCCTAGTTAGAGTCACAAAAACACTTCAGTTCTAGTGCTCCTTTTGCACTTAAGAGAATTCCCATTCCTGGGATTCCTTTTAAGTATTTGACTACCTTCAATGCGGCAGCCATGTGTGCTTTCATTGGTGTTTGCATAAATTGTGAGAGAACCTGTACAGAAAAACAAATATCAAGCCTAGTTATTGTTAAGTATATTAACTTACCAACCAATCACCTATATCTCCCTGGATCTCTCATAAGTTCTTCTTTTTTATTAACACCTTCTTCATAAGCCATCAGCTTCAAAGTTGGCGCCATAGGTACACCCTCTGGTCTACAGCCACTTAAACCTGTCTCGAACAGCAGATCAAGTACATATTTTCAGTATGATAATAAAATTCCACGTTTGGACTTTGACACTTCAATACCTAAGAAGTATTTCATTTGCCCAAGGTCTTTGATTTTAAAATTATCACGCAATAATTTCTTAGTTCTAGTAATGGCTATTTCTGAATTCCCAGTTATTAGTAAATCATCTACATAGACTAGTATTAACACAATTTCACTATCATTAATGGATATGAATAACGAATAATCATTTTTACTTTGCTGGAAACCCCCTTTTACTAATGCCTCTGACAATTTTTGGTTCCATTGTCTTGAGGTTTGGTTCAAGCCATAAAGAGATTTATTTAATCTACAAACCATGTGCTCCCCCTCACACTTATATCCTTGAGGTATACTCATATATACCTCTTCATCAAGGTCTTCCTGCAGAAAGGCATTACTCACTTCCATTTGGTAGACATTCCAGTTATTAACAGCTGACAATTTCATAACTACTCTAACTGTAATCATTTTTATAGCAGGTGAAAAAGTCTCATGGTAATCGATTCCCTCTAGTTGACTATATCCTTTAGCTACAAGCCTAGCCTTATACCTATCAATGCTTCCATTGAAGTTATACTTTACCTTGAAGATCCATTTGCATCCTATGGGCTTCCTATCCTTAGGTAGCTTTACAATTGTCCAAGTGTGATTTGCTTCAAGTGCATCCATTTCTTCTTGCATTGCTTGAATCCATTCTGTACTCTTGATTGCCTCATGATAGCTAGATGGTTCTGCAACAGAATCTATAGAGCACAGAAAACACATGTGTTTGGCAGAAACATTATTGTACGATAGATAGTTTTCTATAGGGTAAGTACACTTACTCCTTTTACCTTTGGATGATCCAGATGCAAACAAGCTACAAACAAAATCATTTAACCATATTGGGGGTCTTCTCTCCCTCACAAGCCTAGTTATGGTTGACTTATCAGACTTATCAAGATTTGATTGTAATCTTACTTGTTCATTAGATTTAAGATGAGTAATCTGTGGGTCTTTGCCACATGGTTCTGATTGTGACTTAGAGGGAGTTGGTTGTAGCTCTTTATCATGCAATTCAGGTTGGTCTATTAAGTCATACCAAAACATGGTTTTACCTTCTTGATGTGCTCCCCCTTGCTTTTTTGGTTCCATATCAATAAAAGGGAATTGGTTCTCAGGAAATCTTATATGTCTGCTGGCAAAGATATTTTTATTTTGAATATCCAGCAGCAAATATGCCTTCTTATTGTCAGGATATCCAAGAAACATACAGGGGATAGACTTAGCCTGCAACTTGTCACTAGATTGTAGGTTAGTAGCATATGCTATACAACCAAAAACACGTAGAGAGTTCATATCAAGTACAGAACCATATACCTTCTCATATGGGCTCTTATAATCTAGGATTTTATAGGGCAATCTATTCAATAAATGGGTAGCCATCTTGACCGTTTCCCCCCAATATTCTATTGGAACGTTACTTTGGAGAATTAATGCCCGCGTTAGTTGCATAATGGTCCTGTGTTTCCTCTTTACTACTCCATTTTGCTCAGGGCTGTAGGGACAACTAGTCTCATGTATTATCCCTTTTTGATTAAAAATTGTTTAGACTCATGATTCACAAATTCACTTCCGTTATCACTTCTAACTCACTTAATTTTAGTAGAAAATTGTGTTTCAACATAGGCATAGGAGTTCTTAATATGCATTAAGGACTCAGATTTAAATCTCATAAGAAATACCCAAGTAAACCTAGAGTAATCATCAACAATAGTCAAGAAATATTGAAATCCTTGATGTGTTGGGGTTTTATATGGACCCCACACATCAACATGTATTAGTTCGAAACATTGTCGAGTTTTTATACAACTTGAAGTAAAGGGAAATTTAGTTTACTTGGCCTGAATACATATTTCACAATTTTCTAACATAGCAGTATGTTTTACATCAGCAATATGCATATGTCTCATGATAGAGAGTGGCGCATGACCAACTCTTTTATGCCATACACAGAATTCATTAGCATGCTGGATCTTATTTCTACTTTGAACTACATTGGCAGTGTCACAGTTCTTTGGAGTTGTCAATATGTATAATCCACCAATTTGTCTACCAATCATCTTCATCCTCACACCCTGAAGGCCCTGCATTGAATAGAGTTCAGGGTAGAAGGATACAGAACAATTATGGTCTTTAGTTACCTTAGAAATTGATATGAGATTAAATTGGAGTAAGGGAGCATATAATACATCATCTAAAATTACTCCCTCTGTCAATTTAACAGATCCTACATGAGTAACAGGGACACGTTTACCATCTGGTATTCTTATAGATTTAATAGGTCCATTATAAATCCTATAGCTATCTAACAAAGTCAAATCCCCAGCCATATGGGTTGTGGCTCCACAATCCAAAATCCAGTTTATATCAGCAGACATGTAATCAAGGGGAATAGCCAAACTTGTACCAGTCAAAGCATGTACGGTGGGCTCAGTTGAGTGCTTTAACATCTGGAGGATTTGGTCATATTGCTCTTTTGTGAATGTTGGCGCTGTTGTGCTGCCATAATTGGTGTGTGCCTCAGCATCACTCAGGGAACCCGATGCACTGCTGTTTAAACCCTTATTCTGCTTGGATTTTGATCCTCTGAAGTTGGGTGGATATCCTATCAGCTCAAAGCAGTTTTTTCGTGAATGTCCTTTCTTTGAACAATGAGTACACTCAATTCCAGTGTCTCCGCGGCCTCTTCCTCGACCGCGACCCCTTCCTTTTGCAACCATGGCAATTCCTTCATTTGGTGCATTTTTCTCACCGTTAGCGATGACTTTATGAGTCTTGTCCTGAATGATCATGCCATACGCGTCGTTCATAGAAGGTAATGAGAGCATAAGCAAGATTTGACTTCTTGCTTGAAAGTATGATTCGTTGAGTCCCATCAGGAACTGCATAAGTTTCTGCTGTTGAACTGCCTCTGCATAAGCCTTTGCGGTTTCACAGCTACACGTTGGGATAGCAAGAATAGCAGACTGCTCCTCCCACAACTCTTTTAATTTGGAATAATATGAAGTAACAGAGGCTGAACCATGCCGAAGACAATTGATCTCTCGGTGCAGAGCAAATATACGTGAGCCAGACTTTTTGTCAAATCTTTCCTTCAGATCGGTCCAAGCATGGTGTGAGCTTTCAAAGAAAATAATACTGCTGGCCAACTCCTTAGATATCGAGTTTAATAGCCAGGAAAGAACCACCGTATCACATCGTTCCCACTGATCTTGAAGCTCCCTCGGTTGAGATTCTTTTCTGCAATTGCCGTCAACGAACCCCAACTTGTGTTTCCCCTCAAGGCGATCCTCAACGCTCGACTCCAAACGGTGTAGTTGTCGATGTCGGTGAGAGTGTGAGAGATGATAGAAGAGCCTTAGGTGTCCAACGGGTAAAGGAACAATGGGTGAGTAAAGGATAGCGAATCTGCTGGTGATTTCGGCTCTCCTATGGTGAACTCTGACAGATCGAGGAAGAAAGGCACGCGATCTAGGGTTCTTCGTCTTCGAGAGACTCAGCGATTCTGCATCTTCCAGAAATTGAACCAGAAAGATGGTTCTTGGCTGTGCAACTTGAGTTTCTTGGGCTTCTAAGTGGGCTTATTGAATTACCATGAATCAATCGGATCCAACCCGGTGCTCTGATGCCATGTTAAATCTAATAACCTGAAGACCCAATTGGTGCTAATAGCCTATGGGAGAATTGTATTATTTCTCATTAACCAACAACTGCAAATACACCCTGTATATATACAGTCAACAGTCTTGTGAGAGCCATAGATTTAATTAGGTCATTGCTCATATGACCCTTATACCCTCACTGCCTGAAAGAAAAAATAAAAATAAACTAGATATTAACAATTACAAATTTGGCACAACTATCCTATACAAGATTTACACAAATACCCCTAACTTCTAATATAAGCCTAGTGATGTCCGGAATGTAGTACTCACCGTGGTTGTGCTGCTGGCAACTGTGACTTATCAGGCTGTACTCAATCCCCCAGATGGTATGGCAGGAAGACGGTCCCGACACCGGCCGCCTTGCCGCCAGGGCACCTTCCCCCGCCTCCACGGAAACAACCGCTCAGATCAAATAGGTTGCTGGGGTATCTGTCTTAGCCACCAAAAGTAAGGTACAATTTATCCTCTTCATGATTGGGAATACAATAGGATTTCTGTTTTCTATGGGCATCATAGATGACCTCACCGAAGGATTCACTCGCAAATTGGAGCTGAGGATCGTCGTCTTGGTCATATCCTTCACCTATAGTATGGGTGTTTCTATCATTACACCCTCCGAATACCGAACTTTGTTGATGACTTCCGTTTTCTTAATAACCACAGCCATGATTGCAGTAGTCCGAATATGGAGAGAAAAATTGTGCGCTCGTTGAACTCCAACATGTTGTGCTTTAGTGCCAGCCTATCTCATTCTTCTTGCTTGTGTCTTGCACTTCGTACCGAACCAAGGTTTGAATCCCGATTGAGAGAGTTGCCCATGTTTAGTGTCCAACAATCCCACTAATAGGATTATTTCCAATAGGACGATATCTACCTAACTTAGGGAAAAAACATTATCCTTGAACTGTATTTATTTGTCCATATGTGAAGATCGAATACATGTGCTGGGTCTCAAATCTTAATGGGCCAGTCCAGTTGTTTTTTCATGCCGAATTATCAACTAATATAGTTGTTCAAATTCAATTATCATTTGTATATTATTATCTACGAAACGAATAATTTTATTTCAGATGATATGTGAAATAATTGCGCCTAATATTTTGGGTTCATGTATATATATAGTTGTTCAGATCAAATAATTATTGTACGTGAAAATTCACTAAACACTGCAATGATTCATTATTAAGTACTTAAGCTAAATTTAACTTGTATGGCATTAGAATTTTTTTATTTGTACATATTAAATATTTTAACATGTAAAATTAAAATATTATGATGATGATGATGTTGTTGTTGTGTGCGAACCAACAGAATTTTTAGCACCTTAATATTTTCTGAAATGCCAACCTTTCCCAAGTATAAGTACTAAGATATTAAAATAAGATGAACTAATAATTAAAATTATAATATAAAAATTAGAAGCTCCGATCCTGAACCAAATCTATATGCAAAGAAACGCCGGCCATGGGCTGGGGTCAACTTGAAAATGTCATGGTTTTTTAAATCTGTGGCTTTGTTAATTTTCATGGTGGACTGCTCACTAATACGTTAAGGTTTCAACGTGGCTTACATGCGACGGGCATATGCAAGATCTGTGCGAGTGAGTGTAAAAGCCTCCTTTCATACCCTCCAAAACTGCCCAAATGTACAGCATACTTGCAAGGTACTGGCGCCATGTGCAAGCGTGACCGGGTGAGAAGATATGAGTTTTGACTCTGGCTTGTGTGATACTATATATGGCTTGGTCGGCATGGTCGCGTCTTTAATAACAAGAGTTTGGAGCCAGGATACACTACTTGGCCGTTCTGGTGCATGTTTGGGCTAATAAGGGTCTGGAATATGATGGTCATCTAGAGCGTTCTTTAATTAGTGATCTGATACCTCTCATCCATAAAAAAAAAGTAACATGTGAAATTCTTACCAAGCCATTTTTTTAAAACAGAATTAATTTGATAAATTGTTTGATGCTAATTTTTAAGGAATTGTGTTTTAGTCGTGACACGTAGAATAATGTGTATTAATAAGTTTACGATATAAGTGTACCTGTAAAATATCTCTCCGATTTCTTACACCAAGGACTTAAGCAGGCATAAATGCATTGTGGTTTAAACCATAGAGGTTGCAAAGGAAGTTATAAAGTGATCGAAGTATTCTTGAATATTTGCAGGGTCGGAGTTTCATCTTAATATGCTTGCAAAATTTTCTGTCATAACGCCAGTTGAAGAACTGCGGATATCACACTTTCAATTGATAAGGATTTGACTCATAAACTATAATGTCGTAAACTCAAATCCTACTATTACAGATATAAGCATCGGATAGCTTAATCATACTTTGAATATCAGCACACATAGTCCAGATGCATAAATTTTGAAGTTAAAATGCAAAAACAAACATATCATTATCCTTAAAGTATATTTAACACCAAATTTTTTTTTACCGGAGCAAAAGTTACCTTACACTTGTAAAAAGGGGGCAAAAGACACTTATGTCCAGTAACCTTGCATAACCGTCTGATACGTTTGAAAAATGTTGCCAACTGGGGTCCACGTGTTATTCCTCCTTTTGAATTAGCGGGGACGTGGCAGTTGGATTGTGGATGCCATCAACACACACAAAACAATTAAAAAGAAAGAGAAAAGAGGGAAAAAAAGAGCAGATAGATACGAAGTAGAGAGAGTGATGAAAAAGATCACAGAAAATTGGAGGGGTTGGGGATGGAAGAGGAGGAAGAAGAAGATTGCATCATTCCGAAAGAGATTCGGTGGTCTTGATGAATTTGATGCGACGGTGAAGTGGAGGTGGTGGGAGTGGGATTAGTTCCATCTCATTACTTGTTTCATTGTTGGTCTTGTAAGCCATGGCGAGACTTGGAAGGGGATAGAAGCTTTGTCTATTTGGCAAAACCGCCTTCTGTTTCTTCCACATAAAATCATTTCTCCTTCCTCCACCAAAACACTCCAAGATAGAGAGAAAGGGGATGAATACTTGAATAGAAATTAAATTAAATGCAAATTAAGGGGTACAAAAGACAAAGCTCCTTTTTTCCTTTCATTCCTCTCTTTCCCCTCTTTCTCTCTCTTACTTCTCTCTCATCTCTGCCCACTATGCCCAGATTTCAGATAAAGCGGTTCTCAGCTGGTTCTCTCACTAGAAAACTCAGCAAAGTGTAAGAGAAACTGTCTTTGCTCATTTAGAGAAAAAAACCACTTCAAGCGGAGGTGGGAGGTGCGTATAAGACACGTCCGGCGAGATGCAAATGCTTGCACTGATGGTTTGGCCAGGATGAGTTTCGAACTTCAGGGGAAGTGGATGAACTTCGAACAGCTCCCTGCACATGGCAAAGTGTTGTTTGATACTGACAAGGAAGATATGTGGCTTGTCTAAAATTTCCCCTCATGGTCTTCGTGTTGCTTATAACGGACATGTATAAGTTTTGCATCCATTTTATAAGTTTAAGGTCATTTTTACCCCTCTAAAAAATATTTGGTGTTGGATCAATATTTTAAAAATTAAGTTGTATATTAAGTTGGAAAGATTAATGGATAGTAATTTAAACAGTTGGATCGATGACATAATATTTAAATTGATAACATAATTATTAAATTTAAATAAATAATATTATGCTCTCTATAATCCTATTTATAAGAGATATTTTTTAGGGATAATATTTGGGAAAATCCCTAAAAAATGCGCTCGAAATAGGAAAATTCCGTTTCAGTACAACGAATTTCAAAATGCCGAATCAGTCGTGTGTCAGTACGGAATGAACAGTGCAGGGGTGCTAAAAGACGATTTTGCCCTTCAGCCCTCATTCTCATCACTTTCGGAATAACAACACGAATCTCTTAATTAACAACTTTGTCTTCTTGATTAACAACTCCAATTTCATCTTTTTACTTTCACAATAACAATACCGGTCTTGAAATTGGAGTTGTTAATCAAGAAGACAAAGTTGTTAATTAAGAGGCTCGTGTTGTTATTCTGAAAGTGATGAGAATGAGGGCTGAAGGGCAAAATCGTCTTTTAGCACCCATGCACTGTTCATTCCGTACTGACACACGACTGATTCGGTATTTTGGAATTCGTTGTACTGAAACGGGATTTACCTATTTCGATCGCATTTTTCAGGGATTTTCCCATAATATTTTGCTAGGCATATGTTAAAAATATAATTAATAAATTAATATATAATATCTAAATTTTTTTCTTGGCAAAAAAAAAAAATATCTAAATTTTTTTAAAAAAATTTTCATCTCTAAAAATTATCATAATATTATAATATCAGTATTTTTTATTACCTTTATAATATTATAAATGTTTCATTTTTATATCATTAGATATGATTTTGTTTCACAATTAATTTAAAATTTTCCTCTAAAACTAACATTAAAAAAATTAGATTTTATAACACAATATCTTAATGTTATGCAAAAGGTCTTAAAACTGATTTGTATTTAGTTTTTTTCTAATTGGATTTGTACATTTGGTTTTTTTCAAAAGTCATTCGCATTTTTGTTAACTGAAAATTGAATGTCATTCATATTTCCTTCAAAATATAAGCTATTTCATGAATAGGCAAAAAAATAAAAGCATGAAACTGGAAAATTTCAAAAAACAATAATAATTAACCTATTATGCTATTTCAGTCAAATCAAAACCTATTCTAACCAAAAAAAAAAAAAAAACCTATTCTAATATTCTATTACAATCACACTGCAACTCATTTTCTCTTTCTCTCTGCAACAAGCTTTCTACACTCCCGATAACAACCATAAGGCACTTCGTTTTCTTCACTCCCTCCATGGCTTTGTCTCTCCTTTCTCCTTCATTTCAGATTTTTCTCTCTGAGTCATCGGAATGTCACCGGAGAAAGGCTCTTTAGCTTCTTCTTCATGAGAAATCGTATCTTATGGTGGTGGGGTGCTAGAAGTTTCCTCCCTAGCAACATACATGTGTTCCTTTCTGTCTTCTTCTTTCTCCTTTGCCTTCCTTTTTACTCTATGTCTACCCGGCAGGCTTTTTAATAACCATTCCGGCTTGCGGCTAAACTATGTGAACAGACCACCATTTACTCCGGTCAACGGCTGAACCGACTCAACCGTCCGGCTTGTACAACCATGTGTTAATTGGATACATTTTGAAAATAATTATGTGTATTTTTTGTATTATTTGACATCCTTGTAGGAATCAATTCAAAAAAATTTGATCCGTTTGGAGGAAACATTTTAATTACATACTTGATATTTTCTTAAATTCCAACATAACTCATATAAGTACTGAGATATTAAAAATCAGATAGTCATTGAAATGATAGTCTGAAAAAGGAAATATATAATATTATAAAAATTAGTTCCTCCCCTCCCCTTCGAATCTTCACGCTCTGGAGGGGAGAAAAAGGATTCCCCGTTTGTATTTTTTTAAATAATGCTACCTTTGATCTTAAATATAGATTCAGTTGATTTTTTTAAAGATATTAAGAAAGCTAATTAAATTATTTTAAAGTATTTATATTTATTATTTTTTATCAAAATTATTTTATCTAATAATACACACTATATGATACGATAAAGTAATTACTTATTTAACTTCTTTAATTTTTTTTTAAAAAAAAGTCAATTGAATCTTGTATTTATGATCTGAGATAGTAGTATAAAATTCCTTTCGCTTCCTACCTCATCCTGTATGCCTCTGAACCAAATTAAACATTCAAACATTGGGTTAGTGTCAACTTGAAAATGTCATATTTTTCTTAAACCAGTCCTTGTTAAAGGAGCTAGGTAAAATATGGAATGAGCTTCCCTGCTCATCCTTTGGATGAAGAGGGAGAGCTCTCATCTGGGCCGTCTAGATGGGATCTGGATGGTCCATATTTAATTTTTTTAACTTTTTATTGTTTTAAAAAAGTTATTTTAATGGGTATATAATCTAAAATAAAAATAATTTTTTAATTAATACTTTTTTTAAAATAGTTTTTTTATGTAAAAATAACCAGTTTAAAAAAAATCAAATCTGAACAATTTAGATGAGCGCCAAGTGCCTATCCAAATGATAGGTACTAAAAGGTTCCGTAAAGCGTCTCATTTGCAATTGCTTTGGAATGGAGAAGCTACTAATATGTTTTGCCCTTCCAGAGGGGTTAGACAAGGTGACCCAATATCGCCATATCTTTTTGTTATCATGATGGAAAGATGGGCATCTTATACAAACGACAGTTGAAGAGGGTGTTTGGCAACCGTTTAGGCTCTCCAAACGAGGTACTCCTGTCTCTCATGTTTTTTTTGCTGATGATCTCATTTTGTTTGCAGAAGCAGATCTAGATAACGCAGGCGTTATTAAGGCTATCTTGGATGACTTCTGTGACATTTCGGGATAGAAAGTAAATGCTGGAAAATCAAGAGTTTACTTCTCAAAGAATGTAAATCATACAAAAAGCAGAGAAATCAGTGAATTTCTAAATTTTACTCCGACGTCAAATCTGGGGAAATATCTGGGAATGCCAATTTTACATGAACGAAGATCAAAGGCTACGTACAGTTTTCTTCTGGATAAGATGGATGCTCGCCTGGCCAATTGGAAGTCTAACATGTTATCGATGGCTTCCAGGCATACTCTTGTGTCGTCTGTTATGTCGGCTATGCCAACTTATGCTATGCAGACAGTGCCTCTTCCTTTGGGACTTTGTGATGAAATTGACAAACGTTGTCGTAACTTCCTTTGGGGTAGTAGCTCAACAAGCAGAAAACCTCATCTAGTCTCCTGGGATAGTGTGTGTGCACGTAAGGAGAATGGAGGCCTTGGTCTTAGGTTGGCTCGGTACCAGAACCAGGCGTTCATGATGAAGCTTGGATGGAATATGATTAACAGAAGAGATTCGCTCTGGGTTAGGATTTTGCGTGAAAAATATAAAGCCGGGAATGACATTATTCCTAAAGTTGAGAAGCGCCGGTCTGAGTCTAGTACGTGGAAGGGTATTCGTAACTGTTGGGAAAAGATCAAAGATAGCTTAACATGGAGAGTTACCAATGGACAGAACACTTCTTTCTGGAATGACATTTGGGTCCCGCATTTTGATAAGCTTCAGAGTTTGGTAATCAGAGAATTGCCTAGAGATGCTACTGAATGGAGTGTAGCTGATTGTATCACTTCATCAGGACAGTGGGATATGAGAAATTTTCAGCAACTACTTCCAAGTCATGTATGTACAGCTATTGCACGTGTTAATATTAATCAGCGTAATGGGAAGGATTTTCCGGTATGGAGATGGTCTTCAGATAGAATGTTCAACATCAGATCCGCCTACAAATATCTAGTAGGCACCCCACAAACTCACAGTAATAACTGGAGGAGATGTGTTTGAAAATTGAAAGTCCCTCAAAGGTACCGTTTTTTCTTGTGGTTGTGCTTTCATGATCGTCTAATGACAAACTTAATGCGCTATCAGCGAGGTAGTTATCCGACGGGTTTTTGTGATATATGCCAAAACTCAAGCGAGTCTGTTCTCCACGTTTTGCGGGATTGTCCTTTCACTTCTGAATTATGGAAAGGATTCTTACCTCTGGATTGGTGTGATCAATTCTTTCGCTCTTTTGAGAGAAATGACTGGCTTACATGGTGTGCGGGGAGAAAAGAAGTTATACAGGGATTCGAGTTTCGTCTTTGGTTATCGGTACTATGCCGACATATCTGGTTAGCTCGAAATGACAGATGTTTTAATAACAACACTTGGAGTAGTCATGCCATATTAGCCCGTGCTCGTGCCTGCTTAACATGGGGAAATACAAGTTTGGTTCCAAATAAGAGTGCAGAAATGAATCAACAACAGTGAATGCCACCACCACTTGGGTGGGTGAAGATTAATACCGATGGATTTAGGAATGACAACTTTGGGACTTGCACGTGTGGAGGTGTGTTCAGAGATCACAATGGTGAATTTCTGGGTTTATGTATCAGATTGGGCAAGGAACGGTAGTGTTTGTGGAAGCTTGGGGTGTTTTGTGGGGATTAAAAGTTGCATGGGATAGAGGATACAGAAAAATCATAATTGAGTCTGATTGTAGTGAAGTAATGGATATAATTCAGGGTAACGTTTCTCGGGAACACCTTGATTTTTAGCTTATTGTGGACGTTCAAACGCTGCTGAATAGAGATTGGGACGTGGAAATTTCACATTACATTCTGGAGTTTAACACGGTTGCAGACGCTATGGCAAAAGAAGCTTGGAAGATGGCGATTGATCTTCATATCACATTTTCGCCCCCTGATGCTATTACCGCCCTTTTAATTAATGATGTAAACAGGATGAATTTTCATGTTGACTCAGGAGGATAGCTTCTGATGTATTTATAGAATATCTTTTATTATAAAAAAAAAAATATACAGCAACATGTGAAATTCTTATCAAGCCAATGTTGAAAACAGAATTAATAAGGTGTATAAAGAATAGGCACGGAAACGGTTCCGTAAAATGTGCAGCAATATTTGAAATTCTTATCAAGCCAATGTTGAAAACAGAACTAATAAGATGTATAAATAAAATATATCGCTCCAATTTCTTTCAAGTACTCATAAGGCATAAATGCATATTCTGTTTTGAACCATGCATCGAGGTAGCAAAGGAAATCATAAAGTGATCGATCAGTGGTGATTATAAAACGAATGAGTCAGCTTTTTATGTGAAACATTGAATTATTATTATTTTCCTACTTTGTTTTGTGTTTTTTTTTTTGTGAAGGAGGGGGGGGGGTTGGGACATCGAAGCTTCGACCTAATATAGTTGCAAATTCTCTATCATTCCAATTTAATAAGTGCAAGAATCATACCGCGCATAGTTTAATGAGTGTTTGGTATCACTTGTTTTTGGACAATTAAGTCCTTATTACGCAAGCCGAGATAAAATTTCTCTCACATACTTACCTCGTATACCGTGAATCATGATTTATAAGCACTTATTACCCAAAAATAAGTTATTCCAAACGAGCACAATCTTGCTATGAATATCAGTTAGGACAAATGGGCACTTCCAGATGCATAGCTTTTAAGCTGATGAGATCGTGTTTGACATATATTAAATAATTAAGCTTATCTTGTATCTAACTGTTCCCCAAGGTCAAAGAACTTCCATTTAATATTGGTTTTGTGAAACTCTAGTACTGCACTATACTGCGTTTGAGGGTTATTATAAGCGTCGAATAAGTGTTTTGTTTAATATAACCTGGAATGGTAGAAGGCAGATAGCTAGGAACACTGTTCAACAACAGATAGCATAAGCAATAATAATGTCCACTTCATCAGATCAAAACCAATCCTCAGAAATCGCTCTTTCGGTGACTCAGAGTGGAAATACTACATCACTTACTGTTCTTTCATGAGTTCCGTTGCACCCAACAAAGCTCTGGGCTACGCTTTTAATGTCATCTCTTTTGCTCTTCCCCTCTCTCTACCTTACATTTTCCGATAGATTCTTGAGAGACTCAAGGCTTGGTCTCAAAATTTGAAGGACTGTGATAAGGTACTGATTTAGATGTTAATTTATAACTAAGAAGATAAAAAGATAATCTGAATCAAAGGGAAAGTAAGATCCCTAAATCAGTCCAAGAGAATCTTCTAATCAAATAAACTCTCTGAAATTCGATACTTTATTGATAAGATGAGATACCAACTTATAATGGCTGATTACATAAAGATAATAATAGAATTATGAAATTTGAAATGCGAAATTCAAATAAATACTAACAACCCTTAAATCTAGTAACAACCCTGAAATCTAGCAAATGACTGGATTAGTGGAATATTCCACTTATTTAAAAAATAATAATTAATAATCAAGGATATTAAGTTTTACTCTTCTCTTGCGCGTCTCCCTTTCCTGGAGTAAACAAGGTGATAGTGAAGGTTGTTATCGGACTGCCTATGGGTTTCGCACCACCCAGCAACTACCACTGTAATCTAGATACTACGTCCGTCATGGAGAATTCATGTGGCCTCAAGCTACCTTGTGTCTCCCGAATATATGTAGGTGCATGTAGAATATTGTTAGAAAAGTTAAAAGTGTCGTTAGCTAGTTGCGATAAGTTCCATAGATATAATAAAGGGGCTAATGAAGAGATGTGTTTGGGAGTATGAAGGAAAATCAATCCCCATCAATATAAAATGGATGATTATTGTTAAAATTAAATGGGTTGATTTATCTTTTATGAGTACAGTTATTTGTTACCGGTAAAGATTCTTCTTGACTTACTTAACAAAGTAAGAAACCGCAAATGAGTAAAGTTTGCTGTGAGTTGAACCTGGAGGAATTGTTGTATATATGTGACTTGAATAAAATTCCACATTACTCCCGGTTTTTACTTTTTAGCCATTGGTGCTGTGGCTTGCTTTGTTCTCTCCCTCCTCCTAGCTCCTCCTCCGCTCTTTCTCTCTCACTGGCTAATATATACTATTTACTTATAAATTACACCACAGTAAAGGTAATTAAAGGTACGTAATTTGTAAATTGTGTGTAAAGATTTATAAATATAATAATATATAGTACCTCCGGTCCTAAATATAAGATAAAGTTGATTTTTTTTGGAGAGATTAAGGAAGTTAAATAAGTTACTTAATCATAGCATATATTGTGTATCCTTAGATTATATATTAATTTATTATTTAAACTAATTAGTTTGAAGAAAAAATATAAATATAAATAATCTAAATAATTTAATTAGTTCCCTTAATTTCTACAAAAAAAATCAACTTTATCTTATAGTTAGGACTGGAAAGAATATTTAATTAAAGTATTAGTATTTTATAAATAGTATTAAAACAAATATTTACAACTTATCAGCGTTGTTGCTGGTAAGGGCGATTAGATAATTAATTACCTAGTATTTGGTTAAAGGAGCTACTTAAAATAATGGTATTCCACTTGTCATTAATGTAATACCCAATTAGCTAATTTGAACAAATTAAGAATATTAGTTAAATTAGTTAATATAATATGTATATGTTATTTCCAAAATATCATAATTATTTTCCTTAATTCTTTCTCTCCCCATCTTCTACTTAATTATTGTATGAGAGAATATGAATAGAGTTAATTTGATAAAAATAAATAAATATATAAAATAGATTTTATATTTTAGACCAACATCAACTTTCTAATCAATTCTTACGTCAAGGATTGGAACGAGTATTTTAATAGTAAGCGGTAGCATTAATTGCTTAATATTTATTTTTAATTTTTTGGGGTTTTCCGTAATTTTCTTGATGAACTAGCGGTCAAAAGTCAAAACAATGGGGGGCATAATTGGGGTCAACGTTGAAGGATTCTTTCCATACTTGCAAGGCATGAAACCAATTTAATAAGAAGTGCAAGAATCACGAGTCCGCATGCTATGCTATGTTGATTTTTTTTTTTTTTTAATATAAATCATCCGGTATCTGGGGTATTCTGGGTTCATTACCCGCCCTCCAACTAATCCGGACCCCAACCGAGGAGCCCTTACGGGGTAGGTCGGTACCGATGGGACAACCTCTTTGAGGCTGCGTTAATTATCGCGTCTGTCACCCCCAGGATTCGAAACCTCATCCTGAGGGATGCCGGCCGTAGTCCTTACCAACTCGATCGAGCGCCCATTGGTTGCTATGTTGAGCTTTTATGTGCTCATTATATGCTATTTCTTGGAACGTGCTGTTTCAATCAAAGAGAGAAATCGTGATAGTCGATTAAAATATAATATGATCGTTCATTTTTTTAAAAAAAAAAAATTCTAAATGGTTTTGCAAATTCTCTAAAGGGAGTCACCAAATTTTCCTAACGCTCTCCAGATTTCTCGAACCACGTCAACCTATGTCGGCACACCTCCTCATTGCACTCCCACTCTCCTTCAATTTCATTGCTTTCTTTATAACTTCGTTACCCATTAATGGTATATTCGTTTGTCAGAAGTTGCATAGGTAGTTGAACACGAGAGCGAATTCGCTTGCTCACCCACCTTTTATTATTGTCTTGTCGCGTTACACTGCCGTAAATTAATTATCTCAAAGGGTATACTCTTGTTGATTTGTCAACTTGGAATAACCTATATGAATGCCTATTAATTAGAAAGTTAATTACTTAAAGTATTGTTGCGGTTTATCCATTTGTACAATAGTCATTATGCTTTTCTGCCAACATGAACTGCTTGTATATGGTTTGATTTCATTTTTATTCAAGTTTTATAACCTCATTTGGCATGTTCAATAGAATTACAATAATTTTGAGTTTGCAATACATTTTATTTATCTAGAATTTCCTTAATGTAAAAGAGGCATAAGTAGTGGAGTATAATGTTTTCAAGTATAGATATAAAAGAATTGGTAGCAAGCTATCGCGTTGGGATAATTAATAATGACAAATATAGAAAGGTCATAAAGTGAGTGTAACACTTTAGACCTAACAAATGTAACACAAACTCTTATCAAGTAACGAGTACATAAAAGCTGAACGTAGAGTGTGGACTCAAGAATTACACCGCCTGCTTTTATTATCATGCTTTGAATATCAGCACAAATGGGCGCTTCCAGCCGCATATATATAGATCTTAATCCGAGATCGTATTTGACATATTCATCGGATGATCAATTTATTAAAAAAAAAAAAAGATCCGTTTCAAAACAAGTATTCAAATAAAAAAACATCACATGGCGAATAATTGAGATTATCTTGCATCCCAAAGTCAAAGAACTTGCATTAATTGGTTTTATGAAACTCTAATACAGTATGAGGGTAGGCGTTGAATAATTGCTCGGTTTGGTATATGGGAGGAGGCAGGGACATGGTTGGACAACAGCAAAAGCAAAAATGTCTACTTCAGACAACCAATCCTCAGAAACGGTTCTTACTCTGAATCATAATGGAAATCCTCAGTCACGCTCCGACGACGCGGTTAATGATGAAGCGGACACCGGTGCTCAACCCCGGCCCCAGGAAGGCCGTACGAAACAGATGGAAAAATATTTCAGATACGATGAAGAGAGAGATAAACCCAGCCAGGTACGGACCGCCCTTCTCACGGTGGCGGTTCTCATGGCGACGGCCACCTATCAGGCCGGTCTGAGTCCTCCCGGCGGTGTTTGGCAGGACACCAATCTGAACGCCAATCCCAAACAGGTGGCCGGCGTTTCAATCATGGGCACCAATAATTTTGTTACATTTGCGAGCTTCATGTTTGGCAACACACTGGGCTTTTTTTTCTCTCTCTACATGATTGAATTCCTCACACGTGGATTCCCTCTCCGATTAGAACTCAACTTCGCCACCTTCGGAATGGTACTCACTTACTGCACCTCCATGGCCGCCGTCTCACCCAGTAGACCTCTGGGTTATGCTTTTAATGCCTTCTCCTTTGTTGCTCCCTTCTCCCTGCCTTTCATAGTTCCATTTTTAAGGGACTCTAAGCTTTCTTGCAAAATCAGAAATACCTTGAAAGGATTCTGCGCCAATCGTCAACCGTGAATCATCAATGTTTCCTGAAGGTCTTGGTCTCAGATCGTGCAATTGTTCACCTGTTCCGTTGTTCTGTTTTCATAGATTGTCTCTCCTGATATTTTGAATTGTTTCTGACAGTCCATTGGGAAAAATATTAAAGAAAGAGTACAGTGTATTGAATAGCTAATGAACAATTATTCATCTGTTAATTCTTTTGTTATATGATTAACATTTAACTTGATTAATTTTCTAGCCCTGTTTTCTATTTGGTAATCACTAATCAAATCTCTATAGGACAAAACTCATGAATACCCAAATAAATCATAAATTAGAGTACATGAATTTTCCTATATTAATAACAGAAGATTTATAAGAATTACCTCTCGTCATTGCTAAGCTTTGATCGAATGGATAACTCATGAATCCTTATGAAAAAGAGTTGCAAAAGAATTGAAGACAGGATATGATTGTCAGGTCTCTTTCTGACTAGCTGTGAGGCATAGTGATGGCAACTAGATTAAGAGCCGTCGCCAGTCAGGGAACCTCAGATGAGCAGATTAGGTTTGCCCTTACGCTCCTCTCATTTGACCGTAAACTTAAGTGTGTGTTTTTCACCATCAGAAAAACCACATTAATAGCCAATAACCCTAATCGTGAATTGGGCCTAAATCTGACTAACGAGCCACACTCTGGATATTTTAATTAATTACCTAATTAATAATTAATAATAATTATAATATATATTAAAATATATAACATTCTCCCACTTGGCCCGTAACTAACATCAGTTGCCCTATTCAGATTAATTAAGGTTATGCTGCAAGAATCGTGGCGATAAGTCCCCTTAAGTTGAGTATTGTCTTCCATGTATTACATAGCAACACCCTTACTTAATGGGTTAAAACTTTATGAATAAACCTTAAATGTTTATTCGGTTCATTCTTGAATGTTTGTCAATCTCGATAACTAGGTACCAATATAAGACAACAAACTCCAACTTGAATTTCATCATTTATCAATACCTTATTTAGATCATTCAATGTGATCCAAGTCACAAATAAGGTATTTGATCCTTCAATGTCTCTAAATGCATGCAGTTCATTTAAGGATCTATACTTTATATGTTTATGACCTATTGACTTTATGGTCACACAACACCCATAATGGGTTTAAATTAATTTAAAACCACATGATGAAATTATTTAACGGCAATCTTATAACTTGCCTCCAAGAATGATTAGATTAAGCAATTCATGGTGGAACTAAACAATCAGTGACTACTTAGCAATCTTGTACTCCTCCATGATGCAATTTGTTCAGTAAACGTAAAGATGCATCATAATGTTAATCATTTTATAGCTAACACATCATACTAAACTAAACAAATCTATTCATTCTCCTATATGTAGAGCATGGGACTTAATGTACATTTTAAAATGTACTTCATGACCTGTAGCTTTTCAATTATTATTCAAGTAAGAATATACTTGATAATCTTCCTAAAGTTTCCTTGCAATGGCATTGCCAGTTTGTATGCACATTCAAGCAAGCCTGCACTTATGAAACTGGATTAGAAGGAATACAATGATACATATATATTAGAGACATGTGGAGAATCTAATTGTATTTTCTTAACACCTACCATCTATATTTAAATGTTTAAATACATGTGATCATAGGTTTCTTGTGACATTCTCAAGTATTTTAAGAACAGTTTCCTTATATATTCTAAAAGAATACTACACTTAACCTAGTCCTATCACAAATTTAAACAATGATGATTTTGTTATATATAACACCTTATGTCAAAATTCACGAGCAATGAGTAAATTATCATTTTGTTTAATATAGATGATTCAACTCCCACTAATATAGTGATATAAATAGTACTATGATACTTTCAACATTATCATGTATGTGATTGCATCATGACTCATTATTCACCACTAATGTGAGACATGCATGTGAGGACGGTTTCTCAATTTTGCTAACTAAATTATCCTCATAGTTTATATGACCTTTCTTTTAGTTCACACACATCTCTCCTTGTTACTATAATGGAAAGATGCTAATAGAATTTAGGGTCGCTCTCATTGTTTATGTTCTAGTCAGATTACTTGAAATACATGATATATTGTTGGTAGCAATTGCCAAATTTAAATTGTCATTTGGTCTTAACCCAATCTGCTAACAGATTGAAGTTGTACAATAAGAGCACCATCTATCAATTTAGAATATCCCTTGCTTGTTTCGGGATATTTTTCCTAATAATTGATAGAGTCCTTAATGTTGATACTTCTTATTTCAAGCTTGACCAATTGAGAATTTCAGAACTTCATTATGTTTCACATTTACCTCAAGGAGAAGAGTATCATGTAAAACCAATGTTCTATCATGATTAGAGGTTATAATCTGATATGTGTGATCATCCTGAATGGGTTTGATCACTCCCACTAATCATACCATTTATTAATAATTTGGCATTTCAAAATTACTACACAACTTCTAAAATGGAAAGGATAGCTCAATAGAATTTTCAAGATCTTTCTACATCTTCACCAAAATATGCAGTCTTAATCTCTAGGATGTTTTCCATACACACTCTTTCATTTATAAGACAGTTCTATATAAACTGAGCTTCCAACTCTCAGATTTTAAAAAGGGTTTAAACATAATTTTGTTGGAAACTTATCTAAGATATACAGTTGTCTTGAATGCATTCTTTAAGAGGAAAACATATAGGCTAAATTACTATCCTCAACCATGTACTCATTATGTCATCCATCTCTTCTAATTGACTTCACTATATTAATCTGTTTACCAGATTAAATTACCCACTTCTATTTTATATTCTCTAAAAGTGTCAAATGACACTACTTAATTATAAAGCAGAAGATGTTCAGGTATTAGAAGAGTCAATTAAATCAGGATGAACTATTTCATCTGTTAGAACAAAACCAATGGCAAATGTATATCCACTACTGCCTCCAATCAAGCCACTAGTCATAGACAGATTAAACTTGATATGTCTATTGCTTTATGGCTTTAGGGTTGGTAGCTTGATGTCCCTTATTTAAAATCTCATGCTTTTCTAAAAGAGAGCAAAACTTATATAAACACATTTACAATGAATATTTATTATTCATGCATGTATTTATGAAAATGAGTAATAATTCATGAGATAATAAACAGAAGATCTTTTCCACCAAGATTAATGGAAACATCTTGCCCTATGATGGAGAATCACTTAATAGTCAACAAAAAAATGCAACAACATTTATGAGAATTTCTAAATATGTCCCTCAGCCTATCAACAACCATTGACTTTGTTCCATTCTTTATGTATTTATAATAACTAGCTTTTAACTGAGATTACTTTATTGAGACAATAATGTTGTCTCATTTCTCATGCTAATATTATAAATACTAGAACTTTTCTTAATGTCAATTTTGTCCTAATGGCATAAGTTCTCCTTATAGGCTTAATTGTCTCTAATAAATTATATCAAGCTAAATAATTGAACAGATAACAACCATGCTGCAAAATCAAAATAAAATTAAATCATACTTACAAAATTACTATAAGTGGCAAACAACCATCGCATATGGGTGTATGTTTACCAATGTAAATCATATAATTATAAATTCGTATCACTAAAGTCTACCTGTGGGCAAAGACATTAGTATAGTATGAATTTATCTCAAATTGATGAAACTGGAATGCAGTTATATCCTCTAATACCTGTGGGCTACTTAGAAAATATAATGTTGTTCCATTCCACCCTAATTAAAAACTATGATTATAATTATCTACCTGTGGGCAAAGATTAATTATAACAACACATTTAATTACAATTGACGTCTTTAAATCTTTGAGTGATGTATTTTGTTTAGTAGAACAAAATAGAGTGTATGTGCTTAGTGAGGATGCTGTGGTTACTCCTCGATTCTACATACTCATCACAAAGACATCACATCATTATGTATACTAATTGTACATATGAACATAATTTGATATGGTAAAACCTTATGTGATTACCTATGCATACAATATGTCTATAAGGATGCTGTAGCTATTCCTTAAACAAAATATGTATACTAATAACTAATATCAAATATATACAATTTAAATACAATGTAAGTATACACAATGTCAATGGGAACCCTAATTAATTAATTTAATCAACTTCTGAAGATTGATAATTTAAAATCCATATGTGATTATATATGCATGTTGTAAGAAGGCGCTGTAGCTACCACTCTAGCACACAAGTTAATCATAAGTATCAATCATGTGCATTTAAATTCTGTATATGCACAGCTTTATGGAGGATTTAACCAATTAATTTAATCAACATATGTGACTAAATACAATCCTCCCACTTTGATTAAATTAATATTACCCATTAAATAAAGTTGATATTTTAAAAACATATAAGTGATTATTTACACATGCAACAGAGGATGTTGTGGCTAATCCTCAAGATGCATGTTAATCACAAATACCAACCTTGTACATTTAAATTCCAAATATGCACAAATCTTTAATGAGAATTTATTTAATAGATACATTTAATCAACAAAATGTGACTAAATAATCAACAAAAATAAATTCTCCTGCTATTTTGTGCATCCAAATTAAAACTAATATATGCACTTCTTAATGGAGGGATTAATTAATTAATTTACTCAATAAGGTCCCTAGATAATTAATTAGAAAACCCTCCCACTATTTTATGTATCCAAAAAAATTATTTAAATAATTAATTTTGGCATTTTTCAATTTAAACTAAGCTTTACAAAATTCGAATAGTAAGATAATTGTCTAAAAATGAATTATCCAAATATTTAGACAATTAAATAACATGTCAAAAATGATTTTGAAAATTTTCCAGAATATGAAAAAAATTCCAAAATTAACTTTTCTTAATTTAAACAATTTAATGTGACATAAACAAAGTTATACATAAAATAGAAGCTAATTTGATTAACAGTGAGCAAATGCTCTATTTAACCCAAAAACCTTTTCTGGAAATTAGATCTTTATAGCCCAGCTAAAGAGGAAAAAAAAATGTCACAGAGCCCATACAATATTTTCCAAAAAGAAATAGGATAATAAAGGCCCAAAACGCAATAAAATCCATATTTTATTTCGGCCCAAAAAGGTCAAGGAAAAACAATTGTAGGATCAGAAAACAGTTTTCGGCCCAGATGCCTTAAAATTTTGAAGGTAGGGGAAGAAATTTTTACAAACCCAATCAAATGCATCAACCCAGTTCGCAAAAAAATATAAACCCAATTTTGCATCAGCCCAGAAAATATATCAGCCCAAAATATTGAACAAAGTTACAAGTCTGCAAAATTATTGAGGAAAAAAAAATTGCAGGCCCAGAGAATTGAGCCCAAACTACGTTTGCCCATAGCCCACCAAGCTGATAAGTGAAACGCAGCGTTTCACTGTGGGCCAAACGACGCCGTTTTCCACGAACGAAGGAAGCCTTTCTGGATGACACGAAAACAATGCCGTTTCATGCTTCTTCCTCACCCAGTTGGAGCCCTAAAACCCGACCCACACCTGAGAGCAACCCGGAAAGACGCCGCGACCCACGACCACAGGTGCTCCTTTCAGGCGATCGGAGAGCTCTGACGATGGCGATTTTGATGGAAATGATCTCAAAGAGCAAGAACAGACACGATATGAAACTCTTGCTCACATAATCTCTTAAAATCAACACAGAATCGAAAAATAATTTGAGTTTCAAATCAAAATATAGAACACGATTTTTGGGTTCTTCAACTTTCCGATGAAGAACCAACGGCGACAATCAAGATCGCAGACCGGCGACAATCATAGCATGGCAGGAATGAATGCACAAAAATCGAACAATGCTTCAAGATGCAAAGCAAGACATATGTGTTTCGATTTTCCGATAACAGAGGCGACGCGCATCATCGAAGAACTACAACGTCCTTCTCTCGTCCCTTTACCCGACAGAATTCAAATGCAAACTTGAAACCCAGATCACAGAACAATCACATATTTAAGCACGAATCAAATGCTTCCAAGAGCCATCGACGAATCAAGAGTAAAGTCTAACATGGATCAAAACAATTAACAAATCTGTGAAAGAGTGTGGATCACATTTTCGTAAGACATAGGAAGATCAAAACTTGAATCGATCAAAACAACTTTTCATTCAATGTTTCAATAATGGCAGAAAGCAGTTCGATTTCCCCAAGAACTTGAGGACTGTGATGATTGAGAGAGAGAAAATTTCTCATTCCATTAATCTGAAAGTGATTTAATGTAATAATCAATTTATTAACAATAAATTTGAAACTCAGATGAATTGACTTTCAGCAGTAATATAATTCATGCAGTTAAGAAATGCGATCTCAAATCCAAGCTACATACTTAGATTATCCTCGATCAAAGAGTAGAAGGCAGAGGATCAGAGAGTGTGGCTCTGATACCACATGTAGGACAAAACTCATGAATACCCAAATAAATCATAAATTAGAGTACATGAATTTTCTTATATCAATAGCGGAAGACTTATAAGAATTACTTCTTGCCATTGCTAAGCTTTGATCGAATGTATAACTCATGAATCCTTTTGAAAGAGAGCTGCAAAAGAATTGAAGACATGATATGATTGTCAGGTCTCTTTCTAACTGGCTGTGAGGCACAGTGATGGTAACTGGATTAAGAGCCGTCGCCAGTCAGAAAACCTCAGATGAGCAGATTAGGTTTGCCCTTACGCTCCTCTCATTTGATCGTAAACTTAAGTGTGTGTTTTTCACCATAAAAAAAACTACATTAATAGCTAATAACCCTAATCGTGAATTGGGCCTAAATCTGACTAATGGGCCACACTCTGAATATTTTAATTAATTACCTAATTAATAACTAATAATAATTATAATATATATTAAAATATCTAACAATCTCATCTTGCATTTTGGCACCGGCATTTGGGAAAACTTTTGCCAAAAAATTCCAAAACTCGCATTTAGTTAGCATAAAATAGATATACTTCCTCCGGTCTTAATTATAGGACATAATTACCTAATTTTAGAGAAATTAAGGATAATAGTTAAATTAATTAATCATATTTAATTTCTTAAAATGCCTTTACCCATGACAAACCCATATGTCGTTGCAAACCCATTTCCACGACTATCACGTGCCTAGAGCTGGGAATCAGGGCTGGCCCTTGACGGGCCAGGGCCTAACAGGGCCGGCCCTAAAGGGCTCGGGGTCATGAAAATTACAGTTTTTTAAGGCCCGGCCCGAGAGCATCAGGGCCAGGGCCAGCCTGCAGGGCCGAGAAATTCTTTTCACAATATTTAACTATTTTTCCTGCGTATTTTTTCTAAAGAGATATAATTAGTAAATAACAACGATTAAAGTTCTAATTTAATACATAAATGTTGTCAACATTATGGTTTAAATAACACGTCTCTTGCAACAAACAAACACAGTTACTAATGTATAATCAAAGGTAAAATCATGTCAATAAATAACTCACACAAAGGCCAAAATATAAGAAGGCAAGAAGCTAAATACTCTAACCTCTAAATAATATGAGTATGACGGTTATCATTTTCACCTTCTTCGCCACTATCATCAATTTCAAGGACATTTGATTGTGTTTCACTTTGAGCATTAGGTTCAAGTAGTCAAATAATCACAACCTTCATCAAAAATCATACTCTATCAGGCAGAATAGCATATAATATGATTTTAGTCTAAATAGGCAGAACAATATACTCAAAAATCACAATATGATTCAATTAGACAAAACAATATACTCAAAAATCATACTCTATACAATATGAGGACAGAGTGACATATAGATTCAATAAGGTAATTCAAAAATATAACATGATTCCTTTTCAGGTAAAAAAAATAAAAAATAAACGGGCCTAAAAGGCCGGCCCTTTTAAGCCTGAGGCCCTACAGGGCCGGCCCTTTTAAGCCCGACTTCCTTTTGAGGCTACAATTTACAAGCCCGGCCCTTGAAGGGCCAGGGCCTAAAAGGGCCAGCCCGACGGGCTCGGCCCGTTTTCCTGGCTCTACACGTGCCTGTCTCATGTACCTTTTCGGCCCATTGAGGCCCAAACAAAATTTCCACGCCCAACCTCCTTGTCCTATCAAATTTCCTACACATGGTCCATATATACTATTCCCACGCAACTTCCTCTCATGTTCTCACATCACATCATATGAAGCGTAGTTAAGGAATTCACTAAAATTAAAACTGCGCATGGCTGTGGCACTTGCTTTGGGCCGGCGAAATCTGACTATTCATTTCTTTAAGGTCACTGTTTTGTTGTCATTTATTTAGTTTCCACATTCAATTAGTAGAAAAATATGTAGTTTGACTTGCTTAAATTAATCAAGAAACGCGGTTTGGTGATAACTTAAGTCAAAATAAAATTCATATTGATTCAAGTGTCCCTGCTATGTGAGGAATCACGAAAATCTTTCTGCAGAAGCATGTTATACGCAGATGCATGATATAATGCAGAAACTTGTCACTTAGCTTGGAATTAGTATTTATGCTGAATTCCCTTAAAATGAAGCTTTGTGCAGATTTTTTTGTGACCCGCGGCTTAAATGGCTAGCTAAGAGCTCAAATACTGCAAGTAAAGCCAGGGCTTTGCTTTAAAACCAGGATAGCTACCATTTGAGTCCCTTAAAATGTCATCATACCAAAGTTAGTTTGGTCTTGCCTACTCCTCCCCATACTCAATATAACTCTTATTTTTCTAATTTGATTAGATTAAGAAATTTAGTTAATATGACATGCTTAATTTAAAACACCCTAATCATATTCCTTGATTTCCTCCGTCTATTTCTCTCTTATTTGATTATTGTTAAAGAAGTATCAATAAAAGTAATTTAGAAAAAGATTGATAAATATAAGAAATATATCTTATATTTAGGATTAAAGATAACTCTTTAATTAGGCCCTATATTAAGGACAAAAGGAGTATTGTTTTTGTGAAAATTTGATCCTTTAGTTTCAAAGAAATATTTGCATCTTATAAATAAAAAAAGAAAAAAGAGAAATATTTGCATCTACAAGGTATCCAATGGACCGACCATTGTACAACGTGTGTGTGTGTGTTCTTTTTTGGGCTTGCCAATTTTGTGGCACCACGTCATATATTTTTTAGTATGTTGATTTTCATATAAATCCGATATTTTCATGCATGTGTATGAAAGGCACCCGATATTTTGAATTGTTTTCTACAATAATAATGCCATCCTCTTTTGTTTTTTTTTTTTAAGTTTTTGCACAATGAAAGTGGGAACAATAATATTCAAATTATAGGTACCGGGAATCAAATCAATGATCATGCTTTTTATCTTTATTTGGTGGAGAAGGGCGTGGGACCTGCAAAATGGCTGTCCACGTCTTCCGAAAATGGCGCAAATAGGTGTTTGAGAAGGCATTGTAGAAACTCACGCATTTTCAAGACAAGGTCAATGGTAAGTTGGTAACTTGTTTTGGGGGTGAAGTGGGTCTTGTGAGGAATATACAGTTATCCATTGATTATTTGGTATAGCTATGATTTTATCCACGGACAAGTCTAAGCAAATAAAGGATTAGATTGTAAAAATACTCATAAATTTTTATTAAAAGTACATCAAGCATTGTATAATTTTTAAACTTGTAAAAATACCCATAGATATTTAACAAGTGTAAAATGGTATAAAAATTTTTAAAAGCAGGATAATTTTAACAATTCCCTTAACCCCTCCTAAACTCCGTTAATTTACTTTATGTATCTCAACCAGTAAGAGGCAATTTTAACTCGGGTCGAAAATCTAATGGGTCGAAAATCTCGAATAGTTTTTGGGTACTCCCTCTTAGGAATAAGCACAATGAAGGTATGGAGGGCCCTTCTTTCTTCCGAGATTTTCCATGTGGGAATGTCCTTCTTGTTCTGGAGCGTATAACTAAGAGAAACAGAGAGAGTAAAGGTTAACGGAATTGTTAAAAATACCCCACTTTTGAAACTTTGCATACTTTTTTACATTTTTAAAAACTTGTCAAATGTCTTGACACATAATTTTATTATTAAATTTACCCCTTTGGCCATTATTTTAATTTGTTCACACTTCTCACTCCACGCCTATTTGCAGGCGCCGATGAGCTTTCCCAGCCCCTTCTTCTCTGAACCTTTCATTTGTTCCTTGTCGAAAATCATTTTCATCCATATCAATTTCAACTTATACATATATAACCTTACCAAATATCTTAAGTCATCTCATATCCTGCCATCTCATTCACGCATATAAATGAATTTCACAATCTCTGAGCTCAAATTTGTCTTATAGTCGCTAGCAACTTACTTGCCGCCCGTGACTCTAGCCTTAAATGCACTTACACGCACTTGGACTATTTGGTATTTGCTCGTCTTCTCCGTCTCCGACAAATGTGTATTTATCTTTGTCCCAAAACAAAAAAAAAAAAATCACAATTCAATTATTATATGAATAATTATTCTCAATTCTTGTATTTTACACCCACCCTACCATCCAACAAGGATGCCAATAAACTACACAACTTTTAAGTTAGGTAATAATCAAATGTTGATCCAACTATCTATCCGATTTCTTTAAAACGGAGATCCTACCCCTCAATAAAAACTTTAAGACGCAACCTAATTTTTTGAAAAATTTTCCCATATAACTTGTCTTTTTTTTTGCCCGAATTCCCCATATAATTTGTCATACACCTGACATTGAACCAAGACAACACACACATCCCAAGGCCTATTTTTTCCCACAAAAGTTTCTCGGAAGACGAATGAAAAATAGATTTAATGGAAATTACACGATAGCTAGCATATCCCAATTCGAATTTAAAAGTATATAAAAGGGCCAACTTGTATGCACAACGCTTACATCTGTTCTAAGGGCATATGATTGCTATTATAGTGTAATCAATCTGTGAACCCACTCAATAAGTAAAAACGAACGCAACATCAGGGCAATTGACGAGCTAAAGAACTCTGAATCTCCCAAGCAAACTCTAAAAGGGTCAGACAAAAAGACCAAGAAAAAAAAGACTGAGGTAAGAATTTCCTCAAATTACCCGAAGAAATGGAAAAATTATCGATAAAAGCGAAAAGACAAGACAAAGCACGCCTCCTCCTTGGACCATGGGGTCGATACAAAATACTCCTTCTTCTAGGCATTAATTTAAATGTTCCAAATTCAAACACATCGTAGGGGTACAGTTACCTTCCTTCTCTTAAAGCTTCATCGCCGTCGCCCGTTTCTACAGGAACAGAGAAGGCCAAAGTCAAAGCCAATCACTTCAGAGCTTACCATGTTATCACGACCATGTTCTTCGGTTGCAACAATATTATTTGTTGTTGCGCAAATATTTGTGGCTGCAGTTTCGGTTCCAGAGGGTGATAAGATCAGCAGCTTGCCGGGGCAGCCACCGGTGAAGTTCCAGCAATATGCCGGTTACATTACCGTCGACGACAAGCAGCAGAGGGCTCTGTTTTACTACTTTGCAGAAGCAGAAGTAGACCCTGCTTCCAAGCCCCTGGTTCTCTGGTTGAATGGAGGTATGCTTTTACGGATAAACCAATATGGAAATACACAAATCTTTTGGGTCTCTTAAATGAAAGATGCAATTGACATGATTTCTGGGTTTTTTGTTCTTTGGTTTTTGAAGGGCCTGGCTGTTCGTCTCTTGGAGCTGGAGCTTTCGTTGAGCATGGGCCTTTCAAACCGACCGAAAATGGTCTAATAAAGAATGATTACAGTTGGAACGAAGGTTTAGTCCAAAGACAACACACCAGCAACCAATATAAACACTGTAATTTGGATCCAAATTGCTGATTGATCTTCTCTTCGTTGCAGAGGCAAATATGCTATACCTGGAATCACCAGCTGGAGTTGGTTTCTCTTACTCTGACAACAAATCTTTCTATCGCTTTATCAATGATGAAATTACAGGTTCTTTCACTCAACTAATTTTGCGCATGCTAGAGTCCTTTTTTTTTGTCTGAACATTAGATTCTAACCGGCACTAAATATCAGGGTTAGTGATCAATGACTAGAATACAAGAAGCCTTAGTTTCCTTGATATCTAATAACCCGTTTGGTCACTAAGATCGGACTTTGGAAAGGAAAAAAGAAAAAGCATTACCTCACTTTTGGTGTCTAGTTTATAGAACCCCTTATAGAAGACTTGATCAATTCCCACCCATGTCTTTATTTGCTGGATGGGCTAAACCATCCGAAAATGGAAGGAATTATCGCCTCTGTCACCGGAGCATAACAGCGGGAAAAAAACTCAACGGAGCAAATTAATCACTAACGGTTCAAAGCCTGGTTGAGCTCGACGGCGGAGATGCGACCATTCTTGTTCTGGCCGTGGAGGTTGACGATGTCGCCTACTTCGTGGCTGTTGCGTTGATGTTCTGGCCATCCTCTCGGAGACGGATTCTGGCCATCGCCGTTGACGCCGAAGCAGCTGATTGCTGAAGACCATCGTGAGATATCCTCCGTGTCGTGCGGAGGAACCGGGAATTGGGGGAAGACGTAGATATGGGCTTCGACCTCTTTAACCTCATCTAGAGAATATGGGCTTTGAGGCCCACTACGATAGAAGATGGCTGGATTTTTTTTTTTTTTTTGAGCAAAAGAATATGTCTGAACTTAGAATCACTCCATTAGTTCATCTCTGTAAGGAAAAAAAAAATTTTCGTTGATATATGAAACATTTACCCTGTTATCACTCCGAAAAATATATAAAATATTTATTATAATCTCACTGTCATCATTTTAAAAATAAATTTAATTAAACAAGGAAAAACTATTGTCATGCGCAAAATTACTTTTTATTTCATTGATTCTGTTCTATCATTTTAGTAAATAAAGCCTCTCAGATTTTGTGTTAGGCTAATGTTGAAGCCTGAAAGTATGAGTAACCCATCTCTATTCCAACTCACATATTCATGAAATGGTGGCCTATTTTTCTTTCACAGCAAAAGATAATCTTGTTTTCCTTCGGCGTTGGTTCGATAAGTTTCCACAGTACAAGAACAACGAATTCTTTATCACTGGCGAAAGCTATGGAGGTAATTATCAGAGCAATACCTTTGAGATAAATGAGCGCACACATACTAAATCTGTACAGCCTAACACATTATTTACTTTCAGGCCATTATGTTCCTCAACTTGCACAGCTGATTCTTCAAACTAAGACTCCCTTCAATCTCAAAGGGATCGCAGTGAGTATATAAACAAAACTCCAAATCAGTCTTTGTTATTATAAAGTCCTATTAACAACATGAATATAGAAACAACTAGTCAATGCGTTGATTGTATGCAGATAGGGAATCCTCTGTTAGAGTTCAACACAGATTTCAACGCAAGAGGACAATATTTTTGGTCGCATGGACTCGTATCAGATGCAACTTACGAGAGCTTGACTACGGCATGTAACTATTCCCAAATCAGGAGGCAAGCTCAAAGCGGAACTCTCACTCCGGTTTGTGCAGGAGTTGCCAAACAAATATCAAGTGAAATTGGTAAATATGTTGATACATACGACGTCACTTCCGATGTCTGCTTGTCCACAATAAATCAACAATCTCTAGTATTAAGCCAATTGGTAAGCTTATATTCATCATCTTCTCTTAATTTTCCCGTCCTTGAAATACTACTTCCTCTGTTTTGTGAGGTTATTGAGCTGCGTTATTTTTTTGGCACAGCAAGAAACGCAAAAGATAGATGTTTGTGAAGAAGATGAAACAAATAATTATTTGAATAGGAAAGATGTACAGCAAGCTCTTCATGCTAAGCTTGTAGGACTCTCCACATGGTCTGTTTGTAGCGAGTAAGTTACATACATGTTTATGATATAGCAGCGAGCCACCCAATAATGTTGAGTTATCTAAAGAGACTCCTCATTTTTAACTAGTTCCATACGTACTGTTGCAGTGTTGTCAAATATGATATGCAGAATCTAGAGATACCAACAATTCCTATCCTTGGGAGACTTGTTGAATCAGGCCTTCGAGTTCTGGTGTATAGGTAATTCAGCTTTTATGGCTTGGAATGTACTATGATTCGTGAAAACAAAGATTTAATTTTTAAAAACAATATTCATGCACAGTGGAGATCAAGATTCGGTGATTCCACTAACTGGATCGCGAGCTCTGGTGAATGCACTGGCCAAGGAAATTAAATACACTACGTCTGTGCCCTACAGGGCTTGGTTTCAAGGCAAACAGGTTGATGTTTTCATTAATTACACCAATTAAAATGCCTAATATTTTATTTTTTCTTAAATTAATTTTTTTGTTTTGTATGATTATATAAGGTTGCGGGGTGGACACAAGTGTATGGGGACATTTTATCGTTCGCGACAATAAGAGGGGCAGCTCATGAAGCTCCGTTTTCACAACCAGGGAGATCACTCGTCCTATTTAAAGCATTCTTGGAAGGCAAACCACTTCCTGAATTCTCTTCTTCATGAATATGTGTCACCAATATCTCTATTCACAAATGCCTCTGTTAGCTATACTCTTCTTCTTGATACATCATCCTGTTGAGTTGTATCAATTTGGAAGTTTTATGAAAAAGAATTTGTTGTTACTAATTATGTTGTACCCACGATTATTTATGCTTCAAATAATATATTACTATATCAAATTTGTTGCTTTTAGAAAATCGTATGACTAACAGAGTACCAAATAAAGGGAAGAAAAAAAAACTAACATGAGTCAATTGTACTTGTTTTTTTGGGAAAGACATGGGCATGCCAGATTTTTGTGAACCTAAAAAAAAATCAAATTTCTCATCAGTATGTAAGATATGGTTGTAAATTAATGGGCGACATTTTGAGTTGACCCCATCATTTTAGACATTTTGAGTTGACCCCATCATTTTAAACCCTGTAGAATTCAAATCAAGATATTATTTTCATCATTTTGAAACGGTAGTGATTAAAGTCTTCAAAAACAGTTTTTCAATCATGATTTATAATTTTATCTTGATTTGTATGAATAAACACTTTTGGGATGCCCAATCTATCCCAAACACGCATCTTACATTACTGTATTGAAACTTGAAACATAAAGAATGATAAAGATGGTTGGAATTAAAAAAAGATAAATATGATAATGTGATTCCAGAGTATCCTAACAGAAACCCAAATAGAAATTAAAGGCAGGGGAAGAAGTTTCAGAGGCGACATATGCATACATTCATATATATATATATATATATATATTACGTTGACCTCATTTCACGTGTTCAATTTGATATAGATGTAGGCCGTAGAATATAGAAGGTGGCTGTGTTATCTTCACATGATCTGCTCAGATCATGTCCACCACGTTAAATTGCCTGAATTATATTCTCAAATCACCTGCTTATTCTCTCATGCATTTTCGGCAAAGCTTTCATGAAATTCTCCAATTACACATGATCACTGACACAGTCACGGCGAGATGTTCAGGGGGGAAAAATGAAATTTATTCGAATAAGTCTTTCAAAATCATATATATATATGACATGATATAAACAGCGTAGGAAGTTGCGTTATTTATGATGAACATATATGGCTCGTATCGGATTAGATAAAATGTCGAGGCCCACTATTTTCAATGTTAGAATGAAGGCAACACACACAGTCCTTGAGCATAATTAAATATACAAATTAAAAATTAATAATGATAATAAAAAGTTCCATATCCACTACTGCGCATTTCGTCTTGTTTCTCTCATCAGCTGATATCGGCAATCCAAAGCAAATGTTACTCAATCAAATTTCTCTTCCCTTTAATTTTCATCATCTCAACGAGCATATATCCAAACAGAAAACTAAGACACATACACAGCCACATTCTAAATAAAATTCGAAAAGCCTAACTATTGGTTAATAATGCTGTTGTCTTCCAAACATTAAAGCGAGCAACAACATAATCATTTCTGGTAAGAAAGTAAGGTACGTGTTTTCTGAATTCATCTCTATCGTCCACCACTTTTCACTCATGGCCCACATCACCCCATTTTCTCTTCACTTATACTTTTGTGTATTTCTCATCATTTTCTTCTGTCATCATCTTGAACCTAGCTAGCTATTATTCCAGATACAGCTTCATATATTTGCTCCTTGATTTTCTACCTCCGGTAAAAACTAATTTATAGTGCAGGATGTAGTATAATATATACATTTTCGTGTCACAGTGATATCATGATGCTTATAATTGAACTTAGCCTATTCATTACTTGACTAATTAATTAAAGTTATGAACATGTTTATTCCTTCTTTTTTGATCTGATCATCAATCATTTTGGTAGCTGCAACTTGGTTTGAAATAAGGCATGCACACACGCACGCACAATGGGAGGAAGTGAGCCAACCATAGTCATTTACCAAATCTGATGGAGACTCTAATCATCACGATTAGTTTGTTTCAAGCGAAGCACGTTATTTGTCAAAGAAATCAACCTCCTTAATTAACTTTGTCGAAATCCCATTGCCATGAATCTATGCCTAGATTTATATATATATATATATATATATATATATATGCGCGCGCACTCCCTCCCCAGTTCCTTTTTTTTTGGATATTTCACGGTTAAAGACGTAACTGTAAATTTTTTCTTCTGTACGAAAAGAAGGTATACATATTTATCAAATTAATGATGGACCATGCGGACACAAAATGACGAACAAATGCGACTGATGGACCGATCTAATACATTTGACAGGAAAAAAAAATGAAATCAAATTGGAGGGATTCAATCTGAAAAATATCAGTTTCAAATTATTTATTCCAACTAAAAAAAAATATGATATTTATTTTGAGCGTTTTGTTTGCCATATGCATGTACGGCCGGGTCGGTAGTAGTCAGTATTGTTTTCTTCCTTTTGTTTTTTTTTAATTTATTTTATTTCGATCTGAATTGTCTGAAACTTGAAAGTTGCTACGTTGGCAATGAGACGCGACATTATTTTACGATAGAAAACGATAGTGCCGGAAAGTTACTTAAAAAATAAATGCACCCAACATGTTGCTTATTTCACGCTGCATTTATTGTAATACAGTTGATTAGGTATCAAAAAGCTTTAATTTAACTTCAATTTTCAATATATATATATAATATTTGTTTTTCTTGTTAAAAATATCCACAGGAGCCCGCGCGTAGGTCAATATCAATAATGCGTCTGCACTCATATAATGCAATACTCGGACTGTTTATCTGGACCGTCGAATTATTCCTAGTTGGATTAGGATTTTTAATTACAAGCCCGAGGGTGACTCAGGATGGTTAAGTGGGTAGGCGTTTAAGAATAATCATTATTTATAGCAAACAATATCTGAGAGAAGCCAAGTGTTGATATAAAGCTAGCTAGCGCCTAGCGAGGTGTTAAAGAAGAACAAAACAGTGCGAAAACTTTGACAAGAAGATTTATACTTAATGTATCTGTCTCTTGCTGGCTATTAACTAGAAGTTTAGAAGGTGAATTTGGGAAGCTTTCATTTCACTCACTTAAAACACTTATTTTTTGTCACTCCCTTTCCCGTAACTCACTTTTTGCTTCTACTTTTGTGCTCCTTTCTTCCTTGCTGCGTGGGTTTGTCTTTGCTTTGGGCTGAGTCGTGAGTGAGACAAAACAAAACCCGGGCTCTGAATTCTGTATTATATTTTCTCTTAATAGTTTTTCTCAACATATATAATCAACAAAGTATGGCACCAAGTTTCATGCATTTTGACTCTCCCCGTCTCCTTTGACTTTTCCCCCCTCTGTTGCAACCCCTGCCCATAAAGGCCTTTTTAATTTCTCTCTCGTATAACCATCACCATCCTTTCCCATTCACCTTCACCTTCACCTTCATTGCAAAGTTTGCCCAGTTAGAAATAGAGGAGAGAGAAAGAAGATCGATCCTGGGTTCGTCAGCGAATATCTCAATCCCATGCGATGGTTTGTACAAGCAGCAAGAACCAGACGGGCCTGGTGCTTGTACTGCTTCTGATGCTCCTTATGTTTTTACAGTTCACCGCTCCATGCCTTGCCGGAAAATCCAGATTTCACAGTTTCAAAGCTTCCTCGGCCTCCGCTCCTAAGCTCAAATCCTTTCACTTACCTCCTGCCTTCAATAATAAGGGTGACGATCAAGTCGTTTTTGGATCAGACAAGAGGAAGGTCTACACAGGTCCTAATCCTCTGCACAACAGATAAGTTCATCATTAGCAGATTTATAGATATATATATATAAGCCTCTATTTTTCCTCCAATTCTAGGCTTCCGCCTCTCAAATCCTTTCTGCTTCTTTCCTTTTTACCATCTTATTCTTGATCTGCTATTAAGTTTGCAGGTGTACATACTATATATGTGTAATAATTAGGGTTGAGATTATATAGAATTAATATATTGTTAAGAAGAATCCATATTGGAAAAAAAATGTAGTATTATGAAGAATTTCAAGCAATCCTTTGCCAGAGTACCGTTATTTTTTTGAATATCAAAATCAACCTGTGCCGTCCATCAAGCTATTAATGGGGGTTGTTTGTTGGTGCGACTAATTAATATTATGTCTGCTTTTGCTTTTAGATTCTGAACTGTGTGTTCGTATGCATGCGCCTCCTCTTGTCCTCTCCGCTTTTGATTTCTTCCCACAAACTCACGCCCATAATCATCATTACCTTTTGCATAGGCATACAGTAACTACTGGTAATAAAAACTTATTCCCTAATAATCAGTTATCAGTCTAACTCAATGTCTGAACTACGATGGACCTGTCTATATATTGCAACCAAAGATTTTGGCAAATAAACAAGTACATTAACTCATGGTATAACTTGTTTTTTACGGTGCTCAAGTATATCCAAGTCTTGTTCGGTTCACTATATCCGAGTCAAACAAGACTGGTTCAATCTATTATCTATCATTACAAATGAACAGCCTTATTCATCGCAGTAAAAGTTGATCTGCATAAAGAGCTGCTGCAGGATGATGTGCACTTGTCTCTTAGAGAATTTAATTTTACTATATATAAAGTGGAATTGGGTGTGTCATGTGTAGTGTTATAATTAAGAGTAAAATTTGATCCGTGGATGTGCATGAAATTTGTCAACCTCCTAAAAACCTTTAATCATGAAGCTGAGTAAGAATCAAATTCAAATGTCGATATAGCCGGCGGTCCGGTCATCTTAATTTCTTTGTCGTGATCATGACGTGGACCCCATTGCAAGCTTCATTTTTTGATTATGCATTTGTGTAATGTAACGTGAAAAAGAAAGAATAAATACGTTCCGGCAACAAAAAAAGGGTAAAAAAAAAATATGTGCATATGAATCCTTAATGTTTGCATACACATTCTAAAACGGTTCAGTTCAACCACTCCTGCATTGCGCCAAAACCATAAACTAATCAAATCCTAGTTCAATGAACTTTTATTAATCTACACAACCGAATGCGTTGTCTTTCGCTAATCTCACAACTTTCCTTCATCCCGGATATATTCAGCAGTGAAGGGGCATGAATTTGTAGAGAAAAAATTTCATTGAAGGACCAGCTTTTGCCTTCTTCAGTACATGTTCATTGATGACCGGGCAGTCCAGGTTGGTTTGGGTCTGCGGGATATTTGACCAAAAAAAAAATAAGACCTGGAAAATATACTGGATCTGAGGGTAGATATTTCTCCGTCACCATTTAAACCGTTGTTTTTTTCTTGGGCAGTGTGAACAATTCCGTGTGGCTGCAAAATTTTCAGGAGGAACTACGTTACTTATGGAGAGCCTCCAACAAACGGCCAAATCGGACATTCAATGCACATTAATTACATTTCTATTTCTCGAGCGAATTGTTTACATTTTTTTCTTAAAAAAATAGTTTTCGCGGTTCTCTTTTTACTGTACCAGTTTGCACCGACGCCCTCCTGCGATTATATTCTCTCTCTTATATTCATGAACCACACCTTCAGATTTCAACTTCATGTAGCTGCCAGCGTTTTGCATTGCATTACAGAACAAGTGAGCTCATGGCCAAATGTTGAAATAATTGCATGTGGAAGGGTATATAGAAACATTTGCTACTGCTGGGTGTGGGTGAAGTGTGTGGATTTAAGGAAAAAAAAAACAGAAATCTTAGGATCCGAAAAGAGTCACTCCAACCTAAGAACACGTCAAGTCATTTTCTGACAACAGAATGTCATAGCAACGACCGAGCCTAAATGTACACGACAAGATTGGCATTTAAAGTATGTTCCCCAGATTTGAGAGAGCCCAATGGTATTTCAGCGGTATCTTTAACGAAGCAAAGCTTTAATGGTGCTGTGCCTTCCTGCTAGATTTATCAACTCGAGAAGGGGTGAGGTTTACAAAGCCATGACAGTTCTATACGAAAATGAAGATAACCGAGACTGAAGAGGTAGCAAAAATTGCTCTTTTATTAGAACCATAATGGTGAAGGGCTTCACTATTTCATCAAAAGCACATAGGGAGACCAGGTTCTCAATCTCATCTGGGACGTTACGACCTTACGAATATGATGAAAGATGTCTCTTCCTAGGGCACATGTCTGTTGGGTTATGTGTTCCAGTGTGGAAAATAATAACCTCTCTTTCTTTGCTCCATAGATTTTCTTTGTTTTCTTTAAACAGATGGTTCAACTTTATGATTCGAGGCATGAATTTGGTGGTGTAATCCATGATCATTCTCATTTAGCGTCACAAGACTTGTTATGCCATAAACTTAAAATGAAGTGAATGGCATCCGATCCATGGAAAATTGAAAATACAATATCCGGAAACATTAAAACATATGTCCTCGGATTCCTGTTCTTCGAATATCAGCACTCTCAAACAACCAAACAGCAATGTTCATAACTAACCGCACCTGAAGATTTTATAGTATTTTATGGTCAAATTTAAAATCCAATCAGTGACCTCAAACTAAATTGCCCGCGCAAATAGGCCAGTTGAAGCATTAGTGTTGCTACAAAAGCTTATACAATCTGAAATTATTTTTCTTTCACCAGAAAATTTATTTCTATTTTTTTACGGCATGGGAAAGATGATTAGGAAAAAAGAAGGAAACAAAAGCAAGGAGACAAACAGCCCAGCGCATTGAAAGCAGGCTTGAATGCCCCGATTCAAGTTGGAGTCTATGCACGGTGGTTCTCTCAGAACATTCAACAACCCTTTCAAAATATAACTACTACTACTACTAGTATTCATCCTTCCTTGATTTGGGAAGGATATACTTCCTATACATGACATACAAACTTTCATAAAGGCTATTATTGCGTTAGTTAGATTTGTTTAAAAGCTCTTGTTGCAAAAAAAAATAAAAATAGAATTGTTTAAAAGCAAGAGGAGGATACGAGATTGATCAGACAACCACCTACACCTCTATTATTGTGGGTGTAGTAGTAATTAATTGTTCAGCCAAAGCCTACCATTCCCTCTCAGCCTCTCTCTTTAAGGGGTGGTTGGCCTTTAACCCTGTGTCCCCTATCAGAGAACCACCCTGTACATTCTCCTCTTCTCTTTTGTGAAATAAAGTGTGTGTTGATGCGCTTAGACAGTGAAACTGTATCAAGGGTTGAGGTACTGACAACTTTTTATATAGCAGTATGCTGTTATTAAAAATTAAAATCTATATAACAGTGTGTTGTTGATGCTCAAAGCAGAGCAGGCCATCCCCGTTTCATTATGGGTTAGCCAAGCCCAAGGCACATGGTCCGTATGAATGAATCATGACAACATATGGATACAAGTTGTGAAGTGGGTAAACATATCTATCATGTTAGCAATAGTAACTTACAGCTTGGAGGCATTAGCTGTGAGTTTAGAAAAGGCAGTTGCAGCTTTAGAGCCAGAAGCACGTCCTAAATGCTTGCAGATATAATCCCCAGCCACCATAAGCTTTTTAAGGTCAACGTTGGTTTTCACTCCCAGTCCGTTCAACAAGTACACAACATCCTCTGTGGCAACATTCCCAGTTGCACCCTTCGCATATGGGCACCCCCCAAGACCAGACACCGATGAATCCACCGTGCTGATCCCCATCTATTAATAATCCACCACATTACCAATTAATTACACACATTTTTTTGCTTCAGCATTGAACTATAAATTACGAGTCTTCAGATTAACTAAAATATAATTTACCTGAAGTGAGACAAGAGTATTTGAAAGAGCTTGACCATAAGTATCATGAAAATGAACAGCAAGTTTGTCAACAGGGACAACATCAAAAACAGCCTCAAGCATTGGAATGACAGTACCTGGAAAGATGAGAAAAAAATAAGTCAAATCATACCAATAAATCAAAACAGTCAGGATAGCCATAAAAATTAAATAAAATGCTTATATTTAGATCAGAGTTCATTGAATACAACTTGACAGTATATCAGATGTCAAGTTTTAGACAACAGGCGGTTTCAGTATATGTTTACGCCAGGAATGAGCTGACAGGAAACTTTTACAGAATATTATGGCCCCACTAAAAAAAAGAGAATATTATGGCTATATTACACAGAAATATGCCGTATTTTTCACTTGAAATATTCCAAACCTTCAGCATCTCATCATATGCTCCAGAAAACATGGCACCCAAAGAGCAAACTCCTTCTTAAGGAAAAAGAAAGGGACCCTCATTTGAATGATATACAACACAATTCATCATGCACACAGTAAAGATAATTCACTTAACAGTCTATTGAATTTCAGATCTGCTGCAACCACGCAAAATAAGATTAACTAAAGGAGTTAGGCCAACAAAGATAAAATCCACAGGCGATATCAAAATCCTCTAACACGGAAGATGGATACAGAAAAACTGCAACCAAAGCACCTCATATAACAAAGAAGGTGGTTTTAAACAATTACCAGGTGTGCCAACACCAATGGTGTCTCCTAGTGAAATCTCTAAACAACCCATATCATATAGAGCTTTTGCCACGTATGCTACTTTAGCTGGAGCAACAAATCCTTCCAGAGGACACCCAACAACACAAGATATATATCTGAAGTAAAGGGAATTCTGTTAATCATATAAAATACTAATGATAAACCTGATATCTAAAGTCAACAGATGGTCATAGAGACAAATTGGAGGTCTAAAACAGAAGCATCAACCAGCAAACCAATTCTATAATTTTAACCTATCTTTCATGCCACGCCCAAGCACAACAGGCAGCAGTTCAATCATTACAAAAGATAAAGCAAATCAGATTTATAACTTAAATTATCTTCCAAGGTTATTACTTATTACTCAATAGATAAGCTTCAAGTCACTAAAAACAACAATTGATTTATACAAGTCAAGCATTCTTTTAAAAAGTATAGTCAAATACCCACGAACAGGGATTGAGAGCTCGCTAGCAGCAGAAGCAATATCACGGCATCGAGCGAGATTATCCTCAATGCTACAGTTTAGATTTGCTTTAGAGAATGATTCTGAAGCTGCAGGAAAAACAGCCACTTCCTTTGCACCAGCAGCAATAGCTGCCTCAAAACCCTACAATAACGGATCCCATAGTTAATCCCATAGATAAATATTGACTCAATCATATATTATATTTTTACCCATGGTCCATAAATAATTCTCACTTTAAGATTTGGAGTTAAGACAGGAAATCTAGCTCCACCAACGTTCTGAATTACTGCCATGACATCCTTTGCATCTGCAAGCTGAAATTCGGCCACAAAGATTTTGAATTAGATTAAAACACAATTGAGGGAATGTTTTATCTGACAGTTAATTGATAAATAACAATCTTTATATCACTAAATCAAGAACAAATGAAATACTGAAATAATAATAAACAATATAATACCTGGGGGAGAATTGCAAAATTGTTGATTGTCTTTAAGAAAATCAAATAAACTTTTACCTGTGGTACCCATTTTGGTGACACAAAACTTGTAGCCTCGACAACAGGCAATCCAGAAGAAACTAGCAGTTTTATCAGTTCAACTTTCACGACAGTGGGAACTATATTCTTCTCATTCTGTAATCCATCCCTTGGACCGACCTCCACTATCTTCACATAGTCCGGAATACTTTTAAGAAACTGAACCATTGTATGCACTACAAAGTATCAGTAACAAATTCTCAGAAATAAATAAATGAGTTAATGCAGAGAGGAAATAGTCAATTCAACATATTTATCAGAACACTGTTCTACATTGGTATTAAAAAGTTCAAAATACAAAATTCAATATAGATAAATACTGCTGTCATTAATTTTATATAAAAAATGTTTAAAATGGATACCATAATTATCTACAAGGTCACTCGGGACATTTTCCTTGCTTAACAGCAAGTTTCAATTTAACATACATCACAATACCAAAAGGCAAACTCTCTACATAATTCAGACGTACCTTACTAGAGAACTCCTTCGCAGTACATCGATCATTGCTATCAGACGTAAAATGGCGAATTCCCCTGTAGCAGGGACATGACCATTATAAGAATACTTCCAAAGATATACATCTGACATCAAATTTAAATTTGCATTTGACCTCGCAGGGGAAGAAGAGGAACAGAATTAAGAAACGACAGAATGAAATATTTAATGACTAGCTAAAAGTGATAAACATCTAGTCTCATAGGTCAAGCTACCGTTACTAACGTCACTTTCTCAAATGACCTGCAAAAGAAATGGCTTACTTGCCACTTTTCCAAAAACTGACAGCCCCTAATCCATCAGCTCCAATGACACTAGCACTAGCGGGATGATTCCAGATTTTGTCAACTCCAACTATTGAGACCTCGGTCATTAAACGAGGAGAATCCTCCAGGCTTGGCATCGTCAGAAGCTGGCGATTAAAGAACAGTCCCCTTTGCAAAATCTTACGCATACGCATGTTTGCAAACATTGGATCGCTATAAGAAATTCTGAGGTGCCCGCTGAACTTACATAAATTGAAAACGAACCAACTCCAGCTTGAAGAAATAAACGGAATTCAGTATTATAAGAAAGCCACTATCCAATTCAGAAAACAAGGAGGGAAAAGCAAGTCCTTGATGACGATAAAGAAGACCCGGACTGAAACACAAGGAAAAGATACGACCCAGTGAACAATTCAATGTGGGTTTTAACCCTGAAACAAGACCAGAATTCGGATCACACGAGGTGGAAGTGTAAATCCTCGAATGTATAGGCAATAAAGGAAGGTGATGGAGTGCGGGAGCTGAGGAGGATGGGGAGAGCGATAAATTAAATTAATAGGAATAATGACGAAATTGATAATGCCGTTCGTTATTTGGGTCAATGAAGTGTCAGCTCGAGAGACCAGAACGACGGAGGGGAAGCTGACAGTAAATTAGTGGGCGGTGGGCCCATTGAAAGGCTTTGTGTTGGGCTTTGGCAGAACTACATTGGGTCTTGGGCTCGATGGGCGGCCTGATTCTCAGTCAAATTGATGAGAGAGGTGAAGTTGGAACACGTAGCCAGGGAAAAGAACCAGATTTCTGACGCGCTCGCAAAGAAGGGGTTAACCGCTTCGTCTTTATTTGAGACCTGCCCAGGTCATTTGACTCCAGTAGTAGGAGGATACACATCCCTAGTAAAAAAGAGATTTTATTTTTCCCAATGGAGTCAGGTCTAACAGAACAAACTAATTCCTTACAGACCAATGAACCGATATACGAATTTTTAGTGAAATACATACCTACATATAGTGAACATAACTTGAACAGGATTGTCTCTAATAAAAGGATACTTATACTTAATCAAAAGTTTGTCAACTTTCACCGGCGAAATAAACTCACGCATTCACCATACTTACCGTGGGTTGAAATCACAAACTATCACTTGAGTGAGTGTTAAATGAAACGTTTGGGTCCATTGAACCAAATGGATTGTAACCGCTAGATAATAATAAAGAGATACATGAATGAATGAATGAATGGGAGAGTTCGGGGATGTGATATATTAAGTAGCATTAATTGCTCTTAAATATGAATATTGATTATGGTGGAGCAGAGACAGAGTAATGCAAGAATTATAAGTACCAGTGCAGGGGGAGAGTGAGGGTGTGACATGATATTAGTGAAGGGAAAAAAGATGAAGAAGGAAAGGGTGTCATTAGGGGTAGTGATGCTGTTGGTGGCTCTACTTATGGTAAAAGGAGGGGAGGAGGCGGTGTGGAGGATATGCAAGGAAGAGCTTGGGCTGTGCGGCTCCGAAGAAGAATGTTCAATGAGGTGTTCTGCAGCCCATCCAGGGGGTCAAGGTGCCTGCAAGCACCCCCCTTTCCCTCTCAACTGGAACACCTGCATTTGCATGTTCCCTTGTTAATTCCTTCTTATATTAATTAATTCCCAATAAAAAAACTACCTCTTCATCTCTACTTGCCTACTTACCCCTCTCCCATTTCCTTCTCACTTGTTCTGCACAAGCAGCCCAAATTTCCGCACAAATCAGACTCACAGGTGATTATGAGTCAACGTTCAATTATCTCGATGGAATTAAAGGACAGCAATTACCTCGTTAAATGCATGTTTGGATTAGCGATAAAAACTGCTTTTTCAATATGATTTATAGTATACGAAATAAGTTTGTGATAGTAGTTTTGTCCCGACTTATATAAACATATTTTTCCACCGCTTTTTCAAACATGCCTTAAATTTGTGCGCTCATATTAAAAAAAGAAAACATAGCTTTGTCCATATCCAAATATGTCCTACTTTTCTCTTTATTTTTCACAATGTCCCGTGCATACTACTAATAAATAAGAGTAAAATTAAATAGTGATGATTAAAAATTTTATAAGTGACTTATATTATGTATAAAAAGTCTGTTCTAGGAGCCCTGAAAATATATACACGGCCTCTTAATTTTCAACAAAAATTGATTTGTAAGAGATATTTTGAAATACCGACTATCAAGGTTCTAGAAGTATTTAATGCATATTCATGAAGATAGATATATAGCAGCGGTGCAGCACATACTAATATATATATTTGTTAATTAGAATAGCGAGTGGAACACCTTAAGCAATTTAAAATAGTTAATTGCGTGTTTACCTAAATAAGAATAACGATTCTAATTAAGGAAGCCCCTGATGCGTTTCAAAGACCCTCTTTATAGTTCCCTTTCCATTCATGCTTATCCCGTAATTCTTAATTCCTCTCCCATGCAATAAACTAAAAAATATTTTAAACGTATATACTATAGGAGTATTTATATTATTTATGATAATCACATTATATAAACATAAATCATATGCCCCACACACACACATATTATATTTCGCAGAAGCATATAATATATTTGCATATTAGTAGTTATAAAAATTAAAGGGTGCCGATTAATCTTATGTTTCTGTACAGCGCATGCAAGAGAAGAGAGAAAGAATGCGTAATATTTAAATACACATACAATCAAAGTATTTAGATAGACTATTAAAATAAAAATAGGCAGAAATGCATATTTGATTTTCTAATTTTATACAAAATTCCAGTTCGTCCCTTAATTTTTTATAAAGCATCTCTTCATTTATTTAACACCAACACGTTAATTTCTCAAGTAATGATTTTTTAGTAATTGTTGTTATTTTAAAAATTAAACTTAATACATTAATACATTAGTATTTGAAAATGTTTTATTAACATTTAAAAATTTAAATATCAATAATTTTTGTTAATGATATTGAGCTTAAAGAGTTGAAGAGCCAGTTTATAAAATTAAGTCATCAAAATTAAAAACTTATGTAAAGTTAAAAGATTAACCATACTTTATATTTGGATGGAAAGAAAACTGTGAGAAAAGGAAAACTCAAAAATAGTAAATTTTTCACTACTTTTAGAAATTTTCCTTCATAGTTTATAGTATTCCTCCTTATTTCTCGCTCACTTTTCTCTTCATCCAAATAAAGTCTTAAAATATACTTATCAAGATACTATCTCCAGTCTTAAATATAAGACAAAATTGACTTTCTTTGGAGAGATTAAGGAAGCTAAATAAGTTATTTAATCATATCATATGTTATATATCCTTAGATTATATATTAGTTTATTAGTCAAATTAATTAGTTTGAAAAAAAATAAAAATATAAACACTCTAAAATAATTTAATTAGCTTCCTTAATTTCTCTAAAAAAAATCAACTTTGTTTTATAATTAGGATTGGAGGAAGTATATGTTAAAAGTGTATGAAAGAGATGAGCTTAAAAAAAACCAGAGAGAGAGAGAAGAAGAAAATAAGAAGCAAGAAAAAATGAAGATACGTGGCATATTTATTGGCGTGTATGTAAATGTGTCAAGTTAAAGGCGCGGCATTTTAGAGTATATATTCATGATCAGATATGCAATTAATGAACTGCATATATGATATCCAATAGTATTGATTCCGGTAAATAAATTAGAAACATAGAGTAGAGTTTGGTTTTGTTGGCTTTTTACAAAAGTAAAACTAGATTGAGTACACGCACAAGCATATATATACCCAAGGGGCAAAGACATCAGAAGATAGGAAGATAACAAGTGGTAGTCACAGTGAGAGGGGGGAGTTGAAGAAGATGATGAGGAAGCAATCAATAAGTTGTTTAAGCATTCTCATTCTGGTCCTTGTTCTGGGTACGTTTCTATGCTCGATGACAGTACGTATTATAAGAGTAATTCAACAAGTAGTTAAACATGTTATGAAACAGCATGACAAGTTACATATAGCCGTATATATTTTAGACTGTTTATATATATTGATACTGATGTTGTGACAATGGCTTGAAACATAGGATGAATGAAGCAACTAATTAATGATGACAGAAGTAGGAGAAGAGGTGGGGATCAAGGTACCAGGAAGGTACTGCATCGTGAATTTCGGGGTAACTAGCTCAGCACAGGCCTTCGCTGAAAGGTGCGAAAATGGCTGCTACCCAGGATCCCAGTCTCGTTGCGGTGAACTTGTGGACGACCCCTGCAAATGCCAGTGCAAGTTCAATTTTTAATTTCACCTTCTTAATCATGCCTCAGTTCCATCCTCCTCTCTTCTAATAATACTTTGTTTTAATTGTTTTTCTTTTTCGTTGCCTCCCCAATATCTCTCTTCCTAAGTTCCTATGTCGTTGTCTCCTATAATGATAATAATATTAGATTAGATTAATAAACAAGAATCAATATTTCAGGGTCGTCTTATCCAACTAACGTTATCAAACACCTCATTAAATCTTTCATAAGTATGAGGTTACAAGTTTGACCCTCTATGAATAGGATGAGTTTATAAGTTTCTTTATTAGTCTTTAAAGCTTGGTCAAATTTTAATTCCAGTCCACATAGTTTTAAATCATGATTTTTATACCTATAGTTTCATGAATACTTGAAATGGGTTTAACGACGTAGTTGTGGTTAACATTGTTGAATATATAAATGGAGGACAAAATTTGTTTAAAATGTATGAATCAAAACTAAAATTTGTAGGGATCAAAATCATAACTTATTAAAATTTTAGAGATTGTTACAGGGTTTTAGTTTCTACACTTAATAGAGTTAATTAAAGCTAATGTTGTAAAATTAAGACTAAGTCCTTATAAAATTATATGGATTAAAAACCATGATTAGAAATAATATGTATTAAAATCAAAATTCTACAAAATTATAAGTATTAACAACGATATTAAACCATCAACAAGCAAGAGTCATCAATAATACGGAGGACGCCTGATGTGTTTGAGTGTGAGGGAGAATTTTTCTTGTCATTGTTTTTTTCTGACACCATCAGTTCAATCCAGTTACTTAGAACCTAGGACCCATTTAATAGATGGTCTAGGTTCAGAGGATTATATATAAGTGCTCGTTTGGAATAGCTTATTTTTAGGCAATAACTGCTTATAAATCGTGATTCACGGTATACGAGGTAAGTATGTGAGAGGAGTTTTATCTCGACTTGCGTAATAAAGACTTATTGTCTAACAATAAGTGATCCCAAACACACCTTAAATCTCTCTCTCAATTTAACGTCTTATACTCTTGGTAACCCAAAAAAAAAACGCCTTATACTCTGAACAACGCTCGGGGCGGCAGAAAGCCCGTATAATTAATAACGGAAAACAGCGTTCAGGGATTTAAAAAAAAATATTAAATAATTGTTTAGAGAAATCAATATTGCTTTGAAGCATCAAATTTATCGCACATTTCTTTCAAAGTTGATATATTTTAATTTTTCTGAGTGTTATAAGAACATTTTATACTTGTAATTTTAGGATACAAGAATGATGACCCTCATAAACCATGTACTTTTCATACAGGCTATGCATCTGTGGTGCAGGACAACAATTAAATGGAAGGTAATATGGTGACTTTAAATTATGTACAATAAATATAATTAAAAATAAACAACGTAACCAAAGAAAACTATTAATAAATAAAGAAAGGAATAGGAATTGAGGTGATTGAGTTATTTTCAATCAAATATAGTTAATGGGTGATTTTTTTATTATATAATGACAAATCCATGTATAGCTGCAGATGAATCCGATAATCATGCATTTATTTTTAGAAATCATATACCCTTATCATATTCGGGATACATTCTTGCTGAAAATTTATGTACATTAATGCATCAAGCAATGCAGATGAAATCATGCTTAATTAGTTAAAAACGTAAGTACATTGCAAATGGGATTGGCTACGATCCTCTACTTTTTCTGTCTTCTTCTCCTTCATTACTTATCTTAACCTTTAGATTAAAACCTGATTAGTTCAGATTTAATGTTTCATAAAAATATTATTTTTAAATATTTTTATTTCATGTTTAAATTGACATGACCTTTTGTTTTGCGGGCTTTTAAATTAACATGACTAAAATTTAGCAATTTTGAATTTATTTAATTATTTTTTAATAATTTGATATTTTTTTAAATATTTTTATAAACATTAAATTCGAATAGCTCAGACTTTAATCTAAGGGTTGAGATGAGTAATGGGGGAAAGAGGATGAGAAGAAAACGATAAGAATAGAGGTGCATAGTCAATCCCATTACAAATTTGCTCAAAAATACAAATATAGCCATATAACTCATACATATATATTTGATTTTTTTATACGTGTATATATAGTACTAAATTACGTTAATTGAACTTGTGAATTCACTCATCAAATCTATCATTTTTATATTTTTAACTTATAAAATCATGATAATTCAATTTTAAATTCGTACTCACTTTTTAAATTGATTATGTTTATCTGTGAAGCATAATAAATTATGAATGTTAATGGATATATTTTCAATTATTTGAATTTGAAATAAATGTAAACATTATCAATGTCATTTGTTATGTTTTAATTATTTAATTTAATACCATATATAGTATTTATTTATTTATCGATAAAATAAACGTTTTATAGATCTATCCAAGTTTTATTAGTACAGTGAGTTTATTTGAACTCGTAAGTTTAACAACCCCCATATGTCTAGAGTTGGGAATCAAGTCCGGCCCTTGACGGGTCAGGGCCTAACAAGGTCGGCCTTAAAGGGCTAGGGGTCAGGAAAATTACAGTTTTTCAAGGCCTGACCCGAGAGCATCAGAGCCAGGGCTGGCCTACAGAGCCAGGAAATCACAATATTTAATTATTTTTCCTACGTATTTTCCCCAAAGAGATATAATTAGTAAATAACAACAATTAAAGTTCTAATTTAATACGTAAATGTTGTCAACATTAAGGTTTAAATAACCCATTGATTCCGGCGACTTTGAGACAAGAAGAGGAAGGAGAAAAGCTTTGGTTTTGGTAAGCTATGATCCTCAAATGCCCTAATCCTCTTTGTTAATATTGTTCATTTCATTGAGAGCTACATTGTGGTAATTTCAGAATCCTGAAATAGTGTTGATTTGTGAGTTGGTCGAATTTGGGAGTTGGAGAAACAAGAACATGTCCATAAATACACAGTTACTAATGTATAATCAAAGGTAAAATCATGTCCATAAATAACTCACACAAAGGCCAAAGTATAAGAAGGCAAGAAGCTAAATACTCTAACCTCTAAACAACATGAGTATGACGACTATCATTTTCACCTTCTTCGCCGCTATCATCAATTTCAAGGACATTTGATTGTGTTTCACTTTGAGCAGTAGGTTCAACTTCAAGTAGTCAAATAATCACAACCTCCATAAAAAATCATACTCTATCAGGCAGAATAGTATATAATATGATTTTAGTATAAATAGGCAGAACAATATACTCAAAAATCATACTCAAAAATCACAATATGATTCAATTAGACAAAACAATATATTCAAAAACCATACTCTATATAATATGAGGACAGAGTGACATATAGATTCAATAAGGTAATTCAAAAATATAACATGGTTCCTTTCCAAGTAAATAAAAAATAAATGGGCCTAAAGGGCCGGCCCTTTTAAGCCCAATGCCCTATAGGGCCGGTCATTTTAAGCCCGACTTCCTCTTAAGACTACAATTTACAAATCCGGTCCTTAAAAGACCAAGGCCTAAAAGGACTGGCCCGACGGGCTCGGCCCGTTTTCCCGGCTCTAGTTCATATACCTCATAATTGAGAATGGGAGGGGTATTATATACTTGCCTAATTGTTTGTTGGCATATGCAGCGAATGAATTGGATACCTGTTCAGGATATTAATTAAATGGTATTTAATTATTTGCATAATTGACTGCAGCAAAATATCAGCAACATAAAGAGATTCGATCTCCCTAGAGTCAGGCAATTTAAATATAAGTACATGCCCGGCCCTTGGTAATTACAACGGCTCGGTTGAAGATGAAGAGGAAGCTATCACTAATTTCGCTCACCATTCTCATGCTCTTCTTTGCTCTAGGTGCGTTTCTGTGCTCTAACTTCTTATAACGAATTATGTGAATAAAAAATGTTTAATATATTAAATACATAAAAAGAACAATTTATCTTTTTAAAAAACTGTAGTTTAAATATCGTTGTTCACTAGTCTTTGAATCCAAGTACTGTTGGCCACATACAGAAGGAAGGCAATTTGACAGTAAATAACAGTGATATTTAAATGATTAAGCATTAAAATATTTATATTTCAAATAAAATATTATGATTTAGGTATTTCTACGTTCTCTGTCAAGTCCGATTATTAAGTATTAAGAATGGGGGGTACAAAGCCCATAGATCAATGGTTGATCCGTCGTGGAGGAGCGATCAAAGTCAGAAACGATATGAATATGAATTCAATATTCCTGTTCATTGAGATTTATATATGCTAAAATTATAACATATATAGTGCTGGCTTTTGATAATTTATTTTTTATCTATAAATATTTATAAATCGTAATTTACGATATACGAGGTAAATTTGTAAGTCGAATTTTATCTCGACTTATATAATAAACAATTATTTTTTTTAAAAAAACGCTACTCCAAACATAGTAAATTAGTAATAGAGGGCGCATATATTTATACGGTAGGGAATTCTAACCAAATGGGTTGTAAAAATAAAGTGTTCCAGGCGTTATTAAACATGATCTAATCGTATCATTTATATTTATATCACTCATAAATAGTCTGATACGCAATCAATTACCCATAGAATATAAGAATATAACTACACATATGATTTTTTTTATCTGAACTATACATATGATTGGATATATTATTTTCCAAACTAATTGGAGATTCATATTTCACAGAAGCATTATCAATAATCAGTATTAATTAAGATTATTATTTTGATGTTTTGTGTATGTAGAAGGAACAAAAACAGTGGAGGGATGGAGAAGAGGAGGCTATGCGTTTTGGTGCATTGATGAGTTGGGGGGGTGCGACCCCACAACCAATGCCACCAGTGTATGTGCTTCGACCTGCTCTTCACTTCACCCTGGCGGCAACGGATATTGCAAGGCCAATCAACAACAACGCTTCATTTGCTACTGCCAGCATCTTTGTTAATCACCCTACTCTATCATAACATCATTCCTTTCCTGTAATAAAGCCCTCTCTTATCTAAATAAAGTTTAATTTTCTCTTCCTTTATTACTCATCACCTGCTACTATAATTCTATATTCTTGCGCTCCATCACTTAATTTATACGTAGGGCGCAAATATATATTAGACATTTCTAACAAAATTGCTTCAAAAAATCAACGGCTCCGGATGAATATTAATTAAACCATGATCTTACAATTTTTAAGTTTAACGGTCTTAGCTAACTGCTTTAGTTACCAATTTCCCACTCTTTATCTTAATATAAGTTGCTTGTACCCTATTCTTGTAAACAAAACAAAAAAAGCATTGAATTAATAGATTTTTCTAAATTTGCTTTTATTTATAAAAGGATTGCATATTTTCTTTCAAGTCTTTTTATCTCTATATGCACTTACACTTCTCTCTTTCTCATGTGTCCAACCAATAGTGAATAAAAGTAAATTGACAAAATCTCATTTATTACCTCATAAGTAACTTATATTTTGAATAAAAAATTTTGGGTAAAAGTGATTTATAATAAAGTACATAGTGATAAATATAAGAATTAAAGCCTAAACTTGCTAAAAGTGAAGGAATAAAACCAAAACCCATAGGGATCAAAATCAAAACTTGTTAAAAAAAATATAGAGCCCAAAACTAAGTGTTAGTCTTTATACTTAGCAGAACCAACTAAAGCTAATGTCGCTCAACTATTATTAGGTCATTATAAAACCATATGAAATGGAATAAAAACCACAATTTGAAAATACAGAAACAAAAACTCATATTCAATCAGATTTTAAGGCTTAACAAAACTATTAACCCATAAATAAACAACAGTAGATTGAATTAGTTAATCGTTTCTTATATTAAGGATAAAAATAGTAATAAATATTAGTAAATTTGAAAATAATTTCCATTTTTAAATAATGTTAATGATCAATTTTGATGAGGTTGTTACATTATGTGACCTACAACAAGAATCTATGTCATTGATTGTTGGGATATGCAGTAAATGAGATACATATTCAAGAAATTAAATAGTACTCCCTCCGTATCGTATATATAAAGCATTTTTTTGTTTTAAACGGGTTTATCCCTAAATGTAAGATTTCTTTTGAGTATGTCTCAATAATAAATACACTTTTTTTCTATTTTACCTTCAATTAATTATTATAACACATATACTGTGAATATTATGATTGTATGAATGTCCATAGCATTAAATAATAAGGCTCTTCGCCTCCCATCCATATTGAACCCCCAAAATGAAGAGTTTATAACCTTTAATCTTTATAACATCTAGTGGTACAATTATATTTGCTTAATTTTCCTCTTTATGTATTGTAACTCATAGGGTTGATTTTCAATATTGGGGCCTTATAAATAGAGGCATGTACACATATATGTTAGCTTGAATTGAAATAAGAATCACTCTGTCCTTATTCTCAATTTCTCTCTTGTATTTTTTCATCTCCTTCATCTAAGCCTCTCTTGTATTTTCCTTATTTATAACACATTATCAGCACGAGTTTATTCAGAAGGTCTATGATCTAATTTTCTATTTCTTCTACTCTCTAATTTTCTCATTTCTATATTATATTATTCTCTATGTTATTTTATCTTTCTAGTTTACGTTATTGATTTGTTGTTCTGTATTATTTTTCTTTTACGCTATCTTTTTTATCTTTCCTGTTGTTATATTTTATATGTATATATGGGATAATCTAAACCATTATATGGAATTGAAAAGACCTTTTTACTGATTGTTTTATACATCGGGTTTCATGCCCAAAATTATATATTATTGGAACTTTATTCTCTCCTTCGCAAGATTTTTTTTACTTTTATTTATCATTTTTCTAGAATCTCTTATTATGCAACATTTATATTCCTTTATTTTATATTACAGTCTTCTTTACATTTTATGGTGTTATATTATATTATTTCATTTCATTTACATTTTATTTGTTTATTTACATATTTAATATTTATATTTCTTTATTTTATTTACATTCTATGTTATATTTTATTGTTTATTTTCTTTATTTTATGTCATTTATTTCATCTTGTTTTATATTTATTTTATTTACATTTCATTTATTTATATTAATATATTATTGTTATATCATTATGTCAATCTTTTATTTTCATTTGTTTATTATATTACATTAATACATAATAGTATTATATGTCATCATATAATGCGGTCTATATGATTACGGGCTTATCTATTATTTATAATTGATTATGAATTTGAATTTACTTAATTTATTTTATAGTATTTTAATTTTATCGAAAGGCCAGAAGCCAGAATATTCTTAATTTCCTGATCAGATGATCAGAAGTCACATCATTTTTATAATAGTTCTTATGAGAAAGAAGGTTATTGGTTTCATTAAATTGCAAGACTGACAATAAAACTTTGACACTTTGATGATTTAATTGTTATGAATATCAAAGCCCTAAAGGCTAAAGTTTCAAATATCAAACTAAACAAAAAAAACTTTTTAACTTTGTAAGATTTTTGTTATGGTCCTGAAGACCAGTATTTGGAGAAATTGATTATGCTATTAAAAGCAAAGAACATATGTAAGAGTAAACATGATCACATTGCATTAGTCGAATTGATAGTTGAAAGCTAAGAATACTTTGTCTTGACTATTGAACTATAGTTGTAGAAATAATAACATTTCTAAAGTGATTAAAATTATGAGCAAATGTTATACTATGATTATGAATCCTATGGACAGAAAAAATGGTATAATATGACCAGAAGTCATATAGACTAACATGTGTCAATTTATTGAAAATAAAGATCAAAATGGTTGTGAGGCCAAAAAGACCATGAGATATTTTGAAAAATACCAAAATTAGTCATGATGCTTAAAGCAATAAGTTATGGAGAAAGATGATCAACTTGTAAAGTCAAAAGAAATAATTGTAAACCTAGAAGACTATATGATGTTGATTCTTTAGTAGTGTTTAAATTTAAATTTAAATTTATTGTGATTAATTTGTGAAAGAGAAATTATTATTTGACATTGTAATATTAGCATAAGTGATATATGAAACCAAATGGACAAAAATCTAATTATTGGTCATTTTAAAATTTTAATATAGTGCCAAATTATTTACAAATTTAAACACTTTTGTGCCAAATTATTTACAAATTTAAATATCATTGGTAATTATTGGTATTTTGATTTCATGGTCTTTTAGGATTCTACGTCATGGTTATTGTCATTATGCGATATAACTTTCAAACGAAATGGTTTCTAATATTTATTCATGTAGCCTTCAATTATACAATTGGTTGTTTAATTATCTTTTTTATATAGAATTGTACAATTTATTTGTAACTTTAAGTAAATAATGTATGTGAATATTATTTATGCATTAATGGAGTTTACCATGTCAAACCTATCTCTATTTTCTTCTTAGGCCTTGTGCTTCTCTGTTGCACAATAGATTTCCCAATAAACACTCAACTCATATACCTCAACATCAATGTACTTTCTTTTATTATTAGTCATACTTTTCATTTTAGTTATGTCTTCTATTTCTTTTCTCCTCTTGAGTATGTACAGTTTTTCTTAGTTCCCAAACGTTTCATTATTGAAAGCCATACAGATACTCTGTAATTTGTATTTTATTTTGGTATTGATAAGTTATTGTCTTCTCTCACAATTCATTATATTGTCATTTATTCTACTCCTTAGCATTCTCATATGATATGTGCAAGTTTTATACATTAATCATGATATAATATATAATATGATATATATGAATCAAATTAATTTTATGTGACACTTGTAAAAAAATAAAAAGTCATATATCGTATTTGAATTAAGAGAATGAGATTTATTTGATTTTATGAAAAAATTCATTATGAATAATTTATGATTTGTTTGACAAAACCATTTTTATAAGCGTGAACTATATATATAATGTAAGTCAAATTTATGGATGATCAAATAGCAGGGAATATTTGAAAGAAGAATATGCATATCATAATTATTCATTATTTTATATTATAATGCATTTGTCTTTATATTTCTCTCAAATTAATTTTGGCCCCTAAACATCACAGATCATTGCAACAAAATCTTTATGTATTTTGACTATGGATCTCCTCATACTTCTTTATGTAGTGAAAAATTCTAAACATTTCATACTTTGAACATGCATCAAAAGAGGTAAATTAAAGCATATTATTATTAATGAGTAATAGACTTATATAAAAATGTGATAATATATGTCAGTTCCTGAAGAACATAAATGTAACAAAATCGATATAATTCCTAGAAAACTAATATAGATTTTTTTTAAATTTTATTGGTGGAAGAAGAATTGATCATGAAATGATAGATTTACATCATAGTTTCACTCTGTTAAAGAGTCTAAGTGATAGCCTTAAGGACTGAAATCCATTATTGTAAGTAAGTTATAAAGTACTAGAGCTTTCAAGTGAAACATAATTCTACTCATATACTTCCTCACAAAACCTATTATTCTCTCAAAAATGGATGTCATATTGATATTTTGTATCAATACTTATGGAAATTCAAAAGTTTGTTGTTGGTTAAGCAACATATCACAGTAAACTAATAGTTTACTGATCCAAACAAAGTTATTGTTGGCATGACTTGTTTGATCATCCGAGTCATATATAAAAGATTATTGTGACATCCATTGAAGAATTATAAGATTCTTCATGAATAGCTAACATATTATACAATTCAAGAATTATTATGTGCTGCTTGTTTATAAAGAAATTTGATTACGAGAGTGTCATAAGTTATTTTTGGAATGGATCTCTATATTTCTATAAATATATCAAACTCATATATGGGTCATTCAAATAGCATGTAAATCATATAAATGTTCAATAATTTTGATCCATGTTCTTGAACTTGGACTGGACTGGCCGATCTGGCCCGAAAACCAGTAAACCGGTCCGGTTCCAAATCCGGTCCCGGTTCCCGATTTAAAATATTTTTTTTTTATTTAGAATTTTATAATAATAAGCCTAAAATCTTGAATTTCTCACCGGTTTGGCCAGTTTAGCTCTAGTTTGGTCCTAGTTTGACCCACTGATCTTTAACCTAGTACCCCGATCGATTCAATACCCGGTCCGAGTTTTAATACCTTGATTTTGATAGATACATCTATAAGATGGTTACGTGTGATATTACTATTAATTTGCAACCTGAAGTTTGCAGAAATGTTTGAATAAATTATTATGTTAAACGCAATTTTCAGATTATACAATTCATTCATTGAAGCCTCCATAAATAACTAGATTAATACTTATGAGAACAAAATTTACATTTTGGCGTTGGCATATTTGATCTCACATATTGCAGTACTTAAACTGACCAACCAAATTATCCTGATAAAATTGGCTTTTGACCAGGAGCTAGGTATATTCCATCTTAAAAAGTTTGAATGTGCATTCCTATTGATCTACCACAATGCATATAAATGGATATTTAAAGAGAATTAAGATAAATGTTAGATAAGAATCTCCTTCTTTTTGTTTGTCTCTAAATGAAACAAAAAGATATTTCTAATACCTCCTTCTTATTGTTTGTCTCTAAATGAAATAAAAAGATGTTTCTAATAGAAACAAATAGATTTAGGAGATTTATACTGTATGATTAGTCGATTGTCATTTGATAAATTTTTCCTAATATGAGGGGGAGAAATTGAATAATTGGAAAAGAAAACAAAAGGAATGTACTATTAGTATCAAGTATATATCCTCGAATGTAGCAATATAAATCAGAAGTTCATCAGGTTTTGCATTCATAAAATATTGCATAAAATCTGCCGAATGCAATTATTGACCTAAATGGGAATTACTAAATCTCATATTTCAGCTAAAAATGCAATAATAATAATAATAAATGAAAATAAGACATGCCTGAAGTATGAGAGAATAATCGGTTTCAAAAGAAAAGTGAAATGAGCAAATAATTAAGATAATCATATTAAGGAGGCAGATACTCCAAAAGAAGTTAATACATAACTAATTACAAAAACCTCAAAAAAGGTTTAGATACCTACAAGTAATAAAGAAATCTCAATAAATTATGTTACAATAAGAAAAATGGAACTAGAAAGATAAAGTTGTCGACAACAATTTTAATAACAATATCATGTGATCAAATGAGGATCTTATACATAAATATGTCGGTAGAAAAAAAAGATGATTAGCCAACTGAAAAAGGGGACAAGACGCAATGAAAAAATTCTTTCAATATGTGAAATTTATGAACTTGCAGTCCAAAATATTTGAAATATAAAGTTATTTGTGATATATGAATATTCATGTGAAAATAAAGATTTTCACAAGGATTAATGATGATTATGGTGAGGTACAACATTTGATGGTGGATACAATAATTGTTACCTATATTATTAGTCTGGCAATATATGTAAACAAAATAATGTTTCTATTAGATATCATTATATATAGCATATGCATATGGAAAGTGAATATTACATGAGGATTATTGAAAGGATCCAAAATGTTGAAAGCATGTCTAAAAAAGGTATTCAATATATAAAATGTTACATGGATTAAAATGATTTGATTATATATATAATTGATTGAAAGATATATTGAAAAACTAATAATTTTATATATCAAGTGATTAGAAAACTTAATGATTTCAAAATCATATATTTTTGTTATGATGATGTTGTTTGTAAAAATTTATTGAATTTAATGGTTTATAAATATCACATATTTATGAATATTTACATTATACAGATATTGTAGTTATTATGTTCTTTCTAATAAAATCAAAATGCTACAGATACACTATAGATACTATGAAATTGAGATTTGTAGTGATAATTATGTGAAATAGTTTCATGAGATTATTTTCTTCACAACAAATTGATCATAGAGGTGTAAGATATATCTTAGTGATTTCTAAATATATTCGGAAGATATGCTTGAAAGGATGTTGGAGATAATCAATGTGAGGAATCACAACACTATTGAGATAAAATGACAAAGGGTGATGTTGTCATCAAGTGGAATAAAAAAATGATGATGTCATTAGGGGAAGTAAAAATAATATTGTACTTTAGAGAATTAAACTTGATATTATCATCATATCAAGGGGAGTAAAGTATCATGCTGTACTTTTTTTCTTAACCAAAGTTTTATCCTATAGGATTTGCTTGATAAAGTTTTTAATGAGGTAGTTTCAGTATTGTGTACTATTTTTCTCTAAGTTTTGTCCCAATGGGTTTTTTCTATTAAAATTTTAATGATGCACAATATTTACTTATGGACATCCAAAGGAGAGTGTTATGAATATTATGATTATATATATGTCCATAACATCCAAGAATAAGGCTATTCACTTCTAATTCTTATTGAACCCCCAAAATGAAGAATTTATAACGTTTAATCTTTGTAACATCTAATGGTACATTTATATTGCTTAATTGTCCTCTTTAAGTATTGTAACTCATACTGTTGATCTTTAATATTGGGGTCTTATAAATAGAGGCATGTACACACATTTGTTAATTTGAAATGAAATAAAAATCACTCCATTCTTATTCTCCAGTTCTTTCTTGTATTTCTTCATCTTCCTTGTCTAAATCTCTCTTGTATTTTCCTTATTTTATAACAACATACATTTTCTTTGATTCTTTTCTAATTATTACTCTCTCTGTGTGTGTGTCACATTCATAAATAGGGGCATATTTAGGGGGGAAATCAAATTTCCCACGTAATTATTACATTTAACTACTTTTAACTGTTTTTTACAATCTCGCAGTTTGGTTGAAAGGCTCATATATATAGAGACAGAGAGAATACTATTTACTTATCAGCATGATTGTGTGCTGAAAATGAGAGAATTTATCACTATCTTCCTAGACTTGGGGGCAGTTTAACTATAAATACATGCCGCACCCATGGTAAAGACAGACAATAACACGGTGGTGGCCACTTCACTGTGGTGCCCAAGGATATTGCAAGTCCAATTCTCAGCAATGCTTAATTTGTTAGTGCCAACGTTCTTGTTAATGCCTGTTTAGATTAGGAGTAGAAGTTACTTTTTTAACGCCAACTCAAACAAGCCTTTAATATCTATATTAAGCATGTGTTTGGATTAGCAGTGATAGAAGTGATTTTTTTCACTATGACTTTTGTAAACGTAAAATATAGTAAAAATTAGATCGAATAATGTGATTTATGTTTGGATTGATTTTGGAAAAAGTTAGTTTGACAAACTAAAACTTATTTGGATGATAATGCAAAAGTAAGTTTGGATGTAAAATAATTAAAAACATATGAAATTAATAAAAAAAAATAGTTAATGTATTATTGAGAACAATTTGAAAATACTAAATTACTTGAATTTTAGAAAAAATTTGAGAAAAGTCCCTTTTAAAAGTTTAATCGGTAAGGATAACATTAATCAAAGTATTGTCATTCTTCTTATATATAAACTTATCAGGTTATTCATGCAAATTAAATTTCTAATAAGGAGTCTTATTGATTTTCCTTAAATTTAATTATTTATTTTTTTTCTTTTGATATTTTCATAAATAAAGATAAAATTAGAAAACAATCATTATTAACCTTTAAGCAAACTTATATAATTAGGACTAAAATTTTCATCTACAAGTAAACTTTTGATAAGGATTAAAACGTTATTTTAATAAAAAAAGGTGGGAGCTAATATATTTTCTTCATGAGGTATTTAATATATTTTCTCTCCATGATGGAAAATCTAAAAGAAATTTTAGCTTATGGCTTAAAGCAGCTTTTTTTTTTTTTTCAAAAACCCCATTGAAAAAATGTTACAACTCCTGAAACTTGGAAAATATGGAGCTGACATCAAAATTCTCAAATAGGATAATTTTGAAAACTTTTTTTATAAAATGGAAACCAAATAGGGTTTGAGAGTTCAATGTGTGTGGGAAGGTGTTAGACACCCAACAACATCCATTCATAAGAATGAATGAATGATTACTCTAAGTCAATCATTTAAAAATGAATATAGCCTTTAATTTTATTGTAGTTACCCAACTAAAAAAGAATATTTACAAAAATAAATAAAATGAAAACTAAAGAAGAAATGAACATTTATTTACAAAAAAATAAGAAAAAATATATTTAATTATAAAATCGGACTTGAATTAAGAAGAGAACATAAGACCTACGTATTCTTTAGAGGGATCAAAGCCCATGTAGTTCGAGGGTAAAAAGGCAAGTCAGTTGGTTGGTATTTTTTAGAAAAAAGTTTATTTAATTTATTTGAGAAAAATATTTATTGTTTGGTTTGTGTTTTTTTATTTTTTTAAGAAAGTATTTTATTTATTTTCTTATATGAAACAAAATTCATTTATTTTAAGAAAATGAACCCTTTTTTTATTTTGAAAAAGTTGTAGCGCCTGAGATTTGTAAAATATAAAGCCATCACCAAAATTTTGAAAACTTTTTTAAAAAAAAGAAAATCAAATAGGATTCAAGAGTTGTTTATACATAAGGCCTAACCAAAATAAGGTATTCACAAGTATTAATCCAAACATCACAAAAAAACCAAAAAGTGACTTTTAACCGTTGAGACGCACATTTGGATCTCCAAAAGTGATCCGAAATACACCCTAATATTAATTAATCACTGTGCTTTCCTGTAACAGATAATGGGTATGTTTGTTTTAGTGATTCGATTGCTTATAAGTTACTTTTTAATAGTGATTTACGGTATACGAAGTAAGTATGTGAGAGGAGTTGTGTTTCGATTTACGTAAAAAACAACTTATAAATTTTTATAAGCTCAAACAAACATGCTTAATAAAGCAAGCTCCCCCTAGCTAATTAAATAAAGTTTGCTCTCAATTCATTACTCGCCCGCGATGAATATGATTCTTTCGTCTCTATCCCATGCACTTGGTCCTTGACAGATGCATAGGATTCATAGCTGTATATATCTTGATTCCCACCTTCCTTCCTCGGCACACCATCTTCATCGTTTTCCATATCATAAACCAGTCCTTCTTTATACGCAATCAGTTTATATAATAATTGGATCTGATTTTCAAACTGATTATTGGATATTTATTGAATGATTTATCAATTAATATGTGGAAGATATAGGAGTGGGAATAGGTTAGGCCCCTATCAAGTGGTCTACAGCCTAACCTGGTATGGTCTGGCCTGTTTGTTAAAAAGACTAGGCTAAGGCCTATTTAAAGGTCTAAATGTGCAAATAAATTAGGCCTATTTTATTAAAGTCTAGCTTGCAAGTCTTCAGTTCTGTTTACGCATTAAAAAAATATAATTATATTTATATCATATAAATAACACAATATTTATCATTTTTTATTCTTATATTTTAATTTCAAGTTATAAATAACACGATATTTCATTCGTTGATGCTTCAGTATTCACACGGCACATGTGGGAAATTTCTTAGACTGCGTAGAGCAAATTGTAGGCATGTACTCCTTTTCCCTTTGAATATGTCTATACAAAGGCGTATAACATGCATCTTAGAAATTCCTTCTTGTTGTGATGAATATTTGCATGCTTATACTTTATTATAAGAAAATGCTAAGAAATCCTGCGGTAATTTTTTTTTAGAACGTTCTCTTAACTATTCATGGCTGCATCCTTACTATTCTCTTTAATAACAATAAGATTTTATTTTGGATGATTATATTGTTAGGCTTGAATTTTGGTGGAACATTTTGAATAATAATAATAAGATAGTATTTTAATTATATGTAGGCTAAACACCTATTTAAACGATAAAATTTGTAAAAAAGTAGGTTTTTGTAGGTTCAAAACCTATTTATATATGGTCTTCAAGGCTTGTAATATGAGGCATTTTTAAAATCCTATATGTTAAGTTAAGTAGGTCTTTAAAAAGGCTTTAGGCTCGACTAGGCCTTGTGAAGGCTCTGGCCTTAGCCTAAAAAAAAGCTTACATTCAGGCTTAAGCATAGGCTCAGACCTTTTACCTCCATTATAGGCTCAAACCTATTTAGCCAAAGCCTTATTTGACCTAGTCTATTTCCATGCTTATGGAAGAGTACTTCCTCCCATCTACAATATAAGTAATTTATGTTAGATATTTTATTTCATATTCCCGTTATAAGAACTCCTGACATATTATCTTCTAATTATAACTCTTTCATGTTCTCTACTAATTCCAATCAAAAAATAATAGTTAAGTTATTAAATTTATTTTAAATAAAAATAAATTTTCAATTTTACTCATATTAAATGAGGAAATATTGAATGAGTGAGAAAAATACAAGAAGTTATAGTTAAACATTTATTATAGGGATGAAATTGATAAATAAATATTAATTACTCTCAAAATAACTTACATTATGATCAAGTCAGCCTTCTAGAACTTCTAGAAATGATTAGACCGTGGACGGAGGGAGTATCTTATTAATCAATGATTTACGGTGGAGTTGGGCGTCGTAATTCTCATGCTGGCCTTGCTAGGTGCGTTCCTTCTTTCTCTATACAGCATAGCTATATATATATATATATATATATATATATTTGTGAACATAATTAAACACTTCATCTTTTTCAAGGTTACCAGACATTGTCTGTCCAAAACCCTTTCGGCTTAAAAGCACGAGTAGTAAACAAAGGGAGGAGGAAACCCGGAATGAGCCGACAATGCATGCAACCAATTGACAGTCTTGAAATGCATGTTGGCTTTCAAATATTATTCAGTTATGCTTTTGCCCCCAAATAAACCTTCATGTAATTTGCTTTCGTTTTTCTTTTTTAAGAAAATCTGATCGTTTGTCGGCTAAAGGCATTGTGGGTTGTGCGTCATCATCAGTCCAAAAAAAGCCGAGTAGAAAAGTTCATTGGACACCAACACTTGGGCTACGTTTGGCCCACTATGAATCTCCTTTCTCCATCTAACTGGGCAGCTCGATAATGTATGGCGTTGATTTTTCAACAAAGGTGAGAAAGCTCGTTACGTGCAGGGGGCATATCAATACATTTCCTTTTTCCCGGCGCACATCTTAATGAAAGTAGAATTGACCTTTTGCAGTAAAATAGTCAAACAACTGGAGAAAAAAGTGATACAAAAGAATGTGATTGAGATTCATATTTTAATTATGATCATCACAATATCCTTCCTTTGTTTTTCTCGATCTCTCTGATTTTAATGCATCACACAGAAGATTCAGAGGGGCTTTATTGGTGTGATGTGTTGAAGGGTTTTCAACTAGTTTTTGTCTTGATTTGCTGGTTGATGTGCCGTTTCTACGACTCCTGCATTGATGCTTCCACATTCTGGAAGATCCATCTTACCCAGCCACCATATCTATGTGTCTAACACTCCTGTCTTTATACCTATTCCCACTATATTCCATCTCAACGTATAGCATCACTTAGAGATTGTAATATGGTCCGGCTCGGTGGGTTTGGGCTAGCCCGTTATGGGTTGGGATCACATAGGTTCGAGCTCAAAAGGACCGCATCAGTATGAGTTGACATTTAATCAACCCAATCCATAACCACCGGGTTGGCGGGTTGGGCGAGCCAACCCCTTTTTTTTCAATTTTTTTTAACAATATACTAAGATTGATTTTTGTTTTTCGATACAATAAGCTTTTTTTTTTTTCTATACACCTAAGCATAACAAAATTAAAAATACATTGCAAATTAAAGAGAGTTGAAATTGATTTCTGATTTCTGAGATTGAGAGCGTGAGCCGTGAGAGAGATAGGGAGTGAGAGACTGTTTCAAGCAAAAACAAAAGAGAGTTGACCAGACTAAGGAATAAGAGTACTGGGCTAGACTCTGGAGTAACGGTCTTAGACTGTTGGGGGTTAGGCCTTGACTAATGGCTCTTCCCTCTTAGTTTTAAAAAAATAAAATAAAATATGGGTCAACCCGCCAATCCGGTGGTCCAACCCGTCACGGGTTGGGACCATATGGATTCAGGCTCAAAAGAACCGCATCAATATGGTCCCAATTTTATAGAATCCAAACCGCCCATTTTGTCGGGTTGGGCGGGCTAGGCCCGTGGTCCTAACCCATATTACCACCTCTAGCATCACTACGGGCCTGGTTGGAAAAGCAATGGGGACTGAAAAAGTATGGTAGGAATGGGCAAGGTAATATGAGGTGTCTGACATTTTTTCAAATGAATTTTTTGGCCAAAAGCTACTTTTAAGAAGAACATGCTTATTTGGAATCACTTTTGGGACCCTTAAAAGTGCTTATTCACATAAATCGAAATAAAACTCCTCTCAAATATTTATCTCGTATACCGTAAATCACAATTGAAAAATTGCTTTTGAGGGCTTCAATAACTATTTCAAACAAGTACGAGGGCACGAAAACTTGCTTTTCACAATGTAGATAGCTTCTACTATCATCAATCCAACCATAAATCATATTTACAATCTGATTTTTATCATATCTTAAGTTTATAAAAATCAAATTGAAAAAAAACTAGTTCTAACACGACTGATCCAAATGGGTATGACATATGTCTCTACCTACGTCAAAAGCACCTAATCGTTTTTTGCATCCATATATTCATTAATTAATATGTTCCAACTCGTTCGCGCTCCAACTAAAATGTAAACCTAGGCTCAATAATAAACACTCCATCATTTCTAACATTTCAAATCGTCCAACTTAAATCACCCAGCTGATCAAGTCCATATCGGGATTGACCGTGGGCACAACAATATGAACTACCATGGTCCAAACACATAATAATTATTTATGTTCCTTGTTAAATCATTCATTTGTTTATCAAAGTGATGACACGGCATATGAGAGTGTGCTTCTAACCATGATTATTTATCTCTATTTTACTACTTTAATTATTTTAACTCAATTCCTAAAAGGGCCTGACTTTTCTTTTTTCCCTTCAAAAAGTCCTGGAAAAAGGTGTAGGCTCTATGGGTGAACTATAAGATGGTGCCCTTGGATGACACAGGGGCCTCCAAGTAATGAATTTTGGTAATCCGGTTCCTCATTGAATTTGACCATGTAACATCCTCCATCAAGCTCTATTAGTTTAATTCTCCCTGTAGCTTTCCACATCGCCAGAATCTTAGAGTACAGGATATCTTGGCGTATGAAGCGTCCCAAGAGTTTGATGATAACTGCTTATTTCATGCATTGGTGCATATATTTCTGTACTCATTAACAGAAATAGATAGAAGGAATGTAGCCTTCCATTGCTACTGAGAAATCTTCAACGTTGATCTTTAGGTCTTATGTTGCTTCTTGTTCATCTGCTACAGACAAAGTTCCCCTATTCAGGAGTTTTTCTTTAAAGGTGCGTGTTCCCTCGACCTTCTCCACTGGGTGTTCTTCTCCTTCCGTTGTATTTCTAGAGTCTTCATCTATGGTCCTAGCTGCTTTGTTAGCCTTCTCATCTGCATGCTTAGGGAATAGTTGTTTACGGACTTGTGTAAGGTTCAATTCTTCATTACCTTCTGCTTCCATATCCTCAGAGAATCCTCCATCCTGCGCCTTCACCTTCTTTGTTGTCTGGTTGTCCTCTGTTAGTGGGGATCTTTCTCCCTTAGACACTAATGGAACTTCTGAATATTGTTCCATTTGTGTTCAAGGGGATGCTTGCTTGGTTGTACTTCTCCCCCTAGGGGTGGAATCAGGCCAGCCGCCTAGCAGGGGCCTGCGGCCTGGCTTGTCAGGCTAACAGGCCAGGCTAAGGCTGAGTAGGAGGCCTTATTTCCTTAATAGGCAAGGGCCAGGCTAACTGATAGGCCTATTAGGCCTATCAGGCCGGCCTGGGCTATTGAGGTCTTATTTAAAAAAATGTGTAGTGAGTGTAAACATAGCCCACAGCCCAATACCGCAAAACCCATTAATCCATTCTCTTGTCCAAAAAAAATTAGTCCTTTCTCAGTTCTCATTTCGCCTAACGGCCTCCAGATTTCTCAAAATCTAAACCTAAATATCACTCTTCATTCTCAATCTTCAAGATCCTTCTCCTTTATTCCGTTGCTGAATGCCATGGCCGAGATCGAGAGTGAGAGTGTTGACTCCTGCTAGGCATCCACCGTCGACCGTAGGCCATCGTCGATTCACCGAGACTCGAGATCGAGAGTGAGAGTGAGAGTATAGCACACTCACACAGCTCTACTCTATCCGACTCCTTCCAGGCATCCACCGTCGACTGTTGGCCATCGCCGAGACTGAGAATGTCGACTGCCATCGTCGAGACTCAACCGTGGGCCCTTCCCATAGCACTCCTTTCTTCGTCGCTCGTCAGGTAAGTTTCTTCATATTGTTTGTTTATTTTTTCGATCTGCTTCTGCGATCTAGCTTACACGGCAGTATTGGCTAATTAAGTTGAAGTATAGGAGGATATATCTTTTGCAATGTAATTCTTAACTTAATTCTTTTGGTTTGCATATGCTCTGGTTATGTGATTCCTGTTTCAATTTGCTCTAGCATCTGATTATTTGAAGTATTGGTTTGATTCTAGTTATGTGATTCCTGTTTCAAATTGCTCTAGCATCTGTTTTCAGCCTTTTTTATATGTTGGCTTGTTAGCCTGTTAAGATTTTTACAAATTCAAGCGTTGTTAACAAGCCACAGGCCAGGCCTATAGACAGGCCAGACTCAAGCCCAAAAATAAGCCTCTAATAGGCCCCAGGCCAGGCTCAGGCCAAACTGACAAAGAACAGGCCTGGCCTGTTAAGCCAAAAGCCTGGCCTGGCCTGGCCTTATTCCACCCCTACCCTCCCACGCCACTCTCCAGTTTTGAAAGAGAGGGTTTTTTTTTCTAGCTAACTACTTTAGTTAACAAATTCCCACTCTGTAACTTAATATAAGTCACTTGTAGCGTACCCCATTCTCATAAAAAAAAAATATTGAATGAATAAATTTTTTCATATTTGTCCTTATTTATGAAAGGGTTGCATATTTTTTCTCATGTCTTTTTATATATATCTCTATGCATTTATACTTCTCTCTTTCCCATGTGCCTAACCAATAGTGAATAGGGGTAAAATTGACAAACTATCATTTATTACCTTACAAGTGACTTATATTTTAAACAGAACTTTTTGGGTAAAAGTAACTTATAATAAGGTACACAGTGGTAAGTATAAGGATTAAGGATTAAAGCCTAAAATTACTAACAATGAAGGAATCAAAACCAAAAGCCATAGGGATCAAAATGATCAAAATAAAAAATTGTTAAAAAAAATATAGAGACCAATAGTCCTGGTCTCTATGCTTCACAGAACTAACTAAAGCTAATGTTGTTCAACTATTATTAGGTCATTATAAAACCATATAGACGGCAGTAAAAACCACAATTTGAAGATATAAGAACAAAAACTCAAATTTGGTCGAATTGCAAGGATTAACAAAACTATATTAACCCATAAATAAACAATAGTCGATTAAATTAGTCAGCTGTCTCTTATATTAAGGACAAAAATAGTAATAAATATGAGTAAATTTGAAAAAAAAAATCCATATTTGAATAATGTTAATGATTAATTTTGATGAGGTCGTTACATTATGTGACTTACAACAAGAATCTATGTCATTGATTGTTGGGATATGCAGTAAATGAGATACAAATTCAGGATATTAAATATTACTCCCTCCCTAAGTACATATAAGAGCATTTTTTGTTTTGAATGGGCTTATCCCTAAATATAAGATTCTTTTTGAGTTTGTCTCAATAATAAATACATATTTTTTTTCATTTTGTCATCAATTAATTATTATATACTGTATACATCTTCTTTCATCATTTTCTAATTATTACTCTTTCTCTCTCTCACCTATTCATAAATAGGGGCATTTTTAGGTGGGAAAATCAAATTTCCCACTTAATTATTATTGTATTTAACTACTTGTAACTGTTTTTTAGAATCTCGTAATTCGGTTAAAAGACTCATATATATATAGGGATGGAGAGAGTACTATTTATTTATTAGCATTAATGTGTGCTAAAAATGAGAGAACTTATCACTATCTTCCTAGATTCAGGGGCAGTTTAACTATGAATACATGCCGCACCCATGGCAAAGACAGACAACAACACGGTGGTGGCCACTTCACCATGGCGCCCAAGGATATTGCAAGACCAATTCTCACCAACGCTTAACTTGTTAGTGCCACCATCCTTGTTAATGACTATTTAAATTAGCGATAGAAGCTATTTTTTTAATGTGATTTATGGCGTACAAAGTAAGTATAAGAGATGAGTTTTATCTCGACCAACGTAAATGTGCTTTTTGAACGTCAACTCAAACAAACCGTTAATATTCATATTAAGAGTGCGTTTGGATTAGCGGTGACAGAAGTAATTTTTTTAAATATGAATTTTGTAAACCTAAGATATAGTAAAATTAGATTGTGTGATGTGATTTATATTTAGATTAATTTTTAAAAAAGTTAGTTTGATAAACTAAAACTTAGTTGGATGATTAATGCAAAAGTAAGTTTGGATGTAAAATGATTAAAAAGATATGAATTATTTATATTTGGATTAATTTTTAAAAAAGTTAGTTTGATAAACTAAAACTTAGTTGGATGATTAATACAAAAGTAAGTTTGGATGTAAAATGATTAAAAAGATATGAATTTAATAAAAAAATAGTTAATGTATTATTGGGAAAAATTTTGAAAATACTAAATTACTTAAATTTTAGAAAAAATTAGAGAAAAGAACCTTTTAAAAATTTAATTGGTGAGGATAACCTCAATCAAAGTATTGTCATTCCTTTTATATATAAACTTATCAGGTTTTCGCGCCAATTAAATTTCTAATAAGGAGTCTTATTGATTTTCCTTAAATTTTATTATTTATTTTTTTGGATACTTTCATAAATAAAGATAAAATTAGAAAAAAATTATTATTGACCTTTAACTAGACTTATATAATTAGGACCAAAATTTTCATCTACAAGTAAACTTATAATACAGACTAAAACGTCATTTTAATAAAAGAAGGTGGGAGCTAGTATTTTTTTTTTCATGAGGTATTTAATTTATTTTCTCTTTATGATATAAACTTCTTCTCTCTCCATAGTAGAAAAGCCAAAAGAAATTTTAGCTTATGGTTTAAAGCAGTTTTTTTTTTTTCAAAAACTCAATTGAAAAAATGTTACAGCACTCGAAATTTGGAAAATATGGAACTGCTATCAAAATTTTAAAATAGGATAATTTTGAAAATTTTTTTTAAACAATGGAAACCAGATAGGGTTCGGGTGTCAATTGTGTGTAGGGAAGGTATTAGGCATCCCCGCAGCACTCATGCATAAGAACGATTACCCTAAGTCAATTATTTAAAAATGAATATGACCTTTAATTTTATTATAATTACCCAAATAAAAAAGAATATTTAAAAAATAAATAAAATGAAAAATTCAGAAAAAAGAAACATTTATTTATAAAAAATAACGAAAAACATATTTAATTGCAAAATTAAACTTGATCTAAGAAGAAGACCTAGAGCCTACGTATCTTTTAGAAGGATCAATGCCCATGTAGTTCGGGGGTAAAATGACATGTCACTTGGTTGGTAATTTTTAGAAAAAAGTTCATTTAATTTATTTGACAATTTTTTTTGTTTGGTTTGTGTTTTTTTTATTTTTTTTAAAAAGACATTTTCCTAATTTTTTCATATGAAACCAAATTCATTTATTTTAAAGTAATGAATATCTTTTTTTTATTATTTTCAAAAAGTTGTAGAGTCTGAAATTTGGAAAATAATGAGTCGTGTAATATCCCGAATTTTGGGATTGGAAGCTTTGGAATAAGCCTAAATTGAGTGGACTACTAAGCCCCGATTTAGTAGATGTCCCAAATATATTCCCTAATGATTCTAATATCTTTGGGGTATTAAGAAAGTAAAATGGTGAATTTTGGAGAATATAATTATGTTTTCGATAAAATCGCCTATGAGGCAGTGAGCTTATCATAAGGTTTTGGAAGACTAAATGATAAGTAAAAATTATGAGATTTTACAGGATGAAAGTAGACATCCTAAGCTTTAATTTGATAGGTCATATGAATCAATTAGAGCTATACAAAAAAAGATATGAATTTTTGAAGTCAACACAGAAAAACTGTGAAATTTCTGGAACAATGAGCAAAGATTGAAATTCTGGGAATTTTGTGATTCCAGAAAGCAAAAGTCTATATTTTTCCTTGAATCTAGACTCAATAAGGGTTTTATAGGCTTTGGAATCACCTCATTTCGATTTTTCTAGAATTAGTTATGATTTTTCAAAGTTTGGGCAGAAATCTGCCAGAATTTTGTAAAATTCGAATTTTGGAAAAATGGTGTAATAAGTAAATATCATATAATAAATATCATTCTTCTCCTTCCTTCAGCCAAACCGTGCAGCACAGCTCTGAAATAGAGAGAGAAAGTTGAGATTTTAGAGAGAGAAAAGGAGGAGGAAAAACTTACAAAGGTAAGTGATTTCTTCGGTAAATCGGTTCCTAATGCGTATAACTCCGCTCCTAAGCTATTCTTCTATGTGATTCAAGGTTTGGAAGCTCATCTTTTGATTTTTCAAGAGCTAGGGTTTCAGCCACTTTGAGAAAAGCCAGTGGGAGCTTGAGGTAACTTCCAAACTTTCATATATTGCTTATTCTGGCTGCTGTGGACAATTTAATCGGTGAAATTTCGCCGGATTGTCTTTGGTTCTAAAAATGGAAAATGGGTTTGTGGGGCTGTTATGCTGCCAAAATTGATACTAAATGGTAGTTCTAACCTAATGGAATAGTCAATAAAGTGGTTAGGAGTAGAAAGGAACGCGTTTACGCAGCAGAAACCGAAAAACCTTGTTTTTCCCTGGAAAACCCATATATTTCGGTCTGGGCTATAAATGAGTCTTAGAGTTGGATTTTCAATGATTTGATGGTTCCATTGGATTCAGGAGGGAAAATTAGGTGGGGTTACAGTTGGGCACTTTTTCGGAAAAGGTCGAGAAAGCATAATTACGAAAATGCCCCTAAAACACTGAAATAAGGGCTGCCAAGGGTAATTTCGTCTTTTGGCAGTGAATTTGGTAATTCTGACTCCGGAAATGGATTCCTTGGGTGAAAATATGTAAGAATAGCCCATGTCAAAATTTTGGGAAAACGTGCCATCGGGCCGGGTACGGCGGGGCCGGGGTCCCGGGGGCATTTTGGTAAATTTTCAAGATAGACTCATATAACCCCCAGAAACACTATGGAAGTGTCTGAATAGTACATTTGACATTGTAGGATTGAATATGGAGCCCCGAGCTGTTGGCACGCAAATCGAGGAGAAAGATTGGAGGTAGGGGACTTACCTTACTTGCATGTATTTGATATCTTTGCTTGTGTAATGATGTATGTGATTGCTTTACTTGATTGTGTAGAGCATATTTGAATAAATGAAGCTCTGTTTCTGTTTTCGCTGTGGCCATAGTCTTGTTGTATGAAACGTTGAGCATGCAGAAATGTCATTATGGGGCATACATCTAGATAAAGCTAACATGTCATACACATAGCATCTATCATGCATGCATTATGGTATCTGTTTCCTACTGAGATTCTCTCGAATCTCACCCTCCCCTACCAACAATTTAGACAGGAGACGGCAAAAGTTATGCAAACAACAATGCAGAGTACTGTACGAGGGGATTATAGTAGTGGAACGAAGACGGGAAGAAGTCTCCATTTCACTGGGGTGAGTTTAGATACCCAAGTAGCCCTGTGCAGCTACACTAATTGTAATTATCAGGTACGAATCCCTGAGGGGAATTTTAGTAATCATGTACTTATTATCAGTATAGTTATACTATTCCTGTGTTGCCCACCGAACCGCTTATCGTTTTCCGTGAATACTCTGGTAAAGGTGAAATTAAAATAAGGGCGTGACATTTTGGTATCAGAGCAAGGATTCTGGCCACAGAATTGTCTGCTCAGAGTAAGTGTGGTGGTTCTGGCAACAGGATGGTATACTGATAAGGTCTTGATTACACAGTGATAGGAAATATGCATGGACAGAAAGTACCAAAGGAGGGTATCTTTCCGATTTATGAATCTGCCCTGAGAAATGGCGAGTACTGAAGGGCCGCTAGTGGTGCAATACTAGACGATAATGGTCTAAGGATATTGCGGAACCCAAGGATATGGGTACGACCAAGGCTAATGTGCGGTCCACACTCAATATTTTGGTGACCGGAGATAGCCGGCATGTCTTTTGAGACGAGGGTAGTCACAGGGCACTCGTGGACGGAAATAGTAAAAGCTGGTATCCACATTTGGGCACTAGTATAAAAGAGTTAAGCATGCTCAACCCAGAGAAATTCTAGGATGGGTGACTCCCTGGGAAGTGAGTTGATAGGGTCATGAAGACTTGAGACATAGTAATTGTCTTAAGGTTTCTCCATGACTAATGATTATTTATGTTAGATGATTTAAATGGTGTGACAGGGGGTGGATTTACCAAATTTGATGAATAGTGCCTATGGGTACATCGAACATAGTGCCTTCAGGTACATCGAATATAGTGCATATGGGTACATTGAGTATGATCGAGCATGGTACCTACGGGTACACTGAACTACATATTGTTATTCTGATTTGGATCGATAACAAGTGGTATGTAATGATCAATGATTATCAGGAAGGTTATCCAAGAAAGGCCAATGTAGTAACTATAATCTCTCATACACTATGTGATGATTAATATGTTGTATGTTCTATATTATGTGAATGAACAGGTGCCTAGGGCACATTACCTAGTTGTAGTCTGGGACTCAACTGAGGTACATGAATATTATCTAGCTGTGGTGCGGGAAGTGTCTATGTACCGTCCGATGGGAAGTGTATATGTACCATTCGGCCTAGTAAGGACCCAGCTATGATACACGATTTACCTAGCTGTAGTCGGTGACTCAGCTGAGGTACACGTAAGGGTTTCAACTGGATGGTTGGCCCTCAATTTTGTGTACACACACGGATTGTTGTTTTAACTGGGTGTTTGGCCCTAAACTTTGTGTACACACACGGATTGATGTGATTTTCATTTTACACTATATGGTGCATGACATATTTATCTATCACATTTTCTATGAATGATTGTGGGTTACTATGGAAGGGCATGTGGTGTGAATAAAAAGGCACCCTACCTGACGAGGCTGCTAGCCACGTCCTAAGGGACTCGGGTACGAGGCCAAGAAGGGCTACGGCTGTGACAATAATAAAAAAAAGGGATGAGATATTTATATTGAAATTTCCCAAAACTCATCATTATGCATGGGATGATGATTGTGAGAGGAGCTTCAGAGAGCTGATGGTGAAAATTTATTAAAGTACCAACACCGATAATCCCAGATCCATAGTGGGCCTTTGTTGTCTTCACTTATGCCAGATGGCATGGATTGGGAAGGGAATTGAATCCCCAGATGCTAGCAGGCATAGATCGAGATGAGAATTAATGCGAGCCGAGTAAGGGCATACGCATCTCGTCAGCTGAAGCTTCGGAAATTGAACTATTCCATCCATAATCTTGAGTTGATGATAAGAATGTTTGTATTGAATCAAGAAACGTTGCCTTTATGGCATAATTGTGGAGTTGTACTGCGACCACAAAGATTGAAAGTTCTGATCGGAAAGGGCTACCTACGGTGAAATTTGATCGGAGAGGGCTACCTACGGTGAAATCTGATCGGAGAGGGCTACCTAAGGAAAGTTCTGACCAGAAGGGGGCTGACCAGGTGTATGGGCGCCTGTGTGAAGCACCGAGTATAGAACCCTAGAGTGCAGCCACCGTGACCATGAACCCTAGAGTGCAGCTACCGTGATGATGAACCCGTAAGTGCAGCCACCGTGATGACTAATCCTAGAGTACAGCTGCCATGAAGTTGAATCGTAGAGTAGGGCTACGAAAACATTGGCCCTTAACGATGGTGCATTGTAATGAATCCCACAGTGAATGTGTTTTCTTGAGATAAGAGTTTATATGGATCAGAATGATTCAAGTTCAAACGGGTAAAGAGTGGGCACAGAGGAATATAGATTGTGGGTATTGTTGAGTGTCATGGGAGGTTCCTATAGGACTCCTATTAAATCATCCTGATAATATTAAAGCTCATATGAGGAGATAGACCTCAAAGTGGGCAGCGAATGTGTGATGAATCTAGGTGCAATTTTGAAACTTACAGGAGGGGTTGATGTTCGCACCATTGTTGATCATCCCAAAACATAATATGGCCTTGATGGTCAATAGTGTTACAGTATATGTGATGAATGTTGAATACTATCTGATATTTGTAAAGGAAGTATGACTACAGTGTTACATGGCTTTTGAGCCTGCATGTGATAATAGAATGAGATAGGATAAATCCCTAAGTTGTAGACGTTCAAATTTCGAGGACGAAATTTATTGAACGGGGGGAGAAATGTAATATCCCGAATTTTGGGATTGGAAGCTTTGGAATAAGCCTAAATTGAGTGGACTACTAAGCCCCGATTTAGTAGATGTCCCAAATATATTCCCTAATGATTCTAATATCTTTGGGGTATTAAGAAAGTAAAATGGTGAATTTTGGAGAATATAATTATGTTTTCGATAAAATCGCCTATGAGGCAGTGAGCTTATCATAAGGTTTTGGAAGACTAAATGATAAGTAAAAATTATGAGATTTTACAGGATGAAAGTAGACATCCTAAGCTTTAATTTGATAGGTCATATGAATCAATTAGAGCTATACAAAAAAAGATATGAATTTTTGAAGTCAACACAGAAAAACTGTGAAATTTCTGGAACAATGAGCAAAGATTGAAATTCTGGGAATTTTGTGATTCCAGAAAGCAAAAGTCTATATTTTTCCTTGAATCTAGACTCAATAAGGGTTTTATAGGCTTTGGAATCACCTCATTTCGATTTTTCTAGAATTAGTTATGATTTTTCAAAGTTTGGGCAGAAATCTGCCAGAATTTTGTAAAATTCGAATTTTGGAAAAATGGTGTAATAAGTAAATATCATATAATAAATATCATTCTTCTCCTTCCTTCAGCCAAACCGTGCAGCACAGCTCTGAAATAGAGAGAGAAAGTTGAGATTTTAGAGAGAGAAAAGGAGGAGGAAAAACTTACAAAGGTAAGTGATTTCTTCGGTAAATCGGTTCCTAATGCGTATAACTCCGCTCCTAAGCTATTCTTCTATGTGATTCAAGGTTTGGAAGCTCATCTTTTGATTTTTCAAGAGCTAGGGTTTCAGCCACTTTGAGAAAAGCCAGTGGGAGCTTGAGGTAACTTCCAAACTTTCATATATTGCTTATTCTGGCTGCTGTGGACAATTTAATCGGTGAAATTTCGCCGGATTGTCTTTGGTTCTAAAAATGGAAAATGGGTTTGTGGGGCTGTTATGCTGCCAAAATTGATACTAAATGGTAGTTCTAACCTAATGGAATAGTCAATAAAGTGGTTAGGAGTAGAAAGGAACGCGTTTACGCAGCAGAAACCGAAAAACCTTGTTTTTCCCTGGAAAACCCATATATTTCGGTCTGGGCTATAAATGAGTCTTAGAGTTGGATTTTCAATGATTTGATGGTTCCATTGGATTCAGGAGGGAAAATTAGGTGGGGTTACAGTTGGGCACTTTTTCGGAAAAGGTCGAGAAAGCATAATTACGAAAATGCCCCTAAAACACTGAAATAAGGGCTGCCAAGGGTAATTTCGTCTTTTGGCAGTGAATTTGGTAATTCTGACTCCGGAAATGGATTCCTTGGGTGAAAATATGTAAGAATAGCCCATGTCAAAATTTTGGGAAAACGTGCCATCGGGCCGGGTACGGCGGGGCCGGGGTCCCGGGGGCATTTTGGTAAATTTTCAAGATAGACTCATATAACCCCCAGAAACACTATGGAAGTGTCTGAATAGTACATTTGACATTGTAGGATTGAATATGGAGCCCCGAGCTGTTGGCACGCAAATCGAGGAGAAAGATTGGAGGTAGGGGACTTACCTTACTTGCATGTATTTGATATCTTTGCTTGTGTAATGATGTATGTGATTGCTTTACTTGATTGTGTAGAGCATATTTGAATAAATGAAGCTCTGTTTCTGTTTTCGCTGTGGCCATAGTCTTGTTGTATGAAACGTTGAGCATGCAGAAATGTCATTATGGGGCATACATCTAGATAAAGCTAACATGTCATACACATAGCATCTATCATGCATGCATTATGGTATCTGTTTCCTACTGAGATTCTCTCGAATCTCACCCTCCCCTACCAACAATTTAGACAGGAGACGGCAAAAGTTATGCAAACAACAATGCAGAGTACTGTACGAGGGGATTATAGTAGTGGAACGAAGACGGGAAGAAGTCTCCATTTCACTGGGGTGAGTTTAGATACCCAAGTAGCCCTGTGCAGCTACACTAATTGTAATTATCAGGTACGAATCCCTGAGGGGAATTTTAGTAATCATGTACTTATTATCAGTATAGTTATACTATTCCTGTGTTGCCCACCGAACCGCTTATCGTTTTCCGTGAATACTCTGGTAAAGGTGAAATTAAAATAAGGGCGTGACAAGTCGCCTCCATAATTCTAAAAATAAGATAATTTTAAAATCATTTTTTAAAAATTAAAACCAAATAGGATTTAGAAGTTGATTGTGCGTGGGTCTAGGCAAAATAGGATGTTCACAAATGTTGATCCAAATATCACAAAAAACTCAAAAAGCCAAAAAGTGGCTTTCGACCGTTGATATGCACATTTGGGTTTCCAAACGTGATCCCAAACACACCCTAATATTAATTAATCACTATGCTTTCCAGTAACAGATAATAAAGCAAGCTCCTGCTGATTAAATAAAGTTTACTCTTAATTGATTCAATACTCGCCCACTATGAATATGATTCTTTCGTCTCTATCGCATGCACTTGGTCCTTGGCAGATGTATAGGATTCATAGCTGTATATATCTTGATCACCACCTTCCTTCCTCGGCACACCATCTTCATCGTTTTCCATATCATAAATCTGTCCTTCTTTATACGCAATCAGTGTATATAATAATTGGATATAATTTTCAAACTGATTATTGGATATTTATTGAGTGTGTGTTCGGATTAGCTTTTGGAGAATAGCTTTTACAGTTTACGAGGTAAGTATGTGAGAGAAATTTTGTCTCGATTTATGGAAAAGTGCTTCTGAAACCTAGATTTTGAAGGTTGCCGAATACTCACTGAATGATTTATCAATCAATATTAATCAATATATGGAAGAGTACTTCCTCCCATCTATAATATAAGTATTTTATGTTAGATATTTTATTTCATATTTCCGTTAAAAGAAGCCCTGGCATATTATTTTCTAATTTTAACTTTTTCATGTTCTCTACTAATTTAAACTAAGAAATAATAATTAAATAATTAAATTTATTTTAAATAAAAATAAATTTTCAACTTTACTCATATTAAATGAGGAGGTTTTAAATGAGGGAGAAAAATACAAGAAGTTATAATTAAACATTTATTGGTGGAATGAAATTGATAAATAAACATTAATTATTATCAAAGTAACTTATATTACAACCAAGTCATCCTTCTAGAACTTCTAGAAATGATTATAAGGTGGGACGGAAGGGAGTATCTTATTAGAGAGAATTTCTAAAAAAGATTTTATTAGCAATTTATTTGTTAAATGAGATCTGAAAAGATATTTGTACATGAAGGAAAGATTTATGCACATGTAGGAAAGATTTTTACACACAAGGAATATCTTCTGCACATCAAGAAAGATATTCTACACACATAAAAAATAATCTGCACATCAATATCCCATTTAATAAATAAATTATCAATAAGAGATTTTTTCACATGTTCCCACCTTATCAATCAATGATTTCACGGTGGAGTGGGGCGTCGTAATTCTCATGCTGGCCTTGCTAGGTGCGTTCCTTCTCTCTCTGTACAGTATATATATATATATTTGTGAAATAATTAAACACTTCATCATTTTCAAGGTTGCCCGACATTTTCTGCCCAATACCCTTTCGGCTTAAAAGTACGAGTAGTGGACAAAGGGAGGAAACCCGGCATCAGCCGACAATGCATGAAACCAATTGACAATCTTGAAATGCATGTTGGCGTTCAAATATTACTCAGTTATGCTTACGCCCACAAATAAACCTTCATGTAATTTGCTTTCTTTTTTCTTTTTCTTTTTTTTTTAAAATCTGATCACGTGTAGGCTAAACGAATTGTGGGTTGTGCGTAATCAGTCCAACGAAGCCGAGTAGAAATCCATTGGACACCAACACTTGGGCTATGTTTGGCCCACTACAAATCTCCTCTCTCCCTCTAACAGGGCAGCTCGATAATGTAAGGCGTTGATTTCTCAACAAAGGTGAGAAAGCTCGTTACGTAGTGCAGGGGGGTATCAATACATTTCCTTTTTTCCGGCGCACATCTTAATGAAAGTAGAATTGACCTTTTGCAGTCAAATAATCAAACTGCGGGAGAACAAGGTGATACAAAATAATGTGATTATAAGTGAGATTCATATTTTAATTATGATCATCACAATATCCTTCCTTTGTTTTTCTCGATCTCTCTGATTTTAATGCATCGCACGGAAGATTCAGAGGGGCTTTATTGGTGTGATGTGTTGAAAGGTTTTCAACTAGTTTTTGTCCTGACGCTGGTTGATGTGCCGTTTTCTACGACTCATGCATCGATGCTTCCACATTCTGGAAGCTCCATCTTACCCAGTCACCATATATATTTGTCTAAAACTTCTGTCTTTATACCAGGGTTAATGAAGCCAGACTAGACCAGTGAGGGCCTAAAAACTGGCGAATCGCCCGGTAAACTGGTCCGGGTTCCTTTTTTTTTTTAAAAAAAATTTCTTTTGAATTTTATATTTATAAGTCTAAAATCTTCAATTTCTCATTGATTTGGCTCCGGTTTAGTTTCTATTTAGCCCCGATCTAACCCACTAATCTTTAACCTAATACCCCGACCGATTCAGTACCTAATAGAGATTTTAATAAATTGCTTTATACCTATTCCCACCATATCCCATCTCAACGTATAGCATCACCACGCGCCTAGTTGGGAAAGCAGCGGGTGGGGGGCTGAAAAAGTATGGGAGGAAAGGGAAGAGTAAAATAAGGTGTTTGGATTGATATTTTTTTAAATGGGTTTTTTTGGTCAAAAACTATTTTTAAGAAGAACATGCTTATTTGGGATCACATTTGGGATTTTTAAAAGTCCATATTAGTATAAATTGAGACAAAATTTCTCTCACATATTTACCTCGTATACTGTAAATCATGATTGAAAAACTTTTTTGAAAGCTTCAATCGTCATTCCAAATAAATACGAAGTTACTAATACCTGTTTTTCACAATGTAAATAGACTTCTACTACTGTCAATACAAATATAAATTACATTTATAATTTTATTTTTATTCTATCTTGAATTTATAAAAGTTATGTTAAAAAAAAAAAATTTCTAACACAGTTAATCTAAATGGGCCTACATGTATGTCTCTACGCACATCAAAAGCGCCCAATCGTTTTTTGCATCCATATATTCCTTAATTAATATGTCCCACTTACTCGCGCTCCAACTAAAATGTAAACCCAGGCTCAATAATTAAATGGTGACGTTTCAAATCGTCCAACTCAAATCACCCAGCTGATCAAGTCCACATCGGGATCGACTGTGGGCACAACAATACGAACTACGATAGTCCACACACATAATAATTATTTATGTTCCTTGTTAAATCATTCATTTGTTTATCAAAGTGATGACACGGCATATGAGAGTGTGCTTCTAACCATGATTATTTATCTCTATTATGCTACTTTAATTATTTTAACTCAATTCCTAAAAGGCCCGGCTTTCCTTTTTGTTTTTTTAGCAAATCCCATTTAAATACTAAATGAACTTGTAAAATCCATAAAAGGCTGTTAACACTTAAAAATGACATAAAGGTGACAGGTGTTAAATTGAAATTTTGAAGTTTTGTTGTTTTTACCATTTTGCCCCTCAAATTTTTTTTCTAAAAAGAAAAGGTGCCCCTTACCGACGCATCACCGTTGACCAGTCACCGGAGATCCAGCCGTCAGCCGGCCTAGACCCTTTGGCAACCAAAGCTTTGGAGCGGGGAGATTTTTTTGGGGTGGGGGGATTTTTTTTTTTTTTTTTGAAAAAATGGTTTAAAGGGGGAAGGGGTGAGATCCAAGTCACCCCACCCCCATACTTTAAGGGTTTGGTGGCAATTGGGCCATCAATCTCCTTTGATATATATATACATTAATATATATGAATAATAAAAATGAAGGCATAATAGGTTTAATAATATCAGTAATGACTTTAACAATATCAATAATGAAAATGATAAAATGCGTAATGGTATTGATTAAATAAATAATGTGATTGACTAAATAAGTAATGAGACTGAATAAACGAATAATGTGAATGACTAAATAAGTAATATATATACACACGTTAATATATATATATATATATATTTATATATATATATATATATATGTATAATATAAATAAAGGTATAATGGTTTTAACAAAATCATCAATGACTTTAACAAAATCAGTAATGGAAATGAAAAAATATATATATTACTCGTAATGATTTAGTCAATCATATTGTGCATTTTGTTATTTTTTTTATTATTTTCATTACTGATTTTGTTAAACTCATTATGCATTTATTTATATTATATATATATATATATATATATTACTCGTTTAGTTAATTCCATTACACATTTTGTTATTTTCATTATTGATTTTGTTATAGCCATTATGCCTTTATTTGTATGATATATATGCATATTACTCGTTTAGTCAATTCCATTACGTATTTTGTTATTTCTATTATTGATTTTGTTAAAGTTATTATGCCTTTATTTATATCATACATATACATGTTACTCATTTAGTAAATTCCATCACGCCTTTTGCTATTTCCATTATTGATTTTGTTATTAAAATTATTATGCCTTTATTTATGTTACACGTATACATATTACTTGTTTAGTAAATCCCATTATGCATTTTGTTATTTCAATTACTGATTTTATTAAAACTATTATGTCTTTATTTATGCTATACATATACATATTACTCGTTTAGTTAATCCCATTAGGCATTTTGTTATTTCTATTACTAATTTTGTTAAAGTCATTATGTCTTTATTTATGTTATATGTATACATATTATTCGTTTAGTAAATCATATTACCCATATTTGTTTTTTTCATTACTGATTTTGTTAAATCTATTATGTTATAATATACATATTACTCGTTTAGTCAATTCCATTATATATTTTATTATTTTTATTATTGATTTTGTTAAAGTCATTATACTATTATTTTATTAGATATAAATAATAATGTATATATATATATTAAAGGAGCTTTGGTGGCAAAATGACCACCATCCCTCTTTGATAAAGGGGTGGGTTGGGTTGGATCCCACCCCTTACCCTCTTCAAACACTTTTTTTTTTTTAAAAAATCGCAACTCCCAAAAAATGCCCCCAACGCTAGAGCTCTGACGCCCAGCGCTCGTAGGTTAGGCCGCCGGCCGGCTAGGAGCTCCGACAGGGGCACCTTCTTTTTTTTAAATTAGGGGCAAAATAATAAACTCATTAAGACTTTAAAATCTCAATTTGATACCTGTTACTTTTATATCTTTTTTAAGTATTAACAAATTTTTATGGATTTTACAAGTTCACATGGTATTTAAATGTCTTTTTTCCTTGAAAAAGTTCTGAAAATATATAAATAACAAGAAAAGGTGGTTTGATTTGGTTGTTTGCATGAAGTGATGAGCCAATTGGAACTGTCCACCAATGAAAAAGCTAGAAGCGACGAGAGACCAAAGAGTGGATTACAAATGACCACTATATATAAATTATAATTATACATAAAATGGGAGCACCAATAATTTTATCCACAAGATAATATTTGATAAATTGTGTGTAGAAGGAAAACCCATTAAAAAATAAAATAAAATAAAGGAGGAAAATAACCACCGAAAGGAAGGCATTCCAAGAGACTTTTTTTAAATTGTTCAATATCCACAATCCAAAGTGGAACCCTCGGGTCAGTCAAAAAGCGCAATCATAAGCATCACCACCCAAGAACCTCTGTCTCTCATCTCTCTTGGAGGGAATAATATAGATACAGAAGTTCAGGCTGATTAGCTGATACCTAGCTATCATCACCATCACCGGCATGCAGCAGCAGCAGATGGAGAACTCAGAGCTCTACCAATTCCTCTCCGGCAACGGCGCTTCGTTCTTCAACCCCGCATCGTACGGCATGCCTCCTCCTGCCGCAGCCGCCTCCACAATGCACAGTTTCTGCAGTTCCTCTTATTACCCCTTGGATTCCTCCGAAATTACCGATACACCCCACCAAGATAGAGCCCTCGCTGCTCTCAAGAATCACAAGGAGGCTGAGAAGCGCAGGCGAGAGAGGATCAATTCCCACCTTGATAAGCTTCGCACTCTTCTTCCCTGTAATTCTAAGGTATATATACTAAACCCCCTTCTCATGTGATACACACACATATGTATGTTTCATTTTATTCTCTGGTGTTGAGTTTGAAGGTTCACATTGAATTGAAGCGTACACATACACACACATATGTATGATTCTTTGGTTTAGATTGTTATTTTAATTAATGAACTGTTAGGTAGAGAGAGGTCACGCAAATAGAATTAATGTTTAGAGTCTCAAAGGCTGCTTACTTTTTGACCAACAACAGCTTCATGTTCTTGAGTTAACTGGACTTAATTTGGCTCCCTTTGAATTGAAATGATCCATTCATTTTAGATCATCAAGCTCGATTGAGAGTTTATAATTAGTGGATATATCCTAGACCGTTAACCAATTACCAGGTGATTAATTGAACTCATAAGGAAAGCCCTTGTTTTAATTTTCTGCACCTTCTTCAGCCCCAGAATTATTGCTCCGCCAACAGCGAATGAGAGAGTAAGCGAACTGTTGTTTGCTACATAAGGAAGGGACAAAAAAGTTATCTCTTTCTCTAAAATCACTATCTATGGATCGTTTCTCGGACTTTTGAACACCTGCATTTCTACGCATCTTCTCTTACAATAGATCATAAAGAGTGGTTTTCTTTTTTCCCTTGGATTCTTTCGTGTTCAATTAAAAAAAAAGAGCTTTTTTGAATGTTCAAAAGCTTTAACAGGCCAATCCATGAAAGAAAGATCTCCCACAGTTTCTTTCCACAAGCATAAATACAATGAACTAGGGAAAGTCACAAAGCTTTACACAAACAAGAATAATAATATTTCTGTTTCTTTTTAATATTTTCCTCAATTATATTCTTATCTAATTAAATATTTTGTATATTGGGTTTTCTCAGACTGACAAGGCCTCGCTTCTAGCAAAGGTTGTCCAACGAGTGAGAGAGCTGAAACAGGAAACTTCACAAATCACAGAACTCGAAACCATTCCTTCAGAGACAGATGAAATCACCGTCCTCTCCACTAGCGGCGACTACGGCGGCGGAGATGGCAGGCTCATATTCAAAGCCTCCTTATGCTGCGAAGATCGCTCCGATCTCATACCTGATCTCATTGAAATCCTAAAGTCGCTGCATCTCAAAACCCTCAAAGCAGAAATGGCAACACTAGGAGGAAGAACTCGAAACGTCCTTATCGTGGCCGCCGACAAAGACCACAGCATCGAATCAATCCACTTCCTCCAGAACGCATTGAAATCTTTGCTTGAACGCTCCAATTCAAGCGAAAGATCCAAACGACGTCGTGTACTGGACCGCAAATTGATTGTCTGATAGCATTGGTGTTTGGTATTATTTCTAGGAGGGCATGGTAGTTATTAACTCGTTATGAGTTAATTTTATGCGGTTTTAGTTTAAGTAAAGCAAAATATATAATTGAGATATATTAATTATGTGATAGCTAGGCTGGAGAAGGTTGACTAGAGTTTAATATATATGTGGTGTTGGGAATCTTTGCATGTGAACTGAATGTTGCATGTAAGTAGGAAAAACCGAAGGGGGGAAAATCTGACTCATAGATGAAGAAGAAAGAGACATTAGTGTACTGCGCGTGATGTGTAACTGGTGACAACGAAGGGAGGGGTCTGTGTAATATCTCTGTAAAAGCAATGCTTCTGTGAGTTTCCAAGCTATAGAAAATGGCATATTCGTTTCTCTCTCATTTTCATATATTTAAACCTGTGTAATGAGTAAACTGAACGGAGAGTATACATATTTATATGCACTGATTCTAAAGAAAGCAAGGGATCGGGAAGTGTGGAAAATGGCTGTTACGTTGGTTGGGTTGTATTGTAAATCGGGCCAATGAGGTTTTGGTTACGGACTTTGTGTTACTGTGACAGCGAGAAATCACAAAAGGTAGGGTTGTAACTGGGACGCTTGGATTCGGACCCATATATAACTGGAACAATGTGTTCCCACATCTGGCTTCATAGAACAAAAAGAAAAAGGAACGAGTTCCAGCTGTATGTGAGATGAGATCTGTAGAGATCTCTCTGCTATATTTTCTTTTTCTCCTTTTTTTCCTGCTTTATCGCAAGTCTCTACCTTTTTATAGTTCCCACTCCAAGTTTCTGTTTGGATTATGCATGGAAAGTAAAGAACCAGACAAATACAAACCAAGAAAAAAGCTCTGGCGAGGGAGAACAAAATTACTCATAAAGTCAGTACATATCGATCCTCTACATATTTGTCTTTCTTTTATTTCCATATTTATTTACGATAAATAATGAACTGGAAAGAAAAACTGAAAACATTTTGAGAAAAAAAACTTCCATTGAAAGTTCGTTGGGTGGACGAAAGACGAAAGCATACTAAAGTATATTATTCATTATGACCATTCCTTTGGAGAGGCTCCATTTGTGTACGTGTATCCATGCTCATATATATAAGCAATCGGTAATTTTCATTACAGAGGAATCTTTTCATGGCTGATTTTTGAAGTTGTCAGAATATGCATTGATTCACGGTTATAAACATGATATTAATAAAAAAAATATAAATGTTATTCTATTTATAATTATAATATTATCTTTTAATAAAAAAAATACTCAACTGTCCTAGTTAATTGCAAATGAAATGGTATTGAACACATGCATATACTGCAAAATTCCATTTAAAACAAATAAGGCATAAAAGCTGAAACGCTGGCAGCTTTGACGTGTGACAAGAATCAAGTGACATGTTAAAGTTCTCTCGACTGTAATGATTTTTTTTTTCCTTTTCTACTTTTTTAATTAAGGCCGTACCATTGGATTAATTTTGAATAAATTACATGTAACATTCAATCAAAATATTATAATGTTAAATATAAATAAATTAATTTTGACCGTCAAAACTCAAAACACAATTCGTAAAATTGCGCTGAAAGAAAAAGGGAAAAAGTCAAAAGACATGTATTGGAATTCCTGTGTGAGGTGCAGTGACGGTGCAGAAGTATGTAAAACTGGAATTGGCTTCGCATTGGTTTTTGTTTTTCACTTTTTCTTGTAATAGGACTGTAGGAGATAAGGGGGATAGAACATGGTACGGTACATAAGATTATTATTATAGAGCAGAGAGGAGCATCAAGGACCAACTCTTTTTCTCGTGTTCTGGTTTCTTTTGCACGTACTTAGAGTAGAATAGTATCCAAGATACCATCCTATACCGTCGAGATGAAAATCAATTATATATGTCATTCAAAGCGAGCTCTTCTTCACTACGCCTTAACTTGTTTGCAGCAAAACTTGATTACTGTTATTTTAAACCCAAAAAAATCAGTGTCAATAATACGGTGTAGTCATGGAGAGAAGGACACGATGAACAGGGAGGGGGTTTGAACATTTGAGGCTGCAAAGTTGAATTAATTAGTGGAAATTAAATCAATTTTTATCCCCCCCCCCAAAGGTCAAAACGTGGAATGTCTGGTCCTTGCCCTAAAAACGTAATTATCATGTGTTTCATGGATTATGATCACTTGACGTTTGATGAGTGAGAAGAGAGGATGCAAATTTTAAGCAACGTATTAAAATTTGATCCGGGTATTGAATTTGTTGGGGTACTGGGTTAGGGGCAAGTAGGTCAGATCGGGGTCAAACCGGAGCTAAACCATGACCAAACCGATAAGAAATTAAAGATTTTAGGCTTATTGATATAAAATTTTAAGAAAAATATTTTTTTAAAGAATTGGAAACCGGACCGGACCGGTCTACCAGCCGGTTCGCCGGTGACCGGACCAGTCCGGTTTGCATAATCCTGATTTTAAAACTTTCACTTGTGTGAAAAGCTAATTGAATATATTGGCCGAAAAAGAAACGCCAACAGAATATATATATATATATATATATATATGGTGTTATATATTAAATTGTTGTTGTTCACACTATGCTGGTCAAAACTTGAACTAGGCCTTGCAGTTATGTTGTACGAGAGTAACTACATGCTATGATGTGACATGCTAACCCCTAATACCTGCTACCTTGGATTCCAATCACTCCTTTCATAATATCAACTGTCGGGGGTCATATATAAGTGTTAACCCCCAACAACAACCCCTCATACAGAAGTCAATGTTGTGATACACACACCTTAGGTCTTTCTGTAAACAACAAACTCTATTCACTCATGATTCTATCTTTGTCCACACCACCCACAACTTGGACAAATTAGAAAGCTAGTGAGGTGATGACATAGAGTATACATATATGTGTGTGAAATGTAAGTTGTAAATGGTTGGTGCATGTGGGCGGGGTTAGAAAAATGAGACGTCATACGGACGCAAGAGAAGTGAAAGCACGCACATATGTATATATATGTGTGTGTGTGAATAAAATATACAGGGTATAAGGGAGTGGGGAGGTATATATATAGAGAGAGAAGAGCGTGCAAAAAGGAGGCTGGCAAAAGAAGCCGCCTGTGGAAACACGTCACATTACATATAAATGGGAACACACACACACACACACATTATGAAGATGAATTTTTTTTTAAAAAAAAACAGTAGAAACATGCGCGCGTGTGGTACAGAACTACAGATAGAGAATGAATGAAATATAGCTACAGAATTAAGAATGGAGAATAAGTAAGAATGAATGGGAAAAGTGAGGACAAAGAGCAATGTGCATGGGGTGTTATGTCGGACAGACGTGCTCTCCTTTTCAATTCTTCTCTCTCTCTCTCTCTCTCCCCGGCGTGCTTTCTTTCTCTTTTTATCGTCTCTGCAATCATTGCCCCTCCACTACTCTTTTAAAACTCTCTCTCTATCTCTCTCCCCCTAACCACCAGGCCAAGTAATATAGTGCAGTGGTGTGTATTTACTATTTAGTCAGAAGCCTGCATTCTTTTTACTTAGCCCTCACTCTCCCTAGCTCGCCACTACTACAACAACTCACTCGATCATATACCTCCTCCCACTTCTTGTCAACTTACCTAATTAATTAGTTTGAATAGATTAATAATGTTAGTTAAGTTAGTTAATCTGATATTTTTCCTCTTACGACGTTTTAGTCATCTTTTTTAATTTCCTACTTATCTTATACTGATTGTCAAGGGAATATTGAGGAAAAAATTTGATAAACACGTACATGTCTTACATTCATAACAAACATCAACTTTTCTAATATTTATGACTAACACCAACTTTCTAATTATATGGACATGGGAGTATATAGCAGTTGCAAAACTTATCCACCAGCACTTCCCAAACTTTGAGAGTAAATTATACATATGTTTGTTTAAGTATGATTAAATTACACAAAATCCCTCTCATATTAAAAAGTAAGATTACATAATTTCCCAATAAATTTTCTCATTTTTGCTAAAATGTGTTCTTTAAAAGCACTGACAGTTTCATAGATATTAATTTTTCCCCGTATTACAGGTAAAATCATAATTTGATATTATGTTCAAAGTTAAACTACTTCTTTGTACCACACAAAGTTAAGTTATTTCTTCCCACTAAAAAAAAAAAGGATTAGAGGAGAGGTTTTCAGCATGTGAGGAAAAGGAGACATGTGACTTGTAGAGTTAATTGAATCTGGATTAACGTGATTCATTAAAAAATCTTATCATTTACAAATGATCCGCCAAGTGCATGCACAGCTCTTTCATTTGAACAAACCAGGTCTAACAAGTTTGGACGTTGAACTATTGATTGGACGAGGGGTGTGATTGGGCCTTAATGAGGCCCATATTATTCTCCGTCTAACTTTGTCTTAGCTTGAAATGGGCTCTGAGAGCCCCAGATATCCCTTTAATTTGGACTCGGGCCCCCTCCCGAGAATAAAAAGGGTGAAAGATCTGCCTCGATATTTCGATTTTTTGAAAATAAATTATTGTACTTGCTCTATACCTAACTTTTATGTGTGTTTATTTTTTAAAAACAAGAGCTTTCGTGTGAACGGCTTATCATATCTTCAAGGATCTCAAGTTCTTGGGAGGCATTAGAAGCAACTCCCTCTTGATGCCTTGACCAAATATGTTCATATGGAAGCACAAAATTTTCTCCCAGAAAAGGGTTGAAGGTGCAATTATATACGCATGGGATATAATAATTGGAGAGAGGGACGGGTGGAAAATGAAGTGTAAATGTATCCAAAAGAAAGCCCTCGTTTTTTAGAAACATGGTCGTGTGGTATGTTTTGTAAGGCAAGCCAAAATACACAAACAGTGAATGGTAGCTCGTAGAGTGGGCCCAGTTGTTTTGTTTTGGATTGGGCTTCCCAATTGGGTTGCCACCACATAATAAAAATCAGCATCGACGGCGGAGATGGTCGCAGAATCTCCAATCCCCATGAAATTCGAACCAGGAATCAATAATCCTCTCCACCTCAGATTGTCAGATGTTCCTTGACATGCGTTTCCGCGTTATTCCTTCAACTCAATTATTATCTTAATCTCATGTTTAAATTACACACAACTTCATACTATTTTATATTCTAATCATATCGTACTTATTCGAATCAAAATATTTTAATGTTTATTATTACTCTTCAACCAAATCACGGATTCTTAGAAAAAAGTTCAAATTAGTTAAATGTAATAAATAAGTGAGAAATATAATTTATTTTTTCAAAAATATCCCTATTTATGCATGAGTATGAGATAAAGTAATAATGAGAAAAGATGAAAGATAACGTATAATAAATAAATAATGTGGGACAATGAAAGGAAATAAGAGAGAATAAAATATTAATATTTAAAAGAGAAAATAAATAAAAGTGCATTTATTATCAAGAAAAATTCAAACAAGATTTTAAAAGAGGGATAAGCGCATTCAAAAATGGAAATCTTATATAGAGGGATGGAGGGAGTAGTTTATACCAACAGAAATAATAAGTTTATGTCAAGCCCTTAGTTTAACTTGAGGTCTTAAACAAAGCTACTACAATTAGAAGTTGGATTTTAGATTTAAGTCCATCATTGATGTGCTTGACTATTTGATTAGGATACAAGTAGTCTTATCAAATAAGAAATAAATCAGAATTGATTATTGATTGTGAAACAAGTTAGTATTGATTATAGATTGTTAATTGATAAACAAGTTATTATATATGAGAAAATTAATTTAGAATTGATTTCTTGATCACTAACTTGGAAGAGAAGTATAAGTGCACATATTTTCCTAATTAGTGGTCGCTCTAAACTACTATAAATAGAATGTCCTTATAATCTATCTCTACCATTGAACCATCTGGCAATCTCTTTTTTCTCATATCATCTTTTTTGTTTTGGTGCATTGCCATACCAAGTTATAGTAATCTAATATTTATGTGAGCTTCTATTATCCATATTTGACCCGACCTGGTACGCGTCTCTCCTCTCTACTCATATTTTTCCTTCAAAAGTGAAAAGAGGGGAGAGTAAATCAATGAGAGTTGGATTTAGGAAGAGACTAGTTACTCATAATGTAATGTAATAAGGTAATATTTGATTTTTTACTGTAAGAATTGTGGCTAGAACAACATTGCTTCTGATAAAAGGGTACGTGTGAACAACTGAAAAAACAGAGAGGGGAGTGAAGGAAACACACACAAGTGAGAGGACACAGTGTTGTCTTCCGTAAAGTTCAGTGGATTAATGTGACAAGTGGTGCATGATGAACACCTTCCCAAATGGCTGTCCCTTTCTTCCCTTTTTTTCTCACTCAGTTTCTGGTCAAAGCAATTCCAATTCCAATCTAACAAAAACGAAAGTCTCTCCTATTCCTATGGTGGGTCACCTACTCCTATTATATTACTATATGATCCACTTCTGGCGGGGCCTCCTTCTCACTCTTCCATTACTGTTCACTGCACCCCAAATTAAGCTAATCCAATCACCTTCTCAAGTTTCCATATCTAAATCATTTGAACACAGTATTCACTCTTAATAAAAGTAGATTAACCAATAACCCATTAATTCATACTCACTTCTCTAGGCATTATTACGTCCTTCCCAACCTTAGGCGCAAGAAAACAAGCCTAACTGGCGTCCAACTTCCCAGGCCCCCTTTCCCACAGTTTGCTAGCCAACTTATAACATCATCATCATTGATTAATCCTCCCATTTACATGTATGTACCCTAATTAATAACGTTCCCCGAGGCAACATTGTCCCACCTCCTCCTCCTCCTTTGTCCTTCTTCCAACAACTTCTCATGAAAAATCTTCACCCAACACCAATTAATTACACCTTATTCTTTCTTGTCAACTTTGAAAGACAGAAAGGAGGGAAGAGAGAGAGAGAGAGAGATCATGGGATCATAATTCAGAATCAGCTAGACATGTCGTGATTAGCGCTCAGGAAGGGTCCTTTGGATTCTGAACAATGAAAGCAGGTTCTTAACAAACATTTGACCAAAATGATTTTGATGGAGATTGGGGTTTTCTTCTTCTGGGATCCCCCCCCCCCCAATTCTGTGACTATTGGACACATCTGTACCCCATGTTCCTCCATGTTCACTTGCATTATTGTTGTTTTATTATTTTTTTTAATGTATTTGGTGCCCGTGAGAACAAAATGTACCAACTTTTATTCTATTCCTCCCATTTTCATTCATACCAGCTTTATGCCTATATTTTTTTTTTGAAATAAAAATAAAGGATGGAGAGCAGCCTAGCATGCAAGTATCAGGGTATCAAAGAATAAGAATTTCCTTTTAAGTCCACTGTGACCTCAAAAAGTGCCACTATCGGTGTCCTTCTTTTACCTTTCTCCTCTATCTTGTGCCCCCTTCTCCCTCCCAAAATCTAAATTATATTCTCACGCTTACAGAATATATTGCTTTCAACAGTTTTTTTAACTGCCCACTCAGAATTGTCCAAGGCCACAATAAGTGCTCTTTTCTTAGGTTTTTATTTGTGACACACAGTGCTCTTCTTTTTCTTTAAAGATTTAGTGTGAGCCTGAGGTCATATGTTTAGGACAGGTCACCCCACTCCCTCCCCTTTGATTGTCTTCGTGTCTTCATTAAATGGTCAAACAGGGATTTCAGAAACAGAGAGAGAAAAATGAGAGAAATTATGTGTTTTTGCTTCTCCACCTCTCTTTGCTTCACAAAGCCCCAACCACTCTGTTCTGCGGGCCAGTTATGACTCTATGGTCTCAATTGATAATGGGAACGAGATTTATAATTATAATCTATCATACACACGATGGTTCTCCCATTATATAAAAGCACTCAATAGATTTTGAAAACAAGAAAAAAAGTTGGATATCATATATCTGACAGAATGAAGATTAGTAATCATTTTTGTTGATTCTTAATCACCTAAAAAACAGGTGTATAATAACAGTAAGGCAAATGAGTCCATAAGCACATTTCTAGTTGGTAATATAAGAAATATTTTTGTCTGTACATTGAAGTCACAGAAAGAATGCGCCAGCTCGTGCTTATTTAAATAATAAATTAGCAGCAATCATACTGTATGGCTTACAAAGTGCCAACCTGACTTGATTATTTCATATATGGTCAAATGTATGCAACCGCCAATGTGCCACATTATACGGTTACATATACTATAATTTAGTACTGATATTCGTATTATAGGCTGTAGCCATCTGTGCCTATAGTATGCTACCTAGTCCTAGTGCGTTTATTCTGTAACTTCACTTGAGCCAAGGCTCTAATAAAGCTTAGCTTTCCTGGGTTTTGAGGCCATTCTTTTCTTTATTTTTTGACGCCTTTAGTCTCCTTATTTTCAAATCGATCAAATATATGAACATAGCAAATAGTTTTAAAATCAGAATCAAAAGTTTGGTGCTTCGAATTTTTGTGAAAGGTGAGGAATAAAGAAGAGGAAGAGGTTAAAAGCCTTGTGCTTGTGGAATATATACCCTTATCTCTTAAACTTTATGAGCATAAACAAACTGCCTTTTTTTTTTTGTGTCTGTGGTTCCAAGAAATGGCGAACACCCAATTTAAATGTCATAAAGCTTTGGGGGATTCGTAGGCTTGATCTAGCTACCCCTAAAAGAAAGGTATATGATGCTTGAATTGTTGCCCTAAAAGTTATCATCTTTATATTTTGGAAACTTTCGTTAAGCTACCATATAATTGACATGTTCAGTATGCTGGTTTGTTGGATAGGGTTGGTTAAATATGAATAGTTATGTCCAAATCTTTCTACATGAACGATTGCTTGTTCACGTTATAATAGTATTATTATGATATGGGCATTCTCTACTAGTGCAACTATATTAGGGTGTGGGGGAAAGAAAAACCCCTACCACAAGTAGTGAATCAGTCTGCAAGAATAAAGTGTGATGCTCCATAATGCTAGTCAGAGGCAATGGATCTTTAAAGCCTTTATGATTGTAAATTTTATTTTTCTTCTTTTTCTCCTTTATTCTCTTGTCAACTTAGATCTTCTTCTCAAGTCTTTACAGTGGAGCTTAAAAGTTGCTGCACCAACTTTGGTGCAAAACCAGATTTCAAATCAAATCCCAAACTAAAGGGAACACGCGGCACATGTTGACGAGTGAGTTCACAGATAAACTAATATCAAAATTAATCCCTTATGAACAAGATGTAGGCTGAATCTGATGACTTGGTTTGTTTGGTTCACAAACTAGATGAATTAGTAAATTTTTAGCTGTGTGCCGGCAGACATTCTTGCAGAATTGGTTTTCCTTAATAATAATATAACCATCATGCTTTTATTCTTCCATTCCACTTCAACCTTTTCTTTTATATTTTAGCTGTCTGGTCAGCAGAATGAACTGCTCAAGTGTCAATAAAGGATATGGTTCATGGATTTTTTTAATTATATCGAGAAGTAAATCTATGCATGAACAGAACTCGCATGTTTTACTTGCATTCACCACCTCAAGGTGAATTGTGTTCAAGTTACTTATCGGCTAGACAGGTTCACTGAGGAAGACACAAAAAAATAAAAGCAGAAAAAGACAGCCTTTGAGAGACCAACAAAAGGAGGTCAAAGCTTGAATATGGATACAATGCAATCAGTTACTTTTTAAAAACTCCTAAATAACGTTGTCCTTGGTCTCATATGAAATGGATATATCTTTGTTTTTCTGAGATCGATAAGGACAGGCTGGAAGGATCCAAATTCTGCCCCACTCACCTTCATTATCAGCAGAGAAGAAAGGATATCACCACTAATAAAGTGATATATGTCCCTCCGAAAACTATTTCATGGAAGAAAGAAAACAAGTTAAAAAAAAAAAAATTGACAAACCATGTGAAAAAGAAGGTTTGGGTTTTCCCTTTCTCTTTCTTTTTCTTGCAGCCCCTGCTAAGCATCTTTGCCTCACTTTCCTCATCTTTCCCCTCCCCCACACACCCCTCCTTTATTTTGGAAAAATATATTAGCCAAGTTTTCTTCTTGCTTTGGTTCTACTATCATTTTCTTTGTTGTTCTAACTACAGATTGCTTCTTTTTTAGGTTTAATTTTTCACTAAGTTCCCCTCCGGAGCATTCTTTGCTTAGTCATAAAAGTATAGTTCCTTTCCTCAATAATTTACACGATTACTTCTCCCCCTCAGATTTCCCATTCCAATAAATTCCCCTGATTTTTAGTTCAGGCAATTACTGTGCTGATCTTCTATGGTCATCCTTGATCAACCAAAAGAAATTCAGCACCCTTATTAAAGTTTCCACCCAAGGAAATATTTTTCTCTGTCCATCCCAGGATGACTTCCCTTTTCTGAACTTGTTGCAGCTTCAAAGCTCCAAACTCAGTTTCTCTTTCTCTCCCTGTATATTTAGATCTTCTTCCAGTGTGCTCTGTTATTGGGTTTCTGATTTCATGGGACTCTGTCATGGAAAACCTATTGAAATCTCACAAACTCATGGAGAAAACCCATTATATCCCGATGAAAAGGATGGGCTTCCAAAAGTTCGAACCCCCAAGTCCTCAAACTTCCCCTTCTACAGCCCAAGTCCGTTGCCAAGTCTGTTCAAGAACTCACCGGCAAATTCAAGTGTGAGCTCAACTCCTTTGCGCATTTTCAAACGCCCATTCCCTCCTCCTTCGCCGGCGAAGCACATTCGGGCATTGCTTGCTCGCCGGCATGGTTCTGTGAAGCCAAACGAGGCCTCTATCCCTGAAGGAGGCGAATGCGAGATTGGGTTGGACAAGAACTTTGGGTTTTCGAAGCAATTCACAGCTCACTATGAACTTGAAGAAGAGGTGGGTCGTGGCCACTTTGGGTATACTTGCTCCGCCAAGGGAAAAAAAGGCAGCTTGAAGGGGCTAGATGTGGCTGTCAAAGTCATTCCAAAATCCAAGGTCTAAAGTCTTCTAATTTCTACCTTTCCTTCTGTCTATTCTTGTGACTTTATGCAATAATAAAGCATTGAAATTAAAAATCTGGTTCCTCACCCTAACCATCACTGCATTCATAATTTGCTTGTATGCTTTCTATTCGACAAAGAGAATCATGTTTGAGTTTTACTTTGCTGAAGTGAACTTTGAACGAGGCTTTCACCTTCCTACTTTGAAGGACCTGTTTATATTCTTAAATCATATGCATTAAGTACAGGAATCATGGTGATCTGTGGTACCTTTGGGCTATTGATTATTAATTTAAGACCATTGGAGTACTGTTTTGTTCTGACGTTGGATGATAAATTGCCAGATGACAACAGCAATTGCTGTAGAGGATGTACGGAGAGAAGTCAGGATATTACGGGTTCTTACAGGACATAAGAACCTAGTGCAATTTTATGAAGCCTATGAAGACGATGAAAATGTTTATATAGTTATGGAGTAAGTTGAAGTTTCTAATATGTTTTCACATATGTAATTTTCTTTTTAAATCCTTTCTGTTAATTTGTCATGGATCTCCCTTACAACTTTCAGAGTTATTTGATTAACAATGTAATTTACGCAATTCAGGTTGTGCAAAGGAGGTGAGCTGCTAGATAGGATTCTTTCCAGGTAAGAAGTTCTCTTGTTTCCATTTTTTAAAAGCCAAAGAAGGGAAGGAAAAAAAAGCCAGATGAGGACCTTCTAGTTTCATTTTGGTATCGTTGCCATAATTAATGACATTTTAATAAGCACAAAGTCAATTGTAATTTGTAGGGGCGGGAAGTACTCGGAAGAAGATGCCAAGGTTGTCATGATTCAGATATTAAGTGTGGTGGCCTTCTGTCATCTGCAGGGTGTGGTTCATCGTGATCTCAAGCCAGAGGTGAATCATAAAGCTTGAAACTTTGCTAGTATATATGACCTGTGTTTCTTTTTTTGGCCTTTGTGGGCTTCCTTAGATCATAGATGACATGTTTTATTATATCTGTGCTTGTTCTTTGATTATCTATTATTGAAAAATAGAAACTATAGTAAAAATTACCCTAAAAGATTCCAAAGCCAAATTTTTGCGGCATGTTCTGCTGGTCTCCTAATACAGATGCTTGCTTTTCTGCTTCAGAATTTTCTTTTTACTTCTAAGGATGAAAACGCCACATTGAAGGCAATTGATTTTGGACTGTCTGACTATGTGAAGCCAGGTTCGGCCCATTGTATGCTTTGTGAATATCCTCTAAATTTTTAGCAGAAAGTACAACACTCAGGACTTACAAGTAAACTTTTTTTTATTTTTTGCAGATGAGAGGTTGAATGATATTGTAGGAAGTGCATATTATGTAGCTCCTGAAGTTTTACATAGATCATATGGGACAGAAGCAGACATGTGGAGCATTGGTGTTATTGCTTATATTCTTTTATGTGGAAGCCGGCCGTTTTGGGCTCGGACAGAATCTGGCATATTTCGTGCTGTCCTGAAGACGGATCCAAGTTTTGATGATGCTCCTTGGCCTTCTTTATCAGCTGATGCTATAGATTTTGTGAAGAGGCTGTTGAATAAGGATTATCGTAAAAGATTAACTGCAGCTCAGGCTCTCTGTATGTCTTTCATCTCCTTTCCCATGTGTGGCATCAATGTTATTAATTTTTTGCTTTTATGGACTTAAAGAATCTCCAAATTGCTTATTACCCGATTTTGCTCAGGTCATCCTTGGCTGGCTAATCATCATGATGACTTGAAGATACCTTTTGATATGATAATCCTCAGACTTGTTAGAGCTTACATATCCTCATCTTCTTTACGCAAATCAGCATTAGGGGTATGGATTATCTTTTGGCGTCTGATTATATGTCATTGTACTATTATTATCTTAAATATTTTCCCAATTACATCTCTTTGTAACCAGGCAACGGGTTTTCAAATGTTTTTACTATGTGATCAACCTTCTATTCTGTTTTCTTTTATTATATAATGTAGGAGATAGAATGTTGGAAATCTATGTCTTGATTATTTGAATTGAGTCTCAAGTTCCTTAGTATAACCTTTAATATCTGCTATCTGCTGTTGGAGCCATGGACATGCACTGATTAAAGCTTTTCCATATTGGCAGGCTCTTGCAAAGACATTAACAGTACCTCAGCTAGCATATCTCAGAGAACAATATACACAGTTAGGGCCAAACAAAAGTGGATTTATTTCCATGCAGAACTTTAAGACGGTCAGCAATTGTACAAAATCATTGTTTCTTTCCCAATACTTTTCAAGCACATTAACATGTTTGTTAGCAGGCTGTTTCAAGGAGCTCCACTGAGGCCACAAAGGATTCACGGGTCTTGGATTACGTGAGCATGGTAAGTATCTGAGAGATCATAACTACTTGGTGCATTTTCTACGGAATCTAAATCCATCACAATACATGTTGCAGGTTAGTTCTATCCAATACAGGAAATTAGATTTTGAGGAATTTTGTGCTGCTGCTATAAGCGTGCACCAGCTAGAGGGAATGGAGAGCTGGGAGCAACATGCAAGGCGCGCTTATGAGCTGTTTGAAAAGGACGGGAATCGACCAATTATGATCGAAGAGCTCGCCTCGGTAACCATTTTGTGCTCATAGTGAACCGAATCAGTAAATGTCAACTTATTGAACTTGTTTTTGATGTGTTATTCCAGGAACTTGGACTTAGCCCTTCAGTACCTGTTCATGTGGTCCTCCAAGATTGGATCAGACACTCTGATGGAAAGCTCAGTTTCTTAGGATTTGTCAGACTTTTGCACGGACCTTCTTCCCGTATGATTCACAAGGCGTAATTAGATTAGAGATGGATCACTTGTCGTTATTGATGGTGAAAATCTACAGTGGATTTGAATTGTTGAGTAACTACTTCATCGGCAACGCAGAATCTCCATTGCGATGAAGGTTTGGGCAAAAGCTAAAAGCTCCTATTGTTAAGCTCACTGTTCTTAATTTTTGTACACACCAGAATCCTTCACCTCTTTTCCCTCCTCTCTTATCATGGTTGGTCGTAGTTCTCAAAAAAGTTAGAGGATTGTACAGAGGAATGTAGATCACATATTGTACTTGGTACTAGATGAACTGCTCAAAACTGAGTTGTGTTTTCAGGTTTATCACTGGTGTACCCATTCCACTTACCAATAAAATCTTTCCAATTCTAACCGCTCCATCATATAGTTGATAGTGTTTCTTCTATCTTTTATTTTCATTCAGGTGGGACATTTTTTACGTCCCTTTTATTGCTTCAGAAGCCCCCAAAATAATTGAGTCAAATGAAATGGGGGAAACTAATTTCAGTGGGGGATCATAATAGAAGTTTTGATTATCAGCCACTGAAACGTGTTTATTTAGAATAATGGTTGCAGCCTTAAAAATAATTTTTTAATTATAATTTATGGAGTATAAAGGATGTGAAAGGATTTTTATCTCGATTTATATAAATAATCACTTTTATAGAGAGTTTCAAACTGTGACTCCAAATAAGTGTATAAACGGCACATGGTTGTATATAAATAATAAATATGACAACTCTAGTCAAGTATAAACGGTCAAAATTCAGATGCCATGTACTCAGTTGTTGCTTCTATATACCAAGTCACTTCAACATGGATCTCTATATACCAAGTCACTTCAACATGGATCTGTTATGTCAACTAACAAAAACTTTAAATTTCATTAAAATCTATTTCATACACATTATATTTATACCTAAATAAATAAAAGATAAAATTATATACTCATATAAAAAATTTAATGATATAACAGATAAACAAGACAAAGAAAATTCTCTCCCTCCCCGTCCTAACCGAGGGAGTAATTTTTATAAAAAAATTAAAAATTAATCCATATATTGTTAAAATTTAATTCCAATAATTGAGAATTGCGGTGAAGGTACAGTTTATACAGAATGCCGATCTTTTCATAAACAGCTGGAGCATTTTCCCTGAAAAGTAAAAGCACCGTCTCTCACCTATAGCCTATAGGCCCACGTAGATGGAACAAGATCTGCTAATAATCTGAATTCCTGAAAGTATAATTTGATTTCACGTAGAGGATGGGACCATGTTCTCCGTGCTGATCTTGATAATGTACTTAATCCCTCGCGGCAAGCCGAAACGCTTCCTCCTTTTGCCGTTTCTGTGACTTGGAATGGCAATTCACGTCACTCCAAAGGCTAAGCCTAAATTCAGATCTCCAATTCTCCTAGTTGCCTTGGCAATTACCGCAATCGCGATATTGTTCCTGTGTCGCTCTCTGGTTTCCACAACCGGATCCTCACCGCTCATCTCAATATCCCTTCAAAACGAGGTGAAACAGGGGCGCCATGAAAGGTATTTGTACTGGGGCACTAGAATTGACTGCCCAGGAAAACACTGCGAAACTTGCGCAGGTTTGGGTCATCAAGAGTCCAGCCTCCGGTGTGCCCTTGAAGAGGCCATGTATCTTCAGAGGTACCTGCATCGATGCATTTGTGTTCTCCGCACTGAGTTCTCTTAGAGGTTTTTCTTATGTCTTCTGTTACTTAACCTTTCCTTAACGTTTTCTGGAGTGAATGAACCTTATGCATACTAACGACAATAGTGAATTCAGATAAGAAAGGATGTAACTGCCCTAAATTAATAGTCTTGGTCTGTTGAACTGACAGTGACCCGCAATGCAAGTCTGGGCGTGCTTAAGAAGATAGTCCCGCGCCTTAATCATCTTATGAAATAAAACTCTCTCTCTCTCTCTCTCTCTCTCTCTCTATATATATATATATATATATTTCATGGACCTGCCCAAATAATTACAGATCGATCTGCGAGTCTAAGATAATCTCTTGAATGCGTGATTTATTTTTATTGGACACTTCTGGTCAAATGCCTGTTCTCTATCTTGATACGGTTGTTGTATGCAGTGTCATTAGTTTCCAAAATTAAACTTTCAATCTGCTGTGGTATTTACCAACTCGACTTGCTCTATGTATAAATTTTTGTGGGTGTGTAGGTTTCTCACCTATTTTGACCACTTTTGCTGCAGAACTTTTGTCATGCCATCAAGGATGTGTATAAATCCAATGCATAATAAGAAAGGGGTCTTTCAGCTGTCCAGTACCTCCAGTTCAGAGGCAAGGTGAGTTGCTTTGAAGTTTTCTTGTCTGCTGGTTCAGTGGTTATAGAAGGAGAGTAGGCGGAGCTGTTCTTTTCTGCTTTAAATTAAACTTCGGTTTAAGAAATGAACGTTAGCCTTGTCTAAGTATGTGTATGGTTATACTTTTTTTTTTTGTGCGTCTAGTATACACATTGTTATAGTTTAAAAAAGCAAATTGTTTGATCATTTGACTTGACTAGCTGTATTTTGTATCGCAGTTGGGAAGCAAGTTCTTGTTCCATGGACACTTTATATGATATAGACCTCATATCTGAGACTGTTCCTGTGATTTTGGACAATTCGAAAGAGTGGTATCGGGTTCTATCAACAAGCCTGAAGTTGGGAGCACAGGGAGCTGGTCATGTGGAAGGAGTTAGCCGCATTAATCTTAAAGAAAATAATAAATTCTCCAATCTCTTGCTCATAAACAGAACTGCCAGCCCTCTTTCTTGGTAAATCATCCAACCATATCTCTTCATTTCCCTTTCCCTTTCCTTTTCTTAGTCATCCTGGCTTCTTAGAATCAGATTCCTGAATGATAAACTACAGCTTCTTATATGACTATATCACGATTCAAGGTTGATTAACTTATGGGATGGAGAGTAGGGGATACTTGGATGTAATATGAATCAGAATTTTCTGTCATCCAATATATGTTGGAACACAACATTTGAATGTCAACTTGGGAAAATGAAGGATTTTGAAAATTCATTTCTATGTAGTGCAATTATATGCTATACTTGATGAACACATGCATGATCTTGACCCTTGTTAGTAGATGGGAGTTTTTAAGGTATAAAATGTTCATTAAACTCATTATAATGGCCTTAGTGAAACTTTTTGAAGATTCTTTCCTACTTCAGCGTGAACTTTTGGTCATATTGCCATATGTATTATTGACCCGTATTTTCTTGTGAAAGGAGTTCATTTGATTTTTGCCCCCTTTTTGGCTGAGTTACTAGTGACGATCATCCAGGTTTATGGAATGCAAGGATCGTAACAAACGAAATTCTGTAATGTTGCCATATTCATTTTTGCCCTCAATGGCGGCAAGGAAGCTCAGAGACGCAGCTGAAAAGGTCATTTTGATATGTACTCTCTTTAGGTTTTCTCAATTAAGTTGGTTATTTTCCCATGCAGTATTTCACATTTGTATGTAAAGTAGATTTCAACTTTATCGCTTGGAGACTACAATAATTGAGAATTTATTGTGTGGATATTTTTAGCTCTTTCATTATCAGAGTTGGAGATGTTGTTTTGTTAAAACTTACAAATTGTCATGGGAAGATGTAGCATCAAGCACTTGGGTTTCAAGCACGTGAAACTTTGTAACCTCTGCACTTGGTTGCTGGTTAGAATAATAAGAAGTATACAACCAAACCTTGAAACTTGCAAGCCTATTCAAAGCATGTTCACTACTTAATACTAGTAATGTAATTTTTTTGAGCACATCTAGTGTTTTGCTAATTCATTCAAGTTGTTCAATTGAATCAATCCCATTATATCATAGAAAATGAAAAGTAAGAATGCTAGGGGTGTGGGGTAGAGTCCTATTGATGAAAGCCAACTGATTTTTGAGCTTTAAGAGAGTGTCTGAATTCAGGTAAATCTGTCACTATGCCTCACTGAATCATTGGTAGTTGTTCATTCAAAAGCTGATTGTGACAGTGACTACACTGAGTTTGGATTCAGTAAGAGATGGTCAGAGTTCATACCATTTGGAACTCACAGGAATTAACAAACTGGTGTGTTTTGGTTCGTGCAATTTGGAGTATTTGTTTAATTGCAAACAGTTTGTTGGGATGTGTTCTTACTCCCACTTATGGAATTTCTCTCTTACTACGTCCAAATCTTGACTACACTAGCAAAATGATGTCTTTCCCTTTTGATGTGATTTTTCTTTCCATGTCCCTTTGTTGTCTTCCTTTCTGATGGTTAATAGGGGTAGGAAGGGGAGGGGAAAAAGGTTGATGATGAAATGCAAAAAGCCTACTTATCACTTGGTGGGGTCAAAATGATGAGTTGGAGTTGGAGGATATTTGCTTGAGTCTGAAATGATTTTACTGAAGATATTATTTATTTAGTGAATTATCTGAGTTATAATTGAATGTTGCTTAAGAATACCTACTTTTGTCAAGACTCTGTGAGCACCCTCAATGGTACCGTAGTTAAGTTCCATCAGTTAGCTATTAAATGGTTAGTTGGTTGTTTTGACTTCCTGCTTCATGGAAACGTCAGTGATAGTGGGCTACAGTCAATTTCTTGACAGTGATAGTTTGGAACAAACTCAATGAAAATTTTAGTTTACCAGTAGACGAGGTTCTGCACACTTTATGATGCCAAAAATTATAATAACCCTGATACTTATATGCTGGATATGTAATACCTGGGCTTTACGCACTAAAGATGCCTTTTTAACACTAATTGGTTTCTAACCATATTCTTGTTCACAGATCAAAGCAGACCTTGGAGATTATGATGCCATCCATGTTCGTCGTGGTGATAAATTGAAGACAAGGAAGGACAGATTCGGGGTTGAGAGGAGCCTGACTCCTCACCTTGACAGGGATACACAGCCTGAGTTTATTCTCTGCAGAATTGCAAAATGGGTCCCCACTGGAAGAACCTTGTTTATTGCTTCAAATGAGAGGACTCCTGGATTTTTTTCACCACTTTCTGTCAGGTAGTCATACTCATTTTCATACGGGGTCCTGAAAAGTTGAAATTATGGAAGTCATCTTGAAGTCGACCCCACCTAGTGGGATAAGGTTTTGTTGTTGTTGTTGTTGTATGAAAGCTATCTTGTATATGAAATTATTCCATCATCTCCTGATAGAATTTAAAACCAATTTTACTTTGGAGGATCTGGCTATAACTAGTTTGTATTGCTTTAATGAAATTAAGGAAGCAAAATAAAGTATAACATGTTAATTTTGCTTCTCATGATTTGTTCTCTTGCATCTTGTGGTCCTATTTGAAAATCCGTTCCGTATATTTGAGGTTGGCTGTGCATATCATCCCAATGGTCTGGTAGAAGTTTGAATTTGTGTATATTGGTGGATGGAGTTGATTTTGTAGGTTTTGTATATGTTATAGATATATTCACTGCTTAATGTTGCCAAGGACGGTTGCCTAAGCAGTTTTGTTTATTCTTGTGGCCTTGTGTTCTGATTAAATGATTCTTTTGAGGTTGTAGTATGCCAATCTGCCATTTTTGAATTTCTTTTGCCAAAGCCTGATAGTTTATCTTGATGGTGAATCACTTTCGCAGGTATATACTGGCCTATTCATCAAATTATAGCCACATACTGAATCCCCTGATCGAGAACAATTACCAGCTATTCATGGTCGAGAGGCTTGTCCTCATGGGTGCCAAAACGTTCATAAAAACATACAAAGAAGATGAGACAGATCTTAGCCTTACTGATGACGCCAAAAAGAACACTAAAAAGTGGCAGATACCTGTTTACACCAAGGATGAAAATCCATGCCAACACTGACTCTCCCTGTATACTGACATTACTTTGTAATTAAATTTTCAGACAGAAATTCTGGGTTTTGAGAAATATAGGCTGATTACTTAGAGTTGTAAATTGTCTCAAGTTTCAGACAAAATTACATTTTTTTGGACAGACATGCAAAATTACATTTTTTTGGCCAGACATGCAAAATTACATTTATTCGTTATTCATATGTTAAGAAATGTATCACAGTGAAGGAGATGTGAACACGATCTATTTTATTGACGTTGTTCGCTGGTCTTCTTGTGAAGTCTTGATCAGTAAGGTAACAATAATTAGTTATTTGTAAGTACTGTGAAGGTGATGTGGCCTCTGTTTATTTTAGTGGTGCACACTGCCTGTTTGTTTTTTTATATTATTATAATCTGATATTTTGTTTGGAGTTTGTGGATGCCCCTCTCCAAATATGTCTTTTAGAATTCGGACTCGAAACTTAGAGGAATCTAACCGACTTTACACCGTTAGATTGTTCTATTCTTGATCATTAAGGCAACAATATCCATTTTCCTTTTGCCAATAATCAAATCCGACCCCATGTAAAAAGCATAGCTAATCACAAGTTTCAACTCACTTTTCCCTGCGACCCTGTCAAGGCGTTACATTGCATTGAGGCAAACGTAACAGTTTCTCTGACATTTATGAGGCATAACAGTTAAGTGGTTATGGTATAAATACAGATATACATATGTATACCTACATATATCGGATAAAGCTGATATTATTATCCCGATAGCATCACTAGATTGATAATAGAGATATGACAGCTTATGGGACTGGCATCGGTCATTCGAAGGCAAAGGGAAAAATCTATCAAATGTTCTTTCGTTGTTTGACTCGGTTCATCCAAATGAACCCCATTTTCCCATATCAACCGGAGTATCTCCTTTTTTTCCCTCCTTATGCGCCATTTTGTGCCACAATTGTTAGAATTAGATTCCTTCCATCCCTTTATGCAAACGTTAACTTCTATTATTCCTCACCAGTTTGTTTCAACTATCACTTACTTGTAATTGAATTCTCGCATCATGATCGTACAGTAGTCCCTGAATATGTTCAAGCATCTCTCTCTAGGTTGGGATGGTAATAAAGTTATTCATCAGGATTTACTTTTTTTTTTGTGCTATGTAGGCAGGGTATTCACTGAAGCGACCCTAATAACTAATTCCTCAGGTACTAGGTACTGTCTGGCCTAAGACAGGGTGACCCTTTTAAACGGATTTTCTCCATATACGCCGCCCCAAGAATTGAACCTTAAACTAGAGTGCTTAAAGGAACGCAAACCTCCTACCACTTACGCCAACCGGCATTGGTATCAGAATTTACTTTTAGATAAAAGAGTGATTTCACTGCAATGGATGGATATCTTTAGTTCATCTTTTTATGATCACCATCTTCACACCAACTTTATATCGACAAAAAGCTGATCAATCTAGTGATAATATCAGGATAAGAATGTTAGCTTTATCCTATATACATATAGGTATTCGTATGTGTGTATATGTAAATAAGACACAGAGGGTCGCAAATGGGAGAGTGAAAAGAAAGTGGCGGAGATGGATTTCCAAGCCTCCAAAGGGATGGAGGGCCAAATCTAATGAATGTTGGACACTTACCTCCGTCATCATTGGAGGAATAATATCATTATCAGTTCTACGACGCTGATTGCTTGATAACGAAAGGAGGCAACATGCAGGCATGTAGGCCCCACATGGGTGCTTCAATTAACACACTACTTTGTGACGTGTGTCAACTGGATTGGAGGAACTGCTTAAAAATGGGGTGCTCATTGACGTGGACAGCCCCATGTCATACTGTCCCTTCTCCCTCAATGAACTGCCACTCACAGCTTGCTGTGACAAGTCCCTCTAGTCTCGTTCTCTCCTTTCAGGGGCTGTGTGGGAGGAAAATGGAGGGAAAAGAAAGGGTGGGTAAATTTTAATGAGTGGGATATAAAAAAATTAGATAATAGGAGATATAAAATTTTAATTAATTATTTTTACTCTTTTATTTTATATCTTATATATCTTTATTATAATTTTATAATTTTAATTTTATAATTTTTTTAAATCCAAATCTTAAAAATTTTCCCTCTACCAAACAGCCCTCAAATTCATTACCAAAATATTGGACGTCTCATTGGTACGCTTTATCCCTCCGCCTCTTGTTGTCTACTTCATTACGCTCAGTGTGTTTATTACAGTAATTGAAGATGACCATCTTCGCCTGAAAATTCACGCCAATATTTATTATTAATCACCAGATACCCATCACCCAATTACTTTTTACTTTATAGCATAAAATTTCATTTTTTTAAAATAAAACCATAATAAATTTTTGGGCACTGATAATTGGACATGTTTGATATGATGTTTGAATTACTTATAAATTTTTTTTTTATGAAAATTAAAATAAAACTCCTCTTATATATTTATTTTAGGGAAAATCCCTCAAAAAGAACCTTTAAAATAGCAAAAGACGGAAAGGTGCGCGGAAATATAATATCCCGTATCAGTGCGAGTACGTTAATTGGAATATTAGAATTGAACGTAAAATGACAAATTTGTCCTCCGATGATGAAAGAAAAGAAGTTGATGACAAAAGAAGGTGACGCGAAACAGGGACAGCGTAATCGCGCGGGAACGTAAGTATGTAAGTGGGAGGCGATACAAACAGCAGTGAGGTATGTACTTCATTAGTCGACAATGTTCTTCCCCCTGTGGTCGAGCTGAAGCAAAACCATTTTCGTCCTCATTTGGGTGGGAAACTTTGCGGGGTATTTGGGTTTGAAGGACGTGAATGTTGAAGAGTGGTATGGCGAAAAATGCAGATGCTCCCTGAATCGGGGAAGAGATTGGGATGGTTACTTTCAGGGTTGTGTTTGAAGAGAATAAAAGGGGTTGGATTTTTTAAGAAACGATTAATATGAAGTTGAAAAACCCTAATATAGATTTGTGAAAGATTGAGGTACTCATGTAGTTTTGTGTTTGTCAACTAACTGTGTTTGTCAACTAACTGTGTGTTATTTATTTGTTGCAGGAAGCGTAAAAAAATGGATGGTAATATTGGTTCAAGATGTGAAAAGGAGTTGTTTTGTTATTTTCACGTAGGGGGGAAATTTGAACATAATAATGACGGTGAAGTTAAATATTTCGGAGGCAGTGTGAGGGTAAAGGTACTAAAAGATGGGATAAGAATGGAAGATTTAAGAGAAATTATATCAACATTGACAGGTCATGAAGGGAGCAGTTGTGACATTAAATACACAGTAATGTTTGATGAGAGGACATTAATTGAGCTTGACAATGATAGTGAAATTGAAAACCTTTTTCGGTTCAATGAAAGCAGTGCGCATGTGTTTGTAGCCCATATAGAGAATGGCAATGAATCCTTGCCAATGAATAATGCACATGTGTAAGTTAGTAATATTTTGTTCATTCCCAAGCTGATAATAAGTTATAAAGTGTTGTAATTGTTGTACGATAATAAGTTATAAAGTGTTGTAATTGTTGTATGCAGGAGCCACAGATTATTGGAACGGTCACCGGAAGCAGAGGTATCTCCCATGACACATGGCAATGATCTTGAGGCTGTGTCATTTGAAATTGGTGGTGGGTGTATAACTTATGAGACAGATCAGACAAATTTTAGTGACACTAGCTATTTGAAATGGTCAGGATTAATTTCCGGGGTCGGGCAGCATTTTCCTCATGCCGATGCATTAAGAGAAGCCTTGTACAAGTATAGCATTGCACATAAGTTCATGTATAAATATGATAGGAATAGCAAGGACAAGATGTATGTCACGTGTAAAGTAGACGGTTGTCCTTGGAAATTATGTGCGTCTGCGGGGAGGAGTTCTGGAATACTGTGTGTGACAAAATTCATCAAAGATCATGTTCATTCAGCTCAAGATCATTTGTAAGTGAGCGGCCATGGTGCAAGATCTACTTTGACATCATCAATAATAATTGACGAGATTAGGAATCACACCGAGAAGCGTCCAACTGAGATTATGAAGACACTGCAAAGGGAGTATGGTGTGAAGCTAACATATAAACAGGCATATAGGGCAAAGGAAAAGGCAATGGAAGACATACATGGAAGACCGGAACAATCATACATGTTAATCCCATGGATATGCCAAAGGTTGAAGGAAACTGATGCTAATACAGTTGCTGAATGGGTAGCAGATGGTTACAGGTTTGAAAGAGTTTTCATTGCATATGGGTCATGTGTACAGGGTTTCATGGGGGGTGCAAGGCATCTACTATATGTTGATGGAACTCATTTAAGTGGGCCTTATAAGGGGACTCTACTTGCAGCTTCAGCCTATGATGCGGATAATGAGCTGTTGCCGTTTGCCATAGCAATTGTGAAGGGAGAGACACTGGACGATTGGACTTGGTTCATGCATATGATTAAAAGGATTGTTGGTTCTATGGAGTTGACAATTGTGTCAGATCGTCACAATGGCATAATAGGTGCTGTGGCAGCAATATTTGGAGGGCATCGTCATGCATTCTGTTATAGACATGTGAAGGAAAACTTCTGCGCAGAGATACTAAAAATAAACAGGGGCAAGAGAAAGACCAGTAACCGGTCAAAGGAGGATGGACTGATGCTTCTTGACAAGATTGCATATGCAAGGCGTGTTGATGACTTTGATAAAGCAATGGAAAAGATGCGGGAGCACTGTCAAGAGTTATATGAATGGATTAACAATCATGGTGACGTTGATAGGTGGGCTCTTAGCAAGTTCCCATACAAACGATGGGATAACATAACAACCAATATCGCCGAGTCATTCAATGCATGGATGGTGAAGGAGAGGAAGTATAATGTAGCCCAATTAATTCACGCACATCGTGAGAAAGTAGCAAAGAAGATGCATGCCTCTTATGTGGCAATGAACAAGTGGAAGAATTGTGTTGGACCAAATATAGATGCAAAGGTTATGGAAAATGTGAGTGGATGTGAGCATATGTGGTGTGAAGATTATGGGCAGGGTAGATTCAGTGTGCATACAGTACGTGGAGACCATAGGGTTGACTTGCGATCACGACAATGTAGTTGTGGGGCATGGCAGATGAGTGGGATTCCATGCACACATGCGTCTGCAGCTGTCAAGGTTGTGCACGGCAACATCTACGATTATGTTGACGATTGTTATAAGATAGAAGCTCAGCAACGGATCTACCAGCACAGCATGATTCCGGTTGTGACAATAGACATGCCGAACGTCAATGATTATAGGGATTATCACATGGAAAACATGTCTGAAGCTACGTTCCTGCACCCTCCAATCACAAGTCGACCTCCTGGAAGACCAAGAGTAAGGAGGCAGGAATCACAGTTCCAAAATAGAAAGATCTACCATTGTACACGGTGCCATGAAGCAGGACACACAAGAAGGACGTGCAAAAATCCCAACCCATGTTGAACTCTAATGATCATCTTTCATGCTTCATCTTTTATGTTGTATATATGTTTTCGTTTGACCCTTCAATGGTTTTTGGAATGAAGGGATCGGGTGCAGGGGAAGCAGTTTTTATATGTAATGTATGCAGTGTCATGTCAGTGACAAAAAAACATTAAGAAGCAATAAGATCTTAATGTTCTGTTGTCACTGAAAGTTGAAAGTTAGTGTAAGTAGTCACTGCTTTTGTACACAAGTATAGTGTTGATTATGTATAGTTTGGCAACTATTTCTCAAGTTGTAATCAATGTGGAAATACAAATGTATAGTTTATCTGACTGCTCTGTGTCATCTAGTTTTTATCAGTTGGTTGGAATGCCACAAGTTCTAAGACATAGTTGACCCCAGCATCTATAGCACCAAAATATCATCACCTTATAAGACATACTAACATACTTGACCACAGCACCTATGACACCAAAAAGATGTGCATTCATGTAACCCAATGTTAGTACACAGTAAACTGGTGATTAATGAGTGATGTACATATAATGATGTTCCGCACATGATACTTCTTGCTGATATTCATATAGGCTTTGTCAAGTATATTGTTTGTGCATCAATGTACCCTGCTTCAGATCTTTGTTCATGAACTTCTAACATATAGTTCACCACAGGAGATATGCCACCAAAAAGTTCTGCTATCATGACCTTCTAAGACATACTTGATCAAAGCAGATATGGCACCAAAAACATCTCCTATCATGACCTTCTAAGACATACTTGACCACAGCATCTATACCACCATAAACATCTCCTATCATGACCTTCTAAGACATACTTGACCACAGCATCTATGCCACCATAAACATCTCCTATCATGACCTTCTAAGACATACTTGACCACAGCATCTATGACACCATAAACATCTCCTATCATGACCTTCTAAGACATACTTGACCACAGCATCTATGCCACCATAAACATCTCCTATCATGACCTTCTAAGACATACTTGACCACATCATCTATACCACCATAAACATCTCCTATCATGACCTTCTAAGACATACTTAACCACAGCATCTATGCCACCATAAACATATCCTATCATGACCTTCTAAGACATACTTGACCACAACATCTATGCCACCATAAACATCTCCTATCATGACCTTCTAAGACATACTTGACCACAGCATCTATGCCACCATAAACATCTCCTATCATGACCTTCTAAGACATACTTGACCACAGTATCTATACCACCATAAACATCTGTGTTCATGACCTTATGAAATATACTTCACCAACACACTCACCTATGCCACCAAAAAGATCTGTGTTCATGTATGCCACCAAAAAGATCTGTGTTCATGACCTTCTGAAATATACTTCACCACAACACTCACCTATGCCACAAAGAAGATCTGTGTTCATGTGTGCCACCAAAAAGATCTGTGTTCATGTATGCCACAAAAAAGATCTGTGTTCATGTGTGCCACCAAAAAGATCTGTGTTCATGTGTGCCACCAAAAAGATCTGTGTTCATGTGTGCCACCAAAAAGATCTGTGTTCATGTGTGCCACCAAAAAGATCTGTGTTCATGTGTGCCACCAAAAAGATCTGTGTTCATGTATGGCACCAAAAAGATCTGTGTTCATGTGTGCCACCAAAAAGATCTGTGTTCATGTATGTCACCAAAAAGATCTGTATTCATGTGTGCCACCAAAAAGATGTGTTCATGACCTTATGAAATATACTTCACCACAACACCTATGCCACCAAAAAGATCTGTGTTCATGACCTTATGAAATATACTTCACCACAACACCTATGCCACCAAAAAGATCTGTGTTCATGACCTTCTGAAATATACTTCACCACAACACTCACCTATGCCACAAAAAAGATCAAAAAAGATCTGTGTTCATGTATGGCACCAAAAAGATCTGTGTTCATGTGTGCCACCAAAAAGATCTGTGTTCATGTATGTCACCAAAAAGATCTGTATTCATGTGTGCCACCAAAAAGATGTGTTCATGACCTTATGAAATATACTTCACCACAACACCTATGCCACCAAAAAGATCTGTGTTCATGACCTTATGAAATATACTTCACCACAACACCTATGCCACCAAAAAGATCTGTGTTCATGACCTTCTGAAATATACTTCACCACAACACTCACCTATGCCACAAAAAAGATCAAAAAAGATCTGTGTTCATGTATGGCACCAAAAAGATCTGTGTTCATGTGTGCCACCAAAAAGATCTGTGTTCATACCCTTATGAAATATACTTGACCACAACACCTATGCCACCAAAAAGATCTGTGTTCATGTAAGCCAATGTTAGTAGACAGTGAAGTATATTGTTTGTGCATCAATGTACCCTGCTTCAGACAATCCGTTCCACAGGTGGAGGCCGGAGGGTGGGATGACAATGGTGTGTTTATTTACACAACTTTAAATCACATCAAATTTCTTCTTCCAAACTTTCTTTGCTCACGAAAAGGTATGATCTTGTTATGAATATGATAACAGTAAGTGATAACTCGAGTTTGATGGAATAGAAACTCGAGTTGTAGTCATCACTGGAGGGTGACCAGCCAGTTATCGTGTGTATCGACTGGAGAACTAGAGTTGGACGAAGCTCATTCCAGTGCGAAACTGTGCCCAGACGACGTGTGGACTCGAGTTGGGGCATGACGAACTCGAGTTGTAGGCATCACTGGAGGGTGACCAGCCAGTTATCGTGTGTATCGACTGGAGAACTCGAGTTGGACGAAGCTCACTCCAGTGCGAAACTGTGCCCAGACGACGTGTGGACTCGAGTTGGGGCATGACGAACTGGAGTTGTACGCATCACTGGAGGGTCACCAGCCAGTTATCGTGTGTATCGACTGGAGAACTCGAGTTGGACGAAGCTCACTCCAGTGCGAAACTGTGCCCAGACGACGTGTGGACTCGAGTTGGGGCATGACGAACTGGAGTTGTACGCATCACTGGAGGGTCACCAGCCAGTTATCGTGTGTATCGACTGGAGAACTCGAGTTGGACGAAGCTCACTCCAGTGCAAAACTGTGCCCAGACGACGTGTGGACTCGAGTTGGGGCATGACGAACTCGAGTTGTACGCATCACTGGAGGGTTACCAGCCAGTTATCGTGTGTATCGACTGGAGAACTCGAGTTGGACGAAGCTCACTCCAGTGCGAAACTGTGCCCAGACGACGTGTGGACTCGAGTTGGGCCATGACGAACTCGAGTTGTACGCATCACTGGAGGGTAACTGGAAAGTCACGAACCAAAAGGGAATACTAACTCGAGTGACTGAACTATAACTCGAGTTAATCAGGATTCCACGCTTTAATTCCTCAATCACCAAACATTTCTGTTCACTCCACTCGACGTCCGACAAAATGAGCCCTCGAGTTAACTGACGAGAAACGTACTATTTGTCAGTTGAGTTCTACATATCCGTAAATCCCGTTCAACCAACCTTGGTGTAACAGCTCCATTCCCCCTAACCCTCAGTGAGTCGAGAAGCAGAGTTTGGAGTAGCCCTAGCATCGCACTTTGTCATTCTTGCATCTGGTGCAATGGTGCGAACCAAGGGCTCCGACAGTGGGAAGAAAGATTCTCGTGATTCACAGAAGTTGCCGTCCAAAGGGAGTAAGCCGTTGAACAAACCGAGGAAGACTCGGCCAAAAGTTCAGGACCGACAACCACCAGAACAACCGAGCAGGTCACAGGGGGTTGTGATAGCAGAATCACAGCAGAAACGGCCAAAACTAGCATCTCCCATTTCCAAGGAACTAGTCGTGTCAGTGCCTACAGAACATTTGGCCTCAACCTCCACTGATAAAACAGAAGAAGACTTAGAGCGGAAGATAACAAAGATTGTGACTCAATTGGTTGATCAGACATTGCATGCACCCACAAAATCCAGATATGGGGGTGCATCAACTTCAAATCAAAAAGCAAAGTATAATGTACCTCCTGAACTGGAGGATGAGCTTATGGGACCACCACCAGGTTTCAATTCAGAGATACTAGAGCCTAATGATAAGAGCAGGTATGACGATGATTTCGCTCATAGATCATTCTGTCCTGTTGTTTATCTGGATCTACAACATATTAAGGACACACTCGCTTTAGATCTGTACCCTTGGTTTCAGTACTATGAACCTTGGTTGACCATCAAAACGTCATATAGTCCCTCTGTAGTGAGGCACTTCTACTGTAACTTGGAGGTGGTTGAGGTTTGTGATGAGGTGGGCGAACTGATAGAAGAAAGATTAGAGTCAACTGTTAGGGGCCAAAACATTCAACTATCTGCTGCATTGATTAACACTTACCTTGGCATAGACAATCCTCCAACCGGGCCTGTAAAAGAATTCAGTGATGTAGAAATATGTCAGATTCTGAATCCAATTGGTGGAAGTAAAACTTTAACTTTCAAACCTAGCTCCTTGAGTGATGTACATCGGATTGTGTGGTACATATACTCACGATCTATGGTCAACAAATCGAACAATTTCACTCACTTCGTGGGACAAGATTACCAGCTGATGGCCTCAATTCTGTCTAAGGAACAGAGGAACATAGGGCAACACATTTACAATGAAATAAACAGATACAGGAAGTCTTCCACAAGGAGTACCCCTCTACCGTTTCCCCAACTGATCTCTCACTTTCTGACGCTGCACAATATCTGGTACCTCGAACCTAATGAGCAAATTGTTCGTATTCCAAGGTTTGACAGCATTCACCTGAGCAGAATGAATATTAAGCTGCCAGTGGGTGCTTCTACAAGTATAACAACGAAGAAAAGGAAGGAGATGGAATCTGAGAGACCCAAAGTGGATGAGGGACAATCATCAAGAGCTGGGTCTCCTGGACCCCCATTCATGGCAGCCACAATTCAGACCTATATCCAGGATGCATTGAAAACAACCACAGACCACATAAAGGTCTCAAATGCCTATCTGGTCGAAATGGTTGACCATCAAGTCAAACGTCTGGTTATTGGCATTAATGAGAACTTCGAGAGGCTATTTCAAATGCAAGATGCTCATACTCAGCAGTTGAGGGAATTTAATCATCGCCTTGATACTTATGAAGCTGTCCTCAGAGAACACTTCAACTTTCGTCCTTCTGATATGCCGTCACAGTGTAATGCTACACCTGTTCCATGTGGACCTGAATCTACAACTCCTGCAAACTTAGTCACTCAAAATGCTCCATGTCCTCCTACGTCATCCAATGTTATGTTCACACCCCCGGATCCTGCCACACTGTCAAAGGTTCCCATCCCTCAGGACCCAGAAGCTATTCCACAATCCAGTTGTGAGCCCTCAGGCACCAATCCCATACAGGACCCCTCTCGTACATGCTCTGGCTCCCATGATCAAACCTCTGCCCTCATTAAACCTGCCACTGCAGTTACACCCTATACACCACCTTGTTGTACTACTGAGACAGACCCTATTCCACCAGTAGCTCCTCTTCGCATTCCACCGTCTTCCTCTGCAACCTTGGAATTGTGTACCACATTTACCCTTCCAGATGAGGACAACAAGGGGGAGACATGACCGTGAGACATATTCCTAGTATGAGCCCGCGTAGAGAGCATTGCAGGCACTTCTAATGTCTTCTTCATGGTTCATCTGTTACTGATAGTCATGTTGTCTGGTACATAATGATTATGGTGTGATGGCCTATAATTGCAATGACAATGTTTATTCTGTAGAAGGGGCTGAATGTGTTGCATGGTGGCTGAGGAATATATTTGTGGTTTGATTTTGCTGTAATTAAGTAACACAAACCTTAGTCTGTGGAAATTTTATAAGTTTTGTCATCATGAATACACATCCTTTTAGTGGCACTTCTGCTGTGGTCAAGTATGTTTAGAAGGTCATGTAATTGCATGTTGTACCTCTCATTATGTAACTACTTAACTGGAGCGTGTTATTTTAAACTCAGGCTCGGTGCATCTTGACACCATACGTGCTGTGGATATAATATGACCTTCAGTTCAGTTCATTAATGTGCATAAATTAGTAATTACAAAATATATACGTGTGGCCATCACAAACACATTCACTTGTAAAACACAGTTCAAACACAAAACGGAAGGAAAAAAGACATGCAATACCATATAAACGTTACATGCAACAGAACAGACTCACATTACTAATTTCAGTTACGAATGCGAAGCACTCTGGTAACCGCCAATGAACCCACGACATCAAAAGGCGTACACCACAATCAACCAAGCAGCACAACCGCCACGTTCCACCCACCACCACGAACAAAACTAAAACACACGATAAAATAAAACGGCCACGCTTGGTCGTGCACTAAAAACTACAAATAGTCCACACGCCCAATTATTTAGGCAGCAGGCAACAAAACAGTGGATGAGGAACAAACACGAAAAAAGACATGGCTGACTTCCCACCAGACCACTCCAGACATAGAAGAACGACCAGCAACGATGACTCACCGCTTCTGAAGCTTCCGCAAACAATATTAATAGAACTGATGTGCTACATAGCATCATCAAGTTTGAAAGACTATTATCACTTCAAGAATTCATGCCGCATCCTAAGGATAGCAGGAAATTCAACAGAGTTCTATAAGAACGTGCCACTGGAGAACTATGATCATCTAGGATGGACAAGAAGCGAGCAACAGATTCATTTCCTGCTGACATGTTTCCATAACGGTAATCCATTTAGTCTATTCATTAGAGGGCTTAAATACTACACAAGAACAGCAGATACAGGAGAGAAAGGACTGTCACAAATACGGGAGGTTGCAGTGCTAAACAACTGTGATGCAAGTTACTCATTTGCCATATTAGTCCTTGCAAAATGGAGTAAGTTTAACGACACACCAGAAGGGAACGAAGCAATACACAGACTTCAAGCCATTATCGACTCAGGCCAAATATCTTCAATTAAAGAGCGAGTGACACGACACCTACAATCAATGAACTGGGGACTGAACAGGAACATATTCGACCGTCCCAAACATAGATTCTGTGAGAACCAACCATGCCAGGCCGGATGCAGAAACTGCATATACGACACAGAAGTAAGCTGGCTCTACCACATTATGAACGAACCAGAAGGACCGAATGTTGAACCACAGGCGATTGAAGGAATCGACGCATGGGAGGAGGAAGAAATTAATGAGGGAGTTGACAACGATGAAGACGTTAATCCAGATGCCTAGACGACGATAGTCCCCACGTTTTTTTTTAATTCTCGTCACATGCAGTTCAGCAAAGAAATAATTTTAGAGTAAATGTTTCAAACAGTTTGTCCATGCGTCAGGTTTAACGACGTTCATATGGTTTATCTTTTTTTTTTCTACGCACTCCAAGTATGACCAATTACGTGTTGCTTTTTGCACATTACTTATGCACATTTAACAACAACAAACACAATCACCATCGGGTTACCCTCCAGTGATGACGGCAACTCGAGTTGGTCATCCGGAAACTCGAGTGAGCTTCGTAAGTCATCGAAGAACGGAGGCGAGTGACCTTCTACGCAACTCGAGTTCGGTGCCGCTTCTCACTATCACCATCGGGTTACCCTCCAGTGATGACGCCAACTCGAGTTGGTCATCAGGAAACTCGAGTGAGCTTCGTAAGTCATCGAAGAACGGAGGCGAGTGACCTTCTACGCAACTCGAGTTCGGTGCCGCTTCTCACTATCACCATCGGGTTACCCTCCAGTGATGACGCCAACTCGAGTTGGTCATCAGGAAACTCGAGTGAGCTTCGTAAGTCATCGAAGAACGGAGGCGAGTGACCTTCTACGCAACTCGAGTTCGGTGCCGCTTCTCACTATCACCATCGGGTTACCCTCCAGTGATGACGGCAACTCGAGTTGGTCATCCGGAAACTCGAGTGAGCTTCGTAAGTCATCGAAGAACGGAGGCGAGTGACCTTCTACGCAACTCGAGTTCGGTGCCGCTTCTCACTATCACCATCGGGTTACCCTCCAGTGATGACGCCAACTCGAGTTGGTCATCCGGAAACTCGAGTGAGCTTCGTAAGTCATCGAAGAACGGAGGCGAGTGACCTTCTACGCAACTCGAGTTCGGTGCCGCTTCTCACTATCACCATCGGGTTACCCTCCAGTGATGACGACAACTCGAGTCCGTATTGCTAAGTCTTGACGCAAGCACTGTCTGGAAACCGTCCAATTATGCAAGTAACTCGAGTTGTAATCCTCAAGTCGAGTGGAGATGCGGAAAGAAACGCAAGGCTCTAAACAATAAGTCGCTTGTTACCGTCCAGTGCTGATATCAACTCGACTGCTCAATGGCCATCAATTCAGAGACACCAAAGCACTATCTACATAAGATCAAGTTATGACCGCGCTATAGTGTATATGCCTATGGATTTGTTGCCGCCAGAGATAATCAGAGTAATGGCAGTTGGAAAAGGAAGTGTCACACTTGGTTAGCAGGGTGTATTGACTGGACACAATCATTATGTAATGTGTGCATCATCATTGTTAACTATGGATTGTTAGCAGTGCTGATAAGATTATTGGCAGTTGGAAATGCAAGTGGCGCACGTGCGTAGAATGCTTATGTAATGTGTGCATCATTCAACCCTAAATTGCATATTATTCATTGTGCCTCATTACATCAGCCCTTTCTGTTAGGGATATTAGTTCTCTTAAAAAATTTTTTAACCTGCCTCTGGCAAGGACATAGTTACATTGCGAAAGGGGAACACAGATATTGTTGGTGGCATACAAGTACGTTTTAGAAGGTAATGCTAGAGGAGTGAACTGGGAAACATTGCATCCCGCAATGGCAACATATATGTCATTAATGTACCTTAAATTGCATGTCCTGTCAGTGGACTCTACCGTACATAACTCTATGACGTTAACAATACTTTACAATACTTTACATGGACAAGTGTTGACATTAGTATATCGCGGGGACATAACCTAAGCACGTCTTTTGTTGGACTTTTGTCCAGAGGGAATGAGGGCCAGAGCTGTGTCCCGCAACAAATTCAGCGGATGATTAACTAACCACCACATAATGTCGCTCCGCAATTGCTGAATTTGTTCCTGCAAATAAGTAATTCCCTCAGTGTAAGGTTCAATGGAAACCATAATGGAAATCACAAGTAAATAACAATGCGTACAGAGGGAAATGTGGATCACTTACATTTTCGTAATGGAAATCACCTTCCGGGGTCCACTGGCTCAACCAAATAATAACATGAACACCACAGTCCCTCCTGTACTCTCACCCACATGAAAACGTAGTGTTACTTAACGAAACAATGCAAGCTAAATTGTAAGAGGCGAAAGTGAAGAAGCTTACAGATTATTCTGTTGCACAACAGGAGGCCACACAATATCTGACATCTTCTTCTTCCCAGCCAGATGCGGGTTAACAATGTGCACGATGTCAACGAACCTATCTCTCTGAAAAAAGAACATTTATGCGTCTTACGATGTGGGTCAACTGAAGTAAACCACCTCAACTACAGCAGTGGAGTCAGGTGAACTTACAATTAAGTTTAACACAAATATGTAATCATCTGTCACGCCACCCTTCCTCGTAGTCTTCTTGCTGCCTAGATCAGGCTTCATTGAGTCCAGCACGTAGAAGGTCATAGTCTTTGTCTCTAACGCAACACAGAACCAGTGGCCACGGACAAGTGCCGGACCCATAATCAACTCACACTCGCCTATATTGTAACCGACGATTTTGGGAGAGAATTCTTTACTCGCGGAAGACACTTTCCACCCTATTGGGTGACCTACCAACTTTGTCTGCATAAAAACACATAGTCCTGACTAATGTGCACATAATTTTGTCAAATTAAATGTTGTTCCACTACACAAGAAATGAGTAATTACCATGAACCATGCATCAAAAATATGGCGCTTCGGCTGTCCTCCCTCCAGCTTGAAGTGATACATTAAAGCCTTACACACAACGGATATCACCTACAGCAGCAAAGAAACCATTGCATAAACTACATATAATATTCACCATAACTTAATGAAACCATTCTCCACGTAAGCCATACATACCGTATTACTTAGTCTTTGAATTCCCCCTAGCGTATACAACTGGTCTCGACACAGTTCTTCATCCAAAATCTGAACCAACGGCCTACAAAAACATTTCAAATGCAATGCCAGTTAGTTCATCGCTTCCCGTGTTGTGGTAATATACTAACTACATAACAGTCATTCAATCACATGACGTTGATACTTACACTTCAGCCTCAGCACCTCTGGCCATTGTGGAAACTATGTTGAACAACGTTTTCTGATCATGCGTTGGCGTCTTCCTTTTTCGACTCCCATCCAACTGTATAAATGGACATGTCATCGCTTGGAGTGGCTGCCTCTTTGATCTCCGCAGCTGTTGAGGCCTCTGAATTGCATGGTCATCCGTGGGGACTTTTTCCGCCACCTCAGTTCCCTCTGCATCATCATCTTCGTCGTCATCAACATGATAAGGTTCTGCGTCTGCATCATCAGAATCTGAGTCTGAGTCGTGAGAAGCATCTGTCGCATCATCATCATCCTTATCTGTATGTTGCTCATCTACTGTCACACCAGGGCCGTCTTGTTGTGCTTTCTCCCTGGCCTCTCGTGCGAGCTGGACATTGAGTAGCTCCTGCGCCACCACGCTTACAAGTCTGTTTCGGTTTTCATCGATAACTTTCACCAACCGGGCATACACCTCCTTCAATTCCTACAGTGACAGCACAACTTAATTTGTCAATTACATGATTAAATCGTTTTTGCATTTTAAATTAGCTTCCACAGACACATACCGGGTCTAAATATGGCACATTATCTGTGTCCTCATTCCCTGCCCTAACTTCAGAGCCTTTTCCTTTATACAAAATTCCCATATTGCTCGTCCTCTCAGTCTTCACCATGTCGTTGATCTTTTCCTTTGTCCAGAATTCAATCGCTGTGGTGGACTGTTCGCGAACACTTTGTTTCAAAGGGAAATTTTCCCCAAAGAACAACTGCACCATAAAAAATATATGGATCATTATTTTCGGCTTGAATGATAGCTACACATTTAATGTAAACAGTGACATACTAGGAGTAAGTACAGGCAACCACCCACGTTGCTGCTCCCTTCCATTTTCTTCTTCTCCCTGTACTCTTTCACATAATCACTCATTTCCTTCCACAAGTCTTTCATTATGTATGTTGCCCAGTCATAATGTTCAAAACCGTCCATTGTGCAGAACATAACCCTCAACATCCGGTCACTTATCAGCCCACTCGAGGTAGGGCATAACAAAGTCCTTAAACTGTAGAGCACAAACATAAACTCAAATTTATCGCCAGCTGTCCCAGATTTTATGCGCTTCAGAATGTCCGTATATTTCTTCCTCCCATACTCCCTCTTCAACCACTGATATCTTCTATTCGAATCCTCCACATCCACCTTCACCTCCTCCCCTGAATGAGGTATACCGAGCAACTTGTGCACATCTGATGCTTCTATTTCTTTTGTCTTCCCCCTAATCCTGAATTGATGTGTTGCTGGGTCATATGCTCTCAGCATGGACACAATCAGGTCACGGGGGAGTCGGTTCAATTGCACCTTCAATAGGTTCCCAAATCCTATTCTCTTAACCCTCTCCTTCAAATGTTCTTTACCGTTCACAAACTGCACCAACGATGTAAATCCTCCCAGTGAGCAGCGGGTATGAAATGGCAGTTCCTTTTTCCTCATCTCCCTTTTCGGCCGTCCTTCCATAGCTTTATCATTGTACTCCTTCTTCTTCGCCTCTGGCAACTCACGCCATGCCTTCCCTGCCGACTTACTTTCATCTGCCATCCTTCTCTTCTTCTCCCCTAACTTGGCCACATACTCGTTTCTAAACAGCATAAACCCACTCATCACTGGTTTAATCTGTTCACCATCGCCCTTTATTGCCTCGGACTTTTCACTTTCTTTCGTTACTTCTCTACTCTTGACACTTGTTGCCTTTACTTGTTCTGCCTTTGATGTCTCACCTTTGTGGCCCCCCATCTCCTTTTACCTGCACAAAATTCAGTTTACACTCATCAACTATGGATTTCAGCACATTTAATAACATTTTTATTCGTACATGACAAGTTAACGCATCTAAGCTATGTCATCGCAACTTCTCATACCATTTTGCAACCTTCCCATCACAACCACAACTATTGGAAATATCTATTTCCCCACAGTTAAATAAGGTCTCACAACTTATGGAGAAATATTCACAACTTCTGCATAAGGATTCACAAGTTCGTCTACGAATTTCACAAATTCCTCGCCTAAATTGACCTCTACACATATTTACCAACTTGATATTACGCTTTCACAAACTCCGATAATGTTTTCACAGGATAACATTCGATTTTCAAATGTTATCTTAGGGATTCAGCACTTCACTTAAAACAATCCACACTATCCATAACATTTTCACTACTGTGAAATCGGCGATTCCTATATCTACAAACCCTTTCGCAACTTCTACTCACATCCACAACTTCATATGCTGTTTCACAAGTTACCAACGTGTCATTACCGTTTTCACATATTCTTCTTTTGTGTTCACAACTTAACATGCAGTTTTCAGAGATTTTGTTTCACAACTTCACTTAAGCCATTCGCAAATTTATGTATAAGATTTTCACAACAATAAAATCACAATACGCTAGGTCTGAACACCCTGTCACAACTTCACAAATTGACGCGTTCATATGCTGTTTCAACGGTTTACAAATTTCAAAAGTTGCAATTCAAACTTCCCAACTTAGCAACTTATTTTCACAACTTCCCCTCAACGATTCCCAACTTCGCACCACTTCATAGCTTTTATCCACATTTCCCAAACTAATTTTAACCCAACGAATTTGAACCCCCATTCTAATCAAGTGGATAAGTTAAAATGAAATACAATTTTAAACACAACCACTTACCCAAGTTCAACACCGGAGCTCAAATTCGCAGCCGCAAACTGGTGCCTCTGCAACTGTCCAATGCCTTTCACCACAACCTCTTCTCGCCTTCGCTCCTCCTCAAATCCACCCCAAATTCGCCGCACAATGTCGCTGCTACTATCCTCTCTCAACGCCACGAAACCACACTTCACCAACGACAACGACGACGCCCGAAGAAGATGAAGAGTCTCGACAGAGTTTTCGCGCAATTTCGCCCTTCTTATTTCCTCAACGTTTTTCAATTTTAAAACTTCCAGGGTTACGCGGGTCATTTTGTCTACAATTTCAATATCCCAGATCAGGTACTCGCACTTTTGTGGAAATATGGAATTTCGGAACACCTTTCTGTCTTTTGCTATTTTAAAAGTTCTTTTTGAGGGATTTTTCCTTTATTTTATATATTATAAATCATAATTAAAAAAATATTTTAAATATTACAATCATTGTTACAAACAACCCACTCTTTGATGCACCGCCAAGCAGCGACCACTAAGTTTTTCTATAATAACAAGGATGTGATGCGAGTGAAAGGTCGAATAGGACGCACTCGATCAAACTCACCAAGGTACTCGATCTTTCCACGTGGCAGAGGATTAGAATTGGAATAACCAAAAAGTACAAATGGCCCGCATCCATAGGCTAAGCGCCACGTGCCAACGCGGTCAATTGTAGTTTCTCACACGTGCGTAGCGCTATTTCGAACGCCAGGCAGGTTCTGACGATTTTAGCCTAAGCACTTAGCAGTGCAACTCAGCAGTCCCCTGGAAATTTTCGATTCTTCAGGTTCCATAATTATTTCATCGATTTTTAATACATCGAATATATAGTGTATTGTTTTGTTCCCGATTATAATTTTATGGTATTTCATTCTGGATTTTGATTTTGTTCTTTCACTTTCTGTGATGGTGTACTTTTGTTGTGTTTCTCATGCTGTCCCGGTTTAGTTGGCGAGATTTTTAGTTTCTCTCTCTCTCTCTCTGTTTTTTTTTTTTTTTTTCAAATAAAGAGGAGCTAGAGGGTGTTGTTTTTAGGTTGTGATTTTATGTTTAAGTGTTTTATTGACAATTGCGTCGCTGAGTAAACTAGTTGATGTTCGGGAAGGCAAGCATATAGAAAGCTGGTAAAGCAACCAGTTCTTTTTACCGGTGGCAAACTCGATACATTTTATATCGTGTCGTAGTTATTGAGTTGAAATTTTCTTGTTTTCAATTTTTGAGCAATCAGTTTGGGCTAGCATTCTCAGTTATATATATATTTTTATTACACTTGACAGCGAAAGGAGACGGTGTTGGAAACCCCTGTGGTCATGCCTTACCTTGTCCGAGAGAAATTATTTGTTGGTAATATCAGTGACGCTGCGGAGATCCTTCAAAATGATAGCGATGAAATCACGCATATTTTATCCGTTCTTAGCTCTGTTTCAATTTCATTCTTTTCCGAATGGCGAAGTAGCCTAACGATCCCGGCAAAGGAAATTAAGAAGGTATATGTGGGTGGTAGTCATGGTGGTGCTCCTGATGACGACGACGACCTGGGTGATATATCAAGGAGTCCGTTGTCACCGGACAACCTTTTGTACTCGTTGGAATATGCAGGTAAGGATTTGAAGTTGGTCAGGATGGCTGTCCCTCTGAGGGATACAGAAAATGAAAATATCTTGGATTACTTGGATGTTTGCCTCAATTTTATTGATCGAAGTAGGAAAGATGGTTCTGTTTTGGTGCACTGCTTTGCTGGAGTATCAAGAAGGTATCATTTGTATTATATAACCAATTTTCTTCAATTTGCTTAATCATTTAATTGATTTGATTCTTCAATTTGCTCGACGAAAATAGTTAGTTGAGAATTTGATAGAAGTCTAGAGGCATATGTCAATTTTCCTTCTCAGCTTATGCCCGGCATCTCTGGCCCTAGCTTTACAGTTCTAATGGTTAAGATGATGCAATCAAGCAGGATGATGGTAGGGTCAATAATTAATAAACAAGCAAATAAATCGGAGTTGGTTTGATTATATCGCCCCTGCATGATTTGTGTATTGATATTAAAGGCTTGGAGTGGCACAGCTGGACAACAGCGAGATGCTCTAAGAGGGTAACTATGTAATATTACTTGATTACATGAATTATATAATGTTATGGAACTATATGAAAGTGAAGTAACACCATCAATTTAATTTTTAAAGGGATGCATCATAAAGCCATTTACTTGAATTTCTCACATGCAGTGATTTGGAACAAAAGATGAGTTTTAAATTAAAGTCAGCGCGAGACTACTTAAGAAAATATGGAGTGCCATCACCAATCCACAATGATCAGAAGAATGACAACAGTTTGGCTAAGGAAAAGACTAGTTTCCGAGCTAGAGAAATTTTATGGGATTTGTGTCAACTTACTGTTAATATAATGCTGAAGTAGCTGGTAATTCATTTAATATATCACTACCTCAGAAGATTTTAAGGTTATGACTGTGAATAAGAGTTGGAGATGTATAATAATTCTACCAAATTCCAGTGCTGAACATCTGATCATTTTTTAATTTACTCCTAATATTTTCTGTGTCCCATTAAAAATAAAATAGAAAGAGAAATAATTGTTAAGCTTTATTCTGATGTTATATTTTATTTGAATTTTATCACAAGAATTTAGATATATATCATTAGGCCTTTTTCTTATGCCCCTTTAATAATGCTTAGGTACATACATACAACTACAAAATTGGCTTTTGCAGTTTGTTTTTTCATGTCTCTACTGATTTAATTTCAGAAATGGTCCAGCATTGGCTTATATTGTAACTGTTTTTCCACTTTTCTGAACTGCCTACACTCAAGGGTTTACATCCTTCTTTGCGTGTGTTCATTACAGTGCAGCAATCATTACAGCTTATCTGATGAGATCTGAACATATGTCTCAAGAAGGTGTGAACCACTACGTTGTGTAAAGTCTTCAGGGAATACATTTTGGTACATGCAAGTAGCTATCTACTTCAATATACCTTAATTGTATTAGTTTATATTCTTGACAACAAAATCTACTTGTATCTTTACCCTGCTAAACAACATTTCAAGGAACTGGCAACTGAACCAGCAGATTCCCACAACAAACATCACCTCCTCCCATATGAAAAAGGATGAGAAAAAAATATATTAGCTGTTTCCCCGTATCACCATCAGTTCTGTTATTGATTAGAGTATCTCTTTACCACACCTCTGTTTTTCCTTTCTTTTCTGAGCTGGATGTATTCGAGTATCTGTGTCTCTCAGATTTAGTTGTCCTTTTGTCCATGTCTTGACAATTATTTTTCTGTGCCTGCAGATGCCCTTCAATCATTAAGGAAGAGCTGTGAATTTGTTTGCCCAAATGATGGTTTTCTAGAACAGGTGTGCAATGAAACTTCATAATAAATGGTGCAGATTCTTCTACACACACGCATCTTCTACCAATCAGAATTATGACATTCTTTAAAGTTTTTTTTTATCTATTTCAGTTAAAAATGTTTGAGGAGATGGGCTTTAAGGTAGATCGCTCTAGCTCTATGTACAGGCGCTTTCGCTTGAAAGTATTGGGTATGGCTTCGATTCTGTCTGCCCTGCTGTTTTGGTATCTCATATCTTTTTAGGTTTTAATACTAGCATGACATATAGTAGATAGGCTATTTCTCGAACTCAGAAATATCGGAATTTCACTTATCTAATAAAATAGTGGGTTGGGCCATAGATTGATTAGAAGGGAAGCTTAAAAGTCATATGTTAAATATCTCCTGTTTCCTGAGTAGTAATTGTTCTGGTTATTCCTGTTTTGTCCATACTTTGGTGTTCATATCATGAATCTTTTTGTCTGCCTTGATCTTTAAAATTTAGAAAGGTCTCTTCTAGTTTGTGTCATCCAGGGAAAAGTTATTTTTATCTTGTTCTTTCAGGTGAGAATTATAACTCGGGGGTGAGAATAGACAGTACTAGACTTGGAGCTGATCCTGGCATGCCTGTTAGTGTTGCTTCAGAAGTAGGAGGAGCTCCAGGAGCAGGACATAATCGCAGTCCTACATATCGCTGTAAGAAGTGCCGGCGTGTGGTTGCATTGAAGGAACATGTTGTAGGCCATGTTCCCGGCGAAGGTGAGACATCCAGCGAGTGGCACAAGTGGAAAAGTGACAGCCTCTTTAACAAATACAATGAATCCGAGTGTTCTTCCATATTCGTTGAGCCACTACAATGGATGAAAGCAGGTAAACACTCATTCAACTAATTTTTGCATCCCCAAAAAAAAAAAAATAGAAATAAAAAAGGAAACATCATGACCGTTAGGAGTGAACCGCTTACGTTACATGCAAAATGGTACTTCTGCGATCAATGTTAAAATTTAGGTACCTTTGGTCATATCACATATGCAATAAGTAGACATATGCATAAAATATCCGAGTTTTGTTTTACTGATGCATGGTGTATATCTTAATTCAGTTGAGGAAGGTGCATCGGAGGGGAAGTTGAGCTGTGCCCATTGTGACGCCCGCTTGGGAAACTTCAATTGGTTTGGCATACAATGCAGCTGCGGAAGCTGGATAACCCCTGCTTTTCAGATCCACAAGTCCCGCGTGGACGCAAGCCCTATCTAACTTTTCACTTTATGACCACCAACTTCATGCACAAAATTTATTTTCTATATTTGGGCTTGATTGCTTGCTGGTTTTTATTTAGTGCACCAAGGGATTTCTTCATGCCCCCCGTTTATGGTGTGTGAGTGTGTGTGTGTGTGTGTGTGTGTGGATATATATGCTCACTTCGAGTGTAAAGAATAAGATAATACATGATACAAGATGAATTTATTAGAGCTTCTGGAATTATTGGTCGGAGTAAGAGTTTTTAACCGGTAAATTTCCTGCCTGCCTTGTCTCTCTACCCCTTGTTTATATTTTCAGCCGTGGAAATGCCAGGCTGGTTGTTTCAAAGTGAGCAGTAGTAAATGGGTATCGCGCAATTTATGGAGAAAGATATCTTATTTAAATCTAAGAAATAGATAGAAAATACATGTGTAGCCTACTAACGGAATGGAATGCGTTTTGAATTATTTTTAAAAACTTTGTTTGTAATACGATTTTTATAATTGTTTAGAAAAAAGATGTAATTATTTATCATTGTCGTGCATTCAAATATAACCAAACTCCAAAAGCAAGTTATAAAAATGCAATTTATCACTGCCGAAACTGGCCAAACACTCACTTCGGGAAAACCTTTGGAAACATACAAATTGTTTATTATTTTAAACCTTAGTCATCAAAATTATTTTTTTTTACTTTTATCTGATACAAACTAAATCTCTATTCTCTGTTTTACTTTCTTCATTTTTTTTTTCAATTTTAAATAAATATCTAAAGTAGATTGCACCTAAATCTAGACTCCAAGAAGAGCAGCGCTATGTGCTGAGCAAACGATTCGATTACCCTTGCAAGCCTTCAGATGATCGCATTCAGATGACCAGCGTGTAGGATAGTGGTCAGTAACTAATGGCGTTTAATAAGTCCTCTGATATGACCACAGCATACATACGCAATGCCGTTTAACAAGTCCTCTGATAACAAGCATGTAGGATCGTTGCCAGTAACTAATGGCGTTTAACAAGTCCTCTGATATGACCAAGCATACATACGTAATAAAGCCTTCTAAGAATGATGAGGCGATTATATTAGGTTAGGATCTCATCACAGGAGGAATCTTAAATCCACCTTTCAAGTTCCAGCCAAATACCTCCCTGACAAAAACCATTGTTTGACCATTGAAGAGAAGCCAGATCAATAATCATCATATTGAGGAACACCTTCCTCCTGGCTAGCCAACAAAAATTTTTCTCTTTAGAGATACAAGAGACGATAAGATCGGGAGAAAAAGGGGGGGGGGGGGGGGGGTAATCACTGTACACTTGACGCAGACCACAGTGCATTCTCAATAAGAAGCATGTATGTGCCAGAACAATCTGCGCACAAGAACCTGTCACTACAGCTATCTGATTCACATTTAAAGATATGAGCATATTTTTCATATGGTATGAGTGATTTGTACAGGTTCCTAATTTCTCATTCATCCAACAAGTCTAATCCTGAAATGGATTTCTAAAGATTCAAGCAAAGGTGAGGGACAAAACTGAACTTTGAACAGGAGACATGGAAAGAAAAGGAGGAACCCTAGTTGTGGATGGTATCAAAAAATGTCCGAAGTTACCATGACCATCCTCACTTCAGAATCAGCGAGCTTCCAGGACTTCATTTCATGGTGTGGCTTCCATATGTCAATATACAAACAATTAGGCTTTCATTTATGCATGACTTTATTGGTGGGATTGTGCCTCCAGCAGGATGTTTGTAGCCAGATTAACATCGTTCCTGGCCTGCAGTAGTGCCTGTCTAGCAGAGTCCCTATCAAAGCCCATAGAGACAAGTGTAGAGATAGAGTCCTCCGTTGGTTCTGGGACAGATTGCATTGGAGCAGGGTAGTTCCTCTGCAACAAACAGATTGTTCTCAAGTAAGCCAACATAATTTTAATCGTCAGCTACTCAGAATCATAAAGATGCCATATAATTCATCCTAAACATGGACCAATAAATGTTCAACCAACAACAAATACGTCATAAAGTACTACATCTATTTCATGGCTACTGTTCTCAACTATGTAGGACTAAATCCAGGTTTTAACAAGATGGAAATTTTGATTAAATAATCTGTACACAGCTCCAAAATCTTCAGTAGCAAACCAATGACAGGAAACAGCCTTCCAAGCTTTCAGGAATACTCCAAAATGCTTAATGGCACTTATGCCACATCACACACTTCATAATACGAAAAAAAATAAAGCCAGATTTCTTCTTTTTCCTGCCCGACATTGTTTTCAACAAAAGGAAAAATAAATCAGATTTATAAGCTAACAGGTGAGTCAACACATGACCTGCTTCTATCAGTTATTTCTCAATTAAATGAAATACATATAATTTTACTGCTCCCATTGCGATAATTGCAGTCTGAATTAAAGATTCAAGAGAAACAGGAAATTTATAATGGCAAATTTTATGGCCAAAAAAATAAAAATAAAGCTAACCTCCATCTGGCGAGCTGGATAGGATGGCATAGTTCCCACTACATTCCTTGCTGATGCTGAACGAGGGCTCCCCATGGATGGCAAAGAAATCCTTGAAAAGAAGGAGGCAATAAACTCTGGGAACTGTAATGCAGAATGTCAAAACACAATCATGTATTAATTACAATAACAGCCAAGTGGTCAAATAACTGCATTATAACAATCTATATTTGCAGTCTTTTGAATGTCATAACTCTCTCTCTGGAACTGATTTGAATAAAATCATAAATGCAGCGTCAAGAGATTTTGATCCCTTCTTAAATATACCTCAATCTTCTTACTGTTAATTACCTTTGCTTTGCGTATGTAGAAGACATTTAGACGGTACAAGGAACCAGCAAGGATGCCACACATCCCTGGCAAGAGAGACCTTTTCCATGATGATAAAAGAAGCTGCAATATAATTAACTATCTTTAGCAGCAGAATGTTCATGAAATACATATATTGTTTATTAAAAAACAGACAATAGCACATAATTCACCTGTCACATACCTGCAGACCAGCTAGATATATGAATGATTTATCAGAGAAGTGGAAACCAGCTACACGAAACCGTGTTGAAACTGGAATGTCAAAGAAAAAGGGTATGAACGAAGCAAATATAAGACCATAAGGTCCAGGGGTGACCAAGATTGCTGCAGGATCTGCAAAGAGTGAAAACACTTGAACAATAAGAATTTTAGAAACATAAACTACTTTGTTACATTGTGCAAAAAGCCACATGAATTTATCACACTATAAAATCTTTAACTTCATTCCTATAGTATACAAATTTAAAAGAATATTCAAAGGCTTCACAATGTGAAGTTGTGAACTGTTCTATCAAATTCTCACATAATGTAGTCCATGTGACCCTTGAAAGAACTAGGCAAGACTTGCCCATATCATTCAGCATGCCACAAAGCAAGACTATAGCTAAAAAACACTAAAGTGATTACCTTGAATTCTTGAGTTTTCTAAACTGTATAGAAGTTTCATTCCAACTATCAGGATCAACAATTTAGATTTTACCAAACAAACCTGCTCATCTTGCACTATGCCAAACATCCTAAAGTCCGTTCCATTTAATACGAAATTCAATAGGTCATCTTGCACAATGCCAGACATCCTTAAGTCCATTTACTGATACAGGCCAGTGACACAAACCATGGGCAACAACCTCTTGTAATTTTGGTGCTGGAAAAGCATCTTATGAAAGAAAAGAAGAGGCGACAACTGTCGAGAAGGAAACTAAGCACACGAACATAAGGGCCATGCAGGAACAAAAACTGAAGCAGGAGCTATCACTAAAACATGCAATTGAAAACAGATCAATCAAACAAGGTTCTGGAGTTGAAAGGCAAGATAAAATGTTGAGAATGAATACCTTTTAAGATGGCTATGGAAAGCACCTCAAACAGTAGTGAGGTTAATATGGAGAATGTGATAAAGACCTGCATAAGGAGTGGAGATATTTCAAAATAATATACAGGGTGTAGAGCACAAATGTTGATAAAACTAGTGTAAGGTAGCAGAAAAGTAAAACAAAATAGACCTGGGCAGGTTGATGATAGCGTAAGTATTTTTTATGTCTAACAACAAAATGATGGCACTAGACTAATGACTATTTCGGGGAGTTAACAATGGCAGTGACAATAGCAACATAAAAATGGTTTGGCAAAGGTCATCAACCTTAACTAAACATACGCTAACCTATTCATCAACCTTTGATCAGGCCAAACTTGGTCCTGGAAATATATTAGGATATTGCCCAAAACTCTTGAATATAAACTTACAACTGACTTACTGAGTATTTATTGGAACCTATCTGTCTCTCGAAGACCCTGAAATAGTATAGCAGAAACAGTCCAAACATCAACTCTGGAGTTGATGAAAAAGCAAATACGGACGTAATCAATTTCCAGAGGCGAGGCTTTCCAAATATGTCCTGCCAGGGAGTGAGCAATATGGGGTAAGAGTACGCAGAAATTGTATGAGGTGCACACGTCTTTAACTCCTTTCATTTTTATTGGAGATCAACAACAGTCAGATAATTATTTGTAAATATTCATCCTCCAGACTTGTTTATCGCTAGCAAGATCTTAACAACAACTTACAAGGAAAACGGAGTCTACTAATGCAGCTCTAATTTATACCAAATGAAAATTATGTCAGATCAAATTGTATGACCTTTGCATAACAAATTGACAATTAGCATGCCAGGTAATCCGGCTCTGGAACCTGAATAATGGTAGCAAACAGTACCAGTGGCCCATTCTAAAAGAAATCGAAGTAGAAATTTAAGGATTAATAACAATATCCTCAGGAGTCAAACTCAATTTTCATATTGAAATACCCAACGGCCAGTTCAATTTAACAATCTAACGAAGATGAATCGATTTGAATGTACGGTTGCATTGACATCAATTAGCGAATTTATTTGACATCACATACTTTGTCAGAAAAACCAAAAATAGATCAAACAAATTGGGAAGATCACCTGATAAGACAATCCCAGTCCGTTGTAACGACCTTGGATCCCGAGGAAGATAGTGAAAAGCGCTGAGGCGATAATGAAAGTCCTTGTGACGGGAGCATTAGCTGTAACAAACACATACGACTAAGCATTTGATTATGAATCTGAAAGAAAATATTTCCAGTAAGCACACCTAAATTATTATGATTGGGTTGAAAAAACTGAGAGACAGTACGCACCAAAACCAGATGGGCCACCGTTCATCTTCTCAGTGGAGCACAGAGCAATGGCCTTTGCCGCGCGAATTGCCCGAGTCTATGTCTTGGTCTCTGTTTCCGACTCTCTGGGTTGTTTTTCTCGCACCTTTTTTTCTATGATTTGATCTCTTCCTTAGTTATTTTTCCCCCGTATCCGTGTATTTCAGATTCCTGGATATATTTCCATTAATACGGGGGTTTATCCCTCAGCCTAACTGGTTACTTTTCGGTTATAAAACAGAAAAATTTCACCACACTGTTACCGTGAATCCTATTCTGTTATTCATCTAACAGAACGATAGAAAGTCATACTTACGAGAAAAGGCCTGGAGTTCAAGGTAGGGTAAGATTTAAAGGAACGAACGTAATTTCCTGTCAAAAATGGGAACCAATATAATCACCAAAAGTCTCCTAACAAGTGATCCTGTGATAAAATAACAACAGGTCCAAGACTGACTTATTATTGACACTTTTTAGGTATTACCATCCTTTCTTTCTTTTTTTTTATACATAAAGAAGAAAAACTCTCAAGACTCAGCCTACATATGTAGGAATACAATGATCCAGCTCTAAAACAGCTGTTAACTCAGACGTGGAATATAAAATAGGGTGAAACCCCGTTACACATGAAAGTGCCTTTTTCGCAAGGAAGTCAGCAACCCTATTTGCGTTTCTTGGAACAAACCTCAATTCAATCCTCCATTCTCGTTGCAACATGGAATGAACTTCTGCTATTGTATTAGCGTCCGGATGATTCTGGCAATTCTCACTGTTAATCAGATCAAGAACTTCTTTCGCATAGGATTCTAACACCACTCTACGCTTTCCTTGATCCCAAGCTGTCTTCAATCCTAGAAGAATAGCCCAAATTTCAGCAGTAACATGATCACCCGAGTCCAATCTGTGCATAAAAGCCATAGTAAAATTCCCGTTATCCTCTCGAATAACTCCTCCGCATCCTGCACCGTTCTTCCCTGCAAATGCTCCGTCTACATTAACTTTAGTCCATCCTTCCTCGGGAGGAGTCCATGTGGCCCCCCTATCCGTTACTAATGTGCCTTGTAAGTTGATTCCGACTAGTTTTTTACTTGCCTTTTGAATGTTGGATATAATGGCATGGGCATGATTCTGTAGGCTTTCATTATTCTAATTCTTCTGCTCAAAAAGACGTTCATTCCTCCTCTTCTAGAATAACCAGCATATAGTTGCAAACCAGTCACCCCAATCTAAACTTCGAATATTAAAGTTCACCCACTCCTTGAGATTAAGCTCGAAGAAAAAACGATCCCGTGGTAATTACCATCCTTTCTAAAACCATGAAATTAATTAAAGTAAATAGTTTCAAAGTATCATGATAATCAATATATTAACATATGTCATAAAAATATTAAAATTTATAAAAGTTCATGTGATTCAAAAATTATAAATAACATTACTGATTTGAATATGTGTTTGGTTTGAGGGGAGGGGGTTAAATTACTTTTTTTGGTTGAAGATATTTAAATTTTAGGCTGGAACCTAAAATTTAAAAGGAATGAAAGGGTAAATTTTGGACAGAAATTCAAAATTTAAAAGAATAAAAAGATAAATTTTGGATATCTTCTATCCAAAATTATAATTTGCCACACTCTCTCCCCTTAAACCAAACACATGAGTGAGTATAAGTTCAAATGGGTGGTTAGCTTGTGAAGGGCTAACCCCGTTGGTATATTACTTTCCATGACAACTGAACAATTATTTAAAATAATTTTGATCTTTATGGATAATAAATTATAATTAGAGCTTTTTAAACAATAATATTTGAATGCTTCAGAATACTATGAAAGGCAACATAATAACGTTCTAAAAGTTGCTATAGCATACTTCAAGTTCCGAAGACATCAAGAAGAATTCCGAGAAATACTATATGATCCTAGAGAACAATATTTGATTCAGAATATACAAATAAATATAAAACCTGTAATTTTATAAATAATTTATAAAAGTTGATTCGGTTCAAACTAGTTCTTAACCACACCTCTTATACGGTTCTACCTTATTAAATTTTGTCTGTGACATTTATCTACCTTGAATGAGTGAGGAAATGGAAGAAGATTTGCATCTGCTACTCACCTACTTGGTTTACCCACCTTAAATCTACACGGTCTAAAATGTACCATCCACTCCCAAAGCTAACAACCTCTTCCAAATACCAAATTGAACACAAACTGCCAAGTTTCTACATTTTGCATGACGGAGCTTTCAGTGTTTTCCAAATTAGGGCTGGTTTAAAATTTATCAATGAATTTGTCATGTTCTTTGACTTCTTTCAACTAAACAAAGCGCCCACATTGATGATGTTCCATTAGCTTAAGATAGAAATAGATTTGCTTGTGTTGGAAATCATAACAAGAGATAGAACATATACACTAATCTTCTACGTCACAGTGATGGTACATAAGTTGCAATGTCTGCGCCCTATAAATCCTATTCGAAACAACTATTTCAAAGCGTTTGCTAACATAATTAGCAAGTCCATCCTCCACATTCTGAGGAATTTACAGAGTTGTAAAGCAGCATCAGTAAGAGTCATGCCATGTTATCTATTCTACAGTTCTGGTTGGCCACAGGTTGTTCCATCTCGCAATCTCGTCCTCATTGTGTAGCTTCCTGATTCCGCCGTAAAAGCCATCCACTTCGTTGCCTTCTTCTCTGTGGTGCTTCCTGTTTATGACCGTCTGTCTCCATCTGGATCCTGGGTTGTACTGCTTGAACTCCAATATCACCGTATCTGTCACCCCACACCACTCTTTGCTCAGGTAATATAATTGCAGCTTTGAATTTAAAGACCGTAAATAAATGCATTTCAGTCTCTACCCTATGTCCTTTTATAGAGTCACATGCTGTACCGGAAACCAATCTGTAACTACATGCCATGCACTGCAGAATGAAGTTAGTTAACCATAATTCTGTTTAACAGTGAAGTTCCATACATAAAGTACTATTATTAACCTTTTCAAATTCAATTTATGATTTTATTGCCTCAGAAGATGGCAACGTAAATCCAATTATACCCATGGTCAGAACTCAGAACAACATAAGAAAGCTGATTTACTATTCTCTTACCACTAAGGTGACAGCAGCAGTGATTTCCATGCTCTGCACATGATTTTAAGTGACCAATAACACCATACCACCAACCTGCAATGGCGCATTTTTTTAAAAAAAAAAAAAGTATTACAAACATATATATAATGGAACAGGAATACATATCTTGATCAAATTTATGCTAATATTACCATAAGGAAATTCTTTGTTTCTTCTCCACTGAATCTCAATATGATCTCCAGGCCTCAAGTCATCTAAGCAGTCAGAAATATAAAGAACATGAGGAGAAATGTCCATAGGTGGTATTCTCAGTCTTTCCCATGGTATATTTTCCTCAACCGCCCATCGGCCATGAGGTGAGTACCTACACAAAAGCATTCCTCCCATTTTAAGCTCAGGGACGAAGAATCAAGTTTATGCATGTTTCTCAAAGCTTAATCTCTCACCTTGCCTGAAAGGAGTCAGTTTTAGAGGCATAGCAAAGTTGGGCATCGTAACACGAGAGCATGAACCCAGCATGACCATTCTGAAAATCACAAAAGCAGGATTGTATCTGTGAAACTCAAAGCAACCTTGTGGGAGTATTATGTAGATTTTGTGCTGTCAATTACCTCACGGTTATAGACTTGAGCTGGGAACCAGAACTTGCCACTTGTAAGAGAAATATGCAAGGCCATGACAGAATCATTACTCCTCCTTTCTTGACCACCATTTTGGGATTTCGGCTTAATCCATGAAAAGGAACCAAATAGACCTCTCCGATTCTGTTGGTGGATTTTTGTGTTTCCGGAAGCTACGTGGCATCGCCATTGTTGATAAGCAGAATCACCTATTACTTTACCCCATTTTTGCTTCATGAGTTTCTCCCATAAATAGTCGCTCTGACATCTATCTCTGAGAGATTTGCACACCGTGGCCATATTACACAACTCTGCTGGTGAAAGTCGTTCAAGGATACTCTCCAGTGGCAGTTCAGGCAAATCCAACAGTGATATCTTGTCTCCCTCACCTTCATCATCGTCCAACTTTGATTCTGAAATCTTTTTCTTCTTCAGTGGCATGGATAGAGGGCCCTTATAGAAACTGAAACTGATGCTGCTTTTTTTAATCCTAAAAATTGATGAACTCGATAGGCTCAACCAAAATACAATCGAGAGAGGCGTACTGGTAAAGGACTTGGAAAGGACGAGGAAGGAAATAAAGGATATTAGGAAGTAAAACATTGTGATAAGATAACTACCAGAGCAGGGTTTCAGTATATGGAAAACGAAACTGCTACTTGGTGCTTTAATAGAATGATTTCTGAGTAGTAGTTTTGGAAGCAGGTATTTAAAAGAAGTTCCAAATTGTGCAAAGAACAAACATCAAGGATGGTTCTTAACTGCCATTGGCCATTGGCATCTCTATACAGTGAATTTCCCCACAAAAATGAGAGAGTGGTGTGATGCAGCTCGCACCAGATGCTCACTGAGCAGAGATTTTCAGAGGCAGAAATGAAACCCAAGCATTGTTTGGTAAAGATCACACCCCCAAAAGAAAAAAACGCCGCGAGAATCAAAACCAAAACACCCGAAATGAATCTGGGAATAGGAGCCTATGGTCTAATCTAGCGTCTAAATACAACACACTCGGATCAAAAACAGAGCAACAAAAGCTTAGGATGCTCAGAGGGAGAGGCAGAGAACGATTTAAATTGAATATGACAGTGAGAAGATAGCGCAAGTGGGTCCATTTAATTCATTTAAAATTCTATCCACACATTCATAATTTCATATCAGTGGCATCTCACCGTGTGTGAGACAGGGGAATGGGTGGTGGAGTGATCCGTGAAAAGCAGAGAAAAGAAAGAGACTGATATCAGAATGATGACGGTGGTGAGGGGGTTTTAAAGGAAGGAGGCCACTTTTAGGTGGGCCGTCAACATGACTTGTCATAATGCCATAAAAGATTTACCAGTTGTTTTGCCTAACTCCCACCAAACTCCAACACCCATGGACCCCACAAGGCCATCAACGTTGTTGTGTTGCGAAATGAATTGTGAGTTGTGACCCCTTGAAATTGAAGTGAATAATATTTATACCAACTCATATAGCCCAACATTCATTGCTCTGTTCGCGTTAGTGCCACGCCATGCCTGGTTCTCACGTCTATTACTATATGATATGATGATTCCAATGCCCTTCCATTTTGTTTCTTACTGCATTAGTTATTCCCCAAGTCCCACATCGCTTTCTTCTTTCACTGCATTTGATTTCCCCGCGGAGAAATGAAGGTGGACCTTTTCTCTGGTATTTTACTCATTATTAGTGAGTAGCATTATAATAACTTGTGTGGTAAGAACGAGTCAAGAATGCAAGATGCTTAAAATTTCATCCTCGCCTAATATAGGGTAATACCTCTAGTCCTTAATATATTTTAAGATCTCATTCATTCATAGTATAATTTGCATTACGGAAACAAGATCTTATGCTAAGGATGGAATGCATTATTAAGTTTTGCCAATGATTTAATGTTTGTTGCTCAGATAACATTACCATTGCATATATTTAACCCCTCTAATTTTATTTATAATTAACTCCCAATATGTTTTAATGAAATTAAGAAAAGGAAAAAGACAAAAAAAAAAAAGAATTTTGAAATTATAAAATTCTAAATCAGATATTTTCTAAAAAATGAGTTGTGAATTTATCAAGTTTTGTCATTCCCCTGTCAACTCTTGATAATAAACCTGATTTAGAATTTTACAATTTCAAAGTTATTTTTTTATCATTTTCCCATTAAGAAAAATCTGATATATTAACATTGTCTCAAAATTTAATAACTTACCAATTTTATAACTATTCAATTTACCTCTAGAGTGTAAAGTCACCGTAAAAATAAATTAAATGAAGGGCAAAATACTATATTCATGCAAAAAAATTAATGATATAATTTATAAGTAAGATCAAAATATTTATTCACTGCATTATAAATAGAATTAAAGGAGTATTGTCAATGTTTTCGCATTATCCACGCCATGGGTAACCATTTTTCCCATCATGGTCGAGAAACGTGAGGCGTGTAAAATATGTTATGAGGGAAACAGTAGGTTTGGTGAAGACATTGATGGGTGAGTTTATCCATTGAGTCGTTCAATTTAATTATTTTATTATATAATATATATATATATATATATATTTGGCGGGCAGAGTGGCTGGCTTCTTGTTGAACGGTTATTGGCCTCTCAGCCGAATGCGTGTTCTCTCAAGCATTTACCATATCAAATCACATATTTGTATGGCCATAGAATTGAACGTCACATTGGGACCCATAAGGCGATTACTTTTAAGAGAACAATGCAAAACAACACTACACTTCCCACTTTCATTTCATGAACCAGTCTTTGCTCGACAATATTGTCGTACCTTTTTTATTTAACAAAAGTTCAGATAAGTTGGGTATATGGCTTATTAGAAATTGGACATATCTCAAAGTTTAAAAAGATTTTAAAGAGGTATTTATAGTTGGATTACCAACAAGTTGATTATGTCAATAAGATTAATTTTAACCTATAACTTCGTAATTATAACACAATCCATTTATCAACTGTACTGAACTTTATAAAAAAAGGATGTCTTACTTTGCAAACACCTTTCAATAATACTTTATCCGTTGATTGCGTTCTGCGTTATTGCATGTAATAACTTAATAAGCAAATAAAGAAATATCCACTTCGTGCTATCTCATCATATTGTGATTTGTTCATATTATGGCGGAAGAACCAAATAATTAATTAGGAGAAACACAGCGAGTGGGTCAAGTGTTCCCCACCATCTTCATTATGCTGCTCCCCATCATCTCTGTTAGGTTATTCATTATGTTGCCAATAAGTGCGTGTAATAAATCAAAGTTTGGATTTTTTTTTTCAAATTATTTATTATCGAGATTTTACAAATATCAGAGGGAAAAATTTAAATTAAAAATGAGTGTGGTATATGTTTTTATTCATCATCATTTTCTTTTCGAATTTTATAATGAGAAACGTCAATGATATGTATACAACAAAAGAATTTTCTTTTTTTGATACAAAGAAGCAGCCAATCTCACAACCTACGTCTTATCCTTGAGAATAAGTTGCTCCAGCTCCGGAGAAGCGTGAGAAACCACATGGAACCCTGGCACCGCCGACAAGCCAGACTTCGCCAAAAAATCCGCTGGAGTATTCGCCCATCTCCTCACATGTTGTACAGTCACGTTCCATTCTCTGTTTAGCATCTGCTTCGCTTCCCGTATTAGCCCCATATCCGCATGGACTTGAGAGACCTCCTGCTGTAACAGATCTACAGCTTCCCGAGAGTCAGTTTCCAAGATCACGTTTCTGAGTCCCAAGTCCCAAGCAAACTTGAGGCCATGAACGCATCCCCATAGCTCGACAGTGAGATGGTCACCCTCTTCACCTCTGAAAATGAAAGCCTTGACCAAGTCTCCATGTGCATCACGTATAATTCCTCCACATGCAACACCTGTCAATAAATGCGAAAAGGCTCCATCGACGTTAACTTTGATCCAATCCGTAGGGGGGGTTTGCCACTTTCCTGCATCGTTTCGCAGTTGGGTCTCTAGAGATGACCCGTGCAACCAGTCACGAGCTTGATGAGTACTCTCCACCATGGCGATGACGCTCGCCCTCACAGACGTATTTGAGATCTTTTTACCTTCAAACACCATGATATTCCGACATTTCCATATCCACCAACAAGTGATAATAAATGTCTCCCTCCAATCCTCATGTTGGTTACTTCCGTCTTGACGTTGGAGATTGCATCTTAAAATAAGATATACTCAATCTACACGAAAGGTCATTAAGTCATTGCTAGCTACTTTTTTTCCAACCCTTTTTCTTAATGCAAGATATGTATGTTATGAGCTAATTAATGTCAGAAAAGAGAGGCCATGCATTCAAACAAATTATACAAGATTATTAAGTATGGGAAGTACGCAATACCTAATATTTGTCAGAATACCCCACAATTAATAATTAATGTATAGAAAAACTAAAGTGGAGTGTCCGGTAACGTGTTGATAACGAAACTAAATAATTTGATAACAAAAGCTCCCAATGACACAACGTTAAAATGTTATTGACGAACACTAGAGTTGGGGCTAATGGATTCCTAGACAGACCTTTTTATGGACTTTAATTAGGAGTAAATCATTAATATAATGAGAGCTCCAAACATGTATGTGTATGGAGTGAGCACTACTAAATTGATGGTTCATAAAACTGGAAAAGTATGTCTCCATCGATCTCTCTCAATTGAATGTCTCAACCATTAGATTAAGTTTTAATGGTTGATATTTTAATACTATTTAATGTTTTAGTTAATGTTATAATAATATTTTTATATAGTATTAAACCTTAACCATTGAAACTTGATCTAATAGTGGAGACATTTAATAAAGAGAAAATAGAGAGAGATCAATATAGACATTCTTTTCCGTCCTAAAACTCGACTACAAGTCCATAACTAATCCGCTTCAAAAACTTTTAATAATATTCTGTCCTTTTCTTCAAATTTCCCTTTCTTTTAGGTAACCATCAAAGCACTTATAATATATATATATATATATATATATATCATGAAGGGCATATATACTTCATTTGCAGTAGGGTTGGAAAGGAAGCCGGCGTTGTTGGAATTGGGACAGCGATCGACATAACATGGAGGTGTAAACAAAAGCGCAAGGGATCCTACGCGACAACAAATCAAACATCAATAAGGATTTGTATTTAGTAAGAGCGAGATAGATATATTGGAATAAGAGATGATGAAAATACGTCAAGACACTCATGTGTAAGTTGTAACCTAAATATAAGACCCAGTTTATCTTTTAAAAATATTAATAGAGCTAATTAAATTATATTAACGGATATTTATATTTATCTTTTTTTTTCTAAACTATTTTATCTAATTTATAAATTGAAATATAATATAATAATATACAGCATATGTTATGATTAAGTAACTTATTTAGCTTCCTTAATCTCTACAAAAAAAAAAGTCAAATAGATCTTATATTTATGAGTGAAGGGAGTAGCATATGACTTTATTTAAGTTAATTGATCATGAAATTTTAAATTAACGAATTTAATAGGCAATTCAAACCCAAAATATATTGCACTGGCTTCTCCAAGTTGTTTAAATTACCTATATAAGAGATCAAGTTAAAGGGAATAGAGATTCGCGGAGTTGTGAAGGGCTGTCCAGTTAGGTGTGTGTGAGTTATGTTCATTGCAATTAATTTGGGGAGGAGGTGGGGGACATGGATGTGACTGTGCGTAGTGTGGACTGGGGACTTTCTCAACAAATTACGAGGACGCAATTGATTACATGCACGATCAAGTCATTAATTGGAGGCACATGATAACGCTTTTAAGATTTGAAGCAAACGCCTACTCATAAAATATGTCAACCTTCACGAAGCATTCTACCCCCTCGATCGATCTTATTCAAAATACCGGGGAACTCCTAGTAAATATCCTTGACCACCATTAATATAAGTCAAGTAGAGAGTTACTAATTATTATGTTTCAATCTTATCCCTTATTAATTCGGTAAGGTTGTTGAAAAAACTTATATTCTGGAAGTAAATTGTTAAAATATACAAGCCACCGCTCAAGTGTTTATACTATATACATGATACAGTAGTTGTAAAGAGGGGCGAAACATATACAAATATAGTATTATATTTGGAGAAGAATTCAAGCTGGTCATAGAATCTTTGTATCTTCTTGTTTGAGAAGGATATGAATATATTCAAATGTTTTTCACTACGTACATTTATGGATGTTGTGGCTAATTAATTGATAATTAAGGATTAGAAATAGGAAGAATCTCCTTGTTCCAACGGCCTATCTCGTCCTGGGTTTGAAGCTTTCTGATTCCTCCATAAAACCCATCCTCTTCGTTGCCTTGCTCCTTATAACAAGTCACCTTTCTGCTCAGCACAGCCCTTCTCCAATGCGACTGAATCGGATACTCAATGAACTCCACCACCAACTTATCTACATATATATATATATATTTAATATCATCACAATTATATAATTAACATTCAATATAATTTTAATTTTTCCAAGTGAGTGCGGGCATTATCCACCAACACATATAGTAGGTCGGCCACTGCAAGCAAGTTGGTTTCCCACTTTAATTAGCACCATTGAATTCATCAGAAGAAAGGAGAGATTTCTCACCATTGTCGTGGCAATGGCAGCCACTCCCACGCCCATCACATGTGCCCGCATGACTTACTAAAGCATACCACCAATCTGTCCATTATATTACCCACAACCAATCATTCATTCTGTTATACTATCTAACATGCATGCATGAATAACAAATATCATATATGAAAACAATTGTGATCTCAGATACCAATTAAATTTGTCACAGGAAAAAACGGTGCAATATTCTATATACAATCAATACTCGTACATATTGTTACGATATAATTAATAATACATACCAAAAGGGTATTGGTGGCTACGTCTCCACTGGATCTCAATATGATCACCGGGTTTTAAGTCATGAATAATGGAATTGGAGGCGTAAACAGCAAATGGAGAAATATCAACGGCTGGGGCTCTCACTTTATCCCACACTATATTTATTCCCATTTTCCTCCACCCATGAAGTGGATACCTATTAATTATTACATGTGTACGTGCTCGCCAATCAATCAACAAATTTATATTATTATTGAAACTGGTCCATTCAAATATATATAAATGGAGATTTTACAAGTTGCTTCTTATATACCATACCTTGCTTTGAAGGTGTCAGTTCGCAAGTCATAACTCAGCATCGCATCATGCCAATTCTGCATCGTCCCATCATTCTGCGGAGAGACTCGCAATTAATTCCATTACTATTTCTCAGATCCATTAAATAAAGGAATATTACTTAATTTCATATATATATGTGTGTGTGTTGGTAAAAACCCTATTACATATTCGTCATAGAGTTGAGCAGGGAACCAAAACAAGCCAATCTCGAGTGAGATACACAGATCCATGACACAATCATGTGGAAATGAATCGTCAGTCCACTGTGAAATGTTTCTTGAACTGGATCCAATAGTAATTATGATGGGCCAATCACTTTTAAACGACGACGGCGTCGTCCCTGATGTTTCCGATCTGTTGTTGCTTCTGGATTTAGCAGCTGATGATGATGCCTTCCTAAAAGCTACGAACCTGTGCCATTCTCGAAGAGCAGAATCACCCATCACTCTGCCCCATTTCCTTTTTAGGATTGTTTCCCATAAATGCTCACTAGTTCTGATTTTTTCTCTTAGAAAAGTGCAAAGTGTTGATACTTTGCACAGTTCAGAAGGAGAGAGACGTTCCAGGATGCATTCCAGGATTGAGTTTGGCAAACCCAATAGACAAATTTTGCATCTGCGTTCCATCCTCAACTTGTGCTACCAGCAATGACTTGCAATATATTGTACTATCCTATGATATTCATCATCTTGTTACTGTTTTTTTTTGGAACCATATGATATTATCGGTGTCACTTTTTTAATTGTTGTTTTGCGACATTCATGATGAATGTGATATGTCAAAAAATGACAAGGGACATTCTGTTCCTTCCTTTGTTATTTTCCAAGGTATTAAAATTCGGACCGGGCACTGAACCGGTCGAGACAGTGGGTCAAGGGTCAGTGGGTCAGACCGGAGTTGACCCGGGGGTCAGACCGGAGTCGACCCGGGAGTCAGACAATTTGAGAATTAAAAAAAATTCCATAGAGGTTAATGAGCATCATAGTATCAAATTGTAATCCAATAACATCAAAAGCAATAACCAAAACAAAGTCACAGTAATAAAGGTTTTTTCCACCCATAATCCTTTAAATACTTAACTAATAATCAATTAACTCCATAATCTTCATTAACAGCATTCAAATCTGCAGGTATTGCAACATCAGGAGGTGTAGCTGAAGGAGGAAAACCAGAACTACTAGGACCAACATCATCATCAGCATTCAAACATGGAAGTTCAGGAATGGCCACATATTCATCACCTACATATAAAATATTGAAATGAATTAAATTCTTCATATTCATAGTTTTGTGAAGAAGAAAACATAATTATGTACTATTATATAATATAATCTTAATAAACCATTAAACCTTCATAATTCCTTGTAAGTTCTTCAAGTTCAGAATGTGCCACATCTGGATTATCAAACTCAGGAGTTGGATCATCTTCAACAACCCAAAAGTCCACTTTATCTATTGATTCAAAATCAATCGGATCGTAACTTTCCTTCTTCTTTGCCAATGTATCCCTTTAATGCCGAAATGAAAGAAGTTCAATATTAGTAAATTTTAAGAGCAAATTAAGTCATAAATTTTAAGATTACCTATACTTCAACTTCAGATTGTAATTTGTAAAAACCAAGTCATTGAGCCTTTGATGCTCCAAACGGTTTCTTCTTTTTGTGTGGATGCGCTCAAATAAACTCCAGTTTCTTTCACAACCAGAAGAAGAAGAAGTTTGGCTAAGTAGACAAATAGCAATCTGTTGCAACTCCGGAATTGAACCACCATAGTAGATCCACCACTCATCTACATTAAATAAAAGACATTCAGTTAAACATAGTATGAAACATCGAATATGTATTAAACATTCAGTTTCTTTCTTACAAGGATTTAGTTTTTGGGCAGCTTTTTCACATGAAACTTTATTAAAAGATTCTTTACGATCACGGTAGACACTCATTTGCTGCATCAGTGTGACATAACGATCCATATCATCATGTGAATGTGCCTCCAACACATCGATCAAAGATTGCATTAATTTATTCCTTGTAGCAAGTTCTGTATTGTAGAAGAAGGCAGGATTCAAAAGATAAGCTGCTGCATGAAGCTCACTCTTTAAATGTTTATCCCATCGAGCCTGAATAATGCTAGTGTATGGCTTGTACAGCTCCTCCTTATTCTGAAACATCTCCTTGATTGCTGTTTTAGCCCTTTGCATGCCTTCATAGACATAAGGCATGGAAGGCTTGCCATCAGAATCAACAATCCTCAATAATTTAATAATCGGGGAAACAATCTTGACAATTTGAAAACATTCGTTCCAAAACCGATTATCAAGGATGATTGCACAAAATGTTTTCCCAGGCTCACTGTTAGCCAATTTGTGTTGCACAAAATGCTGATCAACAACTAGAGCTTGTAAGTCATGTTTGTGCAAAAAAAATGCTATGCAAGGTAATAAATGTGGTGGCAATTTCCTTCCAACCAGGTCTTTTCCGTAACCATGATAAGAAGACCATATGATTATAAGCAAAGATAGAGATTTTAGATGCCTTTTTTGCAAGATCAGACACATGAGGCATTGAAGCAATATCTTTCAAAACAAGATTTAAACAGTGAGCTGCACAGGGAGACCAATAAATGGTTTTATACTTCTCTTTAATCAGTCTGCCGCATGCTACATAGTTAGCGGCATTATCAGTCACCACATGGACTATATTCTCAGGGCCAATCCACTCAATAACTTCATTGAACAAAGAAAATAAAGTTTTTGCATCTTTAACTACATCTGAGGCATCAACTGATTTCACAAACACCATGCCTTGCACTGAATATACTAAGAAATTAATCAAAGTACGTTGTCGAACGTCAGTCCAGCCATCAGCCATTAGTGTACAGCCATTTTCTTTCCACTTAGCTCGATAACTATCAATCAATAACTGACACTCTTTTTTACGGTCTTGCAACAAGGTAACTCTATACTCATGAGCACTAGGGGCCTTAAACCCAGGACCAATGGCAGCAATAGCATCAACGGCTTTTTGAAACAAAGGGCAATTCAATGCATTAAACGGAATGCAATTCACATAAGCCCAATCAGCAATAACAACCTTAGCAGCATGTTGTGCTTCTTTACTTGCCCAAGCACTTTTGATGCTTGGTTGAGCACCCGGGGTTGTTCTAGATGCAAAATACTTGTCAAGCTTCCCAACCCCAGTTGCTTTCCTCTTTGTGCCAATACTCTCATTGGATGTCCTAAGTGGATGTGAAGCTATTGGCTCTTCAATTTCCATATCATCAATCTCTTCTACATCGTCACTAGCAATAGGTTTTTTCTTTGCACCCTCTATCAACGATTCTTTCATTCTAGCTCGTATATCATGAGATACTTTCTTACAAGAAGACACCTGACCACTTACACCAGCTAGATGTTGCTTTAACCTATTAATTCCACCTCCCCTATAACTTGATGCACACAAGAGGCAAGTAAAAACATTAACTTTCCCCTCTTTTTTGACAGACACATATTGCCAAGCAGGATCAGTTTTTTTGACACTTCCTGTTGACTCTGTGGGATTAGAGATATTTGGGTTAAGGGGGTTGCTAGACTCTTCTGTAGGGGCAGTGGTGGTGGGGGGATTATCACTTCCTTCACCACTTCTGACATCCATGAGCAAATAAGGTGGCAAATCCAAATACAGGGTCTTTTCAATCAACAATTGAAAGCAAACAAGAAACACCGAGTTCACTGTAAATTGCAAGAAACACACATCTTATATCATTTTGACATTTTCAGAAACAAGAATTCCAGAATTCTCTTCAATAATTCAATGAATTTTCTAGCAAACATACTATACCGTATTAATCCAATCCTAAAGCTCACTGTTCTACCAACATTTTATTAAAACCTCTAGACATTTCCTTTGTATGATTTAATAATCTAGAGTACTTTCCTCATGTCACAGCATATATATATACATGAGCATCAAAATAGATATATACACCAGATATATACAGCATATATATATACACGGATATAATCTTTCTTTAAAATTGGAAATTTTCCAGCATCAAAATATCATACAAACAATCTTATTAGCAACTTCAATCATACTATGATTCAATCATCCCATATATTTTTCTCAAGCACCCAAATGGCCAAATCACGATCTTCACCCCCCAAACCAAATTTTGAAGCATAATCTTTTTGAAGAACACAGACCAATGAGTTTTCAGTTTCACTTCTTCACTAATAATGCAATAAACTACTCCCTTTCGCTCAAAAAAATTTAATACATACCAGAAAGCCACGGAAACCACCGGAGCTGAACAGAAAATAGAAGAAGAAACGGTGAGCCACGGCGGATCGGCGGAGCAGCGGAGCGGCGGAGCGGACGAGCAGCGTCGATACTGATATGGGATTTGAGGGAGTGCGCCGCTGAGTGGAGAAGAAGCAGAGGCCAGAGACTCTAGGGCAAAAGCTTCTTCGACCGAGAACGAGGAACGAGAGAGCCGGTTCAGAAGAATGAGAATGCTGAGCTGATGAATCGATGATGGATGATGGATCAGTTCGATTTTAAAAAAAAAAAAAAAAAAAAAACCCCTCAAAACGGCGTCGTTTCATACGCTGGAGAGGAAAAAAATTTTGACCCGACCGACCCGCGCAGCTCGGCGGGTCATCCGGGTCGCTACCGGGTTGATCCGGTTCTATCCGGGTCAGACCGGGTCGCTACAGTAGCGACCCAGTGACCAAACCGGACCGGCCAACTGGCCGGTTCGCCGGGTTCCGGTCCGAACCGGCCGGTCCGGTCCGGTTTCAATAACCATGTTATTTTCAGCTGAATTGATTTGACGGCGATATTTTATTAGTTTAAAATGGTAGGAAAATGTAAAAAAAAATAAAAAGTCGGAAACTCCTACAATCGGCGTACTCCTTCTTGTTTTTCTTTTTTATCGGATGTCCCCGAAGGGACTAATCGGCGTACTTCTGAATGCTAAATTTTAGTCTAAAAATTTATACTTTTGGTGTTCATGATTTTTAATCTAATTTGGATAACTTAAACTCAATAATTAAAAAGTATAATTATAAAATTTAAATAATTATCGACTTAATTTATCATGTTTGTTTATATTTTGTTGTATGATCAAGAATGATCATTTCTTCGGCTCTCTATTATATTCATTCACATTTTAGTAGTAAAGAAGTGTTTAACTTAGTTTTTTTTTTTTTTTTTTGGCTAAACATAGACATCCTTCTAGAAGCAATCAAATTCGAGACACTGTAGAGCACTAAATGTAAACGCCTCGCTCAGTGGGAACTCAAACCTTGATTCGCCACATTGTGAGTGACTAGCCTATTCTACTCGACCCAACCCATACGGACAATGTTTAATTCAGTTTATTGATAAGCTTTTGGTAATAGGTGCGGCAGTCAGCCACGCTGCAAAACAAATTAAAACCAAATGTCGCAAAGTGGATTTTCTGTTGTTTTGCCCTAATCATCACGACGTGGATATCCATGTAATCGTTGTTCTCTTTGTGGTTGTGGGACGATCTTGTAAACATCAAATTAATTTCTATATTCAATTCCGTATTAAGGTTGAAAATGACTTCAGCTCTATTGACTTGCGGGGAAAGTTAAGAAAAATATAATATGATTAATTAATATGATCAAATTCATCAACCGCCAACAAACAGATACCCATCACTTTAATTTGAAATATCCCAAACAAGTGATGATGAACATTTCAGTATTTTGTATTCCTCTAGCCCGAGCATGTGAATTGGCCAGTGTGACGAACATGAAATGTAAATGTCAACCTTTTTAATAGCCAAATGGTTCTTCACTGAAATCAGGTACAACTTTATATAGCTAGTTAAACAGGCCACTTGCATGAACGAAGGACTATACTCAGATTTTGATTGGTCTACGGATGGCTCGCCTTCCTCTTTGAATCACTGTCTATGTTTGATATATCCGACGAAAACCAGAATACGAAGAAAGAGACATGGAAAATATATAAAGTTAGAAAATAATGAAAATGATGCACATGTTGATAAGAAAAATCATATTGATTTAGTACAATTAGTGGAAAAGAATTTACCTCCTCAGGGGATCGGAAACTGCGCTGCAACTGGAGGCATGGACAGAACGAAGTCGGGCACCTATAGATCAGCAAAAATAATTATACTCCCTCCTGCTCCTCTCAGATATATTTACCTAATTTGATTAGATTAATTAAGGAAGTTAGTTAATGTGACATGTATATTCTAAAACACAATGGTCATTTTCCTTAATTTCCTCATTTTCTTTCTTATTTGATTATCGTTTGAGGGAACATTAATAGGGATAAATTAGAAAAAGATTAATAAATATGAAAACTATGTCTCATATTTAGGACAAAGATCAACTCTTCAAATATGTCCAAAAGATTAAAAGAGAATATGAAATCTAGTATGATACCCTAACACAACAAATTAAATACACAAAAATAATCGTCGATAAAAATTTCAAAACCATTATATTTCCTTCTCCCCTGTGAAGCATGTAGATCATTTATCATATTTTGCGGAGATAAACAATGATGGGGTCAAACTCTAATAAATTTATGATACGTACGTAATGTTGAGGAAAGAGGCTTTTCCAAGTATCAATTTGTTGTTGGCTATGAATCTTCCTGATTCCTCCATACAAGCGACCCATTCCATCATCATGCTCCTGGTAGTTGTTTTTGGTGAGCACTAGGCGTCTCATTTGAGATCCTGGTGAATATTGCTTAAACTCCACCACCACCACCTCTGTCACACACACTAAAATAATTAGTACCCACAAAGACAATTTTAACGTACACCACATAATTAATATATATGATCTCACCACTTTGGCCACACCCACAATGATTCTCATTCTCATCGCATGTTTCCAAGTGCCCTATAGTAGCATACCACCAATCTGAACATCATTAAGAAACAAGAATTGGGATCAACAAAATAATTGTAATACCCCGAATTTTGGGATTAGAGACTTGGGAATAAGCCTAAATTAAATGGATTACTAAGCCCCAATTTAGTAGATGTCCCAAATCTATTCTCTAATGTTCCTTATATCTTTGGGGCATTAAAGAAAATAAAATGATTAATTTTAAATAAAGTGATTATGCTTTCGGTGAAATCGCCTATGAGGTAATGAGCTTGTCATGTGATTTTGAATGATCAAATGATGAACAAAAATTATGAAATTTTATAGGATGAAAGTATGCATCCTAAGCTTTAATTTGATAGGTCATATGACTCAATTAGAGCTATATAAAAAAAGATATGAATTTTTGAATTCAGCACAGAAAAACTGTGAAATTTCTGGAACAATATGCAAAGATTGAAATTCTAAAAATTTTGTGATTCCATCCAGCAAAATTCTATATTTTTCCTTGAAACTAGACTCAATAAGGGTTTTATAGGCTTTGGAATCACTCCAATTTAATTTTTCTAGAATTAATTATGATTTTTCAAAGTTTGGGCAGAAAATCTGCCAGAAATTGTTGAAATCCGAAAATGGAAATTATGACATCATCATAATTAAAGATGACATAAGTTAAATGTTATAAAATCATCATCCTCTTCCTCCATCAGCCAAAAACTGTGCAGCACCATGAAGAAAGAGAGAGAGGGAGTTTTAGAGAGAGAAGAGGAAGAAAACTCGCGAGGTAGGTCGATTTCTTCAGTGAATTCGTACCTAACGCGTATAACACTACTCCTAAGCTTCTCTTCTTTGTTATTTAAGGTTTTTGAGAAGCAAATTTGGTGTTCAAGAGAGCTAGGGTTTCAGCTATAAGAAGAAAAGCCAGTGGGAGCTTGAGGTAACTTCCAAACTCTTGTATATTTACTATTCTGGCTGCTGTAGACAATTTAATCGGTGAAATTTAGCCGGATTGTCTTTGGTTCTAAAAATGGAAAATGGGTTTATGGGGCTGTTATGCTGCCAAAATTGATACTAAATGGTAGTTGTAACCTAATGGAATAGTCAATAAAGTGGTTAGAAGTAGAAAGGAACACGTTTACGCAACCGAAACCAAAAAACCCCGATTTTCCCCTGAAAACCCATATATTTCGGCCAGCACTATAAATGGGTCTTAGAGTTGGATTTTCAATGATTTGATGGTTCCATTGAGTTCAAGAGCGAAAATTAGGTGGGGTTACAGTTTGGCGCTTTTTCGGAAAAGGTCGAGAAAGCATAATTACAAAAACGCCCCTGAAACCCTTAAAGTAGGGCTGCCAAGGGTATTTTTGTGATTTGACATTGAATTTGATAATTCTAAGTTCGGAAATGGATTCCTTGGGCGGAAATTTGTCAGGATAGCTCAGGTTAGAATTTTAAGAAAAGTACAGCCGGATCGGGTATGATGGGGCCGGGTCCCCAGGGGTATTTTAGTAATTTTTCAAGATAGACTCATATAACCCCAGAAATACTATAGAAGTGTCTAAATAGTACATTTGACATTGTAGGATTGAATATAGATCCCCGAGCTGTTGGCACACAAATCGAGGAGAAAGATTGGAGGTTTGGGACTTACCTTACTTGCATGTATTTGATATCTTTACTTGTGTAATGATATATGTGATTACTTTACTTGATTGTGTGGAGCATATTTGGATAAATGAAGCTCTATTTTTGTTTTCGCTGTGGCCATAGTCTTGTTGTATGAAACATTGAGCATGAAGAAATGTCATTATAGGGCATACATCTAGATAAAGCTAACATGTCATACACATAGCATCAATCATGCATGCATTATGGTATCTGTTTCCTACTGAGATTCTTTTGAATCTCACCCTCCCCTACCAACAATTTAGACAGGTGAAGACAGAATGTATGCTGAGAACAAAGAAAAGAACCGTACGAGGGGAATGCGGTGGTGGAACGAAGACTGGAAGATGTCTCAGTTTCACTCGGATGGGTTCAGACACCCTGGTAGTCCTGTGTGGCTACATTGATGGTAATGATCATGTACGAACCCCTATGGGGAATTTATGTAATCATGCACTTATTATCAATATATTCATGTTATTCCTGTGTTGCCCACCGAACCGCATATCTTTTTTCGCGAATACTCTGAAAAAGGTTGAAATTAAAATAAGGGCGTGACATTTTGGTATCAGAGCCGAAAGCGGTTCTGGAGGAGCCCAAAGTAGTTCTGTCAGAGTGGCGGTTCCGACAATAGAATGGTATACTGATATGGTCTTGATTACACGGTGCTAGGAAATATGAACGGACGGGAGGTACCAAAGGAGGGTATCTTCTCGATTTGTGAACCATTCCTGAGAAATGACGAGTACCGAAGGGCAGCTAGCGGTGCAATCTAGACGAGAATGATCTAAGGATATTGCGGAACCTAAGGAAGTGGGTACGACCAAGGCCAATGTGCTGTCTACCCACAATATTTTGGGTGACCGAAGTTAGCCGGCATGTCTTTTGAGACGAGGGTAGTCACGGGGTACCCGTGGACGGAAGCAATAGAAGCTGATACCTACGTTTGAGCGTGGGTGCGTGAAAGTTAACCGTGCTTAACCCAGGAAAATCCTAGGATGGGTGACCCCCTGGGAAGTAAGTTGATAGGATCATGAAGACTTGAGACATAATGATTGTCTTAAGGTTTCTCCATGACTAATGATCATTTATGTTAAATGATTTAAAGGGTGTGACAGGGGAGTGGGGATATCCTTGTGAGTCCACCCTCGACCCTGAGGCAGGTGCCTCCAGTCCAGGTGATATGGTATTAGTAAGTGGGGTCCAGTCAGAGATTGGGGGTGTGACATTAACTCAATGGTAGCAGGGTTCGTCACGACGCTCATCTTAACCCCTAGGGTGAGTGTTCAAATCCTGCGAAAGGCGAAAGAAAGGCATCAGAAGGGGGGAATGTTGATATCTTTGTGAGTCCATCCCTGGCCCTGATGACTAGGTCGTCCAGTCATCAGATTTGGGTCCAGTCAGAAAGAATAGGGATATGACAATAAAAAGGTAAGTGAGGATATTTGATTGAGTCTAGGTACCCAGTTACCTAGTTTACCCCGGAAGGGTGCGATGCTGGTGCAATCTAGTACGACTGTGACAATAACAAAGCGAAATTGATGAATCTGGAACCGTGTCCCTTGGGCCTGGATTGGGCTTACTGACAGGGGGTAGACTTACCAAAATTGATGAATAGTGCCTATAGGTACATCGAACATAGTGCCTTTAGGTACATCGAATATAGTGCCTATGGGTACACTGAGTATGACCGAGCATGGTACCTACGGGACACTGAACTGCATATTATTATTCTGATTCAGATCGATAACAAGTGGTATGTAATGATCAATGATTATCAGGAAGGCTATCCAAGAAATGCCAATGTAGTAACTATAATCTCCCATACACTATGTGATAGTTAATATGTTGTATGTTCTATATTCTGTGATATGAACACGTGCCTAAGGCACATTACCTAGTTGTAGTCTGGGACTCAGCTGAGGTACACAAATATTACCTGGTTGTGGTTGGGTGTCCAGCCGAGGTACATGGATATTATCTAGTTGTGGTGCGGGAAGTGTATATGTACCGTCCGATGGGAAGTGTATATGTACCATTCAGTCTAGTAAGGACCCCGCTATGATATACGATTTACCTAGCTGTGATCTGGGACCTAGCTGAGGTACACTGATCTTACCTAGCTGTAGTCGGTGACTTGGCTGAGGTACATCTAAGGGTTTTAACTGGATGGTTGGTCCTGAACTTTGTGTGCACACACGGATTGATGTTTTAACTGGGTGTTTGACCCTGAACTTTGTGTACACACACGGATTGATGTGATTTTCATTTTACACTATATGGTGCATGACATATTTATCTATCACATTTTCTTCTATGGATAATTGTGGGTTACTACGGAGGCCAAGTGGAATCTAATTGAGATAGTAAGATAAGGGTAGGCAGGTAGTGTAGCCTCACCTATATTGTATTTAATAGTGTGATACATCAGAGTGGGCAGCGGAAGTGTGGTGAATCTAGGTGCAATTTTGAAATTTATAGGAGAGGTTAATGTTCGCGCCAATGTTGATCATCCCAAAATATATGCGGCCTTGATGGTCCATAGTATTACAGTATGTTTGATGAATCGTATTACACCCTGCGTAATGTACAATATTACATCCAGTGTGGTGTATAGTGCAATAACCTGTATGGTCAACGATCACACAACCTTTGTAGTTGTAGTGATACATGTAAACAGAGATTAGGATGAACCTTAGTGTAGTAGGGCAAAATGGTGGCGAATACCTCTAAACAGCACCAGTGATAACAATCCTAGATCCACTGTCGAGCTTTATGATCTACACAGATGCAATTAGGCATGGATTGGGATGTGTTCTGATGCAACAAGGTCGGGTAGAGGTATGAGCATCTCCATAGCTGTAGCCTCACAGAATGAATCATCCACTTGTGATATAGTGCAAACAGTGGATAGTCACATAGTGAATAGTGCACATCATATGACTAGTAAATAGTGCACACAATACGGCCAATAAGGGTCAAATAGTCATTTGATCCTGAACACTGAATAGGTAGACATAAATTATAGAAAGTGTACAGGTTTGTACAAGGCGGTAAGACCCAATGTGCAAGGTTGCATAGGGCGGTGTCTCTGGGCTGTAAGACCTGTGTGTCTAGTATTGTGGTTGATGCCTAGTACGATGACATTGGACCATTGTGTCTAAGGTAATGTTTTGAGGTTGGCAGAACATCTAAACTGTATCAGGTTGTAGTAGAGGCAGTAAGACCAATACGACCAAACTTTTTGGTGTCCAATGGTACCATGTCTCACATGAGGCGCGATATTCTACCATGAGAGGAACCTAACGAAGTGAACCATGGCAGGCTCACTAGCCCAACAGACCTCGTTAAAGGGGTGAAGGACATCCAATAGGCCTCTTTAAAGGGGTGAGGATTGGGCTGTTACAAAAAAAATGATTGTGTGAATCCGGGTGAAATCCCGAAGAGGCTATAAGGCCTATGGAACCAAACGCTGTGGGAACCTGTGTTTGATTGCACGCTACATACTGTATATAGAATGGATGATGAATGCTGAATACTATATGAAAACAGTTGAAATTAAAATAAGGGCGTGACAATAATGACCAGTTATGATCAATTTTTTAATAAAGAAATTAAACATCCTAGTACGTATGGTTTAGAGGTAAGCGTACCATAAAATGTTTGTCTAGATGTTCTAAATTGGATTTCAATGTGATCCCCAGGTTTCAGATTACTGAGATCAGAGACGTGAAGAGCATTTGGAGGAGTCTCAACTGGTGTGGCTCTCACCTTATCCCACCCTATGTTTTTCCCTATTAACTCCCAACCTCCACGTTGTTTTCTGATGCATGCAAAGTTAATAGAAACAAATCACGAGATTAGTAATTGTCAAAGATGTACAAATCTATAAGAGCAATTTTTATGTAGTTTTGGCAGAGGAAGCTGTACCGTGCTTGAAAGGAATCTGTTTCAGAGTCGTAACTAAGTAAGCCATGGTGGCAACAAAGAAATCCATTGGCCTGCAACAGTACTTTTGCATCAAGTATAGAAACTGTGGTTTTTAATTAAAAGAAAAATCCAAGGCTTTCTACGAAATAAATCACAATCATATAGCTTACCCTGTAAATTTGAGCTGGGAACCAGAACTTGCCACTCTCTAGAGAAAAATATAAAGATTTCATGAAAAAATCTGATAATGAACCTCTAAGCTTTTGAGAGTCTTCCAAGTAGGAGCCTAGAGAGAGAAATGGCCAATCACCACTGAAAGTTCCCATTGATCCATTTTGATGGATCCTCAAATTAGAGTTATTATCTTCTTTTGCTGATGCTATATGCCGTTTCCACTCCTTATAAACCACCTCTCCTATTACTGGACTCCACTTTCTTTTGATATGTTCTTCCCAAAGATCATCGCCTGAACACCTCTTGCTCAGAATACTACATGCTGGCGACATTGTACACAATTCCTGTGGTGAAAGACGTTTTAGAATGCAGTCTAAGTTTGAGTCGGGCAAATCTAGAAGGCAAATATTACTAGTTTTTTCAGTCTCCATCTGATACAACTTCTCTATTCGTGTTTCCAAGGAATTAACACAACAGTGAATCACAGCCCTCGCATTATAATGCAAATAAAAGCCTTAATTTTAATAGCAATGTTTTAATTAATGCATTCAATTGTGACATTGTAATCATCAAGTAAAATAATGAAATATATACTGTAAAATATAAGGAGTCGCAGTACTCTCAAGCTAGAAATCAACGTTGCAGCTCATACGTTAGACTCTTCTTTTAACTTTTTCTCACGTTTGAATATTCGCTTCGATGTAATTAACTTCAGTTTTAATGTTTTAATATGGTTTAAATGTACAGCTTGTTCTTGTTATTGCCTTCATAAAATGCCGGCCATTGTTATTTTGTGATTTCATTTTTCTGATTTACGTGTCGTAATCAAACTTCAATGGTAGAAAATGTCCTCAAACAAAATGCCAATATTCCAGTTTGAGTGTCGCCTCACAGGATTCGCCCAGTTGGAACCTTCATTGTCCATATTAAATTGGCTAAAGTATCCTCCCCTTCCAACCATTATCGCCTCTGTAACCAACTATATATGAGAATCAGTATGTACACACACATATGCATACTAACTCTGATTCTTAATATGCTGCCTCTGATACTTAATATAAGATATATTTAGAGAATTGATCTCGGTTTTAAATATAACGCATAATTTTTATATTTATTAATCTTTTATTAATTTACTCCTATTGATACTTCATCAATAATAATCATGAAAGAGAGGAAATTAAAGAAGATGACTTGGATATTTTAGAAAATACATTTCATGCAATTAACTTAACTAACTTCCTTAATCTAATTATATTAGATAAATATGTTTTATATCAAGCACAGAAGCTAAGCTAGTAGTTAAAATACTTTCCCCTTGGAAACTTTAATTTAATGATTTTTCTGTTCTTAACTTTCGTTTTATTAAAATGTATATCATATTTCTTACTTCATCCGGTTCTAACTATAAGATACAATTAATTTTTTTGGGAGAGATTTATGAAGCTAAATAAGTTACTTAATCATATCGTATGTTATGTATCATTAGATTATATATTAGTTTATATGTTAGGTAAAATAGTTTAGAGAAAAAAAACGATAAACATAAATATTTTAAAGTAATTTAATTAACTTCCTTAATATCTCTAAAAAAATCAATTTCGTCTTATATTTAGAACCGGAGAAAGGGAGAGAGTATATTTTATTGTTGCTTATTTTTATTCATTCCATATCCACAGGATAATCTTCCTATGTGTGTCCATATATCCTGATCGGTCACTTAGCACGGGTTTATTTGTAATCGTATTGTGGGAACCAGTTACTCAGACGGCTCTATATTTTCTTCCCCCCACACATTCTCTATAAACTTTTATTTACTGATCAGTTTTGTTATTAAACTTTAATTACTTTTAAAAAATATTGAATAATTAATTCAATTGTTAAATGTTGATGTTTCAACTCTCGCATATAAAAGGTGATCGATAGCTATTTCATATGTATCAAAAAAAAAAAAGGTGATCGATAGCAGTATGAACTGAAATACACGAAAAATCATAATTTAATGTAATAAATTATAAAATAAGACAGTATTATTTTATCAATTTTATTAGTATAATTATTGAGATTGCAATAAATCATATTGTTACAGGTTTGATAGATGTAGCTCCAACTTCGTATACTTCAATGGTCATGTTGATGATTTTTTTTATGCGAAGGTTATAGTAATAATTGAAATCATTATAACGTACAAAATATTACTTCATATAATTAATAATTATAATACCATTATTACAATTCACATTTAAGCTACATAAATATAAAGAGAGCATGCATGTCAAAGAGTACCAAGGACTGTGATTAAAATCCACATTCAAGTTAAACAAATCACTTCACATATAGAATATATAAGATGGTTAAGTCGATCGATCCTCTAATTTAAACTGTATTAATTCTCAAGGATATTACAAATAAAAGGGCAGGCCTATATATGAACCAAGGAACAAAAAACCGGACCAGGTAATGAACCGGTCACGGAACAGGTTCAAGGGTTAATGGTTCAACCGGGGTCTAACCGGTGGTCGAACCGGTCATATTAAAATATTACAATTTATTAGTAATAATATATATATTAATATATTTTTAAACTTCTATAGATAAAATTAATTGATTATGTTACCATGTTAATATAAGTAGGTAAGTAATAAGTATAATATTATGATGAATATAATTTGAAGATAAATGAAAAAAGAAATTTTGATTTAAATAAATAATAGATTTAGTCATTTATAATTTTATATATGTGAAATATGTTAAACAATGATAATATATGAGAGGTGATTACTTCTCGCACAGTAAAATATGCCCCACATCCACACATATCTACTGATCATTCTACGACTTTCAACGCATTGGAAGTTGAACAAATAAATAATAAAAAAATATGAAAGGGAGGAGTTCAATGCACAAAATTGAAAAAATAAATAATAAAAAAATAAAAGTGGGGAGTCCAATGAAAAACCATTCTCGAGGCGTCATCTTCTTCGTTTTTTTTTTTTCTGCCTCTTCCATCTTTCTTTTTTCTTTTCTCTCTTCTCCATCTTCATCTGCAGATCCTCCCTTTTTCAATCTCTGCATTTAAAAAAATCATCTTCAGATCCTTTCACGAGATCTTCAGCAACCAAATCCTGACATCACCTTTTCTTCATCAACCTTCACAGTTTCGGCATCTCCCATCTCCTGCAGGTCGCCGTTGTCGTCTAACGCTGATCTGGGTACAGGGTCGTCGTCGTCGCCGGATGCTGGGCTAGGGCACAGGCTCGCCGTCACCTGATTTTCATCTGCGAACTTCTGCTTCTGTATTTTTTTATTTTATTTCAAGTGATTCGGTCAAACCGCTTAGCTCGGCGGTTTTGCCGAGTCACTCAAGAACCGGCCGGGTCGATCGGTTTTGACCGAGTCGACCCTCCTCCCCTCACAAGCAGCGGACCGGACCGGACCGGACTTGGGACCGGTTCGCCGGTTTTCCGGTCCGACCGGCCGGTTCGGTCCGGTTTTTCATTCCATGATATGAACTACATAAGATATTCTGTATCCCAGCTTCGAATATCCTCCAAGCTTTCCAGTTTTCTAATTCCTCCAAATTTCCATAGTCTAAATTTCTGTTCCCCGTTCACCTGTCTATTTAGCAATACTGATTTCCATCGTGAGTGATCTCCACGTTGTAATTTGAACAGCACCACCATCATTTCTATCAAAATAACATACCATCAAAGTTTTACTAATTATCAGTTTTCATATTCAAATGTGTGTGTGTCTCTCACACACACGCCCACTCCTCCTAGCTACCTTCACTCATAAATAATGTTAATTAACTTACCGCTATGTTTGCAACTGCAATGACCATTCCTATCTTCCTCGCATGATTCCAAGTGACCAATAACACCATAATACCAATCTACATCTCATTCATAATGAAAATATGATGAAATTGATCAATACTAATTAATTCAATCCTAAACAACTTGGCGTTGAATAATAATTGGTCGCGCATTAAAAGATAAATTATTACCATAAGCTAAGCCGCCTCTTTTACTCTGGATCTCAACATGGTCACCGGGTTTCAAATCATAATTATTGGACATATAAGGAGTAGTACAAGGAGAAATGTGAGCTGGGGGTAACCTTAACCTATTCCACGTTATACTGGTTTCAATTAGTTGCCACTCATCTGCTGGACACCTGTAATTAACTAAAACCTACTCATGAAAATATGCAAATTTTGGATAATAATAAAGATGAAACTAACCTGGGATGATAGATTTTGGAAGTTCATTACTGAATATCCACTGATGTAAAGTAAAACTATCTCAAGTTCTTAACCATACCTTGCTTGAAAGGTGTTTGAGGTTTGATTATAGCTAAGCAGCGCATCATATACTCTTGGACGCTGCAATTAATCATTATAAAATCCAATATTTCAATTTTGCCCTAAACTTACAACATAGGTTAAAGAAGAGTTAAAGAGTCAAAATAAATTACCGGTTCCATCTGATACACCTGAGCAGGGAACCAAAACCGACCACTTTGAAGAGAAACGTACAAGGCCATATTGGAATAATTAGGCACTAATAAATTAGTCAAGTCTTTAGGATTTTCCAGAAATGAAGAAAGGCATAAAGAAGGCCAAACACCGATAAATGATCCTAATAATCCTGTTGGTGGATTCATTTGTAGTAGTGAGGGACTTTCTTCATTAATTATCCTCATCACATGAAATCGCCACTCTCTATAAGCAACATCACCAAGTAGTCTGCCCCACTTGCGTTGTATGTGTTTGTCCCACAATCTATTGCTTCTGCATATGCGCATAAAACAAGTACACACCTCGGACATGCTACCTAGTTCATTTGGTGAAAGTCTCTCAACAATGTTGTCTAATATGGGTTCTGGTAACTTCAAGAGACAAGCCTCTTTATTCATAGGCGTGCTCATCGTTAATGTGAATATAGATTTTGTTCTTGACTCTGTGTTTGATAAGGAAAATAAGAAAAAGCATCTAATGAAGCGGAGGAAGAAGAAGGATGTTTCAAGTTCCACAATCTCGTTCAAGACCAGACCTTCTAATCTCTTTACTAGTGATAATTTCTAATTTCTGTCTTTGTTTTTGACCGATTGTGCTGGCTATACTATCTTGTCTACATGCTTTTTGTCTGGTGCAGAAGTTTTCGTTAAAAACAGTGTGAGTATAAAATGAAATAAAGAAATAGGTTTTTTCTTCTGGGCCAAAACATTGAGAAATAAATTAAAATTGAATATTGTCATTATATATAGTCTTAAATTGTCCGCCATTAATTCTACTAAGAGATGTGACCCGAAGTTGCTTAATATTTGTTGTCACCATCTATGTGAACCAATATGTTGTGTGTTTTGTGTGTTACTAAAAATATACGAATGGAATATTCGCTTCCATATATAACTTTATTTTCAATGTTTTATTATTTTTCTACATGTTTTAATATGGTTTAAATATTAAGAGGATAAGTACAGACACCAATAAATCTTTTAAATTATTATTTCTCCTGTATATGACATGGAATAAAATATCTAATTTAAAATAAAAAATAAAATCAAAATTGAAAATTCATATTTTAGCCTGGACTGAACCAACGATTTCCAGACCAAAAAATTGTCCATGAAGCTTTGCAGCTTGTTCAATGTGGCAACAACGTAAAGCATGTAAAAGACGACTTCTGTGGCTTCTGTTGGATTAAATTTTTTAGCTTTATTAATAAATTTTGAGCAGTTAGTTTTGTTGTAATATTAAGCCTACAACACATCGGAGAAATACATAGATCATTGAGAGATTGAACACGCACATGTCAAAAAGTACCAAGGACTGTGTAATCAAAATTCACATTCAAGCTAAACCAGACATTACACATATAGAATGATATGGATAAGTGGATCCTCGCCGATTTAAAATATACTCTCAATGATAATATAAATATATAAGGGCAAGCCAATAAACTACATATGATATTCCGTATTATTCCAGCTTCAAATATCCTCCAAGCTTTCAAGAGGATGTATGAGGAAATGAAAGTACTAATGTCTTCGCAAGCTGATTTGTCGACTCGTATCAAGAATTTGGAACTTCAGGCTATCATAAGTTTTCTTAAAGCTCTCAACCCATCTTATGAAACTATTCATTCCCAAATTTTGTCTAGTCAAGAGCTTCCTTCTCTTGAAGACGTTTTCTCACGGGTTCTTCGTACTGATAATATGATTCATTCTTCTGCTGATCCAAATGCAAGTGCCCTAGCTAGGCGTGGTCCCTTTGAATCTAGTAATTATGGGTATAAACAAAGCACCACTTCTCCAACAATGAATTCTGGCAGTATTATCTGCAATTATTGCAAAGAACCTGGCCACATTAAGAAATATTGTCGAAAATTGCAAAATAAACAGCAGCGTGATCAACAGCGTGGGCTTGCTCATATTGCCCAGACACCCGGTCTCTCTGATTCTGGATCTGGATCTTCTTTTGCAGGGGCTCTAGCCACAGGTACTTTGTCCTCTGGTCTTACTACAGCTTCCACTAAGTGGGTCATTGATTCTGGTGCCACAGACCACTTGACAGGTAATCATCACTTGTTCTCTTCATATATCCCCTATGCCAACCCTTCATCCATATTTGTCGCCAACGGTTCTCCAGTCCGTGTTACTGGCTCAGGCACTATTAAACCAACTGCATCTCTATCATTATCCTCTGTTCTTAACGTTCCTAATCTTACCTTTAACCTTTTATCTCCAAGTAAACTCACTCGTCATTTGAACTGCTTTATCTCACTCTTCCCTAACTATTGTTTAATTCAGGATCTATCGACGAAGCAGATTATTGATAGAGGTTATGAATCCGTGGGACATTACATCCTTGATGATCAGGTCCCACGTTCTGTTGCTTGTTCTGGTGTGTCGTCTCTATTTGAAGTTCATTATCATTTAGGTCATATGTCGCTATCGTCTCTAGGGGTGAGCAAATTAGAACCGAAACCGAAAACCGAACCGAACCGAACTCAATTCGGTCTTTTCGGTTCGGTTATTTCGGTTTTCGGTAAAATTTCGGTTTTTATTATTGGGTTAATTCGGTTTTCGGTTTTCGGTTCGGTTATTAGAAAAAAATTTCGGTTAAAACCGAAAAACTGAAATATATATAATATATTTATATTTAATATATATTATTTGATAAATGCATGTTTTTATAATTAAATAGGTGTAAATTTTCAATAATATTAGATAAAATCTATAGATATTTTAAATCTAGTTAATTTATTGTATATATTTTATCCCTAAATGTAATTTTAAAGATAAAAAATAATCTTTTTTAAAAATTTAATTATATATATATATTTTATTTTATAGATAATAAATAAAAAATCGGTTAATTCGGTTATTAACCGAACCGAACCTAAATATTTCGGTTACTTCGGTTCGGTTAATCGGTTTTCGGTTCGGTTATTAGAATTAGCTTAATTCAGTTTTTCGGTTATTTCGGTTTTTATGGAAAACCGAACCGAAAAACCGAATGCTCACCCCTAATCGTCTCTTCGAAAATTGTATCCTCAGTTTTCTTCTGTGTCTACTTTAGATTGTGAGTCATGTCAGTTTGCCAAACACCATCGTGTTCATTTGGCACCTCGAGTAAATAAACGGGCTACGTCCCCCTTTGAGTTAGTACATTCTGATGTTTGGGGTCCTTGTGCAGTTTTGTCCCAAACTGGTTATCGTTATTTTGTCACTTTTATTGATGATTTTTCTCGAACCACTTGGCTTTATTTAATGAAACAGCGTTCTGAATTATTTACTCATTTTCGCAATTTCTGTGTTGAAATTCAAACCCAATTTAACACTCCTGTGAAAATCTTACGAAGTGATAATGTAAAAGAATATTTTTCTGCCCCATTCATTGATTACATGCAAAGTCATGGTATTCTTCACCAATCCTCTTGTGTTGATACCCCTGCTCAAAACGATGTTGCTGAAAGAAAGAACAGGCATCTCTTAGAAACTGCCCGAGCCCTCTTGTTTCATTTCTCAGTACCTTAATATTTTTGGGCTGATGCTATATCTACTGCCTGTTTTCTTATCAATCGCATGCCTTCGGCTGTTCTTGGTGGAGATATTCCATATTCTATTCTATTTCCTACCACTAAGCTATTTCCTATTTCTTCTAAAATATTTGGTTGTGTCTGCTTTGTTCAGGATGTCCGTCCTAGTGTTAGTAAACTTGATCCCAAGTCCCTATGATGTGTTTTTCTAGGCTATTCTCGAGTCCAGAAAGGTTATCGATGTTATTCTCCTGATCTCCATCATTACCTTGTCTCCACTGATGTGACCTTTCATGAGTCTTCTTCTTTCTTTACATCTTCGATCTTCTCTGACTCTCCATCCATTATTGCTGAGTCTGATGATGTCCTGGTTTATCGTGTCCCTCCATCACCAGTACAAGCTGCTTTACCAGAACCTGATGTCATCAATGATGCTGATGTTCCACGTGTTTTGCCATCACCAGTCACTACTTCGCCGACGGATTCTGGTCCAGACTCCCAAGATTCTTCTATTGATCTTCCTGACCCAGTTAACCCTACTTCTGCTATTGATCCCCTTCCTGACCTACCTATTGCCCTCCGAAAAGGTACCCGTCCTCGTTGTCCTCCCAGAAGATATGTTGAATGTACTTATCCTATATCTTCCTTTGTCTCTTACCAAAACCTGTCCTCTTCTTCATCTTCACTTGTGGCCACACTTGATTCCATCTCTACCCCTACTACCCTTCACCAAGCTCTGACTCATCCTGGTTGGCGTACAGCAATGGAAGAAGAACTCATGGCCCTTGACAGAGCTGGTACATGGACCCTTGTTGATCTACCTCCTGGGAAGAAAGCCATTAGATGTAAATGGGTGTTTGTTGTTAAAACCAAGGCTGATGGTTCTTTAGAACGGTTAAAAGCTAGGCTTGTTGCCAAAGGATATGCACAAACTTATGATATTGATTATTCTGAAACTTTCTCTCCTGTGGCTAAGCTATCCTCCGTTCGTCTTCTTATCTCCTTAGTTGCCACCTATCACTGGGATTTGCATCAATTGGATGTTAAAAATGCCTTTCTAAATTGTGATCTCCTAGAAGAAGTTTATATGGAGCAACCACCTGGGTTCGTTGCTCAGGGGAAGAATCGGAAAGTGTGCTATCTCCAAAAATCATTGTATGGTTAAGCAATTTTGTGACGTAGTCAAGCAATTTGGATTAAGTCAAAGCAAGTGTGATCACTCTGTATTCTACCAACAATCTGATACATGCATGATTCTTTTAGTAGTATACGTTGATGATATTGTAATTACAGGGAGTAACATTTCTGGAATCTCAGAACTTAAAGTCTTCCTGAATTCTCATTTCCAGACAATAGATTTAGGGTCATTAAGATACTTTCTTGGTATTGAAGTTTTGAGAAGCACGAAAGGTATTCTTTTGACTTAAAGGAAGTATGTTCTTGATCTTTTAAAGGAGACTGGAAAACTTGGAGCTGCGCCAAGTAACATTCCTATGATTTCAAATCCATTCCTCGATCTTGATGCTAGTATGTTTGATAAACTTCCTGATGATTTAAAGAAGAAGATTGATCCAGAAAAATTGAAGCCGTTCCCATTTCCTGAGAGATATAGAAGACTCATTGGGAAGCTGAATTATTTAACAGTAACTCGTCCTGATATAACCTTCTCAGTCAGTAGGCTCAGCCAATTCATGGCATCACCAACGGTTGCACAATGGGAAGCTTTAGAACATATCTTGCATTATTTGAAAGGTTCTCCAGGTCTTGGTATTCTTTATACAAATTATGGGCATACTAAAATTGAGTGTTTCTGTGATGCGGATCATGCAGGATCTAAGGCCACAAGACGTTCCACTACAGGTTACTGTGTGTTTGTTGGTGGAAATTTGATATCCTGGAGAAGTAAGAAACAAGGAGTTGTGTCAAAGTTAAGTGCAGAAGCAGAATACAGAGCCATGTTACAGTCAGTACAAGAAATTGTGTGGGTATTTCAACTCTTGAAGGAAATTGGCACTACCACGACATTACCTGCAAAACTATGGTGTGATAATAAAGCAGCACTTCATATAGCATTAAACTCTGTGTTTCATGAACGAACAAAACATATTGAGATCGACTGTCATTTTATTCGTGATAAGATCAAAGAAAATATTATATCTACAGGACACATTCAATCTGACGACCAACTGGCAGATCTTCTAACAAAAGCCTTACATAGAACACGGGTTAAAAATCTTTGTAACAAGTTGGGCATAATCAATATATATGCTCTAACTTGAGGGGGAGTGTTAAAAGTCATAGACGGTGGCATGATATTGTTGAAGAAGAGATACGGTAGTTCACCCACCTTCACCCACTCGTTGAAATACCTCCCGTTAATCACGATCACTCTGTCTTCGTTTTTGTGTATATATATGTATTGTAATTCTCTCATTTGATACAGAGTGTAAATACAGTTTCATATATATTCTTTTGCTTACACTCCGAATTTCCAACTTTTTGTTCCCGTTCATCTGTCTATTTAGTAATATCGACTTCCTTCGTGATTGTCCTCCACGTTGTATTTTGAACACCACCGCCAACTTTTCTATCAAATTTACATACAAATCAAATAAAACTTTGATCACAGTTTTATTCTTTACCTTCACTTATATAAATGATTTTAACTTACCATTATTTTCACAACTGCAATGATAATTCCTATCTTCATCACATGACTCCAAGTGACCAATAACACCATAGTACCAATCTACATGTCATTCACAATAATTTAGGGTTAAAATACTAATTTCAAATGAAAATGTAATTGATCAATACTAATCCAATCGCAGATAATAACATGGTGAACAACTGATCATTAGTTAAGAAATAAACTATATTACCATAAGCTGAGCTGCCTCTTTTCTTCTGGATCTCAATATGGTCACCGGGTTTCAAATCATTGTTATTGGACATATAAAGAATACATGGAGAAATGTGATCGGGAGGTAATCTTAACCGATCCCACGTTATATTGTCTTCAACTAGTTGCCACTCACCTGTTGGACACCTGCAATTAATTAAATCTACTCATGAAAATGTGCAAATTTTGGATATTAAAATAAAGGCACTTAATTTAGGATTATGGAAGTTCATCAATTACTGAATTTTGAGGGACCTAAACTATCTTAACGTACGATATAACACCTTGCTTGAAAGGTGTTTGAAATATGATCATATCTAAGCAACGCATCAGATACCTTTGGCCGCTGCTAGTAATCATTATATAAATCCAATATTTCAATTTTGCCATAAAAATTACAACATAAAGAGTTGTAAAGAGTAAAATACTACCACCTCTTATGCTTAATATAAAACTCATTTTAATGAATAAAATAAATTATAAAGTGGATCTTATATTAAAGAACGGATGGAATAATTACTTACCGGTTCCATCTTATACACCTGAGCAGGGAAACAAAACCGATCGCTCTGAAGAGAAACATACAAAGCCATGCTAGAATAATTGGATAGTAACAAGTTAGTCAAGTTTCTGGGATTTTCCAAATACGAAGAAAGGTATAAAAGAGGCCAAGCACCAATAAAGGATCCTAATAATCCATTTGGATTCATTTCCAGCGAGGGCTTTCTTCATTAATTATCCTCATCATATGAAATCGCCACTCTCTATAAGCAACATAACCAAGTTGTCTTCCCCACTTGCGTTGTATGTGTTTGTCCCCCACAATATCTATTACTTCTGCATCTGCGCTTCAAACAATTACACACCTCTGACATGCTACCTAGTTCATTTGGTGAAAGTCTCTCAAGAATGTTGTCCAATATGGGTTCTGGTAAATTCAAGATAGAATCCTCTTTCTTCACAGGTGTGCTCATCGATCATTGATATTGTGAATATGGATTTTGTTCTTGACTCTGTGCTTGATAAGGGAAATATAAGAAAAAGCCTCTATTGAAGAAGAAGGATGTGTCAAGTCACAATTTGATAATTTCTAACTTCTGTCTTTGCTTTTTTACCCATTGCATGTTCAGGCTATCTTGTCCACATGCTTTTGTCTGGTACAAAAGTTTTCGTTAAAAACAATGTGAGTAGATAATGAAGTCAAGTAATAGATTTTTCTGGGCCAATGGCATTGAGAAATTAAATTGAATATTGTCATTCTATACGCTTTAAATTGTCCGTCATTCAACTACGATATGTGACCCAAAGTTGCTTAATATTTGTATGTCTTCATTAAGTTAATGCCTTACGTACTGATTAACTTTAGGAGCCTAAAGTTAGAAACTTTGCTCCCAAAATGTTTCAGTATGATGATTCTTAGCTTAAGGGAGGTCCGGAATGTCAGAAACCACACAAAAACAAGCTGGATGTGAGGTGCATGCATATCATGCGCAAGATAACATAGGTAATGCCAATTGATGCAAGAAGGGGAAGAGAGAGAATCACAGAGAGAGAGGCAGCTGGAGGAAGATAATGCAATTTTCGTTCATGTAATTTGTATTAGGTTTTTTATAATAACTTTTTATGATTTATAAAGTAAGTATATAAGAAAAGTTTTATCTCAATTTAAAAAAAAAAAAAAGCCTCTGAAACTAAGACTTTGTGGTTTCCCAAACATACACTTATTCTACTTTAAAAAGAAATTAAAATTTCTCTCTAAAATATATAAGATGTTGATAGGGTAATTGATGAGTATTTTTCACTTTTATCCTTTATAGAAGAGAGGGAGTGACCGATAGTAAATTTATATTTGAAAATCGCATTCTTTATAATAAAGGAAAAATAGGTCAAATTTATCAATTTAAGATACATTATTTATATATATTAATTAACAAAGTCTTATATTTTAAACTCGGAGAGTATATCACATAAGGCTTGGGACAAATGAGATGTGTGGTCTCACACTCTAACCCTAGGATTAATGATAGAAAATTCTAAAATTCAATTACAATAATAATAAAAGGTTCAAAATTAAAACGAATATAGTCATAAATAAGAAATATGATCAGCAATATTAAACAAGATGGTCTTTATATTGTTTTGGAATCTTTGTCTTCCTATTAAGATACTCATCTTCGATGTTCCATCTTTGAATATCCTCCGAGTTTTCCAGTTTTCTGATTCCTCCAATCCTCCAAAATCCAGATTTTCGTTCCCCGTTCACCTGTCTCTTTATTACTATCGTTTTCCACTGTGAGTACTGCAACCTGAACAACACCACTAACATTTCTATCCACAGAACAATCAAAATATTATCATTAGTCCTAAAAATAAAATTATCATTAGTTTCATTCACACACACTCTTCTAATTTGCATTATTCACTTATAAATGATTTTAACTTACCCCTGTGCTCACAACTGCAATGATCGTTCCTGTCCCTGTATCTGCCACATGATTCCAAGCGACCAATAACACCATAACACCAATCTACACCCCAATTCATAATTTATTATTAAATTACTAATTGCTTCAAATAAAAATTAATTAAATTGATCAATACTAAATGTTGGATAATCCTAGGTAATATAGTGAGGAGATAATCATTAAAAAAACAAATAATTACCATAAATTCCGTTGCCTTTTCTCATCTGGACCTCAACATGATCACCGGGTTTTAGATCATTATTATCCGACACATGAATAGTATATGGATCGGAAGTGTGAATTGAGGAGAATCTCAACCTATTCCATGTTATATTTTTCTCAATCAGTCGCCACTCACCCATTGGACACCTACTACAAAAAGCTAGCTATGAACACTTGAAAACTTTTAAGAATAATTGAAGGTTTATAACATTAATTGGATCATGGAAGCTTATTTCTAAATTATGGCTGATAACTAATCTCAACAATACCTTGCCTGAAAGGTGTTTGAGACATGATCGTAGCTGAGTAACGCGTTGTATCGCTTTGGAAGCAGAAACTAATCATCATAAAATATATAAAATTTCAATTTTGCCTCAGAGATTATAAAGATTATCATGACATAAATAAAGAAGAGTTGTGATGAGTAAAAAAAAATAACTTGCCGGTGTCATCTGATAGACTTGAGCAGGGAACCAAAATCGACCACTGTGAAGAGAAATATGCAAAGCCAAGCTAGAATAATTCGATAGTAATAAACTAGTCAAATCTCTAGGGTTTTCCAAATACGAAGAAAGGCATAAAGAAGGCCAAGCACCAATAAATGATCCTAATAATCCATTTGGATTCATTTGTAATGAAGGGCTTTCTTTATTTACTATCCTCATCACATGCAATCGCCACTCTGTGTAAGCAGCTTCACCAAGTAGTGCTCCCCACCTGCGTTGTATATGTCTGTCCCATAATAGATTACTTCTGCATATGCGCACCAAACAAGTGCACACCTCTGACATACTACGTAGTTCATTTGGTGAAAGTCTCTCAAGAATGTTGTCCAATATGGGTTCTGGTAACTTCAAGAGACAAACCTCTTTCTTCTTCATAGCTAGGGTGCTCTGTTTTGTTAATTGATGTGAATATAAATTTTGTAGTTGATGGGTGAGAAACAAGAAAAAAAGCCTCTAATGATGAAGCAGAATATATCAATAATTTATTCAGCATTTTCCATCATCAAGAGCTAGCTACGTACCTTCTAATCTCTTTGTTAATAATCATAATTTTGTTGTCCCATGTCTTTGTTTTTTCACCCATCCCACAGGCTACTATACGGTATCTTGTTTGCATACCCTTGCCCGGCTAAAATGTTTTCGTGTCAAACTATGTAAGTGAATAACGACATTAACATTAAGAACTAAGAAATGTTAGATTAATTGAATAATACTGGGGTTGTCACTGTATGTACCATTATACTAATAGTATATATAGTACGATGGCTAAAATACTGATGAGCGGGTCTATGTCACTGAAACGAAAGTTCTAATTGTTACTCCTTCCGGTCCTAATTATAAGATAAAGTTAACTTTTTTGGAGAAATTAAGGAAGCCAATTAAATTATTTTAGAGTTTTTATATTTTTAGTATTCTTAGATTATATATTAGTTTATTAGTTAAATTAATTAGTTTGGAGAAAAACATAAAAATATAAATACTCTAAAGTAATTTAATTGGCTTCCTTAATTTCTCCAAAAAAGACAACTTTATCTTATAATTAGGACCGGAGGTAGTAGTATTTAATAATTATGAAGAAAATTACCTCCTGATGTCAATAGAATGGTTAAAATTTTCGCATCCTCATCCACCAAGCCTTGAGTATAGATATTAATTAGTCTTTTTTAAAGTAAGATATAGAAGCATGAAGTCGTGTACGTAGATCGGCTTAAATAAGCCTGGAAAAACCTTCTAATCAAGCAAAATTCCATGTCTACTCCTACTGCTAGGCCTGAAAACCATTTTCTGTTGGATGGGAATGAAAATGGTAGGCGGCAATGTTGTAAATAGAATCCAAAACGATACCATATACGTACACGTACCCACTCTCATTGCATATCTATAATGGAAAAATGCATTAAAAGAAAAATTATTTGAGAAAAATGCTCTAACCACCCATATGTGTTTTACCTTAATTCTAAGGACCTCCCTTTTATTTTAAAAACTCATATAAACTTCTCTTGAAATCAAAATATATGTTACATAAACTTTCTTTGTATTTTTAAGATTCTTTTTTGATTCATCCGACTGTCAGTGAACTGTTATGTTTGACTCTCAAATATTTTTTAACCAAAATACCCTCTTGAACAAAAGAATTATTTAAACATTTATATTTTTCAAACAAACAACCAAAATTAGTTCTAATATATATTTTCAAAATTTGTAACATATTATAAAATTTATTAATTTTTATTTCTCATCATATTTATTGAAACATGTTTATTTTGGATTTTTTAAATGGATAAAAACATATTTCAAACACATTTTTTTATCATATAGTATAAATAATAGGAGTTTAAAATATCATATATGAATTAGGGAAAATCACACCCAAGTCCCAAAGATCAGAAAAATAGCAAAAAAGTTTCATAGTAGATTTTCCTATCAAAATGCTCCCTAGGGACTGCAGTGATATAAATTCCGAATGTGAAATTACCTTCTTGCCTTGATTGATTAAAAAAGGAAAAGAGATGCAGTGATATATGATTAGGTGCTGGTACTTATCAATTGTCATTCTATGACTTGTCAAAATAGGCACATCCACTTGTCAACGAAAACTGTTTTAATTAACATAGATAAGCCTGTCAATGGGCATTCTATGACTTATCAAAATAGGCACATACACTCATCGATGTATAACTTGTTAATATAGATATATACACTTGCCCATGTATAACTTGCCATTATAAGCACATAAATTTGTCAAAATAGGCACATATATTTGCCAATATACAACTTATCAAAATAAGCACAAAAAGTTGCCAAAAAGGGCACATACACTTGCCAGCTTATAATTTGTCAAAATAGGTATATAAATTTGTCAGAATAGGCACATACATTTACCAATATATCACTTGTTATTATAGGCACATAAACCTATAAAAATACATCATTGAAGTCTATTGCATTCGGAATTTATGATTGGCAAGCAGATGTACCTATTTTGATCAGTTATAGAGTGGCAATTGACAAGTACCTGCACCTAATTATATATCACTGCTTCTCTTTTCCTTTTTTAATCAATAGGGGCAAGAAAATAATTTTACATTTGAAATTTATATCATTGCAGTCCATAGAGAGCTTTTTGATAGGGGATTCTGCTATAGGACTTTTTGGCTATTTTTTCCAGTCCGTGGAACCTTAGTGCAATTTTCCCTATAAATTATCCACCCTAATGCCATTGCTTTTTTATCTTCTGAAGTTTGCAAACGTTCAAAAAATATTAGGGATTTGACAAGATGAAGGGCAAGCTAGTAAAAAAAATTATTTTAATATAAATTTTAATTTTTAAAAGATACTTGTTAAAATATTATTGGAATATTTTTAACAGAATTAACGATTTAAACTTAAATGTATGTTTTCAAAATAGATAGAAAATCCGTGCAATTAGAGCAAAATAGAATAGAAGGGTAATGGTATATTTTACTCAAATTATTATGAATTATTAACGTATTCTGTACTTATTTATCTGTTTAAAAACAAACAATAGAAAAATAAGGTAAATTCAATAATTAAATATAATATATATATATATATATATAATCTCTCTTTTTATTAATTTTCATCACCTTGTGTGATAACTAATTTTTTTATTCGCCTTGTATATAAAAGCCTTTCAAACCAATTGTGAGATTCTAGTAAATAATAATTAAATGTAATAATTATATAAAAAATTTATTTATTTTTTCAAAAACGGCCCTATGCATGAATGGATGAGGCAGAGTAATAATAAAAAATTAATAAAATTAAAAAGAATATATGTAACATAATAATTAATTGAGAATAAATTAAAATATATATTTATTTATTATTAAAATAAACTCAAAATAATCTTATATTTAAAGACAATCCCATAAAAAGAGAATACTCGTGTATTTGTCTGAACAAATTAAATACATGGAATTTATATGCCGCATCCGAGCCCCGAGGGAGCATGTTCATTGGCGACATGGTGCAATATGAAGCGTTAGATTAAACGGGTGGTAGCGATCTTTCAAAAAAAAAAACTAAAAACAAAATCGACCCGAGATGTTGAATTTGCTGCATCGCCGTCGCCGACGAACATATTGATTAATCGGTGAGGTCCGAATGATAGCGTTTTGCCTGTAAATTAAGATTTTGGAGGAAAGTCCACATTAGCCTCTACTGTTTCGACAAAATGCTTGCAAAAAGAGAGTGGGATATGATATAAGGAAACGAGGCGGCCGAAAAAATGGCGGGGAGGGTTTTGGCATCAATGGCGCTTAGTAAATCTCACTCGTTCAAGAATCTATTCTCGAGTTCCTTGCTCTTCATGCCTCGCTTTTCCCAGTTTGTACTTCGTAGAACGAGGTACTATTCTATTTCTTGTGCTTTAAATCATTTGACCAGCTACTTGGCATTTTCAGGCGTGATTGAAATAGAGACAAACCGATTGATAGCATTTTCGATGTCTCTGTTTTTTCCACCTCGCGTTGTTGAAAAAAAGTTGGCTATATTTGTCTGTTTGATGATTCATGATGCTTATGAAGTACAAGAATATGTTTGGCGATCATATTTTTTCATCCTTATGCAGTTATATTTCATCTATATAAGTAGTAATGAGAGAGAGTCCTTTCAGGTAATTGTACAAAACTCTGAAGAAAGGTGTAACAGGTCTCTTAGAATGCAAATAGTGAAAGTGAATGTTATTAAAGCTACATATTATGTTGTTGATTTTAGTAGACACCCCGGATGGTATAAATCAGTCCAAAGCTGTTTGATATTGTAATGTTGAATCTTCTGCTTATTAATAATCATGCTGAAGGTCGTTCATGTTTTAGTTGGGTTAATTTGCAACAGTCAAATCAAAATTTTTAGGATGAGTTTTGCCTGAATATTTATTTGCACTGCAGTAGCTTGAACTCTGTAATAAGCAAGGCTTGTGGTCTGGAGTCTAGTTTTGGCTACCACTATGCCATAAAAACATCTTCTTTCTTGGGACACCTATGCATTCATTCAGGTCCATGCCTGAAGTCTAATGATAAAGTTTTGGAGCAACTTCAGGATTCTGAGAAGTCCTCAACTGTCACCGGTGCTTGCAATGGCAAAATAAAGAGGAAGAAACTAAAGGGGAAAAGAGCAGTTGTAAGGTGGCTAAAGTTCTTCAGATGGAAGAAAAAGAAAGAATACCAAAGAATGACAGCGGAAGAGAAAGTACTATACAAATTAAAAAAGGTAAATTATTGTTTTCTTGCCCTAGCCTCACTTGGAGGTGCATATTTCTATCTCAATTTAGTTTGCACCATCAACCCTAGCCCCTTTCTTCAAATAGCTTTGCGTCTGTCTCTTTTTCCTTTTGTGCCACTGTGTTTGCTAAGTGGCTACACTTTCTTGTTTGCTATTACATTCACCATAAAGCAGCTAGTTGTAAGTTTTAAAATACATTGCAGAACAATTTTGATTCGTTTACATTAGCATTACAGTGCACTAATTAATGTGTTTGGTAATGGAGGGCGGGACCACAAACGAATTGGATAACACTTTTTCTGCTAACAGTAGTGATTTCTTTTTTTGCCTCTCACGACTGAGAAAACATGTCTTTAGTTATACTTTTGGCTTACTGATACGTATTTTATGTGTGTCAGTTGCATCAATTGATAAATTTTCAATGCTTTCTTCACTGTTCTAGGCTCAGAAAAAAGAAGAGAGACTTCTTGAATCTCTGAAGAAGATTGAGCCTGCAGAGTCATCAGAAACAACCCATGATCCTGAGATACTGACGCCTGAAGAACACTTTTTTTTCCTAAAGATGGGCCTCAAATGTAAAAATTATGTACCTGTTGGAAGACGGGGAATATACCAAGGTGTGATTCTGAACATGCATCTGCACTGGAAGAAACACCAGACTTTGAAAGTGGTAGTGAAGACATTTTCACCGGAGGAGGTCAAGGAGATCGCTGCAGAGCTGGCAAGACTGACTGGAGGGATTGTGCTTGACATTCACGAAGATGACACAATAATAATGTACAGAGGGAAGAACTATTCTCAGCCACCGACTGAGATAATGTCTCCTCGGGTTACTCTATCAAGGAAGAAGGTATGATGGCTTTGTTCATGTCCTCTACTTTTGGTCCAAGCGTCTGTTCAGTTTTTCGCCCTTTTCTTCTAAGAGTAATATGTTGAAGTTTCTATAGATTTGATGCCTCAAATTCCCCTTCTTACCAATCGGGGGTGCTCACTGTTTATTATTTTTATTTTTTTTGGTTTTATTTGTTTGGTTCTGACTTCACCATTAGTGGAAAACTTCAAGGCAATATAGAGCTTAGAATTTCTCCGTTATTTTTCATGACTAAATGACTAGCATCTTTACATTGGCATTAATGTTGCAACCTATTCTTACCAGTGTTCAAATTGAGGCTGAAAAAATACAATGAATTCTTGAAATCTATTGCTTTTGCTATTGGATTTCATCTGAAAAATGACCATTTTGTTTAGAGAGTCTTAACTCTTAATTATTGAGATATCCTCACATTATCTTCAGTAGCCGCTGTATTGTCAGAAGTATTAATATTTAATTCATTCTTAATTTCTTATGCAGGCATTGGATAAATCCAAATGTAGGGATGGCCTTCGAGCTGTGAGGAGATATATTCCGAGACTTGAGCAGGAGTTTGAGCTGCTTCAAGCACAGCTCAAGAGCAAAACCGATGGCAAAATGGATGATGCTGAGAAAAACCAGAAAATTGATGACAATAAGAGTCTTGAATCCGGTATCGTTACCAGATTCCAGTCAAAGAATGCAGATAAACTTCGTGAAATAATAAACAAGAACAGCGAGTGCCTGGAGAATGAAGCTGATATGGACACTGAATTGGATTTCGATTTTGAAGATATATCAGACGTCTCTGAGTTTGAGATTGACTCAGAGACAGAGAACAAAGTAAAAGAGGAACAGCCTCTTTATTTGGACAAATTTGAGAAATTTCCAGATCAAAATGACGGAGAAATAGATGACTTTGAGGAGCATTTACGACAAATACGTTTGAGGTCCAAAAATCCTAACTCCATGGAAGATGTGGACTTACCCAAGTTTGATGAAGTTGATAGGATTGTGCTGCGTGCAGCGTCCTTCTTAAAGAAAAAGAGAACATGAGATATTTTGTGGATAATCAGTGTAGTCATTGTAACAAAAAAGGTATCAGAAATTTCCCAATTTTTATTAACCAACAATGGCGGTCTTCTTATTAGAAATTAGAATGGGAAAAACGAAAGGTTTCCGTTTTTTAATTTTCAACGATCATATGGAGTAAGATATAGAAAGCCGATGCAGCAGGCAAGAGGAATAGCGCTCTATGGCGGGAGAATGAAATGTAACAAGCAGCAGATTGGGAGTGGGGGTAATTTTGTATTTGAATTAATTTTTCGGGGCTATTTCATTGACCCCCAAATTCCTAATCTTGGAAAGAGATGTTAATGTTGTTGGGTATTGACCAAAAAAAAGAAAGAGATGTTAATGGACAAAAATACGAATCAAATTCGCTTCTGTCATTTGCTGCTCCTGTTTTCGTCTTCTTTTTCGAGATTACTTCCAGCGCGCCGTCTCTCGCCGCTACGGAAACCCGATCACTCTGATCATCGCTCGTCAAACTTTGCCTTTTGGTCATCGTGAGTCATCTCCTTTGGTAGTAACTTCTCCGACGCACCTCCTCCACTGAAGGTCACGGCCGAGGCAACGGCTCCTTCATGCTGACTCCCTCCGAACACTTTCTTTCCAGTTCTTCGGCGGACTAACCTCTCTTCCAGGTTTCTTCGGTGGACAAACCATTTTTTTCTTCATTATATTTGCTTATGCGTTTATGTATGAACGAAATTAAAATGGATTTATTTGAATGTGGTTGGTATGATAGAATTTCTGGATTATACAAAATTTGGGTTTGAATACGCGGAGGTCAAACGATGGTTGAGAAGCAGCAGCATGTGATCAAGTGGGGGAATAATGCATTTGTAAGGGTATCTTGGGTATTCTATACATTTTTTATTTTATGGCCATTTTTTTATCAGGATGAAAGATTTTTTTTAATTTAAATTAGAGGTAGCGCTACTTGTGCTCTTTGTACTTACATCTTACCTTTTTATAATTTATAATTGATAGGATTGTTTAAATTGTAATTTTCTGTTAATTATTTGAGACAAATGTATTGGATACATATAAAAAATTCCTTTTTCTGGCCATAGCATAAAAGTTAAACTCTTGAATCCTCTAACAAATTCGGCCAAAAAAAAGAATCCTCTAACAAATGTGAAGGGTTATTTTATTATTGTCTGTCACAAATTCCGGAGATGATCTAAATTGCACCCTGACCTCAAGCCTTATCAAAAAATACAGGGTATTGGTATTGAGATTAATTGCTTTCTATTTTTGCTGGCAAATTGGCAGTATAACAGGCAAGAATGGAACGCAAATTTACGTGCGATGGATATTGAGAATAGTCTTAGTCACAGTATAGAAATAAGCAGGGTGCTGTTGTGGAAGCTTACGCATCTTCTCATTTTTCTTTCCGTTTGAAGCTGGAGATCTCTCAACTACCACACCCATTGAGGAGGCATTGTCGTATGATATTTTCATTTTCATAAGTCATAATTACAAGCGAAGCAACCCAGTTGTGTTCAACAAAGGGAGGAACAAACGATGGGTGGGCTTTCGGTGAGTTCGGCGTTTGATTCCAAATCTGGGCAGATGATAATGATGGCTTTGCTGCTCATGACGGTCTCCTTTTATGCGGGCACTCTTTTTCGCAACAATGTTCCCATTTATGCACCCCAGCTGCTCTCCAATTCTTCTATTCGTTCTTCATCTCCTGGTAACTTTTAAGAGACTCAACTTCTTTATCAGACCGAAGTTCGTTTCTTTTTCTTTTCCTTTCCGTTTTTTTTTAGTTGGCGTTCCTGTTGCTTTTCTGGGCTTTGGGTCCGTGCCATTTGTTTCCAGTTTCTTGAAATGTCACATTCATTGAGTCCGTTTAGCTGATGTTACAGGAATTTGATTCTTGAGCTATTGTGCTTTCCTGGATACCCATATGATTAAATGACCAATTGTTTCTGGACGGACCTTATAATTTTTTTAGAGATATTTGATACGCGGTCATGGTGAAACTGGCAGTTTTAACGTGTATTGCTTGTGGTTGCTGAGTGCATTTGTTCCTGAATTCTTAGCTTTCCAGTGCTCGTACACTTAAATGTCAAAGCCAACTGTAACTGGAATGGGGGTTTTGTAGCAACCACTCATGTCATTGAGTATGTTTACTTTTTGTAAATTAATTAAATATGTACTAGTTTCTATTAATGCAGTCAAAAACCCACCCTGCTACAGACGATACAGAGGATATTTTTTATTCAATAGCATTGCTTTCTGCCTTGATAGTTTGATAGCTCAGCAATGAGAAGAATGATGACTACGTCAGAATGCATGATTAACCAAATATTTATCTAGTTTTCTCTCTTTCTTTTCTCTATGAAAAGTTAAAAAACCACATTAATGTCTGCCATTTGATGACTTCTGTAAAACGTTGTTTTTATTGCAATTAGCGCTGCTACTTTGTGATTAGTGCTAAAATGTTTCTTACTCTTGTAGGCACATCCAGATTCACCAACAGAATTGCTCTGACTTATCGCAAAGCGCCGCTACTGATTCCTGAAACTGGGATGGACATATGCCCTTTGAAGTACAACGAGTATATTCCCTGCCATGATTTTTCCCATGTGGCGGGGCTCCAAAACGTGGATTATTCTAGAAAAGAACAACTGGAGAGGCACTGTCCTCCCCTTGAAAAGCGTTTGTTCTGCTTAGTTCCACCACCAGAGGATTATAAAACACCTATTAGATGGCCTATGAGCAGGGATTATGTTTGGCGAAGCAACGTGAATCATTCAGTTCTGGCAGATGTCAAGGCAGGCCAAAATTGGGTGCATGAGAAGGATCAGCTCTGGTGGTTTCCTGGGGGTGGTACCCATTTCAAGCATGGAGCACCTGAGTACATTCAAAGGTATCTGTATTTTCTCTCATAGGGGTGATTTGACTCAAGTAAACTAACCGTCTATAAATGGTCCTTTTGCAATTGTGTTAGTTATTTGGTACCTTCACTCTTGCAGGTTAGGAGCTATGATAACAAATGGTACAGGTGATCTGCGTTCTGCAGGGGTGAACCAAGTTCTGGATGTTGGTTGCGGCGTGGCCAGCTTTTCTGCTTATCTTCTTCCCTTGGGCATAAAAACAATGTCTTTTGCACCCAAGGATGTTCATGAGAATCAAATCCAATTCGCATTAGAGCGAGGAATTGCTGCAATGATTGCTGCATTAGCCACAAGACAACTTCCATATCCTTCTAGTTCATTTGAACTAATTCACTGCTCACGATGCCGCATAGATTGGCACGAAAATGGTAATTGGCTTTTGTCACTGTTGTTTATATTTCGGCATTTGATTGCACATTGGGAGTCGAAATTGACGTTGAAACACTGTCTGTAGTGCGGATTGGCTAATGTAGATGATTGTGCATTATAAAACCAACCTATAACTAGTGCGTTGTTACTCTGTTATATCAGTACATGGGACTTATTCTTGTCGAGGGATAGCACAAATATTGATGTCTAACTGAATCCTTAACGTTCAGTGATGTTAAACTATTGTGTTTTCTGCAGATGGGATTTTGTTAAAAGAGCTGAATCGCCTTCTTCGTTCTAAGGGGTATTTTGTCTACTCAGCTCCCCCTGTTTACAAGAGAAATAAAGACTTTCCTGCTATTTGGGCTAAGATGATGACTCTGACAACAGCAATGTGCTGGAGGCTCATTGCTCGAAAAATTCAGACAGCCATATGGATTAAAGACGATAACCCCTCATGCCTCCAGCAAAATGCAGAACAAAAGCTTATGAGTCTCTGTGATGCCGTAGATGATTCTAAGCCTTCATGGAATATCCCTCTGAGGAACTGTGTACAAGTTAAAAATTCTCATGGACAGTCTCACAAGCTTCCTCCACAACCTGAGCGCCTTTCCATGTTTTCTGAGAGCCTGAGCAAGATAGGTTAGCTCATTCTCATGTTAAACTCCAATCTTTTGATATTTCTGACGTTCCATCAGATTATAAATCAGAGGTGTCACAGTTAAATGGCCTTTCAGTGCAAAGCAATAATTTGCCCCCTATTTTACAACAGGCATAAACCAAGATGAATTTACGTCGGACAGTATATTCTGGGTAGATCAAATTCGTCAGTACTGGCAACTGATGAATATCAAAGAGACAGAAGTACGCAATGTGATGGACATGAATGCCTATTTTGGTGGTTTTGCGGCGGCACTCAATAACTTTCCTGTTTGGGTGATGAATGTGGTTCCTGCTAGCATGAACAATACCTTACCTGGAATTTATGACCGAGGACTGATTGGAACTTACCATGATTGGTAAAATATCCTAAACATTCTTTTGTGGCATTTGCTATTGTTATACTATAATTATGAGTTAGAGGCACCAGCAGCTAATTTCAGATATACTTACATAATTAGGTGTGACCCATTCTCAAGCTATCCTCGATCATATGATATGGTGCATGCCTACCACCTCTTCTCCCACTACGATAACCAGCAAGAAAGATGCTTACTGGAGGATATCTTGCTTGAGATCGATCGTCTAATTCGCCCTCTGGTAGTTAATTACTTGACATAAGTGCTATTTTTTTTATAATTATTTTTACCCCTGCTGTTATTATATTATTGCTAATTTGCTACATTAAATCCATTTTCCTTTCATCTTATTTTCCTTAGTTTGCACATCTACCTTGCTCATATCATCTGTGTTTCTGATGCCAAACTGTTCTTTCTGCTATTTATAATTCCTCATGCTGTAGCTACTACTTATCAGATGAATAACATCATTGCAGGGATTCATCATCATAAGGGATGAGGATCACATTTTGTCAAGAATCCAAGAGATTGCCCCAAAATTTTTATGGCATGTGGAGTCACATTCTATGCAGAACAAAGAGAAGAAGATGGAAACCGCTTTAATTTGTAGAAAAAGGTTTTGGGCAATCGTGTAAGGTATATTAATTTGATATTTTAGGATAGGTGGGAATCACATTCATAAAATGTTTGATTATAATGAATATAATTTTTTTGTTTTAAGATAAAGTGGTTGATCTATGTAGTCATTTTAGGTTGAGTTAATATTGTAATTAATTTTATATGATATTATGTACTAAAAAAACTTTATATAATATTTATAAATCCTTATGCTATCACACATTAATTTTCCATATTGGAAAGTACAAGTCTAGTTAACTTAGTAAGTTTGTAGCCCATATGATATTGGGCTGGCCCTTTATACTCATTCTTGAAAATCACTAATCTAACATCAAACATCATCCCTGTTGTTCCAAATTCCAATATAATTATAATTGTTATTAAAAAAAATCAAGCATCACTTGCACAGTTACACAATATTTTGTTCATTCCTCTATTCTCCGCTCTCTGCCGAGAATAAGAAGCTTATATCTGTTTTTTTTTTTTTTTTGAACCTGAAGCTTATATCTGAATTTAAGTCTTGAATATTCTTAGTTGAATTATTGTGAGAGATTAGTAATAGACGACAAGTTATACATTGAATAATTTTTATAAAAATTTAATAAATAATTTATGGTACACATATTTCGTGGTAATTATGTTGAAAAATATGTTGGAGAATAATCGTACTTGTTAAGTATCTTAAAATTATTTGAAAATAATTATGGAATTTAGATGAGGAAAACCTAATGATAGGTGACTGGGGCCCCAAACACCAAAGCTGAATTGACAAGGCAAGCCCACGGTTATCTCCTTTTGTTCTGCTCTCTGGGTTTTGACTCTTTATGGGCCTTAGTTCTCACATGTCCTTAGGGGCCCAACAAACTCACCCATAATTACTTCAAATTCTGCTCTTTTCAATACGTACTCGCTCCGCTGATGAATGCTGAAATTTTTTAAGTACTTTGGTATTGTTCATAATACAAAATCCCAATATTTTGTATCTATTAAATCACTTCATTTAAATTTCATGTTCAAAGCTCAATAATTAAAAGTTAGTGGCTGACGGGATATTTAGGAAAACTATTACAAATCTTTGATAAATTAATTACAAATAACTATTTAAATTTAATAAAAAAAAGTATTTTTAGAATATGAACATTAATATCTTGATATAATAGTCGCCGAGGGTTTCTTCATGGACAATTCGTGACAGTTAGGAAAAATGTATTCAAAAACAAAAAGGAAAGCTTTCTTTGGGGGAAGAAAAAGGGGCTTTAAACTGATATTTGGGTCAGACACAGTACTTCAAATATATTCTTATTCCTCTCCTGCAAAATGCAGATCTTCCTCTGCTTTCAATCTTTATATCGAACCAAAAAGGCAACTAAAATCTTTCACAATCTTTTGAGAACTACTTCCTAAAATAAGATCAACAAAAGGATAATGTTAAGATAAGAATATAGTTTAAAACCCTTAATTTGAAAGTATATATCTATAATAAAACTGAGAGTATGTTGAAAGATTTAAATTTGCACTTACGACATGTTTTTTATAGGAATAATTTTAAGTGAATTAGAACTTTTTTGTCTAGCCTTTAAAACCCAAATTACCTAAATTTTCCCTCGGCAAGAAATGAAGGCCCAGGCATCATGTCGGCAAAGTCTCTATAAATAGACTATAGAATATGCTTCTAACTAACAAGATCGTGGGGTTCATGTACTGTCACTTCAAAATTCCGAGTGAAAAATTGGCATATTTAGTGGCATTTTTTAACATCGATTTAATTAGCCACATGAAAATAATTCTCCTCCGGTCCTAATTTTAAGATAAAGTCGACTTTTTTAGAAAAATTAATGAAGTCAATTAAATTACTTTAGAGTATTTTTATTTTTATTTTTTTCTCCAAACTAATTAGTTTGACTAATAAATTGATATATAATCTAACGATATACAACATATGATATGATTAAATAAGTTATTTATCTTCCTTAATATCTCGAAAAAAAAGTTAACTCTATCTTATACTTAGTACATGAGAGAATAATGTTGTTGCAACGATTTCAGCTGAGTACTAATCAAATATGAATGACATTTTCCCTCCTTTATATGTCACTAATTAATATGCTTTTTTGTTCTTTGGCTTTAATGGATTGATGATTAAGGGACAAAAGTGGGGGATTGTATCAAATCCAAAAAGGAAAATATATTATGTGTCAGCCAAAAGTGGACTGAAATACAAACAGCTCATAGGATGCCTACTTCTTCTTCAAAGCTATTTCGCAGTGACTTGCCTGCTTGCGATTTCATGTCCGGAATCCCTTTTTATTTAGTTTCTACGAAATAATCTCACTTGCAATTTTCTTCTTTCTGAGGATTTTGCTTGCAATTATTGCATTATCTTAATTCATATTCTCCACTTGCAAAGTTTCATTTTTTGTATATTATGCTCTTTTTCTAAAGCTCCTGCGAGACATAGATGGTTCAACTTTGCCCACTATTATTTTGTGGGTAGAAGAAATATTCATGGAGATTAGATTCTTTTGTACCTATTAAAGGTGATATATATATATATATATATATGCACACACTACACACGTCAAAATATATTAAGTGCATATAGCAAGTGTTAATTTGCAGTAACAAATTCGAAGGTGCAAGAAAAAAAAAAGTGTATATATGTGTGTGTGTCTTTAATATTATGATGTTATACCAAAACAGTGGACAATCTTCAGCAAGTGTGAGTAAGGCTTCCACTTTGCAAACTTCTTTTGGGCTTTCGGGAGAACAAAGTTGCTCTCAAACTGATCCCATGCTTCTAGCTTTTAATTTGCTTTAATATTTATGCACTACATATTATGCTTTTTGTAACGCGGTCGTTTAATTTTCCATCAGAACAGTCTGTTTTAAAGTTAATTATTGGATGAGGGTGCATATTGCCCATGATTTGTTGCTTTTCAGGAGATTCTCCCACGTGGCTCATCCTCAACCTTCTATTTCCATTAATGTTTTTATAATAAACCATGAAATAACAGTGAAATCTGAAGAGAGTTATATAACGCCAAAAAATTGTTCATTCATCAGCATTTGGTATTGCATTGTATGTGTAACTCTATGATCCATTCAGCTTTGTAGTTGTAATTTTGATAGTAATATTTTGAGGTGATTATTTTCTGGACATGATAACCGGATCTGAATAATTGTCACAAGTTTATGTGCGTTCTTTTCATATCACATCTCACAAAAAAAAAAAAAAAAAAAAAGCAGAAGAAGGACCCCTGCCCTAATTATGACCCCAAATTGTAAGAGGTAGGGGTGTTCAAAGTATCCCGGTCCCGGACATCTTATCCCAGGAATTTCTCGTCCCGGCCGGGACTGGGATCACACCTTGTGATCCCGGGAATTCCCGGTCCCGGTTTTTTTTATTTTATTTTTTTCCTTAAAAAATAAGTCATTTTTGTATTTTTTACTCCATAAATTAAGTTATCATTTAATAAAATGTATACCACATATTTAGTTAGAGTTAAATCGTATATATCGTGATACAAATCCTAACTATATAATGTATAAAGATAATAACAAAAATGATGAATGTGATAATAATATTAATAATAATATGTTATTCTTCAATTCTAGCTCAATTTGTGTGATTTTTATGACTTTATTAAGTGTTAAATAATCACTTTAAATACTAGATTATAAAAAATTTAGCAAATATAATTATATTATTAAAACCGAAAATTTCCAATCCCGGTCCCGATTGTCCCGGGAATTTCCTGGGACCGGGACAGAGAATGATATCCCAGTCCCGGCCACCCCCGGGACGGGAACCGGGAATGGGTGATCTCGGTCCCGTCCCTGGATTTGAATACCCCTAGTGAAAGGATGTAAAGCATAAAGTATTCAAGTTGCAGCAGATTTTTAAAAATCGAAATAAACTAACGTGAATAGTTTCACATTAGCATTGGTATTTTATCCACCTGTCATTTTGGCGATGTGTAGTTTATAATTAATGGCATTAGTTTAGTATTATTGGTTAAAATTAGTTTTTAAAAATTTCAAAATCCCATTTAATGAAAATTATTAGTCAAATGAGTCTGTTTGGTTGGTTTAAAAGTTTTATAATTAGCTAGAAATATTAGTTGAAAAGCAAATTAGTATTTTAATAACCAAGGAATACTTTTTTAGGAAAATTACACTCAAGTCTCAAGAAAGAAGGGAAATAAAAAAATAGTCCTTTAAAGTTGCAAAATGAAAAAATGGTCACATTGACAACTCCACGAGCGAGTCATTGACAATTCCACTAGTGAACATTGACAATTTTATGAGACTATTTTTTTATTTTGTAATTTCAAGGGAGCATTTTTTCATTTTGTAATTTCAATGAACCATTTTTCCATTTCCCTTCTTTCTTGGGATTTAAGTGCAATTTTCCCTACTTTTTTTTAATCTGGACAGGAAAATCATTTTGTTTATATGGTTATATGAATAGATCATATATTCAAGTATTGTCAAGCTTAGAGGTGTTGTATGCATTAACAGGAACTCAAGTCAGATACCTCATATTTAATTTAAACGATCAAAGCTCCTTCTACTATAACTAATGTCTACTGGTTCTTGACAAGCAGATCATTTACTTCTGCAGTCCACTGCATGCTAGCTATTTTTTTTCCCCACATTTATGTGGCTTATTATTATTATTATCAGCATCATCGTTTAAAAAAAGCAAGCTTGTGTAATGACGTGCGAGTGGATGAAAGACATGAGTTTAAAGAACTGGAGTCCTCGTTTGTTGAGACGAGAAAAGCAAAAAGTGGGGCATATACGAAACGAAGCAAGGGCACAATGCACAATAGAGTTAAGAAGAGGAAGTGAAGACAGAGAAAGAGACGCATGAATAACTGATGATCAAATCATCATCAGTAAAACTGGAAAAAAGCCAAAAGTGATGAGAGAGTGGGAATTGTGTGCCTGTGGAGTCTTAATCCTACAAGACGGCACATAAATCCATGCCCATGGGACTCAGTGCCATGCACTTCCCTCCAAAACACAAGCTGTTTCTACCAGAAATTCTTCATTCGTAGTACAAGATATTTTGTGACTTATTTTATTATTGTACTATTTTTCAATTTTATGTCTGTTTGTAGGTGGTATATGTTGAACATTGAGAGAAACAAGAGAGGAAAGACAGGTTAAAACATTGAGTTAAATTTAAGACTCATTTAACGAGTACACCACACTCTCTTAATTCTAGTGAGATACATGAAGGTGACTTGTGTATTTCAAAACAGAACGAAGTTGTGTGTGACTTCTGAAAAGAGATTAAGTGTACGTTTAGATTAGCAGGAGAATCTGTTTTTTCAATAAAAGTTGCGTGGGTTATGGATTAATTAAGTGAATGCATGAAATAATTAATGAAAGGGTTAGAACTTAGAAGTCAGTTGGGGTTATGAGCTGTAGGGCTATAAGGTTCCATCTGTCTCATGAATTTGGTACGGACTTCGCGGCCGTGGGGTTCCCATCAGACTCACACCTCTCTCTCTCTGAGCATCTGAGAATTTCCCTTCTCCTCTCGTGCTGTCTGCGTCATAGATATCTGCAATATGTGCCTCTTGGGTCATTTTGTTTTTTAATCTCTAGGATGTTAAAATGTCAGTGAGTTTGGTTTTCTCACCCAGAACGTACCATGACGACTTGACGTCCATCAATCCATCCAACGGACCGAATTCTAGCTAGCGATTGGGGATTGTGTACTAGTGTGGTGTGTCACGTGTGTGGGTGCCATATACCTGTAAGTCCAATGAAGCACCGTAAAATAATCAGTCAATATAATGAAATTAAGAATACTATATTCACAAACACACACGTGGGAAAAATATTTAGTAAACAAAACAACGAATCTCTCCTAGAAAAAGAAATAAGAAACAAGAACAATGTTTTCGCAAAGTTACAAGAATATTATATAAACCATATATTATATTGTTGTGGAGTGTGACAAAGACAAACGATGTTGGGGGTGGCAGTGGACTTAAATAATGATGTAGGGAGTGGCTTAGAAGTGAAAGATCCATAAATTACAAGTCACACATCGTAACTGATATTTACTGTGCTTATTATATATATGAGTGATCCAAAGGAGGCCATCATTGATGCATAATACAAACACCAAATTAGAGAGCCAGCCATTAATTGCAGCAAAAGGAACCCCACAAATTAATCTGCTGACGGCATTTTCGATCAACCAAAGCTAATATTAATGCATAGCGTTGATTAGTTTACCCTCATTTATAAATAAATGGCTTATAAATAAAATAAGAGGAGTACCACTCCGATCCTACTTATCAATAAAAGTTAATTAATTCAATATAAATATAAATTAAATTAATGAATGAGTATTTTTTGCCACTTTCTTCTCTCTCTATCTTTAATATAGACAAAATTACAATACTCTCTTTTATTACTCTAAAGTGAATTTATAGTAAAGACCAATTTTTTTTAAAAAAAATATTAAACCTATAAATAGGATCTGCAGAGTGGTAACTAATAAACACTACTAATCATAAGGTTAACTACTCATCAAGTTCTACATGTATGACCTTTTACTATATTTATTATTTTTATCTAAACTAACACGCCTAACTTATAAATTACTATATAATTTAAAGTTATACAAAAGCATTTTAAAAAAATCATGTCACATGCCTTATAATTAAATAATTTATGTAGTTTCCTCAACTTTACTAAATTAAATAAATAAGTCTTATGTTAATGACCAAATTACTGAGTAATAAAGTTGTCTTTGCATGTTTTGTTATTCTTTACAACAGCACATGTACAGTGTTGCAAGTGTTGTAAAGAGAGACGTAAACACATGAGGTATCTATTTAGCTTTTTGTATTAAAGACTAAATGCAATATAAAATTTTAAACCAATCCTTGTTAGGTCCTGTGCTATAAGTCTCTAACCAAAGTTTATGCGATGCTTAATTAAAGTGCTGATTCAGTTTATACTGAGATCAAAGTCCCAAACATGCAGGCGCAGAGAGATTGTTAGTTTGTGACAACAACATAGGAGTGCATTAATAAGGTGAGTCTAGACGGACACGTCAGCATTAGGAATTATAAAGTGGGACCCAGGAAAGTTGGTGGTCATCATGTGCATGGAGGAAATAGAGAGAAGGCAATGAAGCAGTGGCACGGCACCAGGTTGAGATCGCGGCATAATGGATCCCACATCGCAAGAGAACTAGTGTTGGGCCCTTCTCATGATGGCGTACGTGGATGCCCTAATTGGTGGCCTTCAACCCTCCCACCAAAGTGGATCATATATGTGTCTATATATTCTTTTAGCGTGATTTTAGAAGAATTTTTTAGTTTATAATATAAGTTATTTGGGCGTTACTTCTTTGATTCTAATTGCATGAGCTACTTGAGGATGGGTGTTAATTCTAAATGTAAAACCTCAATTAAATTTGTTTCTCGTGCCAATCCAAATTATCCCTATTCATACTCCATCAACAACAGTACCAACTAAATCTAAATAGTTATGAGACACTTGTTGTGATTAACATTATTATAATCTACCCAAATTAATTAAATAACTTTTACATCAAGGACGAGAGAAGTATTAATTATCTTTTTTTAATTCTGCCTTTATTTATTATTTATTGGTGACACGCAATTGATATCAACCAATAGGACATACAGAGGCGAAACATATATTTGAATTGGGGCAAATTTTTTTTTTTTTTTTTAAAAAGTCATTTGAGACAAATTAATGAGTTTTTATATATAGAAGTTAGTTTAAGAGTTTTTTTTTTTTTATAAGCATATGTATTCTCCTCCTATTGGATCATATTTGGGAGTATTGTTAGGCATTAAATGTGGATATCAGTGTTTTGGAAATTGGACATCCGGACTTGCCGGTTTGGGTCAGAAACCGGTCAACCGGTGGTCCTATGAACATCTTCACTTCCTCACCGATCTAGTCCCGAATTAGCTCCAGTTTAACTTCAGTCTGACCCACTGACTTTTAACTCAATACCCCAACTGATTTAGTGGCCGATCAGGTTTCAAAACACTACCACAAAAAAAGGGGTCTATTGACGCTTAATTTAAAGAATACTTTAGCGCTTAAGAAACGCCAAAGCTTTCAACGCCATTAAAAATACCTATGGCGCTTTAGAATTTATAGAAACGCCATACATTAGTTTTTGAAATTAAATATATAAATTAAATACCTATGATGTTTAATAATCAAGCGCCAAAGGAGGGTCTTGACCCTCCTTTGGCGCCCCTCCTTTGGCCCTTATTGAACAAGCGCCAAAGAAGGTCTCTAATTTTTTTTTAATAATTGTTCTAATTATTTCTTTTCCTGTATGATGGTGTAATGCAAAAAATCAAATAAACTAATTGCCTGGACATATATTTCTAGTAGACAAATGGCTATATATTTCAAGTAGGCAAATTATAATATGCTGGTGTAATGCTAAAAAAATAGCTATAATGAATAATTATAATGTTTAACAACTACAATACCTTAAACATTTTTTTGAAAGTGGTCAATTGCTTGCCTCTTGCAGTTACTTATCTTTTGTTATTTATTTTTTTTAAAAAAAAAATCAGCAGCATAACATCCAAAAATTTAAAGTTTTCCAAAATATTAAACACTCTCCTTAAATCACAAATAATCACCCAATTAATCCAGCAGCATCTAATAATTCTTCACAACTCACAACCAAATAAATCATATTTGCCAACTCTACTACATATCATAGTTAAATAATTGGGTACATAACAAGCCAACAAAAATACAACCCTATGTTTGTTAAATTAATTGATTCCAAAATAATCATTTATTAAACTACCAGCGGCATTTATAACACTTCCACCCAATTTGACCATTTCATCAATGACATTCACAACAATTTTTTCACTGTTGACAACATGTACTTCTACGAAAAAGTATAAGCAAATATATAAGAGTCACTACTACAAAAAACGCTTTTAACGTCCCTTTTTTAGGCCTTTTAACATCTGAAAACAGAGGGACGTCTATCTGAGCGTCGTAGAAAAAACTGTCAATAACGTTTCTAAAATAGGGGACGTCTTTTGGTCAGACTTTAGACGTCCCTAGTCGTTACTGGGGACGTCTAAAGTGGTTCAAAACCACTTTAGAAGTCCCTAATTTGCACTGGGGACTTCTAAAGTTTTTTTTATGGCCTTTTATATATACATCACTGTCCAGCAAATTTAAATTGCAGAAATTGGATAGAAGAAATATTGCATAAACCTGAATGGAAACAACAGCAGTTCAACACTATCTAATAAACATGTTATCCAACAATCTAATAGTATGTACAACAACACAACTCTAATTCGCACATTGGAAATTCATCCCAAAGAACCATACACGCATTTGAGGCAAAACTCTGACATATTTTTGTAATTTAGTTGACTTTTGAATAATGTTAAACTAGACTAACCTAAGCCAAACCAAATTCATTCCTAAGTATCATTGTCATTTTTTTAACTCATATCTATATATATACATCACCGTGTTGAAGTCTGCAGACGAAAAAAACAAGTATGCAATAATGACAGTCCATTTCCATATCAAGCAAATTAGAAGCAGATTAAAAGTATGCATATACAAGTTACTCTGTTTTTCTAGTTTCATAACCTGATTTAAATTAACATTTACAAGCATTTGTTCAATCATTTGTATCCAAAGTTGTAGGAGTGAGAGACAAACCTGTGGACAACGAAAATGGAGATGACTCACGGTGCCACCAGCTAGGAAGACGATAGTTGTGAAAGGGAAACACAAATGATGGTGCTCTTGTCAAAAAAGAGAGAGAGAAAAATAGAAATATGATTATGAGAAAGAGGAAGGCAGATAGGGAAGGAAGCACGGGAAAGGGAGTTGTAGCAACGAACTGAGAAAGAGGAAGGAAGACGGGAAAGGAAGCAAGGAAAAGGGGAAAGAGGAAGACAGCTTGGAACGAAGCTCATGAGGGAAGACGGAATGAAGCTTGGGGAAGGAAAATAAAGCTGCTGGCCTGCTGCTGATGGGATGGGTGTCTGACAGGCTTTTTCGCGTCCCCAGTCAAACTGGGGACGTCTAAACCTCACTTTAGACGTCCCCAGTCAGACTGGGGACGTCTAAAGTGAGCGCCAATATTTCCCGCTAAGTATTGAACTTTGGGCGTCCCTAATTTAAAAAGAAACGTCCTTTAGGGTCGTTAAATGTCTAGTTTGTAGTAGTGAGTCATACATATTTTAACTAAAAAGAAAAAAAATGTCGATCAAATGTTAAAAAAACACTTACAGAAACTTCTGTAGGAGGCCGAGACAAGAAGAAGAAAAACATGTAGGGAGAGGAAGCTATGTACTGCAACCAGCCAAAAAGAAAAAGAACACATGAGGGAGGAAACTTTGTAACGCAATAGAACTGGCTAACAAATGTTAAAAATGTGTGCACGAGGAGGAGACAAGAAAAAAATAGAAAGTGGAGGATAAAGAAGCTTCTACTTGCTGCCGGTCAAAGAAAGGGAGGGGTGGAGATAATGGAAAGGTAAAGCAGAAAGGTGATAATGGCGGGTGATGAAAATTTTTAAAATTTTATATAACCTTTTATGGCGCTTATATAAGAAGTGCCAAAGAAGGTGTGTGCTTTCTTTAGAAAAACAAAAAACAAAACCAAAGTAATAATCAAATCATATGCAAATAATTTTTTTTTTTGTGGCCTTGGAGGTAGAAGTTTTGGCGCTTAATAGTGGAAGCGCCAAAGCATCCATTATATAAAAAAAAAAAAACTAATCTAGCATTATATAGCTTCCTATTTAAAAAAAATATATGTATGAAAGAATCACAAGAAACATTGTTTATTCTAACGTATTTATGAATTATATCTTTTTTAGGAATTAATTAATAAAAATATTCAGATAGTTAATAAAAAAACCTTGAGATCGATGTTGGTCATACTCAAATAATAAAGTAAAATAAAAATTCAGTTTGGGCATACTTAAATAATAAAGTAAAATAAAAATTCAGAGTCAAAAAATGCTTGTATACGTGACTTTGAGTTTGATCCATGTGGCCATTCAATGAAATCAGTTTCTTTTATTTTTTTATTAAATACTAGGAAGCTTTGGCGCTTCCTGGCCATTCAATGAAATCAGTTTCTTTTATTTTTTTATTAAATACTAGGAAGCTTTGGCTCTTCCTAAGGAAGCGCCAAAGCTTCCTATATAATTTTTTTTAATATTACATGGAAGCTTTGGCTCTTCATTAGGAAGCGCCAAAGCTTCTTATTTTCATTTTTTTAAGCTTCTAATTCTTTTCGACATGTGATCTTTTTTTTAAAAAAAATTATGAACTTCAGGGAGCTCACTCAGTTTTACGCTTCATTATGAGTTTAAGTTAATACTAGTAACGACAATATATATCCAACCATTCGTTCAAGTAGATAATATTGGATATATAGAAAGAAAAAGCAAAAAAGTATGGTAAACATATCATATAGCGTTACATTGATTGTAACTATTAAACATTTACTAATAATAAATTTATAACAGTATAATGACCCAAATTAAAAAAGAAATTAATTTAACTTTTTTTTTAAAAAACCTAATGCAAATATTATCGACATATTTCAGGGACTCGTAACCAGTTAGAAAGAAATTAAACTTCTTTTGCAAAGCATACGCAGGATTATAGGAAGATTAAAAAGAAAGAAAAAAATAATATATTAAACTTCCGATTATATATATATTTAAAAAAATATAGGATGCTTTGGCGCTTAGTAAGGAAGCGCCAAAGCTTCCTATTATATTTTGTTTAAAAAAAATAATAAGAAGCTTTGGCGCTTCCTTATAAAACGCCAAAGCTTCCTATTGTTTAAAAAAAAAAAAAATTGAAGGGCTTGTTTGGCGCTTGTTCAGGGAAGCGTCATGCAAGGTTAACATCAATTATTACGTTTATAATTGTAAGCGTTAAAGGTTCTAAATAATTTTGATTTTGAAAAAATAAATAATTATCTTTGGCGCTTTATTAAAAAAATGTCACAAAAGTCACGTTACTAAAGCCTTTTTTGTAGTAGTGAAAACTTGGTGGAGGTCTTTCCTAAGTCCAAATGAGGATTTAATTTCTGATCCGTCACATGAGACGGTGAGAGACAAGCTCCTCCCTGTAGGACTCAACTTGGTTGGTTAACAAAGTTTATTTCGTTTATAATAATAGTATATATATTACTTCACTGTCCTTTGTCTCTGCCAGTTATTATCTCTTTTTGCAGATTACCCTTGTCACTGATTACATGCATTAGAATAAGTAATCAATAGGATCAATATAATATCAGGCCAAAAAAAAAAAGGATCAATATAATAATGTAAATGATCAGGATAAGGTATTTTTGGAAGAATTTTCACCTTTTTTCTAAAGAAAACCAACTTATTTAATTTTCTTAATTTATATAAATTAATTAACCAATTTTTATATTTAGCATAAGAAGTATATCTTCTCTCCTCTAACTAGATCTGTTTTGATTTTATGCAAGTGCTCTCCTAGAAAAAAGTTCGTCTCAACCCATTATTCTATTCTTTTTAATTACTTTCGATTTGTTCCACTCTTCACCACTTACCACCTCCTCCTATTATTCACATCTCATTATTTGGTTCCCCTTGCTTTTTAAATTTATAGATACCTCCCACCTATATAATTTCCCTGTATATGCTCACGTACCTTCTCTCTTTTTAACTTTTGCTCCTCTCAAAGATTTTAAACTAATCCAGCTTCCAAAGTGATTAGAGGACCCAAAAAAAACGAAAATGATGAGTCATATATGTTCAATCCCTCTTTTAAGAAAAATATAATTAATTAGTATTAGGAGGGTGAGCATGAGATAATTAATTTAAAAAATGAGGGGCGCTTTCTTATAAATAATAAATTATATTATTCAGACGCCGCATTAAGTATCATGCTGACTGATGCCGGATTAAAAAAGATGGTCAACTACGCAAATAGGATATGGACCCACGAATCAGCTGAGGTTTCACTGCCAATAAAAGTTCCTATGACTCTATATATCATCACTAAGCTTTTAGCTTAGATATAAATTATAATAATGTATATACGGCCTCAATCCCTCAAGCCCCCTAGCTCACAACTCACTCCACCACCCAATTAATGATTTCACAATGAGCATATCCGTCTTTATTTAAAAAAATAAATACAGTAGTTTTTTATAATTATATAATAGTTAATTTTATCTCTAGTTAACTGCAAAAATCATCGATTTTAGTTAGGAGTAACATCTCTTACTGGTATTAATTTTGTTATCCATAATATTCAAACCCTCGGTTTTTAATTAAGCTATTGATCTGAGGTAAGTTTGAGCTTGTGGTCTGACCTTTTTTTTCTCGTGTGGATTCTTTAAACGGATCTTAATCTGAAATCAACTTTTTTCCCTAATAATTACATATGGTCGTCGTTGATTAAATTAAAGATATTTTACATTAGAAAAATTATAAATAAGTTAGGTCGTTTATGCTGTTACACATCCAAATTATAAGAATTTGGTATGAGTCTAATGACTATTTCCTACATTTTTAACTAATTTTGTTTTGATCCTTATACTTCAAATAATCAAATAAAGTCTTTATAAAATTAGAGGGACTATAACCAACAATTTGAAATAATAAAGATCAAAATCAAAATTCAACCAAAATGTAAATATCAACAATAATATTAACCTTAAAAAAACATGGACTCATAAAGTTGAGAGACTAAAACCACCAATTTTAAATTTGAGGGACCAAAATCAAAATCGGATCAAACTTCGGGGACTAAAAGTTATATTAACCCTAAAATTAATTTGATGACTTTTTAAAAATGAATAGTTTAATTAAATAACTTAACAATTGATATGTAAGATTTATGTAGGAGGAAATTTTGACCTCTAAAAACTGAGATTGAAATATGATATATCTATTTCATTTTAAAATTAAAAAAGAAAAATAATTTAAATTTGATAAGGGTATAATCATCCACTTATTAAAATATTCCCTCACTCTGCCTCAGAAAACAACGTAACATTACAACCCATCCATTTTGTTCACTGAACCAAACAAACCCTCTGACTGATGATTAAATTAAATTCAAATATCGGAAAAGATCACAGAGGGTTATGTAGAGTCAACCAACAAACATTTTTTAAGTAACGAACTGTAGTAGAGCTCCTTGTTAATCACGCTACTACGTCTAATTTTTAATATAAAATTTTCTTTAATTAAAAAGTTGAACTATAAAATAAATCTTATATTAAAAACAGATGAAGATAGTAATTTTTTTCCTTTTAAAAATGTTCTGCCCTTGGTTTATTGAGTCAGTTGTTGTAGGCCGTCGTTTCTTCAATCCAGTGCGTATTGGTTAGGCCATTTCAGATTCGGCCACTCCATGGAATCAATTAAAGAATTGCCCTCCTTTTCCAGAAATTTTTGAAGTTTCGTATCGTACACAAACTTTACCATTTAAAAAAAAAATAACGACAAGACTTTTGCTTCCTAAGTACTATAGTATTCAGGATCAAAACGTTGACAAAGCAAATTGTCTTAAAAAATCCCCTTATCCTCCATACATACAAAATCTGACTCTTAGCCACTTGTTATTGTCAAAAATTGATATATGGTCGCACTTAGAGCATTTCAACATTTGAATAAATCAATTAGAAGATTACTAGCTAGAGAGCAAGCCGGATATTGAACATCCGACAGGTACAAAATGAAATTTATATGGTCCCGGGATAGAGGTAGCAAATAATTAGAGGGATTTAATGGGTCAAAAGGGATCATAATTTTAAGGAAGACCAAGCTAGACTGCACGACACGACCTATAAAATCGATCCACGTGGCAAAGACAAACCCCATTTGAAATCCCTAGTGTATCGATGGCCTTTATTTTTTAGGTCTGTGTCTATACGACGACCATCGATCACTTCAACAAAAGTCAAATCGGAGGCTGAATTTCGATAGCCACTAGGGGGGAAATAAGGGACTGTCCTTTCCAACATAAGATCAGGCTGTTATATCTCTCACGAAATAAGTAAAAAGAAGAAAGAATGGAGGCATGTCACGAGGATATAGTGGTGGTGGAATGTTCTCTCGTTGAGAAAGAATTTTGTGCTCCACTGGTTTATTTTATAAGGCAATTTCATCTAATTTATATATATTGAATCAAAGAATACAACTTATTTCCATTCTAAATATAAAATAAAGTTGATTTTTTTTGGAGAGATTAATAAAACTAAATAAATTATTAATTATATCATCATATATTATATATGCTTAGATTATATATCAGTTTATTAGTCAAACTATTAGTTTGGAGAAAAAAATAAAAATACTGTAAAGTCATTTAATTAGCTTCCTTAATATCTCCAAAAAAAGTCAAATTTATCTTATATTTAGGACCGGAGGGAGTAATCAACTCTTTAAATTTGTATTATATTTTAATAAAATTTTGATGCAATGAAAAAATTGACAAATAAACTAGCATTAATGGCACTTCAAATGACTTATCCCTTTCATTTTAAGTTTTTAACTGATATCACACATCAATGAATAATAGTCGAGTCATTAAATTGTTTGCCTTTATTAAATTTCCTCTATACATTTGCAAATCATTCTCACAACTCTCTCTTCCTTCTCTTTTTCATCAAGTGAGGATTAAATAAAAGCAAGATTGAAAAAATAGTAATCAATAACCCTCCAAGTAAACTTATATTTAATTAGGACCAAAAACTTTTTAACATAACGAAGACCAAGGTCATGGAAGAAAACCAAATAAAAGGAAATTTGCCTTTATTAAGGACAAAAAATACTTGTGTAACGCCCTAATATAAGGGAGTAATTATGGAAGAAGAAAAAAGTCGTTGAGCTGACCCCAATAATATTCCACCAGCACAAGGAATAATAGAAGAGGGAAACTTCATCGAGGGATGTGATTGACTTTATAGCTTCCACAAAACTTGAATCTGATTTTCACCCACTTGGTGCTCCTATATATGGAACTCTCATCGTTTCCCAATAACATGATACTAATATCTAATATCACCATCCCACCAAATTAATACCCAACACACACATATCAATCTAAAGAGAGAGAGAAAGGTCAACCACAGATGGTGTCGTAGTAGCCAGCAATCCAAATGCACATACACATGTGTATATGGTTGAGGCCAGACAACCCACCTGTGTATTACCAACTTCCTTTGTCTGTTAACTTAGAGCAGAATGTGCTAGAAATGTATATATATTATTGCTCCATCAATTATTTTCTCACATCACTTCCTCATCATTCTATTGCATGCACGTCCATCACTTTAATTTGTGTCCTCAGACACGATTATTTGCTATAGCAGCAGATTTGGATACGTTGGATACATATAATTAAGGACTGAGGAGACTTTTAAGATGTTGCGAATTTAATTTCTCCATTTGATTATGTGTGTTGAAATGAATTCAAATTGAATGGCTTGATCAACGACAACAACTAACGTTGCTGATATATATGTTACATCAAATAGGAGAACAGTGGTTCAGGTGAAGACAATTGGTAAAGTAATCTGAAAGGACTCTTCAGTGGACAAAAAGGCCGAGGGGGAGCCATCTCCTTTACATGATGCCTCTCCTCAACGTTTTTAATTTTTTCAAACCTATCTAAAAGGAACCTAATGTCTTGGACATTTTCAAGAGAGATCAGATCAGTGCCAGTATATTATTCAACACTGACTTGCAGATATATAAAACTCAATTTGACTTGATAAAAATACTGTGAACTATCAAATAGTACTACTAAATATAAGTCATTTCTAACTAATCATGCACATACCAGTTAAAACCATTAAATTTGTAATATTCTCAAATAATTTCTAATATTGCCCTTATTAGCCACACTAAATTTCAACGTACATCGTATTAATTTTGTATACTCTCTTAATACCTTATCAAATATAAACGTGCATAAAAAAATATTTAATACTGCTAAAAGAGTAAAAACTATACAATACAACTAAAGATACTTATAAAGAAGACAAAAAATACTCAATCAATTGACTACACTACTGCATTCTTCATCGTAACTTATAAAAATGTGCTTGCTTGGATTAGAAATATAAGTTACTTTTTAAACATGATTTACGGTGTACAAGGTAAGTATATGAGAGAAATTTTGTCTTAACTGACGTGAACATTCTTTTTAGATGCCAATTCAAACAGACAAAAAAATTAGACATGTTAAAAAAATTGTAACTTATAAAAAGAATTGGAGGAAGTACATATAAAGTTTAACCGTACAAAGTGACAAACTAGAGGAAAAAATTAATTCACATGTATTAATAATTAAAAGTAATTAAATAATATTAAATTTGTCATAAAATTCAAATGAATTTCAACATTGATCTTGTTAATTATAATAATCAAACTCCAACAACTTATTAACTTTTGTATTATTTCACTATCTTTATTAAATACGGGTATATATCAAAATTATTTAATATTCCTTACATGTTACAACTATCACATGACTTATAAAAACAACCAATAACACTTTCCATAACCCTATAATGGAAATTAGAGCAGTAGTAAACTCAACTCAAGGACCAATATAAATTGAGAAAAAATGAATGCTTTATATAATAGGAGTATTATGGATCAGAAGAGTTAGAGATGCCCTTCTAGTCTTGTATAAGCATCAACTAGAAAAGTTGGGATATTAAAAACCCATATCTAATATATAAAAAAAAACAGTGAATTAGTGACAGAATTTAATACTAATAGGATTAGATGATTCCATCATTAAATAGATTGCCATTAATTAATTTATAAAGGATTTCATTGCTGAGTTATGTCTGTAATTAACTTTTTTTTTTAATGTCTCCCTCGCCTCCTAATCAAACCTAATATGGAAGAGAATCTCTCTCACCCCTACCCTCCAAGCAAAGACATGGGCAGGGTGTATTCAATTAGGAGTGAGGTTGGGAAAGACAAGGCCAAAAGAAGGAACATGGTGGGCATAATGAAGAAGAAGAACAAATAATGAAAAGCTGCAACAATGAAGAATGCAATCGTGTAGCATTCAATAGAGTTTGCAGACAGAAGGAAAGTGATGGACTGACATGACAAGTCAAACGTCTCTTCTGCTCGCTCTCTCTCTCACTGTGACATTCATGTGCTGTCAATCACCCCATCATCTCTCTCTCTCCTCTCTTCTTGTTTCTTTCCCCTTCTATATATATATATATATTTATATTCTCATTCATATCATTCAACTACTACTCCATGCTGACACTGCAGACTTATTTGGTTGGTGCTGTAAAAACATATTTATGTTATTTAAGGTAAAATTTTTTTAATATATTTATATTACATACTGTAAATTATATCAAAAGAACAGTTTCTATCGTGAATCCATAATCACACATTTTCTACCTTGTTTTTATACTTGCTCGTAAATTAACTATATTGCATAAATTCACTTATGGTAAGATTTTATCATAAACAAATAAAGATTGGATAGAGTTGGCAAGGAGTTTAACTCATACCCCTTTATCCTGTTTATAAGGTAGAGATATAATAAACTCTTTTTATCTTACTTATAAGATAGATGGAGAAATTTTTTATATAAACGTACAATCATACCCATAATTTATTTTTGCATTAAATTTGTTCTCATTAGATATAATTATTATTAAATAAAGATAAATTTAAAAAAATATTGAATTTTAAGGTAGAGATATCACCTCATTGATAAATAATCTATAAATATCTTTATAAAATTTTTTTGAATCTATAGACATGTCTAAACTCTGGTGAGTTTTAGGTTCAACTCATCAAAACTTTTTATATATATAAAATTATATTTTATTGTATAATTAAATTTAAAATATTAAGTTAATTTTTAAAAAGGAAAATTATTATGGAGTGCGTGTAAAATTAGTAGAAATTAAAAGAGGAGGCTTGGAGGCAGGGTGGAGTCAGTCAGTGAAGTGGCAGAAGCAGAGAGACAACTTGTGCTGGGGAAAATGGAATGGGAGAGAATTAATTAAAAAGTAGTTAATTAACAGTTTGATTGATGTATGCATGTATGTAGGGCACATGTCCCAACTTATGAATCAATTTTGAACCTGTTCCTCACGCTCTTCCCCAGTTTTCTGATTTATTTTTAACTTGTTAATTAAGAACAGATTCTTCTTTTATTAAAAAGCTAATTCACACGTCCCTGACAAATCACGCTTAAAGCAACTGCAACCACGATCCTGTTTCTGACAAAGTATACTTCCACTGAACTTGAACTGTGTTAATTACACCCTAATAAAACAATAACAAAATCTCAAATTCATTCGATGCCTCAGTGAGTGTATATATGTGTCTTTTTATGATTTTATATTTAAAAATTAAACAGATCAGACTACCCCAACTAAAACCACCACACAAATTCTGGATATACATAAAGCAATGTGATCATGCCTTTTAGGACCAACACATTATAATATGTGACTAATAGTATTCTTTATTTTAGCTGATAATTGACAATTGATATGCTCCCCCTTCTCTCTATATATGTTGCTTTGGTTTTAAAATATTTTTGAAAATCAGACTTGGAACGGTCATAAAGAAAAAGACACTGAGGAGAATTGTTCACCATAAGTTGAACCACCTTCATATATTATAAACATAATAAATAATAATAGACAGAATATAAAAGCAGCTGCAAATCCAGCCTTTTAATTTTAAAATTCTATGCTGATTTCCTTTTTTGGTTATCAGAAAAAGCCAATCACTGGTGACATTTGTTTATTTTGAGATAATAATAAGCTTTAACAGACATGTGCTACTGCCTACTATGTTTATGTTATCGGTGTTCATGGCCTGAAATTTTACCACACGCAGACTTTCAAACTTAATCCATTTTTTAAACTCTTCAATATATGTAACCGCCTTAATATATTTTATATATGTATATATACAACATAACTTATTCATACGGGAATCATTTCATTGACGACAATGGTAGAAGGCGCGAAGTCGTCATCAATCGTGTCCCAGTTGCCATAAAAAAATAGGAATACACTGATAACTATTTTCAAATAAAATATTGGAAGCTAATTATATTATGTAGAATATAGAAATTCGGGTATATATTATTAATTATATAAGGAACGTCTGTGGCCGAATAGGAATATCTTTGATTTATTACAACTCCAATTTGCAAAGGCATCCTTTAAGTCATGAGAGCTCATATACATTGTGAGAGTAGTGAAATGCTGATTTCACTTCTGAAGGACTAATTTAAATTTACCTAGTCATCCAAAACCATTTATCTCAATTGGGTCATTATACCCAAAAAAAAAAAAAATCATTATTCAAAGAAAAAGACAAGTCTCTCTGTCTCTCTTTTCTCCAAAATCAATATCAATATATTACCATCAACATCAATTCAATATAAAATAAATACATCTAAGCAATATGACATGCTAACATTCATTCAAAAAAGAATTATGTTTTTCATGATTCACATAAATATTGTTTTTTTTAAATTTTGGGGTATCTCATCACTTCTGACTAATGAGTTGAAATTATTTACTAATTTCATAAAAAAAAAAAAAAGATTCATATGTGTGAAAAAAGAAATTAAAACGAGAGTATTCTTTCATGTGGTATTAATTACTCCCTCATATCTTTAATATAAGACATATTTAAAGAATTGATTTTGGTCCTAAATATAAATCAAAATTTTCATATTGGTCAATCTTTTCTTAATTTACCCTTATTGATGTTTCCTTAACAATAATCAAGAAGGAGATAGAATGAGGGAATTAAAAAGGTGACTATTTTCTTAATTTAATCAAATTAGGTAAATGCGGGGTACTATTTTAACAGATTACATAATTTAATTACATAAATGATTAATATTGAATGATTAAATATATTATTTTATTTACCCACTAAGCACAGGCAGCACGTTAATGACAAATGCTCTTGATGCAATACTGAGGGGTATTTATTCAATAATTCTTTACTGGACTGACTATTTAATTTATTTGCTCAGAATTGATAATTTTTATAAGGTCCTATTGATCACTTCCACGAGATAGATGAAATTGGTTAAATAGGAGTATAAAAACTTGTTACAACATTTTTAAGTTATCACTTGATTGATTGGCAGAGTAGTTAATCAGGGGAGAAGAAGAGATGATGTAAAAACCATGCATCAATTAAGTTAAGAAAAAAAGACATAATAATATTTTTAAACAGGAATCATAAATAATTTACAACAGTTTTATAAACGAGCTTATATTAAGAACTAATGAGTAATATGCTATAAAATAGGATCGAAGAGAGACTAACAATTGAAGATAAAAAAAAAGAAGGAAAAAACATTCATGATGGAGGGGGGAAGAATGTAGAGGTCAACACTTGAGAGTTTTCAATAAGAACATGAACATTAAATCAAGTGCTGGTTACTGTAACTGTGCGTGGAATTAATAGGGTCTCGATCAGAGATAGACGAGTAGCATAAAAACATGGGCCAATGAGAAGCCATCTTTTCAACTCACAATCCAATCAGACGTGACTTTTTTTTTTAAAAAAATATATGAATTAATTTTAATTGAATTTTGAGAAATAATAAGATGTCCTTTTAAAACCCCTAGCCGCCCAGAATAGGCACCTCATCAAATTGCTCTTCTTGTCTGCCTCCCCCTTGCAAATATCTCTATCAAACACACATAAACAAAACGCCCATCGCCCACACCTACAACTACAACACAACCTCTCCCTGTAACAAAGAAAGAAAAACAATCCCATAACAACAATTCCAGTTCCCAGTTCCCACTTATCTTCCATCTTCTTCTTCATCCACCAACAACAACATTAATGAACACAATCCAATTCCTCCTTCCCTCACTATTTCCTTTCACCCTTTTATCCTGATCCTCCTCGTTTCTCTCGCAACCCTAAAAGCTTCTCATCAGAGCTGAGACGTAGAACCATGTCTTCGGATGAGTCTCTAAGATCTCTATCTATGGACTATCTCAACCTCCTCATCAACGGCCAGGCCTTCAGTGACGTCACTTTCAGCGTGGAGGGTCGCCTGGTTCCCGCCCACCGCTGCATCCTGGCGGCTCGAAGCCTCTTCTTCAGGAAATTCTTCTGCGGCCCGGATACGCCCTCTGGCCTGGACCTCATGGGCTCGGGATCGCGGGTCAACTCGGCCACACCTCCGTCGTCCAGACCCGGGGTCATTTCGGTGAACTCGGTGGGCTATGAAGTGTTCCTGCTTCTGCTTCAGTTCTTGTACAGCGGCCAGGTCTCTATTGTGCCTCAGAAGCACGAGCCCAGGCCTAATTGCGGCGAAAGGGGCTGCTGGCACACGCATTGCACCTCCGCCGTTGATCTTGCCCTTGATACTCTCGCTGCCGCTAGATCCTTTGGCGTTGAGCATCTCGCATTGCTCACTCAGGTTTTTTGGTCTTTTTATCCTCTCTGCTTGCTTCAGTCACCTCCATCTCTCAATAGTATTGACCAGCCCGGTTTTCCTGCTTCATGTCTTCTTGTGTGGGTCTTCAAAATTCGGACGATTACTGAGACGGCCTCTGGCTTTTTGACAAGTGCAAGGGGTTATTCTTTCCTCTGAGCTCCATTATTCTATTTTACCATCAAGTATTTCTCAGAAATCGCTATTATCTTATGGTGAAGCGAGTGAGATTTGGTTTTTCCAATCATCCCATGTGTAGTATAGCAGTAATTTGTTTATTTATGTTTCATGATTTGACTCTTATTCCACCTAATTTTGTTTCTGCTTGTTACTCAGAAATTGAATATAATGGCCCTTCCATTCCTTGTCAACAATTCTGTCCTTTTGTCTCTTTTGTCAACACGGATTTTTGCTCGTCAGAGCATCGTTTTTTTATCTGGGTTGCTTCTGGGTAGATGTGACAGTGGCTTTATTTTATGTACACCATGTATTGTTTTTCCAGCAACGGGAGATGCATCTCCCACAGTTTCTAAATTTAGATGAATTATGGAGTCTTGGCTTCCACTGTTTGTTCTCCAAATATGTCCCAAGCATGTTCACTTTCCTCCTCTGGGGTTGGGAGGGGAAAAGTGAACGAGCCCACGACTACAAAAGAGTTGGCTCAAAAAACGTAAATTTAGCAGACAAACCTGTCCACTTTGTTTCTCTTCAATCAATTCATGGACTTGTCTTACACAACATGTACAAATTATATATCTCCAAAATTTGAAATTCCCTGAATCATTCTGTTTTTTTCTTGTTGTTTGTTGGTTGGCAGAAACAATTAGCCAGCATGGTAGAGAAGGCCTCCATTGAAGATGTAATGAAAGTGCTTTTAGCTTCAAGAAAGCAAGACATGCACCAACTTTGGACTACTTGTTCGCACCTCGTTGCCAAGTCTGGTCTCCCTCCTGAAGTCCTCGCCAAACACCTTCCCATCGATGTTGTTGCTAAAATCGAAGAGCTTCGCCTCAAAACGTCCCTCGTCCGTCGCTCCCTGATCCCACACCACCACCCCCACCACCACCACGACCATATCACCGCCACAGCAGATCTCGAGGACCAGAAAATCCGCCGAATGAGAAGAGCACTTGACTCCTCGGATGTTGAACTCGTGAAGCTCATGGTTATGGGAGAAGGTTTAAATCTAGACGAAGCATTGGCCTTACACTACGCCGTAGAGAATTGCAGCCGTGAAGTCGTTAAGGCCTTGCTTGAGCTCGGTGCAGCCGATGTCAACTACCCCGCCGGACCAGCCGGCAAGACCCCGCTCCACCTTGCTGCCGAGATGGTGTCACCGGACATGGTGGCCGTCCTCCTTGACCACCACGCTGACCCGAACGTCCGGACCGTAGACGGGGTAACCCCTCTTGACATCCTGAGAACCCTAACTTCAGATTTTCTGTTCAAAGGAGCCGTCCCTGGGCTTGCTCATATTGAACCCAACAAATTAAGGTTGTGTTTGGAGCTGGTTCAATCCGCGGCTCTTGTACTGTCACGTGAGGAAGGCAATGCGAATCCTCCTTCTTCAACTGCCATTTATCCTCCAATGAACGAAGACCATAATAGCAGTAGTAGCAATAGCAATATTGCGAACCTTAATCTTGACGCAAGGCTGGTTTACCTGAATTTGGGTGCCGCGTCGACGTCGGCGGCTGCACAAATGGGTTCGAGATTGGAGGGCGACGAAGATAGAAGCCACAGTAGCCATCAGAACCGTCATGGCTCTCAAGGTGTATCATGTGACCAAACAATGTACCACCATTCTCATCATGACTATAATTAAGCTTAATTATATAAATCTGCTGATGATGATACATATATAAAAAGAAATATATTAAATTGCCCATGGATGATTAATTGAAAGGAGACGAGTAGGAGCAAGTTGGCTTGTGGAAACGAGCACTACCATTCTATGGATGGATAATATTGAGAATATAAATTTCCTTTTTTTTTTTTTCAAATCTGTCACTTGAAAATATGTCTTTAGTAGATGTGCGAACTGTTCTTTTGCTTTAGCTTTATTTTTTGGATCTGTGGTACGTTTGGGGGTATGTTTTGGTGTATTTTGTAGGAGGCATTTAATTGAAGTGGAGTTTGATAGGAGATTTATGGGATCAGAGCCAGAGAGACAGGCAAGGAGAATCTGACGTGGTGTAAGAGAAAAGGGTGTGCATGAAGGAGACGCAGGTCAATCTTTTCAAACCTCTCTCCCTTTCACCTGTCAACTCTCCTTCATTTGTATTATTTACCTCTCTCCCTTATCAAATATTACGGCCCTTCATTTATTATTTTGTTTCCCCTTTTAATTATTTCTTGTCCTCCCTTGCCCCCACCTTCTCATTTATTACCCCTTTTATTATTATTATTATCCACAGCTAACCTACAATTTTGGGATCTTGACAATCCCTTTTGGGTTTAATTTACATGGGGCTAGTTCGAATATGGTTATTCCCTCACACGTACTATAATCAAGCAAGAGCTAGCTGTCCATTATTCTGTTCCCACCTATAATGTCATGTTTTTCCCCTTCTGGCATTGTGTAGGCCTTTGGAGAAGTTCAAAGGCTTTGAAGGTGATTATTTTAATAAAATATTAATGTGGCATGTGGACAAATTGATTGGTTGACGGTTGTCTTACATTATATGTGCAACTATGAGTGTGATTACACAATAGCTAGCAACTTGAAATATTGCAACTTTCTTCTTCGAAGCAACCTCTTTTTGTCCACTTGGCCTTGCCTTTTTGAGCTAAAAGGCTTCTTCCAAAAAAAGCTCCAGCTAAGAGCATATATAATTACATCATGTTGCTTGATCATTTCTTTATTACTTTTGTTTTTTGTCAAAGTTATATTAGACGTTGGTTATTGAAGATTATTGCAGACTCTATTTTCCTGCGTCTACGTACATGTTATTCCAGGATTTGAACTGCATGTAACAAACATGGAACTAACATCCGAGCCCTTCAAATATATTTTTTATGGTGATCCTTAAACTACCATTATATATATATATATATATATTTTACAATATAATTAGCTACTTAGGAAATATATGTGTGTGTGTGTGTGTGTTTTTTTTTGGGAAAAATCTAGCCTTTAACTCTGATCAAACTTCTTCTAATTCCCCACTATATACCCAATTCGGTCCTTAAAATCTGAAGAATCCTATTTGTCAGCACCAAATATGTGTGTGTGTGTTTCCTCATGTGTTTCAGTGACTCTCCATTCATTTTCTCGAGAAATATTGCATATCATATCAGTGTCTTTTATTCTTCATCCCCTTGGTACTCACTATGTAGCTACTGCACTTAACATGCAGCAACATATTCTGCTAGGCGTTTTGCCTAGGTAAACCCGACTACATATGGACTTGCCCCCTGAGATTCATAATCTATGGTTGCATGATCTATAGCAGACATCAACAATGTTGATGATAAGTGTCTGGTCATTGGGATCTGAAATATATATATATATATATCAATTGATCATCTGAATTTTAGGAGTAACCAACCCTAGGAGGTGGTGGGATGGTGAAACTCATCAATAATGGAAAACACATGAATATATCATTCTAATGTAGCTCTTTCTTTCAATTTCAAATGGCTATCTTTTTCAGCCTCTTTTTTCAATCTGTCTGTTGCTCATACAGTTGTGGAATATATATGTTCTCTCTGGTCTTGCATATACTTGATTAGAAACTGGACCTGATTATTCAGTGAGAAGGACTTCCTATTGTCCATGAATTCTATAAGGTCATGATTCTTTCTAGCGACCTGTTATGCATATTATATATTTTATTCCATGATTAAGGATAGGTACAGATGAAAGATGACAATAATGGGTACATTTGGTCAATATAGCCATTAATGAAAGTTTCTATAGCACACCCCCTTACCGTGCATATATAGCTAGATCTTTTGTGCATAATTGTACTTTCTTTTATAATTTTAGTATCTCTTGTTCATTATTGACTGCTTGTAATTATTGTTTAGAACACACACACACACACACACACACACTGTGATCTGTGCAGTTTAAGTTTCCAACTTTAGTAGACAATCAAATGAGCATTAAATTGAATAGTGGTATTACTTTCATATATGCCTAATTAAAATTTAAAAGAATCTTATTGGTGATAAATGGTAACTTTGTCCTTGCTGGTCACCCAAAGTAATAACATAAATTGAAAGCTTATATGTAAATGAAATAATTTTATATCCTACTTTTTTACGTTTGCCCTTTTTCTTGTCAAAGTTAAAGATGTGGTTCTCCCTCCTCCGCATTCTCCCTATTATCCTCTCTTTCAATAATTCTCCATTAATTTAATCTTGCTTGGCCCATGCTGACGTGTAATTGCAAGCAAGCATTTAGATTATTACCCTCTTTATATATGCTTTTATTTTCTAGTTAGGTTCAGAGTGGTCTTAAATTAATGATGTCATTTACTTTCTTTACCTTTTACCCCCCTCCCCCAATTTTTTAGCCAACGATGCTTATGAAAACTTTAGATTAAAACTCAGTTCACTCAAGTTGGTCTCAACCTCCATATCAGATCTCATCTCTGCCAACAAATAAAAAAAAATATATATAATAGAATAAAGGGAAAATCCCTATAAAATGCATTGGAAATAGGGAAATGCCAATTCAGTACATTCAAATTCAAAAATCCGGATCAATCCACTGTCAGTACGGATGAACAGTGCCGGCACCCGTAAAAGACGATTTTGCTCTTCAGCCCTCATTCTCGCCACTTTAGAAATAACAACACCTGGTTCTTAATTAACAATTCCGGATTCTTGATTAACAACTTTATATTCTTGATTAACAACTCCAATTTCATCTTCTTCTTTTTTCACAATAACAACACCGGTCTTGTTACGAAGTTGTGAAACAAGAAATGAGAGTTGTTAATGTAGAATATGGTGTTGTTAATAACAAAATCAGTGTTGCTATTGTGAAAATAAAAAGATGAAACTAGAGTTGTTAATCAAGAATGATGAGTTGTTAATGAAGAGCGCGTGTTGTTAATAAAAAAAAGAGGTGTTGTTATTGGCCTTGAAACTTAAATTCGGAAGTTGTGAAACAAGAGAGGAGAGTTGTTAATCAAGAATCCAGAGTTGTTAATTAAGAACCAGGTGTTGTTATTTCTGAAGTGGCGAGAATGAGGGCTGAAGGGAAAAATCGTCTTTTGAGGGCGCCGGCACTGTTCATCCGTACTGACAGTGGACTGATCCGGAATTTTGAATTTGAATGTACTGAATTGGGATTTCCCTATTTCTAATGCATTTTATAGGGATTTTCCCTAGAATAAAGGTATTGTGAGAAATGCAATTTACTATTGGATTTTTTTCTTCCCAATTTATGGGTCTAAGCATAGATTATGTATTAACTTTATTTCTTGAATGTGGTTTGATTATGGTGTTGGAAGTGAAATTATAAATACACCATTAGTGGCAGTAGTAGTATGTATATTTTTGCATACCTTGGAATGACCTCATAAATTGTTTCATATGATACTCTATCTGGTCTTTAATGTAAGACCTATTTATTTATTTTGATTATATTAAAGAAATTAGTTGAACTAGTTAATATGACCTGTTTTTTCTAAAACACCCTAATCATATTTCTTGTTTTCTTCCATATCTCTTTTACTTGATTATTGTTAAAAAAGTATCAATAGGGGTAAATTAATAAAACACTGACAAATATAAAAAATAAATATTACGTTTAGGATTAAGATCAACTCCTTGTTAGGTCCTATACTAAGAAATGAAGGGATCGGCATTTATTATTACTGCGCTAGCCAGAACTTGAGCCCTTCCGGATATTTAAGTCTACAAAGTTTAAATTGTCTATTCTTGTAATTTTCCATTTTCAATCTGATATTCATTTTAAAAGTCCCACAATACAAATTGGATATTGAAGTTCTTGGATTCTAAGGAAAACCATTATCAAGATGAACATATACATAGATACAAAATGAATTTATTTAAATATTTGAAAATCAAATGCCTAATTATAACATATGATGCAAGAATTAAAGAATTCAAAAGTTAATACATATTAGACACCATTCCTCATAATTTTGACTTTGCAATTATATATATACGCGTATTCTGTATTCATACACAGGATTAACCGTAAAACAACGAAACTTTGAAACTGCAAATGATTTCTTTTATTTAGGTGAAGTTTCCTAGTACTCAGTTTGAGTAACGTTATTACATTCCATTTCTATTGTCTTTTCATTTTGTTTTTAAGATGTGTTTGAGACTTTCAGGGGGACAGATTGCCCCCCCGTTAATATAATTAATAAGATCGAAGAAAATTTGCGTGGCTGTTATAAGCGCTGCATATGTTGTTTGCTTTGCTTGCTTGTTAGTGCATAAAGCTATAACAAAGTATACAGAAAATTAAAGGAGGCAGAACAAAGGAATTGCATGGCTTGTATACCATTATCTCAATGTTTTCATGCAGTAAAGGACAACCTTTTTTTTTAAAAAAAAAAAACTGATAACAAAAACTGCAAATTAAATAAGATTTGGAGGGTCATCGAGGATATGATAATTAAGACATAATGATATATATAATATCAGGTTATGGATCTGTGCAGTATGTGAATGTGGCTATATAATGAATGGGTTGCTTTTGGCACGTCTATATATCATATTCATCTGCCCAATTTCAGTCGTTGAACTGAGTTTAACTGCACAATTAGCACATTAAACACATGATGTGTGTGTGAGGTCGTTAATATAGAAAGCTATATTCACTGGGAATTCAATACCAAACCTGCAAAATCTGGATTCCTAGCTTGTCTATGTTGTGGACACTTCATGCATCAATCAGTTATCATAAGATGAAGCATATCTCTCTTTGCCTCCACATATTGTTTTTCCTTTTCTTCCCCAACCATATTTAATTTAGTTCTCCTGTTTCTTATTCCAGTTCTAACCATTATATCCTCTCTTGCCCCTCTCCCTCTCTATATACTCCTCTGGTTTTATTTATAATAAGGCCGAGAAGAAATGTTTTTTTTGTCATATTTATAAGTCATATAATTAGACTTTTTTTATCAATGTAGTATAGTTTTACTTTTTATTTATTACTGTGTAGAGTTTGAACTATTCGGATAGAGTCTATATTAAAATCAATATAGGGTGAGGCAGGAGACAGGAAGACACACCAAAACAAGTGCAGCTTCAATTCAGATAATTGCAAATGAGTGGGAAGAGTCACATACACATCAGACATTGACCAATGTAGTGATCAATGTTTCATTTATGGATAGATTATGTGTCATTCTATTAGACGCACACATTGGGGATATGGCTATCTACTACTCCCTCCGATTTTTAATATAGAACATATTTAGAGAATTTGAATTTGATCTTAAATATAAGATATATTTTTTATATTTTATCAATATTTTTCTAATTTAACTACTCCCCTAATAATAATTAAGGAGAAAAGATAATGAGGGAATTAAAAAAAATGATTACGGTATTTTAGAAAATACATATCATATTAATTAATTTAAATAATTTTTTTAATCAAATCAAATTAGATAAATATGTTTTATACTCCTGTTAAGGATGGGGAAGTATTACATTTGAAGTAGGCAATTCCTATATTTTCAATCAGGCGCGCGGGCACACATCTTACTCTTCTTTTTCCCTATTTATTTCTGTGGTAAAAGTGTTGCCATATACATTTCCTTAATCAAAACTCAGCATATTTTGATAACTAGCTAGCTTGCTTGTATAGAAGCGGTGTTGGTGAATATTATGAGACTTAAATATGCATGCATGGGTGTTGTTGCAATAATATCGCAGCTATATAGGCACAAACTACAAGTTAATATTAATTAATATTATAATAAAATGGAGGTGGGAGAATAATCAAATAAATATGTCCACATAAGTTGGGAACATGATTGGGTCACCCACTTTATATAGCCATTCGCGTATTTCAATTACTTGGAGAGTGGACACTGGACCCATCACACCCATCATCACAATATATATATATATATAGATATTAATGTCTCTATCATTCTAATTAACCCATTTGTCTAAAAACACATAATTTGCATCCCAATTCCAACCACTTGCTTATATATGCCTTATTGCCATACTTCCTGATTCCCAATCTCAACCTTTTATTTAAAAATAATGCGGCACACATATTATTTTTTTATCATGCCAAATATCTAAGGTTTATTGTTATTAATGTCTTTAATTGTTAATAACATCTTTTAATTAATTGAAAATATATTTTTATGCCTCAAAGTATTGAAAAGAGAGAGAAAGAAGTGGTAAAGCATTGAAATCGCGGTGCATTGCTTTGTACTGCTCAATCTTTATTCATGAAAAATTATATATATATATGGCTTATCATATCCTAAATGTAAGACCTACTTTATAAATTACAAAGTAGATACCACATCCAATGTTTAAAATAAGATCCAATTGGTTAATTTGAGGATATTAAGAAAATTAAATAAATTACTTAATTATAGGAAATGTTACATGATATCCTTGAAATTACTTATACTTATTACTAGAATATATATCAGTTTATAAGTAAGGTAAATTAGATTGAAGAAACATAATAAATATAAATATTTTAAAATAATTTATTTAATTTTTTTAATTTTCTCAAATTAATCAACTGAGCCTTATATTAAGAAACAGAGAATATAGTATTACATTAAGGATTGAGTAATTTTTCTGGTATAAAAGTCGTGACACAAATAATTAATAATAACATATGCAAACCCACCGTTAACTCAAGTGTAGAAATGCGCTGCTGTGAATTTTGCCCAGAAGCATCTCCTCACGTGAATCTGATTAATTTATAATCACTTTGTTCTCTTCTGCATTATTACAAAGGCCATTTTCACGTAATATAGGACAATGCGAATGGGGTACACGCCAATTGAGGAACACCTAACTTACATTAAATATTGGTATCAACGTCAAATAAACTATAGAAAATAGATTTTACCCAGATTGTTATACGACACTCGACCTAGACCCAGATTTTGTGCTGTGTCTTTCGGACTACACAGAAATACGTTCTTGGACGCTGAAACTGGGAGCCTACTTTAATAGTGTAACAAATTGGCACCCTAATGACTCAACCAAGATTCTCTCCAGTGTTATGGGAACAAAATGATACTCTCTCGTATTGGAAAGTTAATCTTAATCCTAAATATAAAATAAAATTTTTATATTTATCAATCTTTTCCTCAATTATATTTATTGATGCTTCCTTAATAATAATTAAATAGAATAAATGAGGGAATAAAAAAGGTGACTAGAACGTTTTAGAAAATAATGTCATATGAACTAACTTAACTAACTTTCTTAATCTAATCAAATTAAATAAATATATTTTTTATTAAGAACCGGAGGAGTAGTACCCAAATTACCTAGAATATAAAACTCAATTGATTAATTTAAAAAGATTAAGAAAGTTAAATAAATTACTAAAGTATAGCATATGTTACATGATCTATTTAAAATACTTATATGTATAATTACGTCATATATGTTAATTTATAAGTCAAATAAATTAATTTGAAGAAAAATGATAAATATAAATATTTTAAAAAAATTTATTCAACTACCTTAATCTGACCAAATTAATTAGTTCATTGGTACAATGAATTTCCTCTATAAACAGTGCAGATTAATTAGCGACAAGAACCCCTATTACACAGTAATCTTTAAATTTGTAGAAGATAATAAAAACTTTTTTATAAAAAACTGACAATAATTTTTTTTACTAAAAATATAGTAAAAATACTATTAAATAATTAAATAATAATCATAAAAACATACTAGAAAATAGAAATTATATTTTAAGCATTAAAAATTATTTTATTATACCCAAACGAATCCTAAGCAGAGCTGGTAAAACATGGGCCCAACCCACCAGGTAGGCTCGGGTTGGCTAAATGCTAGCCCACCAGCTCGCCCCATTTAACCCACGGGCTAAGCGGGCTGTCCTGCTTATTTTTCTTATAAAATAAATCCAAATACCCTGATTGCCTTTCCTTTGATGCTGTGTTCAACTACTTCCCCATACTTTTTATTTGACACTTTTATTTTCATATTATATTTATTTATTCTACTATTATTAAATTTAAAAGAGATGTGTTTATATGATTTTGTGATGTTAGTAGATGAAAAAAAATAGTAAGAATGAAATTGACTTCCCAATACAAATATATAAAAGAAAAAAAATATGATATGAGTGGATGTAAGAGAAAGAGTGAGAATTTTATAAAAAAAAAAGTGAAATTAAAAAAAATTGACGGGCTAGCCGGCTGACCCGCCAACCCACACAAACCCGTGAAGGAGCGAGCTGGTGTTCTAACCCGCAACCAGCTCTAGTTCTAAGAATCAAATAAACTTTGAACTGCACATACAAGAGGTCCCTGACAGCAAATATATATGCCGACAAAATAATGTATTCTGAAGAGAAAGTAAATGTCCCAGACACCTTTTGCTCACGGGATAAGACCCAACTCTGAAATCTTTGTGCAGCTCACCACCTAGTGTACAGAGACCAAGCTCTTTAATGTCTACAGACAGAGATATTTAAATATGTCATGTAAAGAAATTTGTTTAACAAGAGCCATTAAAACGATATTCCCTCTCATTAACATACGACTTTTCAATATATAAAATATGATAAGTCCTGCAAATTACTCAAATTATGACACATAATGACATAGAAATGCGTCATGAAAAGTACACGTAATTGATGCAAACTGCTAGGAGTTGGACGTGAAGACACCTGCATAATTGCATTAGACTTTGCACTGTTAATGACGTTACGTCAAACTAATCCAAAATATAGTCCATTTCTTTCATAAACTCTCTCAAGCTTCACCAATAAGATTCCAACACCTTTCTTAATTTTCAACTAATCCATCAGAGAGCAAAACCCATCATGGAGTGAGAGACTTGTTTGATATTTACAAAAGATGAGGAATATGTTCTCCACAAAAAGTAAATTTCCTTCTCAGTGGGTTTCATACGCAAATGTGTCTAAAACCGTTTGACAAAACCAGAGAATAACGCGTCTATTATGCAATTGAATATTGCCATTAAGTTTACTTTATTCCTCTCTGCCAAGAAAGCATCAAGTTACCAGAAAAGCCTAAAGCCACGTTTGAAGTTGAACTTGGCGTCTGAGAATTTAAAAAGAAAAGAAAGATAAGAATAACCACTCCAGATGCTAAGGTATGTTCACATGAACCCGAGAGGAATAATTAACCAGCCGACCTCCGAAATATAAGGCTACTTCAATAATTTCTTACTCTAGAAGTTACCGAGGGTGATCAGTCAACCAAGACAGGCAAACAAGGGGTCATATGCTCATTATTTTAACATGTATCCCATGATTTCAACGGGAATATGTGTATATATATACACCCATAGCTAGAGCCAGAAGATCACCATTACCATATCACACAACTTGATACAAACCATACCAGAGGCACTACAATAACTATCTACTCCAATATGCAGAAGCAAGAGACTCAGGCAAACCAGCCTCCACCAGGTACAAAGCATCTTTCTCTCTAAAACTAAGGCGCACAAACATAACCTATCTTATTCAAGGCTCTAACAGAACTCGCCTTTTATTTCTCATATGGTTTCAGGATACCCAACTGAGAATCCTCCCCCCAGAAGAAAGTTCTTCTCAGGAACAAGGAAGAAAGGCGAGAGGGGCTTCATTGAGGGATGGTAAGCTTCTAGTAGTTTAAAATGAATACAAATTCCTCCTGTAAGAAGGAAGGGTGGGGTGGATGTAACCAAGTACAGAGTATGTGTTATAATCAAATATCGAGAACCACCACAGTATTTATTGCCTGTTTCTATTAAAATGAACACATGCGGAAGTGAATTAAGCAAGTTATCAAACAACCACAAGATGTAAACAGACTTCTTTTCATACCCTCAAAGCGTAGATTTATTAATCATGCTAGGATTACCATCTATAGACTGGCCACCAAACCATGTTATTAGCAACCTACTAAATTTTGTTTTCTGCTGCGACTCTTTTGCAGCCTCTTTGCTCTATGCTGCTGTTGGATCTGTGAAGAATGCTGCTGAACCACAATTCTGACAGGACGATATTAGATGATTATGGAAATGTTTTTTTTCCGCTTATCGCATTGGCTGTAGCAATTAATCGGGTTGTGAGCACTTATAAATGATATTTCTACCTTCTGTAATCACGATGTTGTAATATCATTATTATGGTTGATTTTCTCAGCTACTAGAAGCTCATCATATCCTCTATAAAACTGAATTTTCTCAGTTATTCTCTTTCTTCCTTTTCCTTTTTGCTAGTGCTCTGGATAAAACATTCATAGCCAGAACAATCGGAGTTTACTGGTGTTCATTTAAGTTTTCAAAACTTATGTTCCATACGGTGTGTATCACTGTGAAAAACCTAGTGGTTTCCCTTTTTCTTTTTTTTTTTGGGGCGCCGGGGGGCCCACAAGTTTTGCAAACCACAGGCAAGGTTTTGATCCAATATGAAACTTTAGAAGGTCTAGCACGCATTACAAATAATTCTCCCTTTAAATAAAAGACAAGGTTGTCCAGGTACCATGAAACTGCTTCACTGGACATCTAAGAGCATTAAAAACTTGTTTAATAACTGCTCTGGAATGGGAGCAGGTTTGCAAACTCCTTTAGTTAGTTGTGTTCTTCCCTTCACGGCTATTGTTCTAGTTGTAAGACAAGTGTACTGTTCCTAAGGTCCAAATGGTCGTATACTACTTCCCTCTAGATTGCACTTTGAGCATATTTGGTTTTAGCAACATATTCTAAAACCAAAGACTAGGATCGTATCAAGGCTAAAATCTGAATATGTATCAGCTATGTTTGGAATAGCTTATTTTAGGGAAATAAGCACTTATTACGTAAGTCAAGACAAATCTCCTTTCACATACTTACCTCGTATACTGTAAATCACGAATTATAAGCACTTACAAATAAAAAATAAGCTATCCCAAACAAGCACGAGATTTTACCCTAAAAATGTTATGAGTGTCCAACTAAGCTGGATGTATAAATGCCAGACATTATACTTACAAACTCACAGTCCTAACAATCAGGCAATTTATACAAGTATATTAAGAGCATAATTCAATTCATTTCATCTCATCCCTTGCCTTGCTTCCTCCTTTCAGTGTGAAGAGCAACTACTAAATGAAAAACCATGGCATCATCTCCTATTAATCTAAATTTCATTAATGACTTTTCTTAAAGTTTCTTTGCTTGAAAGCATGTCTTTTCATATAATAGTCCTTGATAATAGACCATATGGTGCGCATAAAGTTCACAAAAACTGAGGAAAAAGCAAACGTAAGGAATATTTAGAGAAAATAACTTATGGCTGAGGACAAACTTAATCACACATTTGAAAATGAAAAAGGAATAATAGGACAGCAAAAGGTGATAAATTAACCTACCTGAAGTTGGCCTATATGGTATCTAATACTGGGAAGAGCCTTTCTGATACGGTTCTGTAATTATTGGCAGAACCGTGTAGGAGAAGTAGGAAATATGGGTAAGAAGAGAAGGGAAAAAGAGGGATGAGAGGAGAGGATCTTAGACAGAAGGGAGAGAGAGAGACGAGAGAGAGAGAAGAGAAACACAACAGATTCTGAATGTTCCTGACTTTGATTACTCACAACACATACTCATTTACAATGAGTCCTCAAGGCTTTATATAGGCAGCCTAGATAGCCCATGCTATTGCCAATGCCGCCTTATCCTAAATGAGGCGCATAAAACCTATTGCCTATTCATTAATGGCATTTATGTAATTATCCCCTAATTCTAATTAAATCCCTAACTAAACTAAATCCCTAACTATATAATTGGGGATTAGGGATTTACATTACAAATTCATATCAATACCCCCCCCATTTTGACATCCTTGCCCTCAAGGATGGGCTATATCAAAATCTGGAAACTGCTCCTGGAAATGAAAAAGCGACACCCAAGAGGCTTCCTCATCCGGCAAGCCTTTCCACTGCACAAGGACTTCAGTGATGAACCTTTTACGCCTCTTCACAGACCTTTTATGAAGTATCTTTGCTGGAAATAAGGAAGGAGGAGGTTCAGGGAAATCAGGAGGTGGATGCCTAGGTTTCACAGCAGGGTTAGGACATAGTTTAAGTAAAGAAACATGAAAAGTAGGATGAACCCTTGATTCTGGAGGTAGCTCCAATCGATAAGCCACTGGTCCTACTTTTTCCACCACCTGATAGGGCCCAAAATATCTTGGAGCCAACTTCTGGGAACTCCTTACAGCTGCTGAAACTTGGCGATATGGTTGCAACTTCAGAAAAACCCATTGACCAATCATAAATTCTCGGTCAGATCTGTGCCTATCAGCCTTTTGCTTCATTCTATTGGAAGCACGGTGCAAATGGTGCTTAAGCATAGCCAATACCTGTTCCCTAGCCTCAAATGTGCGATCTACAGCTTCTAGGACAGAATTATGAGGCAAATAGGGGCAATGCAAAGGGGGTTTCTGACCATACAAAAGCTCATAAGGAGAGGCTTTAGTTGATGTATGGAAAGATGTATTGTACCACCATTCCGCTTGGGATAACCATCTGCTCCACTCCTTGGGCTTTTCCCAACACATGCACCTTAAGTATGTCTCCAAACATCTGTTGAGCACTTCAGATTGCCCATCTGTTTGAGGGTGATAAGCTGAAGATAATTTCTGTTGTATCCCCAAAACCCTTAGAAATTCCTTCCAGAAATTGCTGATAAAGATAGGGTCCCTGTCACTAATAATTTCAGTAGGTGCCCCATGTAGTTTGTAAATCTGATCCAGAAAAACCTGAGCTAAAGAAGCTGCTGTATAGGGATGAGAAAGGCTCACAAAATGGGCATATTTACTTAGTCTATCAATTATAACCCAAATTACTTCTTTCCCATTGGATTTAGGGAGTCCCTCAATGAAATCCATAGTAATTGATTCCCATATGCGACTAGGGATAGGAAGCGGTTGCAATAGACCAGGGGAGGCAGTAGTCTCATACTTACACCTAGCACAAATGTCACAATTCTTCACATAAGTTGTAACATCATCTATCATCTTGCGCCACCAAAAGAGAGACTTGATCCTATGATATGTGGCTTGAATACCCGAGTGTCCCCCTTGAGGACTTGAGTGCAACCACTCTAAAATTTTCGTCTTTAGAGCTGAATCATTTCCCACCACCAGCTTACCCTTTCTTCTCAACAATCCATCACTCCAAGTAAAATGAGAAAGGGGTTCCTCACTAGTTTGCACCTTAGGGAGTAGGTGTAGTAAGTACTCATCTGTCTCCCAACTTTGTTTAATATGCTGCAATAATTCAGGGGAGGAAGTGTCTAGAATCATTTGCATCAGCTGCAATTTAGGCATCCTAGAGAGTGCATCAGCCACTGAATTATCTTGCCCCTTTTTATACTGAATTTCATAGTCAAACCCAGCTAGTTTAGCCACCCATAGCATCTGAAATGCGGTCTTAAGCTGTTGGCCCAATAGGTATTTAAGACTCTGCTGATCTGTTCGTATAATGAAGGGCTGCCTTTCTAAGTATTGATGCCAATGTAGGACTGCCAAAACCACAGCCATGAGCTCCTTCTCATAAACAGACAGCAGCTGGTGTTTAGGAGATAAGCCCTTGCTGAAATAGGCTAGAGGTCTTCCTTCTTGCATTAAAACAGCCCCAATTCCTATGCCACATGCATCAGCCTCAACCACAAATTGTTTAGAAAAATCTGGGAGAGACAGAACTGGTGCTGAAGTGAGAGCCTTTTTGAGATCATTAAAGGCATCAGTAGCTTCTGGAGTCCACACAAACCCATTTTTCTTAAGTAGAGATGTAAGGGGCCTTGCTATAGTGCCAAAATTCTTGATAAAACGTCTATAGTAGCCAGCAAGTCCCAAAAAAGCCCTAAGTTGCTTAATGGTAGTTGGTAGAGGCCATTCAGCAACAGCCTGGATTTTTGTGGGGTCTGTAGACACTGTTCCAGCACCAATGATGTGTCCCAAATACTCTACATTTGTTGCAGCAAAAATGCACTTGGACATTTTGACATAAAATTGGTTGGTTCTCAAAATATTAAGCACTTCCTCCAAGTGTGCAGCATGTTCAGCAAGAGTAGAACTATAGATTAGGATGTCATCAAAGAAAACTAGGACAAATTTACGTAGATGCACCCGAAATAGGTCATTCATAGTTCCTTGAAAGGTGGCTGGCGCATTTGTCAAACCAAATGGCATTACTAGCCATTCATAATGTCCAGAGTGTGATTTAAAACCTGTTTTGTGTATATCCTCCGGTTCCATTCTGATTTGGTGGTAGCCAGCCCTCAAATCCAGCTTAGTAAACCATCTGGCAGTCCCCAATTCCTCAAATAACTCCTCTATGAGTGGTATGGGGTATTGGTTTTTGATTGTAGCCTTGTTAAGCTCACGAAAATCAATGCACATTCTCCATGTGCCATCTTTTTTTTTAACTAGAACAATAGGAGCTGAAAAGGGGGAGGAGCTGGGTTGAATAACCCCAGCCTGCAGCAACTCCTCAATTAATTTCTCAATAACATCCCTTTGAGCTGCTGGGTAACGGTAAGGTTTTAAGCTGATGGGATTTGTACCCTTTTTAAGTACTATAGGGTGGTTATGGCCTTCTCGGAATGGTGGAAGACCTTTAGGTTCCTCAAAAAGATCTTTAAACTTGCTCAGAATCCGCTGGATATCCCCTGGTATGTTGCTGACAATTTCAGAAATAGCATGACAAAAAGTACCTTCAGGTTGCTTGTGCACTAATTGAAGGAGAAATAGTTGATCATGCTGAGTAAAGTGAATTTCTGGTTTATTGGGGTGTGCTAGCTGCCAAGAATTTGGAGAAACAGCCTGCAATTTCCTAAGATCACCCTTATACCAGAAATACATAGATAAGGAATCATAATCCCAAAAGGCGTTTTTAATGCTTTTCAGCCATTGCAAGCCTAAAATGATATCATAAGTGTTCAGTTCTAGGATTCTGAGATCAAACTGAAACTCCAGCCCCTGCATCTTCCATTTAAACCCTTTCCAAACCCCATGTACCTTTAATTTTCTACCTCCAGCTACTTCCACTGAAGGGAGGTCTGAATTCTCGCCCTTCCATCCAAGTTTCTTTGCCAACTTGAAGTCTAGGAAGTCATGGGTACTGCCACTGTCAATAAGGAGTTGAATTGGCCGTTTCCCAACTTGTCCCTGCACTCTCATAGATGTAGCTCTGTCAGCCCCTTCAATAGCGTGTAGAGATATGCTGGGTTGAAATTCCTTTGTGTCTTGATCAGTAAGATAGCCCTCTTGCTGATCTTCTTCGCTGTCTTGATCATTTTCAATGTAGTGCAACTGACTTTTCTGCCTTTGAGTGCACTTGTGATCACGTGAGAAGGGACCATGGCAGTAAAAACATAGGTTTTTTAACCTGTGTTCAGTCTCCTCTTCTGGTGTGAGGAGTTTGAAGGTGCGGTTGGGGTTCTTGGGAACCAATGCTAGAGTCTTTGAATCATTCTTGGAAGTGTAGTCATTTGTGGAGGGTTTATTTGTGATTAATGCAGCACGATATGGTGCTGTATTGGTAGGTCGATTGTAGTTGGGTGCATAAGAAGCAGAACCAGCGTTTCTTGATTCCCTATTGCTGAGATTCTTGGAAGTATTACCATCATAAACCTTAGGATTCTGATTTTCAAAAATAATCTCTTGCATTCTTGCGATTTTCCTAGCTTCAATCAAGGTTCTTGGGTTCAAGATTCTGACCGGCCCAACTAATTCTTTCTTCAATGATGAAATATAGATGTCCACAAGGTAATCTTCAGGCAGATCCACTTTGGCAGAAAGAAAATCGAAAGAGGCATTAAAATCAGATAAGGGACCTGTTTGGCGCAAATGGGTCAGATCACTCATGGGGGTTTCAAATGGAGGGCCAAAGGTATCTTGCAGCAAAACTGCATACTCATCCCAAGGAGGTAATCTGTTCCTCAGCCGGCGCTCCAAGGCTCTATGCCATTGGAAGGATTTATCATCAAGGTGCAAAGAGGCCATTTTCACCTTGCTTTCTTCTGGAGTTTCATCCAAGTCAAAATAGCGTTCGCATTTTAGTAACCAGGTCAGAATGTCCTCACCGTTATATCTAGGGAAGTCCATTTTGGTGAACTGAGTAGGTTTGTGATAGTGCTGACCATTGCCCCTTCTATCATGATTCCGGTTAGGAGGCAATCTTTCCCCATTCCTAGGGTCATTCTGGTTCATCAAGACCCCTTCTTGAATATCATGGCGCAAGGCTTCCATGGAGGCAGTGAATCCGGCTGTGAGTTCTTGAATGCTGGCAGTAACCGCTGCCATCTGTTGTTCCAGGGTGTGAATTCGTTGATCCTGCATTCTGTTTCTGTTTCTTTCTTGATTTCTTGTTTCTACCATGCAGCAAGAAGAGTGTGGCAAGAAGAGTATATCTCTGATACCACTGATACGGTTCTGTAATTATTGGCAGAACCGTGTAGGAGAAGTAGGAAATATGGGTAAGAAGAGAAGGGAAAAAGAGGGATGAGAGGAGAGGATCTTAGACAGAAGGGAGAGAGAGAGACGAGAGAGAGAGAAGAGAAACACAACAGATTCTGAATGTTCCTGACTTTGATTACTCACAACACATACTCATTTACAATGAGTCCTCAAGGCTTTATATAGGCAGCCTAGATAGCCCATGCTATTGCCAATGCCGCCTTATCCTAAATGAGGCGCATAAAACCTATTGCCTATTCATTAATGGCATTTATGTAATTATCCCCTAATTCTAATTAAATCCCTAACTAAACTAAATCCCTAACTATATAATTGGGGATTAGGGATTTACATTACAAATTCATATCACTTTCCAACATGTTGGATCCAACTTAATCACACATTTGAAAATGAAAAGGGAATAATACGACAAGAACAGCTGATAAATTAACCTACTTGAAGTTGGCCTATATGGTATCTGATACCGGGAAGAGCCTTTCCAGCATGTTATTTGAAAGGATTCTATTGGGATCCAACTCTCTTCTCGCCTTATTATATGCATCCACAGGAAAACGCTTTCTTAGCCTGGCTTGGAGAGCTGCAAGCTCCTCCTTGTCCTTTGGAACCTAAATAACAAATTATACATGGAAGAAAAGAGTAAATACACTTCAAAAAATTCCCTTTAATTTTCCACCTCAAATTATTGGTGATATTAGCAAGATGCACCGCTGACCTGGGCGGTACTTAGCATTCAAAAAATAAGATTGTTAAATTCACACTTCAGGTCTATTAAAATCCCGTAAGAGTACTTGCCCAGAAGCATGGACACTCCTCTGATGAACCCCGGGGGGTGGGGGGTTGGGGGGGTTTGCCCTTATGAGGAAACGCATCCAAGACATTCTAAAGGACAAGTCTAATGAGGGAACCGAACATGATTAGAGGTTTGAGTAGGGAAAGACAACGCTAAGAAAAGCAGTCCTAGATACCATGTGGAAACATTTCCCATAAATTGAGAGCAAGAATAGTTACCTCAATCTTAGCCCAGTGTTCATAAGCTGAATAGTTATCCCACAACTTTGCCTGAGTTAGATGCCTGTAATGAAAGAATTCTTCTGTTATATTCTTCCTCTGGCGAGCATCACTGGTGGGGAGGTACATGATAATACCAACCTGAAAAACCATATGTAAAATTGACAACATTATCTATAGTCAGTCAATTAGCATTGGCAATATAAACTAAGATAAGAAATAAACAAAAATGGTCATTAACAAGATTCATAGAAATAAAATGAAGGATAATATGTAGCTTTAATTCGTTGCAAAGCTTAGAATTTAAAGCAATGAAAGAAAACAAGACAACTGAAAATTAACCACAAATTAAAGGCAATACACAGAATTAAGCTTGCTCCAAAAGGAAGCCAATTCCCACATCTAAAAGATAAAATAAAATTTCGTATACTTTTCTTATAAAGATAAGAGCCATCGTGCATTAAAGTTTGTCAAATAGGCAGTCCAAACATAAAGGTCAATTGTCAAAACACGGTAAAGTATCTATCAAAATTAAAGATCAATCAGACTTATCAAATTAAAATATAGAGACAAAACTTAGTATACGCTCAATTCATATGACTATATGACACTAACATCCCATACTACCCACCCTAGCGTAGATTATGATCTGGAAGATACAACAAAACCAAAGAGTTAGGAACCTTCAGTTATGGAGTTACCCAAGAAAATATGTCTTCCTCAGATGAACTTGAAGCAGGACTCATGATACTCCCACTGCTAGCAGTCCATCGCTGCTCAATTGGAGCAGGTGCAGGTATCTCTTCTTTCTCTATGAGTTGCTTCAGCTCTTCAATGTATTCAAGGTCTTTCATGCTTAGCTTAGATAGTGTTCCTGTAGGGAAGCATGTTTCTGACACCCACTGTTGACCTCCACAATCAAAGCCCAATATCTCATCACTCCATCCTACTCTATATCCCTCTGACTTCCGCCAGAACTCAGCTTCAGCTTGATTGACCTTTATAATGTGGTTTTTATTGAGAGGATCTAGGGCAATTAATTTATCTCTTAATTCTGTGAAAGAAAGCTCATTGATATCTTGTTCACCGTCATCTGACAATTGAACCCTAGTTTCTTCTGCTCTGCAAACAATTATATATAATCCTGACCATAAATTGAAAAATCCACAAAGACAGCAAAGCTAATGTACCAAATTAACAAGCATATAAAAGAAATTGACAGTCATTTCAGAGAGCTGTTAACTGACAAACCAATGAAATAAAATACATTATGCAAGATTATCACTTCACAGTTTGAAGCTCTTTCAAACCACCAACTAATGCGACTACTCACATTGCTCTATAGCCAGATAAATAAGAAAAACAGAAATAAACGTTTCATGTTTAGTGCTCAATAACGGACATGAAACAGGAAGGATTTTCGTAGTCCAGCCAACATATAAATAATGGTTGCTATGAATATTTGACCATTTGCTCGATCCATCCGATTCTTCCTCTAGATATAAGTCCAAATCATATGAAAGTACCAGCAAATACAAGTTGACAACCAGGAAGAAAGACCATGACAAGAAAATAAGCAATAATAAAAGTGATTGTAAGTCAAAAGAGGAGAACAAACTGCAGCTTCTCAGCTTCTACTGGGTTATATCTAGGAAGAAAGAAAAACACCCATACCAATTACTTCCTTTCATATCAAGCCTACATCAATTTTAAAAGAAATTGCCAAGTTATACTATTAGCAGTAAAATAGCTGCACCTGTATTTCTCTAGGGACTCCCTATAGAGGTCACGGACGTGCTGTATAGCTTCATCATTAGTGTATTTGGGTTTGAACTTGGGAGGACCTCTCCACTTTGAAATAGGATTGCATGTCACGACCACAACAGAATCAGTATATGGGATATAAAGGTACTTGACATGCTTGTTGTCAGAGAGCCATTTTCTGCAGAGATTATAAAGAGAAAGGGACAACATTACTCTCAGGAGCAAGATCATTAGTCAATCAGGCAAAGGCAACCAAAAGAGAATACAGGAAGATTCATGAAGCAGAAATGAATAATGTTGAGAGCATTCACCAACAGGGTTAGTGAAAGGTTATCCAAAATCCATGATGATGTAACATACTTGTACATAAGTACTGTTCTGGTTTCAAAGTTTCAATACAACCATATCCAACCTTTTTCTTGAACACCTTTCTTTCTTCCACTTCAAACATGTATACAGTAGGAGCCCAAATACCAGCTTCACATTTAGTGCCAATTTACTAAACCTCCTTTATACATCCCTTTTTGTTGACACTTTAGATTTTTTTTAAAATTTTAAATACACATCAGCACTTAACCAGTTAACCATTTCAAGATGACGTAGTCAAAGAACCTCCATGCAAGTTCATCGGAATATTTAACATAGGATAAACCATGGTATTTGATGACTATTCTAACCATCAAGCAACAGGGTAACCATGCTTGGGAACAGAATCATAATACTATAGACAGAGGGAACACACATTGCCTTTTCATTAAAAAAAATTAAGCAATATATTATCATCATTACTATTACTAATTTCTTCCATAGACATTTCTCACAATTCAATGGAAACAAGTTATAAGGTAAATGCAAAAACGCAATAAAACAGTGGAGGCGAACATTTATATGACCAAGATGTTCAAAATGTTAGCTATGCGATTGAAGCACCAACAAAGAGTAAGACTAAATTACTTGTGGTTTTTCCTGATCTCGCTCATTGTTGAGATAAATGTGTGCTCCACAAGCTCCTGTCTCTCAACACACTGAAGGGTCACTTCAGCCACAACTCCAAGTCCCCCAAGACCACAGCGAGCAAGGGAAAACAGCTCTGGATCTTTCTCTTTTGAAATCTCTATGGTTCCCTTAGCAGGAGTGACTAGTTTCACACTGATGACCTGCTCATCTATGGGAGGCAATCTTGCCCCAGTACCATGTGCGCCAACCTAATTATAGTGAAGCCGAAAGTTAGAGTTTATGATTTGTGACGATGACAAAAAGTTCCGCTCATATAGATAAATCAAATGCAGGCAAAATTGATATGTTTGTTCTCTTACAAACATACAAAATGCATTGCTTTACTGAATTTATTGTCATGTGAAAACCAAGGCAAGAAATCCCTTGCAAAATTGTTCGTAATTGAAGCAATACTTTCGTACGCTCACTTCAAGTTCCATTAAGAGACAATTCAACCGCGCCATCAAACGACTATACACCCAACAAGAATATCAATCGTAATGGACAAACTATAAGCAGATTTTGAAACATAAAACCAAAAACCTGAACAATGCCGCCAATCTGCTGTTCCCTAATGGAAGCGAAATTCTGTAGTGTAAGACCATGCTCCTTTAATCCATCAACAAGCTGCTGCACTCTAATGCCGGCCTGCACCTTCACTGTTTTCTTCTGCTGATCCACTTCCAAAATTTTATCCATCAGTGCCAAATTTACCATCCCAGTCCTGGACAAGCCAATCCCGTTGGGGGACAGACCCGACCCAACGGGCCGGATTCGAGTCTTGTTCTCATGCGCCTCCTTCACAACTTTCTCCAACTGCTCTAGACTCTCCGGCTGGTGAAAATTCCGGGTCTGAACCTCGTGGGTTCCACTCCAATTGGAGACAGTGTGAAGATCTTCAGGCAAAGGAGCGTAGCGAAATATCTCGGCTTTTTTGTGCTTGGCATTCTCCGGGAAGGGAAAGGAGTAGTAAGTGGCAGCACCACAGAAGAGAACGAGGGCGCCATAGCCCAGGTACTTGCGGAGTTCGGAAGAGGAAGAGGATGAAGGGGAAGTGGAAAATTGGCGAACAAAGTTCTGAGAGGAGGTAGTGGTTGTGGTCGCTAGACTTTGAACAAGATGGGAATTTGAAGTGGAATAGTGGAAATGATGATGAAGCTGACGCTGAAGGGAACGCCTCACAGCAGGTCCTCTCAGCATTCTTGGACCTCGTCCGGTGACTTTGTTCCGCGGGTGGATCAGTAACTCCGTTGTAGGAAGAAGCCGGGGAACAGTGTCAAATCAATTCTACTAGTCAGGCGCTACTCCTCAGTCCTCCCCTTTTTTCACTGAATTTTTCGAGAATTATTTTTTTTATATAAACATGAATGGGTAATTGGGTATAATTAACTATGGCTAATAAAATATTAACTCGCACTATGTAAAATATCTTGATGCTTCTATCTATTGAACGATTTACAAACTCTAGATAATAATTATTACTTTTTCAGTCCCCCAAAAACGCCATAGAAAAAAGAGTGATTCAATGGCTAGTTCCACATGCTCATCATTTTAGTAGCTTCTACATTAAAAATATAAAGTAGTTTTCCTATTTTATGTAAAATAAGGCGAAATTACAAACTGGAAATTTTATATTGAAGTTGCAAGGAAGTAACAGTTAAAAATATATTATTTTATTATATAATTAATTAATATTAATAATACAATTCTCAGTTAAGATCATTTTAAGCCAAAGATTTGGCATTTTACTTTCATAATCCGGAGCAATAGTTTAAGTGTGTGTTTGGAAGAGCTTATTTTTGGGCAATAAGTGCTTATAATTCGTGATTCACGGTATACGAGGTAAGTATGTGAGAGGAGTTTTTTCTCGGCTTGCGTAATAAGGGCTTATTTCTCAAATAAGCCCTTATTTAAGCTCTCCCAAACACCCACTAAGCCTCTCTCACACAGACTAGTTATCAATAGTTATACTTAAAGTTCAACTTTCAAGGAAAACAAAGGGAAAAGAAGGGGCCAGCAACCTGAAGCCCATTTATTTTGTCGCATCGTGGAAGGTCATCATAGCATCACAGCATTGGCGGAAGGTCTTCTGAAGGACAAGAGGAAGTTTCTATTTGCTTATCCTAGTTTCAGTACTGCTCTAATATCATTTAGATTTGTCCCCATTTCTTATATATTAACAATACTCAAAAGATAATGTTATAAATTACCAACGGTTAGAAAGAGAGGGGGGGTTGGTTATGAGCGGGAGAGCACAAGGAAACAAGAGTGGAGGGAAGGGGATGGCGACAGTAGGGAGGGCAACAGGGGTATGGTCGAGAGAGGGACAAGGGAGACTTGGGTGATGGAGGGAAAGGATTTGTCTTTGGGAGCAAAATAGGTGGGGGAAAAACTGGAGAAGGGAATCCTTAGACTTTAGGGGACAAGCCTCAAGGACGCGCAATGCCTTTCTCTTACAGGGATAAGCTCCTAACACCGAGCTGTGGTGGGTTTTTGATGCAGTTTACGGAAGAGGAGGGTATCTTCAATAGGTGGAAGGTATATTTTAACAAAATGAATGCTATAGAGGTGGGTGGAGGTTCAGAGGAATCAGAGGAAGAGGAAATCCAAGAGAGGCGAACATCAAGAAAATCAGCGACGCTGAGGTTCACTACAAAAGAATATGAGGCTTGGTGTCGTCCTTGGATGAACTCGCTGATTATTAAGGTTCTCGGTGCTAGCTTCCCAACGTATATCATTCGGGACTGTATAAATAGGATGTGGCAACCCTAGGATCCCTTGAAGTTAATACCCCTTAGTAATGGTTATTTTATTGTTTCCTTTTCAAATAAAAAAGACCTAGATTATGCATTCCAGGAAGGGCTATGGATGATCGAGGATCACTATCTGATTATACAAAGGTGGCGGCCAAATTTCAACTCATGGAAGGCTGACCTCAAACATAATATTGCGGCATGGATCCGGCTCCCTGATGTCCCATTTGAGTTCCACAATGTTGAATCACTTCAACGAATAGGGAATATGGTTGGGAAGACGATCAAGATTGATAGGTCTACATCAATTTACGATAAAGGAGGCTTTGCAAGAATGTGTGTTGAAATAGAGCTACAATAACCTCTTCTCCCAACATACATTGTTTTTAGGGAGGAACACCTTATAGTATACGAAGGATTGCACCAAGTCTGCTTTAAGTGTGGCAAATACGGCCATCAAAAAGGGGATTGCCCGTTGAATAAGTAGGAGGAAGAGGAAAGCTATATAGGACACAAGGACACTCCGCATGCCAAACAAAACGAGGACAGGGTTCAGTTGCTAATGCCAAACATGGTGGCCTAAAACAATTCCACGATTATCAAGGTGAGATATTTGGGTTTCGGATATCAGGGGGAGACGAAGGGGGCTAATAACAGTAAGGAGAAGTTTCTGACAGAAAACAAGAAAGTGATAGAAGAGGCGAGCAAATCGCACAAAGGAGTTAATCTGAAGGAGGAAAAGGAGGCAAATGCACATCAGGATTCAAAAATGACTAACGTGGAGGGACAACTGAATACACAAGATGGTAATATAAAAAATAATGGGAAGGATACGATCTCCAAAACTAATAAGTAGGTCCAGGTGGGTTCAAAAAGGAAATCTAAATCCAAAGGAAGATTGAATGGCAAAGCACCTTTACCTTCTGCTAGAGACAAGCCACAACAAACTAGTCATGTGGGCCAGGCTAATAAGCCTATCATTGAAAATAGTTTCATTGTGTTACAATCGAAAATGGTAGACCCTCCCTCACTTAATAGACCTTTTTACCTAGCCTCAAAGGACCTGGAAGATCCAGGCCTTTCGGCCCTAGGTAATGAGGAAAACAGGAATGAACCAATACCATGGAATGAGGAAACCCAATGAGGTACTGATCATAATATCATCAGTATAGCGCAAGTGGCACAAGTAACGAATGACATCATGACAGAACAGGATAACATCGACAGGGAGGTTGAAGCACCTGAACCCACTCATCTAGTTTCCTTATAAACTACATGATATGGAATACAAGAGACACAGGGGCCAAATCCTTCTCGACACTTGTGCGTGAACTTCAACAATATCATCGTTTGGATTTCTTGGCCATCCTCGAGACCGGTTGTGATAAAGCTGCGTCTTATTGGCATGCTAAACAATTAAGGTTTAGCAACTTTGATATTGTAGAAGCTAAGGATACAGTGGGGGTAGATGGTGTCTTTGGAACTCAAACAATGTCTCGGTTAACATTATTGAGAAACATCCTCAATATACGCACCTTTAGATTACATCTGCAACTTACTCATAGTATCTAACCATTATTTATACTAGACCAAACTGTCTCTTAGCGAGTCCTCTGGTACGAACTATCAAGACTTGCCACAAGTGTTCATGGTGTATGGGCTTTAGGTGAAGATTTAAACAACACAGTGCTCGAAAGTGAGCGTTGATCCACCGCAACTTTTAAACACTCTTCAGATCACAAACTTGTCAACTAGATAGAAGAGCATAATGTGATTGACATTGGCTTTATTGGCCCTAAGTTTACTTGGAAAAGAGGTACTTTCGAGGCCCATCTTGACTGAGTAATAGCTATTCAGTGGTACCACATGTTCAGTGAAGCCTCCGTGACCCACCTCTCATTTTATAAGTCTGACCATCGTCTTCTTCTTCTTCGGTTAGATTATGAAAGAAATAATAGGAAACTTGATCGGCCTTTCAGATTCATTACTGCATGGGTGCTACATGAAAAATTTGAGGAGTTTGTGAGGCAGGACTGGAAGGGTGGTAAGCCGTAGATGCAAAATATTGACCAATTTGCTCACGTGTGCTCATAATGGATTAGACAGGTTTTTGGCCATACTGATGTGAGAAAAAAGAAGCTGCTTCAGCGATTGGATGGCATAAATAGGGCGAGTTCACTAGCGAATTAACCCCAGAGCTAGAAGAGTTGCAATTTACTCTATGGAAGGAGCTAGAAGATGTTGTGCTATAAGGAACACTTCTTTGGGCTCAAAAGGCTAAAGCCGAATGGTCACTATATGGTGACCGCAATACTAGATACTTTCATGCCTGAGCAAAGCAACGACGTAAAGTGAATAAATTGGAAGCCATTAGACAAGAAGATAGTTCTTGGATATATGATGTAAACCAAATTAAAACCTTGGCAATTGATTTCTTTGCCAACTTATTTACTGAAGAGGAAATGACTAGGCAAAATCTCACCTGTACCACCTCCTTTCCTAGTCTTGAAGCCGAACAACTACGTGGGTATGGGAGAGACGTGTCATATCATGAAATTAAGGATGCGGTTTTTTAAATGGGCGCTCTTAAATCACCAAGTCCATATGGGTTTAATGCCTTCTTTTATCAAAACCAGTGGAATATAGTATGTGATACTGTTACTAAGTATATTAAACATCTGTTTTCTAACCTATAGGAAATCAAAGATGTTAATGGTGCCCTCATTGTCCTAATCCCGAAAAAAGATCAACCTGAAACATTGAGAGATCTACGACCAATAAGCTTGTGTAATGTGATATACAAAGTGGTCACGAAAATCATTATAAACAGAATAAATCCTATCATGCCTAAAGTGATCTCGCCAAACCAGTGTAGCTTTGTTCAGGGGAGGCACAACAGTGATAACATTATTGTAGCACAGGAGGTTATTCACTCAATGCGTACGATTAAACGAACAAAGGGTTTTATGGCCATTAAAATAGATCTAGAGAAAGCCTATGATCGGGTCAGTTGGAACTTTCTCATGAACTGTCTTAATGAACTAAGACTCTCAGACATGTTAATCTCTGTAATTTCAGAATATATATCCTCCACTAGTATGCAGCTATTGTGGATCGAAGACAAAGCACAGACATTCCGCCCTTCAAGAGGGGTAAGGCAGGGGGATCCATTTTCTCCTTACTTATTTGTCATATGTATGGAGAAGCTGGCTCACCTTTTTCAGGATGCAGTTCAAGATGGTCAGTGGAAGCCAATCAGACTTTCTCGGGATGGCCCACTTATTTCACATCTATTTTTTTGCTGATGATATTATACTATTTGCAGAAGCATCTATTGAACAGGCTATCGTGATCACCAGGTGTATGATTCTTTCTACACTAGTTCGGGGTTGAAAGTCAGCCAACCGAAAACAAGAATGTTTTTCTCAAACAACGTTAATCATACTAGACATTGTGAATTATGTTCGGTACTTGGTTTTGTTATGACTAGTAACTTAGGGAAATATCTTGGAGTTCCCTTACATAGTAAACAGGTCATAAAAGAATCTTTCCACTTTGTAGTGGATAAGGTCAAGATACGACTCTCAAAGTGGAAAACAAATATGTTGTCGTCGATAGGGAGATCAACCTTAATTTCATTTGTCATAATAGCCATACCAGGTTATGCTATGAAAACCTTTCTTCTCCCCGCTAGCACACATAGAACTTTAGATAAATGTAATAGACAATTTCTGTATGGAAGCACAGACAAAGTAAAGAAAATCCCACTGGTGGCCTGGGATGTTATTTGTGAGCTGAAGAAGAAAGGAGGGCTGGGTCTTCGCCATGCCAAGTACCAGAACCATGCCCATTTAATGAAGATCGGATGGGACTTAGCTGCTCGCAAGGATGACTTCTGGGTTAAAGTAGTACGAACTAAAAATTGTTGTGGTTCGAACCTGATTCTAACAATTGACAAAGAGAGACTGGGGTCCAACCTATGGAACAACATCAAAAGAACATGGGAAAAGGTGCAAACAGGAATGGAAGTGGTTGAAGGAAACCGGTTAATATGGAAATGGAGGAAGGACGGAGCTTTTATAGTTAAATCAGCTTATGAATCCTGAAAAACACTAGTTGCCCAATACCCTCTTTCTGGGAAAAATTGTGGAGGATCAAGGTTTCGGAGCGACGCAAGATGTTCATGTGGACTGCTGCTCACAAAAGATTACTCACAAATGCTGCTAGACATAAATGAGGGTTGAGTAATGATGCATCCTGCCTCGCATGCCATGTAAAGAATGAAGACCTTGAGCACGTCCTACGGGATTGTCCTACCACCTTGGCGTTATGGAAAGAATTGGTTTGTACTAACCATTGGCATACCTTTAGTTAAATGAACATTTTAGAGTGGCTTCAGGAAAACCTGACTTCACAGGACAGCGAATATCAGCCTAACAAGTGGCATGAGAGATTCTGTCTTACGTGCTGGTAGCTGTGGAAACGACACAACCTCTTGGTGTTTGAAGGCATGACCATTTCGAATACGGTCGTGCAAGCTAGTGTGAGTGCAATAATGAGCAGCTTATATCAAAGCTCGACAAGGAATAAACAAGGTGGTGCCGAACACTGAAGGGCACATTACCGATAGCACAAGGTGGAAGCCGCCACTGGCAGAGTGGATCAAAGTCAACGTGGATGACGCGTTTTCTCATCTCTCTCTAGGCCTTGCTTGTGGCGGTATCTTGAAGGATGAGCAGGGGAACTTCATACAAGCCTTCTAGTTTAGAGGCACCGAGGGAGATCATCTCAGGGTGGAGCTTTGGGGGTGTGTTCATGGTATGGAAAATGCTTGGGATTTAGGGTTCAGGAACGTTATATTGGAGGCAGACTCCTCCAAGGCCATAAATCTGATCGAAAGTGACTTAAACGATGCACATGAGGACAAGGGGATTATTGCAAAAGCGAAACAACTGAAGGGTATTTGGCCAAAAAAAAAAAAAAAAACTGAAGGGTAGGTATTGGAATATCAAAATCAAACACGTCAGACGCTGGGCAAATGAGGCAGCTAACTTACTAGCTAAGGAAGGCTTGTCATTAATGCCGGGACTGCAGGTGATCTCAACAATTTTTATGGAGCTTGAGAGAATAATTGTAACGGATAAAATATAGTGGGTATTGTTGGCTACATATTTGTATAAAAAAACAATACCCTTCCAATTCTAAATACAAGACTCACTTTGTAATACAAATTGGGTGTTATATTAAGGGTCGGAGAGAGTATTACCAGTAGTATTACAGCTGGCCCAACCTGCATTACTAGCCCATTCATACAATAATCTTGAACTTGTATGATCCAAACATGGCGGATAGCATTGATAACGAATAATATTTTTTGGAAATGAAGTACCAAACTTTAGTTAACTGACAGGTGAACTTAAGAGCAGGATCTGAAATATAATATGTACACTACAAGCTGGGCATAAGGCAACTGAGCCAAATATATGATAACAGATAGACATGCTAAGACTCATAGTTATAATCCCTTGATGACCATCTACCCTCGTATTTCCCAAATGAGGATGCCGATGAGGGCATCTCATTCATGTGAAAGTGGTCTGGTTCAATGCCATAATCTGTGAGTGGCCGATGCTCCAAGACATCATCATGGCTTTTAACAAATTCAGGTATTTCAACCTGTCCTTTCTTTATGTCATCCCAAAGGTATTGAAGACAGCTCACATACTTGATCTTCCAGTATAATCTTGCAAAAACAATGAAACAATGGAAGCACTTAATATAAAGTTTAAAAAAAAAAAAAAAAAGTGCCCTTCATAGCTAGCAGTGCACCACAAAACTTTCAATTCAATTCCCAGTGAATTTCAAACAGCCACATCATTCCATCAGAATGCACAAAAATTGTCTATATTCTAAGCTCACTTTCTTTTAACTGGAAATAATCAAATTACTTACCCTCCGCTTAAGAAGAAACGGCCAAGGGTAGCAATGACTAGCCTTGAACGGAGGCCAGGGTGAACGAAGTATACAATTTGAAGCCTTTCCTTGATATCACTAGGCATTTCTTCATAAATCCACCTCAAGATAGTTAGGCCTGGAGAATTATCCTCCTTTTGAACAGTGCTGTGCATATAAACAATGCAAAATCGACCATCTGGCAGTTCACTGCATATCTTGTGGTAAACATACCTCTTCAGCCGTTCAGCACTGACAATTGTTGCTGTAAATAATTTGAGAGTAGTTACCACAGGTAATTATCAAAATCTTTAAAATCAAAGTAATTCGAAATGGCTTATTATTTATAGGCAAGACTATTAGCATTTATTTTCTTCCTCCCTCTTCTTAGTCGTATAGCAGTGCACCTCAAGAGTAAGAACTAAGAACAGACCAGGGATCTGCGAGGTGTAACCACAGATCTAGTAAAAACTAAGATAGAAAGTAGACAAGAGACTTGAGAAGCATTGATACTATGAAAACAAATCACCCATAAGAGAAGTGATGGTTGCACTTAATCATGGCAAGCCTACACCAGACTCTAGAAACGTCTAATTTAAAAATGAAAACTTACATCGATGGTACGGCTATGCATGTCAGTATTAAGATATTTCATGATTCCTACACAACATTTAAACAACAAGAGCACCCTTTAAGATGCAAAGAGTACACGCTACCACATTGATCACCAGAATAGTGAAACCCTGAATTAGGATACATTCCTATGATGCGAAAACTACTTGGGATGTGAACATGAGTAAACAAGTCCACTCTAACAAATACCGCTCAAGTTCGTATACAAATCTCAGTAAGATTTCATGCTTTCTGCACGAAGGGAATCGCCGACAATTAAAAGAAAACTTTTTCACTTAGCGATAGGAAATTGGTTTAAATACGTTTTCTGGATTATAACAAAATTTCCTGAAATTGGACAAAGATAATGAAACTCTACAGGCATTGTTTCCATGTGAAAGAAACAAACTTATCCACATCTACTTAGGATAAAATATGAATTCCATCCTTGACAAAGCCACATGAATTATTTTTGTCAAAGAGAGGAAACTGTAACTAACTCGATCACTTTTACAGGAGTTTTATTGAAAGGGAATGGAGAGGAATGAAAGGAAGCTCTCAGTCGAATCAAAGGAGTGTTTCGGGTGGAAAGTAGCTCATGAGGGTTTTCGGGTCGCATCCTTGAATTAAACAAATTGCTCATAGTTACAATAAACCTTCTAATCGCAACCAGACTCCCTCACATTTCACTACAGTCAACAAAGAAGGCATCTTTTTACATATATGATAGAACATCTCATTAATCCCTCGTCCTCCAGTAAGAAACAAGAATATGAAAACCAGCGTATAGTTAAAAGGGGGGAAAAATCTTAACATTCAATGGTTTTCAACTAACGCACAATTTTAGGCGGCGGATGGAGGATACAAGGAAGAAGTGAAATTGGGGGCGAATTTGGTACCAGGATAAAATTTGCCAACGATACGGAAAATTCGATTGCCGCCATTGTCAGAACCTTCAAGACGAAAGAAGTGTAAGAGATCAAGATCGGAGAAGTCTTCGTCGGATGAAAGATGCTGAGCGCAATCATGCCAGCTCTCTTGTTCTTCATCATGGGTCTGAGTGGACAAAAAAGGACGGGCATCAACACCTAAATCTGATGCCAACACTAACACTGAGAATTCATCTGTTGGGCTGCCCCTACTCATCGCCGCCTTTCCCAATTGCAATGTTCTCAGTTCGCGGTGTGTGGCACGGACTAACTGTTGAGTCTTGATTTTCTATTGAAGTTTTTTTTTTTTTAAATTATTTTTATTTTTTTCATTCTTTCTTTAATTATTATGAAGTTCAAATAAGATATTTAATTACCAATGTTATAAATATTATGATTCTATAGATGTTCATAGTGTAACCCCTGTCTTATAAAACGTAATTATAATTTAAAAATATGTAATTAAGATGAATTAGAGACAAACGGATGTTAAAAGACTCATTTTCCTATCTCATCCGCATAATAGGGTTTTCAAAAATTTCTTTCAAAACATGTTTGATTCGGTCTCACGCTCACATTTCGAATATAATTAACTTGCACAATTCAATTACATTTATACATATCAGAGTGTAAACCAAAATTTCCGACAACCCCCAGGTTTCCATATAATAACTTAAGGGTTTATGGGCATTACTGCCTTAACAAGTTCCCAACTAGGGGATTACATAACATCATACAAAAATTTACATCCAAAATATGTACATAATTTCAATCAAAATTTGACAACCAACAACCAACATTTAAACATCTCTAAGGAGTCCTAGCCGCACTTGGTTGTCTGCTTCTCTTTAAAGCCACCTGCCCTGTCTGAAGGTTAGTCAATGGAAAGAATGAGATTTAAAAGAATTCCAATAGTAATAAATCACCCATACCACATATAATCACATAGCATGCAAATAAATCATCAAGAAGCACAGTAGAACGAATACAACATACACAAGTTGTCACATATACACATGGTCTTCCCTGCATTCACATTTACAACGGTATATCAACGGCCGGGGTAGAGATGACCAGCGTCCCTCCATATGACGGCTCACGCTGACATTCACATGATGTAATTCATTTAGCCTCACGACTCACAAATAGCCTTTCGGCTTTTACATAGCCTTACAGCTTTCACATATGCAACGAATTCATTTCCACACCTCACCCTCATTCTCTTTCACTGCCGGGGATGCACACTGCGATTACTCGAACCGTTATTAGCTACCGGAGGACTATTGGCATGGTGATGCAACTCCACGCAACATACACAATTCAATGACATTACAAACATACCTTGCATTACTTATAGTATAAGAAAAGGAGTCACTACCTTGTTCTATCCGAGTGTGCTCTGGCACAGGTGGCTTATGTACAGGGCAAATATTGAACCCTATAAACCAAAATCAAGGATGACAGATTAATCTCTATTCCAAATTTTTATTTTTAGAACATTTAAAGTTGGTTATTATTTGAACTCTTTATGTGGCTACTAAAAGCCTCGACACATGCTTAAAGGGTTGGGGAAGTATTAGGTTGGAAACCACTTTTCCAAAATCACAAAGTGCTGAAAACAAAGGTTGGCTACAGTAAAAATCAGCACATAAAGTTTCTGAATGTAGTCAAGATTTTCTAGCTGCGGCAAAAAACTGCACAAAAAGTTTCTGGCTGCAACCAAGATTTTTTGGCTGCGGCCAAAAAGTGCACAAAAGGTTTTGGGTTGCAGCTAAGGAAAATTTGAAAAATAATAACTAATTATAAAAAAATCGAAATAAGGTGATCCTAAAGCCTATTGAAAGATATTTAAGTCCTCTACACAGAAAAAATATGAATCAAGGTTACCCGTGAACACAAAAATATAGAATTGTACAAAATCCAACACTGCTCTAAAACAGATTCCAATTTTAATCCCAAAGTTTGGAAAATCATAACTCCCAGCTCACAAAACAAAATGACATGAATTATATGTCCATTTTAAAGCTTGGCATGTGAACTTTAAGACTGGAAATTTTCAGAATTTATAGATCTCATTTGCCCATTCAAAACATCCAACAAACAAACTGCCCAACATAGAGTTTCAATGGACATAATTCCAAGTTTTGGACAATTATTTCCAATGGTTACAATTTCACAACAAATACCCTCGCCCACACAAATTTTCACAAAAAATCCATTGAAAACACCAAATCAACCTAATTCACATCACATTGACATGTTTTCCCAATGACCACAACATGTCACATAATATCATAACACAAAACTCACATTGCAATTCCTTTCCATTCAAAGTTTCAAACCAATCTCAATAACACTAAGACACAATATGACACCATTTTCCACACATTACAACTTACAATTCATTCATTCGAAAATCACACTAAAATTAGGATAAAAATCCATAATTTCCAAAACTTAACCAATGATCATAATACTTAGGTCAAAATGCAGCAATTTCTTACCTCTTCCTCTTTCCAAAGTTAGTTTTTGAATTTTTCAACTTTCTAAATTCTTCAAGTAGTCAAACACCATCTTTCAAAAATCTAAAATCATAAAGATGAAGCCCTCATCAAGGTGAACAACATTAAAGAAGATGATTTGAGCCAAAGAGATCGTCTACAAAGCCAAAATCTCATCTTTTCCTTTCTCTTTCTTCCTTGACTTGGCGAAAATGGAGACTTGAGAGAGAGGAAATGAGATGAAGATGATAATGCAGATTTTTGGTCTCTACTTAGCGTATTTAGCCGACTTGGAGATGAGAGGGAAGAGAAAAAAAATGAGTTGAATCTTTGACCCACATCTATGACCTCTATGATGACACTTGTCATAATCTTGGGCCTCCTCTCAACTCTTTCCATGCACAAGCTAGCATAGGATGATTCCCTCTATAACACTTAGGCAATTGTCACACTTCTTGATCTTTATGTTACTAATGAGTTCCCTCTTCGGTTGCTGACTAATTGATCGATAACTTTTCTTTTTCCCCATTTTGTCCATGACTATGGCAATTCCTATTGAATCACCATTTAACATATTCTATCTTTCCATTACACCTTACCATGCGCCCTCCCTCTAATTTAATTCAATTTAGATATTAATCCATAATTGAACTTAAATACAGGATTTAAGCACTGATTATAACACACTCAGATCTCAATTCACATCATATCATCCAAAAGTGTTTATTTAACGATAATTACATTCACTTTTGAAGTCATTATCTCTTAATCACATTATGGGGCATTACACATAGCATCCAAGAATAAGGCTCTTTACCTCCCATCCATATTGAACCCGCAAAATGAAGAGTTTCTAACCTTTAATCTTTATAACATTTAATGGTATAATTATATTGTTTAATTGTCCTCTTTATATGTTGTAACTCATAATGTTGGTCTTCAATATTGGAGCCTTATACTTAAAGGCATGTACACACATTTGTTAGCTTGAAATGAAATAAGAATCACTTCCTCCTTACTCTCCATTTCTCTCTTGTATTTCTTTATCTCCCTTATCTCAATTTCTTATATTTTCTTTTTTTCATGAAACGTTACTAGCATGAGTTTGCTCAGAAGGCCTATGGTCTAATTTTCTATCCCTTCTACTCTCTAACTTTCTCATTTTCATACTATATTTTATATTGTTTAGTCTATATGTTATTTTATCTTTTTAATTTTCATTATCGATCTATTGTTCTATATTATTTTTCTTTTACGTCATCTGTTTTTTTCTTTCATGTTGTTATCTTTTACATGTATATATGGGAAAATCTAAGCCATTATATATAATTAAAGAAACTTTTTTACCGATTATTTTATACACTGGGTTTTATGACTAAGATTTGAGATTATTATTGTTTTACTATCCTTCACAAGTTTTCTTTCCTTTCACTTTTATTTATCATTTTCCAGTAATCTCTTATTATGCAAAATTTATATTTCTCTATTTTGTATTCTAGTATTCTTTACATTTTATGTTGTTATATTATGTTATTTCATTTTATTTATGTTTTATTCCTTTTTTTTGTTGGAAAAACGCCCAAAAATACCTTTAGGGAAAATTAATTGCTGAATGCTACCATGAAATATTGGTTGCACTTTAACGGAAGATATGTTGCACATAACGGAAGATATTTTGCACAGAACGGAAAACGGTTTGCACATTTATATGGAAGACTTGTGCACACTCGGAAAAGTATTTGCACACCGCAAAAGTTCTTTTGCACACATGGAAGACGGCTTGCACACTTGATAGCATTCACCAATTAATTTATCAAAAAAGTATTTATTCTTAATTCTCCCTTTTTTTTACTTATTTAACATTTATATTTATTTAGTTTATTTATATTTTATGTTATATATTATTGTTTATGTCTCTTTAATTTATGTTATTTATTTCATCTGTTTTATTGTTATTTTATTCACATTTCATTTATTTATGTTAATATATTATTGTTATATCATTATGTCAATCTTTTATTTTCATTTGTTTATTATATTACATTAATATATAATAGTATTATATATGGTCATATAATGTGATTTATATAATCATGGGCTTATCTATTATTTATATTTGATTATGAATTTGAATTTACTCAATTTATTTTATAGTATTTTAATTTTATCGAGAGGCTAGAAACCATAATATTCTTAATTTCATGATCAGATGATCAGAAGTCACATTACTTTTGTAATAGTTCTTATAAGAAAGAACGCTATTGGTTTCATTAAATTGCAATAGTGACAAGAAAAAATTTGGCCATTTGATGATTTAATTGTTACAAATATCAAAGCCCTGAAGGCTAAAGGCTCAAATATCAAACTAAACAAAAAAAAAAACTTTTAAACTTTGTAAGATTTTTGCTATGGTCCTTGAAACGACCCTTTCTCCGAACAACAATTTACCGTAATGATTTTACAAAATCTAGTTAACCAGTGATAATTGAAAACAATTTTCCATTTAAAACATATCAGAGTTCAAGGCACAAACTCACCCACAAACCCACTACAAAGATATTCATTACTCAGGGCAAACATAACAACAGAAGAACTTACAGCCCACGATTTTTATGACATTGAATCCCACAATTAAGATTTTATAACAGTTATCCAAACAGTAAATATGATATCTTTAAAAACATAATATGTCCTATAATGGCAATATAGAGAATAATACAACACCAATACCACAAGAGGCCTACAGGATTCTTAACGTCTATGCCTTTGGTTGCTTCCCTTGGCCTCTAGCCAAATTAGAGGTTTCGCCTGAAAAATATTTAAAACGACGGGGTGAGACATAAAGTCTCAGTAACCAAAAATTAATTTACAAAATATGCAGGAAACGATTGTAAGTCAGTGATGCAGCTTTAACTAACATAATATTAATAATATTCTCAATAATTAAACTTCATATAATATGTTCGACAATTAGAACCATCCCCACTCATCCATCCTGCTCCTCCTTATAGCTTCTGGACGTGGTACAGCCTATCAGTGCTAGTATACCCGGCCAAAGGTTGGCTAGTCACTTCAAGAATACTGCCCCTCCCATGCCACCACCAATATATCGTAACAGGGAGTTGTCCGCCCAAAACACTCAACTCAAAATTCGGGCCAGGAATGAGAGAGTCGATGGGCACATTTTCACCATATCTCTTCCACACAACCCACCATATCCCATAACAGAAAAACAATATATCATTATAATTCTCGAAACATATACAAATTATCATATCTTTTACAATATTCCATCTCAAACATCATAACCATCACAACAGTAACAATTTTAATAATATCTATGCTCATATATACAATTTTGAAAATACACTGCTTCACTAAACTAGGTTCATACTCAAACATACATATAATCTTTCAAAACACATACAAGTAGTATAGATGAAAGTAAGGTTTAGAAAACACCTTACACTCTAAAACAAGCATATAAAATAAATTAACCCCGGTTACCTCAATTCCAAGCTTAACTTTATCTTGAGTATCAAATACGAACAATCACCGATCCCAAGAAAACTCTACATTATCAATTTAAGTAACAATTAACCCCAAGAAATACTAAAATAAATAATTTACACAATTCATCTCCAATTTTCCTCTACTATTATTATCCTTAAATATTCTAACTTCCTTAAAAATCCTTAAACAACCTCTATATCATTCTCTCTCGTCAACCACTTAATTTTTATAAATTAAAGTTTCACCTTTAACATATCTATTATTATATAATCATCAATATCAACCTTCTAAAATAACTAAATCTCCTTTTCTAATTTATATGAATATAGTATAATTATTAAACAATAATTGAAACTCTCACATAATTAAAATCATATAAAAAATCTAATTCTTAATATCAAATTATAATTTATAATTTCTTATACAACAAAATTTACCAAACTAAACCGATTAGAATATCTATAATACCTCCAACAAACCAAATAAATTATTTAATCCAAATTTAATCGGATAAAAAGCCTAATATATAATTATTCTTAGATTAATTATATAGAAAATTCATTATAAAATTATATACCAACTACATAACAAAAGTAACCTGATTAAAATTAACCATTAATCCTCCTCTATATTCCTATAGTCTTATATTAACAAAACTCAAATTTGTCCAAAATCCTAATCTTAAAATTTTCTCTAATCCACACAAAATTACTATCATAAGAAAGAGAAAATTATTTAGAACATTTTCATAAAAGAAGAGTTGTGATCAGAAAAGAATTTGAGTACCTTATTGATCCCCAAATATATGAAAATACTCCTATGAGTATCACACCCTACACCATACGCCTTCTGCACAATCACTTCACGCAGACGATCTGCGTGAAGTGAGAAGGGAGAGGGGGTATTTATAATACGCCCCTCCCTCACCTCTAATAATTGGCGCCTAATGGCGCCAATTAACGAACGAGTGGAGGCACTTTCGGTGCCTCCCTCATTCTTTCCAACTGTGAGCCACCCACAGTTTACATATTATAATAATATATATATATATATATTATTATAATATTATTATTTATTAATTAATTAATTATTATTTTTTAATTATTTTTTTATTTTTATTAATTTTTTTTCAAAAAGTTACTACTAAATTCATAATTATCTTTAAATTATAATTATATTTTAAAAACAAGGATGTTACAGTCCTGAAAACCAATATTGGGAGACATTGATGATACTATTAAAAGCAAAGAATATAAGTAAGAGTGAAAATGAACATGATTAAATTGCATTGGTGAAATCGATAATTAAAAGATAAGAATACTTTGTCTTGGCTATTGAACTGATATCATGAAAATAAAAACATTTCTAAGGTGATTAAAATTATGGGCAAATGTTATACTATGACTAGAAGTCATATGGATAGAAAAAATGATATGATATGATCAGAAGTCATATAAACTAATATGTACCGATTATTAAAAATAAAGATCAAAATGGTTGTGAAGCCAAAAAGATCATGAGATATTTTGAAAAATACCAAAATTAGTTATGATGCTTAATGCAATAAGTTATGGAGAAAGATGATCAGCTTGTAAAGCTAAAAGAAATAATTGTAAGTTCTGAAGGTTATATGATTTTGATTAATGTTTAAATTTAAATTCATTGTAATTAATCTGTGAGAGAGAAATTATTATTGATATTGTGATATTGGCATAAGTGATATATAAAACCAAATAAACAAAAAAGTAATTATTGGTCATTTTAAAATTTTAGTATATGCCAAATTACTTACAAATTTAAACATTATGATGTGTGGATGTTCATGATTTCATAGCCTTTTAGAATTCTAACTACCTTGTGGTTATTGTCATTACGTCCTATAACTCATAAATCAAATGGTTTCCAGTATTTATTCATATAACCTTTAATTATACAATTAAGTTGTTTAACTATCTTCTTTATATATAATTATACACTTTATTTGTAACTTTAAGTATATAGTGTATGTGAATACTATTCATACATTAATGTAGTTTACCATATCTATTTTCTTTTTGAGACTTGAGCTTCTCTGTTACATTATAGATTTTCCAATAAACATTCAACTCATATACCTCAACATTAAGGTACTTTCTTTTGCTATTAGTCATATTTTTCATTTTAGTTTTATCTTCCATCTCTTTTCTCCTCTTAAACACTATTATGTCGCCTTACATATATATACAATTTTTCTTAGGTCCAAACTTTTATTATTGAAGGCATACAAATACTCTACAATTTGTATTTTACTTTAGTATTGATAAGTTATTATCTCCTCTCCCAATTCACTGTATTGTCATTTCTTCTACTTTTTAGCATTTTCATATGATATGTGCAAGTTTCATACATTAATCATGATATAATATATAATATGATATATATTGAAATCAAATTGGCTTTATGTGATATTTGTGAAAAAAAAATCATATATCATATTTGAATTGAGAGAATGAGAATTTATTTAATTTTATGAAAAAATTTATTATAAATAGTTTATGATTTGTAGATAAAACCATTTTTGTAATGTGCGTGAACTATATACATAATGCAAGCCAAATTTATGGATGATCAAATAGTAGGGAATATTTGAAAAAAGACTATGTATATTATAAGTATTAATTATTTTATATTATAATGCATTTGTCTTTACATTTCTCTTAAATTAATTTTAGCCCCTAAACATCACAAATTATTGCAATAAGATTTTTATGTATTTTGACTATGAATCTCCTTATATTTTTCTTCATGTAGTGGAAAATTCTAAACATTTTATATTCTGAATATACATCAAAAGAGACAAATTGAATCATATTATTAGTAATGAGTAATAAAATTATATAAATATGAGATAATATATGTTAATTCCTGAAGAACATAAATGTAACAAATTCGATATAGTTCCTGGAGAACTAATATATATTTTTCTTAAATTCTATGGGAAGAAGAAGAATTGATCATGAAAAGTTATGACCCATAAATTTACATTAGAGTTTCACTCAATTAAAGAGTTTAATTGATAGCCCAATTGACTAAAATCCACGATTAATTGTGAGTTATGAAGTACTTGAGTTTTCAAATGAAAGATATATTATTAGCTTACTATGTACTAATTTATCTTTAAAATAGAGAAATAAAGAAAATTTATTTATATGACTCACACTTAAAGGGGAGATTGTTAGAATATAAGTGTGAGTTAATATTAAAAAGTTCTACTCATATACTTCCTTACAAAACCTATTGATTGATCTCTTAGAAATGGATGTCATATTGATATTTTATATCAATATCTTATAGAAATTGAAAAGTTTGTTGTTGGTTAAGCAATATTTCACAATAAACTAGCAGTTTACTAATTCAAACAAATTTATTGTTAGTATGATTTGTTTAATCATTCGAGTCATATTTAAAAGCTTACGTATGACATCCATTGAAGAATCAGAAGATTTTTCATGAATAGCTAACATATTATATAATTCAAGAATTATTATGTGTTGCTTGTTCTCAAAGAAATTTGGTTATGAGAGTATCACAAGTTATGATTTAGAATGGATCTCTATATTTCTGGATGTATATCGAACTTATAGATGGGCTCATTCAAATGGCATGTAAATCATATAAATGTTCAGTAATTTTGATAGATGCATCTATAAGATGGTTACATGTAATATTACTATTAGTTTACAACCTAAAGTTTACAGGAATGTTTGAATAAATTATTATGTCAAGCACAATTTTTAAATTATACGATTCATTCATTGAAGCCTCCATGAATAACTAGATTAATACTTATGAGAACTAAATTCATATTTTAGTGTTGGCGTATTTGATCTCTTATATTGCTACACTTATACTAACCAAGCAAATTCTCCCGATAAAATTGACTTTTGGTTAGGAGCCAATTATATTCCATAAAGTTTGAATATGCATTCCTATTGATCTACCACAATGCACATAGATGGATATCTAAAAGAAATTGAGATAAATGTTGGGTAAGAGCCTCCTTCTTCTTGTTTGTCTATAAATGAAACAAAAGGATGTTTATAATATAAACAAATGGATTTTGAAGACTTATACTACATGATTAATCAATTATCATTTGACAAAGTTTTCCTAATATTTGGGGGGGGGGGAATTGAATAGTTGGAAAAGAAAATAAAAGGAATGCAATACTATTATCAAGTATAGATACTTGAACATAGCAATATGAACTAGAAATTCATTAGGTTTTGCATTATTGCACAAAATCTACTAGATGCAATTACTAACCTAGATGAGAATTACTAAATATTATATTCCAGTTAAAAATGTTCTAATCAGCATAAATGAAAGTGAGACATGCCCAAAGTATAAGAAAATAATCAATTCCAAAATAAAAGAGAAAAAAGCAAATAATCAAGATGATCATATCAAAGAGGTAGATACTCCATAAGAAGTCAAGACATAACTAATTTCAAAAACCTCAAAAGAGGTTCAGGTACCTGAAAGTAATAAAAAGATCTCAATGAATCATATCACAACAAGAAAAATGAAACTGAAAAGATAAAGTTGTCGACAACAATTTTAGTAACAATATCACGTGATCAAATGAAGATCTTATACATAATTATATCTATATTATAAAAAAGGTGATTGGCCAACTGAAAAAGGGGACAAGACGCAATGAAAAATATTCTTTTAATATGTGAAATTTATAGACGTGCAGTCTAAAACATTTGAACAATACAGTTATTTGTGATAAATGAATATTCATGTGAAAATCTTGATTTTCACAAGGTATGATGATGATTATGATGAGGTACAGTATTTAGTAGTGGATACAATAATTATTGCATATATTATTAGTCTGACAATATATACAAATAAAATAATGTGTCTATTAAATATCATTATATACAATATATGCATATGGATAGTGAATATTATATGAGAATTCTTAAAGGATCCAAAATATTGAAAGCGTGTCTAAGAAAAATATTCAGTGTATAAAATATTATATGGATTAAAATGATTTGAGTATATATATAATTGATTGAAAGATACATTGAAAAATGAATAATTTTACATATCAAGTTATTTGAAACCTTAATGATTTCAAAATTATATATTTTTGCTATGATGATGTTATTTGTAAAAATTTATTGAATTTAAGGGTATATAAGTATCACATATTTATGAATATTTATATCATGCTAATATTATAGTTATTATGTTCTTTCTAGTAAAATCAAGATGCTACAAGTACAATATAGATACTATGAAATTGAGATTTAGTGTGATAGTTTTATGAAACTATTTTATGTACATTTTGTTCATAACAAATTGAACATGTGGATAGAAAATATGTCATGGTGATTTTCAGGATAATTTTTTTTATTATTTCCACAATGCATAGAGATAAGTGGAGAATATATTGATATTTAACATATCCAAAAAATATGATAAATAATTATGTTTCATCATATGATTTGATGACAATGCATTATGTATAATTTAGATAAAAATGATATTAATTGCTTGAAAAATCACTGATGACAATTGCAATTAAGAAATTAGTATATTGTCTTGAGATATGACAATATAATCATAATGAGTGACGTTGCTATCAAGGGCAGTAAAGATTATATTGTACTCTATTTCTTAACCAAGGTTTTGTCCCACTGGGTTTTTCTGATAAATTTTTTAATGAGGCAACTTCAATATGTATTGCGTACTTTTTTTCCTCCATTGGGTTTTTCCTAATAAGATTTTAATGAAGCACAATATTTGCTTATGGATATCAAGGGGAGTGTTATGAATATTATAATTGTATAGATGTCCATAACATCCAAGAATAAAGCTCTTCACCTTCCATCCATATTGAACCCCCAAAATGAAGAGTTTCTAACCTTTACTCTTAGTAATATCTAATGGTACAATTATATTGTTTAATTGTCCCCTTTATGTGTTGTAACTCATAGTGTTAGTCTTCAATATTGGGGCCTTATAAATAGAGGCATGTACACATATATGTTAGCTTGAAATGAAATAAGAATCACACTCCCTCCTTACCCTCAATTTCTCTCTTGTATTTCTTCATCTCCCTCATCTCAATCTCTTATATTTTCTTGATTTCATAACAACCAAAAAGTTTTAAGGGATATTTCAGAAAAATTAGTTTAAAATAGGAAAAAGATAAATCGGAGAGTTCAATATCACAAATCCCAAGTCAAATTTGTGGGAGGAATATAGGATTTACAAATGTTTTCAAATGATCAATTTATCCTTGACAGCATTCAGGGATCTCAAGTTGTCAAAATATATATTAAAGCTGTTAATTGCGATTATTAAGTTATTATTTTCCTTATACATAAGTAGTCAGTGACACCTAACATGTGCGACTTCAAAATATTATTTATAAGGTTGTTGGTATTTGAAGAGCTCAAATTGTTAATTGCTTTGCGTAATCAACTTAGGTATGAAGAATGACCACTTAAGAATCACAACTAACAACTTCAGTATACATATTGATAACTTGGACTCTTCAAATACTATCAGGAGCATATTTGGTTATTTGGAAAATATTTGCAAATCCAATATTTCTTTCACAAGTCTAACTTGAAATATGTGATATCAGACACCCTAATTTATCTTTTCCTTATTTTAATCAAATTTTTCTGGAATTTTCCCAGGTCTTTTTTTTTTGAATGAGAAACTGGATATCATTAATCCACTATGGAACAAATACAAGATAAAATATCAAAGCCTAATCAACCTTCATCAACGACCGTCTCACTAAGGAAAGGTGGTTGGTGATCAAGGAGAACAAAAGTATCATTAATAGTATGAGCCATCTTAGCCAAATGATCAGTTAAGAAATTCTGTTCTCTAGGAATATAACATAGAAGAACTTGCCAAGTCTTGAATATCCAGAGTCTTGCATCATCAACGACATCTTTGTAGGGGTAGGAACTTTCACAACCCCGAGTAAGAAGATTTATGGCTTCAAGGCAGTCAGTAAGGACCAAGACCCTAGTGAAACTGTGATTCCAACATAATTGAAGACCTTGTATGATTGCAATGATCTCCGCAACAACCGGAGGCACTCGAGTAAGCTTGCTAATGTAACCACGGATCCAATTTCCATTTTCATCCTTGATGACACCAGCGCATCCACTCTGGCCTGTTTGAAGGACTGAGCCATCAGTTTCCAAGGTGATGAAACCCGGTTGACTTCGATTAGCTTCCCCTCCTGAAATCGAATGATTGGAATAAAACTGGCAATTGGAGGTTAATTCCATATCCCAGCAGGCGCGGAAGAAACTGGCTTGGGCGTTGAGGCAGACAATTTCAGAGTCCTCTCCAAAAAGCTTCCTGCAACGGTCCACCCAAATGTCCCAGCACACATATCCGAAAAGAGTAGCCCAATTTAACTTCTTGGTGAAGTTCCTGCCGCCTTCGTGATTCAGATTTCAATTGATCCAATCCCTTCCCTGCAAAGTTGAAAAAGTATCCCACAAGGCTGGATTGACTATTGAAATCCATCGCTCTCGAGCATTAGAACAATCTCTTAGTAGATGCATGATATCTTCCTCCTGAGGACATCCAAACGGACAACTACCTTGTTCAATTAAACCTCTTCGAGCTCTAAGTTGTGCCGTATGGACTCTACCGTGAGCGACGAGCCACATAAAAGACTTTATCTTTTCAGGAACCGGCCACCGCCACAGCTTCCTCCAGAACACATCATCTGAGTTATTGGGACCTGCAAAAAGAAAGTGATAGGCAAAGCTAACAGAAAAAGAACCATCAGAAGAGGGTTTCCAGAAATACTTATCTTCTCCTCTGTTTGGGCAGGGAGGATGAGCACAGAGGATCCGATCAATGATATGGTGTTGGAACCATATTCCCAACTTAGTGGAGTCCCAAATACCCCCAGGCAGCACATAATCCTGAACCTTTTCCCCCAGGTCTCTTTTAATAACAAATAAGAAAACGAAAAATATAAATATTTTGTCTTTTTTTTTGCATTGTCTCCTAAGTTTTTATTAGACTTTTAAATGAGCAAATCTTTTCCTTGACATCTTGCAGTAATTTAAAAAATAAAATCCTATTAGCATTTGCGTTTTTTGAAAAAGTTACATATTATCATGTGTGTGTGCGTATTCTCCGTGATATAAAGACTGCTATGCATCATATCTAATTGGCCCCCATGTTTTTAATTTTGGGATAATTGTCCAAAAATACCTTGAAGGCAAATTAATTATTGATTGCTACCAAGCGTATAAGTGATCTTCTGTTTTGTGCAAACCATCTTCCGTATGTGCAAAAATCTTCCGTATAAATGTGCAAACAATCTTCCGTTGTGTGTAAAATATCTTTCATTATGTGCAACAGATCTTTTATGGTAGCAATCAGCAATTAATTTGCCTCCAAGGTATTTTTAGGCAATTCTCCCATTAATTCTTCACTTTTACTTTCTCTAATGTGTAGAGCATGTGCATAAATGAGAAATTTTTATATAAATATGTTTTGCCTCGTCATTTATGGCCTAACAAATTAAAATACAATAAGTCATGACTGATTTGGCATCTTTTAAATGTTAGCTGACGTATTAATAAAATTAAAAGATTTCACAAGATCCACTTTTTCATTATTTATGAAATCTTAATTAAGAGATTCTTTTTTGAGTTAATATAACTTTTGGTCCCTGAAGTTTGATCCAATTTTGGTTTTGGTCCCTAAAATTTTACCTGATTTTGGTTTTAGTCCCTTAAGTTTGAAAAGGACTTGGTTTTTTTTTTTGTCGGATCGGGTTTCTTAATCGGGTCACCAAGTCCTTTTCAAACTTAAGGGACCAAAACCAAAATCAGGTAAAACTTCAGGGACCAAAACCACCGATTTCAAATTTGATGGACCAAAACCAAAATCGGGTAAAACTCCAAGAACCAAAACCACAGATTTCAAATTAAGGGACCAAAACCAAAATTGGATTAAACTTTAGGGATCAAAAGTTATATTAACCCTTCTTTTTTAAAAAAAAATAAAATATGAAATATATGAATAGCCAACTAGAATTAATGCTAATTGAATTATTATATTTTAATTAATTAAGCCACAAATAACGTGATAAATCATATTCCCACAAGAATTCCTCAACACATAAACTTTCGAGAAACTAATATTGCATAAGACCGCTTGTGAGAAGGCTGTGTAACGCAATAGTCAGCTGATCTGGGCCTCTAGTCTGCAGCTAGTTGGCATCGTATATATAAAAGGGAGGCTGGAAGCAACCTCTACTATTAGGGCCCGTTTGGTAGGCGGAAAGATTGAGGAGGGATGGGAAACGAAATGGAGTGAATGGAAAAAAAAGGAAAGATTAAAATGGAACTTAAAGAGGATGTTTCGTTTGGTAGACATGAGAACAGAATATATATTAAGAGAAAATAAGATGTTTGATAGAAAGAAAATGAAGTGGTGGCTATGGTAAAAAAATGTAAAATACCCAAAATACCTCATAAATTGAAATTTTTTACGGAATGTATTAATGAGATTCCAATTTGCTAAATAACTTCGGATTTGAGAATTAAATTCTTTAGCCCGCTTGTTGAACACCTAAGCTTTTATCTTCTTTGTACTCATTTGTTGATTTTTCAGTAGAAGAATCCATTCATTGGAAAATAATTCTTTTATCTTTTTGGAATAACAAAATCATTGTTCTCAAATGTTTATTAAGAAGAATTCTCAAAGGTTTTTTTTTTGTAATACAGATGAATGTAGCTACTAGCAAAAGTGTAATGACAGACTATAAAGTCAAGAATCACTCTTAGAATTTAAAACCATCAAACGAGCTTTGGTATAGAGCAAAGACGAAGCAATGATCAAATTGAAAAAGAAGAAAAAATAAAGGCAACGAGCAGCAATGCCGAAACAAAAGAGTGGCACTGGTGCTCGTCAAGCTTCTTTTTTGTGGTTACACTGTCAATGTCAATGTCACTATTTGTGACCAAAGTGAATTCTCTTCTTCATATACTTCCATTAATCATCTCCAAACTTCGATTATAATTGTTGTTGTATTTTGACGCTTTGATTTAAATTTTTAAAAGTAAATTTGTATTTGGCATTTTCCCACCTGTGTGGGAAGATGGGTTACCACCAATTTTGGTGGGAACCGATCTTCCCATATTTAAAGGAACTTTGAAGTGGGTGGGAACTTGAGTTCTAGGAATATTTGACAGCCAAACGTGTTTTCACAGAGGGAACTTGCTTATCTTCCTTTCCCTTCTCACCTTTTCGGTATACCAAACAGGCTCAGAGATAACATCATTACAATCTATGACTCAGAGCACAGTTAATTTTGTTATTCATGGGACAAGCTGTGTTATTAATGGGCAACATTAGTTATTAATCCAAAAAAAAGGTCCAAAGTTTATCTACTGTGAATATTCGATATTACTTAAACTAGCACCTGCAATAGTTAAACTGACATCTGCGAATTTAGGAAAACTCACGGCTACGTTTGGCAGCAGCAACAACAGCATTCATCAGTGTTCCACGAAACCCACCTTTCTCCAACTCGTGAATCCCAGCAATTGTTGTCCCACCAGGAGATGTAACATCATCTTTGAGCTGACCTGGATGCTTCCCAGTACTAGTGGCCATAGAGGCTGCTCCTAATACCTGAGATACACCGCAAATTGCAATGACACAACATCAAGAATATTTTTTACCTAACAACTGGCTTAAATGTAGCCTCATTGTAGGATGCCGATAGGGTTAAAAATTAGGGATGACAACAATTCTCTGGAAATATATTTTTTGCAGTAAAATAAATAAGCCTTCTTTCTGGGGAATAATGTTTCTTGCATCAATGGAAGTAGATTTCTGATGTTATAGACGAGATAGTGAAAAGTGAAAACAACTCTAGAAACTCTCAAGAAAAATTCCATTATGTTTGAAAATTGAATCATAAAAGTAAAAAAGCCACCCAGGAAGTTGAGATGCCAGATCATTGCAGCATAACTGGTGTTTTCTCAACTATTAAAATCAACATTCTGGTTCCTTGAAACCATGCATTTAGAATGCCTTAAAAAATTTCATAATAACACTCAGCAAATACTAGATAAAAAGACTACTCTAACCATATATAAGTTCCAATCTTTCTTCCACTTTGTGTTTCACTAGCAAGACTTGTGAAAGAATAAGCGATAGATGAAACATCTTTTGAACCACAAATGCTCAAATTTAATATGATATTCCCTTTCTTAATTGATCAAAGAAGAGCGCAAGAGTTCACTTACAGTTTGAGAAGCTAGACCCAAGGCAAGGTCTCTTGGAAGACCTGCAGCTACTCCACCATCTGCTAAAGCCTCTATAGCTAAATAAATATAAGCTGGACCACTGCCACTGAACAATTTCAGCAAAATAAAAACTTCAAAATTTTGAAGAAGTAACCAAAAGGACATTCTTTCAGGGTAAATACAGGTATAACCACTATTAAAAAAACAAGACTTTCTTTCTCCCCACTTAGAAATTTAAAAATATCCTGCAATTGTCAATATAAATATCCAAATACAACCCACTTCTGGATAATGTAATGAACATACCTCAGGCCAGTTATTGCATCAAAATACTTCTCATCAGCTTTCCATATTTTTCCAACTGATCCAAATAATTTGGAAATAAGGTTTCCATCTTCTTCTGTTGCAGCTCCTCCCAAGCTCATAACTGTCATGATTTAGGTTAAACAAGTAAACGTATTTATGCAGCTCAACAAACCAAGAAGGAAAGAAAGCCAATGAGAAACAAAGGTTTTTCCTTTCCACAGAAACATGCCAAGTAAAACACTACAATGGATGAAAAACAATCTTATTCCTTTTAGTTAAGTGAAGATGATCCTGTTCATTGTTTAAAGAATCTGAAGTATAACTAGGACCGCAAGATTAACTCTGGCAAGTTAACATGCAAAAAATGTTAACTATTTGTCTACTACTGTTAACCAGAAAACTATAAGTCCATAGCCATTAACCAGACCTACTTGGAGGTTTCCATCCCTAGCCTTTTTAAAAGCAAACAAGACAAGAATCTCCAGCTACAAAAAAACTACCATGCTTAACCATGTTTAACTTTAACAAGGAATTAGAAAGCAGCTTCTTGTTTTGACTTTGGATCTAATTCTCCGTAGCATATTAGCAAATAATTATCTCCCCCAAACGTTTTAAGTTTCTAACTAGCCAATACAGAAGCATAGAAGGATAACAACCATCTGAACTCAATTAAATTTTCACGGTGGTGATGAACAGTATACTCCGCTCCAGCAAATATCAGTGCCTAGACCATGTTGAAATCCTTGAGTTTTCTTACCCACCCCAAAAACCCCCTTTTCCTTTTTCAACCAAAATGGGAAAATAAATGTTCCATAAGCGCTAGTAGGGATAGCAGAAACATCCAATGAAATAGTAATAGCTAGAATCCCCCAGCCAGCCAATGTAAATTTCCCAGTCACAGTTTGAAGCAGGAACATATTAAGCATCAAATATCATATTGAAAGTCACAAAAAATTAATGAGTTTTATGGTGTAAATTACACAGTACTAGGTGTCAAATCTCTGCATAAAGTATGCAACTAAAAGACAGAACATGATTAGCTACTGAAGAATACAATATTCAAGATACCTGATGCTGCCTCGCCTACGGCAGCAGGAGTATTAGGTATTACCCTTATAAATCGACCGTGACCAGCCCATTCCTACATATGGAACATTTACTTCAGTAAAGTATTTCTACGAAGGCATTCTTAATATTAATAATAATTTTAGTAACATCCACAAAAACTTGAAAGTCAGAATAAGTTCATCTACCAACAAATGTGCTAAGACAGAGCATTAATGATCATGGGGGAAAAGGCATAAGACAGCTATGCTTTCGTCATTGGTTATTCCAATAAAATGCTGATGCTACCAATATAAATAATTACTGATTATATATGTAAAAAAGCAATGAAAATTCTGAATTTCGGTACCTGGAGATCTTTCAATTTCACCCCAGCAGCAACCGAAACCAGAAGCTTCTTCGATGTAAGAAGTGGTCTTAACTGCTGGATCACTTCTCTCACTGCAGCAAAATGACAGGGGGCGAGTTAACTATGCCAACAAACAGTGCACCAGAAATCCAATCAAGACAAACCGTTAAAAAAAGAAAAAGAGGGGCGGAACATAAGTTTGTGTATCTGCTTGTCTGCACCATCTTTGATCAAAAACTGGAAAAGAAGGTCATTATATAACTCCAAAAAACAATTTGATTTACGCCAGATACAATGCCACAGGAATTTCACGAATTACATTCGAGAAAAAAGTGCTAAATCGGTAGCCGGAGCAATACCTACTTGAGGTTTCACAGAAAAAATGACCACTTCACTGTCTTCAATCACCTGTGATGAAAAACAGAGAGAAGTTGTAATTCGATTTGCAAAGTAAGCAGAAACAAATATTAGCGGAGTCCGTTAGTTAGGCAGGAAAAGGCGTAAATAAGAAAATAGTCTTGTTTGCTCAAAAAAGAAAGAAAGAAAGTACGTCTTGATTGCGGGAGAGAACATTGACGCCGATAGACTCGAAGGCGGCACGGCGAGCAGGATTGGAGTGAGCCGTGCGAATCCGAGAAGGGGGTAAGACGCCAGATTGGACGGCGCCTCTGGCTATACTCTCCGCCATCTTCCCTGCTCCAATAAAGCCCACATTGTACTTGTCCACCGGAATAGGAACGATCTCCATTTTTATCGAAGTAGATTGAGAAGCTCAGGGCCGACTCTGCGGTACTTCAGCTTCACCTCTCCAATTGCTCCACGCTACAGCTTCAACTCTCACCAGTCACGGGTCACCAGTGAAGCGATACCATTTGGCTACAACTACAAGGGTAGCGTACTAGTGTGAATATTTTATATGGATACGCCTGGAGGCACGCAATATAATTTCTTTTTTGTTTTTTTTTTTCCTTCAACGGGTTGACATTTTTTTCTTAAAAAAAAAGTGTTATTTGTATTATAAAGATCAAATATGCAAGTAATGGAACAGTCTTTCCAAGTATTTCTAAAGTTATCTACCTATTTATAGAAAATAAGTCAGTTAGATTCCCATTAGGCACTGTGCTTGTTTATAATAACAATTAAAATCTTAAAGTAGCTTTTCAATCATAATTTATAACATATAAAATATGTATGTGAAAGAAATTTTATCTCGATTTATATAAATAAGCATTTTTAGGAATCCTAAAAATGATCCCAAACATAGTTTCTATGAGATATAAGATTATTAGTTTTTTTTTTTTTGCCCAACAAGATATAAGATGATTAGTTAAACAAAATATATTAATCTAAATCTCTGTTTTTGATGTATCGTAATTAAAGGAATACCTAACAGATGATTCATAATTAAATAGCTTATATTAATTTGGACTTGGCTTTCCTCCTATACATGTTAATATCCGCTGCCCTCCTTTACACAAAACGACGCCGTTTTGTGTGTGAAATTAAATCTCGACCGATTTCACACACAAAACGGAGTCGTTTTGTGTAAAGGAGGGCAGCGGATATTAACATGTATAGGAGGAAAGCCAAGTCCATATTAATTTAGCATCTATCTATGTCTCTAATTGTTTTTCAGTAAAAAGCATATATCTATATTTATAAGAGTTGTAATTTGTAAATGTCATTATAATCAAGGGTTAAGGTGCAAATTTATCAATGAAATTTTGTCCGAGGAACGTCTGGCATAAATATCTTTTAAAAGGAGTAAAAATACCCATGAACAATTAAGAAGAGGCAAAAATACCAATGAAAAATTAAAAAGGAGCATCCACCACAAAAACCGTTAAATCCGTACTAGCGCCGTTAGGGGTTTTCTTCTCTTATAATTTAACGCCGTTAATACAGATTAACGGTTTTTGTGGTGAATGCCAATTTTGAATTGTTCATTGATATTTTTACCCCTTCTAAAATATATTTGTGTCAGATGCTCCTCGGACAAAACTTCATTGATAAATTTGCACCTTAACCCTATAATCAATATATCGAAAAAGGTTTATTTCTCATAAATAGAATTCAGTCAAATAATATATATAATATTAAAAACATCGGTGCTAGATGCTTGTATTGCTTTCCAATTACGTGGCATTGCCAGCGTTTTAAAAATAGGTGAAAATATAGTACACATTACTTCCTAAACACTGGCTGAATTTGGAACTAATTAAAAGCAAGGCAAACATAAATGAATATACATTTGGATCATTTTATGCAAAATTTATAGCCAATGGAATTACTGAAGCATAAGACTTCGACTTTCATTTTAAAAATATGTTAAACGTTTTTCTTTTCTTTTTTTTCTTTTTTTTTTGACACACATTAGTAGTTCAGCTTCCAAGTAAACAAAAGCAAAATGCCAAAATCACACTCGTGGACCAAAGGCAAACAAATAATTTCAGAATTCCGATTATCACAAAAACATAATAGATACATTTTCAGCTTTTCACTCCAGTACCAAAGGAGGGGGTTAAGAAACATATCATGGCATCTCAGTACTGGCAAGGGCCGAGTGCAGTACATCTTCAAGATACTTCTCAGCAGCAGCATACTGCCGTTTCTTATCCTCAATTGCTAAGGCAGCCAAAGCTTTATCCTGCACCATCGCCACCAACACAATCATCAAAAGGAACAAACAACTAAAATGAAAACTGCTTCTGAACTATAAGAAACTGAAATATGACATACCGGAGGTAAGTCTTGGTAGCTCCTAAGTGTGTCAAGGATTGGTTGAGTTTTCTTCTCTAGTTCATTTCTATGCTCGGCCATTTCAACCAAAACACCATGGCTAATCTCAGGGGAATAACCCACACGATTAAGCATTGCCTGTGTCAACAGTTCTTGGGTGTAATTTCATGAAATGAATTGAGAATGAATAAATATAATCCTATAAAGGTGGTATTTGAACGAATGCATAGAAATAAGCATATGTAATCATTCTAAATCATATGCGCCGTTGCAGCTTTGGTAATAATGTGATGCTGTTGAACATCACCTGAAAATTGTTAAAGGTCAAAAGAAATTTACAATTGTGACTTGTTTAATTTACAATCCCCGTAGAATATTGCAAACTTTGTAGTCTACACTACATGCTCTACTTGCTACCTCCATTGGCAGTATAAACACTGTTTAGGAAGCCAAGTACTGGCTAATACTAAGAACTTGACATATATACAAGGGAACTCCTACCAATAAGACATCCTAAAATGGCTTATGTACTTGGGACAGGAATGATTGAAGATTTTTATTTTTGACCAAAGATAGAAGAATAACTTCAATCAATCAACATTACTTGCAATAATATGTGCTTTAAACTGTAGATACACAATAATCACAAAGGTTAACAATTTGACCAATTATAGAAAAAATAACCTTCCTATTTTTGCCCTTGTCCTTTTTTCCAAACTATTCTGTACTATTCCCTTCGGTCCTTAATATAAGATATATTTGAAGAGTTCATCTCAGTCCTAAATATAAAACATAGTTTTCATATTTATCAATCTTTTCCAAATTTACCCATATTGATGCTCCCTTAAGAATAATCAAGGAGGAAAGGGAATTAAGGAATTAAGAAATATGACTAGGGCATTTTAGAAAATACATATCACATTAACTAACTTCTTTAATCTAATCAAATTAGGTAAATGTATATTATATTAAGGACTGAAGGGAGTATAACAATTCAAGCTTATCCATGAAATTTTGGTACTTCATCCTTCTTTGTCAACACTGATAACTAGTAACTCAAATTTAATTTATATTCTAGTGAAAAGATTTACATATACAAGAAAATGTCTGCCACCAAAACATATATATGCAGTGCAGTCTTCTCTTCGTGTTAGCACTTTGTCTTGATTCCATGGCTAAAGTTACAAAGCAAGGACAATTTTACCTTGTAGTTGGCACACTGTTGCAAGTACTGCCTTTCTTTTGCAGCCATTACTTGCAAGTTTGTTCTCCAGTTTTCCATTTGAACTTCACATGGAGCTACTTCATCTTCTAATTGGGCAAGTGTTCTGCATAAATCATTTCACAAAAGTAAACAAAGAAGTAAAAAAGCTCATCCTACAAAGGTTCCGTATAGGATCTTCACAAGAAGAGAAGTAGGAAAAAACATCAAAAGCACTTATTCATCAGAAAGCATACCTCTTTAAATATGTTAGCCTGGCTATAGCCTTTCTAGTAAAATCAAGAAGAATCTTAGACTCTTTTAGTACTTTAGACCTCTTCTCCTCCACGCCAGTCTTCCTCAAGGAAATATCAGCCAAAGCTACCAGAAAGCTAAAAACAGCTTCCACAGCTTAAAACTTGAAGCAGAAAAACAAGAATAAATAATAAATTCAAGGATACAGGGTTAGGTGAAACATACCTACTTAGTTCAGTATCTCTAATATTCAACAAATTAGCCACATTTGCAAGAACTTGCGTTGCTGCAACCACATTTGAAGGCAGACTCTCTTGGGCCAGTCCCACATTCTCCAGTAGCTCTCTAATCCTAGCAGCTGGACCAAAAAAATAAAAAGACTTCAATTTAAGAGCATCCCATAATTTTAGCAATATCAATTGATCCTCGAATTTTGTTCATATAAAAATTGCGACCGAAACCACCAACTGCCTTAAAATACATTATCATCTTGGAGAATTGCATAACTACCAAGTGTACAGCATAGATCAGATTTGCACAAGAATCAGAATCGCAGAAACCTACCTTGGGATCGGTATTCTGCGGCCTTTTGACGGAAATCACGAGCAACGAGTCGGGCGGCTTCATCTTTGGCCTTGGAGAGGGTAAGCAAACTGTGCAAATGAGCGACACTTCGTGGAGTGTATTCAAATTCAGGGACAGGTTTGCCGGCGGCTTCGAATGTCTTGGCAAGCCATTCCTTAACTTCTGCAATCCGAGACGCATCGGAGCCGCTCTTTGGTTCTGTTAGCAGAGGATCTTGTTCGTTCATCTTTGATCTTACTTCGCTTCAATCACTTGTCAAGGCTCAAACACAAATTGAAAGCATTAGACTAAAACATCACCAATTGTCGAAAATGAATCTCCAACGCAGACATATTTTCGAATTCTAGGTCCAGTGTTGGGAGAGCTTGCTTCCCGCACTGATTTTCGATTTCGATTTTCGAGCCGCTTCATGGAGACCCTTTCAGTTCAGGTCCCTCTTTTTGAAAAGAGTGATTTACAAATTATGAAAACCAATTAAAATTAAGTTTTTATTCCCCCAACCTAAAATCAGTTCAACATATATAATATATAAATGTATGTTTGAATTAATTGTAAAAATTATTTTTTAATCGTATTGTATTTTATGAATTACGAGATAAATATATAATAGAAATTCTGCCTTAATTCATGAGAACATGCTTTTCCGATATTAATTCAAGGAGACCCTAAGGAAAGGTTGGATTGGGCTTTTTGCAATTTAACATGGGAATTGGCTTATCCATTATACAAAAATTTTCACCAGCTGCGTTTTAAATCTGATCATCGTGTTCTGGTGATTACTGCCGGCGGCGAGAGCGCTCCCCATCCATCAAATCATTTCAGATACCAAGCAGCTTGGTGCCTTGAGGAGGATTTCTCGGAGTTAGTAAATAACTCTTGGCATAACAATGATTGGTTTTCTGGCTGTAACAACTTCCAAAGCAAGGCCTCTTGGTGGAACAAAAATGTGATAGGCAGCCTTCCCAAAAAGAAGAAGACTTTGATCAAGCGCTTGGAGGGAATCGATCGTCAACTCTCGGTGCGTCCGCATGCGGGTTTAATTAAACTTGAAGGGAAACTTTGGAAGGAGTACATCAAGGTTGTAAACCAGGAAGAACTCCTCTGGTACCAAAAGTCAAGATGTAGGTGGCTCAAGTATGGTGATAAAAATACTAGCTTCTTTCACTCTTCCACCATAATCAAAAGAAAGAAAAGTAAAGTAGATTCTCTTCAAGATGACCAAGGCAACTGGATTACCAATCAAGAAGAACTTAAAGCGTCTGCTCTTACCTTCTTCAAAGATCTATACTCGGCGGATAATGAGGTGCAAAATGTCTTGGAATGGCCAGTTGACTTCTTATCACTGGACGAATCGCAGCTTTCTCACCTCCAAAAAGATGTGTCTGTAGTGGAAATAAAAAATGCAGCTTTTGAGATGGGCACCTTCAAGGCGCCGGGTCCAGACGGTCTTCAGCCCCATTTTTTCCAGACACAATGGAACACTGTGGGTCCAAAGATCTGTGATCTTATCTTCTCCATTTTTAGAGATCCTAGAAAAGTTAAAGACATCAACCAGACTCACATCACCCTGATCCCTAAGGTTGATAATCCCGCCTCGCTTAAGGAGTTCCGGCCCATTTCTCTCTGCAATGTGAGCTACAAAATTCTCACCAAAGTGCTCGCTAATAGAATGAGATCAGTTATGGATTTCCTGATTCATCCTACTCAATGTAGTTTCATCAGGGGTAGGCAAAGCTGCGACAATATAATTCTGGCCCAAGAAGCTATTCACACTATGAGAACGACTAGAAAAAATAAAGGTTATGTCGCCATCAAGGTAGATATGGAAAAAGCGTTCGACAGGCTTGACTGGAACTTCCTGCTTTTTAACCTTCGTAGTCTGGGCCTTAACGAACACTTTGTTAAGCTAATAATGATGTGTGTATCCTCTCCCACAATGAGAGTGATTTGGAATGGATCCCTCTCAACTGAGTTTCAGTCCTCAAGAGGTGTGAGACAAGGCGATCCTCTGAGTCCATATCTTTTCATACTCTGTATGGAGAGACTGAGTCAATTGATAAATCAAGCTGTGGATGAGAGAAGATGGAAACCTCTGAGGATTAATCAATCGTGTCCAAATCTCTCACATCTCTTCTTTGCCGATGACCTGCTTCTCTTCTCTGAGGCTTCCACTAGTCAAATGGAGATCATTAGAGATCTGATGATCTTCTTCTGCAAGGTATCGGGTCATAGGATTAATCTTCAGAAATCCAAAATATTTGCCTCCAGGAATGTTCAATTCCAACATGCGCAGCAGCTGGGCCAATCCCTGGGTATCAGTTTATCAGGTGACCTAGGTAAATACTTAGGTGTACCTCTTCTCCATAAGCGAGCTACCAAACTGACATTTGCACCTTTGGTGTCCAAAGTTCATAAGAAGCTCTCCTCTTGGAAAGGTAAATTCCTAAATATGGCTGGGAAAACAGTCCTGATCAACTCTGTCTTCTCGACTCTTCCATTCTACCAGATGCAAACTACCCTTCTCCCCAAAGGTATCCTGCAGGACCTTGAGAAAATAAATAGAAATTTCTTCTGGAGCCAGGGTCAGGATAGCAAGAAAATGCACCTCATCTCTTGGAATAAAATCAAGTTAGACAAGAAGATGGGCGGCTTAGGTATCAAAGATTTGTCCAGTCAGAACGAAGCGCTTATCATGAAGCTGTGCTGGAATCTCATTACTAGACCTGACGCGCTATGGGTGAAAGTTCTCAGAGCAAAATATGATTGCGGGGAAAATGAAATTCCAAGAGTTGAGAAAAAGAAGTCACAATCCGCTACCTGGGGCGCAATTACAACTGTTTGGGACTCATTTAGGAAAGCTGTGGGCAAAAAAATCAGGAGCGGACGGTCAACAAATGCTTGGTGGGATCTATGGACAAGTCTTGATCAACCCCTCATTTTTTATGTAGACAGAAATCAAGACCTAATTAATCCTGAAGATGTGGTCAAGCAATTCGTCGGACCTAACGGGGAATGAGATCTACAGAGATGGAGTATGTTCTTACCATGGTGGGTGATTGAAAGAATTAAACAAGTCTCTCCACCTTCCCAAACTGGCAATGATCTATTTTGGTGGAGGAAATCTCCAGATGGAAATTTCAGTGTCAAATCAGCTTATTCCATGATTTACACGTCGCTCCAGGAGCCAGCCGATCCGATCTGGAAACGTATCTGGAGATGGCCTATTCCAGAGAAAGTAAAATTCTTTATGTGGCAATTGTTTCAAGAGAGAATTCCTACAAATTCTATTCGTGCAAAGAGAGATGAGAGATTAAATCCTGAGTGCCCTTTCGAGTGTAATTGTAAGGAATCAGCATTACATACTCTGAGAGACTGCGAGTTTGCCAGTTCTGTATGGTTTTCTTATATTAACCCTGTTTATCACTCTGTTTTTTTCTCTGGAAATTTACAGGTTTGGATCAAATGAAACATGCAACAATCACCAGGGAACCGCAAGTATTCCCAGTGGCCCTGGCTGAGGGTCTTCGGTTCTCTATGCTGACAAATTTGGAAGAACAGATGCAACAAAGTTTTTGAAGGGACTTCTGTCCTACCTCAACAACTACTACACAAAGGATTTCATTTTCTACATGAAGGAATTGAGGAAGGCCGGTTCAAGCACAAGATCTTTAGAGTTCCTGAGAGATACTCTGAAAATTGGAAAGCTCCACCAGAAGGTTTTATTCGGATCGATGTGGATGCTGCGGTGGATGTTCACAGGATGTCAGCAGTTGGAGGAGTGATACGGGATAGCTTCGGAGCGTGGATTTGCGGTTTCCAACAGAATACAGGTTTCAGTTTGGGCTCAACGGCTGCGGAGATTCAGGCTATCCGCATTGGTCTTCAAATTTGTAAAATCAAGAAGTTCAGAAACATCAAACTCTTCACTGACTCATTAGAGGCAATTCAGTTGTTATTCCAGGCAGGTGGCCACTATCATCCCCTACAGCATGAGTTGGACGAGGTCAGAGATTTAATCCACACGGATTGGGAATTAGAGATTCACCACTGTCATAGAGAAGCACTCAAATGTGCCGACGTTTTGGCAAAGTGAGCATTGGACTCGAACAGCGATCTGTCTTTATTGCAGTTCCCTCCGGATTTCTGTTCGTCCCAAATGTTAGCTGATCTCAGCCTACATTTGGGATCATAAGTTATGTTCTTCTGTATTTTGTCTTTTCGGCCACCGTGGCCTCAAGAGCTTGCTCTTATCATTGTAATTCAAAAAAAAATTCAAGGAGACCCTAATATCCATTATTCGATCGAGGCCAGTGCTCACAATTTAATTGAGTTTATACCGATATTTTCATTTTATGTTTGGATATTGACTCGTAAATATTTCTAAAGGGAAGATGTATCATATTTTTTCTGGTAAATAAAGTATCATCCTTTTTACGGACGAAGTGGAATATTTTTATAATTTCCATGTTTTATTCTTGTCAGAAAGAAACGTGTTGTTTTTTTGGGAGAATTATACTTAAGTTCCATGGAAGAAAAAAAATGAAGAAATGGTCCATGTAGATTGCAAAATAAAAAAATGATCCCATTAACAACTCCATGAGCCTATATTGACAACTCATTAACAACTCCAGGAGCCTGTATTGACAACTCTATGGGACCATTTTTTCATTTTGCAATCTATAGGGACCATTTTTTCATTTCTCTTCTTCCTTGGGACCTGAATGTAATTCTCCCTTATTTTTTTGGTACAAAAAACGTGTTTTACTTTAAAATAAAAATTATATTTTGGTAAGCAGACCCTGGTTAGACTAGGAGTGTATTTGAATTAGTTTTTAGAGAATAACTTTTAGAAGAAAAGTGAAGAATAATTTTTAGAGAATATATTAAGAGTAGAATAAATTATGAGAAAAAAATGATTTTGATAAAATAACAGTGTTTGAATATTGTGATTAAAATAGTTTTTTTAAATGTCAAATTATTAAAAAAAACATTAACTTTTGTGATAATTACATCTAAAGGATAAGATTATATTTTATGTATTATTTAAGGGTTAAAGTACAAATTTAACAAAACTCATTTGTACTAAACTCCTCTCAAGAAAAACTTAGTTGTTAAATTTGCATCTTAACCCATTATTTAATATTAAATTTTATAATAAGTACCAAAAATGAAATAAATTTTTCGTGATATTAATTAACTTAACTAATTTTTTTAATATAATCAAATTACATAAATAGATCTTATATTAAAAAAAAATGAATCATTAAAATTTTGAAATTTAAAAAAAGAAAGAAAAAAAGGGACGGAGAAAGAATTTTGAAATTAAAAAAAATACAGATGAGAGAGTGTGTGGCATGGGTCCCACCAACATGAAAAAGAACCAATAAGAGAGAGGATGCGTGGCCCACAACATGGAAGAAGAGAAAAAAAAAAAAAAAAGCTTATTTTGACACCATGATTTTGTTGGCCAAGAAAAAAAAAGACACCATGGTTTTTAACCCCAAAACTATGGTTTCATGCTACAAAGAGATTCTAAAGTTTTGTTGAGTGTTTAAATGTTAAATTTTGAAATCATAGTTGTGTTTTGAACCAAAAAGAAAATGATAGTTTTGTGTCAGAAGCACTTTTTTTTTGTTGCATCCAAACACACATTTGGTGCTCGTTTGGAATAGCTTATTTTTGGGCAATAAGTGCTTATAAATCGTGATTCACGGTATACGAGATAAGTATGTGAGAGGAATTTTATCTCGGCTGGCTTGCGTAATAAAGATTTATTATCCAAATATAAGCCCAACCAAACACACACTTGGACCAAGTAACTTTTTAAACTTCGCCCTGGTTGGACAATTATGCATGCATATACATGTGATGGACGGAAGATAGATAAACTCTTCTGTCCTGTAATTAGTCAAGAGATTCATTTATTTATTTTTTTAACCAGACAAGAGATTCATTTATAGCTGGTACTACTATGAATCTATGATCACCTTCTCTCATACTTTGGTTCTAAATTAATCACTTCCATCCTCTATATGTGCCTTTGTAATCACCCCAAATGATATTCAATATACTAGTTTTAGTTCTAAACTTAGGGCTTGTTTGATCTGAGGGGAGAGGAGGGAAAGTGGACGAAGAGAAATTTTTTTTAAATTGAATTTAAAAAAAATTAGAGAAGTGGGGTTAAAAAATTTTAATTAATTTTTCTTACTCTTTTATCTTATATATTCTCTTTATTAAAATTTTATTACTCCACTTCTTCAATCTTTTAAAATTCAACTCATAAAAATTTTCCCTCCCCTCCCTTTCCCTCCAAATCCCTCACACCAAACAAACCCTTAGGACCTAGTTTGTAATGCAAATTAGGTCTTACATTTAAAACCGGAGAAATATATAACACTTCTTCCGGTCCTAGATATAAGATAAAGTTGACTTTTTTGTAAAGATTAAGAAAACTAATTAAATTACTTTATAATATTTTTATTTGGTTCTACAAACTAATTAGTTTGACTAATAAACTAATATATAATCTAATAATATACAATATATGATATAATTAAGTAACTTATTTAGTTTCCTTAATCTCTCCAAAAAAATCAAATATGTCTTATATTTAGGATCGGAGGGAGTAAATAAATAACAAGTTATAATATTCATACATTATAATTGTACAGCTCTTTTTTCTGATTTCCTGCAATGCCCAACAAAATGTCTAGTTTTTTTTTTTTTTAACAGCAAATATGTCTAGTTTATCTTGAATAAAAGTTGAGATAACCTTAAGGCAATGCTAACATTTGAAATTTATAATAATAGTAATAATAGCAAGCATTCAGGATTGCATTTGCATCTCTAAGTCTAGACTGGAAAAAATAAATCCACGGGTGAAAAAGAAAACCACCATGTTCATGAATTGAAGTTCACAGCTACACATACAAGCATGATGCAAGCCACTAGAAAGGTAGTTTTTGCAATTAAAAACATGGCACTAGTTGGGAATTAAAATTTGATGCTTCTGCATGACTAAACAGCTAGCATGGACTACAACTAACAAAATACAAGAGATAACTGCACATCAAAGCATCACCAAACACATCGGTATGTGACGTGCATCTGGGAGATATCACCACTATAGGTGATTTTAATCACTTGTCCCCTTTCCAGTCCATAATATCGCGCAATGGCATCTCTCTGCAGCATACGGGGAAGCTGAAGAAGAACCAAGATTCAACTCAGAATACTAGTGTTGAAATCAGATGACACTTACCACACAAATTCCGTTAAAGATCCATCAGAAGCTACATACGAGGGTGATGTAAAACACTCACACACACACTAGAACAATTTCAAACAGGGGTGATTTAGGGAGAAAACATATAGAAACAGTGAGGAAAAGGGGAGGACAGATCTGAAACAGAGAAGGGAGGGGGAAGACTGAGAGAGAGAGGTCTGGAAACAGAATAGAATAGAGGGGTAGAGGAAACAGAACACCGCCCCCCCCCCCCCCCCCCCGGTAGAGGGAACAGAACACCGCCCCCGGGGGGGGGGGGGGGGGGGGCACATGGCAACAATAATTTTAATTCATCAAATCTGCCTTACATATGTTGTCTAAATTCCTATTTATAGAGCACGGCTGCTGCAACTTGCTGGTTTCCTTTATGAGAAGGAAACATTCCACTTGCAGCCCATTTAATACATTTAATAATGAAACACAACTTGCTGAATAAAGTAAAACATAATAAAATATATAAAGCAAGATATGTTCTCGTCCATAAGATTCTTCAAGGTATCATTCCTGTATTCTATCAGAGGGTAAATAAGCATACATGATCTTACAAATATGTCCCAACTGACCTGCTTTTCTTCTACATTGTATTTCTTCAAAAGCTCTTGCTTCTGTTGATTAGTTAGCACTTCATGCTTTGGCTTCAAGACATGCTTTGTAATGTTAACAAGTAAATCGGTGATCTGAAAAGAGGATAGAAAAGCATTTAACGGATTGTGGAACTGAATCTTTGGCGAGCAACGAGCAAAGATAAAAATATTCTTTGAAAGGTTCAATTTTGGAGAAAGCAGCCTTACACACACACACACACACACAAACATCAGTTGATTATATACCAAGCCAGTAGAACCTAAGATATCCATCTTCTTTAATTTAAAAGTGAACGAATTGATGGAGGGCTTTCATGTCACAAACTAAAAGGCTGAGTTGTACAGAGCACATAAACTAATTAGATCATCAATGGATCAAAACCACAAAGTTAAACCATTGAAGATCATAACATGTCAGTGTGACAAAGCATCTCAAGTGTGTGATGTTCTTACAAGCAATTATGCAAAAATTTACATCCTTATTGAGTCAGGTTTCCTCGTGTCAGGACATATGATATACTTTAGGCTTTACCAATAGAGATTCTATAGATTTGCATATCTGCGGTAACATTGTTTATTTCTATTGATCTTTCCTCTTAAAAGTATGGAATTTAGCTTAATTGGTAGAGATCGCATCGCTTTATGCTGAATCAAGATCACCTTTAAGTTCACCTTTTCTATGAATTTGGAATCGCCTTGACAATGGTTGAGCTCCTCCTTGTGAATCCTACTTTATTTAATGAAGGGAATTTCAGGAAAAGACATCTAATGACCCAAAGAATGTCTTTTATTTAGCTATTGCACAGGAGATAACGTAATGTTATACTCCCTCTGCTCCTTTTTATATGATAACTTTTAGAAAGTTTTGGTGTTTCGATTTATAGACAGTTTTAGAGGGTATTTGTGGAAATATAATTTTAAAGACATGAACTAGTTTTCTTATAAATAGGAACAGAGGGAGTATATCTTTTAAAAATGCAAGGTTGATAGGTTAATGGTAGTGATTTGTCCTAAAAAAAAAGTGGTAATGATTTTACTATATCATAATAACCTATACCGAGAACATTTACATGACCACTTTAAACATTCAACTTCAGCAAATGGAAAGCAATTCCACTTAGGCACTAAACTTCAATTCAGAAATTGAAAAACCAAATTGCTCAAGAAAGCAATAGAGTTACTTGACAAACAACAGACCAGAAGTACTCAAAGAGATAAAGATGCAAACTCAGAGACGCAAGTCGCCCTTAGACTAGAGTTTCTGAGGAGAGAGAACCAGAACTTAACCCCTTGAATCCCAAATGCCTTAATGGTCTGTTTTGCTTCCAATACCTTGTTGGTTTCCTAAAACGTAAGTTTCAAAAGATTCAATCTAAGCATTCAGCTGAGGTCAGTGCTGTGTACATATGATAAGCCTGTGATGCTTATCCATCAGCCATATCAAAGCTGTATACATTTTATATGCCTATGATACTTATCAAGGGTATTGCAAGTGATGAAACTTAAGATATTCGCATGAATCAATGCTTCATAGCTGTGTTTTAGCAATGAAGTACTCCTAAATTATTCACCCAAGATTTTAACCAAATTCTAACAATCCACAATTCAAAAGAGTATTAATTCATATACTCCCTCCCTCTGGTCTACAATATAGGGCACTTCTGAGAGGAAGGCATGGTCTATAATATAAGTCACTTCCAGTTTAATTACTGCTCTTTTTCCAGTGTTCTCAGGCTCGGACCGAACCGGCCGGTCCGACCACGAAACTGTCAGACCACCGATCCAATCTAGTAACTGACCTTGGTTCGACCGGTTTTTACACGGTTTGACCAGGTTTTTTTTTTTTTTTAATTCAAAATTTCATATAAATAATACTAAAATCTTCCCTTCCTCACCGGTCTAACCCCGGTTTAACTCCGATCTGACCCACTGACCCTTGACCCAGTACCTCGACCGATTCAGTGACTGGTCCAGGTTTCAGAACCTTGTCTTTTTCCTGTTATGCCCCTTTGATTAATATTCACTTTCCAACTTTGCCCACTCATTATATCTCTACTCTCTCTCTAAAATAACATTTCCAATACAATTAAACACATTTCTCAAGAAGGGAAGTGGAAAAAAATTTACATTTTAGAACATATTAAATGACTTAATTGTCATTTTTTATTTCCCGTGATATAGTTGAAATGCCCCATCTTGTGGACCGGAGGGAGTAATTAAAGTGATTATGAGTATCATGACTAACTATTCTTACATTTCACCATAATTAGCAAATTTGAAAGACTCCCCCACAAAACTGCACTTAATTAGTTTCTAATTATCAAGCTTTAACTAACTTTCAAGTTATGTTTTCAAGCAACAGTAGGGTTATGCTTTGATTGCTTTATTACAGTTCTCATAACGCGATGCTTCGGCTATCTGGTTTTCATCTAAGAAACGTATTTGATTAGACACGAGAATAACAAGGTTGTCATGAGAGTCCACCCACGTCCCTGGAAAACTAACATCTGAAGGTCATTATTTGCCAATCCTTTGGCAGTACCACTTATATTGCTTCTTCGATCAGTTACTGAGAACAATGATCAGAAAAACGAAGGGCTCCCTGAATCTTAAGTCAGATTTCAGTAATGTCACAATGAAATAATGCACAAAGTTGTCATAACCTATAACTTCTAGGAAACTGTTGCGGTCAACATGAAATTAAGGAAACAACAGATAGAACCCCAACAAAAAATCCGAGAACATAAAAGAGAAACATGCTCTAGAAGTAGGAGATTGAAGACAGCTCTGAGAAAACAAACCTGGAAAACTTCAACCTTGAACTTAAAATTCTCTAAGGCTTTCAAGGCCTGGCTGGTAATTTGGTCCTGTACTATCAATATCATCCCAGATAAGGTGTCTGTGTTAAAAAGCTGACTTGCAAGGCTCCGGACCACATTAACTTTTACAACACCAGGCCAGCAGAAAGTGACCAAAATCTGCAATTCAAGCCATGGAAACATGCATTATACCGTGAACCCAGCCAAGGCAAAATTAATAGAAGAATGAGAAAGATAAGACCGATCCGGTTTCCTAAATTCAATTGCATTAATATTATACCGGCTTTACAAACAACGTATCTGATTATCTGGGGTAATACATAGCCTAATATGAAAGAAGCATGTCTACTTATGACCGTAGTATCACTTTCTAACGAAGCTTATAAAACATTCTACAAGAAGCTATATGTTGAGAACAATATTTGCTAGATTATTCCATGCGAAAAAGGGTTTCATGTGGTGAACGCCAATAGTGGACTGATAGAATTGCTACGAGAACCAGCAACATTGCAATCCCTAACTGTTGAGAGCGAAAAAGAAAGGATAAAAAGGCTTAAGAGAGTCACCCGCTTGGAAGGGTCAGAGGCATGAGTGGCGGAGAAGCGGAGACGCTCAACGTCGGGGGATTGGCCGTGAATGGCACGAAATTCGGCGAGAGAGAGGTCGATTTCAGAGGAGGGAATAGAAAAGCCTCTGTCTCTGAGCATCTCGAGCACAGTCTTTCGAGAGAGATAGTATCTGTGGCTCTCAATGCTGCCTTCGTCCACATAGCTGCTCAGGCACTGGGCTTGTCCCGGTCGACCTTCCTCACGGTGCCCATTCGCTTCCATCTCTCTCTTTCTCTCGATTCTATGTTCAGTGAGCGTCCGAGTAGTACGAAACGAAGCTTGATTGTTGATTTGTTGACTAGGGTGGTTTTTCCTTTTCCCTTCGTCCTATTTAAAATCGGACTGTGGGGCCTGCCAAGGGAATATCATATTAACTTTTTTAATTTTTACCATATATTGTAATTTAATAAATGAAAACTCTTAAGTAATGCGCTTTTTTATCCATTTTCTTAAATCATTCAGTCACGCATAACTTTAAATTATAAATCCACGTAAAATAAATAAATTATATATTAGAAACTTTAGCATATACTCCTTTCAGTCATAAATATAATACATGATTGACATTTTTTTAGATATTAAAGAAACTAAATAAATTATTTAATCATATCATATGTCATATATCATTAAATTATATATCAGTTTATAAGTTAGGTAAAATAATTTATAAAAAAATTGATAAATATAAATATTTTAAATTAATTTAATTAGTTTTCTTAATATTTTAAAAAAAATCAACTCTATCTTATATTTTTTTCCTTTTTAATCTATATGTATGTATATATGAATCATTCCGGCGGAGTTTAAACATGAGGAAAACTTTTAAAAAATTAGTATTTTCTTTCCCTAGTACATTGTTTTCTCATCAATTCATCGGTAATGTAATTCATTATTTAGGCTTCATATAATATAATCTTTTTTATCTTAAATATATGATAGAGTTGACATTTTTTAAAAATATTAAAGAACCTAAATAAGTTACTTAATTATATCATATATTATGCATATTTAGATTATATATGAATTTATAAGTTAAACAAAATAGTTTAGTGAAAAATGGACAAATATAAAATATTTTAAAATGATTTAATTAATTTTTTAAATATTTTTAAAAAAGTAAACTCTAACTCGTGTTGAAAACCGAAGGAGTATACAAATAGAAAACGTTGAGGCGAGGAGGGAGTGTGTTTATTGTTTGCGATATACGTGCTTTTCTATCCAATACCTACATCATATTTCGACATGTCCTTTTAGATTAGGGGATTAACTTTCCGGACCATTGTGTCGGGGGTATTTTGATTTTCTGATTTCTGCATCTTCCCTGGCTAAATTTTTGTCTCTGTACCCAAAATAAAAAATCATACTGTGACGTGTGTACTTTGAGGCAAATGCACGTGTGTGCCTTGAGGCAAATGCATGTCATACTTCGACATGTGTACCTTGAGCCAAATTCATGCTCTAATGGGTTTAATTAAAATACTCACAATATGTTTTTTTTTTTCACTAATTCGTTTTGTTTTCCAATAGGGAACATTTTTTTTTATAAATTAGGTTAATCCTAAGTTTCAATATTATTTATAGAGAATCAAGTCATTTTTATTTGATTGAGTGAAAATCCTCTTATGTGTAATTAGTAAGGATAGTTTAGAAAAATAATTATAAACATGGAAGATAAAGTAAAATTGAGATCTTACATTTACGATTAAAAAATCTCCTTACCAACTTTATTACCGGTCTTTATTACAAGATGTCAACTAATAAATATTTTTTATCCTTTTTACAAGCCATTTGCAAGTTTTTAAGGAGCATTTAATTTATTTTTTATATCTGCTCATATTCCCTCTGATTCTATTTATAAACAACTTTTCCCTTGATTGCGAAAAATGAACTGGTAGTTAAAAGTAATAAGTGTGTCAAAAATGTTATGTTTTTTTCATATATAACCCTGTTTATGAAAAGAGTATAGGAGAGAGAATAGATAAAAAGTATGAGAGATAATGAGTATAAGATATGAGAGAAAATGAGTATTTAATAAAAGTAAAATAGGGAAAAAAAACTTACATTTTCAAATAAAAAATGAAAGTTGCTTATAAAAGAGACCAGCACTATAATAGAGAAAGCTACTTATAAATAGGACCGGAGGAAGTACTTAATAAGGATAGTGGAGGAGAGTAATAATTTATGATATTTGAGTTTAGTGTAGTTAATAGAAGTAATATTGTATATCACTTAAATTCCATGACAACTTTAATACCTTTAATTGTCTTTATTAGTTTGTGAAAATTAGTAGTTGATGCCTTATAATAAAGATAAGAGAGAGTATTTAGGATGCATGAAATTATTTACTCCCTCCAACCCACAATATAGAACACTTCTAAAAGGAAGGAGTATTTCAAAATATAAGTCACATCTAATTTAATTAATTCTTTTTTTATATTATGTCCCTATGATTAATACTCACTTTAACTTTACCCACTCATTTTATCCCTTTTTCTCTAAAATAATATTCATAATATAATTAACCACGTTTCTCAAGCAAAGTAAAAAATTAAAAGTAGAAAAAAAAATTTATGTTTTAAAATATATTAAATGACTTAATTATCATTTCCTATTTCTAATAATAAGTATTTATTTTTTGTATGTTTTTTTAAGACCCACCCTCTATAAAATAGAGAAGGTCCTAAAGTGTAAGCGGAGCGATGAATAATGAGGCAGGCGGGGGTTAAATTTAATGCCACATGGCTCCCAAAGTCATTAAAATTCTAAGAAATACTTATATATTATGAGAGTGTCACATTATCTATATTTTAACTAATTAAAATATAATATTTTATTTTATTTTAATCTAACATAACAGATAAGTCAACTACAAAATATTATAACACATACCAATAATGCTTAGGCTCCATATTTTCCCACATTGTGCTTGTTTGAGATTATATTTGGAACTTTCAAAAATTTTATTTATGTAAATCAAAATAAAACTTTCCTCATATACTTATCTCATACCACTTTGGTCCTATTTATAAATCCCTTTTAACTAAATCTCAAATATCAAAAAGAAGTAGTTAACTAAACGAGGGTAAATTTCTAACTTTATTCTCATTTATGAATGAGTATTTTTAAATTTCTTTCTATCTTTAATAGGGGTAAAATTGTCATAATCTCATTTACTACCCTGAATCTGAACTTATAAATATGACCAAATTTTTTAGTCACAAAAAAACTTATAAATAAAACTAGAATAGTATATCATAAACCACCGCTGAAAAACTGGTTTTAAAGGATTAAGTGTGTGTTTGTCTTGACAATTGGGCCACAAATTGGGCTTGAACAGTGATTTAGACATGTTTGATTGTTTGGTTCAGCAATGTGATATAAGGTAAAAAAAGGCAAAAGCATCCGAAAGTCATAAGCCTATGAATGAAGCTTATATTTACTTATGCAGCAGCCCATCTGACCATTAGTCTCATTAATTACATTTTAAAAACCTGACCTACCCACTGCCACACTTCTCTCTCTCTCTCTCTCTCGCAATAATTTTGTCGTCTTCTCTCTTTTCCGCAAAGCACACTGCATCAACTCTTGCCTTGCATTTTTCTCCAAGTCTTTTTCGATCGGCCGTTTTTCTCTAAGTCTCAATGAAGAAATTTGAAAGATTCACATTTCATATATGAACCTTAGAACTCAGCATCTGTAAACTAAAGAGCCCCATCTGTAAACTACATTGTGACAGTGTCTACCTCTCGTTTTTGTCTTCCATTGATAGTCCCAGTGTCGGCGACGCAGCGTTGAAGTTTGACGGCGTTAAAGTCTGACAGCGTTAAAGATCTGTACAAGCAATAGCTTGTGAGCTTCGCTGGCGGTGAAGGCTGTAACTCCGGTTGAAGGTTGTCATCGATCTACTATGTGGCATATCTCTCATTGGCTGGTAAGTTGGATAACTTAACTTCACTAACGTCTCTCCCTTTATCTAAGGTTTAATAGGCGTTGGTTGCATCTGGACCCATTTCAATGAACCACATTTTGTTTGCTCTGTCGTGGTCGATTTTGATCTATTTGTTTGATCAGTTTGGTTGCTCTGCTTGATATGTTTGGTTTGCGTAGGCGTTGGTTACGCTTTAAGTAAGTTTGCAGACTTACATCTGAGTATGTGATTGTTTTTAATTTTCGGTAATTGCTCTACGTGGGTTGCTATGTTTTAAGTGTGTGTATTCCTCTTTTTGTAGCATATTTGAAGCTATGCTCCTTCTGGTATACCATATATTGCCTATATGCACTACCATATTAGAAAACATATGTTATACATGTATTTGAAGTTGTGCTCCTTCTAGTTTGCAGACTTACATTTGTTATGCATGCACTAACAAAAAGGCTTTTGTTTGGACTGTACTACTTAATAGAATTAATACATCTGCTTCATATTCAAGAGCCAGTAAGAACTTATTGTTAAATGTTTGAAAGTTTTGAGACTAATAACCATCTCTTTTATATATTGTGAAATATCTTGGCATATTTGGAATTGGCTGCTTTGTTTCTTTGATAAGATTCGAGTTTGTTTGGATGATCTAGGGCTTTCTCATAGCTTTTTATGGGTTTTGGGTTTCAAAATGAGCCAAAAGTTCTTTTGCAGTGAGCAGTCTTTACTGGTTTCTGGTGTCTTTGGCTAGCCAAGATTGCCAGTGCTCAAGTCCTTTGTCTGGGATTTTGCAAAATGCAAATGGTTTATTTAGGGGAGTGTCCCCTGTGGATCTTCAAAGGGTTTATGTTGATTTTATGAGTTAGAGGCTAGGGTTGTTTTGTTTTGCAGTATCTTCTGTTTAGGAAGATTGCATGTGTTGGTTAATTTGATTGTGGAGTTATAGCAGTTAGAGGGTGATGGAACCAAAAGGAAAATGCTACTAAAAGTGGCATAATTATGGAATTGAAAACAAAAAACAAACAGAAAACAAGCTAGCCCTTCAAGAGGCAAATAACACTCACTTGTTGCTTACATTTCTCCTGTCCCCAAGACATACATTATATGCCTCTCACGTACACATTTACTACTCACAAGGCCCAGAGTTAGTTGCCAGCTGAGCCATCAGTCACTGGTCCAACCGCATCAATATTTATTGTTTTGATATAATCATTTGAAAGGAATCAAGACGACACAGTTTTGTGGTAATTTGCAGTTTTTTCCTGTATTTTTATGTTTGGTTGAATGAGAATGCTAGAATGTTTATTGGTGCTCAGGCAATTCTAAATGACGTATGGGAAAGTGTTACTTTTGCTTCTCTTTGACTTCTAGTCATGGTTGGTTAAATGGAATCCTTTCGACTGATAAGAGCTAGATTGAGCAGTATTCATATTCCATGTGCTTTTTTTTTTCATGGATGATAATGTTTTTAAATCTGCACTACTAAACTTGCATATTAGATTGGAGTTTATAAATCATTTTGTATATTTATTTTATTATTTAATTAGAGATCATCCAAATCTTGATTTGGCGAATACCTTATAATGCATGACGAATATAATTAGTCATACGTGTATAAGATTTGAAACTGACTTTTGGATACTTTCTCTAGGTCTTTTGGATACTCCATGTAATATGTTATAGTCTACCTGTTGATTATTTGTTGGTATACCATTCTAGAGTGACTTGAGAAGTAAAATGTTAGAGTAGACAAAAGTTAAGTTTGTCCCCATTTATGTCTATTACATGCAGGACATAGTTGTTGTCCCACTCTTGGTCATTCTTCCAATACTAGAGACCCAGGTGAGACGTCAAATGTAAATAATATTTAAACTAGTGCCCTTGTAACAACCAACTTTTTTCTCATGTTCTATTTTTTCTTGGCTGAAAATGTATTGGTGACTTGTCTACTATCTCTGTGAGAAGAAAGATTTGTATGTAAAGAGTGTGCAAAGAACTATTATTCGGTGTGTGTCTGCCTCTCTCTATATATGTACGTATGCATATGTTGTCATAATCTTGCATTTCTTGGTGTATTTCGGATTTCTGTTATGTCTGGTGTGTGTTATATGTGACTTTTTGGTATAGAAATATGGACACAAAAGCTGTATGGGATGTACAGTCAACAGAGATATTTGTCAACGCATGTGTAAACCAAATATAAAAAAAAGAACGCAGAGGGCAATCATTCATACCAAAATCATGGAAGACTATTATTGAGACATTCACTGAAAAGACTGAGAAACACTACGGGAAGAAACAATTTAAAAATAGATTAGATGTCTTAAAGAAAGATATGAAGATATGAGATTCTTTAATCAAAGAGACCGGTGTGGGCAGAAACCCTGTTACAAACAATGTCATTACATCGGACGACCGGTGGACGGAGAAGTTACAGGTAAAAAATATTAAGTTCAATTTACAAGTTTCATTAGTTCACTTTTTGGTATGTAATTCATTTAACTATTCATTTTAACTCCTTTTACTTGTTTGCATGCAGACGCATCCCGATTATAAGAAATATAGATACTCATGCCTAAAGAATAAAAGGGAGTTAGGAATAATATTCAAGGATGGTATGGCGTTGGGAGACCACATTTTCTCAACCTCTCGCATACAACCACAAACAAATGAGGAAGATGAAAATGATGTTTACAGACCCACGATGGATGAAGAGGAAGGCTCTGGGGACAGTGAGGATGAGCATTTTAGTGTTGACCCTTCAGTTAGTGCCGGAGTGACTGATGAAATGGCAAGCGTTGGAATAACAACAGAGAGGTCATCAGGCACTGGTCCCAACGCATCTGGAAGTGAGCTGAAAAGGAAGAGAGGTGAAGAGTCTAGTAAAAGCAAAAAACAAAAACTTCCGGCTGCAAAGCAAATAGCTGATGCCATCAGTGTCATTGCTAATATGACTATGGATCGAGCAATGAGGATGAGCATTTCGGTATTAACCCTTCAGTTAGTACCGGAGTGACCGATGAAATGGCAAGCGTTGGAATAACAACAGAGAGGCTATCAGGCACTGGTCCCAACGCATCTGGAAGTGAGCCCAAAAGGAAGAGAGGTGAAGGGTCTAGTAAAAGCAAAAAAACAGAAGCTTCCAGCTACAAAGCAAATAGCTGATGCAGTTAGTGTCATTGCTAATTTGACTATAAATCGAGTAGAGCAAATAGCTGATGCTGTTAGTGTCATTGCTAATGTAACTATAGATCGAGCAGTGGCCTTAACGGCAACTCAAGAAAATAGCATGCCTGAGGTTATGAAATCTCTACTGGACCTCGACGACGTGAAGGCGGATAAAGCCTTTGGAGTCCGGTGTATGCGAGCTTTGAAAAGCAAGACACGTCGAGATGTGTTTGTGTCATTGAAAGGAGACCATGAGTACTAAAACATTATATCGTAGAGGAGGACTAGTTGTAGTTGCATTTGATGTCTGGATAGTTGAATGTAGACATTTTTAGTTTTTTGGTTCCAAAACAGATTACTTGACCCGTCGTTTAGAACGGTTTTATCCTGTTGCCATTTATATTATATGTTATGTTTGTTAATCATTTTGCTCGCACCAAAATTTCACCACAATCACAAATACATCAATGGCAAATCGTAACAACCGAAACAGGTTGCAGGGGATAAAGGAAGATGAAGATAGTGATGACGCCTAAATTTTTTAGGCTGGGTTGGAACAACATCAACAATTATGTGTGTTGCTTTGTCAATATTTAGTACCATATGTGTGCAGACAACCGCGTAAAGCGAGTCAGGGAACATGTCACTATTTGGTATAAGAAATGTTGGCAAATGAAGATTCAAAATGTCATCAGATATTTATAATGGAAAAACATGTTTTTCATATTTGTGCACTAAGTTGTGTGAGCATAGGTTAAGAGATTCTAGGAATACCGGTGTTGAAGAAATGGTTATCATGTTCTTGCTCATGATTGGACACGAAGTAGGCAGTAGGCTAGTACAAGAAATATTTAAACATTCGGGCGAAACTGTAAGTAGGCTTCTACACAATGTTTAAAGGCCTGCTTTAAGCTTGGAATCGAAATTATTAGGCCATGCGATCCAGAATTCAGTCAATGTCATCCAAAAATAGCAGACGATAATCGATATTTCCCATATTTCGAGGATGCCATTTGAGCTATTGATGGTACTCACATCAGGTGTGTCATAGCTGGACCGGGCCGAGATAAGTTTATCGGGAGAAAGGGATATCCCACACAGAATGTTATGGCTGTTTGTGATTGGGATATGTGCTTCATGTTCCAGTTAGCGGGATGGGAAGGTTCAGCACATAATGCTCGTGTTTTTCACTCTGCTATCTTAGATCCAACCATGAATTTCTCACATCCACCACAAGGCAATTTTTTGTACACTTCAATTACGTTTTTTTGTCTACATTTAATGTTTAACTTAATCTCATATTTACAGTGATTTTAACACATGTTAGGCAAATATTATTTGGTCGATTCTGGCTACCCAACAACAGTTAGGTATCTTGGTCCGTATAGATGTGAATGTTATCACCTCCCAGAATTCAGAAATCATCGGGGGTTTCGGAATCCTAATGAGGCTTTCAATTTTTATCATTCAAGCTTGAGATGCACAATAGAAAGGACTTTTGGAGTCTGAAAAAATAGGTTTGAAATCTTACAACATATGCGCAAGTATAGCTTCGACACCCAAGTCCGATTTTGTCTGTGCCACAATGGCTATACATAATTTCATTAAAAGAAATTCCCAAATTGATATGGACTTTAAGGAAGCAGGAAATGAGAATAATATAGTTGATCTAGATAATAGTCATAATACTCAAGATCAAGACTCATCGTCGACAAATGATGCTTGGACATATTCAATCCAAATGAATCATGTTCGGGACACCATCAGGGACCAAATTGTACGGGACATTTGATTTGATTAGTTGTGTTATATTTTACTTCATCAAAAACTTTAAATTTGTATAATTTCTAATTTATTCGCATTTTAATTGTAATTTTATTATTTAGTTTACCATTGCCAAACATGATCCGTTACAATTCTTTGCCGTTCGAAAGCTCTGCTGTTTGATTGGTATGAGTCAAGCGCAAAATTATGTATTTTGTATTTTCCTAATATATATGAAACTAAGGAAGATTTTTATGTGAAAAGTGTGCAAAGAATTGTTTTATGCCTTGTGCCGTGTATTTTTTGGTAAGGTCTCTACTGGTTTAAGATTAGAATCATCGGACCCAATTATGTCCCCGGAGAAAAGAAAGATTTGTGAGTGAAGAGTGTGCAAAGAACTGTTATCTGGATGGGTTAGCGCCATCAAACTTTTGAGTACGTGCCTTGTGGTAACACTGTCACCATTGGATAGTTTGGATCAATTTATCACCAAAAATGTCACTTTAACAAATGTAGATATCTTCCTAGGTTCTATTTGGCAATTAAGTTACCAATGAGTTCTTTTTCACAATTGGTCCTTCATTTTTTCATAAATTTTTCAATTTTTTCTCTCTTAAGTAACACAAAAGCCACTCATGCAAAAAGCTAAACAAAACATCTTTCATTTTTATATAAGTTACTTATCCAATTGTCAATACAAACATTCATCATTTTACTCAATCTAATTTTTTTTTAATTTTAAGATTCCATAAATCTAAATAAAAATAAATCACTTATCTAATCACCGATTCAAACACATCTTAAATCTTCATTCAAACACTCACGTTGCTCCCTTAACTAGTCAACCTCGTAAAACGCGTTCCCCTCCGATTTTCCGCTCTTTTTCAGGATCCGCGCCTTACCAGCTCACGCCCTCACGCTACCTATTCCTCACCGTTTCAAAATCCAAATTATTCCCATTTTACAAAATCCAAATTAAAATACATTAAAAATTTTAGAATATTTCTTGTCAGGACATTTATGACTTGCTATATATATCTCCCCCATTTTGAAAATCCTTAACAGAAATCATTACTACAATCTTAATTCTTTTTTTTTTGTTAAGCATAGACAATTATATCTGAGACATTGTTGAGCATTGAATGTGAACATCTCCTGTTCGAATCCTAGTTCATCACATGGTGGAGAACAAATATCTTCGGTTAGACTTAATGTGCGTTTGGGAAACACCCAAACCACGATTTCAGAAATCTTTTTTTTTTTTAAGTTGAGACAAAACTTCTCTAAGAGTACACACTCATATACAAGACACTTTGGGCATTAAATGTGGGCACCTCCCGTTCAAATTTTGGTTTGTCACATTGTAAAGAACAAACCCCTTCCACTAGACTTAATGTGTGTTTGGGAAACACCCAAATCGCAGTTTCAGAAATTTTTTCCCTGTAAGTTGAGATAAAACTTCTCTCACATACTTACCTCATAAATCGTAAAAACTAGTTTCTAAAAACTAATCCAAACATACACTTAGTGTGTGTTTGGTAAGCACCAAAACCATGGTTTCAAATCATGGTTTGCGTAACCCGAGACAAAACTCATCTCACATAATTACCTCGTAAGTCATAAAAGCTATTAAAAAAAAGTTAATTCAAACGCACACTTAACCCCGTTGGTTAATCTCAATTCTTTAATTTTACTCTTCAAGGCCCATTTGGCTGGACTCATGGCAAAGTTGGCCCCAATCCATTAACAACAGATAACTTTTTTTTTTTTTGGTTCTGGGCTAATAACAAAAGATTATATTTTATTTCCCACTCTCCCAATTTGGAAAGTTATAAAAGTCACTATCAGGTTTTTTTTTTTTTTTTGGACTGAAAGTCACTATCAGGTTGGTCTAACTGAAAATGTTGGAATGACAAACTAAAATTTAAATCAGGTAAAATGTGCCTCCCACAGAATACCTATATGCCTAGAAAAAAAAAAGTTTATAAAAGTCTTTCAACACAACCCAATTAATTGGCTTGAATGGTAGGCGCGAGGCATGAGGCATGGGGCTATACACTTGACCATTGTTTATGTTTTAATATGACCAGCGCAGCCCCACAAATTTCGAGCGTGTGAAACAGCCACCGGTAGGAAGACCACAAGCTACATCTTTATACTGATATAGTATTATACAAGGTATTAAAACCCGGACCGGGTACTGAACCGGTCGGGGTACTGGGTTAAGGGTCAGTGGGTCAGACCGGGGCCAAACCGGAGCTAAACCGGGACCAAACCGGTGAGAAATTAGAAATTTTAGACTTATTGGTATGAATTTCTAAAGAAAAAAGTAAAAAAAAAAAAATTAAAAAAAATGGAAACCGGACCGGCCAACAGGCCGGTTCGCCGGTTACCGGGCCGGACCGGCCGGTCCGGTTTCCAGAACCATGGTATTATCAGTATAGAATTTACTCAAAATTAAAAATCCCACCTTTATATATATGTATATAAAACATAAGATCCATCTCATCCTCATGGGGAGAGAGAAAAACACACAGAGACTATTAGATCAAGTTGGATAGCCTTTTATTATCAGCTAGACATAAGCAAACAAAATCAGATAAGTTTCTACCGGGACCTAACCGAGCAGCTTCTGTTTGTGGCTTGTGTCTTCTAATCTTAAAACTACTCTTGGGCTTTGACTGTTCGACAATCCTCGATAAAACGAGACATACGGTATAACACAACTTAAGACACCAAAAATAAAATCAAAACCACATAATATTCACAAAAAGATGCCACTTTTATTTTCTGCTGTTCCCATAGGCAGCGAATAGTAGTGATCATGATGAATGGCGATCATAATCATCATAGATCAACCAAAAAAGGCTTTGCCATAAAGGAATTACTGGCATTCATACTTGATACAATGATTTATGCAGTTCTTAGAACTCATCATTACAGATTCACCAAGACAAAGAAATGGATCACTGAATTATGAGCAGCAGCAGCAGCAACCTGGACACCTAATCAAGCCATTCTCATTGCAATCAGGGCATCTTCTCAATTCTGCTTCTTCTTCTTTAAAAACTTTCCTACTCCCATTGCAATTAGGGCAAGGCACAAATCTTGCATCCCCACAAGTCTTGCACACAAACCCTGGATCCTGAACAGGAAACCCTTTCAACAGCTTCGCTAATTCCCCAGATTCATTCATTTGCTTAATCTCCTCTGCTCCTCCAACATGTTTTCCCCTCATAAAAATCTGTGGTAATGTCATAGCTTTGCCTTTTAGAGCATTTTGCAGTTCTTTTCTGTAAGATGAGTCCATAGATATGTCCCTTTCATCTACGGCTACTCTGAATCCTCGCAGTATCGTCCTCACTGAACAGCAATCTTCATAAGTTTTGCGGATTCCTCTTAAACTAGTGAAATAAACCACTATTCTCTCTTCAGTCCCCTGTAGTAAAAGACATGAATTGTAAGAAAACGACGAACTCAAAGGACTTGACCCTAACGACCGCACATTTCTGGGTACATTGGTGCCTAATTGCCTTGATGAGAGAGCTCGCCGGTAGCTCCAAGCCACGTTTGGACCTAATTTAGAGAGTAATGCTTCCTCCGATAAGTGTTGCCAGAGCGGCTTCTTGGCCGACGACGGCGAAGAGTTTTCAGTAACAACTTGTGACGAAGAATATTTCAGTGGTACATCAAACGATTCAAGCAGTACTTTCTTCGCAGACCCATCAAATGTAGTGTACCTGCACGAACTGGTTTTGTTCGAAACACACAGAGGACGGTGAAAAGTCGAAGCTTGCGGCTTGGAAGCGTCAACGTAATCATCGTCGTCGAGGCCATCCATGAGTTCCCAAGTGTTGATAACAGAGTCAGGGGACAATGACTGCTCTGCCTCTGCCTCTGCCTGATTTGCTCTGCTTTGAGAAGTGTGGGTGAGAGGGGTCGGAGATTCAGACCGGACATGACAGTCATCGGAGTTAAAGTTAGGGTTTTTAAGGTCGGATCGGCCGTTTAAAACAAGAGAACCGTAGGTGGTGGAGGTGAGGGATACGAGGTGGTGGGTGTCGCCTTTTCTTGTCGGAGGATGATGAACAAGAGGCATTGGGAGAGAAAGAGCTCTGGGAACAGGTGGAGAAGAAGAAGTGGATGAATGTGAAGCAGAAGAAGACGAAGCCATAGAAGAAGAGTGATCCTCTGGGCTTTTGGCGACAATGGTGACGGGTCTTGAGGCTGAGCAGCCCATGAATGCAAAATTGAGACTGATTCGACAACCAGGTTTCGATTACTTCTAATCTCTCTCTCTAGAAAGTGTATTCAGACTTTCTGGGTTGGTTGTCTTTTTCTGTAGAACAGCTTGGTGAAGCTAAGGTTGTCCTTGTGGAATCAAGATGAGTGAGCTTTTGAAGGCTTAGTTGAAAAGGGAAAACAGAAAAAGAAGGAAATGAGTGGGTTGGAGTTGAAAGGGAGCTTTCAAGAAGGTTGGGAGGAGGAAGATGATGAGAATCAATGCTTTTTATATTGATAAACCAGTAAAAAGGCTTCACTTAACTCCCACTGATCAATGGAAATTTCTATTCGATTTGCGCTGTTCTGGCTTAATTAGTTTTATCTCTCATGATTAATCATTATTTAAGCCTCATCCTTGGTGGGTCTCAAGAGATTCCAACTCAAGCGTAAAAACAAAATATACAAAAAGAACCTATCTTCCTACAAAAATTGAGACACAACCTGCTTAAGTCGTCCCTCCACATTGACCATTTCAGTCAGTTTTATGGTAGAATATTTCCTGCTAATTACCATCTTTGACTTTCTGGAATGTTGCAAGGGTAAATGATTATTTTTATTATATATCTTAATTCTCGTTGATTTTTGCTAATCAATTTTTCCACACAGATTGAAAATGAAGATGAATCTAAAATGTTTATAAACCGTGTGCTAACTAAATGTCAACGAGGCTGTTTTAATTTGATTCAGCCTGTCTGCATTTACCCTAAAATCCTCAACCATCTACTCCCTAATTTACAACCTTTTCAAGGACGAGTTGAGTAGTATAACTAATAAGATTTATTTGAAGTGGAAATCAAAACGTCCGCGATAATTAATTTTTAATTGTGATATTCCAATTGGGTTAAATTTAATGTCCTGCTAATTGTGATTTCAATTCTTACTAATGCAGTTCTCCTACCTTCACGCCCAATTAGTTACTTAAAAGTAGTTTTCTAATAATAGTGCCACCAACTAACCAAAACCAATAGCATACTACAGAATCTTTACAAGTTAAGCTTTGCATATAAACACAAGTCAATTCATGGGAACAGTCATTAAAATGGAGAAAAAGGTACAAAGGGAGGTAGAAAGTGGGAATGAAAAGAAGTGGGAGAAGATGAGAAATCATGGAAAAATAAAGTGAAGATATTGATAAATGTTTTTTTTTTGGCCATGGGAAGATATTGATAAAACATGAATCATTGGGACCCTCAGAAACGAACAGAGCGAAGGGGACATTTGATATTATATGAAGAGGACCACGAGGCAATTAATTTAAGGGCTAGTCAGACACAACTAGGCCACAACTACATTGTTGCTATGTGGTTGTGAGCTGCTACATTAGCTGTCTCCTTCTCTCTCTCTCTTTTTTTTTTTTGTTTATGCAATGGATCATTTTTGGTATTTGGTGCACCCACCTTTCAGGTATCCGGCGTTAACCTGAAGGCCAACGTCGGATTTACCGACATGGGCCCCCGACAACCGATTAGTCCTGGCGCCCCCAATCTGATAGGCCCGACAGGAATTCACCTCTTTGAGGCGCCCCAGGGGAGAGAACTCCCAATAGAAATTCTTTACACCTTCCGTTTCCTGGGATCGAACCCAGGAACGGATTGGTGTGGCGCAGATGCCTACCCATCTGCGCCAACTTCCATTGGTATTAGCTGTCTCCTCTAACACGTTGCTTCACTCCACTATTTTCATGCTTCAACTTAAACAAAAAAAATAGCACTTAAATTGTACGCTATAATATCTTTTCACTCCTCACCTAACTCAGCCGCCTTCGCAGATTTTCTAGTTAAAATTAAAATCTTCAATCTTTTTGTGGTAAATTTATTTATTGAAAACCCAGAAATGATGATTGGGGACCAAAAAAATTTGATTATATGCTTACTAATTTAGTATAAATAACTGTAAATAAGAATTTAGATTTTTCTAATAACCATAATCTAGTTACCCTTTTCTTATTTCTTATAAATCTAATTAGCTTTTATTATTGATATTTTGATTCTGACATTGATGATATCAATATCAATAGATATAAAAAGGCTGACATTTTGTTAATTTAAGCAAATCGAGTTGATACAATGGGCTTAGTGGATTAAGTGCCTGTTTAAGTTTGTGATGTAAAAATACATTCACGTAAATTAAGATAAAATTTCTCAAACATACTAAATTCTTACATTATAACCACATTAGAAAATTTGTTTCTACCATTGATCTAAATAGGCACTGAATTGAAAAAAATCTCATCAAAATGAGCTGACATTTGCCAGCACCTTGGTGGTGTAGTGGCGTGCAAGTCAACCTTTGGTGGCAGTAATCATAGGTTCGATTGGTGCGTACAAGCAATATGTTGGCCAAATTAAAAAAGAAAGGGCTGACATTTGGTCAACCTCAGCCCGCAGGTTGACCTAACAGATACATGCAGCACTGAACAAACGTTATGAATAACACCAGTGCCATATAACAGAAAAGAAGGAAGGCGTGAGGAAGAAGGTGGGAGAGGAAGGCAATTAAACCAGCGTCAAATGATAAAGATGCCTCACCTCAAGCTTATATACAAAACGTCTATGAACTCGTAAAATTGGAGCGTTGCTAATGAAAATAGATAATATAAAAAGGAAATGTAAACAGGATGACATAACTAACTAAACATCACCATTCCTAAATCAAAACCAAACAGATGCTACGCTATCAAATGATTCAGAAGCAAACAAGCCGTCAATGCTGGGGATGTTTGAAACGAAACTGACAGAGTGTACTAATGTGAATAAAGAATATGGGTAGATGACAGCCTGTAATTAGATAGTTAGAACGGTCAAAGTAGTTAGTTATTTAATTGATTGTAACCATTTATATAAGGATATGGGTCTGTACAGTATTCTTTAATGCAATACGATATTTTTCCATCAGTTTCTTCCTTCCTTCCTTTTTCTCTCGAGTGTTCTGTGCTCGTTCTCTTCCGAATGTTTCATGGTATCAGAGCATCGGCGCTGCCATGACTCATTTCACCTCCTCCTCCGTCGCCGGTGACGCTACCACCGCAATACGATATTTTTCCATCAGTTTCTTCCTTCCTTCCTTTTTCTCTCGAGCGTTCTGTGCTCGTTCTCTTCCGAATGTTTCAGAAACTAGGGAGGTCCGGATGAGAGTGCCTGGTCTAAATCAGCAATAAGATCATTAATATTCTCAATTCCCACAGAAATACGCACAAGATCTTCAGTTAAACCTCTGGCTTCACGGACTGGGGCAGGTATGGCAGCATGGGTCATAAAGCAGGGCATGCTTATGAGGGACTTTACACTCCCTAACAAAACGAAATTCACAACGTCAGCATTTTGCACAGGAAAATATTCACAACTCTAACGAGTCAACTACTGATATATTATCAACATGGTTTTACATGAAACCTCTAACAACTTGTTATTTCAGTTGCCAGCGTACAACCTCGGTTAAGGCAATGATTGACTACTAAAAAAGTTAACATGGTCAGCAGGGAAACCATACAGAATTCTGACATGCCAACTGCTAGATTTGCAGTTAGCAAGAAGACTCCCAATCACGCCCTACTAACTTTCTATTTTGGTAAACTATGAGTCAACAGATAGATGGTCTAAAATTAATCATATTTGTCTGTATTCATTAGGCAAAAATAATTCCATAGAAGAAATTAGAGGGGCCAACAACACGTTTAAGCATACTTACTTATTAGCCATTCAAAACTCCTTTATCAAACTAACGTGGGGAAATATTTAACGAAACTGACAGCTATATTAAAGTATATGTTAGTTTCAACGACATGCTTTGAGAATGCCAATGAGCCTAGCTAAGTACAGATCCAGTCCCATTTGCCTGCGAAACAGGGACCCAATGAATATAGAAAATCGTTTCAGGCATATCAGCAAAAATATTGAATCTCAGTAGCTAAACAATACCTGAGAGTAGTGCAGGTCATGTCCAGGATGACCAGGAAGACCAGCGTAGTTTACTTTCTTAACTCGAGGATGGGAGGCGAGAAACTCAGCAATCTTTTGTGCATTCTCCTGCAAAATATGTTCGCTCTAACTATTATCTTTTTTAAAAAAAATAAAAGACAGTGACAATGTCAAGTTGTTATACTAGCACTGAAACTTTAAAATAGAAGCTTAGTTTTAGAGATATTATCTAATTATGAACAGAACAGAGATTCAATACATCATTCAAAATTCATTAGTTTATGCAATCCGTGCTGTACAGGTGTATAATCATCCAGCAGGAGCATCAAGAAAAACCATATCATATCCATCAGACGAGCAGCGATGGACCAAGAAATTTTGAATTGTGAGGACAGCATATATATATAGTTTTAGAAATACAACATACTACTATTAAAAATATGAATATTATACATATCATAATTGTTCATAAGAGTTTTCATATTTCAAAAACATCAAATAGTATATAAGTAACAAATTTCTTTCATAATTACTAGTTATGTTGATTTTTTTTCATTATATATATTCACTATTTTGGACTTCGTACTGTTTCCAAAAAAATTCTTAATCTCTGCCTAATTTTTGTTCAATCTCCATGCAATTTCTACGTAATACCATGGAATCTCTGTACAATCTTTGTGTGATCTTTATGTAATCTCCATGCAAACATATGCGGTTGATATAGTATTGAATAAAAAGTTGAGTGGTATTAAAAGTAATATTTTTAAATATTAGAGACAATGAATACATACCATACATCTAATATTAAAAAACAAAAAAAAAAAATTTGTGGGGGCAATTGTTCCCACTAGCTTCTAGGTAGATCCATCCCTAGAAAGGAGGTCCAAGGAAGTGTTTGAAAAAAAAAAAACACATCTAAGTGATAGGTAAGAAGTAAAGAATAGGAAAGAAAAGAGAAGGAAGGGAATCGAGGAACAGAGAGAGGAAAGAGAATATTATCTGTTATTCACTAATCAATGATCACAACAATAATTTCCTATTAGTCTAAGCCCTTCCCTTATATAACAGTTAGGCTTATTAGCATCGAATCACTAACTAACTAACACTACTTCCCTATCCTTTCTAATCCACGTGGCTCATAGAACTAGTAAGAACCACTTTTAATATCCTAAGTGCGGCCTCATGGAATTAATAGTGTGCCAGCCCTAAATCCCCAAATCCCTAATTACTAGTATTTACAACCTACATATCAATACTCCCCCCTCAAGAACCCTTGTCCTCAAGGGTTAGCGGCAGCAAAATCAGGAAACTGCTGCTGCAACTGATAAAGAAGTACCCACGAAGCTTCCTCTTCAGGCAACTGCTGCCACTTCACAAGCACCTCTATCACAATTTGGCCCCGCCTCCAACCAACTCGTTTCTGCAGAATGCGTTCTGGCTCCCTCAAAGAAGGAGGTTCAGGCCAATTCAAATGTGGATGCCGTGGACTAACCACCGGATTGGGACACAATTTCAACCAGGAAATGTGAAAAGTGTCATGGATTCTAGTCTCTGCTGGAAAAGCCAATTTGTACGCTACTGGACCCACACGCTGCAACACCCGATAAGGACCAAAAAACCTAGGAGCCAATTTCTGACTACGTCTAGAAGCCGCTGAGATTTGTCTATATGGTTGAAGTTTGAGAAAAACCCACTGACCCACTTGAAACTCTCGATCAGTTCTGTGAGAATCAGCCCTTTGCTTCATAATATTGACCACCCTAGACAAATGGTGCTTAGCTACCAACAACACCTGTTCCCTTGCCACAAAGGACCTATCCACAGCTTCTACGACTGCAGACCGTGGCAAATATGGAACATAAACTGGTGGACGTTGTCCATACAAAAGCTCATGAGGCGTCACCTTAGTAGAGGAATGGTAGGTAGTGTTATACCACCACTCCGCTAAAGGCAACCACTTAGACCATTCCTGAGGAAGTTCCCAACACATGCAACGTAGGTAGGTCTCCAAACATCGATTAAGAACTTCAGACTGACCATCGGTTTGGGGATGATATGAAGAAGATAATTTTTGATCAATTTTTAACACCTTCAGAAACTCACGCAAAAAATTACTAACAAAGATAGGATCTCGATCTGAAATAATCTCTACTGGGGCCCATGAAGCCTATACACATTATCTAAAAATTGTTGTGCAAGAGAAGAAGCAGAGAAAGGATGGGAGAGAGCAATAAAATGACCATACTTAGTTAGATGATCAACCACTACCCAGATCGTGTCACGTCCATTGGATTTAGGAAGACCTTCAATAAAATCCATTGTGATACTCTCCCACACCCGACTAGGAATCGGTAATGGCTGAAGCAAACCCGGGTATGCCACTGTCTCATACTTACACCGAGCACGTACATCACATTGCTTAATAAAATCCCACACATCATCAAATAAATGCCGCCACAAAAAAAGTGTCTTCACTCGCTGGTAGGTAGCATGCACCCCAGAATGACCCCTTGAGCTGAAGCATGCAACCAATCCAGAATTTTGTGGCGAACCCGGGAGTCATTACCAACCACCAACCGTGTACCCCTCATTAATAGCTCACCATCCCAGTGAAACTTGTTGTTGTCTCGTGGCTGCTGCTGAAGGTGAGCAATAAGAGACTGAATTTTAGTATCCTCTACCCAGCTGGTTTTAATATCCACTAACAAATCATCAGTACAGGTGGAAAGGGAAATATGAAAAAGCTGTAACTTGGGCATCCGGGACAGTGCATCAGCAACATTGTTGTTGGTACCCTTCTTGTACCGAATCTCATAGTCCTACCCCATCAGCTTTGAAATCCAATACATTTGGAAGGATGTTTTCAGCTTCTGATCAAGCAAGTATTTTAAACTTTGCTGATCCGTTCATATCACAAAAGGCCGCCCTTCCAAATATTGATGCCAGTGTTCTACTGCCTGTACCACTGCAAGTAATTCTTTTTCATATATAGAAAGCCCATGGTGTCTTGGTGCCAACGCCTTGCTAAAGAAGGACAATGGCTGTCCGCCTTGCATAAGAACTGCTCCAATACCTGTGTTACACGCATCAATCTCTACAGTAAATGGCTTTGAAAAGTCAGGTAGAGCCAAAACAGGGGCTGAACTCAATGTAGCCTTCAGCTTCTGAAATGTGACAGCAGCCTCGGGTGACCATTGAAACTGATCTTTGTTTAACAAATTTGTTAATGGCTTGGCTAACATCCCATACCCTTGGACAAACCTCCTATAATAGCCAGCGAGGCCAAAGAAAGAACGCAGCTGTTTAAGAGTAGAAGGCTCTGTCCATTCAAGAACTGCCTTAATTTTCTGAGGGTCAGTTGAAACACCACCATTCTGAATAATGTGACCAAGATATTCTACCTTAGTTGCAGCAAAAGTGCATTTACTTTCTTTAACGAAATAATGGTGTGTCCTTAGTATATCAAAACCTTCCTTAAATGTTCCAAATGCAACACCATACTAGAACTATAGACCAGTATATCGTCAAAGAAAACAAGGACGAATTTCCTTAAATACTCACGAAATATACTGTTCATGGCCCCCTGAAATGTGGCAGGTGCGTTAGTAAGGCCAAAAGGCATCACCAACCACTCATAGTGGCCGGAATGGGTCCTAAAAGCTGTCTTGTAGGAGTCCCCAGGGTTCATGCGAATCTGATGATATCCAGAACGAAGATCTAATTTAGTGAACCAACGAGCCTCACGTAATTCATCTAACAATTCCTCAACCAACGGAATGGGGTACTTATCCTTAATGGTTTGTTTGTTGAGCTCCCTAAAATCTATGCACATGTGCCACGTCCCATCTTTTTTTTTTTACAAGAACAATAGGTGAAGCAAACGGGGACGATCTCTCCTGTATTACCCCAGACTCTAACAGACCTTTAATTTGCCGTTCAATCTCATCTTTTTGCATGGCTGGATATCGATAAGGGCGTAAGTTAACCGAGTCAGCCCCTTCTTATAAGACTACTGCATGGTTATGGTTGTCTCGAAGTGGGGGTAATGATGTGGGTGTTGCAAACACATCAGAAAAGTCTCTTGGCAGCTTAGTGATGCCGCTCGTAGTCTCCCCATTAGTACCGGTGAGAACGCAAGAGGGCTGACTAGTATCCTCAATAGAATGTAAAGGAACAGCTGACTACCTTCAGTTAGTGATTCGGTGCTAATAAGCCTAACTGTTTTATAAGGGAAGGGCTTAGACTAATAGGGAATTATTGTTGTGATCATTGATTAGTGAATAACAGATAATATTCTCTTTCCTCTCTCTGTTCCTCGATTCCCTTCATTCTCTTCTCTTTTCTTTCCTATTCTTTACTTCTTACCTATCAGTGGTATCAGAGACCTTACGCTCCTTGGCCATCTTCTGCCATCTTCTTCTTGAATGGTCCAAACACATTCTCGGAACTTTCCGATTCTGATGGAGGATCCATCTGAGGCACGTTTCAAGGCTATTGAAGATACCTTGCAATCTTTATCTGGGTTACCGGCGGCAGTCCAGGCTATCGCCGAACGACTGGCTTCTCTCAATGTCGAACCAGGCTCTGATACCACTGATAGGTAAGAAGTAAAGAATAGGAAAGAAAAGAGAAGAGAAGGAAGGGAATCGAGGAACAGAGAGAGGAAAGAGAATATTATCTGTTATTCACTAATCAATGATCACAACAATAATTCCCTATTAGTCTAAGCCCTTCCCTTATATAACAGTTAGGCTTATTAGCACTGAATCACTAACTAACTAACACTACTTCCCTATCCTTTCTAATCCATGTGGCTCATAGAACTAGTAAGAACCACTTTTAATATCCTAAGTGCGGCCTCATGGAATTAATAGTGTGCCAGCCCTAAATCCCCAAATCCCTAATTAAATCCCTAATTACTAGTATTTACAACCTACATATCACTAAGTATGAAAGGATTATAAAAAAACAAAAAGAATTAGTTCAGAACATTAACAGGTCTCTAAAAGTTTTCTTTAATTTCATTTATAAATGTGTGTGTACAGCCATGTTGTACATTAAGATAATCAGACATTACTATCAATCATCCATTAGACTCTGAAACTATCAGCAACTTAGAATGTTTCATAAAGCACCTGTTGCTTCTCAACTCGCAGTTCCATTTTTTTGATTCCTTGCAAACAGAGCCAACAGTCAAATGGAGCTAAGCCAGAACCCACAGCATTTTGTAATAAATACAGATCTTTTGCCAACCTTTACAGGATGATGATCAAACGCAAAAAAAAAATGAATGAGAACAGATAATACTGATCCACATTATCAATTATTAATTGAATTAGAAAAGAATAAAACAAATGAAAAATGAAATTCAATATACAATAGAATGTACTAGATAGTTTGTGACAGAATAACAAACTTAACACATGAACATTGGCTTAGACAAGGGTATTCGAAAACAGGGAATAATGCAAAAGAACAATAAGAGTATTATTAGTTCGTTCTCAATAATAATAAGGATCACAAGCACATAAAATGCTATGCATCGCATACTCATGCAAAATTTGCCATTGTATATAAAGATTGACAAAAGTGGCTCACAGACAAATCAATATCTTCAACATCCTAAGTATTTGAGGCACAGAGAATAGAAGTTGCAACCTTTCACATTTCACAGCAAGGACACCAGCAATGATAGCACTATGTCCCCCAATGAATTTGGTAGCTGAATGCATAACAATATCTTGAAGGAAAAAAAGAAAAAAATAGTAGTTGTCATTTGATGAAAAATTCTTTTGCCATTTTTTTGGCCGTATAACACATATAGGATGTTCTGAACAAATTCCTAGGTGACAAAGGGAGTTATTAATTTTCCCTGAAGAATTGCTTCAATTCATTCCCACACAAAAAGTGAAAAGAATTGCATAAGAAGAGAACAAATGTTCATCGCCAGACCTTCTAAGCACCCCCAATTGACAAGCATGTTATTAAGTTATTAAATCTAGCTATAGTTCATCATCTTGTAATGGTGATATGAATACCTGCTCCAATTTCCAATGGCTGACACAAGACAGGAGACATCATGGTATTGTCGACCAATAGAAGAGCACCATGTGCATGAGCCATCTCCGCTATTTTCTGGACATGAATCAAGAAAATGAAAGAAGTTATATAACATTGAGTTAAAACATTCAAAAGAATTCAATACTACATGTTCATATCATACATATTATTAGAGGTTGGGTGCATGCAATAACTAGATACGAATTTATTGGGTATGGTCCTTTGATTCTTACTTATGCAAGAAGAGACAAGAAAACTAATGATGGGCCTTTAATAACTTGCACTAGGAAGAATAACAAAACAGGGATAAGAGTATTGAGAGCCCAGTAATATCAGAAAGGGAAAACGAGGAAACTACTGAGGCAAAACTGCAAATTTCTTATCAACAAAAAAAAAAATTGCAAATTTCATCATTGTCAAGACCTTATCAAAGTGAGAACAAGCACAATATAGCATTTCAATGTTAATGAGAGCCATCTTGAGATATATAATCAGATGTTAATTCAAGGAAGGGCTTGAATGTAAGATGGCCTGATACTCTGACTAGCAATAAGGTAATACTTTAAAAAATATTCTTGTTCTAATACAATCTGCTCTTTATCATATTTACAAGTTTATTTTGATACTTTATTGAGAATAATTACATTAGAGACAAGTGACAAACGGGAAAATCCAAGAAACCTCTCTAACCAGGAAATTGAAACCAATCACATCACAAAAAACTAAAATAATGACAGCAGAAACAGTAATAATAATAAAAGAACAACAAAGTTTACTCAGAATAACAAGTCATCTGGACCTCAACTGTATACTGTGACAAAAGCAATCACTTGGACTTGAACTTTCTGTATTAGGCATTAGAAACCAAAAATATTGCCTTAGCAGATAATTGAAGTTTCTTCTAAGTAGCTTGTGCCTTATTACAGCTCAAGAGAAGACCAAAAACGCCAAAAACAAAAACAGAAACAGGACACTTCCAACCTACAAAAGAAACCAACTTACTCAAATATCAGGTATTTGTATCTGAGGATTGGTGGGATTCTCCACCCACACCAACTTAGTCTGAGGTCCAATAGCAGAGGCCACCTCCTCTAGATCGCTTGTATTTACTTGTCTGTGCATGAGAGCATTAAAACCACATCATCAGTGAAACCTATGCTTCTTGCAATGAATCCAGCAATAATTTATTTTCATAATCCATTGCTACACGGGGAAAAAATCCAAAAAGCTGAAAAATCACACTTACCTCACTATGACTCCAGACTTTGGAATTACTTGGGACAATAGCCTATCTGAACCACCATAAAGATCATCTCCAGCAACAATTTCTTCACCTACACTGAGATTATATATGTAAAATATGATAGAGCCCTCAACTCTAATAGTCTTGATAACTAACAAAAACTAGAAACAAAGAACAACTTGGGACTGATTGAATAATAAAGTCTGATTACGAGGGAAATAATGATTCAAGCAGTACAATACAAATCTGGTGCACATAATATTTGAAGTAAATATATCTACAGACAAACTTGAAAATTTACTTTTCAGACTTAAAAGTGCTAAGCTTACTATTGATTTTGATGAGGATTTTGGTTGATTGACTCTTGATTATGGTTGGTTATATTTGATTAGCCATTATTATGCTGTATCATACTTTAAATAGCCTGTAAGTCAGAGAACACACTGACTACTTTACCCTCGTATTCTCTCTTTTATCATACTCTCTGACTCTCAAGTCATCAACTCACAATATCACATGCTAGGTGGTGTGCCGAATTCGTCAATTTGCAATACAGTAAATATTTGTACATATACACGGCGCCAAAAGGACAATTCATTCAAACAATATTATCATAAATTACTTTAAAGTTCAAACAGATATACTTCCATGCTTGCACTATTTTACAAGTTTTAAGTTACAAAAACAAAACAAGCTAAGATGAGGAAATGCACCAGTTCCAACAAGCTGACTGGCAGCATTCAGAGCAGCCATGCCACTGCTAAAGCAAAAGGCTCAATCTGCTTTGTCAAACTTCGCGAGTAACCTGAAAATAAAACATGCGCCAAGTAAAAGAAGATGGAAAGAAGAAACAGAGATATACCAACACCAGACAACAAATCAGGTCAAACCTTTCCAAAGCATCTCTGGTAGGATTTCCGCTTCTAGTATAGTCATAAGGACCATTTTCAGTTGCAGAAGGCTGCATGAAAAAGTCTAGAAGGTAAGTGCAGCATGAAAAGAATATCATGGAATAATGAGATAATAAATACTCAATTACTAAAGAGCTCAGCACGTACAGATCAAATTTTCACCTGCTTAAAAGTAGCCGTTTGGTAAATTGGTGTACTGATTGCTCCATAAGGATCAAACTCATTATCGAAATTCAGTAACAGGGTAGAAAGACTAGGCTTGCTGGTCTGTTCTTCTGCAAATAGAAGCTAAAACTATTTACATATAAAACACAAATCATTTATACACATTTAACACAAGAAACACATCACAAACCACTTGAGCACTTCGCAATACTGTCCGCCAAAACCGATGCGCTCACAGTCGTATCCCTATCGATTGAACAATGCAGTCTGAACACCTTCAGTCGGCTTAACTTCGAATTTATCGATTTGTTAGATCCCAAGCTCTCACACGCATTTCCAGCAGTTGTCCTCTGAAACAAAATAATGAGAAACGTAATTATTATGCGCGCGCACTACAGTTGGAAGTTTAATTTTATTAACGTCCTGTATATCATCTTCATAAACGTTCAGCACAAAAATCAAACCTTGCCGGCATCTGGAATAATATCGCCGCAGTTATACTTACAGTAACTACGAGAAGTCTGCAGTTTTTTGGTAAAGATGCCCGCAGCGCAACTCAGCGAATAGCAGCGCTCTGCATTTCACGTTTCTCGCCCACAAATTATACGACGAGCTTAAAGTGTTTGAATCAATGATCATTGTTACCTTAGCGTAGAGATCAAAAGCGACCGGAGTAACGGAAGGCCTAAGAAAAATTGAGGCCAAACCCATCACTGAAGATTACGCTCTTCCAGGAGGATTGCGTGTCGCCCGTTGACCCTTTTTTCGGCTGATAGTTCCCGTTGACCTGAGCATCAACTTCCTGAGCTTCTCTACTCTGCTCATCACCCTCGTCTGAGCCGTTCAAGCCATCCGAGACACCACATAGTGCCATGTCATACACAACCTAACACTATCGTGAGAGATCAGTTCAGAGGCGACACAAGGTACCAACGTCCAATAGTCCAATCCAGCACTAATACAGCAATCAGAAATAACAGAGCATATGCAAAGCTCGTTCCAGTAACGGAAAATGCAAAGCTTCCCAGGGTCTGATGAGCTTGCTGATAGGTAGAAAAGGAAGCATCTCTTCCAAGATGGAGAGATTCAAGAAAAAGGAGAAATAGGAATGAAGAAGAAGATGAAGGAAGATCCTGGAGGAAGAAGATAGATGGAGAATTTGTTTGAAGAAGACTACGCACCTGATTCCGGCAAAGTCTCAAATTCTTTCTTGTGGCGAATGACGGTGGACAACGCCTAGGAGGAGATGAGCAATGGTAATGCCGACGGAGAGAACAAAGACATGCCAGTTCGGGTCTCAGAAGGAGAGAAGCTTGAAAGTAGTGCTGTGTATAGTGTATTGTCCTTCTTTGGCCTCTATATATCGTTTTTTCTGGTGGAAGGTTCTAACACATTGCATTAACAAACACATAATTGTATCTAGAAGCCATTCGTGGTCAGAAGCATGTCGCCTGGTCTGCGTTCCCCGCTCATCGGATCACTGAGGGGTGAAAGCTCATCTCCAAATTTTCTGTTGAGGGAGTCTCGTGTTAAAAACTGAGTAATTTTGTACTGTTATGCTATTTAACTTTGATCATGAATTGATAAAATATGTTAAGCTGATAGTTTATATATTATTTTTGTTAAGTTATAAATTGATCACAGAAATGTTAAATTCAACTTTGAAAAAAAAAAATGCCCCGAGTCTAATTTGCGTCTTAACAAAAATGACATGTCAACTGTCTTCTCACATTATTTAGTCAAATAACAGTTAAACTTAATTAGGATAGACAAAATTGCTACATTTTTTACATTTTAGGGGCAAAATTACCCCTCGATGACAATTTTTAGGGAAAAATTGCCTCTTAACCCAAAAAAATACTTATTTGTTTTTTAATATAAGATATATTTTAAGAGTTGATCTTAGTCCCAAATATAAGACATATTTTTCATATTTGTCAGTCTTTTCCTAATTTACCCATATTGATACTTATTCAATAATAATTAAGAAGGAAAAGGAATGAGTAAACTAAAGAGGATGAATAGGGTGTTTTAAAAAATACATGTCATATCAACTCAGTTAACCAACTTCATTGATCAAATCAAATTACATATATCTTATATTAAGGACCATAATAAGTAAGACATATTTATCTAATTTGATTAGATTAAGGAAGTTAGTTAAGTTAGTTAATATGACATGTATTTTCTAAAACACCCCTTCATCTTTTTTAATTTGCTCCTTCCCTCTACTTCATGATTGTTTTTGAAAAAAATTTGATAAATAAAAAAATTATGTCTTATATTTAGGACAAATATATCATATACTACCATGAAGAACTAGAGAGAGAGAGAGAGAGAGAGAGAGAGAGAGAGAGAGAGAGAGAGAGGCATCTTTTTTTTGACTAAAAAACTGGAATTCATTAATCCAACATAGATTAATACAAAATACGCCTCATGAAGGGGCATACCCTAAAATCTCTCATCAACCATCACCTGCCAAAAGAGGAGGTGGTGGGTGATCAAAGATGATAAAATTTTCAAAATTACCATGAGCTAATCTAGCTAAGTAATCGACCTGAACATTTAAAACTCTAGAGATATGTCTGATAAGAACATACCAATCCCTGGACATCATAACCTAGCTTTTTCATTGACCTCTTTAAAGGAATGCCTATGATCACATCACCTAGTGAGTAAATTAACAGCTTCAATACAATCAGTACAAAGAATAATATTTTTAATATTTCTGTTCCAACAGATTTGTAGACCCTGGATGATGGCAATTATTTTGGCAATAACTAGAGGAACCCATAGAAGTTTGCACATATAGCCACACACTCATTCTCCATCTTCTCCTCTAATAACCCCTGCACTTGCACTCTGACTCGAATCCAACACCGATCCGTCCGCTTCTAGTGTGTAGAAACATTGCCCTCCAGATGATTGTCCACCTCCATTACCATTAGACGCATGAGTATAAAAATTGCAATGTGCACTCAGGTTCATATCCCAACTTGCTCTAAAGAAACTGGAGTGAGCACTCTGATGATTATTGTCTGCTTCTTCTCCAAACAGCTTCTGGCATCTGTCAGAGAGTAGCATCTTTAGCACTACCCAATATCTTAATCTTGAATTAAATTTATTTTTAATGTGTAATTATTTTTCAGTGGTATTTCTATTTACCAACTAATAAAATATTTTAAGACACTAAATACAATAAAAAAAAGTAAAAAAACCTAATTTAATAACATATTGGGTGCTATTAAAAAACGGAAAGATTACAATTAAATCTAGGGGAAACACCAAAATCCGAATTTAGGCTCCACTTTCACAATATTTAATTAGGGCAAGGGATTTCTTAATGTTGTTAAGATACCCTTGTCTTTTTTCCATCGAAATCTTAGATTTACAAAAACAATAATCACATAGAGACACATTCAAATCTAGTTTCACCTCAAGGTAAATCCAATCTCTTGATTACAGAAATTGGATTCTATCTCCACATTTCCAGCTTATTAAAATTTGTCTTGGTGATCCAGTAAAGCACTGAAAATTGAGATGTAGCAGAATTGGGGAATTGCGATGGAGTTTGATCAACAAGCACTGCGTCATCTGTCAATTGATTATTGTACCTTGATATAAATTACTCAAAATTAAATATGAAAATTTGTGTTGCACTTACTTAAATAATCATTGGCGGATTTCAACGTTTTCTTATGGATTTTGCTGTAAATATAATGCAGAAATAAGGTTGCCCGTCCAACTGAAAACATCTCCAAGTCATTAGGACTAATATTCAAGAATGCCTGAATTTGATAGTCATAAGTAATTAGCAATCATGCAAGGATGTTGAAAAACATAAAACAAACAAATGAACAAATTAAAAGAAAGAGAAAATCTCAAATTCAACTCAAATAACTTAACCTGAAATTATGCCCACACCTCCTTCAATTTTCTTATTTAATTATATAAGGGCATTATGATTATTTAACAACATCTTGTTCCTCATTTGGTACCGTGAAAGAGTTTCTATGAAACTAGAAGTGAAAGTAGAATTGGGAGTCCAGGTGGAAATGAGTTTAAAAGTGTCTTTGATATAACAATAAAAGTGAGATATGATTTTTAAATTATTTTTTTATTTTAAAAATGAAATGACCAATATACCCTTACCAGCCTCCACCCAAAATAGTAACAGCCACAGCAACCTCCACCAAAACCACCGTCGACCACCATATAAACCAAAGTGGTCAAGGAAGATGATTATAAGAAATCGAACCTCTCAAGCAAAAGAATCGAACCAAATAAAGCAACAAATCAAGTAACAAATAAAATTAGAAACAAGAACTAGATCGAAGGAAATGTGCCTGAAGAAGGAATCACAATCAAAATCAAAGGAGAAGACAGAGAAAGAACTAGATCGTCGGCCCTTTTATTCGTAAGTTGAGGCCGTTGGAATAGAGCGGGATAAAAGGGCCAACGAATTAAAGAAAAATAGTCATTTTTTAAGGTTCGGTCCGTGAGGTCCGTGAGCATAAGGATTAAGAATGGCCCTACAGGGTCCAAGTTATTCTAACATTTTTTACTATTTATTCAGTTTTTTTAGAAAATTATAATAATGAAAGTCTGAATTTAAGATATAAATGTTGTTAAAATTAGGGTTTAAATGGCACGCATCATGCAACAAACACATACATTCATTAAGTTATAATTAAAGGTAAATTATTGTCCACATACCACAATTATAAATAATTAATAAGAAGACTTAATAAAATTAAAAATACATCTTATAAATATGTCTTGAAAAATGTAAGTAGTTAACAAAATAAACAATAAAAGATATAAATAAAACAATCACAAGAAAACAAATACAAAAAATACAAAATTGGTAAAAATACTTATGAAATAATAAATATCTTTTATAAATTTTTAGGATTCTTAATACAAGATATTCTTACGAAACTTAATTTTAAAAAAGATAATAACAACTAAATATTTGCAAAAAATTATAATATTATTACAATATAAATAATTCTAAAAAAATAAAAATATATATAGAGCTGACCCTTTTAGACTTGTTTTCACTTTTGAGGTAAATTCAGAGCCTAAGCGGGCCGATCCGACAGGCTCGACCAGTTTTCCTGACTCTACGTAGGAAGCATGGGGTCAAAGGGACAAAAAGGCAAAATTATGGATTGACAAAATATTAGAGGTAATTGGAAAAAAAATCCACTTCCATAAAAGTTAAATAAATTCCATGGGTAGGTTTTGGAACCCAATTCCATCAAATGTGATGGAGGTGAGTTCCATATGGAAGTCGAATCTATCGTACGAAACATCTTATTTTTGAATTCCACTTCAACTTCCAATTTTTTAACCTTAGTTCCAGCATACCAAATGCGGCATTAGAAAATTATTGAAAGTAGAGGTATGAATTTGGGTTTTGATATTTTTCCTGGATTTAATTGGGATTTTTCATAAAAAAAAATAGAAATTAATGGAAAATATAAAACTAAACAAAATGATCCCTTAATCCTCATCCCCGAATGACAAAAGTTTAAAATTCTTTTTTGAGTTAAGGTGTAAAAATACACATGTGATTTTCTTCAAAGTGTACCTAACATCAATTTTTTTTTTAGGTGCAGCAGTGATTATGTTATTACAAAATAGGTGCAAAACTACCCTTTGACCGTTAGTTTGACTTTTTGATCCTGAAAGTGATTACGTGTACGATGACATGGACGCTGAAGTGATATTTTGGAAAAAAACTTGCTGACTAGTGAAGTTTTACAATTAATATCACCCATCACTCTTTCAGTACCACCTTCGCTGAAGTAGATTCAAATCTGAATGCAGAGTGCTTAACTCACTCAACAGAGTTGCTGCCCTAAAAAACATACTGATTGCTCAATTTTTCCCCAACCCTAGATTCCCAATATTATTAAATTAAAATCATTATAATACATATATTATATTATTAATTTTTATTAAATTATATGATTTATTGAGAAAATTTGATTTTCAGCAAGTTTTTTTTCCAAAATGTCACTCCCAAGTCATCGTACACATCATTATTTTCAGGATAAAAAAGTCAAACTAATAATTAAAGAGTAGTTTTGCACCTATTTTATAACCACATAGTGATTATCATACCTTAAAAACATATTTAGTGTTAGATATATTTTGAAAAAAATCACATTTGTATTTTTACGCCACAACCCTCAGCTCTTTACTGAAAACGCTTTTGCTGTTGAATGTTGTTGAAGAAGATTTGGTTGATTGAGAGGTGATTATGATTGATTCCATTTGATGACGAAACTTGCCATCTAAAGAGCATAGAGCAAGGAGGCCGGACTCAAGGGCAGAAGCGGGTGATGGCGTCGAGTTTGCAGAAGATCGAAGGGGATGATTCCGTTTTGTTGCGCGTTACCCATTCAAATATCAAGACTTTCTCCGCTGACATTCGATTCTCGCAACAGGTTTGTGTACACTTCCCTATCAAATTCTTCTCTATTTTCCGTGATTTGAAAGCGTCACTCACTTGTTTCGTAGATGTCAGTCGAATCTGTAAAAGAGAAGCTCTGGAAAAAATGCGGTACTTCGGTGAAGTCGATGCACCTCGAACTCTATGACGACTCAAACTACAAAATTTCCGATCTCACCGACAATTCTAGACCCCTGGGGTTCTACTCGCCTCTGGATGGGTTAGTATGTTTTGTCATCATATTTCTTCTCCCCTCTCATCTTTTACTGTCATTCGATGATGATATAAAGTTACGATAAAGCGCAAGCCAACCTTGTCGCAGTCATACCTTGTATACGCATTAAGTTAACATTTTTTTTGAGTTACTCTATGTTAACTGCGTCAGGCTCAGGGTTGATGTCACCCTGCTGCCATCTCCAGTAGAGTCTTCTTTGTTTGACCTGTTGCAGGATTATGTATGCTCTCCATCTAGTGATCCTTCCGTTGTAGTTTGTTCCGGTTCTCAAGTTTTTTGTTATGTTCGTATACCTTTCTGTTTTGGTACTGATTTGTTCTTTACATTGTCAAAAGGTCAACATAGATATATGGTTTATGGGTCTAATAGGCTTTTATGCCTTTTCTTCTGGGGCAGGTTTCGTTTGCATGTTATAGATCTTGATCCTTCATCTGTCACTTCTGGTGGTTGGCTGGAAGATACTTCATTGGTGGAGAAATACACAATTTCTGAAGAAGCTTATAATAAGCGTGAAGGCATGTTATCTTATTTATTTCCTCCTCTCATAAATTTGAGGTTGATGCTTATAAACAGACGTGTTCTATAATCTTTTGACATCAAATTGTTCATCAGAAATAGACATTTATATAATTGTGCTTTTACCCGCAAACAGGCTAGATAATGACCGTGCTGGTCTGTTGATGATGCATTCTCTACAGAGGCTTTTATTGGTTTGACTAGTATATTTATTCCAATAAATGTTTAGTTTTGTTTCCTTCTAATCATCTAAAACGTATATGTTGGAAGTATTCCAGTTATGTTCTTATCATGTCTGCTATTGGATGTTAGTTGTTTTTTTAAAGCTCAATTTAGAGTTGGTCAAAACTTCGGCCAGATTTTTTTTTATAAAAAAAGGATTCTAGATTAATTTTTATGTCCTTTTGATATGCATTCTTCAAAACCCCTTTCTTTTTACTAAAAAATCCAGCTTTCATCCAAAAAGCATACTCCGTATGTGTATTTATATTAGACTTGGTTACGATGCAGACCGTTGAATAAGAGGTGAAAACTATACTGCCTATCAATGAAGTTATGATAAAGAAATTATTCCATAAAAACTTACTATCAGTTTGTGATATGTGTTTTATATGATGTTTTTTCAGGAAATTTTAGAAAATTTAAAGAGAGACTGTCTTCCAGAAATCGATCAACTGCTGCAGCAAAGGTAGGTGTTATATAATTATCCCTCTTATATGCTGTCAAAATGCTCTTCAGGAAGAATTTGCATGTTCAACATAAAGATAGAAGACTACATTAGAGAACCACTTGTTCATTAATGGAAATAGATCATATGTGCCATCTAGATAACTATCTGACATTTTCAATGATTGGCCATTTCATTGCACAGGTCCCAGACACCTCTATGGAAAGCCTCTGTTCAAACATCAAGGTCAGTCGATTATGTCTGTTTTTTTAAGTTTTCTTTTCATTACAACTGCTTTGTAGAATTTGTAGTCTGAGATGAACTTTAGCATATGGATGTGGCAAGGGAAAATAGGCGGATTGCAGGTGTGGGCAATTGATTGGTATAGTGTAATATTTTGATTATCCTTTCGCTTATTATTCTCTTTAATAACTGTAAAAACAAAATTGACTATTATTTTTGTTGAGACAACAGTTGATATAATTATTGAATGACTTGTTGCAGCAGCAGAGTTCAATCAGCTTAGAAATTTTATGAGCACACATACTTGCTGTGATATTTTACTACCAATCATTAAAAACTTGTACCAAGTATTATCAGCTTGTCGTATAACCAAAGAGTTGACTGATGAGATCAACAGCAAGTTGAATGCTGTAGCTATTGTCTTTTGAATTGTGTAAATATTTTTTGAATCACACTTTGGAGGCCATGGATGTTTTCCTGTGGACCATCAATTCTTGCATGTCTTCCTTTTTTTTGTTTTGGATATTTTCATTTTTTATTCTTATTATAGATTATGCATTTTTTCATTATTTAAATGTCGTTCAGATCATTTATTTAGTATAATATTGACTGTAACGATGATCTTACTCCTCTCTTGAATTTCTAAATATTAAGGTAGGTTCCAGATGCGAAGTTGAACCTGGGGAGAAAAGGGGGGTTGTAAAATTTGTAGGCCAAGCAGAAGCATTGGGTCCTGGTTTGTGGGTTGGAGTACAGTATGACGAACCCTTGGGCAAACATGATGGCATGTAAGGCTTCTATCTTTCCATTCATTAGAAACTTCTTGCCATTACATGTCACCTGCTTGTACTAATTAGCCTAACTAACTGCCTGCCTTGACCCCCTTAACCACGTTTAACCCCACATAAAAATGCTCCCTTATGTATTGATGTTGGATTCTTCTTGTTTTTATAGTATTAAGCAATATATTTATGTGCTATTTATTTTCATTTTGTAAACATATTAATGTTGTTTAGACCGTTTCTTTCATTCTATTTATGCCCAGATGACACTTGCTCCTGTTATAGGAACATGAAGTTATTTAGCTTTCGTGCGTATATAATCTGTATGGTCTCGCCTACATGTCTGATGAATTTTGATGTGCATCGGTTATGTTGCAGGGTGAAGGGATTACGCTACTTTGAATGCCCTCCATCTCATGGGGCAATGGTTAGAGCAGAGAAAGTAAAGGTTTGTTAAGAACCACGTTGTAGTGGATTTCATTCATTGCCAATTACGTCTTATTCTTGCACGCGTGTCATATTGACTGGTGTTTGAGTTATTCCTTTTTTCTTTAGCCCCAGATGCTTTAGCCCCCTAGATTTAACATACCAATCTTCTCCTTTTTCAGGTTGGTGACTATCCTGAAAGGGATCCATTTGAGGACGAAATATGATCATGATTTCTCTTTTTATTTGTGCCTGAAGTTGCGCACTTTTTTCTTTTCCTTTTCTGGAGCAACTAAACATTGTTGCTAAAAACTCACCTTTCTTGACGTTTCTGGGTAGCTCATGTGTCAGGATTTATGAACACAAAAGAAAAGCTCCAATCTAACCGCAATGCATGTTTCCAGTTTTCTACCGTATTTTACTTTCTTCAGCTATTATTTGCCCTGCGCAGCTGTTGAGCAAACTCATCTACTTCAATTTTTTCTGCATTTCGATGTAGGTTTATGTTAAGCGCGTGCACTTCCTAAGTTGTGTTTGGAAATGAAGCCAGGGAAATTTTGCCATGGAAATAGAATTAAATTCAAAGCCTCAATGTTATATCAAAAGATAAACTACACCAGATGCTCAACCACAAAACACAAATGATTACAAAGGCTTTAGTACAACTGTATCCTAGCCTGTGAGAAGGGGAATGACCACGAAAAGAGACCGTTCAACACTTATGTACAACCTCATGATAATAGGTATCTACATTGCGTCCAATTTACATGCAAACGTCAGACCTCAATCAAAACATATAGCGTAGCTTCTTGCTCCTTATGGCGCTACAATATTGACACTCGTTTCAATGTAGGCGTAAGTAAACGCCAATGAACCATGTGCATCCCCTTACTAGTCTTCTGGCTCATCCAGTATAACCTTCCTGCATGACCACAAATTTCTGTCACGTCGCACACGATAAATGATATGGGAAAACACAAATTCTTCAATATGTTTTCAATTACATATGCAAAGATAGATATTATTTTCTCACCGTAAAGAGAGTCTTGGGGGGAAAATTGCGTAAGCATCAGAAATAACATGTTAATAAGTAGATGGGATAACCGACTTTCAGATAAATCGAAGCTGGAATTTTCTAACGACATCCAACACCATTTGAATTTATTGAGGAACCAGAATAACTAAAGATCGAACATATTATTGCACTGTAACACTTTTCAAAGATCACTATGGTCATGAACTTATAGTTAATCATGACCTTTTTTATCCATTTACAACTTAAAAAACACAGACGGATGAGCAAGATCAGGAATTAGCACTTAACAGTAAAGGAAACCAAGGCTCGTCACCTTGCAAACAGAAAGCCATACCTTCTTGCCCGAGTAGTTCGTTTTCCAGTGTTATCACCCTTTCCCTCCTTCATGGTGCTTTTCTTAGTTCTGGACCGGGTTCCTCCTATGATAAATAGTTTTGTTAGTCATGGATAATCAATATGCCAATATATAATATAAAGCCTACGTAAGTTGTACGGTTCACATGTCATGAATGATATAATTCATGTCAAGTTTGGCGCCAATGCATGGAATTCGCTGTGGTTATGAGAAAAGGCAGAAAATTTTAGGCGTTTAAACAGTAATATACCTCTCTTATTGGCCAAGGGAGATTGAATTTCAATATCTCCTCCATCCGACTCTGTCAGCTCACTTGAAATAGCAGATTGTTCTTCTGAATCAACGTGTTGGTTTTTCAATTTATCATTTTTAGACAAAGCTATCCCTTCAGTGCATGGATCGATAACTTCATCACCTGCTTCCTCTGCTAAATACTCAAGGTTTTTCAATACTAGTTGGCCAGCAAAAACAGCAGAAGCTAACTTAAAGTAACAAGCTCTATGAAACTTGCACGATTTTCAAATACTTTAAATACAGTAAATTCATACTGATTATGGGGAAGATTTTCCTAAAAATTATAACACTGCTGTAGCATATCCGTACTTATAATCTTATATGCCCATCATCGTTACCATCATGTCTCTATAGATAAGTGCCCATATATAATAGCATCTGTAATACTAACAAGTTTTAAACAGTAGAAGGCTTTATTCTATCGTTTTATAAAGACGATCTGGCGAGATTCAAGAGCACATACTCACACGTGAACGTTATTGCACATATATGCAAATAACATTCTGTTTTTCAATTAATCCTGTATCAGTAATACACAGCATATAGATAAAACTCTTGTCGTGGATCCTACCTCTTTCTTGATTTCACCTAAATTTAGTTTTAGGTGACAAACAAGCTGTCTTATTTCCCAACAATCCTTAAAACCACAGATACATAACTGAAGACAACTAAAACGAAAGAACTCAAACTTATTTTGGAAATTGGGAGCTGCAAATAACTTAATGGGCGGTCAATCATTCGACTGAAACAGAAATTATGTCCATGTTTATTGTTACTTTGTAAAGTCTGAAGATAGGTTATAAAGGCAGAGAGATGCGGAAACAGATTTATGCACAAGGAAACGCGAGCTAGAGAAGAAAATTATAGCTCTTGGACAACTATAGAATATAGATATCTCTGAAATGTAGGGAAATTAGGAGCATGATAAAGAACTTTCAAGTTAGTGGAATTAACCTGTACTAATATTAGATTCTGCATGGTCTTCAGCATCTATGGCTGAAGTAAAGCCTTCCCGGCTGCCAATCTTCTGTTGATGAATGTGGGCGTTTCTAGCAGTTACTTCTTGTTCCTTTATTTCCATATGGAACTTCTGTAGTTTATCCTCGAACTCTTCAATACATGATTTCAGCTCTGGTTTTGCAAATTTCTTGGCCTGATTTACAGACAACAACCTCAGCCATTATGACATAATAAATGCAAGGGAAGAGGAAAATCCATATTCTTTTCGCAGGAGACCAAATTATTACCTTGTTTATTATGTTTCTAAAATGATCCAAAACAGAATCCTCTGACAAGGCATGTTCATACGTCTTAAATAACTCAATGAGTTTTTTCATCCCTCTTTCAGTAAATGTTAGCTGTGAGAGGCAATAAGAAAGATGTTCGCATTGTCTGACATCTGCAAATATAAAAAGCTACATTTAATCAACAATAATCAGTAAACAGGAAATTAACATCTACTTTTTTTAAATTTAAAGTAAAAATCAATGCACAACTAGGAAAACTTGGAGAGACGGCATAAATTTTAGCTTTGAACCAGGTCAAACGGCCGTTGACCAGAAAGTGAATCATGAAAATATTATTATAAAGGCAATGATTGTTTACTACATCACAGGAAACGGGAAGAACCAAGTAGAAGGAAACGTGTGTAATCTATATCATCATTCAACAAATAAACAGGATTGAAACATGAAGATAGTCGGTGAAATCATTTCAAAAAGAAATTCGTATAAAACTAGTGACCTCGGTTCTTCATTGTCTTAATTGGAATACTGAAGAAAAAATCCCCCCCTAAAACAATCTCAGAAATCACCCAAGTATAGACATTATCAAGCCTTCAATTGTGTAACAAACAGTCCATCCTTTGCTGGCTAATCAACACCCGTGACTTTGCTTACTCAATATTAACAGGAGTGTCAAGGTATTCTCAGATAAATAAAAATACCTGTAACGCCACTGAACCTATTGCATAGCTTTTCCACAAGAGATTCCATTTGTTTGTCCTGAAAGAATTCAAGAGAACTCGTGAATATTACAACCAGAAACATCAATCAGAATTACTGAACATTCAAAGTATCATATACCTTTTTGATCGAAGCAATTAGAAATTGCATTATGTTGCAGAAAGAATCCTCAGTAAGATTCTGATTGGATAATTTGCTGAGTATATCTGGAAGTAAATTATAGATTGGATTGCTTCCTGATGCCATAAAGAGAAGAAATAAATTAGATGCCATTTCCTTATAGAAGGGAACATTAGGAGAAAATAATAGGATAGTACTAGTATAACTTTTCTTCTCACAAGGGCAACTCTTCTATGTCTAAAAATGCATATGTACCCTACCTATTTGACATTCTAGACAACTATTTTATTAAATTTGGATATTTTCATCCAACGGTCAATATGACCGCGAACAGGGAAGGGTACATATACATTATTTATAAAATATACTTTGCATATATATAAAGAATTATTAAAGTATAAGAGAGAAACCTTTTTTGGAAAGTTCATGAAAAAATAGCTTAGCGAGACTTGAAATTCTCTTGTCTTCATCCTCTAATCTTACAGCCATTTCGTTGATGTAACCTTTTACCTGATCAAGAAATGATACGTCAGCATCACTTTAACAGCAAAAATTGAAACAGAAAACAAAGTTACTGCAACATCTACCTTCATCATGTCATTCAGTATGAGATGTGAAAGCACCAGAACAGCATTCTTCCTTACAGAAACGCAAGGATCCCTAAGGCGGGCATACATATTTTCTGTCCATGGTTCTAAAAGATTGGGAAACCGAACTGCTAAGTCACCCAGTGCAATGGTACAGTTAGAACGAACGGTTTCTGAATTTGCACTTTCGACAACTGTGAATAGGAGCTGGAGATTTGCTTCACTGAAAACGAATCACGAAAATTATTTCATTCTCCACAAGACATTAATAAATAGGAAGGTGGATGTGGGGGGAAGTAGCAAAGAACTCACCAAAACTCTGCATCAATAATCATGAATCGACATAAAGCTAGCATTGCTGACGCCTGCAATTCTGGGTACTGAATTCATAGAAGTTATACAAGTGAGGAGTGTAGGACTATTAATTATTACTTTGGGAGTAACATGATGATTTAAAAAAAGAACAGCTGCATTATAATATTCTGATTTTCAAAAATTCAAGACACTTTTCATCACTTCTAAAATAATATATTATATTTCATATTTGTTAAGTTTTGCTTAACTCCATGTCCAGGCGTTCGTTTATTATAATACAAAACGCTACAAAATTTTTGGTAGCAAAATCCATTGGTTGTATTTTACATGATATCTTACGTTTAGTGCTGGCAACGAAGAACCTGGGAAAGCGAGAAGGGCTTAAAAAAATTAAGGCAATCACCTTCTGCATCAGTCCAAAATTTCTACAAAGCTTGGACAAAAAAGTCGCGCAGATTCCAATCAAATTCTTTTGATTTGAACAACCAGAAATGATTTCCTTCTCTGCTTTTTCAAACAAAGCATCAAGTGCTGCGTCCTCGGAAGCGGCCAAACCTAACTCTTGATTTATATCGGTATCCTGCAACGCATTACGCAAACTAACATTAAAATCTAAATAGCAAGTATGAAAGAAATTGTAACAGCAAACAAATCTTCAAAAAGCTGAAACGTTATAGATAAAATTATCAAGGAAGAGAATATAACTGGAAAAAAATTCTTACACACCTTTTGTGTACCAGATGGAACTGTCCCGTTACTATCTTTACTCTGATTCTCAGCATCCATTTTTTCTTTCGCTATTTTCTGTTTCTGAATTTTTTTAGAACACGATTCAATATATACGAGTTGATTCATGGCAACATGACTTATGACAAACAAACATCTACTTAGTTCTGCTACTTGAACAGTTGTAAGTATGCCGACTTTACTGGGATCACTGTCATTCTGCAGATCATCCCTGGAATCATTAAACAAAGAATTCAGAGTCCTTCTGACCATGTCAGCAGCCATGGTTTCTGGGGTAGGATGAATTGCATATATGGCAGCTATTGCTTTGTCAGCAGCAGCATACCAGATATTTCCAGGAAGCCAAGAGCCAGTAATCAAACTTTCCAGAATACCAAACATCCGAGCACCACTAGTAACCAACAATTTTTTCTTGTCATCATCAGACAGTCTCTGAATAGCGAGACATGCCGTCCTGGCGAGCAAAGGGTCAACTTTAGCCCAACGACCAAACCCAATATCAATGATGTCCTGTAAATGAGAGCCAAGAACACCGGCTGATGAATTTGCCACCATGCAAAGAACAGATAAAGCACCACGGCTTTGCTCCGCAGTGGTTCCACTAATGTTGAAGCAAAAAATATCCCATAATGCTGATATCTGAAACAGCAAAGACATGAAATTAATTGATGGAAGCTAAGCCTAATAATGGGCATGAAAAACTAATTTGACGAAGGAGAATAAGGAATCTGTAGGGTAATTCAAATCAGCAATTGAAGCTCTTAACCAGCATCAACAGAAAGCCCTGCTTCTCAGTAAACAAGAAGTGTATGGCTAACAACGTTGTCTATCACATACATTATACAAACATAAAAGACAATACTAAAGCGAGAGCTGGAGGCTGTCAATTGATTTATGCAACATATTACTTAATAAAATTACAACAGAAGAAAACATACAGTGCTGGAAGATAAATCACCCTTGGAGACCAGTGCACCAACTATAAACTCAAGAGCTGCGAGATCTCCTATATTGGAATCAATAACAAGACTCGAGAGATTCTTGGCGGTTTCAACTGGGTTCTTCCTAATATATATAGTATTGAAAGCGTTCTCCACTGCTTCATAGATGGACTTATCTTGGGAAAATACCTAACGCCAGAAAGAGTTAATTGAGGAATACACCATCATCTAATCCATAAGCATGAAAGAATAGAAAGCTTACCAATGGCAACATTTTCCGTAGACATTCCTCTGACCCATCAATTTGGAACTGTCTACACCTCATCAACAAGAGAATTGTGTTTTCAACATCAGTAGCGGAGGATGAAGCCATCAATTGGACAAGGGTAGGCATCGTCGCACATATACATTTAGAGAACCTTAGTCCAGACTCAAGCGATGCAACCAATGCCCTAGTCTGCTCCAAATTCCCAACATCCGGCAGATTACTATCTTGCAAAGCAGTCACCTCTCCTGGCTGGGACATACAACTATCAGTTAGACTGTCTTGATGCTTCTTCGCAACAGGTCCAGGATCTAAATTGTCCACTTCACCTTCACCAAGGCAGTTATCGCCATCAGACGGTAAATCATCAGTAACATCTTCTGAAGGCATATCTGGCTCAAGCTCATTTAATCTCTTTTTATACTGATCTAAGGTTGCTTCAAATGAAGCTATTCGAAGCTGTGGCCCAAATGGGTTGTGCTGCAGCATCATGATCAATAGGTTTAAAGCAGATTTCCTGACTATTGCACTCTTGTCCTCCAATCTACCAGCAGCAACCGCCGCAACTTCATTCCACAAACCAATTGAAATACAATGCTCTTCGCATAATTCAGCCCATACCTGGAGAACTCGACTTCTTGTATAAGCTGACATATCTCTACAACGTTCAAGTAAGATTTCCAACATAGCTTGCTTAGTACGCAGGCGAATAGATTTAGAGCTCACTTCACCCTCAACATCCTTAAATGCCTTTGCTATTAGCTTTCCCAGCACGCCAACAAGAGCGTTCCTAATCTTATAGGATTCACCACCAAAGTGTGGAATAAGAATGCCAATATTAGTGGAAACTAACTTAGGAAGACGATCAGCTAGCTCTATAAGAAAACGCCCCACATTTTCAGCCCCAGCGGTGTCCCTTACATAATCTTTTGGATTAGTCCTTCCAATATCTCTAATAAGAGAGATGGCCATGCTTCCATCCGCATACTTCTTCTCAGCATCCGCAACTGCATCAGCCATGTGGGCAACAACAAAATCATACTTGTGAATTAGGTGCATCATGGATGCACACGATTGTGCCATGTAATGGTACTTTGTAGAGCAAGCCCCAATAATACGACATAGAGCATCTTTTGCTTCAGAATCTTTAAGGAGCATCGGTTTCTCAAACAAAGAGAACACATTTCTACAAGAAGGAAATCAAGTAAGGAGGTTGCCACAAAAAAAATCACTAGGAAGGAAATACATATATCTACCTACCGCACTAAAAGACAGACTGCTTACTTTGTAACAAAAGACAAATAATTTTCATCTGAGTCTGACAAACCAAAAAGCAGTTCAAGGTTGACCTCCAGTGAGTTAGCAATAAGACTAAGTATTCGGCCTCTCTGTGCCTCCCAATTCCATGAATTCACAGGTTGTTTCTTCCTGTGAGTGCTAGCCGTTACCTGAACTAAAATAAATGCTTCAATTGACTATGACAAAGGGATATATGCATCCCTGGCTTAAAAGGCAAAAACTTATGATGATGTTTAGGAAAAATTAAAAATTAGTGAAATGCAAGACCTTCAAACTGTTGTTGGAACCACTGTTGGACTCTTCGGCGAGAACTATGTTTAGGAGGAAGTATGTATATATTTTAAAAGCATTGCGATGAGAAGCAACACGATCTAGTACTGGAATCTCTTCATCCTGACCTTGAGATGCCCTTAGGAGCGAGTCCACATTAGGTAAAAGCACACTGACGTTGGAACGAAGACTTTCGACAATATTCAACTTGCAAGATGGAGGCAGACTACCATAACCCCGAATCAATGAGTACACCCGATCAAAAACATCTTGATCTTCAACACAAAACAATTCTTTATCGGAAAGATCAAAGGACACGCCTGTTTAGACGAATAAGCAGATAGTTAAGTTCTGCTAATCGAACATTTTTGTTTAGCAATTTAAGGAGACAAGGCCAAGTTGAATTCTGTTAAATTGAATCCATTATATGCATGATTTAGGCCAGCGAAATTACCGATCCAATAGGTAACAAAAACCGACAGTTGCTGAATCAAATTGGATAAGATTATAGTTTATTGTGGAATAGCGAATTTCATAGAGAATAGAATTTGGATGTGTGAAACGCGGAAAAGGAAGAATCCTGACCTTTGACAAATTCTTCGAGTTCAGAGGCGCGAAGTGAAGAAGCGTCCACAAGGTTTTTGACGCAGAGGCGGTCATCATCGTGATCTTCTTCTAGTTCTAGAAGAGTACGGGGGAAGAGGAAGGGAGGAGCCATGGAGATTGAAAGGGAGAGCGAGGTTTTCCCTGTTCTTTTAGTTGCTCGCACTTCAGGTTCTCCAAGCGTGACCTCCAAAATTCAAATGCAGCTGAACAGTCGAAACAGGAAATTTTTTGTTGCCACACTGTTAGATGGCTTTCCCTATTTTCATTAAGAAATGCACAAAAGTAAAGGTCTCAGAATTTTTCTAAAAAGTAACCAATGATAATTTGTAATGTTTAACAGAGTGGGAGTGGAAAAGAGGAGCCGGTAGGGAAGAGAGTGAAAGAAAGCGAGGAAAGTGGAAAGAGAAGCATACCTGTTCTTGGGGAGTACGAAGGAGGGAGGAGGATGATGACGAACAGAGGCGGGCAACGAGTATGTGAGAAGGCTAGAGGCAGATCGGAGCGGGGAGAATGTGAAATGATGAGAATGAAGTGAGCGCTCTTCCGATCCCGCCCATTTGACGAGTTTCAAAAAATATAGTACGAGGATATGGATATTAAAAAATTATAAATTTAATTTTTTTTTTTTTTTATATACATAAGAAGGCTTAAAGCCTGATAAACATAAAACAAATTTCAGTAGGGACTAATAAATCCCATGATCTCGTTGGTCATCCAGGTCCTCATAGAAGAAGGACACGTATCATATAAGAAGGAGCTGAAAATAACCTCTTTTGCTAAGGCATCTTCTATCATCTTAAATTTAAATTACAAACTCCGTGTCCGTGGACCGTGGGCTCCTTTTAGGATGCCGTATAAGAGAGTGTTCGGCTGTGCCATAAAAAAGCACTTTTAGCACAAAACCATGGTTTTGTGCTAAAAGTGCCGAACACTCAAAAAAAGGGGATAATCCCTTTTCTCCCCAAAATCATGGTTTTGGAGAGAAGCTATTTTTTTTTGCTTTTTGAAGATGTGGACCCCACCTTTTGATTCTTATTGGTCCTTGTATGATATGGGTCCCATGTTACTAACTCTCTAATCTTTTTTTTTTTTTTATTTTGACGTTTTCTATGCATCTATTTATTTTATTTTTTTTTAATTTTAACATTTTAATGTTTCATCCTATCTTTAATATAAGACTTATTTATCTAATTTGATTATATTAGAAAAATTAGTTAAGTTAATTAACATTATATATAGACAAATTTATTTCATTTTTGGTATTAATTATGATCTTTAATGTTAAATAATGGATTAAGATGCATCTGTTTTAATGCCGCTAGGGGTTTTAATTGTTCATTGTTATTTTTTCATTTTCTAACATTTAATGAAGAATGAAGAATGATACAGTAGGTTTGGCAAAAGATAACCCATTTGTGAAAGAAGGTGAAAATTAATATAGTGTACGCCTTCAATATGTACGTTTGATCTAATTTTGTAATTTACTACATAATTGACTAATATTATAATTTTATAATTTTTGCATCTATTTTTTTATATTACATATTTGACAAATGTTATAATTTAAAAATTTTTGGACAAATTTATTTCATTTATTGTAATTATTATGCAATTTAATGTCAAATAATACTTAAAATATAATCTTATCCTTTATATGTAATTATCATAAAAGTTAATGTCCTTTTTAGTCATTTGACCATGAAAAAAGCTATTATGATAAAATCATCCAAACACTCTCATTTATCAAAATCACTTTTTCCCATAATCTATTTTCCTATAATCTATTATCTAAAAGCTATTCTCTCCAGAATCTATTCTCCAAAAGCTAATAAGAACACACCCTAAAAAGAATTGGCCCAAATATAAACCTCTTTTGTAGGTTATTATTATTAACCTTTTTTTATATGTTAGTGCTAACTCTAGTCTTCTCAAACCCTATTGGGTCCAGGTTCTTCTGTCCAAATGTTCCTTTTATGGTCCACACCATCGAAGGGAACAAGAGGATAATGTTTTTACAACAGGTTTGTAAAAGGGAAAACTGATTTGGTAATCCTTACCGTTTCACCCAATTTTGATTTATGTTCTTGTAGTTTTTTTGGGAAAATCCTATATAAATACTATTTCAATTGTCAAAACCCACAAAAGTCTTTTATAATTTGGAAAAGACAGATAGGTGATCAAGGACCAATCTGGGTTACTAAAGTTTAAGGCTAAAGACCAAAATGCCTCTAAACTCATTTACTCACACTCACCTCCAGAAAACTGAATCACTCCATGTTGTTCCTTTCGGTTCTGCCGCAGAAGGGCTCCAGAAAACTGAATCCCTCCTCTGTCGTTCCTTTCGGTTCTGTTGCAGAAGGGTTTTTTGTTGTTCCTTTCGGTTCTGTCGGAGAGAGGCTCCGGAAAACTGAATCACTCCTCTGTCCTTCCTCACTCCTTTCGGTTCTGTCGTAGGAGGGTTCCAGAAAATTGAACACTCCTTTCGATTCTCTACTATAAGGGTTTCATTCGCTAGCAAGGCTCATCGTCGTCCCCAAATCCAAAACAATTATTTTTTTAGAATTCATCATTGTTGTAAAGAGCTCAAAACCTGCTGTCTAACTTAGTAAGCAAGCACTGCATTTTGATGTGACGTAGTAAAGTTTTTATTTTGGTAACCGAGTTTGTATATTACTTCATAGCAGTGGCCTTTTGTGATGTATTGTTACTGTGTATGTAAATTTAGTAAAGCTATAGTCCATTTATTCCCACAATTTGATCATATGCACAGTTATTGTACAGAAAGTAAGTAAATCAAGAAATATTGTATGTTAAGTGTTGGCCCAAAAGGGGTGGCCTCTGATAGGTTGAATAATGAGAATGACAAGATTTTTAATGCTTTTGGCGAGAATAGTAATGGGAATAACAAATCAGTCCAACCAAACATTATGTGTGGATTGGCCAAAAGGGGTGGCCTCTGACAGGTTCAATAATGAAAATGACAAGGTGTTTAATGATTTTGACGAGAATGATAATGAGAATGACAAGTTTCATAATGGTTCCAAACTTTACGTGGCCAAGTGTTTGCCCAGAGGGGGGACGCTGACAAATTCACTAATGGAACTAACAAAATCTTTAATGGTTTTAACGAGAATGACAAGTTTCATAATGGTTTCAAACTTTATGTGGCCAAGTGTTTGCTCAGAGGGGGGACGCTGACAAATTCACTAATGGAATTAACAAAGTCTTTAATGGTTTTGACGAGAGTGGTAATGGGAATGACAAGTTTCATAATGGTTCCAAACTTTATATGGCCAAGTGTTTGCTCAAAAGGGGGACGCTGACAAATTCACTAATGGAATTAACAAAGTCTTTAATGGTTTTGACGAGAATGATAATGAGAATGACAAGTTTCATAATGGTAAAGACAAATTCTGATGACATTGACAAAAACCACCAATGTTTATCACAGCAACTATCAAGTAAAGGGTTCAAATGACAATTTAACATTACTCATTCCATCTACACCCAATGCATACAAGCCATGAACCCAGAAGAAGGTGTTCCTTCAACTATAATTAAATGGTTAGAAGTTGTCACCATTAACAACTGTTTTAATGGAAATGACAAATACAGTAATGGAATTTGCAAAACACCAGATTCTTACTGACAACACCTACCAAAAACATTGTCAACAAAAAATTTAACATTACCCATTCCACCTACACCAAATGCATAGAAGTTATTAATCCAAAAGAAGGTGTTCCTTCATGTGCACTTTAATTACATCACTTATCACCATTAACAACTGTTTCAATGGAAATGACAAGTACAGTAATGGAATTCACAAAACACCAGATTCTCACTGACAACAACTACCAAATACATTGTTCAATGACAAGTGAACATTACGATTCCACCCGCACCTAATGTTTTCTTGTCATTCCCAGGGTATAACCTATTGTTTTAACAAAAAACAGTACTTACATAAAGCACATCATATATATCACAACCTTTCTAACCAAAATATCTAAAGGGATCCAAATCATTGTACACAAACCAAAAGATGACTTGCAAAATAGCTACTCCCAGATCTGCACACCCAGGCTTAAGTTCAATTTTCTGGAGCCCCTCTCCGACAGAACCAAAAGGAACGACAAAAAACCCTTCTGCGACAGAACTGAAAGGAACAACAGAGGAGTGATTCAGTTTTCTGGAGCCCTTCTGCGACAGAACCGAAAGGAACGACAAGAAATGATTAAGTTTTCTGGAGGTGAGTGTGAGTAAATGAGTTGAGGGGTATTTTAGTCTTTAGCCTTAAACTTCAGTAACCCAAATTGGTCCTTGATCACTTATCTGTCTTTTCCAAATTATAAGAAACTTTTATGGATTTTGACAATTGAAATGGTATTTATATAGGATTTTCCCTAATTTTATTCTCGTTTATTTAATCCTTATTGTTTGCTCAGTTAATGGTACCAGTCCTTCTGTTTAGATTCCGTCAATTAAAACAATATCTGACTAAGCACACTGATCGCCACGCAGATTTTGAATTGGTGAAAAAAAAAATCCCTAGAATTCTTCCGCATCATCTTCATCAATTCATCTTCTTGGGCGTTTTCGTACATAATAGACCTCAATACACGGAAAGTGAAAGGCATGAGTACAGTCTCCAGTGTCAATGGTCGTCCCCTAACTAGTTTTGATGCTATCTAAACAAATTCTGCAACTACTCTACATGATGGGAAACCAGCTGAAAAGACAAAAGAAATCCTCCAAGTCAATAAATCTCACACCATTGATACAATCGAAGAAAATCATAGAAATCAAAATATGGAATAACTTCCCTGGAATTTGAAGCTGTTCTTGAAGGGTGATAGTTTCAAAGTAGAACGCGGAGATGTGGATATGGGTTGAACTTTTTGGGGAACTTTGTTGCCTAGGGAGCATTTTTGCTTTGAAATCAGGGGCAGTCGTTCACCTTCGCTGAATCGCTACTTCCGAAATTGTTCTGCAATGCAGGCTCAGAGACATATCTCCAATGGTTGAATCGTTCTAGACACACCTCAGTGTGGATACATATGTAAACTCACATCGGTTCTAACTAGCATCACAAAGTTGCCGGGCATAATCCATGGACTCCACTTGTGCTGGGCTCCTGGATGCAAGAAAGTTAAAGTAGTCTCTAATTGTGTTGGGGTGGTTAACTTGCTCTTTGGAGGACGTGGTACAAACCATCACTATAAGGATATTGTTGAAGAGCCTAGACTTCTTATACATTGGGATTGACATGTTGTAATGTATTGAGTACCAGGGAAACAATTAGCATAACAGCTAGTTTAGCAAAACTTGCATATAATCTTGTATGAAATTTTTGCATCATTGATCAGCTACCACCTCCCCATTAAAAGACAGTGCTTGAGTTGATGAAGGATTATAGGAGGTTGTTTTGCCTCTCAATTCTAGGTTTATGGCGGTAACTCCTTTTTTTTGAGTTAATGGTAATATGGTATACATATTCCATGAAAAGAAAAAAGTCTCAGACTCACAGTATAATTATGATGTATTTGTGATAAAAAGCATAAATGACAATGTAGCAAAATAAGAGTATAAATGAATACTAGCTTTCACTAGATAGCTGACACTTGACAGGGATAGTGGAAATTATTTTAACTAGTTTATTTTTATTTGGCTAGTGCCTATTTGAAATTATTTTAATCCATGATAAAACATGAAAACATGATGTAAAAATAAACAAATATAATAGTTAAAATGATTAAAAAAATACATCATGTGAAAAAAAAATTGCGTGTGTGCTTAATAGCCTGTTTAGTTCGATTCCATAGGAGAGGATCACATGTAATCCTAATGCAATAAACTAATTATAACATTTGGTTGAGTTTATATAATGTAAAGAGGATTACACTGTCAGAATTGATGAATGGGGATGCAGACATCTCATAATCAAGTGAAAAAGATATTATTGTTATTATAATTTTTTAAATTGATCAAAGTCCCTACTCATAAATGTGGTTAAATATTAAATAATTACCACCATTAGACATTAAAAAAATTAATTAATAATATAAAATTTAGAAAATATTCCCCACTAAAAAAAATTATATTCTACCAATAAAAATATTAAAATAACGCTTTAAATAATGTTCCCACCATTAAATATTAAAAAAATTATTATGAATTCAACATGTACATTGCATAATATTTTCACCATTAAATATTAAAAACTTACTATGAACCCAACATGTATACTACATCAATTAAAAAAATTATCACAAACCCAACATCTACATTATATATATATGTATAGTCAGAGGTAATTTTGTCTCTTACTATATTATTCCCGTATATTCTTATGTTTGATATAATTCAACTAAACGTTTTTATGTATATGCAGAACCAAACAAATCCATGTAATCATAATTATATTACGTTCCATTACATTACCTCTGATTCTGTGAACCAAACGGGCACTGAATGAGTTGATCCTTGACAGCCACAAGCCTAAGGAACCATTTACGCCAAAATGCTACTCCTGTTGGTCCACATAGTATATGTATTTCTCGAAGGATGACATGACTCAGAATATGAGTCGCATATAGTTTAATTAATATTTTTTTTCTATTTTATCCTTATGATTAATACTCACTTTTCAATTTTGCCCACTCATTATATCCTCTTCTCTCTAAAATAACATTCTCAATATAATTAAACATATTTTTTTAAGAAGAATAAAAATAGAAAAAAAATTATACTTTAGGACATATTAAATAATTTAACTGTTAATTCTTATTTGTTATTATAAAGCTGAAGTATCTTATATTATGAATTGAAGGGAATGCATTTTTTAAGCCTGACCCTCTATTTATACAGTGTTAAATGAGCCAGCCCGATAGATTCAGCCTGTTTCCCTAGCCCGAGTCATTAGTCATTTCGTGTTGAGTGAGTCTAATCATATGAGGAGGAATAATTTGTTCTCTTTTTAACTTATGCTGCTTTAATCACTCACCACTCGACGCTAGCAAGATTGCCTAGTGTCGGCAAAAAAAACCAGACCGTCTAGTACTTTGATGGATTTGTTTTTTGAAAAAAAAAAAAACACCACTTAAATTTTAAAATTATAAATAAATGGTTTCCTATTAAAATAAGTTATCAATTCCTATATTCCTTTAATTAATCTTTATACTCTTGTTGTAGATAAGATTGGTTTGAGATTTTGAAGTTCAAGTAATTTTTTTTTTTCCCTTTTTCCCCTTTGTGACAGATATTTACTTGTTTAGTGGGTTTATGAATACTGCTCGTTATCGAGTTTGAGATGTGATTCTCTCTTTAAGTATAACCTTATCTCAAGGAAATTTGTTAAGACACTTTTATTAATGGATTCCTCTCCTGAAGTATTCAAGGAGATTTATTAAGTACCACTTTTATCGGTGGATTCTAGTGAAGCAAATTTAGTAATAGTTGGTGTTATTAAAGCTTCAGTGGATGGATGGATCTTACCCTTCAAATTGGAAGTTGCGACCTTTCTTACAGTGACAGAAGTGGATGATGCCTAATGATGTGCTGATTGTTCATTTTATCTTTGGTTCTTTGTTTTCTCCCCTTGACTTAGTTCCTTTAGTAGCTTGCTGTGTGTCTGTCTTTGACTATTTCAGTTTGTTTGTCATTTTGTCTCTTAACATAAACTTTGTATCTTTTTTTTTTGGACAAATGCGCATTTCTCATAGATAAGGAAAAATACAAAGCAATTCCAAAAAAATGTGAACACAAAGCAAAACCAAAACAACATTAACATAAAGCAAAAAACAAAGCAACGTAAACACAAATCAATTCATAGTGCTTTAGCCAACTCCCGATCTAGCTACTGGCACCACATTCTCTGCAGGAGACCATTGCACTTCATGAACATCCGAGGTTAGAATTGAAGATAAAGAGAGTGACGGTTGTGATACCCACCCTATCGGGCACACTCCCTTAAAAGCCTCTGCTGCTAGTAAATCAGCTGCAGCATTTCCAAGTCTAGGAGTAAAGGAAACGGAGAACCCAACTTCGGATGAAATGAGATTAATGATATCATGCACGATACCCCTACTTTTCCAGTCATAAAGATCCGGCAGTTGCATTTCGACACAAGATTGCAGAAGTTTGGAATCAGTTTCAAACACAACCTTATCATTTCCCAAATCAACAGCTAACATGAGAGCTCTTTTTAGCGCCAGTGCCTCGGTCATAAAAGCAGATATTGATTTAATTTTATCCACAAAACCCCATAAGAAACTGCCCTTATCATCACGACAAACAATCCCCAACGACGATTGGCCTGAAAATTCTTGATAAGCACCATCACAATTTATCTTGATAAACCCTGGAGAGGGTGGACACCAACTCGCATTTTCTGAATTGGGCATTGTAGTAACATTAGAGGATTCCCCATTAACAGACAAACATTCATTATTCCTTCTAGTAGCTAATTCAATCACCAATGAAGGATTTAGTTCCGCCCCATTAAAGATCCTATCATTTCTTTGCTTCCAGATCAACCATAATAACCAGCAAATCAGTGTAATATCCACATCCTTAAGGCCACTATTAGCATCATTAATCCTTTGCCACCAGGACGTAAAATTTGCAGTGCTGCACATATCTAACTTGACACCGAGACTGCATCCAAACCAAACACAACAGGTCCAACTACACCTGAAAAAGAGATGCTCAATAGATTCATTCTCCTGATAACATATCGAGCAAAGTGGAGTTAGAGATCTCTTTCGATGGAAGAGTGCTTCATTTGTAGCCACTGCATTACTCAAGATTCGCCAGAGAAATTGTTGTATTCGGGGAATGGTTTTTAACTTCCATAAAGATTTCCAATCAGTAGTGGAGACCATACATGAAGAGCTAGCTTTTTGAACTGCTTTGTCACCACATATTTTTCCATGCTTGTACCCAAGTTTGACTGAGTATTGACCATTAGGAGCTACCTTCCAAAAAAGCTTGTCCTCAATATCATTAGCAGGGATTGGAATTTGAGAAATAGCATGGAGTACATTTTCAGGTAGCAACTCACGTACTGGAGCAAGATCCCAAACACCATTTCTTATCAAATCCCTAACCTTGCCATGGTTCACAATAAAATTTTCTGAATCTAAAGGCTTCTCTGGAAAGGTAATACTTGGCACCCAATTATCACCCCAGATTCGGATTGAAGTTCCTTTACCAAGATCCCAAAATAAATCATTCTTTAAAAATTCTCTTCCTTCTAGAATACTGGACCAGCACCATGAAGCTCTGGATCCTTTCTTAGCCTCAATAAACTCGCTTCTTGGGAAGTAGATGCTTTTGAGAACCTGAACCCACAAGGCATCCGGACTATGCATGAGATTCCATGCTGTCTTTGCGAGCAAAGCATTATTCATAATTATAAAATCTCTGAAGCCCATTCCTCCCTCAGATTTACTCCTAGTGAGCTGCTCCCAGGCTTTCCAATGAGTTTTACCTCCTGTTGCATTACCATCCCACCAGAAATTTGAGATAATAGTATTCAACTCTCTACATGTCTTGAGAGGGAATTTGAAACAATTCATGGGGTAGATAGGAATGGCATTGATCACTGATTTAATCATGACTTCTCGGCCAGCATATGAGAGAGTGGATTTACACCACCCCTGAACTTTGTAACAGACCCTATTCCGGATATAAGAAAGAGCTTGATGTTTAGATTTTCCCCAGATACTCGGAATGCCCAAATATTTGCCAGGATCTCCAGTTGCTTGTATGCCCAGAAGTTCACCCACTCTTGTTTTAACCTCTGTTGGAGTATTTGCAGAAAAGAAAACACATGATTTATCAATATTGGCAACCTGTCCCGAAGCATTATAATAACAATTCAAGATTTGTGCAAGTTTGATGCAGTTTCTATCACTAGCATTCATAAACAGTAGAGCATCATCTGCAAAGAAACTATGTGTCAATTTTGGGCAGGCATTACTCAATTTGATCCCACGAAGTTCTCGAGACTGCAAATTTTTAGTTATCATATTGCTCAAAACTTCTGCAACCAGAATAAAGAGATAAGGGGAAAGAGGATCCCCTTGGCGGAGTCCTCTACCTGGAATAATAGAGCCAACCTTCTCACCTGAAAGGCATAAGTTCATTTTAATTGAGCTTACACAGCGCATTATAAGAGTGACCCAATCAACACAGAAACCCATTCTCAATAAGACAAGTTCCAGAAAATCCCACTCAACTCTGTCATAAGCTTTACTCATATCCATTTTTAGAGCAAACTCATATTTGCAGCTTGTCTTTTTCCTTCGTAAATAATGATACACTTCATGAGCTATGATAATATTATCATGGATAGATCGACCAGGGACAAAAGCACTCTGATTTGGGGAGACACAAACATCTAGAAGGGGTCTCATGCGATTTGCAATGATCTTGGAGATAATCTTATAAGAGAAATTACATAAACTTTGTATCTAATGCTTTATGATTAATGCACTTTTGTTTGGGAAAAAAAAATAAAAGAGTCTAATCATACGAGGAAGAATAATTTGTTTTCTTTTTAACATAGGCTGCCCCATTAATCATTCACCCCTCGGCGCTAGCAAGACTGTCTAGCGTTGGCAAAAAAACAAAAAAAGACCGTTTAGTACTCTGGTGGATTTTTCCTCCTATAGAACGGAAATAGCGTTTGTTTGGAATAATTTATTTTAAGATAATAAATGTTTATAAATTTTGATTCACGATATATGAGGTAAATATGTGAGAGAAATTTATCTCAACTTATGTAATAAATATTTATATTAAAAAAATAAGTATTTCCAAACATACATATATTCATATTCGGATTACTGATTGGGAAAAGGACTCATGAACAGTAATGCTTCGAACAAAAAAAAAAAGAGCAATGAATTCATAAACGCAAACACATCAAAATCAAACCAAACAAGACGGCAAGGCATAAAATAAACACAATGAATTTACATGAAAGCCCGGAACTTATAGTAGATAAGAAGAAAGCTTGAGGATTTTATTATTTTTTTGGAGTTTCTACTTCTAATATCTTTTTTAGTTTTTTTAATCATCGCATGGCTCAATATTCAAATTGCTCGTTCCACGTGTATCAGAGTATGTATAAGAAAAGTAGAAAACGCCACCATTGACGCTAATGCTGCATTTTCCAATTGCAGTATTGCAATTTTACATTGGAATTGTAAAGTCATTGCCAAGTCTCCAAAACATCCCAGCGCAACATGGAATTGGACCACACAGAATACAACAAAGAGTGAGGATAAAAAACTATTCTCTCTTCCTCCCCTGAAACCACTAAATTATCTTTACAGAGTTGTTAGAACTAAGTCGTTCGATAGTCAATACTAATATAATATATTTTAAAGGTATCATTTTTATTTTGCAGGCAAAAAAATTAGTTTTACCCCATTTTTTGTTTCTCCGCGGGGCGTTTAAAAAATAATTACCCATCCATGAATCATGATTCAACGAAAACTTCTAGAAGTTTGGTGAGGCAATTGATATTCATCATTCATCAAAAACAGAAGCCATCCGAAATCACGTTAAAAAGTTGTCTTTAATAATTACTTATTTACATATAAGTTTTCAATCTTTCTCCCCTTTATTCTTTCCCACATGGTTTGTTTTCATCAATCTCTGGCACTTCCTTGAGAAGCCACAGCGGGAGAAGCTGAATATGGCAGTGCCATGGAGCATGAGTCTCTGGATGGCGAAGATGGTGTGGATTGCTTTGGCTGGGTGGGTATCTTCGTGCTTGACTGTTGCCGACGAGGTTGCTAGTTCTCTTCGATCCGGTGATATTGGCCCCTTCAATGTTGGATGATTCAAAAACCTAATTCACCTTTGCTTCGCCTCTGGTTCGTCTCTCACGAAGCCATTTATATGCTTTTTCTTGCTCCATTTTATCGGTCTCTGAAACTATACTTGTTTAATTAGCTGAAAGATTTGTTGAACAAATTGGCTGTGCTTCCTTTTCTCCCCTATATTTTAAATCTTATTTTTAGTTAGTTTTTTGAATGTATTGACGTAAGAGATCAACTCAGCGTGCGTTTGCTGTATAATTTGAGCTGAGATCAGCACAATGGGCTGTTCAATTTTCAATCTGGGAATCCTGAATTGCTGTGTTCCTTTGTGGCTGCGCCTGGCAGTTGACACTGCCACCTACTATTTCTGAATTGGCTATCAGATGGAAGCTGATACTATATTTTATTGCATTCTTAGTGAAAGATTAGAAGAGGTTGATATGTTGGCAACAAAAAAATAAAGAAGAGGTTGATATGGCTACAGAATAATAGAGCAGTGATTTAGTAAGTTAAGATGGACTGTTTGGGGGCTATGAACCGACGATCAGGTACAATAGGACATTGTACAAAACTGGTTGGAGGGAAGAGTATTTAGTTAAAGAAACGCTGGATATGAGTATATGACAGTTCTAAATAATTGCGGGTTTCTTCTCTTAGCCATTTATGTAGTGTCCAGTTGATTAGATTGTAGATGTGTTGGCAATCAGGACATCACTGTGAAGTATAACTTGAAATCAGTAGAGGTTCTTACCTGGAGTTCTGATATAACTTTGATCAGGTTGGTTCTGTGAACATTTCAGCATCCAATTGCCCTCCTGTAGGTCATAATCTCACATGGGTAAGTTGCACAATCATCACTACCACTGTTTTTAACCCTGTGGATTTATTTTGATGGCCTCCATGGACTATGGTTTAGTTTTGAATCCTTAGTGCCAGGTTCAAGAACTTGTAACTTGGAGTTAGGGGTCCTGATATATAGGAACCAAAAAGTGTTTCATGAAAACAGACATAGGTTTTAAAAGCACTTACAGTTAATCATCTTGAAACAAAGATAACCTGTTGACGTTTTGAGTTCTTGCAATAGCCATAAGAGGATTAATTTCGTAGTTTAAGCAAGAGACTGTTATGGGGATCATAACATCTAGGTAGTGAAGTGGGAATAAGTGTATTTCGATGAATTAAAGACAAGATCTGCTGGACAACCTTTCAGAAAATGACAGGCAAAATGTGACGAAGAGTTGTGTTTCAGTCATTCATTGTTTATCATGTTCCTCATATTGTCCTGGCAGAGGCCATTTTAATTCAAGTGGCCTCCTGAAATTGAGTCAACTGGGTCAAGATGAATTTAAATTAGAGTCCCTGTACAGTGAAGACAGGTTTTGATTATGTAACTTGTTAGTGGATTTTACGTTTGTATTGTATGTATTGTTTTATTTGTTTGGCTTGGTGGGTGTTTTTAATTTTATAGTGCATATAAATACAATGTGTTGATCCCGGTGATATTTGTTGGGAATTCAGTAGGCGGTACAAGAATGATCAAGAAAACTAATCAAACGTCACTTTTTCTGTCGTGCAGATATGTGGAGGCTACGGGAAGAAGGGGATAAGATTCATGTTCAGGAACGTTGCCTCTCGTTCCAGTGTGTCAGTCTGGTGTTGAGATATTTGTGGGTTTTTTTTCCAATAGATGAGATTTAGTCAAAATAAAATATGATTCTTAGGCATACGGTTTGGTATAAACTATTCCCTGACTTGAAACCATAGTTGTAGGATGTGGTCTCTTGTAAATTAAGAATGGTACAATTTGTGTATATTTATCCGACAAGGAGAATAAAAACAGGTTCAGGTGGCCGCCATTGTCAAAAATAATTGAGCGTTGGGAATCCCTTGTTCCCGCAATGTTTGCATGGATGAAGAAAATAGCCGTGATTAAATAGAGGGAAAATTGGGATAAGTCTCCTATTGAAAATTTTATTGCTAAGGAGATTTAAGTGAAAGCAACGTTGTTCTTCGTATACAAATTTTACAGAGCAACATTGCTGTCACCATCCAATAAAATTTTTAATGGGGAATTTTTGCCCAATTTTTCCAATATGATGTGTGTTTTGATATTTGAATGTTTATGTTTTCCATTGTCACCGCTTGAAGCTCCGAAGTTCTAATTGTTTTGTTGTGTCTGCAGCATCTGGCCATGGCTGCTAATACTATCTAGAAAAGAGACATTGTGTAAACAATTTACCAAGTTGAAAGTTTAATTTAAATATTCGTTAATATTGATTTCAAAACATAACATCTGGTTTTAATTTCTGCACTGTTCATGAAAGCGAATCACATATTGTTTGATAGATGAAGTATTAGACTGACTAGGAGGATGAAACCTGATTTTGCATGATCACTCATCAGCTGCAAGGGAAAAATAAATTAAACAAAATAATGAAATTGGAGTTGGTGGTCCACAGTTACTTGGAATAACATATCCCATCAACTTCTCAACTATTTACAGTCATATCATTCCCATGAACGCTCCTCAATCACCACGCCAGAATAACCAATGAACTGACAAGTGAGTAAATTCGCTATGGATGATAAAGATGACCTCAAATCTTGAAGATTTTATGAAGGATATGCTTCGAATAGAAACAAGAAACTGGTCTAAATTGAAATTAATCGCTCATCGATCATTATCATCATTCGTCGCATTTGATCCATTATTGACCTTATACACATGCCATTGGCTAAAAATTCCAAATTTCGTGGATTTAGGCGTGCTTTTGTATATAGTGACATGTGCAGTAATTATCTTTGACCCAAAAAAAAAAAAAAAAGACATGTACAGTAATTAAGAACAGAAACAAAATGGCTAGAGAGAGAGGAGATATGTTTTCCTTTAATAAGCGCTTGCCAGAGAACAGTAATTTGAAACCCGGAAACATGTTAGAGGATATGGCGCTATGCTTATAGGACTACGCGCCGTCTCTTTCACCACAGCCAAACATGTTTTCTTTTGATAGACGTCTCATTAATGATTTGATAGTTTTGCAACTAATTCACCTTCAAAATTCCACCTAATCTCGTGCTATTTTGTGTACTATGAATTTTGAACTAGTCACAATAAAACATAAGCTTTTGCTCCCCAAAAGAGAAAACAACAGATGCATCATCCATTCGCTGCCCAAAAAACAAAAATTGCGAGAAGTTTAGGAGGGGGACCATGGATACCAAATTAATTATGATTCATTCAAAACGACGAAAGAGTCAGAGATTCAATCAAACTTTTTTAAAATTGACGAAGAATAGTATGAGCATAAAATAAAAAACTTAAATAAACGTATTTAATATAACAAATATCACAAAAGAAGATATCATCAACCTTCTCTAACCGTTTTGTAAATCCTTTGCTGAGTTGTTCAGAATCACAAGACAGTCAGATCAAAAGATTCGATCAAAGTCTTGGTAAAGACTTGAATAAAAGTGTTAAATATAACAAATACTACCACATAAATATATCACGAACCTTATCCTCCATATTTTTTTTAATTCCTTTCCGAGTTACTCAACAATTTATTTTCGTGGTAACATCAAACATAACCATTGATATTGATCAGGAAAATGAAGTTTAAATCCAAATCCAACAGGAGAAAATTAATGCCTTCTGAGTACAACTTCGACGATTGCAACAGTCAGTTTCCACCCTTAATATTAAATTGCAATCAACTGCCAGTAAACGACGTTAATAAGAAAGGCCAATTACCATGTTCATGCCAACCTCTACGATATTTTGTGAGAATCAGTTAACATGAACTAGAAGGATACGGCAGTTGTCTTGTAGCTAATGCAGCTATCATTGCAGCAATTCCTCACTTTAATACGATTTGAATCTGATTCTCAGGAACATCCTTGGGTGCAAAAGATATTGTTTGTACACCCAAAAGCATACAATCATCTGATTTTTCATGCGTGTTTGAACTTTTGTTTCATCTGGATTGATATGTTTGGGAAGCAAAATTGGAAGGAAATATTTCTAAGAAATGTGTACAGGACGAGATTAAGAAAAAGATACATGAGAATTCCATTTTTAAAACCGAAAGAAAATAATCTGGCATGATTCTTCATCAGACCATAGTGGCTATGCCATTGTATCTTGTTCTTGTTCTATCAGTTTCAAGCGAAAGCCCCTCTTCCACAGTTTTCCTCTTGTTTGTACTGACTAGCTGCACTGACTGTTGATGTTGTTGTTCTACTAGTGATTGTGGTCCTAGTTGAATCTCTGGGGTTTCAAGCTTTTCATCTCCTTTTTGTGCTTGATCCTTCAATTTCTGGGTCTTCATCATATGAGGTATAAGCTTATTCAGATCAGCTGGCTTCACTGGTTTCAAGAAAAATTCCTCTGCACCTTCTTCTAAGCACTTGCTAATCCTGGAAGGCACATTTTCGGATGACATAATCACCACTGGTATGTTTCTCAAAGACGAAGATTCCTGAAATACCAAAAAGTAATGCTCTGTCATTTTCAAGTTTCTTGCCTCCCAGGCAGAATTTGCCATCACAAAATTTTCAGAGATTCTTATAGAATTCTTCAGCTACTTCCTAGCTACTAAAGCAGGGCATGTTTTAAAATCACATCTTGTGATTGTATTGAACCAGATTTGTTTCCAATGGTAAATTGTAACTCAGATAGGAATTGATATCTATTATATGGCTAAATGCCTGATCAATAAAACTAAGGAAATTGACAGTTTTAAGCCATGGCAATATGGGATTCAGATTCAGAGTTTCGAAATGTTAAGGCAAGTGTTCCCAATAAAAGCAGAAGGAGACACAGGTCCTGTAATTAACTAATAGAAACCAGCAGATTGTTTGACAAATTAAATTATATAACAGATGAAGAATCGTCAGAGCTAGAAAGCAAAGCACACCTTGATTTTCTTGAGTAAGTCATAGCCAGTCATGCCAGGCATACAGTAGTCTGTAATAACAAGGTTCACACCCACTTCCTGTGAGAAAATGCAAAAACCATAAGACCTTCAGTTCAGACATCCAGAAAAAGAAACTTCATGGAGGGCGAAAAGGCAAGAAGAAAATGGAGGAATCTCATACATTCTGAGCAGAAACTATAACAAACAATACCTGATTACTGTGAGGAGACACGGAAGGTGTATTAGGGTCGGTCTGATCATTGTCACGCAAACCCAGAAACTCTAAAGCCTTGCTACCGGAATCAACAGTGGTAACTGCATTGACATAACGGAGTTCATTAAAACCACATAAGGAATCGTCGATCAAGAAAATAAGAGGATTGTTTTATCTTACCTTGATAGGAGGAGGTTTTGAGGAGCCTCTCAATAAGCTTCCGATCGATCAGGCTGTCATCGACGGCCAGCACATGAAATTGGGACTCACAGGCCATTCCCATTTTCAGATGGAAAATCAAAAACCTAGAATCACAGGAAGGTACAGGTGCTAGAGAAGATAAGAGAATGGAAGGTAAGAGAGAGTAGCGATGCTTGTCTGGTTTTGTGGATGACTGGTTCGTAGCTAATGGAGGGGAAGGAGGAGCAGGAGGGCACAGGAAAAAGATGAAGAAGGGCAAGAGTTTTGTATTGAAAAAAGGCACATCGCACCGCACAAAGCAAGATCCGACCAGATTTCACACCAAATCCAAATCTTCCAAAATTTTCCAACTTGATCTCTTCATTACAAGGCAAGCGTCGCTACTAATGTATTAATTAAAACACACATATATAAATAATTAATACGAGTATATATTTTTAGGTTGATGCAAAGGGTGGCTTTATTTATTTATTTGTTGCACGCAGATGTCACCGGCCCTTGATAATCACAAATCACAATATTAATTTATATAAAAGAATAAACACAGAGCCAAGCATTTGGCCAAAAAGGCACAAATGTAAACACAAACGCAAAAAAAAAAAAAAATGTAATACTCATTACGATTATGATAAAAAATAAGCATGAATAAATAATCACATTAATATGTTTTCTAGCTTTTTTATGAAATGAGAATTTAATTTATATATAAAACATAATGATAATTATAATTTTCTTGTTGCCGGGAATAAAAAGGTTATTACATACATATGAAATTAAGAAGAATATTGAAATAAAGAATGATAAAATTTTATTTTTTATTAATTCGACCAAATAAACTATGATAGTGTGTTAGATAGATAACACTATTACACTAACACTTAAAATCTAAAACCTACACTTTAAAAATAATAGCTATTGTGGTCTAATTTTTTTGTTATCATTTTATCTAATTAAAACTATCATTATTCTCAATAATTATCTAATCAGGAGAGGCCAATAGTGGATGCCTGAATGGAGTTCTCTTTTCTTTTGTTTTTTGCCCCCTCATTTGAAGTTCTATTTGCTTTACCCAGGCAATATCATCATTTCATAACAAATGTGACTAGTACCAAAGAAGCATTTTAAAAAATATGCCATTTCCTGGCAATTTGAGTTTGCACATTTTAAAAAAACAAAATTATTTCTAAGTCCTAAACAAACAAGATATTATTAAAAAGGTTTTGGAAGTTGTAAAACACACTTAACAAATTGTAAATATATGTTTTTAAGGTTGTAATTATGAACTTTCTGATAATATCTTATTTGTTTGGGATCTAGAAATGATTTTCCCTTTCAAAAATATTTTTATCACTGTGTTTTTTTAACATTGACATAGATTATTAATTGTTGTTGTTAGTCCCGGAGGAACACATTCACGTGAGCAATACCCCGCTAGTGGGGACCAAAAAGGCTTAATTCCATGTTGGACTCTTGAGGCATTACGTGCCAAATGCTCAGTAGTAATACCATCACATATTCACATGTTTCGACCCAAAAAAATAAAAAAATCCTATAACATACACCACCCCCTTATTATTGGTAGTTATTTAAGGGTTAAAGCATTATCCAACACTCTAAAATATTTCTTCATACAATATATTAATATATTTTTTAGTATATTAATGTATTTTTTAGTGCATCTGGTATTTTAAAATATTTTTTCTAATGTATCAAACATTTTAAAGTATTTTTTTTTATGTAAGTCAATACCTTAAACTATCCTTTTATATATTCAATACCCTGAAGTATTTTTCAGATATATTCAACCCCCTAAGTTATTTAAATTAAGTATAAAATTACATAAAAATATATTTAAAATTGATGGACACACGAAAAAATATTTTAAACAATCATTTGATTAATTATTTATTTGCAAGGCATCGTATCAAACTCCGAAGTGGGAAGTGGGAAGTGGGAACCACCAGTGTCTTCCTCTGTGGAAAACTGGAAATCCTCCACCGTTGGTTTGCCGAAATAGTGGGGAGCGTCAATCCATTTAAAGACCGGGATCTCCCTCACACCACGCGCTTTCCATCTTACTCTACAGCCTGTCACACTCACACCTAATCTCGCGCTTTGCTTTCTCTATTGGCCATCTGGACACGTGGATCCTGTCCACGGCTTCTCGCCCGTATCTCTACATCATAGCTAATCTCTCTACTGATATGTCCTCCTTTTTTTTATTTTGTGATAGGCATGGCATGTTCTTATTTATTCCTTTATTTCAAAAAAAAAAAAAGTTATTGAGATTGTAAAATCTCAGCGTTATTGGCTGTTTTTTTTTCCTGGTGTCTGTTTCACCCAAAAACCGAGGAATACACTTGGACAAATTTTTTTACAAAAAATGAGAGAAATAAAAAGGAAAATCCATTTCTCCTCGGAATGGGCCATTATATTGGAATTCTTAGTTTCCCAGTCATATTTATTGATGACTTATCAGTGATATAAGATTAATGTAAGATGAGTTGTTATATTTTAATTTGTTAGAGTATATATGAGGTGACACTCTGAAAGTATGTAAGTATTTCTCATTTGTTTGTTAGTGTAAAAGCTAATTATAGGGTTTGTTTTGATTTTACTGTATTTTTAAATTTATAATTTTTTTAAATTATTCATATTAACTGAACATATTAAAAAATATTTATTAAAAGGTAGTTCCATCGGATGATTAAAAAGAGTTTTTAAAAAAACATATAATTTTTACCTAATAGCTACTTTAACTTCTCTTATATTTACGAGTTAATAGTTCCAATCCAAAATGTAGGATCAGCAAAATCCTATATTTATAACTGAAGGAGTAGTTATTTAATCAAGATACGAAGGATTAGAGAAGTAGTTTTCGATCCTTGTACTTGTTTGGAATAGTTTGTTTTTTATTTATAAGTGTTTATAAATCGTGATTTACAGTATACGAGGTGAATATGTGAGATGAGTTTTATTTTGACTTATGTAATAAGCACTTATTTTCTAAAAAAAATCTATTCCAAACATAGCAATAGTCTAATAGATGAAAATGCTGAATAGTCTAATATATGAAAATGTTGAAATATAGCAATAGGTTTTTGGGGCCTACTTGTGATATATCATATCGCATTCCAATCCAAATGTGTAATACTCTGAACATAAACCTTGATTGCCTACTCGTTGCTACCATAAGAACATCATATGCTGGATTGGCAGTGTATTTGGCAAAGTTATCAAAGTCGACTATAATACTGATTCTGGAGATTGCGGGAAGTTTGCTCACCTTGCAGTAATCATCGATCTAACTAAGCCACTTATTTCTAAGATCCAGGTAGACGGGGAAACAATTTATGTCGAGTATGAAGAACTATATGCTTCTCTTGTGGCAGATATGGAAATCTAGCTGAATCCTGCCTAGAAAAAATGTCTATATATGCGGAGGAGTTACCAGAGCAACCGTAACCTCCGCCGCCGGAGCATGCGCATCCTCCACCAAACCCAATGCGTGAGAATGCTCAATATGGAGAATGGATGCAAGTCCAATGACGTCGATGCACCCACACTAGGGGTGATAGGAAAAATGAAGGATACATACAAAAAACCGTTACCACATCCTCGCGGTACGAAGTATTGTATGAAGCAAATTCATGGATGAGCTGAGGCACGTAGTGTATGATCATGTCAGAACCTTCCCAAGTGTCAGAACAGAATTGCCAAAGCTGAAAAGTAAGGAGCAAAAAGGGCCAAAGGGAGTTGATTCAGCCAGTAAACAAAAAGCACATGCCTCTCCAAGTTATAATCAGGATTGTGTTTTCAATTCCCCCCACTACGTTGTCAAGGAAATGCCCACCAACCTAGATAGAAATTACAACGTAGCCATCTGTATTAAGGATGACCGAGTGCAAACTTAGCAGCCTGGAAAACAAACGGCTCTTCAGGTAATGGGCCCCCAACTTTTCAAGGAAGCCCACTTTTAAGAAGTTCAAACTTTAAATGGCCGCAAGCCACCTGATGATCCGCACTTGAGAGATAGAGGCATTCGAATTGGGCCTAATCTCTCCATTCCAAAGTTAGAATCCAAACCCAAGGAGAACAACCTGGGCCGTCTGAAAGAGCAATAAAAGCAATGGCGCATGAGCTGCAAAAGGAATTTGTTGTGCAAGACGTGGCAATGTTGATTGAGGGAGTTGATTTTTCCTCCACCTTTTTTAATTAATTGTTTTTATGTCCATCATTACTTGGAATGTCCGAGGAGCTTTTGACAAAAAGTTCCCGTCAATTTTCAAAAATATTGTTACTAATTATAAACCTGTGATTTTTGTCATAATAGAACCTAGAATATCTAGAGTCAAAGCAGATAAAGTAATTAAGAGGCTTGACTTTCAATACTCCCATTGAATAGAAGCCTCTAGATTCTCTGGTGGAATATGTGTTCTCTAGTCTTATAAAATGGGGTTTCAAGTCCTAGTGAATCATCATCAATTTATTCACATGGAAGTGTATCTCCTAGAAGAAAATACCAAGTTCCTATTCAGTGCAGTTTATGGCACCCCTTAACCATAGTTGCATAAGTACTTATGGAATGATTTCTCCCTTCTAGCAACATCCTCACCCTGGTTACTAGCTGGTGACTTTAACGTAATTTTGACTAGAGATGAACGACAAGGTGGCTCCAATAGGATTAATGAAGGATGGAAGCTCTTTAAGGCCTTCATTCAACAACTTGGGTTTCTAGACATGGGTTCCAATGGCCCAAGGTAAACATGGAAGAGGGGGCTTTGTTAGTCCTATTGGATAGGGCAATTTGTAACTCCTCGTGGCTTCATAACTTCTCAAATCTTAGGTAGACCACCTTCCTAAAGTTTTTTCAGATCATAGACCAATCATGATTAATTTGGGCTCCACTATTATTGACAGGCCTACTAGAAAGCATTTTAAATGCATGGCCCCTTGGCTCACCTACCCAGACGTCTCCAACCTAGTCCACTGAACTTGGCCTGTTAGTGATGATTTGGTGACATGCATGTTAAACTTTACGGAGGATGCTACCCAATGGAACCCAGAAGTTTTTGGCAGTATTGGAAGAGAAAAAACCACATTTTATCTCAACTCCGCGGCGTTCAGGAGAAATTGGAGAATACTTTTGTATCAGATTTCCTCATCAACCTCGAGCACACCCTTAGAGAAGAATATGAAGAAGTATGCTTCCAAGAAGTATTACTCTGGCTCCAAAAATCCTCCTTTGATTGGATCTGTTTGGGTGACTGAAATACCACTTTCTATTATATGAAAGCCCTCATACGCAGAGCTTAAAACCAAATCACCAGATTAAAGTAAGATGACAGGGAATGGCTCATTGATCTTGGGGAACTCCGTCAGTTAAGTCGACATTTTTTTACATTTTTGTATGCGGTTGACGGTCTGACCCTAAGCCCTTTCAACACTAAGGGTGTTTTCCCTGTTCTTACGACTCTCCAAGTCTCCATTATAGATAGAACAATAACCATAGAGGAGGTAAGACAAGCTTTGTTTGACATGAAGCCTCTTAAATCCCCAGGAATTGATGGTCTGCACGCAATCTTCTTCCAAAGTCGATGGAGTATAATTGGTCCCAGTTAGGGGTGGAAACAGGCCAGGCGGCCTGTCAGCGGCCTGCAATCTAGCCTGTTTTTGTTCTGAGCAGGCCTAACCTATCAGAATAAAAGGCCAAACCCATACCTATTTTAAAGCCTGTTTAAAAATACAGGCTAGGCTCAGGCTTATTAATATGCCTTTTAGGCTTAACAAGTTGACCTGTTTATATTTATAAAAAAAGCTGGACATCCCAAAATCCAGCCCATGTCTTCTTTCGTTCTCTTAGTCTCAAAATCCCTAACCTTAACTCTCACTCTCTACCAACAACCAACACCGACTCTCACTCAGCTGAGTACTCAATTACTTCGTCCCACTCTTACCTACTCTCGCTTGTTTCTTCATCTTCGCCTCGCTGCTCTGATTCTCCTCATTTATTCGCCTTAACTCAAGCCCTACGCTGAATTATTGATGAGTCGTTGATTGTTGCACAATCGAGAGTCACCGTCGCCCACTCTTGTCATGGCCGTCCTTCCTCCTACTGAATCTCTATCTTTAGTAAGTCCACTCTTCTCTTTCAATTTTCTATTTGTTCTCTTCTTTCTTCTATCTCTAGATCTCGTGGTATGTCTATTTGTTGTTATGATTTGTTGCTCTACCTGCCCATTTATTGTTTTGAACTTTTTCTCTATTTTTTGTTGGCTTGGTGCTCCGTTACTGGAAGAAAAACACCTGTGTTTCCAGTTTATGCTTCATGTCCCTGTTCATTTCGATCTAACTGGAATTTCATTCACCTGTTTTTAAGTTGGTGGATTTAGGGTTTTATATTTTTAGTTTAACAACTCTTGGGTTGTTTTGAGTTGGTGGATTTTTTTGGGGCCTGGATTCGTTCTTACGTTTGGTTGACGAGATATGGGATTTTTGAAAATTTATGTTATGGTAGTCTTAAAGAAAAAATGTATAATGTAATTTTTTTCGTGAGAATCACTTTCTTGGGATTAAAAATGATATGAATTAGAAGGGATTGGGACTCAAATGAACTTTACCTTTTCGTCACAGTTAGCTCCAGAAACCTAAGTACCTTAAGTGTCCAAATTATATTCATCCTTTTTATTAAGGCAGAACAAAAAAAACAAATATATAGTATTTATTCGTCTGGCTAATAAGCTAGATATGTATGATTAAACTGCAATATTTGACAAGAGAAGCTAGCGTTCTCAACCAAATGTATTGTACATGGGATGAACAAAGTTCGTGTTCAGTAGTAAATGATAGGTTATAGGCTTATAGCCACCTGCCTCAGTAGCTTTGTTGTTAATGTAGCACACTAGTTGAGAAGACACCTTTTAGATAATAGTTAGACTGGTACCAGAAATTATCATCTTATAACTTGGTGTTTAATATCGTATTAATTGGCCTAACAGGTGTACAAGGGAAAAAATAACTCATTTCCAATGTAAAAAGTCCTTATTTATGTTGTAGGATATATGGTTGATGGTAATGAGTTCTTTTCTTGTGATGTAGTTTTAAGCTTGTGCTTGTTAAGTTGTCCGTCTTATAATGCTAACAAGTTTCATAATGTCCAAAGCTATTTTGTATGCATTGTGGTATCTTAACTACATATTGATAAAAGGTTATCATTTTGCAGGGGGTGATTTCTTTGTTACATGCGGTATTTTTCTATTATTGCATTGAAATTAGGATGACTGCTTCTCTATTAAGCATATTCAATGATCGTCTTTGAAAGGGAATAAGCTTGAGCAGGTTTACTTATCCTCCTGGAGATGCATATATGAACAATGGTAGAAAGTGACCTAGCAAATAGTTGAGGACTTGAGGTTCTGAGGGAAACTAATGGAACTGGTTTATGATTAATTAGTTTATTTTAGTTAATTCATTTTCTTTATAAAGGTTGCAAGTCAATTTAATATAGTCGTCTCTTTTAATATAAAAAAAATAGTTGCCTATTTTAAAAATGTAGGTTTCATAAAAAAAATGTAAGCCTTTTTTGTATAAAAAAATGCAAGCTTTTTAACAAGCCTCATGCTAGGCTTAGGCTGATAAAAAGGCCTGTGACAGGCTATAGGCCAGGCACAGGCTGACTTGCTACAATACAGGCCAGGCCTGTTAAGGCCAAAGCCTGACCTGTTTCCACCCCTAGTCCTAGTATCATTTCCTTCATTCAAAAATTTTGGACAAGTGTGAGCTTGGAAACTTCTTTGAGCCGTACTTTAATAGCACTTGTCCCTAAAGTTAGTAAACCCAGTCATTTTAGTGAGTTTCACCCCATAAGTTTGTGCTTAGTGGTAGACAAAATTATTACTAAGGTTTTAGCTAATAAACTAAAATCTGTCTTGCCGACACTAATTGGACCACATCAAACTAGTTTTATAGAAGGAAGAAGCATTACTGATAATGTCATTATTGCCCAAGAAGTTGTGCACTCCATGAAGAACAAAAAGGGAAATACTGGATGGATGGCCATTAAAGTCGATCAGGAGAAAGCTTTTGATAGATTAAGATGAGAATTCATTGAGGAAATGTTGCATGATGCTCGCATACTAGGCAATCTAATCAGAGTCATAATGGATTGAATTTCCACTCCTACTATACAAGTACTTTAGAATAGGAAACCTACAAAACCATTCACCCCTGAGAAAGGTATTCGGCAAGGTGATCCTATATCGCCCTTCATTTTTGTGCTCTGTATGGAGAGACTCTCGCAAGCAATTATTGTGAAGGTAAATTCAGGTGCCTGGCAGCCCATCAAGATGGGCCGATAAGGTATAATCTTATCGCATTGATTTTCCACAGATGACCTAATTATATTTAGTCACACCGCTGAGTAGCAAGTCGACCTCATAAAAAACACCTTACAATAGTTCTGCAACTCTACAGGGCACAAGATCAGTTACTTAAAGACAGAACTTTACTTCTCTAGAAATGTTGACGCAGGAAAGAGAAGACAAATATGTCAGGATCTTGGCTATCAACAAACAATCACCTTGGGCAAGTACTTAGGAGTCCCTATCTTATATGGAAGAGTCTCCAAATCCACTTTTACCTACATATCAGAGAGGCTACGTTCAAAACTAGCTGGTTGGAAAAGTCGTTCCTTATCTTTGGCAGGCTGAATCACTCTTACAAAGTCAGTCTTAGCCTCAATTCCTTTCTACACAATGTAGAGTACTTCTTTGCCATTTACCTGTTGCGAGGAAATAGAAAAAATTATTTGTAAGTTCATATGGGGCTACACAAATGAATAAAGAGGGGTTAGCCTAGTAAAGTGGAGTAAACTCTGTCAACCTTTAAAACATGGGGGTATTGGTATGTTGAAACTCGAATTACAAAATAAGGTCTTTCTTATGAAGCTCATCTTCAAGATCTTCTGCAACCCACAAAGTCTTTTGGGTGAAAGTGCTAAAAGGTAAGTATGATGTGCAAGATATAATGGCCCCTAATCTCATGTCACGCCCTTCACATCTATGGAGGAATCTTGTTAGCTTATGGGATGAAGCTTCATACCATATTAAATGGAACCCAGGGGATGGTAAGGGAATTCATTTTTGGACGGACTATTGGTTTGGTGATTATGGTCCTCTAAAAAATGTGTCTTACATGCCTATCCCAACCCATAATCTATCCAGGGCAATATCTGACTATAGGAATTCTGATGGGTCATGGAAATGGAGCTTATTTTGACACCAATTGCCACCAGATGTCATCACCGCAATATCATCTATCAATTTAGATCAAGAGCTACCAGACCCAGCATGCAACTAGAATTTAATGAGTTCCGGACATTTTAGCACGAAATCAGCTTACTGGCTTACAGAATCCTTAAACTGGGATGAGCCTGACCCCAAATGGAGATGTATTTGGAAACTTCCAACCTTCCAAAGAGTAAGGACTTTCTGTTGGTTATTGCTTAAAGGTAGACTTCTTACCAATAGTGAGCGCCTTAGGAGAGGTATGCTGATTGATGCATCATGTACCCTCTGCTCTGGCCATATTGAAGATCTTAATCATATTTTTAAAACATGTAACCTGGCGATATCGGTTGGGAAGAAGATTTTGCCGTCTGACATGCTAGCAGACTTCTTCAAAACTCATATTGATAAGTGGTTAGACCTGATCCTTCTTTCAACATAGCTTGAAGTCTCTTGGAAGATCGGCATCAGCATCACATGTTGGAAGCTCTGGGAAGTTAGGAACAAAAGGATCTTTACTACAGATACCTTCTCAGTTGGTGCAATTGTAGCATAGATTCACTCAATAGTTAGCCACACCATTAAGAGTTTTTCTAATTTCAATTCTCTTTTGTAAAGGCACTAGCTAGCACGCATGTACATACATAGAATTTTCAAATGAATGAAATTCCTATTTGAGAGGAGTATTGTTTCGACTTATGTGCATAAGCACTTATAGAACTGTCAATGGCCCAACCAAACAAACACAAGCCGTCAAAGAGCCTAGCTTGTACATGGATGCATAAGAAGGAAGCTAGGATAGTATACCAAAAAAAAGATAAACATGATAAATAATTGGGCTTATTTGGTAAATGCGTGAACAAATACAAATAAAGAACGAGGAGGCTGCTTTCTCCTCACATACTTATCTCCTATATTATAAATCACGATTGAAAATATGCTTTTAAAGATTTCAATCACTGTTCCAAACGAGTAGAGCCGGTAAAACATATGTTGTCTCACAATGTGATGCCAGCTATAAGAATTGTCGAATATTATTGTATTTTACAAACAACCAAATACCCTTTCAATTCTTAATGTAAAAGCAATTTAACTAGTTCAATTAGTTTAATATAGGTAATTAAGTTAGTTTATTGTAAAAATATAACATGTTTTGGTCCTAAAATTCCTCTGTTTAAACTCTATTAAAATACCATATCCAGAGCTTCCAAAACAAAATGGATGATTCTGTGTGGAGGAAAAAAGAGCTGCCCCTTAAAGAGTGTGCGTGTGTGTAAATTCCTCACTCTATTTAGAAGTGTTTTTGTAATTTATAAAATAAATATATTAAAAAAATTTTACCTTAACTTATAAAAAAAAAAGATTTTTAAAACTATGATAAAATAACCAATTACTTTTTCCAGTTTTGTATCAGAGGAGGGTTTTGCATTAAATGTGAGAGGAGTCAAACTGGGCTTATAATCAATAAGCAACACATACTTCTATAAATTTTATATGATACCTGTATAGATAAAGCATGTTTGTTTGGGCTTAAATTTGTTTATAAGTTGCTTTTTACGTAAATCGAGACACAACTCCTCTCACATACTTACTTCGTATACCGTAAATCACTATTAAAAAGTAACTTATAAGCAATCGAATCGCTAAAACAAACATACCCAAATGAATACAAATCTTAATGTATCAAAAATTAATTAATTAATTTGCCACATTGCACTGTGGAGTGTGTGATACTGATGAAGAGTTTGAAAAGACAAAGGGAACAAATGAACATGGTCCCCTTATGCTATGGCTTGTTTTTTAAGGCCGTGGGCCCCTCCATTAATATTCCCATCCCTCTCTTCACTTTCAATTTTCTCATCAACACCCTTATTTTTATTTTTTTTCCAAAGTGTCCACTCATTGTTTATCATTATTATTTATCATCACAAGTATGTGCTGCTTCCATTTTCACAATATATATATGATTGTTAATGAATACATTATCCTCCATAAATCGTGGCAAAAAAAAAAAATATTATCGTCCAAAAGGAATCGTATCTGCAGGATATACATATTAATTGGCATGTAACGCTTTCGTGCACTAAGTAATTCTATTTCGATTAAAATCCCCACTTGAATTATTTAAAAAAAAAACATTACTTCCACACAATAGAATTTTAAAATGATGATTTACTATACGTGGCTTATAGTATTATTTGACTTTATAATGAGATAGTGTATAGTTTTGGGCCAGTGTTTCGTATAAAAACGAAAGCATATCTCAAAGATTCGATTTTTTTTTTGACGTGACTAGATACGGTGGGGGACCTACATTGTGATTTGAATCCGATATTCCAATTAGAATAATAGAGTGAGTGGTTAACAATTTAACATTAACGAGGGAGACCAGGTGTCGGCTTTCTATTGGCCAAGATATATAACTTACCAAACAAACCAACGCATGCACAAGTATGAACCCAATAATAGACACAACTCGTTCCTGAGATATTGTTGCCACCATGTTGCACAAACAAACGTGCCCAGCAAACATATACAACTCATATTTGTTTTTTGGACTTCACAACAACAAAAAATGGGGGACCCGGCAGATTTTATTCTTTTCCCAGTTCGGATTTATATATACTAGCCTCCACATGGGAACATGTGAGGGGTTTTTTCCACAACAATATATGAGACGATGTGAAGGGTTTTCAGTTTTCACAAAAATCAGGCTCGTTCACAACTTTACGTACAAATACTGTATATACACCTTTATAATTTGAATAGTACAACGTTCTGATAATTTTTTAATATTTTAAGGACAATCAAACACGCAAAATTATCTGAATTTAATGACTTATAATCAAGGTATTAAAATCCAGACCGGGTATTGAACCGGTTGGGGTACTACTGGGTTAAGGGTCAGTGGGTTAGACCGAGGCCAAACCGAAGCTAAACCGGGACCAAACTGGTGAAAAATTGAAAATTTTAGACTTATAGTATGAAATTATAAAAGAAAAATTAAAAAAAAAAAAAATAAACAGTAACCCGGACTCCGGTCCGGTCCGGGTTACATAACCTTGCTTATAATCATTGTGAAGTCTCTGGTTACTGCTAGTATGATATTAAATTTTGTGCTAAAATTAGTTAAATGACCCAAATGAAAATTAACAACGGTCTAATAAGTAGTAGCTTTGCTTTATTAAATAACAACATCAACTATGATAATGACAAATAATTTGATAAAAATTTCCGCTTTACACTGTCAAGCTTTGTATTAGTGGGCTGCCGAATATCAATACGATATTAAACATGTTTGTTATACGCGTTGAGATTGTTTGTAAACTGTTTTTTACGTAAATCGAGGTAAAACTTTTCTCACATACTTATCTCGTATATCGTAAATCACTATTGAAATGCTGCTTTTAAGTATTCTAATTGCCGTTCCAAAAGAGCATAACAGTTTATCAACTGATAACTTTAACTTGTCAAATGAAAACAAGAATTAAGGGCCTGTTTGCCTATTTGGTGTTAGGGATTTGGAGAGAAAACTGTTTATAAGTTGAATTTTAAAAAGTTGGAGAGTAAGGTTATAAAATTTTAAAAATTTGGAGAGTGTATGATAAAAGAGTCATAAAAATTCATTAAAAATTTTTTACTCCACTTTTCTAATTTTTTTAAATCTAAATTATAAAAATTTGTTCTCCCCTCCTAATCCATTATAGGGATTGTTTAGTGTACCAAACAACCCATAAGAGTAACAATTAAGTGTCTTGCCAAGAGAGTAACAATTATTTCAACCAAAAAAAAAAAACAGAGAGTAAGAATTAAGTGCATTTAGGCATTTTCACTAAAAATTTAATCTCAAATTAGAGTGGTTCCTAAAGACTTCACATTAAGTGATTTCAAGTTGCTGAATTGATATTTTAGACTATTTTTGTGTCTTTTTTCTTAATATTTTATGTTGATAAAAAATTTGACGGGAAATTACATAATCTTGGACCTAAATAACCACACATTAATATATATACATATATATATTATACGCGGCCAGTTGGAGGCAATGATTTTTAATTTTAATTTTTTTTGCCAACATGGAGGCAATGATTTAAAATATTATGATAGAATATATACATGATTCATCCATGATAGATTAATCAAAGCGATCGAGCTACGTGGAAGGTTTCAATGAATAATAATACAGTCAAGCAATAGTTTAAGAGATATGGTGTACGATGGGATCTCTTTTAAAAATATAAATTATGAGGATATTAACGCAGTGAGTCAAGAGATTATTAGTCTTAATTAATTATATATATATGGCTCTTAGTCTTAGAAATTAGGTGTGAGGCGTATATCAAGCGCACACATTAACTCGATAAAAAATCAAATTACGTAAAAGCCAAATTAACGACTACCACATTTGACAAAGTTGAAATTCTCAGTTGGAATAGTATATATTAATATTGGTTGCAGAGACGAGACCTTTCTTTAAAAAATATAATTCACAGCCCTTTTTAGTAATCCTAGCTGATCAATTTTTGGAACGCTACTTGCTAGGCCGGTTATTCCGGTAATTAAGTTAATATCAAAAGTATGTGAGAGTGAGAGATTATCAGACTTCAAAGTTCTGTTTTTTTTGGTTTCCAGCAAAAGTTCCGTTTTGTTTTCTCTTATAATTAAAAAACCTTTTTTGATTTAAGTGCTTTGTTTTAAAATAACTCCTTTTAATTTCTCCCAGGTCGAAAATATTCTTTTGATTTCCTGGCTTTTGCTGGCATCTATATATACTCTGCGCATTTGTGAAAAAGTCAAAAAACAAAAAAAAGCAATATAAGATATATAGCTTTTGCGTGTGTGGGTTTTTTATTGACTATTATTCACGACAGATTTATTAAAGTCATGCAAGTTATTAGTTATAAATTCAAAGTATGGAAAATTAATTTGTTACGTAAATTTTTATTTTTATTTTTTGCTCGAAATTTGTTACGTGAATTGACTAATTGAAGTTTAATAGTTGGTGCATGAGTATATGACTAATTAAGTTATCACGCTGACCATGGAAAGGTCGTAAAGAGAATTCCTATTACTTGTCTGACAAATGACGAATTTATAAAATAAAGTTTTGTTCTAAGATATCTTTTGACCACTAAAGATATGGCAACTATATTCATATATTTTCATTGGATCATGCAAAAACATAACAATAAAAATTCAGCTAAAACGATAGTAGATAATACCGACTTTCAAATTAAAAAAAAAAAAAAAAGAGGAGGAGAAGGAAAACCTAACAACATTAAATTATATACACAGGTTCATTAATCCCAGATCGGACACGTCGGTTCAACCCGAAAGCTGGCGAACTGACTAGTCTAGTGAACCACTAAACTGGTTCACTAATTTTTAAAATGTATTTTGATTTTTTTTTTAAAAAAAATCTTTATAGTTTCATATTAATAATATTGAAATCTTTACTTCCTTAACAGTTTGGCTCATGTTTGACTCTTATATGACCCACTGACCCTTAACCTAGCACCTCAATCGGATTAGCGCCCGATATGGATTTAATAACCTTGAACACAAGTTGACATACATATACTTATATTATGCGCTGAAAATTATAGCTTACTGAACTGGGCTGGTGAAGATGAAACCCGTGAAAGAAAAAAAAAAAAATTGGTTCTATTCCCTTGTAATCTAGCCTAAGTATTGGGTGCTTGTACTCCAAAGTTTACTCTGTCATTGTAATTCAAAAAAAAAAAAGAAAAAAAAAATTAAGGCATGATATGAGTGAGTGAAGATATAAATCATGTAATGAGTTCAAGAAAAGTTCGAATATTTCCATTGGAGTTCACAATTGAAGGGATAGGAATGAAATCACTCACGCTCCTCTCATCCAGACTCGTCTTGTAATTTAATAAAAACTATAAAAGGTATGATCTCTTATATCAAGGACAAGATGATTTATTTTTGAGAAGAAGATAAATATATACTACATCAACTTCCAAAATCTAAAAAAGTGCCTTAACACATGCAAATGACAGAGATGGAATGAGGTGGAAATCTGGGTTATTCATATTTGGGAGAAAAGACCAAAAAACCCCAATTACTCAATCTTTTTACACATTTTGTCAGTATTTATAGATTTTGTCAAAATCATTACTCTTTCAGTCAATCTCATTACTCAGTTGGTCACAATCCAAAACTCTTTGTCAATCATTTTATAAATTTTGTCAGTACTTATTAATTTTGTCAAAATCATTATATATTTCATTAACATCACTATTATAATTTCATCGATCCCAATACTCAATTGGTCATAACTCAAAACTCTTTGTTAATCATTTTATAAATTTTGTCAGTACTTATTAATTTTGTCAAAATCATTATATATTTCATTAACACCACTATTATAATTTCATCAATTCCAATACTCAATTGGTCACAACTCAAAACCCTTTGACAGTTATTTTATACATATTGTTAATACTTACAGATTTTGTCAAAGTCGTTATGGATTTTGATAAAATTATTACTGTTTTAATCAATCTCATTACTCAATTGGTCACAACCCAAAACCCTTACTCAATCTTTTTATACATCTTGTCAGTACTTTTATTAATTTTGTCAGAACCATTACAAATTTCGTCAACACCATTATTCATTTCTTCAATCCCACTATTTTAATTGGTCACAACTCAAAACTATTTGTCAATCATTTTGCACATATTATTAGTACTTACAGATTTTGTCAAAATCATTACTGTTTTAGTCAATCTCATTACTCAATTGGCCACAACCCAAAACTTTTACTTAATCATTTTATACATTTTCTCAGTACTTATTGATTTTATCAAACCATTATAGATTTCGTAAATACCACTATTCATTTTGTCAGACTCGTTACTCAACAGGCCACAACTCAAAACTCTTTATCAATTTTTTTACACATATTGTTAGTACTTATAAATTTACAAAACCATTACTCTTTGAGTCACTCTCATTACCCAATTAACCACAACCCAAAACTTTACTCAATCCTTTTAGACAATAAGAATCAAGGCTAATCAGGGCCAAAACTTGTAATTATGAAACTTCCGTTTCCTTCGCCATCGCCTGAACTCTACAAGAGAATGAAGAAGAAGAAGGATTATTGTTTTTGGTCTTTTCTCCCAAGCATAAAATCTTGTAACTTGGAGAGGTTTAAATAGGGAATGCGATAGGAGAATTGGTTGTCACTGAGACGAAGGGAGAGAAGGTGCGTGAGGTTGTTGACCACAGTCGAAATGTCGCTAGAGACATTGTAGTGAGACAAATCAAGGTGATAAAAACGGAGAATCGATGTAATAGTCACCGAAAACTCACCGAAGAACTCACTGTGAGAAAGAAACACAAGCTTTATGGCTGTAAAATTAGACAGACTCGGAATGTGGCTAGAAAAATGGTTTCGCTTCAGGCTCAGAACTTGAACACCATTAGAGCTTCTAACGAACAAGAAGGATTGGGTAATGGGGTTTTTTTTCCCCAAACATGAAAAACTTAGATTCTCACCCCATCCCCCCTCTCTTACCTGTGTTAATGGATTTTTTTAGGTTTTGAAAGTTGAGGTGGTATTTATTTATATTTTTCCTATTATTTTCTGTTGTATATTTTGTAAAGTTAATGATTTATACTTAAGTGTGAGTTTTTAAAATAAAAGGAATCACCATGTTACTTAAAAAATGGTAGAACTTTATTCATGAAACTTCTTTGAACCATCCAACCCTCCATTCTCTGTTAAAAAAGGCACAACTATAAGTCGATTAATTTAACTCACTGGTAAACTAATGAATTCAGGTACAATCCTCACAGTCTCAAACAAACGTCAGACCCCGTAAAATTTTAACTTTGAAAAAAAGAAAAGAAAAAGGCGTTTTGACCCAGCCCCCTGGAAAAGCCGAAACAAAGGCACTAGCTTAGCTTTACTCTTTCCAAAATTACAGGGAAAACATGTGTTCCATTTTAATTTTTCTTATATTTTAACCGCGTGTCCAACATTTTGTTTGAAGGATTTTGAATTAGGTTGTGGCCACTAATGATGCTCTATTCCGACGTAAGAGGGCATCTTCTAAATTATGCCCAATATGCGACAGAGAGGAGGAAACAGTTGAACATCTTTTCTTTCACTGTCCTTGGACAAGGTGTGTCTGGTTTGGTTGCTACTTAGGTGTTAAAACTGATGTGATTCAAGTCAGGAACTTCACTTCTTGGTGGCTATGCATTACAGATGTGGGATCAAATTTTGCTTCATCTGACATTACTCTTATTTGCTGGATCCTTTGGTTTATATGGAAGCAAAGGAATGAAAAGGTATTCTCAAAATCAATTGTGATGGCGCTTACTCATCAGCAATGGGCACTGCAGCTATTGGAATTATCTGCCGAAATGAGTATGGAGACTTTGTTTGGGGTTTTGCTGATAAGATTAAATCCTTGTCGGTGTTCATGACTGGGGCCTTAGCTTTAAAAAGAGCATTAATGTTAGCTGTGGATTTGGGTCACGACAAAATTTTGTTTGAAATGGACAGTCAACTTCTGAAATCAAGTGTTGAAAGCCAACAGCCGGATCTATATGACTGGAAATGCCGGAGTATCATTCAAGACATTATCAACCTTCTTGCTTCTTGAGTCGGGTTCTCTCTTACTTTTACTCCTCGTAGGGGTAATTTTGCAGCTGACCTTATTGCAGCTGATGCTTTTAAGGGAGTGTGCCCTATGGGGTGGGTGTCACAACCATCACTCTCTTTGTCTGCTATACTGGCTTTGGATGCTCAGAAGGCGGGTCGTCATTTTGATGCTACTGCTTCTCCATGAACAGATCAGCCTTTGGCCTATTTTTCTGGGTTTTATGCTATTTTGTTGTATTGTTTACCTTGTTACTCTCCTTCTGTTATTTGTGGGATTGACTTTCTGTATTGTATTAGACATATTTTTACAATATTAATAGAAGTACCCTTTTGAACAAAAAAAAAAAAAAAGCATTATCATTCAAACGCACGCTGCACTTGTGAATTGTGATTGACAAATTTTCAAATATTCGCTCTTTTGACGCTGTTTTTTGCTCCCAAATTTTGACAATATTGTGATCATATCGCATCCTCATTTCAAGTGCTTGTCCCATTAGGCCCAGTTCAATTATTCTCGCATCCACATTCTAATTGGGCCTAACGTAGCTGCCGTATGTTGTTCCCTGTCTATTTCATAACAAGCGGTTTACCAAAAGAAAATTACAGAGGCAGCTCCGGACACCAAAAATTGATTTGTAGCGTTCATATGAGTATTATATCTAGGATTAAGGAGTAAATTTATCAATAAAGTTTTAAGGAAGAAGCGTCTAGCATAATTATATTTTTTAAGGGGTAAAAATATATATAAGGAATTAAAAGTGGAGCATTCAGCACAAAACCGTTAAATTTAACTTAACGCCATTAGGGATTTTCTTCTCTTAAAATTTAACGACGTTACGTCAAATTTAACGGTTTTGTATTGGATACTCCATTTTTAATTTCTTATATGTATTTTTGTCCCCTTTAAAATATAATTGTGTTAGGCACTTCTTCCTTAAAACTTTGTTAATAATTTTGGTCCTTAACTCTTATATATTTACAAAAAGTTGCACACTTACAAACGATATTTATTCAATTTGTGTTGTTTATATTGCTATTTCACTTGTTCATTAAAAGTTTGACATTTGCAAATGAGGCATGTTCATAAACAAGTGAAAATAGACATATGAACAACATAAATTAACTAGTTAACAAGAAAGCATAAAATTATAAACAAGTTTCATTTCAAATGCCCAATTTTTCATGAACAAGTGAAAAATATACATGAACAAACAAATGCAACAAATCCCATTTACAAGTATCCAATTCTTAGCAAAAAAAAAAAAGTATCCAATTTTTCTTCAACAAATGAAATAAATATATGAACAACACATTAATTTTCAATAGAAGCTTCAGTTAGTTGGCACCAGAGGCCACTCCAACTAAAAGATTGCCTATGACCGGTCACCGAAGCTTCGCCAACTATTGAACCTTTTTGGAAAAATAAATATTTTATTTTTCCTTACAAAACTTAATTTTAATTTATATAAATTGAAATTCTCAATTCTCACTATTTATTTATTTTTTTGAGTAACAATTCTCACTACTTATTATTCATTATACGCATGGGTGCACGGGATTTACTACTACTCTATTTCTAAACGGTTTGAAGACAGATTCACGTGCGCCTCTGCGGTTTCTGGAGCGCTACCGTCTCCCTCATTCCCACAATCTCACCCGTCCGTCAACCAAACACCCACGGCCTGCAACTGCCAATCAATAAGTCAAAAAATTTTGCATTAAAAATTATAGATATTTAAATCACGTCCCTCAATTTCAAACCAAATATAATATGCGATTCTATGTCGGCGTGGTTGGATTAGCTCTTAAAAATAGCTTTTATAATTTATAAGATACCATAACCTAGATTTAGAAACTTTCCAAAACACTGGTCTCAGTCTCAGTCTCAGAGTAAACCCAAACGCCAAAGGCAAAAGGAGGTCGAGTGGGACCAAATCTGGTGAATTCTATCTATCCTTGAGCTGTGTAAGGCGACACCATGAACTCAAAGGTCATAGCCACTGTGCTTGCGATCTGCTCCGTAGTATTTGCGTTCAACTCCAAACTATTTTTTGCGCCTCCTTCAATTCCGGGTTCTGAGGACCTGCTCCACACCGCTCAGATAATCCATGTCACCGGAGCCGTCGGGCCGGAGAGCCTTGTCTTCGATAGCAACGGGGAGGGTCCATACACCGGCGTCGCCGACGGACGAATTCTCAAGTGGCAAGGAGAGGGTCGAGGCTGGACTGATTTTGCCTTCACCACTTCAAATAGGTAATTGGGCTCTTGTTTTGGCATTTCTTCTGAACAAGTAGAGGAATCCTTAAAAGGCCACTGATAAAAGAAAAAAAAAAAACGAACAAGATAAACTTCAAAAGCCCAACGTGTTTTAAGTTTTAACACGGCCTTTGATTTATGTGTCGGGAGTTTTATTACCAACGTAATTGGAGTGTAGTTCGTACTCTCAATATATCCATACGAACCGGATCATGTCGGGGTCTGGCTAAACACACAGCAAAATTCACCGGAGGAAGGAGAGAAAAATGAGTTTTTCACAGTGTATCATTTATTGGGGGTTGAATGTCTTGTTCTTATTCAGAGCATAAAGTCACGTTTATAAATAATTGTTTCCATCAATTCCTACGAAAAACCGTCCCCACAATTTGTTTCAAATATTTGGGGAATATTACCGACAATTTGCTCAGAATATTGTCAAGAAATGCCCTATAAAATTAGTTATTTTATTTTGACCCCAAGGCTAATGGGTTTGGGCTTCATCCACCAAGGGTGGATCAAGCCGATTTCCCAAAATTTGGAGTCACCCGAAGCCAAGCTATAAAATAAAATAGGGGATTGATTTTGTTTAAAAACACACATTTAAAATTTGTTTATTCTATTTATTATAGTTTTTTTTTTTGGAAAATAACCTTTAATTTATAAACCTCCAGTTCTTCCATATTTGATCCATAAAATACGTCTGTTCATGCTGTACGGTAAAAGATTATGTTATGCATGTTGGATAGGAATATAGCAGTCTTGATAGGAAACTAATACTACAATATTGAGTTGTTTCGGTTTTGGTCAATAATTTAAATATTACTTCAATTTACCAATTATATTGTTCTGTTGAAGTTGTATTATCCAATTCGAAGACATGTTTAATAATTTAAGACGATAGAATATTATTTTTGTGATATGTTTGGTGACGATTCATTAAGAAATTAATATTTAACTGTGTGCTTTTTTCCACAAATAGTTTTTTTTTCGGAGTTAAATGGGTTAATTCACCTAATTTATTTGGTGGCTGAGTTTTGATCTCCAACTCGCCCAGCTAAAGCGGTGGAACGAGCCCATCTATTTAACCCACACCGGACACCGCATTGTGAGTTGACTACATGACTTGGTATAACTTGGTGTGTGTTTGAATTAGCTTTTGAAAATAGTTTTTACGATTTACGAAGTAAATATATGAGAAGAGTTTTATCTCGATTTGCGTAAACCTAAATTTAAAGAACTCCCAAACACTCACTGATTAGCTTGCCCAATCCATTTTGATGGCTCTATACTATAGAAAAGCCTCCAAAGGATACTTTGGTAATTTAAGTCGGAAGCAATCTAGAAAATGCTCATCAATAACCCTTGTTTATGTTGTACAAATCACCTGCCAACAAGTTCATCACATAAATTGAAAGTAATATAATTCAACCTATCCCTGTGAATAGGATTCTTAAATGATGAATACGGTATTTTACCTATAAGATATTTCTTATGCAATGGTCCATGTTTAAATCTAACGCAGAGTTTTATTCTACTGCTTTTGAAGGACGGAATGTACACGTCCATTTGCACCAGAATTGGAGCATGTTTGTGGGAGGCCCCTTGGACTGAGTTTTGATAAGAAAAGTGGAGATCTCTACATTGCTGATGCCTACCTTGGCCTTCAAGTCGTTGGACCTACAGGTGGTTTGGCCACCCCTCTCGTCACACAAGTTGAAGGTCAACCCTTGCGCTTCACCAATAGCATGGACATCAGTGAGGACGAAGATGTCATTTACTTCACTGATTCCAGCACTGACTTCTACAGAAGGTAATATATTTCCATAAACAAACCCATCATATCCCTTTCTTCCTACAACACTCTGGTTTCTAGGCATTTCCTTACAATGATCATGTATTAATCTGAGGAATATACTTCTGTAGTCCTTAACATAAGACTTATTTAACTAATTTGATTATATTGAGGAAATTAGTTCAGTTAAGATGTTATGTTTTTCTTAAAACACCTTAATCATTTTCCTTAATTCCTTCATTTTTTTCTCTTAATTATTGTTAAAAGAGTATCGAGGGTAATTTGGAAAAACATTGGGAAGTATGGGAAATAGATGATAAGCTCTCTAATTAGGTTCCACATTAAGAACCAGATGGCGTATATTCTTACCTAGAAAATCTCGCGTCTCTAAACCGTGTGGAGCTTTTGTTTGCAGGGAATTCATGAGTTCAATTCTTAGTGGGGACGAGACTGGTCGGTTAATGAAATATGATAGGTCGACCAAAGAAGTGACAGTGTTGATAAGGGGGCTTGCTTTTGCAAACGGAGTTACACTGAGCAAAGATGGCTCATTTCTGGTAGTGGCTGAATCCTCTGCATGCAGGATCCGTAGGCTCTGGCTTCGTGGTCCCAAGGCAGGTCAGGTAGACACATTCGCTGAGCTTCCTGGTTTACCAGATAATATAAGAAGGAACTGGAAAGGCGAATTTTGGGTTGCTTTGCATGCTAAAGCTAGTCCTTTCGCCAGATTGGTTTCTTCAAGGTCATGGGCTGGGAATGCAATGCTAAATCTTCCACTCAGCTTCAAACAATTGCATGCATTGTTCACTGGGTGGAAGCCTCACTCCTCTGTTATGAAGCTGAGTGAAGAAGGAGAAATATTGCAAGTGTTGGAAGATTGTGAAGGAAAGGCCTTGAGATTTGCAAGCGAAGTGGAAGAAAAGGATGGGAAGCTTTGGATTGGTTCAGTGTTAATGCCCTTTATTGGCATTTACGAGCTATGAGTAGTATGGCACTATGACCGTCCATCATAGAAGTATGTGTCGCATTAAATTCTACGTATATGTGACTGTCCCCTGCCTTATGGTATTCAAAACTTGCCTCTAAATTTAGCTTTTCGTGATCTTGATTCTTGAACACGCCCCTTTGTGGGCACAACACAACATTTCCGAAAGAACCATCTGAGAATAATGGATGCGTAGTGATTATTGGGGAATTGCGTCAATTTTAGGAATTTAGTTGCAGAGTACGATTCACTTGGACCCCTCTTTCTCTTCTCTTTTTCAAGTAAGAAAATTGTCCGAATTTTGTTTGGGAGGTTGTAGTTGGTTTGGCATTTGTTGATCTATATAGTTGGTTTTACGAAGATGTCATAGGGATTGTAATTAGACTTGGTAAATTAGGATGGGTCATGTGGAAAGCATTTTTGGTCAAGATTGGCCTAAATAATTGCATGATGACTGTTGAGCAAATCGTCGCCAAGATTCGAGGCAAGTAGAGCGTTGGTGCCATTAATTATTATTGAAGTTATTAGAATAGAAGTAGTGGTAAAATGTTCCCTTCATTATATATCCTAAGTCCTCACATTCTTTCCATTTATTGAAGTCCCCTGTTTGTACTTGAGAGAGAGAGCTGATCCCACGTATTTAATTATCCATCAATTGCAATTTACAACCCTCACTTAGTAGTATTTCCTCTCTCCTCTCCTCTCTCTCTCTCTCTCTCTCTCTCTCTCTGCGCCTGCAGCCATGATGAAGCCACGGAGGTACTTGGCGGCGGCGGCGACCGCCGTTGTTGTTGTGGTATTTGCCTGGTTCACCCATCCAAATACCCAAACTCCATTCCACGTTGGAGAGACTTGGCCACACGAGGTAGTTCCATTAATGGAGAATATCGGAGGTGTGGGACCGGAGAGCTTTGCCTTCAGCCCCGACGGCCAAGGCCCTTTCACCGGCGTCTCCGACGGCCGTATCATCAAATGGGATCAGAATGAAAGACGTTGGGTGAATTTTACGGTCACCTCTCCACACAGGTGACCTCTCTCCATCTCCCTCTGCATGTGTGTGTGTGTGATCAATGGTATAAAACTTTGGCAAAAAAAAAAAAAAAGATCAATGGTATAAAACATGCACGCCTGTACTTGTTTATGGTCTGGATTGATAGGATATATATTTGTTGCTGCATATATATCGAGAATTTGAGCAATTTCAAATTTTGTTGTGAGAAAAAGAAGAGAATTGAGAAATGAAAGGAGGAAGTGAATAGGGTGAATATGGTTGGCAGGTGGGGTGAAGGAACTCTCTATTTTTCTAACTGTTCATTTCCTCCCGCTTTTTTATTTACATGTTAAATCAACTATAAAAAATAAAAAAAAAAAAAAATCTTTTAATAAAAATATAATGATATAAACTATTCATATTAAATTTTAATGATTTAAATTTATTTATTTATATTTTTTTTATTTAATATTATAATAATATTTTTATAAGATATTAAATATCAACTATCATAATTAATCCATCAGTGTAAACTGTAAATAAAAAAAGTGGAGCCGTTACCTCTGGAAATTGACGGCGAAGGGGAAGCCCAGATGCCACACGTAGACGAAGGCGTGTTTGCTTGAACTGGTGGCATGTGGCCATGTGGGTGGCCCACTGTTTGCTTCCAGCTCCACGACGATCCAGTCCCCTTCTTTTATTTTGCCACGTGGCCACTAGGGCCCCATTCGCTCATTTATTTATTATTATTCGCAAAATTTAGGTGAGATTGGTTTGACATTGTGCAAGTGCAAGCCCTCAAAGAGGGCCCTGTACAGTACACACTAACAAACAAGAACGTCCCCACTTGGCAATGACGGTTTACCTAAGATTGTAACGATGAATAGCTATTTATGTCTTAAATATTTGCTTAGTGTTGTTTCGTATATACCCTTTTACCTCAAAATTTAGGCGACGTTACGTTTTCTCAAATTACAGTAGACCACAATATTGTAATCCAAAAAAAAAAGACCAAAATTTTAAGAACCTAGTTATAACGGTTGTTACAGCTGGTACATATGACATGTGATGTGGCTGCGTGCGATAAGGGGCAGTCCCATGAAAGCGAGCAATATATAGTATTACTGACAAAACAACCTAAAAAAGAGCAATCCTTGAATTCTACAATTGCATGCTGCTAAAATAGCATGACAGCAGGACGTGGGTGATGTTACAATGTAGAAACTGACAATGTCATAGGTTGTGCTTAGTAGAGAAGGGTGTGGAGGAACATCGTACGAGGAACATCGCAAAACAGAGCACATATGCGGTCGACCACTGGGACTGTGCTTCAGCCCAACCGGTGATCTCTACATCGCCGATGCTTACTTTGGCCTCCTTGTTGTTCCCTCCCATGGAGGCATCCCCACCTGCATCACATCTCAAGTAGAAGGCACCCCCTTGGCCTTCACAAATAATTTGGATATTGATCAATCCACTGGAGCCGTTTACTTCACCTCCAGTAGCTCCATATTTCCCAGAAGGTGTGTGTGTGTGTGTGTGTGTATTCTGATTATGACCCCTGTTATTCTAATATGTATATGCTTAATCCAGTTCATGTTTATTACCCATCTCACAAAGATATTACGTTTGAAAAATGCAGGGATTACATTTCTCTGGTACTTAGCAGAGATGAAACAGGGTCGGTGATGAAATATGACCCAGAAACCAAACATGTGAGTGCTGTTCTGAGGAATGTGTCATTTGCAAATGGGGTTGCTCTGAGCAAACAGGGTGGTGAGTATATTCTAGTGGCTGAGACGAGCAAGTGCAGAATACTGAGGTATTGGTTGGCAACACCAAAAGCTGGAACCTGGGAGGTATTCGCTGAGCTCCCAGGTTTCCCAGACAACATTAAACGCAGTCCCAGAGGGGGTTACTGGGTAGGAATCTTTGCAAGACAAGAGAAACTTATTCAGTGGATTCTGTCTTATCCCTGGATTGGGAAGGCCATGCTTAAGCTTCCTCTGGATATTACAAAAGCATATTCGTATTTGGCTAGGGTAAAAGGTAAAAGTGGATTCGCGATTCGGTTGAGTGAAGAAGGTGAAGTTGTGGAAATGGTTCAAGGGAAAGGAAGAGGAAGATCAGTGAGTGAGGTGGAAGAAAGAGATGGGACATTATGGGTGGGATCTGTGGATTCTCATTTTGCTATCAAGTATCAGATTCCTGTTGCATGAGGACTGTATTAGAGACAAGACTTGATTTAGCAATGATACCTTCTTATAGTGTTGATTCTATATATGAACAAGTCAAGTGTTATATTAGGTAACATAAAAAAAAAAAAAGTCGGTCGTTTGGAGAAGTTATTATAATGGACTGGACATGACTTGTAGAGAAGTCCTTCGTGATAGCAGAAAGGTGGCTCTTGATATAACAAAAAACAGTTTTCCCCATTCCTTTCGTCTTTTTCTTTTGGGCTTTAAAGTGAGAATCTCTTTTTTTTTTTATACTTAAAGTGAGAATCTCATTCCTGTACCAAGTAAGAATAATCATGAACCTAATGCATCCTTCCTTTTTTAGCGTACGTGGAACAGATTTATTTTTTTTGGTCAGAATATATGGTTGGAGCTTCTTTTTACATATATGCAGCGGGTATTCTCAACTTATGATTAGATTAAGTGTTCACTTGTAATAGTTTATTTTTAGGTTATAAATGTTTATAAATTATGATTCACGGTATATAAGGTAAGTATGTGAGAAAATATGTGGCTCTTAGTTATCAAAGTACAGTGGGGACGGAACTTCTTTTTACGTGTTCGCCCGTTCAGGGAGGAATCTTACTTCTTTTAAATGGCTTTAAAGTATAAATAAGTATTATTTCAATTTTAAATATCAAATAAAGTTATTTTTTTTAAGAAATTAAGAAAATTGATTAAATTATTTTAGAGTATTTTTATTTTTTTTCCTCTAAATTAATTAGTTTGATTAATAAACTAATATATAATTTAAGAATATACAACATATGATATGATTAAGTAACTTATTTAGGCTCCTTAATATTTTTAAAAAATATTAACTCTGTCTTATATTTAGGACATGAGGGAGTATAAGGTGTTCTACATTTCTTTCATTAACCCTAAATTGACCTGAAGCCATTTGGTTCAACCACATCTTTAAATCTTGCTTTAAGGGTTTATTTGGTATGAGGGATTTGGAGGGAATGGAAAATTTTTATGAGTTGAATTTTTAAAAATTAAAAGAGTGGGATAATAAAATTTTAATAAAGAGAATATATAAGATAAAAGAATAAAAAAAATTAATTAAAAATTTTTAACCCCACTTATCTAATTTTGTTAAATTCAACTAAAAAAATTTTTCTCTCCGCCCACTTTCCCTCCCCTCCCCTCATACCAAACAAGCCCTAAGGGTGTGTTTGGTTTGAGGGGAGGGGGAGGAGAGGTGGTTATATTACCTTTTTAGGTTGAAAGTATTTAAATTTTAGGGGAACCCAAAATTTAAAAGGAATTTGAGGGTAACTTTTAGACGAAAATCTAAAATTAATTTAAAAGAATAAGAGGATAAATTTTGGATTTCTCCTGTCTAAAATTATAATTTACCCCCTCTCCTCCCCTCAATCCAGACACATCCTAAGGGTCTGTTTGGTGTGAGGGATTTGGAGGGTAAGGGAGGGGAGGAAAGATTTTTATAAGTTGAATCTTAAAAGATTGAAGAAGTGAGGTAATAAAATTTTAATAAAGAGAATATATAAGATAAAAGAGTAAGAAAAATTAATTAAAAATTTTTAATCCCACTTCTCTAAATTTTTTAAATTTGATTCAAAAATTTTTTCCCTCCGTCATTTCCCTCCCCTCCGCTCATACCAAACAAGCCCTAAATGTTTATTTGGGAACCATAGAAAAGCGTATTTTAAACATTTTTCTTTAAGATGAGACATACACCTTTCATGTACTTACCTCAAAGCCTATACAAGTATTTTCAAAAATCTAAAACAAACAAGCTTCAATTAAAGGTTATGAGTTGGCGTTCGATAGCTATGATTGGTGCGTGAATTTGTTCTGCTAAATAAAAAATACAAAAAATGCTGAATTAATCCGGATTTATGAAATATCTAACGGGATTTGATTCCATTATTGATGTTGTTGTGAAATATATGGCCAGGAATGATCTAGAAACTAATCCATGTGTTCATGAAAGCTGGGGGGGCCAAAATTAATCCAAGCAATCAGTTTTTGAAAGAAGTTTTGTAACATTGGATGGGCTTGGCCCCTTCTTGCCTCTACGTCCTTGGTCCCAATTTTTTATTTCTCAGATATCCTTTTAATTTATTCGACGCAATTTTATTTAAAATACTGCCATTAGGTATTAGTGTAGACATTTCTTTTAGTAGATATTCGGACGTTGTTATTATTATTGCTTAAAAAAATTACGGGGAACAGCTTTTGATTTACTTTTAACCTTTTTTATAGAGAGAGGGGAGTGAGTATGATTAGTTAAGGGAAAATATCAGTTAGGTCCCAAACTAGGAGAAAAATACCACAAAAGTCTCTTTAAAAAATCAACTGTCAGAAAAGTTCTTAAGGACTTTTCTGACATGAATTTCCAATGACCGTTTACCAAAATACGCCCAACCAATTTAACCACTATCATTGGTTACAACATGTTATGCTATGTTTACAACTTCGTAAGTCATTTTAACAACATAGTAAGTTACGTTAACAACATGTATATAAAATGCGTGATTGTGTTGTGTTTACAACCTCTTCAGTTACGTTTACAACTCATTAAATATAATGTAACATGTTGTAAACATAACTGACTATGTTGTTAATATCCAGGTTGTGAAACCCGGACCGGCCCGGTAACCGGCGAACCGGCCGGGAAACCGGTCCGGTCCGGGTTGGTGTTTTTAATAAAAAAAAAAAAATTTCCTTTAGAATTTCATACTATAAGTCTAAAATTTTCAATTTTTCACCGGTTTGGTCCCGGTTTAGCTCCGGTTTGGTCCCGATTTGACCCACTGACCCTTAACCCAGTACCCCGACCGATTCAATGACCGGTCCGAGTTTTAATACCTTGGTTAATATAACTTACGATGTTGTAAACATAGTATAACATGTTGTAACTAATGACAGTGGTTAAATTGGTTAGGGGCATTTTAGTAAATGGTCATTGAGAATTCAGGTACTGATAGTTGATTTTTTAAAGGGATTTTTATGATATTTTTTTTTCCTAACTTAGGAACTAGCTGACATTTTCCCATTACTTAATGTGTTCCATCAAAAATAGCTTGGGGGATTATGATGATGCCCCCAATGTCCCGTAGGTCCCATTAAAGAAAAGAAATACATGCCCTGCATTTCTCTTATTATTCACTTCCCACCATTCTTTTATCTTATTAGATTAATTCTGAATAGTTAAGATTTAATATTCTATTAAAATATTATTATAATATTAAATAACAAAAAATATATATAAATAAACTTAAATCATTAACATTTAATATAAGTAATTCATAACTTTAAATTTTTATTAAAATATTATATATATATATATATATATCTATATTTTATAAGATACTGGATTTCAATCTTTTAGAATTAATCTAACGAAGAGAATGTGGGTGTGTTTGGAGGAGCGATTGGAAAAATAGAGTTTTTCAATTTAACGTTTGGTAATTTCATTTTTGGTAAAAGCTCGATTGTGTAATGTGATTTATGTTTGGAACAACGATTGTATAAATGACTTTTGTAAAAATAAAACTTGTTTGGATCGACTTAAACACAAGTGACTTTTATGATAATAGTAAGAGAGAATAGGTGGGAAAATATTTTAAAATAATTTTTTGAACTGAAAAAGTACATTAAGGATAAAATTACAATCAGTCTAATAACACACTGAGTACAGTTGAAAAAATATTTTAAGGGTTACAAGCATTAAAAAATAGTTGAAATTAATTTTAGTAGCCGAAAAAGTACATTAAGGGTAAAATTGCAATCAGTCTGATATCATACTGGACACAACTAAAAAAATATTTTAATCATTCTCACTCTCCCCAAAAACTAAATCACCAAAAGCTCTAAAATTGAGCTTATACCAAAAGCTATTATTCCAATCTTAAGCTCAATTGTTGATTATACTTGCCAAACATTCATTTTTTTTTTTTTTAAGTTGCCCATTCAGCGTTTGCCGGCGCGTTTATTTTTCTAGGGGTGGGCCCCACCAACCGTATGCTAGTCAAATCAAATGCTATATAGGCCACACACTCTTTTTTGTTTGGTGTTGTTTTAGAGCCATGAATTGGTATTCCCATCAATCAATTCATCATTTGTACACTTTCGTGGTTCCCATTAAACGCTCACTTGCTCATGGTCAAAAAAAACGCTCACTTGCTGACAACATCTACAAAAAAGCCTGGTCCTTCTTCTTCCTCTCCCTCCCAAGATAAAATCAACCCATACACTTATTTATGTCAGAAATTTGTAAACCACTCCTCTAATCATGTATTTCCACGAAAGTGAAACCGCTTTGAATTTGGAGATCATGCCAGTGTTTTGGATCACCACGCAACTATCCTTTTCGAATTGGGTCCTGCATGCTTATCCCCAAGTGTTATCCATCACATCACATATCCTTTTTTCCCCAGTACACCTGGATAATAATATCCTAGTGCAGTGCCTAATATTTCAAAAAGAGTGTTCCCAACAATGAGTTAATATTTATAGTTATATATAAATTATAAACAGACGCAAACATTATCCAACTATTGAATTTTTTACTTCATCCTATCTCAATTATAAGATAAAGTTAATTTTTTTAGAAAAATAAAAAAAATTAATTAAATTATTTTAAAATATTTTTATTTTTATTTTTTTCTCCAAACTAATTCATTTGACTAATAAAATAATATATAATTTAAAGAAATATAACATATGATATTAAGTAATTTATTTTGCTTCCTTAATCTCTCCAAAAAAAATTAATTTTATTTTATAATTAGGACCAGGGCTAATATTTGATTTGAACAATTTTATTTTATATTTTTTGGGCCAATGTTTTGAACAATTTAAACCCCGGTTTGGCAGCATGGGATATATAACCCATGATCTTTTTTGTGACAGAATAATATATGAATGCCAACTGAGTTATGCTTCAGATACAACTGAGATAAAAACTGATATTCTCTTCTTTTCTTATATCCTTCTTATCTCATATTCCTCTTATCCTAATTATAGGAATTGGAGTTATGAGGTTGACATTGGTCATTAATATAAATATAATACATGCATCAATTTTGTTTATGATATTTATCATTTTTTCTTCATACTAATTTTCTTAGTTTATAATCAATTACATAGTCTAATGTTTAAACCAAGGTATTCGAAGAAGATCACACTTTATTTGTTATAACTGAATAACTTATCTAGCTTTAACTTCCTTTTTTGGTTTTACCAACAGAGTCAAATTTATTAATCACTACAAAATTAGTCAATACAAACATTAGTAATTGAAGCCAACAAACTTTCAAATAACACCTAACATTATACCCTGTCTCACAAAACTAAAAAAAAAAAGACATACTACCAACTCACAAATAATAAACCTGTAGAAAGACACAATTAATTAATATGAGGAAACTACCAAGCCAATACCATCTTTCTCCTCAACATCATTATTAAGATCAGATCAGGAACTTCTTAATCTAGAAACGTCAGTAAGTAGGATATCAGATAAAGGAGATTGTGCTCTAACAAGCCATCCCTTAAGACAAATCCTCTTTGCACCCAAAGCTGCTAAACAATTTGCAGCCCCATTACCTTGGCGGCACACCAAGGACACCACAAAACCAGCTACTAATTTCTTCAGGTTCTGAAGCTCCCTAATCAGATCCAAACATCTCCAACCCCTAATCTGCCTCTTCTTTCCATTCATCAGCTTGTACAACTTCTCGCAGCCAATTTCTAATACAGCATTGGAAATCTATTTTCTATTCATAACATTGAAACCTTCCTTCAACACCAAACATTTTGCCATAAAAGGTGAAGATGCAAAAACATTCTTTCTCAGGCCATCTATCATTTCTCCATTATTGTTCTAGCAGATAGTTCCAACACCAGCGGAATCCAAATCATAGACAAAGGAACCATCCACATTAACTATTACCTTTTCACTCACTGGAGCTGCCCATTTCACTAGCTTTAAATTAGTTAACATCCGAATCATGATAAAAAAAATCTTAGAAGCCATCATCACCAATAAATCATTTCTTACTTGTAGGACTTGGATAGACACCACCTATGCCACCATTAAAATCACATCTCATTGCTTATTTAGAACTCATGGAGATTACTTAATTATGCACAGTACTCAAATTTTTTAAAAAACATATGTATGGAATAATATTATTATTATAAAATTCTAAATAGAATAAAATACTTCCAAACACAAGGGAACTGCCGGCCTATTTACGCTCCAAGACCCCGCCGCGTAGGGACTGTGAAACTCAAAATGTAGTAAAATAGTGGTAACTGGAGCGATTATGGGTATGTTTGGTTGAGCGATTCGATTGCTTATAAGTTGCTTTTTAATAGTGATTTACGGTATACGAAGTAAGTATGTGAGAGGAGTTGTGTCTCGATTTACGTAAAAAACAACTTATAAGTTTTTATAAGCTGAAACAAACATGCTTTATAGCAACTGATTAAAAATGACCTACAAACCTAACAATGAGTGGGAGTAAAATGAAAATGAGTGATAAGGATGTGCAATAAAGTAAATATATAAAAAAAGTATGGGAGGCAATTAAAAATCTAAAATCAGACGCGGCGGGGGATAGAGACACCAGACATGGACGTGGAGGTTTGAAATTGAAGGAAGGTTGGTGGTGGCAAGTGGCAAATGGCAAAGGACAACGGTTGCGGACGATAAGACCAAAGCAAGTGTGTGTGGTGCTGAAGGTTTCGGTGGTCCCCACACGGCTATGCAATTCATGCTGATATGGACTCTTCACCGCCTCCGTCTCTGCCACCTCATCATTTTCATACTTCATTTCCATGCTAGGCCACTTGGTCCTGCAGCAGCGTGAAATTCACTTTGCTTGTAATTTTATGTTGTTAGCGACTGCTGTTCTATTAACACTCTGAAAAAGTTATAGTTATTGAATTCTCTTGAAATTGAGATATTTTAAAACTTTTTTTTAATTTATCGTCCAAACACATTTTTGTTAGACTGATTTTTTAAAATCTATACAAATCTATAACATACCACCAAAACTTTAACATCTTCTATTTTTTTTTGATGGAGTACCTCTACCTGATTTCAATTTGTAAAAATAAATTGAAATAAAATTCACAACTTTCTGTCCTTTTTTCTTGAGTTGGAAACGATATTAAACTCATGTGCAATCACAACTTTCCCACACTGCCCTTATCCACACCGCTTCACCTTATATTTCTTGATTTTTTCCCAACGTATTTCTTAAAATTCATTCATATGGTTTTATTAATTTCTCTTTTGAAAAAGCTATTCACGCGGATACTTACAAAATGTCCATTCCTGAACAAACTATGTGCTTGCAAGCATGCACAACCAGGAAAATTCTTGATGCATTAATTACCATTAAATTTAATATAATTCATTTTTATAGTAACATATTAAGTTTACATTTCAAACCACTTGTTTTCCCCAACTCCCAATACATTAGACTTATTTAATTAGTAATTTAATTATCCAATTTTTTAAAAGGTTAGTTGAATTACTCAAATTTTAATTTAATAAATTCACCAATAAAGAAAGGAAAGCCATTCTGGCAGATTGTCACATTAATTATTGGGAAAATTGTGAAAAAATCATTCATTGACAACTTATTTATTAAATGGGACCTTCGCGTACAGATTATCTTCTATGTGTGCAGAATATCTTTCATGGTGTGAAGATGATCTTTCCTGTATGCAAAATTCTTTCCTATATTTATGCAGAAATCTTCCCTACGTATGCAGAAATCTTCCCTCCATATACAAGATATCTTTCCAAATCCCATTTAATAAATAAATTATTAATGAAGTCTTTTTCAGCAATTCTCTCTGATTATTCGTCTCCACTCACCACATATAATAATGTTTATGTTGTTTGAAAAAAAAGAGAAAAACATACACCTTCAGTCACATCACAGCCACACGTCCAGCATCAATGTGTGACGAACCGGTGATCCCCGTAATTCGTGGATCTGGCTACGGTCCTCTTCCTTCCCATCCACTTACGGTCCTCTTCTCAATCTGGACTGTTGGATTAAGATCTCAACGATCCAGATTTTTTTAATATAAAAATAATAATAATAATAATATTAAAAAAATCTGGACCGTTGAGATCTTAATCCAACGGTCCAAATTGAGAAGAGGACCGTAAGTGGATGGGAAGGAAGAGGACCGTAGCCGGATCCGTAATTCGTATGCAGCATTGACCCGTTCATTCATGAGGCCGGCCCTGTTAAGTTACGAAATGCCATCCAAGTCCCGGATCATTTCCAGGGCGAGGCGACTTCTATTCTCAGATTCTCAAGCCTTTCGCGTCGTCCCCAACGAAGCATGAGATATTCACAACAAAATTAAAACAATAGCACAGAGTTAGGCAGTTAGCGTCTCAAATGTGATGAAATCATGGCTCTGATGGCTACTAGAACGAAACTCGCAAGAGTTCTTACTGCTCTCTCTACTCGAACGCCACATTCGAGATCAGGCTCTGGCTGCTTCAATCCAATTGGCGCGCTCCAAAAGTGCTCTGCGTCTTACACTTCCGCCGCTCTGGCTACCGAGGAATCAGAGACGATGGGTTCGCGATTCATGGGCTTGGAGACATTGGGAGTGAAGGATTATGAGGATTATAGGAAGTCCCGGTACGGTGACATTACTCACAAGGCTGTGCTTGTTGATGCTGTTGGCACTCTTGTTCTGCCCTCTCAACCCATGGCTGAGGTTGCTTTACTCTCCTGCATATCATACAACGCATGCATTTCTGGGCTTTGCCTATTCTTTTCTGAGTTTATGCTGTGATTCTTCAAATTTAGTGTGGCTGCTACTTTCTTCTTCATTCCCCATCGTTTTGCTTGAGTTCTGATTGCAAATGAACTTTTCGGTTGTTGCATTGTAGATATATAGAAAGATTGGGGAGAAGTATGGGGTAGAATACTCGGAGGATGAGATTTTGCACCGATACAGAAGAGCTTATGGGCAGCCTTGGGGCAGATCTCGGCTCAGGTGCGTATCATTTTTGTGGGTTTATAATCTTATTTCGGGTTTTAGCCCCTCCGGTTTTATGCCTTGTATTAATTGATATGTTCATATGAATTAATACTGCTTAAAATTTGGTCATTTATTGCGAATCGGTTTGTAGAATAAATTTCTTATGATTTGTTTGGTCTACAACATTTTCTGCCTAATATTTGTTTATTTTTGTTAGGAGGTACAGGGTTGACTTGCATGGTCCTCCTGTATTTTTCAAATTAATTCTTTTTTATTTAAAAATGAAACAAAAAAGAATTCCGCCTAATATTTTGAGTTTTGCTTCACAACTTAGCATTAAAATTTGTGTATTATTAAGCAAGGGCAATGTGATAGAGGGGTCGTGGCTGTGTTTAACAGATATTAGAAGTTTGCATTGCACAAAGAACACTTCAGAATGGACTAATTGTGTGTTATTTTACTTTTTGTTGTGTGTTCTTACCCATTCTAACGGCTTTGGCCATTTTTATCAGCGTGATTACTTAATTAATGATATATATGTCCACTGCAAGATCCTTCTTGGTTGCTTATAAAAATTTAAGATCATGTAACCTTGAAGAAGTGGATTGTTACGACTTATGTGTAATGACAAACCTGTCTTGGACCAAGTTCTTGTATCCGCAAACTCCTTTTTCCAGGGAACAGAAATATCCAAGACTAGTGATTCACCTGATGGAATGCAATAAGCACCATGTAGGAAGCAACACAAACAGGCACCTTTTATGTAATTTAGTTACCTTTTCCATCCTGCTGCATCTCTGCTTTAAGAATACTGGCACGATATGCAACAGGCCTTTTAGTGAACAATAAATGTCTTTCCCCTGAATCCTAACTCCTGGGGGATCTACCTCTCAGTCATATATATTGCTCAGGGCCCGTTTGAGTTAGCGGTGGTAGAAGTTACTTTTTTTTTAATCTGACTTCTATAAAATTCAGATAGGATAAAAGTCAGATTGTAAATATGATTTGTGTTTGGATTGGCGGTGACAGAAATGACTTTTTTGGGAAAAACTAGATTTTTGAGCTTCTTTTTAAGAGCTGCTTTTGGAAAAAAAGCCCAGTTGCCAGAACACAAACTCAAACATCCCATTTTTCCAAAAGCCAATTCCACCGTGCTTTTTTTCGAAAAAAGTCACGTTTGGGATAGCGGTGGCTGTCAATAATATGATATCATTCCATATCATCCACCTGAAGAACATAGTTTTGATAACTCAAAACGAACACTATATTCTATGGCCTATTATGCAGATCTCACTTTATTCTTGGCTTTAGAAAGTAGTAGCCTGCGTGCCACTGGCTAGTTTTCAACTTGTAACTGGGTATTTTTTTAAATGTGAGGTGAATTTAGGGTTTGACTGAGGATAATCTTTTGTCTTTTCTCGTAACTTATATTGAGTGCAACTGGAAATGTGTCCAAGTATTCAACCTTAGAGACGATCAATCTACTATCATCTTTGGTTTTGCTGAGACTCTAATTCTTTCTCAATTGCAGATATGTTAACGATGGCAGGCCCTTCTGGCAATACATAGTTAGTTATTCAACTGGCTGTTCAGATTCTCAGTACTTTGAAGAACTTTATACCTACTACATGACAGATAAGGTCAGATCTTTTAAACGCCATTCATTTTGTTGTGATTTTATGCAACCTTTAGGTAGCAGCTTTTTGATGTCTTTTTTCCCCCCCTATCTATCATTCATAGGCATGGCACCTCTGTGATCCTGAGGCCGAAAAAGTGTTCGAAGCAATTAGAAAAGCTGGTGTAAAGCTGGCTGTTGTATCAAATTTCGACACTAGATTAAGACCTCTGCTGAGGGCATTGAACTGTGATAACTGGTTTGATGCAGTAGCAGTATCAGCTGAGGTAGCTCGAGTTTTTTTTGTTGTTGTTGAATTAGTTTGTGTTGGAAGCAGGTTCCCCCACCCCCTTCGTTATCCCACGACTGCTTGCAACTTTATTAATCTTCATAAACAATCCAAAAAAATGTTGGCAATGAATTCAGTCTGGTGCTAACTCCTCCCTCCCTGTCACATTTAGCTGTGTTTAGGCATGTTGTCATGTGCTTGTGCTAACCTGATCTGACTGCCCTTAATCCCTCATTCTTTCATTCTTTGTTCAATCTTCTCTCACATGATTTGTGGGAAAATTTGGGGAAATAAGTTCTGGTTTATTTTGGTATGACACACATCCACCTCCATTTCCTTCCTTCATCTTCTTTCTGTTTTGACTTTTTTTTCCAAGTGTAATATATCAACTCTTCTTATGCTCTTTGAACCAAAAGAGACAATTCCTACTCAGGTCTATGAGCCAAGAGAACTAGAAATTGCAGCACACCCCAGTATGCAAACATGCAAAGCAAGGCATGCTATGTGCATAAGATGGCATACCTAATAGACTAGTTTTGTCCTAAAAGCATGCTAAAGGGTAATGCCATCAGGGTGAATTACAAGTCATCTTGTCCTCCACATCAACTTGTCAAAATAAAGGGAGACTCTTGCATTTATCTCTTAATTGGAATGAAGAAAACCCCAAGAGAGCTATGAAAGAATGAGGCCCTCCTAAGTCCCTATGTAGTGCACAAGTGGGGCATAAAATTTATGTTATGCGCTCTCCCACTTCTTTAAATTACATATTTTATGATTTCCGAATTTCTACGTGACTATGGGTGGATGTGTCTTTGTCAAACAGGTTGCGGCAGAGAAGCCAAATCCAACCATATTTCTTAAAGCATGTGAGTTATTGGGTGTGAAGCCTGAGGATGCTGTTCATATTGGGGACGATCGTAGAAATGACATATGGGGTGCTAGAGATGCAGGCTGTGATGCTTGGCTTTGGGGAAGTGATGTTCATTCCTTTAGGGAGGTATGTTGGCATCTCCATCTCAGTATCTCACATAGTTTTGTATGCTATTTAAGGGGAAAACGATTTAGTTTGCATAGAGATAATTCTTCCACGGTTTGTTTTCATCATCACTGAGAGATCTTCCGCGAGTCCAAAGTGCTGATGATAGCCAATTTCTAAGTTCTGTTTTTTTTTTAATTGCGTTGTCAGTTATAATTAGACCTGCAAGTACTCAAGTGACTCCAGTATTTTTGCTGATGCAGGTAGCCCAGAGAATTGGGGTCCAAGTTTGGTAGATTCAATCAATCATAAGTTGAAGAATGCTTTGTAGTATATACTCTGTATATTTAGTGAGGGTGTATATGTTCAACTGAAATTTTTGTAATTTTCGAAGTATAATTTGGTGATGTGGGCCGGTATGTACTTTAATTATAACACAAAGTTGATTTTTTTTTTTTGGAGAAATTAAAGAAACTAATTAAATTACTTTATAGTGTTTATATTTTTATTTTTTTTCTTCAAACTACTTAGTTTGATTAATAAATTAATATATAATCTAAGGATACATAACATGTGATATGATTAAGTAATTAATTTAGCTTCTTTAATTTTTCTAAAAAAAAGTTAATTTTATCTTATAATTAGGATTGGAGCTAATAACTCGCATGTGACAGAAATGGAAAATGCAGGAAGAAAGTTTCATCTTCCAAAATGTTCATTGGGCCCAAAACTAGACCGCCAAGACCTGCGATTGCAACGTTTTAACTAGGCATTTTCTCGCTGCCGGTTAATTTCGCTGGTAATTAATGTTTATCTGCAAATAATTGAAAATGTGAGTAATGTGAGAGTTTCTGGAGAGAACATTGGTTAAAAGCCGAGGAACAAAACAAACGACAAGAAAACCATCCTAGCGACTGGTGTCTAGTGAGACTCGATTATAGGAGCCATGGACCCCAAAGGGGTATAATTTTTTTAATACGAAAAAACGTATACTAATCAATTTGAAGCGAGCAACAGTTCTCTCAAATAATTGGGCCTGTAAGACCAATTGAAGTTTAAATGTGAAAAGTAACGTTATGGAACCCGGATCAGTCACTAAATTGATCAGGATATTAAGTTAAGGGTTAGTGAGTCAAATCGGAGCTAACCTGAGGTCAAACTGGTGAGAAATTGAAGATTTTAAGGTTATTAATATAAAATTCTTAAGAAAAAAATTGATTTTTGAAAAAAAAAAAAAGACAGTGGGCCGGGTTAATACTCAAACCGGATCGATTTACAAACCGGTTCGCCGATTTCTTGGTCGAACTGGCCAATCTGAAAACCCTTGATGAAAAGCGAATCTATCCATCCATTAATTAATTTATCATGGGGACAATCCACCCATTTATTAGGGGACAAATGAAGCGGCTACAGACAAATAGAAGTAGTAGATGCATTCATTTATTTTAGTAGATTAATTTATGATTGATATGTTTTATGAAGTACTCACTGACACACATTTGAAAAAAAAAGGGTCATACCGCCAAACATTTGAATCAACTAACTATGGGTCATTCTAGTTTAACCAATAGTCTTATGTTCATCCTAGTGTGGGCCTACATCCCCACAAAATGAATTAATTGGTTGCTAGTTTACTTCTAAGTTTAGGAATAGGGATTCAAAGCATTTTTTTAAATGGAATGGACTTCATTGATGGGAACAAAGTGGTGAATTATTAATGTTATGAGTTTGTATTATAAAAAAAAGGAAATTACGAGTTTGAATAAAAAAAATAATTTTATGTCAAACAAGAAAATAATTTATGAATTATAAAATTAAATTTATTTTATAAAAATAATGAAAAATGTATATAATTTTTGAATTACATAGAATTAAAAATAAATGAATCTTTATAAATCATATTTTATAGAGCATATTGATATATTGACGATGATTATTAGCCCACCGAAGCATATAAGAAATAATACTAGTAGTATTTATAAATTTAAAAAATACGGGTATAAATAAAATTTAATCCAAACGGGAAGCTAATCGGGGAGCGTCAAGTTCAAGCAAATACAGCGGGAAAATCCGAAAATATTTGAACCGTGACCTGGGAAGACAAACGGCTCTCTTTTTCTCGTCCGGCGGCGCATCAACCGCGCATCTCGGGCAGGTCAGGAGCCGACAGCTCGACGATATCTGACTATTGCGGGTACTGTTCTTTCCAACTCATTTTTTCATGGATAGAATACACGTCGCCGTCCGGTCACGGCCTCTATCCTCTGAGGACGCTAAGACCAGCCCTTGGACAATCTCCGGCAATTCAATCTTCATCCCTAACCACTCCACCAAGTTTGAATTCGGTATAACCCTCTTTCTCCCTCACCATTTTATTCTCAGTCTGTTACTTTTACTTGTGTTTTTCTTTATTTTTTTTTTTACATATTACGCTTCGCAGATCAAGTTTTCCGCGAAGATTGTAACACATTTCAAGTATACCAGGCTTGCACCAAGGACATTGTTGCCGCTGCTGTTCGCGGATTCAATGGTAGTCTCAACTCATATACAACAAATAATTTGCATATTGCTATTACAATATATTGCATACTTGGTTCTTTGTTTCATAAATTTGTTGGTTCTCGAATTATAAGATAGTTTTCGGTTTTTAGCTCACGTTTTACTGCAAGTCCCATCTTGAAAGTGAAATATTGGCCTCTAACTACATGAATGGGTTGAATTACAAACCTAACCAACACAACAATGGTGTGCGCGTTTTTTGGTATGGGTGAAAGGACAGAACTGCTTTGTAATTTATCTGCCATATAACTTGTTTGAGCTACCTTTCGGTGAATGCTAAAGGTAATTCTGTCATGGGATTACTAGATTATTGAGATAAATCTCATCTATTTGGCTCTCTCTGTTTTTTTTAATCAGATATTTGCTCTATACTGATTTGCGAGTTTTCTGTATATATTGCCATTTTGATTTTTAATCTACAATCTTGATTCACTTTCAACAGCAAGTTAGCTGCAACAGAGCATGAGCCATTTTGTAAACAATAACATTATTTATAATCGCAAGGACATATACACTTGAGTTTATTTTGAATTTTGAAGTCATTATTCTTGCTGTTGATTATCCCGTCTTGAAATTACATTTATTCCTCTGATACCTGTCTTCTACCATCAACCTCTCTGTTTAGCTATATCACTTGTGCTTCTGAAGATAGTATATGATAATTCCATAACACGAGCTCACTTAACTTAGGCAAGATTAAGGAGAAATGGCAGGAAATAAAGTTTGTGTAAAAATATGACGCCAAATTTAAGGCCATATTTTATCATCTAGTCCATGAGTGCTTATTTCTAATTTTGCTGTTTTTCATTAGTGCATGTATATTCTGGGTGACTGAATTTCTTATTGTTTTTGTGAATCTAAGGCACGGTTTTTGCCTATGGACAAACTAACAGTGGGAAAACCCATACAATGAGGGGCTCGCGAGCAGAACCAGGAGTCATCCCTCTTGCGGTGCATGATCTATTTAAGATTATTCAACAGGTAATAACCATCCATTCCCAGTCATTATTCTCCAAATCTTGTGTTGCTATTTCAATGCAAAGATGATGTTGAATTGGTGATGGTTACTTTAGGTAAGTGCCATTCAATTTAAGATTTGTTTATCTCTCAAACTTTAAAATGTAGCATTTATTTTTCATCATAAATTCAAGAGCTAGACATGATATGAGATAAAATGCTATCATGTCAACGCTGTTGAAATTTAGCATGCTGTTTACTGAGTTATTTTTAATTGGGAGTGGCTATTCAAGTGTTTTCTCCGAACTTTAATTTAATTAAGCCTACTTGCACTGTTTTATTTATGGTATCTTGTTGTGTATTTGATGATACATTTATCTTTTTTAATTTATTTTAGGATGTTGATCGAGAATTCCTTCTTCGAATGTCATACATGGAAATCTATAATGAGGAGATCAATGATTTATTGGTTCCTGAACATAGAAAATTGCAGATTCATGAGAATCTAGAGGTGTTTCCCCTTATGATTATTGATCCTGTTATATATAATACTAAGTTTGTTTTGCGACATTTATATAATTTTTTTGGCCTAAACTAACAGCGTGGAATATATGTTGCGGGGTTGCGTGAAGAAATTGTTGCCTCTCCTGAGCAAGTCCTTGACCTCATGGAATTTGGAGAATGTAATGTAAATTTTGCAATGTTCGTAAAATTATATTTTTACCCCAGCATTCAATCCTAATGTTCTGTCGCTGGTATTCAGCTCACAGACATATTGGAGAGACAAATATGAATCTATATAGTAGCAGATCACATACCATTTTTCGCATGGTAAGCAATGTATTCTTTCTGATTTGTTCTTTTCTCGGAATATAAGGGCTCATATTCGTTCCTCTGTTATATCTTTGGTTGAATAGATAATTGAGAGTCGGGATAGAAGTGAAAGTGGAGAAAGTGAAAATTGTTGTGATGCTGTTCGTGTGTCAGTGTTGGTATGTCTTTCTCCTTTTATCTTTTTACGCATTTTGTCTGCATGTGTATCTTCCTTCCCTTTAGAAAATCAATCATGTTGTACAATATTTCATATTCTTGATGATTATTTTTTTCATTTCTAGAATTTAGTGGATCTTGCTGGTTCAGAACGTGCTGCTAAAACTGGAGCTGAAGGTGTGCGTCTCAAAGAGGGTTCCCACATAAACAAAAGCTTAATGACTTTGGGAACTGTGATTAAAAAATTAAGTGAAGGTGCTGAGAGCCAAGGGTAGGTTTGAATTATTATCAAGCTGTTCACATTTCCAGTAGAAAATGAAAAAAAAAAAAAAATCTAATATTTATTGCAGTGGTCATGTTCCTTATCGAGATAGCAAGCTTACACGAATCCTGCAACCTGCACTTGGGGGAAATGCTAATACAGCTATGATATGTAATATAACTCTTGCTCCGGTAAGAAGCCTCTCTGTCGCGCAATTTTATTTTAGATCCCCTCTTTTTTTAAATTGTCCATGTGAATGTGAAAACATAATCTTTTATAAAATAGTTTGTACTAGATTATGTCTAGTTGTTTTCTGATGCATTGCTTAATCTTTTGCATCTGTTGCCTCATATCTGAGTTGAATGATTAGTTTTCCTCTTTTATTTTTTATCTAGTTAAGTATACTTTATTTCGTGGCAGATACATGCAGATGAGACTAAAAGTAGTCTCCAATTTGCTAGCAGGGCATTACGCGTCACAAACTGCGCTCAAGTCAATGAGGTTTCTAATACATTTTCCATGTTTTTTTCTTCCACTCACATTTTCACTTTGAGGAAGGGGTTTCAATTATTGATGCCAAAGGGTCCTAAATGTCGCTTTTTGTCTTTTGTATTATTTAAAACTACTTTACATTGAGGTGCATTTTTTATTTTAGTGAAACTCATTCTTCTCCTTTTTCATCAGATTTTGACAGATGCTGCGCTGTTGAAGCGCCAAAAGAAAGAGATTGAAGAGCTGCGTGCCAAATTGCAGGTTGGCAAAAATTTTTGTGATCCCCCCCTTACATATATGGATGAATGGAAGAGTTTGTTTTATGAAATGTTAGCTGTTAAACAATATTTTGGGTCTTCATCAGGGTTCTCATTCTGAGCATTTGGAAGCTGAGATTCTGAACCTTCGAAATACATTATTACAGGTAGAAAAATTTCTTTGATTAATCTTTACAAAAGGCTGCTGTGTGTTCTATAATGTAAAAAACTTTTTTGGCTAGACTGAACTCGAAAGGGAAAGGATAGCTTTGGAATTGGAAGAGGAGAAAAAAGCTCAAGCTGAATGGGAAAAGAGAGTAAAGGAGCAGGCCAGAAAAATTGAAAATTTGAGTTCAATGGTTTTGTTTTCAAACAGGGATGAGACTCGAGACTACATCAAAAAGGTATTCCCTGATCAATGAATGTGTCAAGCATATTTTTTTGGTGGCATAAAAGATTTTCCCTCATCTGCCGAATTGCTTTTTGTAGTTTTGCCATTTTTATGTACATCTGTCAAACAAAACATACACAATTTTCTTTTATCAGAAAAATGTTTATTTTTAGTGATTTTCCTTGGAAAATCATTTCATTGTCACTACGTTTTGAGTTAATGTTATGGTTTTGGAAAATATATAATTTGCATTCGCTTGACAACCCCGGAATCATTTTTCTTGCATATTTTAAGTGCAGTGACGTTCTTGCGTATCAATTTCCTTAAACCTTGTGCTGTCCTCAGTGTTTCTCATCCACTTGACATGCATAGATGTTATCCATGTGTCTTGAATTTTTTTGCATTTGATTGGAGTTTGGAACAAAGTCATGCAAATCTCTGCAAAAATGTGCCGCTTTTTGCCATTTGTTTATGATACATGACATTGTAGAAATTTTGAGGGCAGTCAACTTTGCATGACTTGGGATGGCAAAAGATAAGTTAGGATGTTTGGCATTGGGGTTAGATTTTCCTTGAAATTGAAGGGTTGCAAATGAGATGGATGGGATACCTAGGGCTTATTCTCAATGTATAGAAAATCGGATCGGACCAGCCGGTTCAGACCGGAAACCGGTGAACCGGTCGCCAGTCCGGTCCGATTGAAGGAAAAAAACTGGGGGTCGACCCGGTGTGAACTAGGGTGACCCGGCCTAGTCACGGGTTGCCCTATATTTTTCTTAAAAAACTTTTTTACACTCCAAATGAAGTTGTTTTGGCTTTTTTTTAAAAATAAATTTTGTTCTTACAATTTTTTGATTTGTGAGGAGCTTTAAAATAATTATGGAATACTTTTGGCATTGGTTGGAAAAAAAATCCTTATGTACTTAATGATATTTTTGTGGGTATTAGGTTTAGGAGGTTATATTAGACTATTGGTTGAAAAAAAACTGTCATGTAGTTTTTTGAATGGTATGCACGAACATTTAAATTATATATATATATATTTTTTAATTGACCATGGTTTAACCCACGGTTTGACCCCCGGGCTGACTTCGGTCTGAACCACTGACCCTTAACCTAGTGCTTCGGCCGGTTCAGTGTTCGGTCCGGTTTTCAGTATCTTGCTCATTCTCCATTTGTTGCTGCTTGTGACAGTTTATTTTTTTGCTCGTCTTTTTTTCCCAGTATTAGTTCCTCCTTCTTTTCGCCTTCCATTAGTGATCATTTTCTCAAATGCTTTGCAGGAGAAGAGGCGGGATACCTGGTGTCCTGGCAAGCTTTCAAGGGAAAATCTAAATGATGTAACATTTTCTTGCTGCTAAGATTACATCCGTTCAATTTCTCTTGTCTACTTATGTTGAATTGTGAATTGGTGCTTGTGTTTGTTTTCATTTGCATGATTTGTATTGCCGCAATTTATATAATTTTTCCTGTATTCAAATGCAAAAACTAATTCTTGCATAGTGCAGTATGACTTATCTTTGAGTATACGAGTCTTATCTTTTAGGATCAGTATTTACACATAACTCATCTATTTTCTGCATTTTAGGCATACCCTAGTATCCAGTCAAAGGCCTCTGCTGGGAAATCCATTAAACCTATAAGAGACATAGGACCACTTATTCCATTTGAGGAACTGGTAAATGAAAGCATTCCTGAGGTGCAATCCAATAAGCAGGGAGATGATTTTAATGCTGCTGCTGGCAATAATTGTAATCTTCCTGATGCTTGTGCTTTATTGCGTGTAACCAGCAGAAAAAAGGTTCCACCGAGGAAAAAAAGCTTATCCATGGTTTGTGAGATGCCCTGATTTAATTTCCTGTGTAAAACTCTTGCTTGTTTGTAAACTAATTACTTATAAATATGGCAGGATGACAATGAGTTATTTAACTTGAGGGAAGAATATGAGGATTTGTTTCTAGAGTTTTTAGCTCAGGTTACCATTCTCATTCACAATTCTCTTCCTGCAAATTTGAAGCTACTGGAAAATAAGCCTGATTACGTTTTTCTTAATGCAGACAATAATGAGTGAGATACAAATTCAATGCTTGGGAGAACAACTAATTAAAGCAAATTCTCTTCAATCTGCTGCGGCTATTGACTGTTCAAATTATGTCGACAAGATTTGTTTCAAAGGGGATAACAATGTTAGCCTCAGAGAATCGGAGGCTATTATGATTATTAAGAGGCTTCAAGAGCAGGTTCAGTTTGTTCTCACATTTGCATTTTGATTTTGTTTTTCAGTAATATCTTTTATTAAAAAATGGATTTGATTACCTTTTTGGTATTTTGATAAGCATTCCTACTTTGTGCTAAATTAGGAATTTCACACTGACTAAGCTTTAGTTGACTGACATATGTCCGGTGCTTTATATCTGTAAGATTGAGGTTTTGAAAATGGAGAAGTCATCTAGCCAACATAACCTGGATAATGTTGTTGATCTGGCTACCAAGCAGAACATACGTGCCCAAGAAAAAATTGAAGAGGTGATGAAGTTTTGAATTAATACTCCCTCCGATCTTAAATATAAGACACAGTTGACTTTTTTAAGGAGATTAAAGAAGATAATTAAATAATTTTAAAATATTTATATTAATTGTTTTTTCTCCAAACAACTTGTTTAATTTATAAACTGATATATAATTTAATAACACACAATATATAATATTATTAAGTAACTTATTTAGAATACTTAGTCTCTTAAAAAAAAAGTTAATTATGTCTTTTACTTAGGATCGGAGGTAATATATTGTATTATTTGTTAATCACTGAGTATCCTATTGCTTTGTTTGGTTGAATTGTTTGAACATCTAAGTTAAATTTTGTAGTTTGTATACTAATCTGTTTTTTTTTTTTTTTTTTCAATTTTAAAATTTGCTTAGCTCTATGAAGAACTTCTTAATGCACAGGAAGCAGCCCGGGTGGCTGATGAAAAGCACACTTCCAGTGAAAGTGTGAACAAAGTTCATGTATGCTTTTGCAGCTTCCCTTGAACGTCTGGATTCTTTCTTGCTTATAATTCACTATGTCAACATGACTTCATATTAGTTTACTTTTATGCGACCATCTTATATTTTTTATTAAACTCTGTTTGACTGATTCTTTGCGGTACACTTAGGATGACGATATGGATTTCATGACCAACATTTCAATGGAAGTTCAAGAAATGGCATCGGGAGTACAAGACTCAAAAGAAACAGTTCAAAGTGTTGTTTTGCTTTTGGATGAGGTTTCTAAAAGTTTCTCTGCCCTCTGTGATGTGTTCCTGGTGAGTACTGTTGTGGCACAGCAGAATAAAGAATCCACATTCCATGCTCATCGATGAGCATTTGCTCATCCCAAATTAAGAGGTTTTTTTTTTAAAAAAAATTTTCATTAATTTTTTTATTTGTTTTGAGTTAAACTGTATTTAACGGCTTGAAGTATTTTTTTTGTAGCACCTAGTATCTTAGATTAATTAATTTTTAGTGAATCTAGCTTCATGGAGAATTTTTTTCTAAATTAATTAATTTTTAGTGCATCCAGCACCATAGAGTATTTTTTTCTGAATACTCTATGGTGTTGGATGCACTAGTAATTTGAGATATTAGATGCTATTGAAAAAATATTTCAGAATATTGGGCATTACTAGAAAAATAGTTTAGGATACAAGGTGGTATAGGAAAAATATTTTTGGATGCTAGATATATTAGAAATTAATTAATTTGAGATACCGGGTGCCAGAAATATTTCAGGATGCAACAAATCATTTAATCCAAATAAATAAGACTACAGAGGAATGCTCAATATGCTGCCGAGACCCTGAAAATATTCATGTAGCTGAGCAAATAACCTGCAGTCTTTTCTTTCCTAACTACTTATTAATTATTTCATCTATATATTTAAATTTTCTTAGAGTTTTTTTGTATGATTTCTAATGTTTGATGCAGGATTCAAAAACTTCAATATCCCAGTGTTCAGCAGAACAAAAGTTAATTTTGAGTAACTATCAGAAGTTGAATTCTTGCTTGAATCATCAAGTATCTGAACTTAAGAACGAAAAGGTGAAGTTGTATGACTATAATTAATTTTGGTTATAGCTGAAAAAAGTCCAAGACTCAGTTAAGAAGAATTGGTGCTGCAGATTCTTCTAGCCAATGAATTAGCTGATCTTCAAAAGCAGCTTCAGGTATTAAAGCTTGATGTGTCAAATTCCCAAAATTCTATGGTGGTGGGGCCTTCATAGTAAATTATTTGCACTATCTTATGTTTTGTCTGTGCATCATAACAATGATGATTTATGAACAACTTGACTCTATTCTACAGGACCTTTCAGAACAGCGCCAATTGGAAAATGCTGAACTCCTTTCTTATATTCAAACTCTTGAAAATGATGTATCATGTTTAGCATCATCTACGTTGGTTAAGGAAAAGGAAACCTTAAGAAAGGATCTTGAGAAGACAAGAACCAAATTGAAAGAAACCGAGTCTAAGCTCAAGATTGCCATACAAGAGAGAACAAAACTCGAGGTTCTATATAATATCCCATGCTTTCATCCTTTACATGTAAGTGATCAATTTTTGAAGCACATGCCTAACATGTTATGCATACTGTTAGGGTGAGAAAGCACATGCTGAACGAGAGATAAAACGACTGCTCAGTCAGAATTCTCTCCTTGAACGTGATATTAATAAACGTGATTCACTTGCTGGTAGAAGGCGTGATTCAGTTATTGAAAGGAGTTCAAAATTGTTAGATTCAAAAAGACCAAAGGGTCTCGCTACTCCTGTTGAACAGACATTTCAGGTTTTGAAATTTCGACTTGTTTTATGCTTATGTAAGATTCCTTGCGTTCTTTAAGCTGCCGGAATCTTGTCATAGTACCAAATAAGTATGCTTTATAGGTGCTTCTGTTCGTTATAAGAGGTGACTGAATCTTAATGGAATTTGTCGGGCATTATTATTGTCTTTAAATGTCAATGTGCATGTTTAAAAGGATCCTTTCCTGGTTTTCTCTTGGGCTTAAAAATAGGTCATTTTCAATACTCCAAAAGACAATAATAATGGAGATTGCCTGTTTTCATTTTATATGTATCATAATGTTCGAAATACCCATGCATTTGTAGCGAACATATAAAATAAGTATTGTTTGAAAAATATGCCTTGTTTTATATTGTGATGTTGCGCAAGCAATTGGAGCTGTGCGTGCCCCAACGTGCTCATATACTGGGTATACTATTGCCTATGCACCACATATTGTAGAGGAGATTTTTTTCCCAAAAAATATTTATTATAACATACAATCTCATCGACCTGATAGGAACTTTCTCCCTATGCCACTGCCTATATTTGATAATGGCATTATTAAAAACTTCTAGACAGCTGCTGCACATGTTTGATAATAATCTCATCATAGAAGGATATGCTTTCTTTTTGTGTTCATTTGATAAAGTTTCCTCATGACTGGAATTGATTTGATGCATATTGGCCATTTTTTAAAGGAAAAAACATACGACAAATGAATTATTTTTCGTTAATTTAATGTTGACATGGTTTAGGAAGAGTACAAAAAGCTGGAAGTTCTTGCGTTTGAATCAGAAACAAAAATCACTTCTTTGGAACAACAATTGTCAGCTGCGTTGAAGGAGAAAGAAGATCTAATATCTAACCATGAAGGTTTGGCTTCAGAACTGGAAAACTTGACTGATAGGCTGAACATATCAAACTCTGAACTATGTCACATGAACGAAGAGATTTCTGCTCTTGTAAGTTTGTCCACATATTTCTGCTCAGGTTTCACCTTCAGCTCTTTGATCTTAAGATTACATGTAAAATTGCGAACACCTTTTTCTTGTCCATTCAGAGACAACAACTTGAAGAATCTAATTCTCACCACGAAGAATTGCAAAAATCTATCAAGGTGCTGGTTGAAGAAAAGGAAGAGTTGGGAATGGTATGCAAATGTTATATTTTCTCTCTTTATTGTGATGTATCGGTTGTTTTTTCCTCGTTAGCTTTCTTCATGTCAAGGTAAAGTTGTTTTATTCTTGATCTTGCAGAAACTTACAGATTCCCTTTTGGAAATGGAGGAGGAAAAGGCAATATGGTCTGCAAAGGAGAAAGCTGCAGTTCAGGCTATAGAAGAAAAGGCGAGGTTAAACAATGCGCAGACTATGTCATTATCAAAAGAATTATTGGACGTAAGATTCATTTTCCTTCCATTTAAAAAGCATTGATTTGTTTATTTTGATTTTGATTTTTTTTAAATACTTCATCCGTGCTTGATGTCATTGAAGCCCTTGAAGCCCGTGTATGGTTTTTAGATATTGCATGTCTCTGGTATTTCCGCGGCTCTTTATCTGGTTATATTATACTGTTCAGAAATTGTTCTTGATACTTTTTCTCCTGTTAAAACTCGAATAGAAAATTGCCATCAAAGTTCAAGTTTTGACAATGATGTTTTTGGAGGTATCTGTTTACTTTTGATGCAAGACTACAACCTCCGATAATGTCTGAATGAGAAAGTCCAGTTAATTTGTCATGGGTTTTGTTTGCAGTTTTTATACATAAATTGTGTAATTCACATCCTATTGCCTGCCTGAACTTGTTTATAAATTTCAGGTAAAGAATGAGTTAGAATCTTATAGGGAACAATGCAAGGACCTCATGGAAAGATTGACTCCAAAAGATAATTCATTTTTCAAGGAGAAATCTAGGTTTGCTTTTCTTATTCTCTTATTGATTTCCTTCCTTTCCTTTTTTTCTCGGTTAATTCCCCCCCACCACAACAAAACACAACAACCACCACCACCACTATATTATACTCCTCTTTATTACCTATTCATATTAGCTAAGAGAGTTGGTATACACCCTATTGATTCCATGCCACTTTACTAAAATCGCTGTATTCGTATTTTTTTGTTGGGTTCCAATGCAGTTGCATTCACTTGCTTTTGGCATTTTTCTTCTCATTTAATTCCACTTATGGCTCCTTAGCTTTGACTGCTGATGTCGAAATAAGAGATGCTTAAGAACTACTTGCAGCCTCCTCACTCCTGATTCTTTATAACATTTTTAATGATGCCTGGCCTATTGAAATTGTGTTGAGTGAATTAACTTCTATCTTGTTTGTTATTAAATACAGGGAGAATTGTTTGGAGATTGATCAACCAGAGAGAAACGAACTTCAAGAGGTAACAGAACACTCGAACGAGTTTCAGGTTTCTTCTTCGTTGCCTATATACGTAGAAATGATCAAAATATAAATTGGAAATAAGGTTACCGATGCCATGAATGCCTCACTGACAGAATCTCACAGAACAACTCAGTGTTGTTACAAAAGAAAGGGACAATATAATGATCGAATTGGAAGAGCACCGAAACAATGTAATGGAAGCGGAACACCAAAGAAAACATTGCCATGATGAGGTAGGGTAAAAGGTATACCTTTCGTTGATAGTTGGTCTTTTAAATTGTGTTAACTGAGCATGAAGAGCTTTTGGCTTTCAGCTGTTAAAGGCTCAAGTCCAAGTAGAGGAACTAAGTAGGAAAATCTGCAGTATGGAAGCCAAAATGCACGGGGTAGGTATTATGTCCATTCAAAGTTGATATGAGTAAAGTCTTGGAGACCAATGACCTGGGTAATTAGTATTATCATGAACAGGATGGAGTGAGAAATAACAAGGAGATGGCAAAGCTTAGAATGAGGCTTCGAGGAACACAAGCGAAGCTAGACGCTTTCCGTGGAAGATACAAGGAAGCGATCGATGAATCAGATTTAATGAATAGAAAGTATGAGGAGGGTGCTGGGAAAATGAAGAATCAGTTGGCTTCCAAAGCCATGGAAGTTATGGCCCTAAAGAAAGAGCTGTCTGCTGCCAGAGCGCAACATCAAGTTTGTTCATAATTGTTGATTTTGTTGAGCCTGTAATAGTAATAGTAAATAGGAACTATTGGTCCCCAGTAGGTCACTCCATTTTTTGCGCATTAGATTGCTATGGCCTCTTCATTCTCTGCAGTCTTGTGCCAAAAATCTGTATATAATTTATTCTGCCTAATGAAACCAAGGTTAAATAGCCAACATTCAAGCCTTTTGCACAAATGGAGATAATTTTTTAACCACCTTTTTTTGACAAAAAAAATATTGTTCAAAAAAATAAAATTTAATTTTGGATAATCTAAATTAGATTTGAAGTATTGAAATTTCATCTCAGTGATAAGTATGGATGTGCTGAATTTTGAACCCACGATTATTGCTGCAGCTGGATTTCTCATTTTAGCTGATGAAACAACTAAACTTGAAACCAGCCAATAATGGATGGCCTCAAACTGTCTCCGTGGATAGAACAGTTGAATTTGAGGGTAATGTGTTAATAAAGAGGATTTCTTTCCTCTGGCGGACGCTCCAGGGAGGGAGGATAGGTAATTAGAAAAATTAGGTTGAAAGTTTTTAATTAATTTTTTATATTCTTTTTTTATTATATTTTTTTTTTATTAAAATTTTATAACCCTACTTCTTTAATTTTTAAAAATTCAACTCATAAAATTTTTTTCTACCCTTATTTCCTCTCCATACCAAACAGCTAAAGGTTGGTTAGTTTCTAGTTATTTTCGACATAAATCATTAGAAGACTACTTAAAACTTATATCCTGTTATTAAAGCTTCAAAAGTTGGATGAATAAATAATTAGGTAGCTTCACATAAACAATGCATTTCTTCGCGCGTGTTTGTGTATGGATTCAGCAGTTTACGTTATTAAGGGTAATCTGCTGGAAATATTTTTGGAATCAATGTTTAATCATGCTGTGGGAGCAGAACAGTGAAGAACGGGCAGTACCGTGACATTTTATGAGTTCTGCAGGCTTAGCCTTCCTTCAATAGATTGGGCTCAGGCCCAAAATCAGCCCACATTGGATGTACCATTGCAGAATTTTCCTGCCCATTGACTTAATTTCAGTTTTTCAAGTCAACAATGACAACAAACGTTATCTAAGTGAGGTCATTACATGAATCGGACAATGCTACTGTTCTCTATTAAAAACTAAATTTTTTTGATAAATTGTGAATTCAATCACTTAACAGTGAAAAAAAAAGGATTTTACAGGAAGTAAACAGACATCATGATGCATGTGCGTAATGACGTAATGAGCCTGCTTGGACTAAACTATAAAAAACATAGGGAAATCATGCAGATTAAATCTCTAAATTATGGGATCAATTGAGGAAAATCATGCCATCAAGTAAGTGGATACGAATCAAGGATGGAAATTAACAAATCAAAGACAAGATATATCCGTGATTAAAGTCAAGATTAACCAAATAATTAGAAAGAATCAATGCCTATATGCATGCACCCTGACTAAAAAGCATATATGTAAATGGTCCCTTTTTCCTTCTTTTCATGTACGCATTCTCTGGGAACTGAGAAAAGTTTGACTGAATTATGTGGTCACCAATTGAGATTATAAAGAGAAGCTTCTCCGTTTGCAATAATTATTTGTTTGAAATTGCGCTCTTCCCTTTATTTTTCATTATATTTTTATTTTATTTTTGTTTTAAGGTTGGAAAACGCCTATTCTACAATGCACGAACAACTTCAAGGATTCCGTGGGAATACAATTAATTACCCAACAGAATTCTCACAACACACGTCATGTAAATGAGATCTTACCAGACCATAAGAGAAACTAACGCCTTCTCTCGTTAACCAAGTTTTACATAGTTTCTGATATAAGCCACTGCACTAAATGTTTGAAGCATATATATAATACACACGTATGAATACATATATATTTCAGATACGCTCTTCATTGGAACTTGGAGGTAGCATTTTTCACTTCATGTTTTAAAAAACAAGTAGAAGAAGAAGAAGAAGAAGCTTTCCACTGTGCCCCTCCATTCGTCCCTACCTCATACACCATTTAATTAATTAGAAGTAATTTTGGAATGCTATTAGTTTTTGGAGGGGGAGTCATCCAATAACTGTAATAACTACTTTTCTTGATCTGTGATTCAGTGTAAAGTTTTTTATGCATAGGACCAAACGAAGTACTCTTTCATGTTATATAAGACAGTTTTTTTTTTTAAAAAACAATGTTTTGATGTTTCAAAAATGTAAGCTGTTTAGAGAAAAATAAGATCTCACTAATGAATCATGAATTAGTTAATTTGAAACATGCATGTGGAAGCATATGTGTGATTTCTTCTGTGGTTTAATTAGTTCATCAATCACAATGTTCTACGAAGACTGTTACTAATTATGCAGAAGAAATAAACTTACTACTTATAGCTGTCGAATGAATTAGCATGGCCTGTGGATAATCAGTAATTATATTCAAGAAGCTGGGAGAAATGGAGGCCAGCTTTGTGTGTGTGTCACGATATATATATATATATATATAATAACATGTCAGAGAGACAGAAAGAAATGAGGGAGTAGAATAATAAGGGTGGGGTTGGTTTGTAGGGCAATCCAATCCCATGCAGTGCCCCGAAGCGAAGAACAAATTAATTAGATTCAGAATTAGACCCCACCACACACACACATTTTTCTTGTTGGGAAAATTAAATCAGGACCAGGCATTACCTTTTTGATTATCTTAATAAACTATGCAAGGATTCTGTTATTTTGATTTTAAAAAAAAAGCTTGGATAATGACAATGTTACAGCACTATATTTTTTTGGATGTGACTCGGGATAATAACCAGCAACGTCACTTTAATTAAAGTTCAAAACGATTGGGAAGTGAAATCATCCTTCCATATACTTATTTTTTTCCCCTCTTTCAATGCATCACATATTCACTGCTATTAACTATACATTATTTATGCGCATGCTCTTTATTTTAAACCCTTTTATCTTTATATACTGTTTCTACTTAATTACTATCCTGATCCTTAATATAAAAGAATCAATTGGCTAATTTAAGATGGTTAAGAAAGTTAAATAAATTATTTTAAAGTATTTATATTTTTTTCTCAAATTATTGTATTTAACCTATAAACTGGCATATAATCACACGACAAACATAAGTATTTCATAGATATCATATAATATATGTTATAATTAAATAATTTATTTAACTTCTTTAATTTTCTCAAACTAATTAACTAAGTCTTATATTAAGGACATGGAGTAGTAGTACATTGCCAAAGGACATGCGTGTCAGTCGTTAATTGGTAGCTTTGGACAATGATTCATTGCTTTCCTCAAAGTTTTTTTGTTTAAATTAAATTTTCAATCTACATTGTTTATGTACTTTATGAATCTCACACTGAGAATAAGTGTTAGAAACAACTATAAAAACACGGTCCAAATCATATTTGATAACTCTATTCTTAAGAGTTATTCAGCCATGCACGAAAAACAATTTACAATACTGTTTTAGCATTTAAAAATCAAACACTAGTTAATGGATGAAGGGTAAATATATCTTGAATTTAATTGATGAAGGAATTAATGATTGAGATTTAGGTTTCAGAAGAAAACACACGATGCTTTTCCCAGGATATATATATAATCTATAGATGAGCGTCCACTTACACTGAATTGCAAATATGCTATGTGATAATTTTGTGAGCCAAGGCTTTGGTTGTTCCGTTTTCATTTCAAATTTTGAAATTAGTGGCCTCAATCAACTAATGCTTCCATCACATTGATTATAAAACATAATTGCTAACACTTAAAATTTCAACTGCTTGATTGATTCTTCGTCAATTAATTAATTGGTACTTTTTTTGGGGTAGGTATAATTGCTTTCTATGTGATAATATTGGTATTTTATCCACGATATTCATTAGGTTCGTGCATCTGATCCATTTTCCCTATCTAGCTAGTCGTGTTAACTTAATCAGCAACCTGAGCTTGGTTAGTTATTTACTAAACTAGAGATTAGTTAAAGTAAACCTACCTTTGATTAGCAGTCCTGTGGCTAATGCTTACTTTTGATGAGAATGGAAGATATATATACATATGTTGGCTTCAGGTTATTCCCTTGTGCTCATTATTCGGTTCCAAATTCACTGGATAGATATCCTGATACGGCTCAAAAAGCAGACAAAAGGCCTCTTTATTATTATTATTATTATTATTATATTCAAGGATTCAATGAACTAAGAGCTTCTTCAATCCTTTAGACTAATCCCCACTCATTAATTTCCTCCTTTAGACTAAACTCTACTCATTAATTTATATATAGAGAAAAAGACAGAAAAAGAACTTTGAATTTGCAAAATTTCAAATCTGGTATTTCTCAAAAAATGTATTATAAATTACTTATCAAGTTTTGTCATTCCCTTATCAACTCTTAATAACAAACCTTAGTATTTTATAATTTTAATTCTTTTTCTATCTCTTTTCCTTATATATATGTCTCATTTTTCTTAAAGGAAATACCATTTGATTTTAAAAAATAATACCACCTCTTGTTCCTAATACTTGATCAACTTTATAGTGTCATTTGAATGACAAAATGAATCTTATATTGAGGACCGAAGGTAGTATTGGATTAAATCTCACCCAAGCCATCTAGTTCAAATGGTCAGAAATATTGGATTTAAGACAAAAGATAATGTAAGAATGGGGTGATATGTGAATAAATGTTAAAGGTTCAAATGTTGCATCAAAAAAAAAAAAAACAAAGGTTAACTAAGGGGATCCAATTTGAATCATAAGCTTAAAGCTCTCCCGGCAATAATTTTTTGCCGTTGTGAAAGTCCAATATTATGATACCTAACAATAATTGGATGCAAAACCATCTTAATCTCTTGATACATACATACATATATATACATATATATATAGACACACACACACACACACATGGTATTTTAAATTGGCATTATTCATGAACGGATGAACAGGTGGAATGGATAAACAAAGAAATGAGTACGCCGCCAGACAAAGTATATACAGACGTGGCACTTGCCCAAACTTCCAACGACCATGTCATGTTTTTCTGGGTTTTTTTGTTAGGACGATCAAGGGAGGGTTAATTATATGAATTAACATGTTAATATATATATATATGCATGAATCTATAGCTCTCTCTCTCTGCCAATTTTCTTGGCTGAAATTATATAGCTACCTCCACCTACATTTCAAAATTCATTACATGTCCTTGTCGCCTCTACAAAAAGTTGATTAATTAGTTTGCCATATGCATATGGCAGCTTCACCTCTCAATTCCATATTTTTTATACATGGCTGGATTATTACATTTCACCTTATGTCAGTCAAAATTAACCGTGAAGTGATCATTATGAAGAATATTCTACCTAACGATTATTAAAGACTGCTAGGTCATTCCCTTACAAAAATTTTAGACATAAGCTTTCTGTAACTAACTAGTTTTTCTGCGTTTTACGCAATTTTTTATTATAAAAAAATTGTCATCAGAAACTTTGGCTTATTCAACATTTTCCTTACCAAATACTAGTTGTTGACGCAAAGTATTATATCCAATTCTCAGATTCATTGAACAAGGCACAATAAAGCCTTCATCTTTATAGATATATATCTTAAATCAATTTGGGTGTAACATCGTATAATGCCTTTTTTTTGAAAAAAATAATAATCGTTGTGAGTTGTGACTACCTAGCTATCGTATTCTACAAATTAAAGTGTCCTATATGATGTTGGAATTCAGGAGAAAAATCCACCAAAGTTATTGCTAGTTGGTGCTCAAACTGTCAAACATATATATAATTTTATCCAAGTTGCGGGAATTAGAATCTACCCTTTGTTTCTAATTTTTAAAAAAGCTGATACAGTTACGTTATTTTTTTAATAAATAGGAATTTTGTAGAATTTAATTTTAACGTTTTGGATGCGATATTTTTAAAATTTTTATATCTTCTTTTTTATAATAATTAAGTAATTCAAAAATGAAAAACACCTGAAGAAAAAAAAATAATTATTTACATTGTGAACGAGCTATTATATCAAGGAGAGGAGGTAGTATATTAAAAAAGAAGCTACATATAAGCGGTATAGGCCAAATACGATGACGAATATTAATAAATATTTATAAATAATAAAATGGTCTGCATGTATGTTTGTGAATATATATATATATATATATATAATATTTATATTTTTATATAGTACTTCTGGTCTCCTTAATGGAATACCTATTTAGTTAATTTGATTACATAAAAAAGTTAGGTAAATTGTTAATTATAATAAAGGGTTAAGGTACAAAAATACCCATGAACTTTTTTCAAAAGTGCATCCAACACCATAAAAATTTTTTAGGTGCAAAAATACCCATGAACTTCTCAAAATGGGGCAAAAATGTCAAACCGTTAATTGGTACAAACGTCCGTTTTGTGGGATCCACAATTTTATTTTTTGAGGTGCAAAAATACCCATGAACTTTTCTAAAAAGTGCATCCAACACCATAAAATTTTTTCCTGGTCCAAAAATACCCATGGACTTTTCAAAAGTTTATGGTGTTTGGTGCACTTTTTAGAAAAGTTCATGGGTATTTTTGCACCTCAAAAAATAAAATTGTGGGTCCCACAAAACAGACGTTTGTACCAATTAACGGTTTGACATTTTTGCCCCATTTTGAGAAGTTCATGGGTATTTTTGCACCTAAAAAATTTTTATGGTGTTGGATGCACTTTTGAGAAAAATTTATGGGTAATTTTACATCTTAACCCTATAATAAATATGACACATCTTTCATAAAACACTTTATTCATCTTTCTTAATTCCTTTGATTTTTGAGAGAATATCAATAGGCTAGTTTGAAACAAATTTATAAATATGATAAATAATCTTTACATTCAAGACCAAGAATCTGAGCAAGAAAAAAAAAAATCAAGAATTGACTATCCAATTAGATCTTATATAAATCACGGACGGGAGCAATAGAACTTTGGGATTTTAAAGCAGCAATAATAAATAACGCCGACTTGATATCGGTTAGGAATATGGGGATCCCAATCACATGAATCATGAAAATAAAAAAATGTTTCTTATTTGTCACTATTTATCTTAAAGTGGCACAGAGATGTTATTTTCACAGGTCAAATCTCCCCTTAGCTAATTCCTTGACAAGTAATGGATCGAGACAATCTTACTCAAATCTCATTTTGAATTTAGACCACAACAGGGGTGTTTTTTTCCCCCTTTTTAATTCGAGCCCATATTGATCAATATTCAATTAATGAACTATTAATTTACCTGACTTATATAATTAACCACGAAACCAATCCATCTCGACAAAAGTCGGGTAAAAGGAAAGAGGAAATTGGTTGTTCTTTTTTTTTTTTTGTGGCGGGGGGGAATTAGAACAAGAAGAAAGAATAAATGAGTTTTGTTTGCAAAATATGAAAAATCTAATAAAAGAAATGGGTAATGTAATGTATATAAACATATGGAAATATTCACATATTCTAATAAAAATATTTATTAATTTCTAAACTTGCAAAGAAAATTAACTCTCAATAATAAAACAATGTTATTTTTTGAATTTCATACTATAAAAGCAACATTCTATTTTCTAAATTAAAAAAACTCTTAATAAAAATTAAATATATATATTTTATTAATATTTGTAAACCATTATACATTTTTCAGGAAAAAACGATCCATGAAATAATATAATAAAAATAAGCACCTCATTCCCAATAACTCTAAACAGTAAAATTTGATTGAAATTTCTTATTCGATCCCACGCATTATTATTGCTGTGAACCAAACCGGGTGCGTGTGTGTAAATGCTGCAATATAATGGAAAAAGTAAAATACAAGTTAGTAATTAATAAGGTGGCGTTCTTGGCAAAAAAAAAAATTAATAAGGTGGCGTTGCTTATAAGGAAAAACAAAGTAAAAAAAAAAAAAAGCAACATGAAAACTCAAGCGGCAGAAGATGAAAGGCCCAATTAACAGATAAGGAGGAACATAGTGGAAATTACGAAAAGGGTAGCGACAGTGATAAAATCCAAAAAGAGAAAAAGAAAATGCAGCTCACTTATATGCTTCATGAATGACCCCACTTCCCTCTGCACAAATCAATGAATAATTTTAAATACATTATTAACGATAGTTACAGTGACAGTACATTTCTTTATGAAAGATACATCTTAGTTGCCTGAACCGAGACATTGTGTCTCGGTCTATGACTTGCACCATGACCCCACCCCACACCCCTTCCTTCTTATACTCTTCCATTCTCTCTCCCTCTCCCTCTCTCTCTCTCTAAACTCAACTCTTCTCTGCAACATTTTCAACCTCACAGCGATCTGAGGAGGTTGATATATTCATATATATATATGTTAATATTGAAGGTTGTTGGAGGTGATCAGATAAGAGAGAAGTGCATGTTGAGGTATTCAGTTATGGTTTTGGGTATTGTGACACTCTCTATTTTGTTGCTGCCTTTGGTGTTGCCTCCTCTTCCTCCTCCTCCTTTGCTTCTTTTATTTCTTCCTCTTATAATGTTGTTACTTCTCTTCCTTCTTGCCTTTTCTCCTTCCAATCTTCCTAACATGACCCTTGCTTCTCCTGCTTGACATGTTTTGTATATCAGCCACATTGTCATCAGGACTCCACATATATAAATAAACACTCGGCTGGTTTTATTAGTCTTCGTCTTAGTCTTAGTCTGAGTCTTTTTTTTTTTTTTTTCGGTTTCAAGTCTGTCTCTTGTAGATCTGCCCCTGTATAATATATATGAGATTATGGAGAGTTTTGTTTTGTTTTTGTTGATTGCGTTTGATTGATTTCCATTATATATATATATCTGATGACATGCTTATCTTATGCTATTTTTATTCATTTCAAACTGTGGTGTATGATATCTAACAATATGTACGGCTGGTGATATTCAGAAAGAGAGAACTGATTTGATTTCTGTGATGAAATGGGTTGAATTCATCTACGTTTAAGTAGAAGATCTGTGAGGTACAATTTGCCCAGACGTGAAGATGAAATTGATTGAACCCAGCTTTTAAATTCCTTATTATTTGTCTTCTTCATTATCCATATATATGCCAGCCGCGCCGTCGATGATGCGGTTTGGGCACACTTCTCAGATGTTTTTTTAATAGCTCTTTTAACCATTAAGTTCTCCATGAAATGAGTGATCTTCTTTATCATATGTACAGAGACATTCTTAATTATAGTGGTTCGAGTTTTGAGTATGATTGTATGCGTGGATTATGTTTTGTTGATTTTTAGTCTGAGATGAACAACCAAATATTGTGGAAGAAATTAAAAGAGATGGACGTGGTGGAGATGTTAACGTGAGGTAACGAACAACGTCGACGTGATATGGTTGAATGGGAGGATTAAAATAAGCCACAATGGTGCTCTCCGGGTTAGTCGTAAAAGGAGGCACTGAGTTCAAACGCTGTTGTTTAGAATGGAAACAATATGTTGGAGACTTGGTCAGATTCCTCAACCATATCCACACATATATCTTGAATATTTCTTACGTGTTGACTCAGTCCTCATCACACAACACACACAAAGGTCAGCTTTATTGCGCTGTGTGTGTGTATATTTCAAAACTTGAACTCCAAATAACTGAGAGATAAGTGCGAAGACACATCGGTGAGTGGTACTGGGAAGAGAAAATTTGAATGAGAAAGAGATGAAAACAAGAAGGTAAAATTAAAGGGAAAATCTCAGAAAAATAAATTTAAAATAGAAAAAAAGATAAATTAGAAAGTTCAATATCACAGATCTCAAGTCAGACTTGTGAGAGAAATATGAGATTGGCAAATGTTTTCAAATGATAAATCTACCTCTGACAGCATTTTAGGAACTCAAGTTGTTAATATATATACTGAAGTTGTTATTACAATTCTTAGGTTTTTATTCTCTATACATAAGTTGATTACGCATTGTAATTAATAATTTCAGTATATATACTAACAACTTGAATTTCTCAAATACCAACAACCTTATAAATAATATTTTGAAACCACATCTATCAGACATAATTAACTTAGATATAAAGGATAACAACATAAGAATTACAATTAAAACAACTTTACGTTATTATATATATTGACAACTTAAGTTTTTTAAATACTGACAAGAATAGATTTGTCATTTGGAAACATTTTCATATCCTAGATTCTTCTCATAGATCTAACTTAGAATTTGTGATATTTGATTCGCTTTTTTGTGTTTTTCCTGAGATTTTCCCATTAAAATACAAAAAAAAAAGAAAGGTCAAAGAAATGTTTAGATATATATATATATATATATATATATATGCGTGTGTGTGGCATGGTATCGTGGGGGAAAGGTATCTTTACTCGTTGCAATGTATTTGCCCCTTACCCATAAGAGTCACTTGATTTCCAAAAGTGACTGTACCTCCCTGGGTTACCCCTTAGACTTGTTTGATTCAAAGAAAATAAGAGAAGGAACAGGAAAAATTGAATTTTTCTGCTGTCAGTGGTCGTTTGTTTCGTCATTTTCATGGGAAAATATTTTCTTTGGGCTTATCAATTTTGAGTCACATACGAACATGGCTTCCCATCAAAATTGGTGGGAATCAATTTTCATGAAGTGAAGAGGGAAAATGCCTAAAAACATTAAAATTTTTTAATACAACCTGCAAAAATTTTTGAAAGATTTAAGCCATTTAACCCTAGATTTAAACTAACACGCTTGACATATGTCCAACATATAAACGAAGAGCACAAACACAACATCTTGATACTTAACTCGAAATAGATTAAGGAGGTGCTTGATATCAATTGGATTCTACCTTATGTTGTTAGTTGATGAATCTTACATATAACAATCATGTGTGTAGCTAATTAAACATGTACTCCCTCCGATTTTTAGTATAAAATATATTTATTTAATTTAATTAGATTAATAAAATTAAGTAATTTAATTAATATAACATATATTTTTAAAATACCCTATCCATATTCATTAATTCCCTTATTCTCTCTTATCTTTAATTATTGTTAAGAAAGTATCAATAAGGATAAATTAAAAAAATATTAATAAATTTTAAAATTATATCTTATATTTAAAATTAAAAATAATTATTATATATATATATATAATGTTAAGAATAGTAGAGAATACATGATATATCATGTGTTAATTTTTCTCATAGTGGGCAAGTTTTTTAATATTGCTTATTACCACTCAAGATGTTAATATTGGTATATTACTACCTCCGGTCCTAAATATAGGACATAATTTATAGTGTAATTTATACTATAAATTATGTCCTATATTTAGGATCGGAGGGAGTATATTTAAAAAAGGGAAAGAGGAACATAATGCACGAGATATGCATGACACATTTAAATGAGCTGTTATGTATGTACAATTTGCTATTAACAGGGATGCTGCCATTGCCAATGCCAGGCTGCCAGCTACAATCTGGGCTCATGCTTTTGCTAAATAATGAAAGCCTCGTGACCTCGCCAGTGACATGACAGTAAATTCAATTTTATTGGTATCCAGATATGCAAGTCAGTCATATGAATTAACTAGATAAATAAGGAATGATAATATTTGTATTTTTCACTGAAAAATATATTATCCCGATCCTAAATATAGGGTATAGTTTATAGTATAAATTATATTATAAATTTTATTTACACTATAAACTTTATCCTATATTTAAGATCGGAGGAAATAATATTTATATTTTTAACATATATATATAATATAACTTAAAAAACACAAACACGCAGGTTGATAGAGAGAGGAGGGACTAAAATAGGAGAAGCAATACCTGTGCCACGGAGGCCATTGCCTTGGGTCTTTGATTATTGATCTCTAAATCAGAGCAAACAAATCATAGACATCAAAGGACGCCTACCCTACGCCCTGCACCTACTGTCCTTTAATTGACTAACTCGTTTTTAAATTAAATGCAGAATTTAGCATAGGGGTATCTTCTGATCCCAACACGTCAATCCACTATAGACCCTGACATTACTTATATAGGAAATATCTAATTTACTTTTTGATTTTTCAGATGTTAGTATTGAAAATTTAGGATCATTCCCCACTTGTTGTATCGTGATTTTGTACATAGCAATTTATATTCTAATATCTATTTGTAATTTATAGACCTTATTAAATATCATTTTATCTTTTTATCAAAAAAAATAGACTATAGAGTATTTCTTAAGAAAATTTTCATCAGGTGAGTTTCCCATGAAAATAATTATATATATGGATATTTTAGAAAACTAGTTTGCATTTCTTATTAATAATTAATTTAACTAATTTTCTTAATTTTTACAAATTAATTATATATCTTATACGTTCAGGATCAAAGGATTACTATTCAATTAAGTGGCCCAATCAACACAAACAATTACTTTCAGAGCTTCAGAAGGACCCCGCAATTACTAAATTTAGCATTTCATTTTTCTTGATCATGTATTATAATTGATAAGATCATCCACCAGTATATCCCAAAATGGTTCGATTTCTTTGTTGCCTGTATGTATCAGTTGGCTATTATCACACACACACATTGACCCGACGTCTGTTTTAGGCTTCAGATTCTGTGTGATTAGGTCACTATATTTTTCAATGCCTTTCCAGATGCAGATCACGAGGGCACGCTTGCTGATACTATAATTATGGACATCTTATCTTTGGGTCAGCTTTCATTATTATGACGCTTATTCACTTGAATAATAATGTATTCAATCACACGCTCCATCTAACCCTAAATTATAGCCTTTCACTATTTCTGGTAGAAATAATGGTGCTTTGAAACAATTATTAGAATCATCTAAAATAGTTTTTTAATCGTGATTTACGGTATATAAGGTAAGTGTATGAAAAATATGTTATCTCGACTTACGTACATAAACATTTATAAACCTTTTAAAAACTCATCCAAACAAACTTAATGAAGGTTATAATTTAGATGTCGTGTGTGTTTGGGAGCTTTCCAAACCATGGTTTCAAACCATAATTTGCGTAACTCGAGACAAAACTCCTCTCACAAACTTACCTCGTAAGTCGTAAAAACTATTAAAAAAAGCTAATCCAAACACACACGAAGTCATTATCCCCCTATTTAAAGCCCTGAACAGTATGATTTCTGCCATCGGGCTTCTTGCAACGTAATAGCCCTCTTTCAAATTCGCTTGTTTTCGTTTTATGTATTTTATATACTGACGATAGTATAACAAGTATAAAAAAAAAACAGTTGTATTATTCTTAAGTTATAAATAGGAGTACGGTTTACTCATTCCTACCTTTTCTTTGTTGAAATACTCATTAAAACACGGGTCCAGAACATCACTATGAGTTATATATATAAATGGGCATTCTCGTGGTTCTAGGTGCATGAATCCATCCCGTTCTTCTTAAAACAATTCTCAAAATGGCAATGAATGAATATTCCAACAACTTGACCCGCTTGCGGCCGTTCTTCGTCCAGAACAAGACATAAACCTAGTACTCTACTATATCTCCCTCCTCAGGGTATACACACAGATGTATGGGCCCACACAGATCGAGCAAATGTTTGTATATGAACGAGTTGGATTAAAATATATAGAAAGGTGTGTGTGTCGTTCCCCATCTTCTCCTGCTATGCATCTCTGATCTCCCTCTTCCTGCTGGCAAGTGGCAATACAATAATTAAATAATTAAATAAAAGTAAGGTTCCTTGAATTTGTACAAAACTCACTCCACTCTCTCCTATTTCTTAATTAACCGCAATTTGTACTTTATAAATGATTATCTATTCATCATCTATCTCTTTTGTTAGTTAGACAAAGATCAGTGGATGAATATTCCTATAGTTCATACATTATATATTGAGCAAAAGCTCTACATTTGTCCGCTAACATATTGTCCCCTTAAAGAATACAGAATTATTATTGTTTCGTATCATTATTTTTAATTATCACGTACAAGCTTGACGTTGTGTCTTGTTTTCATTTTTCTCCCATGTACGTAATGGAGTGATATCAGACTAATGACTGAAATTAATTATATATCTGAAAAAAAAGTTGAAGAAGAGGATCAATATTGGAACTCATGTATTTTTAAAAAATTAAATGCAATTTTATATATACTAGTCTAGATCATCATTGGTTTTTATTTATATTTTATAGCTAGTATTAATTCTTTATTGATAATAACTTAAATCTTAATAATACAAGACTTGTGCGAGCTAGTTCTATTGGAAGGCGTGCGCCCACATTTAAAAAGACAAAAATGTGTTGGCATACTTCCAGCTAGAGCTACCATTTGATAATTAATTAATAAAACAAGAATGCTTAAAGAACGTAGTTAACATACGTACGGCTTCTTGTAATCATGCTGATAGATTTGGTAAGCAGATTTGTTTTTTTGAAAAGACCAGGTGACAATAATTAATTAATATAATTAAGCTTAAGACAGGTTTTGAGTTAGATCACATGAACGTGCCTCCGATACCCAATCCAGGTGATGAGGCTGCTTTTATCCCACCACCACCACACACACAAAAATATTATTATTTTGCTGCTTTGGTTCGAATCTTCATAGCATAGTTGATTATATTAGATTCAATTAATTGTAATGTAATATGTATTGATTTTAAAAGCTTTCTTCCAATCATGATGTATATGAATGTTGACTGTGGCGCAACTAGCAGGCTCTACTAAAATTATGTCCAGTCTGGACCAACCTTGCTTCACTTTTCTGGGGGCAAAAAAATGATTAAAAAATTCATAAATAGTCTTAATTTAGTGATCAATGGATTTGGAGACAAGTAGTAATAAATGAAGCTAGCTAGCAACTTGCCATATGATTCCCACCGGCTTTTCAATGACACTTGCTATTTAACAATATTATGTTCAACTTGGGCCTTTTGCCTTTAATTCGCTCTTTGAAATATAATAAAAAAATTAGATGGTTGCTGTTTTAAAATTACACGTATTCTTCACTGATTTTATGACATGAAGTACTCCCCCAGTCCTAATTATAAGATAAAGTTGACTTTTTTGGAGAAATTAAGGAAGCCAATTAAATTATTTTAAAGTATTTTTATTTTTATTTTTTTCTCCAAACTAATTAATTTGACTAATAAACTAATATATAATCTAATGATACTAAAAATATAAATACTCTAAAGTAATTTAACTGGCTTCCTTAATTTCTCTAAAAAAGTCAACTTTATCTTATAATTAGGACCGGAGGGAGTAACTTTTTATAATTATAACCACGCGCATATTATTAAGTATAAGCTTCAACAACTGCTACTAACCCAAAAAAACATAGAAGATGCTGATAATTGCTCTCTTTTGGCGTATAATTATAAGAGTTTTCCTTGTGGTCTCTAGCATAAGATATTTTGCAAAAATTGATGAAAATAATAAAATGGCATTTTTGTTCACCACTCTCATCATATGTATCTAATAACTTCTCAACTCAATTAATGAAAATTTTAAAAATAAGAAAAGTTTCCAGTACTTAGCCATTGTTAATTATTTTTAAGATTTATATAAAATCGGAGGCAGCAGTGACACGTACGGAACTATGTATTGATACATTAATACACTTCTCAACCTGTGTAGTAGGATCATGAATTCTCTATACATCACATCCTTCAGAACACATTTACATGCTAAACTCACAAAAAAAAAAAGTGTTTTTTTTTTGTCATAGACAATAACACAGCACGAAAAGGCATTTCCAATGCTTATTTTAAAGTTTTTTTTAATGCTTTGTAGGTGCCAGTAAAGCCGCTAAGTTTTCAATTTTTTCCTTGTACACATGTTATTATATACTAGTATTTCTAATCTCCCATGCAAAATTTATATTGTATATGTTTTTTAATTTCAGCGCTCCTCTTAATAAAATTCCAAGTCCTCTTTGTCGGGAAAGAAAAAGAAGCAACATTTCTGAAAAAATATACATCAATTTGCTGATAATTTGCCCTGAAAGGAAATCAGCCAAATGAATTAAAGTTACCAAAAATTAAAGCCCGATATATAGTTATATTAATAACAAACTACATATAATTACTCAGTTGAGGAGATGTGTCAATGTAGTTAGGAGTATCCATTTGCCCTACAAAAACACTGTTTTACAATAAATATCAGCAACATATTAATTTTTAAATGTGTATATATATATTGCCATAGGAAATGACCTCGAACCAAATGAGCGAGAGGTGATGATAATGAGAAAGGCCAAGCTATTAAAAATTGTTGGGTTGGTTGTGAGACCATTTTAGAATTAAAAAAAGAAAAAAAATTAGTACTATGATATATTGTAGTTGATGAGTGACGAAGTTGTAATAATTCCACAATTGCTATAGAAAATGACCTCAAACCAAAATGCTCCCCTCTTACTTCATTATGATATTCCCTTTTTTTAAGAGCAAGTGCTTTCAGGCTTTTTTTGGGTGATCATAATTAATAATCGCAATTTATGGTGAGACAATACATGCAAACCAAAGAAAGACTGTCTGGGATTCCTTTGGAAACCTAATCGATTTTTTATATGAATCACTAATTTATGTATGCAATAGTAAGTAAAGGTCGGCATTCTTTTAAGAGCCATAGATTCTAGATGCACCTGCACTATTATCAATTATTTGCTAAATTAAAATAGTACAATGTCCGTAGCTGGGCCTGGTCCTTCTATATTTGGTACATAGAAAACGACCTCAAACCAAATGTTGTGCTTCGTCATTATGACACCTGTATATACATTCAGAGCTTAATTAAAATGGCTTCAGAGGCTTTTTTTGGGAGATGAAGTTGTACAGTAGATAATGTACTTCCATTCTTACATGTATTCTCTGAAACAGCATCCATTACAAAAATTACAACTTTTTTCCCAACAAAAATCGGTCCGTTTAATAAGAACATAACTTAATATTTATGACTTTAAGGTTCAGGTGTTCGAATCTCACAATTGATATAAAAACCTTGTTAGTATGTCATATATATGTGCGCGCGTGTGACTTATAAGGTCATGCGTTTGAATCTAACTGTTGATGTAAAACTTTTGTTAGTGCCTGTTTAGATTGGTGGTAGAAATTATTTTTCTGATATAATTTACGACGTACGAGGTAAGTATGTGAGAAGGGTTTTATCTCGACTTCCGTGAACGTGTTTCTCTAACGTTAGCCCAAGCAATCCCTTAGTATGCCATCTATAAATACTATTATAAGTGTTTTCTGAGTCAGGGATATATTTTGATCATAATGAGTCATGAGACTCAACTTATCTAAACTTTTTAAGGTAAAAAACTACCAACTTTTTCTTTGCTTAGTGGGTTGTGGATAGACTCCTCGTTCTCACTTGATCACTCTTCTCACCTATTGCTGTTGAGTATTTGTCACCTCTATATATATTAGGGCAATGGTGCAAAAATGCCCATGATTATTTCTAAAAGAAGCTACTAGCACCATAAATAATTTTTTAGTTCAAAAATACCCATATACATTACAAAAAGTATCTTAAATGCTACCACCATTAGGATAACGTAATGTTCATTAACTTTTGCATATGAGACCCTTGTTTATTCATTAATGTGGACATTATTTGTTGAGTAAGAAGAGGACATAACAAGTGGTGTTGGTGAGAATATTTAAACCTGGTTTACCTTTCTACCAATTCTCTTGTTCCATTTTTGTTTTCGGTTGAGGTTCTCTTCTTCTATTAAAGCTTTTGATTTCGCCATTAAAAGCTAGACTGACGCCTATCTTGTTCCATAAAGGTTCCTACTGGTTCTCTTCTTCCATTAAAGCTTCTCCTTCCTCTGATCCAATTTATTGGCAACGAAAGTAAAGAATAGGCGATAAGAGAAGGGGGTTAACTGGATAGGAGACACGATAGTTGAAGGGAGGAAGGAGATGGAGTCATCTTCTGGAAGAACCAGATGGAGGGTGATTTTAATGAGGAAACCTAGCCATGAGGACGATTATCAAGGGTCGAGGGTGTACTACCATCATAGATTGGTGGCTTCCCGATGGACAGCATGAACAAATGGGAACCCAAGAAGAAGGTTTTATGGCTGTTGCCAACACCCGTTTTCATTTCAATATTCGGAGAGTAATAAAGACAGAATTTCATGGGCATACAGAAAAGTACTATTATATTGATAAAAATATTCATTTACAATACCAATATTGTTCATCGACGGAAAATAGAAAAATACAGCGGAAACTCAATATTTACAAATTTCTTCAAAATATCAAAACATAGACTAAATTATAACCACGTTCTTGACCTCGCCTCGAGACACGTATCGCTCACTTTCCAGCGCCAACATCTTTATCATTTACCCCACTAATACCCGCTGAAGTATTTATTTAAACATATGGTGAGATTCTGAAGAATCCCAGTAGAAACATACTATCGTTCATAGAAAATGCGAAAAGTAAATATGGCATACGTCAAAGTATGTACCGGTTAATAAATAATATAAACACATCATCGTCATGTATACATAAGTAGGACCCAGACCCACAATCTACATCGGTTGGTCATCCGCCAACTCCCAGTGTAAGTGCACATTGGCACTAACAGCCCCTCTCTAGGCAATTCCTATTAATTAATAAAGTGCATTTACAAACAATGGCATCCACACAATCATATAACTATGGTATAATGTATGAAGGATAATGTCCCTACCTTAACGCTTTATAATCCTTTGTTTAACGGTGTCTCGTAACGAGTGTCATTCCAGCTTTCGACTCGGTTCTAAAATATTAAATGTATAAGAAATAGGTCATAACCTATCCAAGTACCATTTTAGACTCTTCCATAGTGTTTTATGTGGTTATATTAGTTTATGGTGAAATTTACCAAAATGCCCCCAGGACCCCGGCTTGGCCCAATGGCACGTTTTCCCAAAATTTTAACTAAGGCTATTTTGACTTATTTTCACCCAAGGAATCCATTTCCGGGCTCAAAATCACCAAATTCACTGTCAAATTATGAAAATACCCTTGACAGCCCCTATTTAGGGATTTTAGTGGCATTTTCATAATTATGTTTTTTCGGCCTCTACCGAAAAAGTGCCCAACTGTAATCCCACCTATTTTTGCCCACTGAATCCAATAGAATCATCAAATCATTGAAAATCCAACTCCTCCCCCTAGATCTGGCCTTGACCGAAATTATGGTATTTTCCGGGAAAAATCAGAGTTTTGCGATTTCGGCTTCGTAAACGCGTTCTTTTCTACTCCTAACCACTTTATTAACCATCTAATTGAGTTATAACAACAATTTGAACTAAAATCGGGCAACGTAACCCTTAGGCACAAACTTTTCCAAAATTTAAAACCAATGACAATCCGACGAAATTTCACCGATTAAATTACCCACAACAACTAGAATAGTTAATATACGAAGGTTTGGAAGTTACCTCAAGCTCCCACAAGTTTTTCCCAAATATGGATGAAAAACCTAAGTGCTCAACAACATATTTTGAGCTTCCAAACCTTAAAGAACAAAGAGGAGTAGCTTAGGATTGGAGTTATACGCATTAGGAGTTAAATAGTTGGAAAAATCGGCTTACCTTGCAATTTTTCTTCTCCTTTCTCTCTCTATAATTCCAAACATTCTCTCTCTATATTCAGCTACTGTGTGTGTCGTGAATGGGCTGAGGATGAAGATGCAAGATGTGTTTTATAATATATAACATTATGCTTTAATTATTTAACAATTTCCAAAACTTTAAAAAAAAATCAATTTTATGTACATAAACTCTATGTACATGCAACTTTGTTCATTAAGCCCAACTAATGTTTTCTTCTTCATGCTACATGTAGGAGACTCCTGAGGGTCCTACCCTTTAGTCTCAATTGGCTTCACAGCTTGTTTCGATTACGTATACACGTAAAGTCTCAATTTTGGTTAAAATTGCATTTTTGCTCAAATTTTCCATAAATTCATATTAAATTGACCAAAATATTCTAAATATATTTTTCACCTTTATTTTCCTTAATTAATTGAAATTAACTTTAATTAATTGGAAAATAATTAATCTTGTGATAATTTGGCAAAATCATTACCTTTCTAATCCAATTTCTTCTCTTATTCTTCTTTGGCCAATTTCCATCTATTTTTGGACCAAATATTTTCTCTAATATTCCTTCATTTTTGGAACTTAATATTGGGCTTTTTAAATTACCCAAATTAATTCCATAATTATTTTTGCTCAATTTCTCATGAAATTGAACATTTATAAAATTCATAAATTCCAAATTTATGAATATTCACCATTTTATTGAATTTTACAAATATTTACAATATTTTTTGTGAATATAAATTTTGGGGTGTTACAGTTGTCGAAACTATTACTGGGTAAGAACGTTAATGATTTGAAGATTTTTATGTTTTAAGGTTGATTGAACACGGGTGATAAATGTTGGTAGGACTATGGTTGTGGTTTCTTTGCATGGCACAATTGTGACTTTAGTGAGAGGGCCAACATAGTGATAAAGCAACTACTTGATGACACTAACAAATTGTATGATGAGAATATATGGCTTCGAGGAGGTAACAATGGCATGGGGTTATGTGAAGAGAGCTTGATTCAACCTATAATGAAGTCAAGAAGTTGAAATACAAATATGAGATAAGGGAAAGTAAAGTGAAAAATTAGGAAAGGAAGTTCAAAATTGCGATGGCTATATTGATCATGACATGGGTCTGGTTGTTTTTTTATATTTGGTAAGTATGTAATGCAAGGGAAGAATGATGTCTACATATGTAATCTATGGAAGTGACAAATTTGAGTAGTGTATTTTATTTGGTTTGAATGAAAATGAAGTTTGTTTAGTGAAGGATTATTGCTTATGTTTGAATGGAAGTGAAGGACATACCAATGCTAAGATGAAGAATACGTATGTTTAAAAAGAGAGGAGATTTTGGATTTGATTTTCATATAAGAAACTTTGCAATAATAACAAAGCTGAGGAAGGGAAACAAAACATCATATATTCCATTTTGAAATTAGATTTCTGTATGTTTAAAAAATAATATGCATTAAATTGTAACTAAGTAGACAGTTAATGGGATTGAATGTAAAATTGGTACAATTTTAAATCTGTCGACAAATTTTTGAAATTGACATATATTATACAAAAGGAGTTTCCAAGCTGGGAATAGTCTCCCTACACTGTATCATACATCAAAATACACGCAAGGAAGCGTGGCCATTATGGCTGGGAATGATCTCCCTACACTGTATCAACAACAAAAAGGAACTAATTAACAAAAAGCATAAGTGGCCACAAAGCCATGTTCCTTACAATAGGAGAGCATATTTCTCACATATAACGTGACTTACAAAATGCCAGCAACAACAAAAAGGAATTTATTAACAAAAAGCATAAGTGGCCATTATGAGTATATATCATATTAGTTTGAAGTGGGCTTGATCTTGACAATCAATTTCTGTCTTTATGAGAGAAGTTGTGAAGTGGTCACACTCGGGTTGCCTCTCCACTGCAGACCTAGAAGGTTAATTGGAAGTGGACCAGGTTGAAGCATTTGGGATGTGAATTGGATCCTTCGTGATCCCTCAGTAGCAGAGGAACTTGAACCCCTTGACTTATGCATTTCTTTCTCATTAGGGATTGGGAACTTGATTTGTGGGTTAGAATAATGTTGCAAATATTATTGTGTAGTCCCTTCCGCAATAACAATCTCTAACCTCAATCTAGGCTGCAAGAAATAGAATTTGCACTTTAGTGAAAATGCAAACAAACACGTGAAATTAAAATTAGCGACAAACTCACATTAAACATAGTTTTCCCAGTCTTTTCGTCAACCCACATACCCATTCCACGTTGAAACCTTTTGCTTGGTTTTCCTTTTTTTTATAGGAAGTGATGGCCGTGAGGATGGTAGGAAGGCATTGGGTGGTTGGGGGAAAGTAGAGGGCTATGTTAAATGATATGGAATGGTAGGCTGAAATGGTTGGGAATGTTGGGATATTTGTGGTGGCAATGGGCTGCTTGAAGATGGTGCATCAGGTTGTTGAGCTCTCTTCTTCCTTAAAAGGTTGCTTGAATGTGGTGCCTGAAGAATAAAAGTATTAGTAAACCATATTATATAAGTTACAAAGTATGAAAATAATACAATTAACTAACCTCTTTATATGTAGACCTATAGTATCCGTCCTTTCTGCAGCAGGAACACCTTTGTTTGCAACCAATCTGACATAATTTCTCAGGTTGATGCAGCTCTTGTTATGATTGGACATCCTTATCACTTTCTTCATTAATCTAGACAGACACTCCCCTTTTCTTCCTTCTTTCAGCTTCTTCAATCTTTGTTCTCTTCTTTAGTAGTCTCCTAGGTAAGGTAGAGACAGGTGGAGGCTCAATTGGAAGAAACTTGTCTATGTCTCAAAACTGTCTTCCCCTTACTGGTTGGAGCTTGGTCATACAGCTACTTAAGTAGGCGTCTTTGCGGTAGTAGTGAGAGATATGGGTAATAGGATCTATTTGTACATCATACATCACACATAATGCATGTTGGCATGGGATGTTAGTTAAATCCCATATCCCTACATGTGCACCCCACCCCACTAATATCTACAATGTGTCTATTATGTCCCTTACTTACTTTATAATTTATGTCTCCATTGAAAAGCACTCTGTAATTAACTACCAAGTACGTATTTGCTTCAAACAATTCCATACACTTTAGGCTGTAGTCACTCATTCAGTTACTAACATGATTAACACTATCAGCCTTCATCCTCATGCCATCAATCATCCTAATTACTGGCAAGTATTTATACTCATCAATTCAAGAATTTAAACTCTCACTAATGTTGTTATCTACCATCCAGGACTTACACCTAGGAGTAAAGTATGCTCTTACCCATGCTATTCAATTTTAAGTCATAGCTACTGAAGCTGCTTGTTTACTGATTGCCTCAAGTGGCTTTAGGTTGTCGTTAAACTCTTCCTCGAATGAACTGCAAGGACATGCAAAAAAAAATTTCTTAGGTTCATTTCCCCTCCATTTTTCCTCCAATTTGCATAAATATGCCTTGCACAAAGTATGTGCTTGACTGTAAGGAACACTACTTTCATGGCCTGCGCTAATCCATCATAACAATTCAAGTTTGGAATCAGCATTATAGTAACAATTGAATAATTATCATACTGATAAGGCAGTGAAAACAATTAAAGATAGGTGAAGTGAACATGGCAGCAAGTTCTTTAAAATAATGTTCTTTTATGCAAGTTTATAACCCAAATATGCACTACTAGTATCATATCATTATTTACCTTATGCATATTTGGCATTAAATGACAGTAAAGTCATCATGTAAGTCTAAAGAAATCCGAAGCCATTCAAGAAACCATCCCCAATGAAGACCATTTTCCTTTTCTACCAATGCAAATGCCAATGGATATAAGGAATCATTGTTATCCACATCCACAGCAGTAAGCAAAATCCCCCTTCTTCTTGCCTTTAAGAAAGGTTCCATCAACTCCAATCAATGACCTGCATCCTTCTTTCCAACCAATGTAATACCCTAAAATTTGGGATTTGAGGCTTGGCAATAAGCCTAAATTAAGTGGACTGCTAAGCCATAATTTAGCAGAAGCCAAAATGTATCCCCTAATGATTTTTATATCTTTGGGGCATTAAAGAAAATAAAATGGTTAATTTTGAAGAAAGTGATTATGCTTACGGTAAAATCGCCTATGAGGTAGTGGGCTTGTAATGTGATTTTGAATGACCAAATGATGAGCAAAAATTATGATATTTTACAGGATGAAAGTAGACATCCTAAGCTTTAATTTGATAGGTCATATGAATCAATTAGAGTTATATACAAAAAGATATGAATTTTTGAAGTTAGCACAGAAAAACTGTGAAATTTCTGGAACAGTATGCAAAGATTGAAATTCTGGGAATTTTGTGATTCCATTCTGCAAAAGTCTATATTTTTTCTTGAAACTAGACTTAATAAGGGTTCTATAGGCTTTGGAATTACTCCAATTAAATTTTTATAGAATTAGTTATGATTTTCCATAGTTTGAGCAGAAATCTGCCAGAATTTCTGAAAATCCGAAAATGGAAAAATAATTATTGGATAATTATAATATCTTATAAAATCATATTTTATCATCTTCCTCCTCCCATTTTTGTCAATTTTGCTGAACATAGAGAGAGGAAGTGTGAAATTTCAGAGAGAGAAAAGGGGAGGAAAAAGCTTACAAAGGTAAGTGATTTCTTCGGTAAATCGGTTCCTAATGCGTATAACTCCACTCCTAAGCTATTCTTCTATGTGATTTAAGGGTTGGAAGCTCAAATTTGGATGTTTGGCACCAAGGGTTTTCATCCACCTTGAGAAAAAGCTAGTGGGAGCTTGAGGTAACTTCCAAACCTTCGTATATTGACTATTCTAGCTGTTGTGGACAATTTAATCGGTGAAATTTCGCCGGATTACCATTGGTTTCAATTTTTGGAAATGGGTTGGCCTAGAGGTTATGCTGCCCAAATTGGTACTAAATGGTAGTTGTAACCTAATGGAATAGTCAATAAAGTGGTTAGAAGTAGAAAGGAACTTTTTTTCGGAGCAGAAACCGAAAAACCCCGATTTTCCCCTTAAAACCTATATATTTTGGCCAACATTGTAAATGGGTCTTAGAGTTGGATTTTCAATGATTTGATGGTCCATTGGATTCAGGAGCGAAAATTAGGTGGGGTTACAGTTGGGCACTTTTTCAGAAAAAGGCCAAAAAAGCATAATTACGGAAACGCCCCTAAAACCCTAAAAGTAGGGCTGCTAAGGGAAATTTCATAATTTGACATTGAATTTGATAATTCCGAGTCTGGAAATGGATTCCTTGGGTGAAAATATGTAAGAATAGCCCATGTCAAAATTTCGGGAAAAGTACAGCCGGACCGGGTACAGGGGGCCGGGCCGGGTCCCCGAGGGTATTTTAGTAAATTTTCATAATAAGCTCATATAACCCCCAGAAACACTATGGAAGTGTCTAAATAGTACATTTGACATTGTAGGATCGAATATGGAGCCCCGAGCTCTTGGCAAGCAAATCGAGGAGAAAGATTGGAGGTAGGGGACTTACATTGCTTGCATGTATTTGATATCTTTGCTTGTGTAATGATGTATGTGATTGCTTTACTTGATTGTGTAGAGCATATTTGAATAAATTAAGCTCTGTTTCTGTTTTCGCTCTGGCCATAGTCTTGTTGTATGAAACATTGAGCATGCAGAAATGTCATTATGGGGCATACATCTAGATAAAGCTAACATGTCATACACATAGCATCAATCATGCATGCATTATGGTATCTGTTTCCTACTGAGATTCTCTCGAATCTCACCCTCCCCTACCAACAATTTAGACAGGAGACGACAGAATATATATAAACAACAATGCAGAGTACCGTACGAGGGGATTACAGTAGTGGAATGAAGACGGGAAGAAGTCTCCGTTTCACTGGGATGAGTTTAAACACCTTAGTAGCCTTGTGTGGCTACCTTAACCGTAAGTATCATGTACAAACCCCTATAGGGAATTTATGTAATCATGCACATATTATCAATATAGTTATGCTATTCCTGTATTGCCTATCGAACCGCATATCGTTTTCTGCAAATACTTTGAAAAATGTTGAAATTGAGATAAGGGCGTGACAACCAACCTGCCTAAACAAAATTTTATAAGCATCTTAAATTAAGTTCAAAGCTGGCCTATTTAATCATGCCAACCTAATAAAAAATGACAAACAAACAAAGAAAAACAAAGATATCAATCAAAATAATAATGAGTTAATCAAATATGACATCGCCAATATTTAGCTATAACAATCCATTATCTATTAACAGTGGGCAGCCACAAGAAAATTGTATAAATTTATAACAATCAGTGGATTAAAAATCAATTCTGAACATACCTTACAAGCATTAAAAAACAAATGTACATCCTTCTAAAGACTCTTATGCCATGCTCTAGTGCCTCAAGACTTAACTCGGCGCTCACATCTGATCCAGGATTTGAAATGCATAATTCATTGCAATATGCCTCCAACTTTACAAATTCATCTTTATAGCTCCCTTTCATATCTTGCATTATGCTCTTCTTTGCCCTCTTACACTTATATATGCTCACATTAACCTTCAATTCATGTTGCACCTCTGCATTAATTTCTTTTACCTTATATTGAAGCTTTTCTTGAATCTCTCCTTAAAATTTTCAGCTAGCCACCTTACGGATGCACTTGGGTTCTTGTACACTCTTGCACGTCTATGCTTTAAATACAAGGTCTTGATCATAAAGCCCACTTATTGCCCATGCGTTAAAGCATACAACACAAAGAGATGGCCCTTTTGGCAAACTACTTTAATCAATCTTTTATCACTCTTTGCTATTTTGAGTTTAACTCCCTTACTTATGGCATACTTATCTAAGGCCCTTTTAAGTTATTGTTTGTCCACAAAAGTCACGCCCACAATGAAGAAGGGCTTCCTACCTAAGTCCTCCCACTCACCTTCCCCTCTTACTTCTTCTAAAGGCCCATCATAATATTATAGGCCCAAATCCTCCTCATCCTCCTTTCTCCCGCCGCTACCATGCACTTCAAATTATGAATTAACACTTTCCTCAGTGTCATAGTCAACACTATCAACCAGGTAACTCTTATCCTCACTATCAAATATCTCTAAACCATACTCCCCATCATCCACCGTGTTTTTTGGGTTTCCATCCTCATTAACACAATTAGCAAAGGAGTTTTCAATTTCAGTGGCAATTTCATGATCTATATCAATGTCATCTAACCCATCTACAACTTCTATGTCATCTATTACCAGTTGTTCCTCTCCTATCACATTTTCTTCAATTTGAGCTCTTTCATTTTGTATAAAATCAATCACAAATTCATTTTGAACTTTTTCATTTTGCCCCCTCTCCCCTAACGTGCTAATATTGTTTGCTATATAGTCGTGACCTCCTCCAAACATGTCTTCACATATTTTCAACTCTCATTTACGAGTAAAGAAATTTCATTTACCTTCGATATTTCCCTCACTTTCTTCTGTTAGACCATTTTCTCTCTCCAATCAAGGTTCTTGTCGCCATTAAACACCATGAACTTTATGACAAAATAAAGAATAAATCAACCAAGGGCTTCGATGCCACTTCATTCTACAAACTAAACAACAAGTGATTCTGGGACCCATTCTATGCTTACATGTGATTTGATATTAAAGAAATTTTATCTTGTCCCTTCTTTTGTTGTTTGTACGAGAATCTTTTCCAACACGTTCGAAATTCCAGCCTTGTAATCGATTCTCTTGCTCCAACATTCATGATTTCAAGCTTGGTGTCCCTAGAATCCCAGACTTGTGCACATGGTTCAATTTCGATCCGTCCATCTTGTAGGTATCTTTGACTTCACCTCTGCCCTAACTCTCCCTTTTTTATCCTTTTATTGTTCGGCGAATTTGTTTTTTTTTTTCCCCAGAATCTTGTTCCTTTTTTATTTCAAATGTTGGTTGTTTCTTTTTTTTTCGGTTAGATGTATTTTTCCATTTTCCTATAACTTCTGCTACCTATTCCCCTCAGCATCTGTATGTATTGTTCAATTTTTCCAACTCACACTCCACGTCATTTGATTTGGTCAATATTTCAAAAAATACGGTCAACGTTCACGATCCTGACGGTGGTGTCATTTAAGATACTTTTTATAATGCACATGGGTATTTTTTAACTAAAAAATTGTTTATGGTGCCAGTAGCTCCATTTGAAAATTATCATGGACATTTTTGCTCCTTCGCCCTATATTTTGTTAAAGACATTTCAGTAATTTTAATTTTTAATTTTAAAATAAAAAATATTTTATGTAGTCTACAAAACAAAGTTAAGCAACAGTTTCTTTACTTTACATTGCATTTTAATTTTTTCGAGATATGCCAATAATCGAACTTGGATCTTCTAGGTCATTTTTCAATCTTGAAATTCAAGCCACGAGAACCACAACATTTTTAATTTTTTCATATCGATCTCATTGCAAGTAACTGAACTTATATATTGCCCTTAAAAAATCATTATCAAATTAAATTTTTTGTTGATAATATTAATAAAAATTAATTAAGAATTGAAATAAAAATACAAATAGAATATTCTAAAGAAGATCCCCTGCTGACGGTCTGACTCACTGAGTCCTGTGTCTGCTGCCCCCGGTGCTTGAACAGTATGAATAATTCAAAGTTACGTTGAGGCAAAACGACACGCCCCACGACAAATTTATGCTCCCTCTAGTTTTATTTATAAGCAATTTTTTTTTTATAATGTTGGTTACTTTTATAAGTAACTTTCACTTTTTGTATGAAAGTGTAAGCTTTTTTTTTTTTTTTTTTCTATTTTACCCTTATTAAATACCCATTCTCTCTCATATCTTATACTCATTACATCTCATACTTTTTATCTATTCTCTTTTCTATACTCTTTTTATAAATAGAAGTATATATGAAAAAATATGACATTTTTGACACGCTTATTATTTTTAACTACCATTTTATTTTACGCAATCAAGAAAAAAATTATTTATAAATAAAATCAGATGGAATATACAATATGAAGAAAAATACACGCCAACACAAAACGACACTTGTGAGCTTCAACAAGTTCGCCCACGAACGAATCTATCTGGGCCCAAAACGACAACAGATCATAAAATTTCATCAGATCTAGGGCCCGTTTGGTGCGTTGGAATTGATTTTGATAGAAATAGATATGGAAATGGAAATATAAATGGTGTCTAAAAGTATGTTTGGTATGTCATGGAAATGAGATCTAATTTTTGTATAAAAATACCAAAATGTACTTCAATTTTTTATTTTTTATTTTTTTTGAAGGTAGTGGAGAGTAATAGATGGAAATGATCACATGGAATTATAAATCCTAGCTTTTGAGATGGAATTTATTTGATGAAATTGGGCTTAATTGAATTCCACATGGAATTCAATTTCAAGGACAATTCCATTATACTAAACATGTTATCAGTAGGAATTCATTTTCAATTCCAATTCCATCTCCACAATTCCACTGTACCAAAAACAGGCCGTTAAGAGAGGGCAGGCGCTGAGATTCAATGTACATATAGGGGCAGCCGCAGCCGTAGAGGTGAGAACATATTAATTAATTAATTTTTTTTTTTTGCGTCCCTACCTTACCTTTCGTTAAGAGCTATAATGAAAATGATGATATATTGTTGTTGTTTAGTATTTTAAGTGATTTTTAATTAATTCATGCATATTTTTGAAATATTACTTGCGCTATTTTTTTGTCACTTAAAAACAATAAATTACTGACGCAATTAGTTACTGTTTTTTTGTTGTTGTTGCTAATTATGTTGGTAAAACAATTTTAGTTACGAAAAAATTAATGACGGAATTTCATTTATCTACCAGTAATTCTGTCTATAATAAGAGGTTTTTTAGTGTTAGTAGTTTTATAACGTTGTCTTCTTCCTAAATTTACATTTCACTAATTACAGTTGACTTCCTTCACATTTAATACCAATACGAGAGTCATTTTAATTTATGTGAAACAAACATTAAATACTTAATTTATGTATAATTTTCCAAATGCCTTGTATTATTATGAAATATGGGTATTTACAAATGCTTCCTCATATAAAAATAGTACTCTGTATATCTTGATCTCAACAGCAATACACAGCCAGAGCCTAGAGTAACATTTTAAGGTTTGCTACGAATTGCTTTTTTTTAAAAAATAATATGCCCTTAATTTATTTTAGTGATTAATGTTTGCTAGACTTTTTAAAAAAAGACAAGGGTGTGGTTTTTTTACAGGGCGGCGGGGCAGCATGTATTTGGTTTACAATCCGGGAAAATCTCATATAAAGTTTTCTAAAATAAGAAAATTTTAAATTAGGTTGGTAAATTCAATAAATTCTTAATTAAGTTATTGATTCAATTTAAGATTTTAAAATATGAGTTAAATGACTTTATTGCCCTCTCCTAGTCTTCCCTCCCCTCTTAAAAGGGTTTTAGTGGCTGTAACTTATTTTTTTCAATAATTATGTATACAACATCAATATATAATAAAATAAAATATGATTGGTTTAAATCAAAGAATTTTTGTGTTATGGAAGGAACATCAAGAATTATTCAGGCAAAAAGGAAGAAAATAAAAGGAAAAACATAACCCCGAGATCAATTAAATTATTTTTAGTTGAATGTCGAGAATAACAAATTTTATTTTTGACTTGATTTTTCTCAGACGATAAGAAAATTAGATTATGTTAGTAAAAAAAAATTGACTAGTGTGTATATATCAAATATTTTCATTAGCAGCATTTTAAAAAAAGGTTAAGTAGTAAATTTGTTCCGGAAGTATGGGTCCAGGAGCAATTTTGTCCTGAAAATTTTCTGTAGATCAATTTCGTCTCGGAAGTTTCAAAACGTAGCAATGTTGTCATTTTCAATTAAAAAATTAACAGCCAACATCAATTTTTTAACAGTTAACGTTTGTTATTTAACGAAAAAGGGCACTATTGCTACGTTTTGAAACTTCCGGGGTGAAATTGATCCCTAGAAAACTTCCAGGACAAAATTGCTTCTAAACCCATACTTTTAGGAAAAATTTACTATTTAACCCCTTAAAAAAAAGAGAGTTTCATCAACACAAAAAACAAACTAGATATTACAATATACAAATAAAAATTTAATGAAGTTTGATTTTTTTATTGACAAAAAAAATTTAAGTCGAGTTTTTCCAAAAATACAATTTCTTATTCATGATACTCAAATAAAAATATTTTAATTAATATTGGTTTAATGCTTTTCTTTTTATTTTTTTCACTTGAATTATTCTTGTCAATTCTTCCCAATTAAAGGAATCACATTTTATTTTATTATATATTAATATTAAAATATATAGAAAAACTAATATACATATCAATAAAACTCTTTTAAGAGGAAAGAGGACAAAGTAGACTATAAAAGTGCAATAAAATTATTTTAGCCATATTTTAAAATCTTAAATTGGATCAATAACTTAATTAAAAGTTTATTGAGTTTAACAATCTGATTTAAAACTTTTCTATTTCAAACAATTTTATATGAAATTTTCCCTAACAATTTTTTATGGGGACTTTGATTTTGAAACACAAGACAAATTATACACAACATAGTCAATGCTAAATCTTGGAATATAGATTTGTAGGAAAGGTAGGTAGTTATATTCTGGTAAACTCATATTATAAATAATCATATGTGCAAGCTTTAATTAATTTCTAAAATTAGAAAGGTTTAAATGGAAGAAAAATGTGGATTGAGAGATCACCGAACGAATTAATTTAAGAGATTTATTAGAAATAGGGCCAAATACACTTAATAAACTTTTTGGGCCGAAAAAGTTGAGAATAGAAGAACGAAAGTTCAATTTGGATTAAGACTAGAGAGCTTTTCCATCTCATCGCGTTCTCATGCTAAACGTGTGGGTTGATACGTAAACATGTTTGATTAACGACGTCTTAACATAACATCCGAATTAAGCAATTAACACATCAGCGTTATTTTGTAATTTGGTTTCATATTAGTTTGTTTGATCATTTAAATTTCAATACTAAAATTTTGTCCCGACTTGTTTTGAATTATTTTAGGCCGCTACTTTTTTTGACAATATCAAATCAAGTATGATGGATTTAGAAATCTCTTTATGTTATTTAAAAATATTTTTCATATGAAAAAGTGGACCATGGCATAAATATAACAATATAACTCATCTTTTGTACTCCCCCACCGTCTTATTTCTACCTAGCATAGAGCGGATAAAACGGGTAAAGTTTGTCGAGTTGGCCTATTTAGATCCTAAATTTGTAAGGGCTAAGTTTAGGATTTTTACCTCAAAAATGAAAATTGAATTAAAAGGGCTTGCCTTTTTAGGCTTGTATATTTCTTTTTTAAAATTATTTATATGATAATAATATTTTTGATTTTTTTATACTTTTTAGTAATATTGCTAATATTTAGTTGTTATTTTCTTTCTCATAAAAGTTTCATAAGAATATTTTGTATTAAGAATCCTAAAAATTAAAAACTTATAAAAGATATTTTTTATTTCATAAGTATTCTTACTAATTTTATATTTTTTGACTTATTTTCTAGTGATTGTTTTGTTTATATATTGTGTTATTTATTTTATTGACTACTTACACATTTCAAGACAAATTTATAGGAAGTATTTTTAATTTTATTAAATCTTCTAATTAATTATTTGTAATTGTTGTATGTGAAAATAGCTTATCTTTTGATTATAACTCAGTACTGTGTTTGTTTGTTGTATGATGCGTATCATTTACATATTACTTTTGATAATATTTATGTGGTAAATTATAACTTTCATTGTTGTAATTTTATCTCTTTTAAAAAGCTAAAAAAAATAGTAAAATATTGTTAAAATAATTTCGGCCTTGTAGGGCCGGCCCTGGCCCTTATGCTTAAGGGCCGGGCCTCGAAAATGACTGTTTTTCTTAAGCTGAGTTTAAAAGAGCCGGCTCTTTTTACCAGCTTCACTACTTTTAATAACATCATATTCTTCTAGTTCTTAATATAAAACATATTCATCTAATTTGATGAAATTAGTTAATATGACATTTATTGTCTAGAATACCGTATTTATCTCCTTTAATTCTCTCATTCCCTCCTCTCCTTAATTTTTGTTGAGAAAGCATCAATAGGAGTCAATATAATTAGAAAAAATTGATAAGTATGAAAATCATATGTTATACTTGGGATCAAGATTAACAATATGTCTTATATTAATGGGAGGGGGTATATTGTAAATCTTTTATTACCCACATATTATAAGTAAGTTAACAAGTAGAAGATAGGACCCATGAACCAATGCCACATACAAAATGTTGATCAAGAGCGATGGAAAATGGGCAAATCAATTAGGAGCTGGGGTTTTAAATATTTTAATTTAAATGTTATTGGATTGATATAAATATGGGGAGTTTACTTTTACTCATCTTGCCCTTGATATAAAACATATTTAAGGAGTTAATGTTGATCCTAAATATAAGACATAATTTTTATATTTATTCGTCATTTTATAATTTATCTATATTGATGCTCTCTTAACAATAATCAAGGAGGAAAGGGAATGAGGCAATTAGAAAAGATGATTATGGTGCTTTAGAAAATACATATAATATTAACAAACTTTACTAAATTTTTTAATCTCATCAAATTAAATAAATATATCTTATATTAAGTATTGAGTTCTTTTTCTTTTTTTTAGGTTGAGAAGCAGGGTGTCGAGTTAAACGAACGGGATTCATTTGATGGACATCTCAAAAATACGAGCAATACCAATGTAATAGAACTCGAACAGGAGACTGGCCAGCTGGCCGGTAGACTAGTCCGATCCGGATTTTAAAAAAATTTTGATTTTTTTAATTTTTTTTCTTTTATAATTTCGTATTAATAAACCTAAAATCTTCAAATTTTCACTAGTTTGATCACGAGTTAGCTTTGATTTAACTCTGGTTTGATCCACTGACCATTGATTCAATACTCCGGCCGACTCAATAACCAGTCCAAGTTTAATTACCTCGAGTTATACTCAATACAATTTACCAGGAGTTAAATGGGCTAGTGGTTTGCTAAAAAAAAGGGGGCTAGCAGATTGAACTCAACTTATTTTGACGCCTCCATAAGGGTTTGTTTGGTGTGAGGGATTTGAAGGGGAGGGGAGGGGAGGGAAAATTTTTATGAGTTGAATTTTAAAAGATTGAGGAAGTGTGGTAATAAAATTTTAATAAAGAGAATATATAAGATAAAAGAGTAAGAAAAATTAATTAAAAAATTTTAGCCCCACTTCTCTAATTTTTTAAAATTCAACTGAAAAAAATATTCCCTCCGTTCACTTTCCCTCCCCTCCCCTCAGACCAAACAAGCCCAATTTAGAGGAGGAGTAATTATTTTATCAAAGGAAAATTGTATTTAGATTCCAAATAAGAAAAAATAAGATAAAATAACCCCTTAAAAATATGAAAACTACATTTAAAGGCACCGTAATAAATTCCAATTCACTGATAAGTTATGGGCGTCCACTAATATGTCTATGGGCGCTTATATTGATAAGTTCATGGGCGTCTATTAACAAATTTATGAGAGTTCATTGACAAGTTTATGGGCATTTGATAATTGAGATTTATTACAAAAATGTTCCATATGACTTAAATATAATTTTGAGATTTTAAAAGATCATTGTATCTTATTTTTTCTTATTCGGGACCAAAATATAATCTTCTCTTTTATCAAATTAAGCTAAGAGTAAAGAATCTTAAAGTTGTCACGGATTGTTACAAAAAAAAAGGGGGGTCGTCACAAAAAGCCACTTATATTTGAAATGAAAGACAAAATTAACTAAATAATCTTTTTAGAAAGTGAATTCTCCTTTCTCTCTCTATTGGTAAGCTTTTTCTCTCCCTTTCCCTATCCTGATCCTTCTTGAGGTGGTGAGAGCCTCCTATATCACCTTTATGCGAGTTACGACATCTCCCTCCCCTGTGGTCTTCGTCGGTGGAGGGAACATTCATCTTTTCTTATTGGTTTTGTGGTGTTGGGTTTTAGTGGCGGTGCCCTTTATTTTTCGGGTAATAAACAAATATGTGGAATCTGATTATGACACTTCTTGATTGAATGGTAGTTTAAAAGCTGATAGATCAGATCCCAATTCGGTGGCCCGGATTTGATTTTTAGGGAAAGGATTTTGTCGATAGTCGCTGCTGCTATATGCTCTACCCCTCAGAAGACTATTGTTAGGTTTGTTCAATAGTGGTGAATCCAATACGCTAATATTGGCCATATGTATCACCAAAAGACGTTGTTCTATGAGTGGTTGACGGTGAATTCTCTTCTTACTCCGGTGCCGAATTTGTGCCGGGTGTTTGTGGGTGTTCTGTTTGTATGGGTTCTCTCATACTATTCAAAAACCATTACTGATAGTTTCTTTGCCTACAAGGGCAGTGGATCCTTTGGGATTGGTTCCTTCGAATCACTACCTCTTACTGTGGTGTCATTGCCGGTGACAGCAATTTCCTTTCTGCAGATTCCAGTGAAGAGATGGCACGCTTTTCTAGTGATCTTGTCGATAACTGCCCCATTAGTTTGGCTATTATTAAGGTTAATGTTGTTGTTGTGGTTAGGGTTTATATTTATGGCCTTTAGTTTGTGGGCCTTTTTTATTCTCTTATTGTATTATGTACTTCCCTATCCTAATAGTAATGAAAATATCATTATATCTGATAAAAAAAAAGCCATATTGAATGACTTTTATAGGGGTGGGCAGCATTTAACATAAAGCTATATAGTGAACATTATTTTAAAAAAATGGGTAGGATAATGAAAATCATGAATATAATAAAGGGATAATTGTGAAAAAATATCTCAGTGGAAACTTAATTGTTAAATGGGACCCCGGTGTGCAGAAGATCTTTTTCTGTGTGTATATAATCTTCCCTGTGTGCAATGTTCTTCCCTATGCGTGTGCAAAACATCTTCCCTTGTGTGCATAAGATCTTCTCCCATGTGCATAATATCTTCCCTCCATATGCAAACAATTTTCTCAGGTTCTATTTGGTAATTAATTTTCCAGTGAGGTCTTTTTCACAATTCTCCCTATAATAAAATTAAGGGTGAAGGTGCAAAAATACCCATCTACATATGTCACATGTGCGCCTGGCACCATTTACATTCCTTGGGTGCAAAAATACCCATGATCTTTACAAAAAGGGGCAAAAATACCAGCTCCGTCAATTGAGGCAAACGGCCGTTAAGTTTTTTTGTGGGCCCCACTTTAATATTTTTTAATTATTTATTTTAAGGGCTAAGGTGCAAAATTACCTATCTACATATCCTTCGGGTGCAAAAATACCTATGATCATTAAAAAAGTGGACAAAAATGCCAGTTTCGTTAATGAAGGCAAACGACCGTTAATTTCTGATTTTTTGAGCCCACTTTAATCATTTTTAAATAATTATTTAAAAAACTCTCACCCTCTCTCTCTCTTCTTGCACCCCTTTCCCTTTCACCCTCCTTTCTCTCTCCTCGTCCAAACTAGAGCCTCACCTTCACACTGGCAATAACTCTCTAAGGCCACCCACATGATCACTGCCTTTATACTACCCTCTCCTTCCAAATGCCCTTTCATAGTTCATCATCGAAACTTTTCCCCTTATTATCGAAGCCAGAAATTAATGAATGTTTGCCTTTATTAATGGAGCTGGAATTTTGTCCCCATTTTTAATGATTATAGGTAATAATTAAAAACTTAATGTAGAGAGGTATTTTAAGGTTTTAATTAATACTTATGATTATTAAAAAAAGTGGACAAAATGTTGCTTTTAGTTAATACCTATTATCATTTTGTCCGCTTTTTTAATGATCATAGCTTTTAATTAATACCTATGATCATTAAAAAAGGGGACAAAATGCCATCACCATTAATGAAGATAAATGTTCGTTAATTTCTAATTTTGTTAATGAAGGGAAAAGTTTTGATGATGAACTACGGAAGAGCATTTGGAGGGAGCGGGTAGTATAAAGGCGGTGACCATGTGGGAGGTCGGAGAGAGTTATTACCGGTGTGAAGGTGGGGCTCTAGTTTGGACGAGGAGAGAGAAAGGAGGGTGAAAGGGAAAGGGGTGCAAGAAGAGAGAGAGAGGGTGAGAGTTTTTTAAATAATTATTTAAAAATGATTAAAGTGGGCTCAAAAAATCAGAAATTAATGGTCATTTGCCTTCATTAACGAAGTTGGCATTTTTGTCCACTTTTTTAATGATCATAGGTATTTTTGCACCCGAAGGATATGTAGATAGGTAATTTTGCACCTTAACCCTTAAAATAAATAATTAAAAAATATTAAAGTGGGGCCCACAAAAAAACTTAACGGTCGTTTGCCTCAATTGACGGAGCTGGTATTTTTGCCCCTTTTTGTAAAGATCATGGGTATTTTTGCACCCAAGGAATGTAAATGGTGCCAGGCGCACATGTGACATATGTAGATGGGTATTTTTGCACCTTCGCCCTAAAATTAAAAACCCAAAAGTCTACCAATTGATCTTATATGGTACTATGCCTCATCTTAATATCACTTTGCTTCTATTTACAAGTCTAATTTGAGAAAAAAAATTTTGATTCTTATTATAAGTTCGCTTTGAGAATAATAAATGAGAGTGTTACAATTCATTTATATTTTTTTTTGATACATAAGAATTAGATAATTTAACCTTATAAATAATATCACAGTAGTATATAAAAAGTTCAACCTTAATGGCGGGGCTTAATTCCGGCACTTATATACAGAACGGAGCAGACACAAAGAATGTGTACATTGTGCAGGAAAGTGTATATTTTGCGTGCACGTTTCGGCTCATATATATATATATATATATACTCCCTCGGCCTTTAATGTAGAACATATTTTGAAATCGAGTTGATATTGGTTCTAAATATATAACATAACTTTTATATTTGTCTATTTTTTTTCTAATTTATCCCTATTGATGTTTCTTCAACAATGATCAGGAGGAGAGGGAATGGAAGAATTAAAGAAGATAGGTTAGATATTTTATAAAATACATGATATGTTAACTAACTTCCTTAATCTAATCAAATTAAATAAATATATCTGATATTAAAAAGCGGACGGATTTTTTTTTTATATATTATTATCAGCTCATATGTATAATTTTATGTTTAGGATAGTAACAGGATTAAGCAGTTTTAGGACGGTAGCCGTCATTATATCATAGTTTGAGGAAAAAAATATTGACCAGACAAAAAAATAGAGAAATGGAAAGAAATTCATCAGTTGATTATGAGCATGTTTGTTTTAGCGATCCGATTGTTTATAAGTTATTTTTTACGTAAATTGAGACACAACTCCTCTCACATACTTACCTCGTATACCGTAAATCACGATTGAAAAGCTGTTTTTAAGTATTCCAATCGCTAATTCAAACTACCGCTATAAAGGCCAAGAGTCCAACATATTAAACCAGAAGTTGGCAAGAAAATAACATATAACAGACCAGAATAAAAGGGAAAACACAAAGGGGCACGCAAAGTATTAACCTGAACGAGGAAAATGCTAGAAAGTGAATGTGGTAGAGTCTACATTCAATGGGCGAAAAAGATGAAATGAATCTTCTTTTTTTCAATAAAGTAGTACGTTGGCAAGTAAGTTATAAATAAAACGCCCATATATATATATATATATATATAACAAAAACTACCATATATTTATTTTCGAGGACTGTGAACTGAATTTTGGAAGAGAAATGCGCGTAAATTACAGAAATAACCTTGATGCTTATAAAAAAGGACTTGAAAAATGAACGATACGCTGTAGCGTGTTCGTTGTGGTTTAATCGAATTCAATGGTTGGTGGAATATGAAGACAAGGCCTCCATTCACAAAGGAATCCTCTCTGACGCTAACCTCACTCAGCTCCTCCTCCGTCTTCTTCTTCTTCTGCTTCTGCTATGATCTCACCGTTTCTTTGTTATCTCTCTCGTAAAACCAGGCCACCGTCGATCTGACGCCGGAAAATGCAAAAGGGTAAGCTTTTTGGGTTGAAAGGGACGATAACTTTGGTGGTGCTGGGCATAGCGCTGGTGGTTCTGCCGCTGCTGCTGCCACCGTTACCTCCGCCGCCGATGATACTGATGGCGGTGCCTCTTCTCATGATGTCGTTGCTGGTGAGGCTTGCCTTCTTCCGTTCACCTTGCCCTGATGTGATTAATCCTCCCATTTGATAAAGCTATTAACTTTGCATGCACAAGATCACAAGTTACGAGTTTAATTTTGCTCTCTTCTATCTTTTTTCCGTCGTTTTGAAATTTCTTAGGAGTTTCTTTGTTTTTTTTTTTTGGTTCTTTTGGGTAAGATTGTAAATAATGGTTTCAGTAATGCAGATTAGTCTCTTCTCTTCGATTATGTGCCAGAACAGATATTTAATTTTTCATGTGTCTGAAACCATTGAGATTGTGCAGTCGGATATGGTAGAGTTGGGAACCAGAGCAATGTAGTTGAATTTATGAGAAGAAAACCTGTTAGTGTAGCGAATTCCACGATATTAGAATATTAATATTAATCGTTTTTGGTGATAAAGTTCATATTTTTAATTGCGGAGCTAAGGAACTAGGGCGTTAAGATCGCAGCAAAACGAAGAGAACACGTACGAAAGAGGAGTTTGGAGAGTACGGTTATGTATGAATCATTGAAAAAACAGAAAAGCGTGAGGATACGAGGAGGCGCTGTACGAAGGAAACGAAGAAGAGAGTAAGGAAACTGACTTTGGGTCTTCCGATATTAAATTTTGTGGGTGTTTTGGGAGGGGTCCTGTACTTCTCTCGGTTCACGCACTGTGACTTTTAAAAGAATGGTTTAGTTCAAGTAACTTGAAAAATAATTAATGTTTGTTTATAAATTTTTTCTGCGTAATTAATATTTAAATATGATTTTTTGTATGAATTTTTTTTAATTTAAAACATATTTAAGGAATTAACTACTAATGAATTAGTTAAAATGTCATGGAGCTCGGAATGAGAAGAGTGTTGGGAGAAGAGATTTTCAACGCCGACAAAAGGACAGGTCGAGGGAACAAGCTACAGTAGGATGATTTTGTTTTGTTTTCCAAGGAAAGGAAGAAGCGAGGAGAGAGAAAAGCAAAGCAAAGGAAGGGAGAGAATAAGCGAACCGTGGGCGACATATAAGCAAAAAGTAGTCAGTAGGTTCATCTGCATCATAATAAAATCCCATTTGCGCCGACTCCCGCGATTTTTCGCCTTGAAAGCCACTGTTAACTGCTCAAATATCCAACACAAGTACAGACCCCCTTTCCATTTTTTAATACTTCCAATCGGTACCAGACTCTTTCTCTAAATCCTATTAACAGATATATATATATAAGTATTCTAGTGTCAGAGTTTGTGGCTTCTTCTTCTTCTGTCAACACATATGTTTCATTTGAGACTTAAATTCAAAATTCAGAACGATTTTATACCGTAAAACCAACCCTATATTGGTACTGACTACGGGTCCCTCTCTATGTCAACGTGATTTACAATATTTGATGTTAATTATTAGAATTGAATTGGGGGGCATTCATTATTAAATTTGTTGGGTGGAGAAGCATAGTCTAAGAGTTTGGTATGGGATTAAAAAATGGGGAATGAAAGAGACGAATGAAGAGGAAGGGAGGCAGAGGAGACTGAATTCAGAATAGAGAGCAAGTGACTGCTGTCACACCTATACCTTTTTCACGTTTAAAAAAATAGCAGAGAGAAGTTGGTGTGACTGTGAGCCTTCAAATGTGGCAATTGAAGTGAGGTGACAGAGCGCATCGGACCACCAAGCGGCTACCTTGTCTTGCATTCTTCCTAGCATTTGGATTTTCGTTCTCACGAAACACCCAACACCAACATCAATTCAATTCTATGTATTTGTCTTCCTCTTTTCCCACGAAGCTTCCTCCCTCCTTCGCATCCTAGGCTCCTCAAACATTACATATTTACATTGCAATGAGGCAAAGGAATTAGGAAGCCCACCTCTTTTGTGTACCCATCACCAAGGGGGCACAAACAAACAACTACACCCTATGTGACAAAACCTTCAATTTTAACAATTTCACCAACATGGCAAACGAATCTCGATTGGGAGAAGAGTCCATATTTAGTGCTTACAATTGTTTCAGATAAGAGGGTATCTATGCTTAGCGCAAAAAAAAAAAAAAACAATCTTTAACACCATACAGCAATCATTTATCATATTTTCCCCCCACTTCTGCCCACTTCTTCGTACATGATCATTATCGATTTTTTGCAGATACAATTAACTCTTGAATTTCTAGATAACAAAAATGTGAAAATATCGCTCACATATTACTTTTTAAAAAAATTACTCCTTCAAAAGCTATAAATCAGTTTAGAAACAGCAACGTTCCTTCAAGACTGGTACCGAGACACGTTTTAATATTGGGTAATAAGTTATAACGTCTCATTATTGTTGTTTTCTGAGGCAACTCATTGTTTTAAAAACGTATCGTTTGCCTAAACTTGTGCGGGAGCAGCAGCAACAGTTTTCGAAACTCGGAAGGCAGGAAATAGACGAAAAATTCTGGGGAAAATCCCTAAAAAATGCCCTGTGAACTTCAAAAAACCCTACAAAGTCAAGTAAATAAGGGAAAGTACAGAGAGGGAAGGTAGGAATCAAGGTTTTTAATGTTTGGGTGAAAAGACCAGATTGCCCACTCTATTTCTTTTTTTGTGGTCTCTCCTCCTTTATTTTTTTTCTTGGTCAACAATAATGACACATGCCCTTCATTGAGCAAATCATCTGCATCTCCATCCTGGCCGGCGAACTCTCAGCCCCCATCGCTGGCACCCTCTCCTTTCATTAATTCATTCCCTTTTTGTCTTCTCTCCCTTCCTCATGAGTAACTCCCCCAATCGCCGATATGTGTAAAAGCATTTTGTTAGTATTCTACTTCTTCTTGCTTTTCCTTTAACAAATAATGGTTGTTCAGCAAAAGCAACCTAGAACAAGCGATGGGAGAGCGGCACATAAGAATTGTGGGAATTAAAGGAGAAGATCATAATGTAATATTTTAACACTTAAATCTTATTAAAATATGCAATTCAGATTGGAATATTGGTCGAACACACATCATCGCAACCATCAGAATAAAAATCCAGATCCGTCCGCAGTCGTCTCCAGCGAACACATTGCAAGCAAATATCACGAGCCTGCAAAACTTCGGGCCTTTTCAAATCTGGGTTTGCAAAGGAGAAGAAGCTGAAAGAAGTCAAGGAGATAAGGCGACGGCAAGTAACACACTAGAGGGACAGTGGTAGAGAGGGAAGACCTCAGGGTAAAGAAGACAAAAAGGGCAATAAGAGAAAGGGCACTTCCGACTTTTGGCTCAAACTTTGATATCCCATATTCCTACCTTCTCCCTAATACGTCCTTTTATATATTGACATTACCTTTTGGGGACTTCAGAATTGAAGTGGTATTTTTATGGTATTTTCCCAAGATTTCTTCTGTTTCTCGGGCCAGAACAACTTCGCAAGCTTAACAAAATCCAAATAACAATAACGGCCGACCGTTTTGTGCTTTGAAGTGCAGAATAAACTGCAGTTCAATGGAAATATCTGAACTTGATCAGTTAAATGAGACAAGAGATGGTTGGGAAAGAAACAATCCATTAATTTATATTGGAAGTCCAAGAAAGAGGAAAAAGAATTTCAATGGGGTGCCTTTTATTTACATTTTCCTTGTACAAGCGCCTTCTGTACAAATGGGGCAACTTCAACTGCGACCATATGTGACGTAGCTCTTAAGGCTTTGTGGGATAAATTAATCCCATGAATGGGGCTTGGAATTTGTTCTCTCCATCTGTGCTGGTGGGGACACGTAGGCAATTCGTGCACTGTGGCTCCGCGTGATGGAGGTGAGGTGGGGGACCGGACTCAAAAGGATTCCTAAGCAGACTGCAAAGTGACCTGCTCAGCAGCTGTTGTGTCATGCTTGGCATTAGCTTCTGGTGTGTCTTCTTCACTTGGTGGAACCAGCTGCCAAAATAATGGCAAGTACTTGTCCCACTCTTTCAGAATAGCCGCTCCCTTGCTACTCCCAGTTTTTTCCTTCACACCCACACACACTTTAATTAGTCTCCACGAATATGCTCACACATCACACAACATTGGTCTTTCTTTTTTAAGAACATAAATAAATAAATTCAGTTGCCTAATTGTTTTTAAACATGCAAAGGTTTCATGCAGCAGTAGATATGGGCCTTACAACATGGGCTTCAATAAGGGTCTTCAGCTGCATCTGCCCTACAGGCGCTGATACCCGTTGGATTTTCACAATTTCTCTGTTTACCTGTCAGCATTTGTACGGATAAATTATCATAAATATTAAACAACAGCAGCATATTTATTTGTTTCCATGCAACAAAAATACGGGCTTCACTTTTTATTCTTCCACATCTTCGCTTTTGACTTGTAATTGTACTTTCTTTGAGATGGGAAGGGGTAGTAGAGGGCAGGAAAATATTTCGTTGGCTGCGAGGAATATAAAATGGCCAGTGACATGTACACTTGGGATCATCCTGATGACCGAAGACCAGTAGGCAGAGCAGGGATGAACAGGTCACCTACTGGCTACTGCAATAAGCCGTATTCAGAAGTTGCTTTGAAATGTGCAGCGCCACGCAGAAAAAGGGCGAATACTTTATATTTCTCTCCCAATGTTTGGAACTGTTCCAACAATATGGTCTTCCGTGGAATAGTCCCAAGTGTATTACATATCCAAGGGCTCACATTAATCCCAAGTTAGCTTGGTGGGTGGAGGCCCCACAATTGAACTAATGCAAATCCTTGGATGTAGTTCAAGCATTAACACTCAAGGAGTATAAATTATACAAAGATTTCCAAAGCAGTAAGGGGTCCCAGATCCGCCAAATCAGGAAAAAGATTTCCAGGGACAAAGTCCATCGATGCATATGGCTACTGAAAAATGGGAGAGACGGTGAAAATGGGTTTTAGGCACAAACCTTGGGTATGAGAGTACTGTCCTTATCAAGAATGTAAGCCAACCCTCCAGTCATTCCAGCAGCCACATTTCTACCCACTCTGCCAAGGAGTTAATGCATGCAGCAAATTCAGGTCAATTCATCCAATTCACTAATCACTAAAAGGAAAGAGGAAGGGGTTGGGTAAACAAGAGCAAGTTTATTTGATGAAACATTACTCACTTTCCAAGGACAACCACACAACCACCAGTCATGTACTCGCAACAATGGTCTCCTGTGCCTTCAACTACAGCTTCAGCAAGTGAGTTTCTCACAGCAAATCGCTCCCCAGCTTTCCCTCTAAGAAAGACCTGTCCACCTGTCGCTCCATACAAGCAAGTATTCCCCACAATAGTTGCATCCTCAGGTTCAAACCCTGTTTTCTCAACTGGCATGACAACCAACTCACCTCCAGCCATTCCCTGGCAACATTAGTACATAAATACACCTCACGAATTCAGTACTTCAGCACTAAAACTAGCAAATCAAAACGACATATTTAAGTTATTAGCCTATGTTCCAAAGAATAAGTTAATAGAGTTACCTTCCCCACATAATCGTTAGCCTCTCCTACCAGGCGAATGTTCATTCCAGGGGTCAAAAAGCATGCAAACGACTGGCCAGCACTTCCTGTAAATCTGGATCATGGAAAAAAATTATATCTTATTCCCTCCGGTCCTATTTATAAGCAACTTTCTCTCTCATAGGGTTGGTCCCTTTTACAAGTAACTTTCACTTTTTGTCTGAAAATGTAAGCTTCTTTTTCCTATTTTTCCCTTATTAAATACTTATTCTCTCTCATATCTTAAACTCATTATCTCTCATACTTTTTATTTATTCTCTCTCCTATACTTTTTTCATAAATAGGGGCATATATGGAAAAAACATGACATTTTTGACACACTTATTGCTTTTAACTACCAGTTCATTTTGCGTAATCAAGAGGAAAGTTACTTATAAATAGGACCGGATGGAGTATTTAATTTCCATATAATAAAGCATGATATCAACTTTAGAATAGCAGAGGGCATCTTACGTTATGTTCAACTGTCCAGCAAAACCAGTGTCACCATACTTCTTAGCAATAACACCAGCTATACGCCCGCATACAGCACGATCAATGTTGAATATTTTCACAGTCTTGTTGACAACTTTTTCATTCTCAACAGCACCTGCAATCTGGATGAACAAAAAAAATTATATTATTACCTTATTTAAAACACATAAATATAATCCTCATATTGTTTCATGCTACGATGAAAAACAACAATCAACTTGAACATAAGGGGGGAATTACTGCTTTTATCCCTGTTAAATAAGAGGCTTCATGGCCTCAGAGTAGGCAATGGGGATATGGGTGTGAACAGGGATTGATCCTTGACATTAAGTTCATTCGATCTCAGTGATTGAGGTTGAGGCTGTGTGAGCTATTAATGCATGGGCACAGAATAGCCTCTTCATTCGCCACTTAGGAGGATTAGGGATAAGATTCACTTAAGAAAATATCGGTCAGCCAACAGTATTCAAGCATTGAATAAAATAAACACATAAGATGGTTTTAAAAAAAAAAAAATTGCAACTGCAGGGGCTGTATGTCAATAATAAAACTGACTTAGACCTATAGTTGATTAAAAGGCTACCTCTGGGTCTGCTAACAAAGCATCATCCAAAACCAGACCATTGGTATGAGTTTCCTGACTCCTAATTGCTGTACTGCTCCATTTTGGCAAACCAACACTCTGAAAATGAAGGTTTCGTTACAAATAAGCAATAAAAGCAGGCCTTCATTGGGCCCAGAAAGGAAATGACCAAAAAGCAAAGCATTTTCTAACACCAAAAGCCAATTTAAGAAATATACAACACATACTGAGAGAATATAACTGAGATCTATATGCTGAGTTTTGACTAGAGATATGTCCCGAGGTTGCAACAAGTCTGTCTGACCAATTACATCATCTAACTTCTCATAACCCAGCTGTGCCAATATGCCTCTTACCTAGCCAGAATAGCAACCGCATTTATTTAATACAGGATGAGAAGCAACTACTTAAGCCAAACTACATTAATAAGATACTAAGGGCAAAATTCTAACATAATACATCAAGATAAATCTGAAAGAAGTAAACAGAAGGCACAACATACCTCCTCAGCAACATACAAAAAGTAGTTAACAAGATCACCCGGTACACCAGGAAAGCGTGCACGCAGTTCTTCCCTCTACAGTGCAATCAATTTAAAATTTAGAACAATGAAATGAATACGTGATGTTATTAAGAAAATGACAATTATATGACAAAATACAGCATTAAGAGAAGACTTCTATAGACCTGACTCGCAACACCAACTGGACAATTATTGGTGTGACAAATGCGGGCCATTACACATCCAGTAGCAATCATGGCCACTGAACCAAAGCCATATTCATCAGCACCCATTGCTGCAGCCATCATCACATCAACTCCACTTCTAAAGCCACCATCAACTCTGAGGATGACCCTTTCTCTAAGTCCATTTTCAATGAGTGCCTGAAAGGAAAATTGTTGATAATTAACATCCATATTTTCACTTAGATGTCAAGAATAAATTGCAGCGATAGAATTTCATAGTTCCAATTGTAACCTGGTGAGTTTCCGTAAGCCCAAGTTCCCAAGGACCTCCAGCATGCTTGATAGAACTTATTGGGCTTGCTCCAGTTCCACCATCATGCCCTGAAATCTGGGAAGCAATAACAAGATCTAAGTATTCTGCTCAAAAGAGAACTAAAATTAAAAAACATTAAACAAGTTGTCTGTTGTTTTGAGTTTAACAGGCCCTTTAATAAAACTAACAATCTTTAATTTCTTTTTCATAAATAAAGGGCTATTTCATTAAAGAATTTCATTAAAGAGGAACAGCACATACATAATGGATGAGAGGCTACTTTAGCCCAGACCATCAAAGTCATTTGAACATCAAATACCATATTACCCCAGATGTACAATGCACGATAGATCAGAGTTAATACCTGTATAACGTCAGCATTACCCTTTGCAACTCCAGATGCAACAGTGCCAATTCCAGCTTCAGCCACCAGTTTTACTGAGACCTTAGCCTTAGGGTTCACCTGTTCAACCAGAAAACCATGAAGATTTTTCCCCAGAACACTGGATTTGATTAAAAATAAAAGAAGCAGATACAAAATGCTGAGTCACCTGATGGAGATCATAGATCAATTGAGCAAGATCCTCAATGGAATAGATGTCATGATGAGGAGGTGGGGATATAAGAGGAACCCCAGGTTTAGAATTTCTCAACCTTGCAATATACATGCTAACTTTTTTTCCAGGCAACTGTCCTCCTTCACCAGGCTTTGCACCTTGTGCAATTTTAATTTCTAATTGATCAGCATTTGCCAAGAATGTTGGGGTGACACCAAACCTCCCTGAAGCAACCTGAAGACAATGCAAGATATTCTTTTTTAAAACTAATTGTGACCATATATGCATCACTGATTGAAAAGGTGGTGTCACAATGATTAGGAACTCAATTAGTTATTCTGAGTTTATCACAGAATAAATATTGAAGTAGTCTATAAATTTTGATCCTCAATCCGTTCTCGGCTGATAGAGGCAGATGTTTATAAACAGAAAAATACAAACATACACGTAGGCTCCATGTATGATATGATCTACTACCAAGTAAAAGACTTCTTTTTAGAGATTCCATGGGGCTATGGACTCCTAGGTGGTGCCCAATGCCCAGGTAGAGCCTAGGGATATCTTTGAGCTTATAGTGAAACAAAGAGAGCACAAACTTTGCCCTCTATATTTCCATGGGGGTATGAACTCCTAGGCGGTGCCCAGGTAGAGCCTAGGTATTTCTTTAAGATCCATCTCTTTTTCCATGCACTTTTTAAGAAAATTTATATTGAAAAGAAAATTCTTGTGAAGATTTTGGATAGCAAACTAAACAATGATATTTGGTGTTCATAACCATAGTAATTACTAATTAATATTAATTTGCATGCTTGTTTTTTATCAGCTATAAACAATTATGTTCATGTCAGCTGCAAAATACATTACTCTGTTAACCAATAAATTGGATCAATTTATTCAAACCCATTTTTGCTCACTTACAGTCATGATTATCTTATAGTGCATATTTGCCACCATGCAGGATACCGTTGCTAAGTTGGCACAAGTCCCATACCACCGAATCAAAATTGGATTGCTAAATAAATTAGATTATATCAGTCCTGATATTATCCATATGGATCTATTCAATGCCTCCATCCTTTGAAAAATTTCTGGAAAATTTTGCGCTATAAGGAATATTAACATATTTACTGGTAAGAATAAAGAAAGTTATGCAATTGAAATATCCCATCTCCTTTAAGTTTTTCCAACATACTGCAGTAACTAGCAGTCTAGCACTGCTTACTACATGCAGTACATGAACATAGCAAATGCAAGTATCGGGTATGCAACTATAAATTTTGACCGCAAATTCAATATAAAATGCCAGGGCAATAACCTGTTTGATAGCACTAGTAGCTGTATCACCATTTTGAAGACCTTTGAGATGTGGTAGAGTTGGAGAATAACCATCAACAACATCCGTAAGTGGCTTCCAGCGAATGGGGTCCTGAATGCATTACACAATATATATCATCACTTTTTGGGCATATAATAACATCATTGGTACCATAACAGAAGGGCAAGTGAATTTAAGACAAAAAAAGGATTTGTTTAGAATTGATTGTGAGCACAATTAATATAACCTGTCTTATGGTGGAAATAAAATTGTTTTACCTCGCCACCTTCCCCCGAATTTGATTTTCCACCTAATCTGTTCATTGCAATTGCAATTGCTTCATGGGTTTCTCTTGAAATAGCTCCAAGAGACATCCCACCAGTACAAAAACGTTGAACAATTGATGAAGCAGGTTCAACCCTTCCAACAGGTATTGGAGCACGATCACCTTTGAATTCAAGAAGGTCACGAAGAACCTGCAACGGACTCCAGCAAATATCAATTAATTTGAAATGATCACAGTTAAAAAAAAAAGTCAAATCTAAGGAATTTCAATCTGCATCTTCTAATTTTATTCCAAAATAGGTTGCAAAATATAGAGGAAGTATGCCATAGAAAATCAGCTACTTCATCCTCAACATCAAAGGAAATAAAAGCTACAGAAAAATGAGCCAATCAACTTTAAATAAAACTAAATAAACATGCAACAAAAAGCCTCATTGAACAAGGGGAAAAAAAAACAGAACACTTTACTAGTGCATAATAAACTACCAAGATTTTGCCCAATAATCCCATCCCATTATTTCAAGGAATTTTGATGGGCACCTAATTGAGGTGGAGAGCTTCCTCCTGAAAACTAGCTATTAATGTGGGAGAATCAATTCCCCTAAAGTATCCCAAGCACATCATATTATTCAATGCAGGACAAAGGCATCTCATACTACCTTAGCCTGATAGCGATCCTCGCTATCGTTTAATTTACTCCAGGAAAGATTAAATTCCCTAACAGTTACCTTATCATAGCCCCCATTAGATTCCAACAAAAATGAAGTCATAAAGAGTAAAATTTTCAACTCACATTAACAGGCCGATTGGCTAAATGCTGCTGGTAGACTGAAAAGGCACTTTGACTTTTCTGACGAACAGCTTTGTGGAGCAACTTTGACATCTCTGGATTATTTGCATGATACTCCCCTTTAAAAAAGAGAAATAAAGACTGTTAGAAACTTTCATTTACGAAGAAATATTGACAGGATGGACCTTCATAGAATCTTAAAAAATGCACACGCTCTAATGCACAGCAAACCATTAATTACTTTCATAAAGCAACCATTTTCTAAGATTCTCATAAATATTGTAGAACACAAAATAAGGCTCATTTTATACAGAATCTCAAAATAGTAATAATGGCGTACTGATTATCTGAATTCTAACAAATCAGAGCAAATGATACCTCCAGGTCTAAACTGTATAAACCCAAAGTTTTCTAGCCTTTTAGCTGTATCTTCAGAAAATGCCTTCACCCAAAAAGACAATGTCTCCCTTGCCAGCTGCACAAATAGGAAGCGAGAGGGAAGTTTCATTCACAAGTGTTATAAAGCAAATTCAGTGCATGCACGAATTCATATTCTGCCCATAGATTAAAACATTGAAACATTCTATGATGGCTGCGGTAATGCAGCATAGGGAACAAGAGTTTCAGTAGGTTTGTTTTGCTTCCAATAAAGCAGTAATTAAAGCTCTTGGTGCCACCTGAACAGATGTAGAGAGCAGAGACCCAGAAGTTGTGAGTTAAAGAATACGGAACTTGAGAGGGGGGTTGTATTTTTGGTGCCTAGGTGTTTAGCCCAAGAAGTGGAGATTAAGAGGGAAAAAATATTGAGGATACTACCTTTAGGAAGTAGGTCAAAGTCAACCACTTCTAGAAGTTGCCAATGTGTTAAGCGTGGCTGTGGAGGGAAGCTACAATAAAGTTGAGATAGCTGCTCATAGGGACCAGGTTAAAGAATTTTTGGATTCGTGCTTCTCCTGAGGATGCATTCAAAAGGAGTGCTAGTTGCTTAGGTAGGTTTTGTCTGTAATAAGCCACAGGTTTTATTAGTTTTAACTTAAGGTAGAGTCTTAAAAAGTATTATTAACGATTCAGAAAAATCCTATAGGTAAAAGAGTTACTAGAAAATACCTTAACAATAGATATTAAGGATTTAGGAAAGTCTAATAGAATATGAAAGGAGTTACGAGTAAAGGGACGACAGGTCAATTCTATGTACAAACCAATAGACCTTAAATACTATGTTTTGTCTGGTTTCTTCATTCTCTTTTGGACTTCCGCCATTTCAATCTTCATATAAATATGTAAAGGAAAATGGATACCTTAGGAAAATCAGGCAAAAATAATCCAAGACTTTTCAAAATGCAAATTATGTTATGAGATGCATGGAAAGGGTGCCAGGTGATAAATTTTTAAATTTATGGTGTGCAATTTTTTGGTAGAATTCAGTGTGCATTATATATCCACAAGAGTGAGGGTGAGCCTTAACGCAGTGATAAGGTTGCTGCCATGTATCCTAGAGGCCACAGGTTCAAAACCGGGAAACAACCTCTCCACTTGTGGGGGCAAAACTGTGTACATCTATCCTTCCCCAGACCCCACCTGGTAGGAGCTTTGTGCACTGGACCGCCCTTTATATATATACATATATATATATCCACAAGAGCGGTGCTTATCTCACTAGCAACACATCGTGATAATTCAAATTTTTCTATGGGATTCAGTACTGTATTCTAACTCACCTCATCAAAAGTTAATCCACCAATTTTTGATACACTTCCTCTAAATGCAAGATCAACAACGTCCTTTCCTAATCCATAGATTTCAAATATCTGTGCACCACAGTAACTACATAAAAGGAAGTTAATAATTAATGAAAGCATAACACCTTTAAGAAAAGAAAATAGAAAGAAAAATATAAATATACAAGAAACTATGGAATAATTAAAAGATAATAATATAATGCTCCCTGGTATTAGTGGTTCTTTATAACTGAATCTTTTATAATAAATCATAAAACAACATATACCTGGAAAGTAATGAGATGCCCATTTTGGAAAGAATTTTAAGAAGACCTGCTTTAATAGCCTGAAAACCAGATAAAAGGATCATTAATAAACAACAACTATGAATATCAAGCATTGTTTTTTAGGGGTGAGCATTCAGTTTTTCGGCAAAAACTGAAATAACTGAAAACCGAATAAAGCCAATTTCAAAAACCAAATCGAAACTGATTAACCAAATTAACCGAACCGAATTAACTGAAATATTTTGGTTCGGTTCGGTTAATAACCAAATTAACCGATTTTTTTATTTATTATCTACAAAATAAAATATATATAATTAATTTTTTAAAAAAGATTATTTTTTATCCTCAAGATTAGATTTAGGGGTAAAATATATAAAATAAATTAATTAGATTTAAAATATCTATAGATTTTATCTAATATTATTGAAAATTTACACCTATTTAATTATAAAAACATACATTTATCAAATAGTATATATTAAATATAAATATATTATACATACTTCGGTTTTCGGTTTTAACCGAAGTATTTTCCTAATAATCGAACTGAAGCCGAACACCGAATTTTTAAAATAATAAAAACCAAAATTTTACCAAAAACCGAACCCAAAAAAACCAAATTCAGTTCGGTTCGCTTCAGTTTTTAGTTTCGGTTCTAATTTGTTCACTCCTAGTGTTCTTCCAATTTCCTGAAGCATACTGCTTAGCAGAAGAGAGTGTACATAAACATCATGCAAGACATGTATGTAACCACCAGTAAACATCTATGCGCATGCAAAAACAAATAAAAAAGGCTAAAATCAAAAAAGGCCAATAACATGTTGACCACTAACCTTACAATAGTTCTTCTGAGCCTGTTCAATTGATACAGTAGATATCTTTCCGTTCTTCATCAGATTAACAGTCTTATTACTCAAACGCCATTGCCGACATGTCTCCAATGCCAAGTATGGACACACGGCACTAAAAATCCAAACAGACATTTTTTCATGCTCAAAACATTAGAGTCAAGAAAAATGAGAATGACCTGTGCTTCCTAGTTTCCACAGAAATACTAGAAAACAGCTTTCATGGGGAAATCAAGAATCTACACCTGGTCAATTTACATAAGGAAATGGTTTCTCATAAGGTTAAGGTGTCCTAAGTACATAAGCAAGATTGCCATTATATAAAGTAGTCAACTAAGCAAAAGGTAAAAAAGAAAACAAGTCATTTGTCTCCTCATTGAATCTCTTCTTTCTGCAAATCCTTTCACAAAGATACAACGTCTAGGTCTCTCAGATACTAATAAAAGTATATATTAAAGGAATATAGCGTAATGAATATAATGACATTTCAAAAAATAAACAAAGGACCCAACGTAAAAGTATATCCTATTTATGTGAAGCTTAGAAGAAACAAAAGATTACGAAATGAATTCTATTTTTGATAAACACAATAAAATATACCATGACTATAAGATGAATTTCCCATCGTAAGCTTAAAATAAGATGACAAAAATATGCTAAGAACGATATATAGAGGCTTCAAAAGGCATGAAAACAACCTTGCACCATATCCAATCAAACAAGCAAACTGATGAGTGCTAAAGCACTGAGCAGTATCTGCTACAAGTGATGCTGACATCCTCAGGCCATTCTGAATTAGATGCTGATGAACAGCACCAATAGCAAGAAGGATTGGGATTGCTGGATGAGTTGGTTCCTAGGAAAAAAGGGAATAATTAGCACATTTCTTAAAATGGTAATAAAACAGTCAGATAAAGGTCCAAACTATTCTTTTTACAAGAAGGTAGCCAACAACATAGATTTGGCATGGCCAAGCAAGAAAACGAATGTTTTTCAACGCCCCTTTAGAGATAGGGAAAAAAATACACTTATGGTTAGAGCCTTTATTTTATAAAAATAATTGTAGGTTTTGCAACCCACAACTCTCAAGTCTCAAAGTTTAAAATGTAAGAGTGCCTTTTTATTTTTTATTTTTTATTTGAGTATGAGGTTGCAATGTTAGATTGTAAAGGAGGAAAAGCTAGAGACTAGGAGCAAAAAAGTCATCACACAAATCAGACCACAAGAGATTCCTAGTGCCTCTCATGTTCATCAAATGGGGATGAACTGGACACTTCATAAGCTACCACATCATCCACATAATTCTCATTAATCACTTTTTTTAACCCAAAAATATATGGCCAAAACCAAATCGAACTATGAACTGGTTCTCAGTTTGCAAGTAGAACAGCTTGTCCAGTTTTGACAACACAGGGAAAAAGAACTTCAACCTAATGCAGATGTATCTGATGAACCCCTGGTATACATAGAAAATTTAAGCAGAGAAACAAGGGGCAGGTTATTTATGAGGGGAGTGTGTAACTTTAATGACAAGAAGGGATCACATGCCATTACTTGGAGCGCCTAGTCTCAGCAGTAGTTTTATGAGGAAGGCTTAATAGACACTGAAGGAAGAGAAAAGAGAGTGGATCATGGTAAAAATGATGGACCAGTTTAGGAGATAGCGTCTTGAAGGTACTCTCTCTAAAAAGGCTCCTCTGCCATCCTCTGGTATATTGCCTCTGTCTATCTGAATTCTATAGATTTTGGTATTTCTCTTATATTTTCTTGAGTCCTGGTCATGGTTTTATCAGTATGCTCGACACTCTTGAATAGATGCTAAAACTGCCAAGCTACCTCCCAAAGCAAAAAAGGGGGGGGGAAATCTGAGAATTTAAGGGATATGACACAAATTAGAGGAAGCAAGAGAATATTGTTATTTGTAATAACCTACTGAAATATGCCTTTTTTCATCTGTTCCATCATTTGGATCTACAAAAGCGTCATCAGTAATCTCTCCAGGAAAAAAAATGTACTTCAGCACAAGTATGTGGACACTTCAAGATTGTACTTACTAGTGCATCTGAACGATCAGAGAAAATAAGCAGCTGTGAGCCATTTCTGACAGCTTCATCAGCAGCTTCACAAAGTCTATCCAATGCCTTCTCCAAGGAACCTTCAATTCCTTTGGTTATATCAAAAAATGTTGGTAACACTTGAGGTTTTAAGTGGGGATCATTCAATAATGACTCAAGATCCCCTTCATTCAACACAGGACTAGATAATATAACCTGATTCAAAACAACAACATAAGCTTGTGGGCAGAAAAAGTTAACAAAATAATAGGAATCATGGACTAATACAGATTGACGGAATATAGTTACAATTTACAGATAAGCATGTCAAAATACCTGTGAAGCATTCTCTGGCCCAACTTCCAATATATTCCCTCGCTTCCCTATATTGACTTCAAGAGACATAACCAAGCCTTCTCGAAGAGGGTCAATAGCAGGATTTGTGACCTGCACTTAGGAAAATAAATATCACTGAAATGGTTTTGTAGAAATAAACTTCTAGAACATTCTAAAAAGATTTTAACTATCAAATTTAATAAAGTATGTGCTGAGACGATTATGTGATTCCCAGTAGATTTCTCTATACAGTTCCTTATTTTAAAATACATCAATTGCACCATATTTGATGACTCTCACACCAATATCAGATGATAGTAAGTAGCAACAGAACGAATATTTTTATAATAATAGCTATTAATTGGGTATGAGTTGTTGGGCCCTAGTCCAAACCCATGTGTTGGTGTTCAGATCTCATCACTAGTCTATAGACATTGTTGATAAAGAGTAATAGAAAGTAGTAGAAACGAAATCTATAATAGAGCGACAGAGATCCCTAATCCCTCTGCCTATCAGACAAGCATGAATCTGCAAAGATTGTGAGGGGTCCCAACCCATTCCTGCTTATCACTCCTTTATGTTTCTTGCCACCAATACGTGCAACAAAAGACATAGAAGTTTAGGGTTTTATGTCTCTTGCCACCATTGCAACAAGAGACATAAAACCTGTTGATGCGTATCACTCCTTTATGTCTCTGCTCACCAGATTGATAGAAAAGATACACAATAGAGGAAGAGAAGGTCAAGCAGAGAGAATGAGCAGCGGCATACAACTTCCTTAGATAGACACCCATATATATCAAATGACATAGAAAATCAATTATGTTGAATTTCATAAAAATGCAGTGAAAAATGTAATCAAGTTTTCATAAAGTTTAGTGATTGATGCAATTGGAGTACTTAACAGAGGAAATTACATGCTACAACTCCATGAATTGTTGTGGAAAATAAGTTATTCTAGAATACCTGTGCAAATCGTTGCTTGAAGTAATCAAAAAGCATATGTGGCTTCTGAGATAATGCTGCCAGTGGAATATCGTCTCCCATGCAAAATGTGGGCTCCTTTCCTTGAGAAGCCATAGACTCAATCACCATTTGCACATCTTCACTTGAGTAACCAAATGCCCTGGTCTCGTTAAAGATTGGTATAGTAAGCACCATAAAAGAGGTGTATGCAGAAATCCAAAGCTATCATACTCGGCCAGCACCAAGGCTGGTTCCTAAGACCAAAGCTAACATAGTTGACCATCACCATGTTACCAACCGATTTTGAGTTCACCTGAGGTCATTTTATTATATTTCAGATATGGTCATAAGAATCAGCCTTAATTCACTTACATTGATAAAGCAGAAACCCTGTACAAGATGCTTTTACTAATTCCTATGGGGGAAAAAAATTTGCTCTACAAAGAGCGGTTTTACTATTTTATTATTGCAACACTTCTGTCAAATACCATTCAGAAAGCATAGAAAAGTAAGAGAGCCAATACCAAAGAAAAATAGGAACAATATAGACCATATAGGTTTTAACAAGCCAAAAATCAAAGGCATAGCAATGTGTTTATATAGGATTTATGAAGCCAATACCAAAGAACACATATTCTTTTATCAGGATAAAACTGAAAACAAATTGCATAGAATTCTCACTGTTGGTGTCTTAATATTCCATCATTGTCCATGACTGCTGCTGAAAGGAAGTTCGCTGGCTTAGGGGACCGCAAATTCCCCTTGACCCACTCCCCATATGGATTTGACAAGGCTACTCGCTTTTTAACCTCTGTATTTTCAAAAACCTGCCAGGCAAAATGATTGATATTTAAAATAATTCCTTAAAGCAGCAAACATTACGCTTTTTAAAAGAACTGATTACAAGATGAGAGGTTAATTATTAGTAAAAGAAAATACACAGAAAAGCCCAAGATTTGCGGATCAGAAATTTAGGGATACAAAGTGAGGGATACAAGTGCTTTCATTAGTCAATCAAATAAAAGTGTCATAATCCAAGTGACAGTTATGAGCTTTCTATTTGACGAAGTCCGTTTTCAAAAGGAGCCAATTTTTGTACTCCTTTATCAAATCAAGAACAAAGAAGCACATAATTGTTGGAAGCATTAATACATCGTCAACTGATGGTAGTAGTAATAGGTAACTGCTAGCCTCAATTGGTCCACTGAAGGATATTAAGAGATTCTCTGGAAAAAATTATGGGGAACAAATCTGACCCTTGATAATCAGGCTTCTTTTCCTTCTTATTCTTGCCTTTTTATCTGTAGTCATCGGATTTATTTATCTTTAAAATCTGATATTACCATTTCAACAGGGTGTTTTGCTGCAAATGCACATGCAGTAGATGCTGCAAATACAAGGACCTCAATATTCATATGAATAAGAGGCTATTGATAGAGACTGTGGCAATGACCAAAATATCAAGCAAGATAAAACAGAAGTTGTCATGCAAACCTGACCACCAAGTAAATCAACCGTTATCATCATCCCTGGACCCAATCGGCCTTTCATTATAACCTTCGATTCGTCAACTGGTAGAACACCGACCTGAAGAAAGAATGAAAAAAGACAATCTATCATTAATTACCGGATGTAAGTCATGAACTAGGCTTAATAGATTAATTAGTTAATTATAATAATTACTGCAAACAAGTACGAGAGCAGCTAATGATGGAATTTTTTTTTTGTGAACCAAATTATAAAGCATTTAATTTTTCAGATGAATAACTAAAGGACACTTAAAAAAAACTAGTCAAAACAACAGACTTAATAAGAATGCAATTATCAGCAGAACATAAACTAGATAGACTTTTAGTGCCAGCCATTCCCCTTGCCTGCAGAGGACAGTTGAGCTTTTTCACCAGTCTATAACAAAAAGTCAACAAGGTGGCACCGTCAGACCCACATACAAAGGATGAACTCAAGGGACTACACACAAGGTGCTGAAAAAACAAAATAAAAAATAACATGTGACCAGCAGAGTAGCAAACCCACATTCCATCTGCTGAGTATGTTTCTGTATCAACCAACTACAAGTTTCTGCCATTAAAAAGTTAAAGAAAATAGAAGGATACTAATTAAAGTCCAGAAAAGAAAGCCTAAATCTTTCATGAACCAGCAATGACAATGCGGAGTTGATACATGATCAAGTTAAATAAGTTAGCCAAATCCTATGCTCTTCAAAGCCCAATATGAACCAAAACAAAATCATCTACTACACATTCTAGAATCATAAAATAAATCAGTAACCAAACTCTAAAATCATAAAATAAAAATCTGACATCTGACCAGTAAAATTTGTGACACCAAACTGATCTTATATTTTATCCAAATGATAAAAAAGGGATTTACCTCAGAGGCAACATAAACAACATTGTCTGATGTTCTCCAATACCTAGCAGGCCTTAGGCCATTACGATCAAGACATGCGCCAACAGTGTTTCCATCACTGACTCATAAATTGAATTAGCAACAATCAGGAAACAAGGGGAAATTTTGGAAGAAAATATTAAACATAAATATATGCATTATTACTAAGCAATATAGAACTAATTCAAAAGCAATATATGCGTTCAAAGATAAAGATTAAATAAATGATGAAACTTTCTTTAACAGCCCTAGCAACAAAGGCAAATATTTCCACGATGTACAAAAAATTTTATGTCAAAAAAAAAAAATTCAACCCAAATTTACGTCCTTGATTTCATATATTGTGTTTCCATAGTGTGTACCTCTTGAAATTCAGTTTGCGAATGAACCTAAATTAAACTTCCTCCAGAAAATTACCAAGAAAATGGTGTAATTCATCTTAAAGCAAAAACATTACCAAGAAAAGCCTACATAACTAAAACTTGCATCTGTTTGTGGAGCCCTTGGACAGATAGAAAACCCCTCCCCCACCCTTTCTTTTTTTTCTCTCATCGTAAATAAAACTGTAACCACACACAGATTGGGATCATCCATATTCTACTTTTGCTTTTAGTTTCCATGCTACCATAATTAATTTTAACTCAATATTGCAGAAGCACAATGAATTAGGATAGCGAGACAAAGCAAATATATTGCTTTACATTATTTAGACTCATAACCTGAATAAAAGTAAGGCCGGTCCATCCCATGCCTCCATTTGACCCTTGTAGTAGTCATAGAAGTCAACCACCTAAAAAGTAACACGGTTACTTCAATTTAGAAATATAAAGTATGGTTCAGAGCACTGATGGAAGTTCAGTGTAAAAGGAAATAGGTTTCCACCTAGCATAGCAAGCTTCAACGAGTACTAATAGTGAGGTTTCATTTAAAAGTGGGACCTGAGACCCATCTAGATAGGCACTTCCAGCAACAACTGAGATTTTTTTCACTCTCTTACTTAGCCTTGTAGCAGTAGGGCTAAGGTTTTAACACTGACCTTCATCACTTTCCTAATGCAACACCCATTATTATTTGACCTTATCATAAGTAATTGACATTTACTATCGATTAAAAATCAATAAACTCTGTTAAGCTTTCAAGGGAACAAAATCAAAACTCATGAGATTTTGTTAAAATTTAAAGGGAAAACTATAAAGAATTCAAAAGGATTAATTAATACACCCTTCGTTTCAAATATAAGGCATGTTTTGGAAAGCCCCATGTTTCAGTAAATAAGGCATTTTGTGAATTTCTAAGAGCAATAAATGTCTTTTTTCCTAAAATTCCCACAAGAGCATATTAAAATTACCTCCATTAATATGGCCCAATACTCATGCATTTAAAGAAGGGAAAAGTTACAACTGTTGGTTGAGGTAGTAAGGGGCCTCACCCCCATAAGGTGGAGAACATAATTTCAAATCCCGGGAAGCACACTTGTTGGGAGAGGCGAAAACCTTTTGCCCTCTCAGCCTCGAAAGGGGAAACCCTTGATTATAACCAACAAAAAAACAAGAAAAAAGTTGGAAAAGGTTTAAAATGTTAACTACCTAACTTTTTCTCTCGGTAGGTGTACATTAGGTAAACATGCCTTACATTTGAAATGAAGAAAGTAAAAATATATGACATTGGAGGTTCTAATAATCAAATTATTAAATGGTAATATCAAAAGCCTTACAGAGACTTTAAGGGTCTGTTTGGTGTGAGGGATTTGGAGGAGAAGGGAGGGGAGAAAAAATTTTTATGAGTTGAATTTTAAAAGATTGAAGAAGTGGGGTAATAAAATTTTGAGAAAGAGAATATATAAGATAAAAAAGTAAGAAAAATTAATTAAAAATTTTTAACCCCATTTCTCTAATTTTTTTAAATTCAACTCAAAAAAATTTTCCCTCCGCCCACTTTCCCTCCCCTCCCCTCATACCAAACAAGCCCTAAGTGAATTTTAAATCACAGGCATTTTAAGCCACACAGTAAAGCACCGTGGCTCTCTTAATCATTTTCCCTTCTTATGCCAGTGAGAAAGAAACTTAATAAAAGAAAAACCAAGGGACAAATCCATTGACTAAGATAAGCCCAAGAAGCCAAATACCAGAGCCTCATCCGTTTTAATTCCAATCAACACCCTAAAGTAAAAGAAACAAGATAAACCAAGACACTGCCACTGTTCTAACTTGTGATAAGTTAAACCCCAAGGATTACACCATCCCCCCTCATTTACAACTACTTCAATCACTTCATTTTGACAGCTCAAAGAAAAACAACACACACTGCAGCTGATGCAACAAGACAATGAGGCGACAAAGTACAACAAAGTCCATAAATTAGACACAACACATTATATTTAAGAGTAACACTTGTCCAATGCCAAATGACATAACAGTATATCATGACTCATGAGAAAGCCAGATAAAGGGAAGCCCGGGATCCTAAGCAGTATGACATATATCAGTAACAACTAGCAACACAAAGATAGTACAGGAGTAAGGAAGATTAAAAATGCTCAAACAAATTATGAGTCAGTTATTAGTCAATATATTACCTCAGGGTATTTGATCATGAGAGTTGGATGATTTTTGTAGGCCTCTGGAACAAGAATCATCATTGCTTCCTCAGGATTACGGCCACTTCTTATCAACAACTGAATCAGAAGATATTTTATGGATTAAAAGAGATGAATGTGACTATGAACACAGTAACAAGTAGAGAGGGTCTCACAAGAAAAACTCTTAAAATTAAAGAACCAGTAAAACCAGTGCTGCTAAGGGAAAGAAAGAGGGAAAAGAAGAATTTAAAGACAAAAAAACAATAGTTAGAGGGAATGAGCGGATTGAAAAATGATGAGAAACTCAATTATCCTTTCAGAGCAACTAGAATTGAATAGACTATCTTTTCTTCTTCAGACTTCAACTTTCCACTTCCACATTTATTTCATAGGAATTATCATCATCAAGATCCATGTGAAATAGGAACAAGTAATTGTTTCAATATTGAGTTACTGACATACTTCTGCGACGCTGTCTAGATTTGCAGAGTCTGATCCCTTTGGATTTCCAAATGGGCGAATTTCATCTTCCCGACCACGCCATACAGGTGATGTCAATGATGGTTCACGAGATTGCATCCAATTAAAGTTACCCTGCAAAACAATGATGCAATTTCCTGATTCCATCCTAGGTAAATTTTAGCCAGAAAATTTTCTAAAGCAAAGCAAATTAAACCTGTATGGTATTGATCTCTCCATTATGACCAAGAAGCCTCATAGGCTGTGCAAGAGGCCATCTAGGACTAGTATTTGTGCTATACCTTCGATGATAAATGGCAAAGGGGGACTTATAAAGATCATTCTGAAGGTCATAATAAAATAATTCAAGAACTTCTGACCGAAGCATTCCTTTGTAGACTATGGTTTGATTGGACAAAGAACAGAAATAAAGATCATTTCCCCAACTTTCTGAGCTTACTGCTTTTTCAATCAATTTCCGGCAGATGTACAATTCACGTTCAATGTCATCAACATTCTCTTCTTTTATGATCTTAACAAATATCTGCTGTATGTTTGGCATTGCCTCCTTTGCATTAGGGCCTACCACAGAAGCATTTACAGGGACAGGCCTCCACCCAAGCACCTCAAGACCTTCTTGTCTAAATATATTTGCAATAACTACAGAAGAAATTAAAACACGTCAGAATCCGAACTTATTATGGCATATGGAAAATTGGCATTGGCCCATTTAAGAGAATGCATGCCATCAATCAAACTCAAATAATTTGCCAACCACGCTGCATATTTATGAAAACATAAAATATTGAGTTTGACCCCTTTTTAATGGAAGAAGAATCTAATAAGATAAAAGTTCAAATAAGGAGGATAAGACATCCTTCAACAACAACCAAGCCCCAACAAAAACACAAGTTGAAAACACCAGCTCAAGGAAGCAGTCTAATCCCTCCATAAATCCATTCACAAGGAAGCCTAAAAGATGCTGTTACTTATGACCCAGATGCAAAGTATGGGACCTGAGTCCATCATCAGACAAATACGACTTTTGATGTAGGATTTATAGGAACCCTGGGTTCTCAAACCTCATGAGTTCACGATTTCCCAGTTGCAATTGTCAAAGCAAGTGATATCACCAGAATTGCAGGAGCTCACCTGGGGCTAGAAAGCTAGTACAAAAACAGCATCCATGAGACATGGCTGCAAGGCCCAGTGGGATGTTATGACCTAATTGCACCAACTGAAGTTTGGAAACTTTTATATAGGATTCGTGTGGGATCCTGGGCAGCCCAACCTCGTGAGCTAGTTGGATGGGCTTTTTTGGTGGTTTATATCACTTTTGCAAGAGGATAAAAAGGTTTGAACACACTAAAGTAAAGAGGCATCGACTAAAATACAAAAAAAGAAGCCAGAAGCTTTGTGAACTAACATATCATAGATTCCACAAGCTTCAATATAAATAAGTTACGTTATCACCTATTACAGCACAGACATTTCAGGAGCCTCTATTTAGTTTTTTTCCTTTATGTTCTATCTATTAACATTACTTTTACAGGGTCTGCAATTTTAACATGTCAAAAATTAAACGAATGAAGATTTATGGACACATAGGCATGATTGTCTCTATGAAACTTTGACAGGATAAGGACAATATGGCAGAACTCTTGAATCAAGCTCTTCAAAATGAAAACACTATCACCTTTCTTCGCCTCTTGTTGAAGTCCTTCATCTTGGGGTAGAAATACCATTCCAACACCAGTATGCAACTTATCAAAAGATGCAATCCCTTGCTTGTTGGCCCAATTGTCAAATAGATCCCATGGAATAGATGTCATCAGCCCTGAACCATCACCTGAGTCATTATCTCCTCCACAGCCACCACGATGCTCCATACAGCCCAGAGCAAAGAGAGCATCTTTAACAATCTGATGTGACACTTTATTTTCCAAATTGGCGATGAATCCGACACCACAAGCTCCTCTTTCTGATATTATGTCCTCCAAGTTTGCAACCTGACCAACAAACAATCAGAATCATTGAACATATTGTTTATACCGATTACATGCCACAGACCAGTTGATTAACCCAGTATAGAGCAATGAAATTGTCAGGCTAAAATGACAGCAATGAAAAGCACAGCACCAAATATCAAGTACTGACAGATAAAATTGAAATTTAAAATTTATTCTCCACGTAATATATACACTCTATTATGAGACATATGAAATTCAAATTTCCACTAAATGACTCTTCTCCAGATATATCTCCACTAAAAGCATCATTTAAACAAAATGAAAAGGCACGCCAAAGAAGAAAATGGTCAAAAGCACAACTTGCCAGTTTTCCTTTCCTACACGTATTATCAATCCACATATGCATTATGGTGGTCAATGAACTGGCACAATAAACTAAAAATGAAAATTGAATCCAATCTTCTTCAAACAAAAAAAAAAATTGAATTAAATGAAAAGACATTGTAGTGTGCATTCCCAAATAATGAACACATGCCTACCAAATTTCACAATTGTCAACAGCCAATCATGCAGCCAAAAAAAGGAGGAGGAGGTAGACCCCATGTGTCAGGCTGGGAAAGCAATAAATTTATCATTGATTATTAAAGCAAGAGGAAAATGCTTTAACATAGATTTCACTAAAACTAGTCACAACTCCCTATACTTCAAAATTTAGAGAATCTTCAACTAACATTATAAAGAAAACCTCCTTTGGCCTTTCAAAGGCATTTCGAGGTAAGTAAGTAACCCAATCAATACTCCTGATCATAAATAAAGCATTAAAGCATCAAGTACTCGTCAAATGCAAAATATCATAATTATCAATGAAATTGTGGGTAAATTGGTTTGGATATTGTCAAAGTCATAAACTTGTGTGTTTATGAGGGTCTCTTCCCATAGCATTAAGTAATGGGTTTATGAACCACTAGGATGTTTTCACAGCTTATTTACTCACTAACATATGAGCAGTTGCAACATGTGATAAACTTTTGCATTTTCTGACATCCGACACCTCTTACAATTTCTGTAAGAAAAAAGTGTCAAATGGAGGTGCCTTGCTGCCTTGTTAAATGTTAAAATGGATTCTATAGATTTTAAAAGTAGATGAGCTGCGTTAAATTTCAATTAAATCCAGGGGGGGATGGAGTAATTATTTTTAGAATAAAAAACACAAGAACAGCATTAGCAACTTAGCTAAGGATGTGGTACTTGCCTCCCATCAGTCGTTGGGTCATTGTTTTTCAGTTTCACTACCACAAATTCATTAATATCAGCCTATATCAACATAATCTCAATGAAATTCTTACGTCCACAGGGACTTCAGGCTTCATTTTCCCTACAACTTTAGGATAAACTTGAGAAATTTCTGCAAGATTTATAGTTGTAACAATGTCATTTAATTATGCTGGTAAGTTAATCATCATTTTTCAAAGCACTATTTGTTATAACGAAGTCATAAATCAAAGGATCAGAAAAAACAAGGGATTGGTGAAACCCCAAGCACGAATATTGTCGAGTTATAGTGCCAAAGGTTTTTTCTTTAGCCTGAGCTAGTTTTGGCGAATATGGCAATTAGGAAACACGAGATACATTTGTGGCTGCCGTTTTGAGAGTAATTCAGTAAAATCAATGTGTAGTTATTTAGAGACATGAAAATTGAGAAAACACTCACAAAGTATCTTCTATCTTTCAAACTGTATAGTCAGAAACATGCAATGATTGATATCCACACGTTATACAGTGCTGGGCACTTTCTTCTCTCTACCAAACCAGGCGAGAGACACATCGATATGAGAATTCAAGGCCGACGCTTTAGAAAGAGACTTTTCTCCAATATACAAGACGGATTTATTTGCCGCAATGAAGTATAGCTATTAGCCGAAGAGAATGTTTGATGAAAAAAAGAAGAAGAAATATCGGCTCCATAACAGCGAGAATTCAACACAGACGAAGTTCTATAACATCGATAAAACAGACTTGAATTGAAGGATAAAAGGAAAAAAAACAAGGCCGGTAGCCGCAAAACGATCAGCGGAATACGCACCTGTGGTTTAGGATCAGAAGTAGCAGAATCATCAAGAGGCTTACAGCGACGCTCAAGGTCAAGAACGGCTTTGACCGGGGACGAGTTCTTCGTCAAGTAATGCTGAAAAGCTTTGCGAGAGGTAAAGGCTCCGAGTCTGCGTCTGGCTCGCTTGGATTTGGAGCAAAGCCCCGCGAAGTCGACAAGCAAATTGCCACTGCCCGAGGCGAAAATGGAGGGAACAAGGTCTGAATGCACATTAGTGTGGTGTAGTCGTGCTATGGAAGACGCTGAGTGTAGCGCCATAGCGCGCGGGGAGAGAGAGATGGAGGGAGAGGATCGTGTGGAGCGGAGAATGGATGAAAGAAAAGAGGAGGGAGGGAGATAAAAAGAAGAGAGGTCAGGAAGCAGCGGCCTCTCACAGCATCAGCAACGCGATCCTGGTGTCTGCTTCTTAGTTCGCCTTCGTCCCCCACACTCCTCACTCCGCTGGGTTCTACTCTTCTGTGCAAAGGTCTACAGTCTAACTCTGTGACTCCCGGCTTATTGGAGAGTTGAGACAGTTGGTCGCTTTCATTTTCGCCGGAATAAATGATAATCAGGCCGGCCTCCGGTCCTTACGACGGAGTGACCAGCATAAGAGTTACACAATTAGCATATATTTAAAATGTTGGTTAAATTAGTTATTTATAACATGGCTTTCTTATACTATCATATTTAATCATATGCGCAGTACTATCTCCCATCTCTCATGCATGATTTAATTAGGAAATTCGTTTTGTCTTAAATGTAAAATATATTTTTTATATTTATCAATCTTTTACTAATTTATTATCAATAATATTTTAACAATAATCAAGTAAAAAAAGGATAAATGTAATTAAAGAAGGCGATAAGGGTGTTTTGAAAAAAAATGTGTCATATTAACTAAGTTTTTTAATCTAATCAAATTAGGTAAATATGTTTGACATTAAGGACCACATCATTATTTTTTTTATACTATCCGGTTCGGGGTTTGTGTCTGTTTCTCTCAATATAAATGTCTCTTTTATGACTCAAACTAAAGACTCAAAAAAGTTTAACTGGGACTTACACTACTAGATCAATTCTATGTTAATGACTAGAGCATTATTGTTGGAACAACCGCTTCATTAAGAGCCCTTAATAGTTATAATTAATGGTGTTATGAATACAATATTTGTGAATATTCATATATCTCATTATTTCATATTCTCCATGATTTCGCCTGTGTTTGGAAACACGTTTTGGGGGTAAATAAGTCCTTATTACGTAAGCCGAGATAAATCTCCTCTCACATACTTACCTCGTATATCGTGAATCACGATTTATAAACACTTATTGCTAAAAAATAAGCTATTCCAAACGAACACTTCCTATTCTCATTTATTAATTCTTATGACCATAGAATCACTTTGATTATATACTATATAGAGAGTTATACCTATAAATATAAGACATATGTTATAGATTTCTAGTAACATTAAATTGTAAATGAGAATTACTTTTTCTTGTTCTCCTTTCTCACTTTCCCTTTAATTTAAAATATATAGGAATATTTTAGATAAAATATTATAAATTTGAGATGTTAAATGGATTGAAATTTTATATTTACCTCCAAAATAAATTTTTCATATACTCCTTTTTTTGGGTTCATGGTAAAAAAAACACTGCTTTTTTTTATTGGAGGGTTGAGATTCTTCATGGGAAACGAACTGCGATAATGCGGGGCCACCGGATACTTTCTCAGGAAAAAAATGAAACATTCCTTCAAAGAATCTCTATCACCCATTTACGAAAGGGCAGCAATATACAATATTTAATTTTTTTTAAAAAAAAAGCCATACATTACAAAAAATTACTGTCTTTTCTTAGTTACACGCGGCGTGGAATCGGAACCCCGCTCAGGTCAGCAACATCACAATAAAAATTAAAGAAACAAATCTCCTTTTGTCCGTTACGTATCGCCCCTTTGGCCTTTGATCCCGCCAAACGACAGCAAAAACCCGCTCCACTCATATATTATCGGCATTTCAGTTCTATACTTTTTACGTTTACGTTTCCGGATTAAGATCGTTATTTATTACTCGTGTTTATCTTTATTTTTCCCTTGAATTTGACTTGATAGATAAATTGGAAAATAGTTTCGTTCTCTTTTTTGTGTTGCAAAATTTCTGGTATTCACTGACACTGTCACGCTCACAGTCGCTTGGATATGGATCACAAAATAGATAGATAGATATTGGAGGGGTTGCACTAGGCTACTGATTTTAGGGGTTTTGGATATATTAGTGGACTTTATGGAGGTAACTTGCAAAAGCTGCTTTGTTCCTTACCTCTATACATATGTGGACTCCTTTCATTGTTGACTCACTGATTACCCAGTTAGTTTATAAAATTAAATCAATTACATAATCCCCACAAGCATTATTTAATGCTTCTTCCCAGAATCAGGAAAATGACAAGCTAGGAAATAAAACTAATGGGTATATCCTTGGACGTATCTGTCATCTTATTACGTGGACATGAGTTAGCTATCAAATTAGATAACCTGTTAATTAATGTCCATAACTTGCGATATTTTACTCACAAAACACGTAAGCCCCCGCCCACCCAAAAAAAAATTACATACTATTTATTTAAAAATGTTAATGTGTGAAGGAGTTTTGCCTCACTATTAATTGAAAGAAAACAAACTGATATAGTGCTTTTTCATATGCTTAAATGACTTTCAGCTCAACTTGCATATTAGTTACAAGGTACAATAGCAGAAAGATTTCGGTTTTAGTACTATATGGATTAACGGTGGAAGCTACTTTTCCGACTTAATTTATAATACACGAGGTAAATATATAAGAGGAGTTTTGTCTTAACTTATGTGAATGTGCTTTTTAAACGCCAACTCAAACAGACTCCTAGACAAACTACACCAACCCACTATGCTTCTGTTTTTGGATGTGTTTATTTCAATGTGGTTTTTTCTTCACAAGAAAGGAAGAATTATCTCGGAACTTGCAAGTGTTGATGACACAAGAAACTGATATTATTATGGGAAAAAACAATGGCTTTTCTGGAGTCCCTAGAGCCAAGTGACCCTCACTTCTTTGTTCTTTTGGTACGTGCCTTTTTCATTTTCTGCCTCTCAAGCGCATATAATCAGTGATTGTGGTGCTCAATTTGCTTTTCTTTTTTCTTATTGCCATCAACCTCATTATTCTGCCTCTAAAGCTTCATCACCACAAAGTCTGGCCCACTAGCCAAAAATACATCACCACCCTTTTTACCATATATTGAAAGATACCCTGGCAGCCGAAAGTGTTCTTTTCAAGGTCTTCTTTGTTCACAAACCAAGTCTTATACAACTTTTATCATTGCACGGAGAGAATCGGCGGCCATGAAAGACTCTCTACCTAACTCTAATGGTAGAACGCAGATAGATACAGAAAGAAGCAGAGAGGTAAAAAAGAAATGAACATATACATTAATGTATCCATTTGAATAATTCTCCTATGTACAATTCAATCTGATACAAATGTTTGAAACTCCTCATCACCCTCTTACCCATCTACGAGTGACGATGAATTGGTCAAGAAGTGTGTATAAGCATTATGTCAAATGTGTGTGTTTGTGTGTGTGAGTAGTTGCCCTTGCTTTCAGCTATTTCCATGGCTTGTTCAGAAATATGATATAGCTACTGCATATACTACATAAAATGAATATAAATCAAAGAATATGTACTGAAGGAAAGTTAGTCTGGGGGAGTGATGTTAGCCCAAGTCACGTCTGGTTAAAAAAAAAGTTCAAGTTTTGAAACAATTAGGCTTTGAAGTGAGTCTGAGGGGTGGCATGAGAGAGATGGTTGATGCGTTTCTTCTTCTTCAAGTGTCTTCACTGAATATTCTAAATATGAAGTCACGGAAACGCCTTGAGTATTGTATGGGGTCAACCGCTGATATTGAGGTTGGATCATATTGAAAGGACTTGTATGCATGCTCAAGCTTCTTGCTTATGTCATAGTCTTGAAGTATGTCAATCACACCAAAAAACAACACAACCTCGTAAAACTCTCCAACTGGTTCTCCCACAAGCTGTAATTCACAATCCCCTCTTCTCACTGTTCTTTCCACCCTTGCTGGCATATTCACACCCAATTTGATACTAGCCCACCTGAAAATAATACCCCCATTACAATGAAATAAGCTCATTTATGAGTATGGTTTCTATGGCCTAAGACAACATATTTGAACAGAAATTTTACCTGGAAGGATCTAAAAGAAGCTGGTCCATATCTGCTCTTGACATACGGGGAGTTCCATCGCCCTCGCCTGAGATTCAAGAGAGTAACGGGTTTGTTATTATTAGTTCAGTATTGTATAAACGTTACAGACATTAAGGTTGACGTGTAGAATAAGACTACCTGGGGGATTACAAGATTCTGAAGGAATAAGGTCTCCATCTTCTGATATATCTCTAAAATGAATACCTACCAGCAGGCTGTAGTCCATAATCCCCTCCTGTTCTAGAAGCTCACAGTCTCTATCAATTTGCCTGTGAGGACAAACAATATGACTGGCACGCTTAGTTTAATTAATTGGAAGACGGGAAAAGGCAAATAGCATTACTTGGTTATGAAATTCAAGTGAGGGTGGAGGCAATGAATGAAATCTTGTATAACCTGCAAAACTCCTGAAACCAAGATTTTTGAAGTCGGAATATAAAATTAAGATCAAGATCTTTAAGGATGGTGGTTTCATCAATCTCTGTTTCGGGCTTGTCTGTGATACGGCCAAGTGAAGAACCCTTCAAATCAAAGCGCCGATGGATGGTGTACTCAGAACAGAATAGGTTTCCCATTATGATAAACCGAACCTGAAAAAATCACATGAAGTGTCTCAGATAAGTTTATAGAATATGATAGTCTGCATCTTCACAGTAGCTATAAGAATTGCACCTTCTTCTGAGTAGCTCCAGTTAACTTAACACAGTGCAGACCATAAAATTTAGTCACTAGTGTATTTTCAAAGGATCGGACATGGTTGTAATAGGCCGGAAGCATTCTCAAGAGCACCTAGAATTGAAATCCAAATATGACCAAATAAGTTATTAAAAACAAAAAGAAAAATGCATCAATCTCTTGGCAATTTCAAGTAGGGGTAAGGCTTGAGCTATACTCACTTTCACTTCAGCTTTTTTCATAGTCTTAATCATGTAACGGTCATCATTGGTCAAGTAAAAGAAGCTACCACTTTTACCAGGAGAGGAAAATTCACGAAGAGCGTCATTTCCACATATGGATATCATGTAATCAGCTGGATCCACCTTGAATAGCTTCCTTAAAGTCCTGAAAATAGATTGTGATGGATACCAAACTGCATATGTTAATGACCAAAGGACTATTCACAAATAAAAATGCACGAACTGGCATATGAACTGTTGATAAGTAACTTAAGAAGTTGGCATCATTATTTTGAGAAAGACCTATACCTAAAAACTACAGGGCAATAGTCCTTCCACCTAAACTCAGTGGATGAATGAGGTGGAGTATATTTGGATCCTTCAGGGGGAAATCTTGTCCAAACTTTCTCCTTGGGATCAAAAGCCGAAGGTTTCAAATCAAGCGAGGCAGAAGGAGCAGGTCTTCCAACAGAATGTCTGTTCAAAGTTCAAACACCACAAGAGTTATATATATATATATATATATATATATAGAAACATGGCAGATTTGACAACGAACGCCAATATAAGAATGAGAATACCTGATTCCAAGTTGCAAATTGAGCATGAGTTCGAAATTTTTTTGGCCTTTGCATATGATCTCTCCCTGCCTCCTGGACTTCATAGGAGCTTTGAGCTTGGGAAGTGGACCGCCTCTCAAAATAGAATCATCAACAATATGCATGTTCAACAAATCCTCATGTAATGCTTTGACAGCAGTAGGAGTTGAATCACAAGCAGCATCAGAATCAATGGGATGAACATCCACACCACCATCCCATATATGCATTCTATCATACGGCTTCTCAACACCTACACTCACCCTCCCATCCACAGACCTTCTCCTTGGCTTGCTATCCCCAGTCTTGGTCGATCTCCAAACCGCGAGCTTCTTCTGAGACGGCAAAATTGAAACCTTCTCGCCCGGACAAACCAGACATTCACTCAACTCATTGTAAACTTCTTGAGGATCCCACTCTAAATGTGCCTCTTGTGATGATCCTGCTGGATAATATGTTCCATTTTGTTCTTTTGGATCTTTACTCCAATTCCCCACATACACACTACCATCTGACCATTGAAAAGTCCCACTTCCTTTTGGTAAACCATCTTCCCAATTACCATCATACCTATTTCCATTTGTCCACACAAATGACCCTTTTCCCCATATACAACCATTTTTCCATTCTCCTGAATATTGATTCCCATTCTTCCACAAGTAAATCCCTTGACCATCCTCTAACCCTAACTTCCATTCTCCTTCATACCTATCTCCATTCAGAAAACACTTCACTCCCTGGCCGTGCTTTAGATTCATACTCCATTGTCCCTTGTAGTTTTCACCATTAGGGGCTGTATAGCTTCCTGTTCCATCCATATACCTATTTTTGAATTCGCCGTCGTATACGGCTCCTGAGGGCCAAGTAAACCTTCCTCTTCCCATGGTCTTGCCTTTGTACCATTCTCCAATGTACACACACCCATCATTCCACAAGTATTTGCCATGGCCGTGTGGGAAACTATCTGCCCATTGACCTTTGTAGTAATCCCCATTGGGAAGAACCTTCTCGGCGATGTACGTTTCTAACGCCACTGGGTTTTCTACGTGGTGGCGGCTTCCTTCTTCCGAGTGACCCATGTACATTGTTCCTAACCCGAATATGCTATTCGCTTGCTTCTTCGCAGCTGCTTGCGTCTTCCGCACTGTGAATTCCCATGCCTTCATAACTCCGCTTTCTCTACTGATCATTCCTCTGTATATCTGGAATTTGTGCTTTTTGCTAAAATCTAAGCTCATCTAGATGAAGAAATTGAATTAAAAGCAATATTTCATACATCCCACACGATGAAGATGAATCAGGAGCCGAAAACGTCGCAAGTCTGGGATGTTCCATCAATGCTGGAACATTTAAGCGTAGTGTGAGAATTTGGTGGGTCTCTGTGTTTAGGGGTGATGTTTATCAAGTTTCTTATGATCCTGGGGGAGGAATTAACAATTTCTGGTGTTGGTGAAGATAATGAATTGGATTGTTTGAAATCAAAATGTTGACAATTGCGCCGCGCAGCTTTTGCTCTGATGTTTGTGATTGCCTTTTGCCATTGAGAGGGAGAGATTCGTTCATGTCCTACAACCTCTAAGAACCATGACATGTTTGGGGGGTGTCGCGCGCTAAATCAAGGTGATTCTCCAACAGATTTTCCAATTCTTTTATTCAAGCTTTTATCCATCAACAGATTTTCCAATTCGGGCAAATAAGAAATAAAAAAATGTAGTTTCTTTGATAATAATAACCAACTGATGATTCTGACCCAAATGAGAATTCTCGAGTACGAACCTCCCTGCTGGGGAAACGACGTGGGAAAAGGAAGTGGAAAAAATAAGGGAAAATGACAGTTAGGTCTTAAATTACAGAAAAAATATTAAAAAAATTCTTTTGAAAAGTCAATGATCAGAAAAATCTCTAGAGATTTTTCTGACATAAATTCCCAATATCCATTTATCAAAATACCCCCCAATTAATTTAACCATTGTCATTGATTACAACATGTTATGCTATGTTTATAACATCATAAGTCATATTAACAACATAATCAGTTTTATTTACAACATGTATATAAAATACGTAATTGTGTCGCGTTTACAACCTCTTCAATTACGTTTACAACTCATTAAATATATCATAACATGTTGTAAACGTAACTGACTATGTTGTTAATATGATTTACGATATTGTAAATATAGCATAACATGTTGTAACCAATGATAGTGGTTAAATTGCTTGGGGGTATTTTGGTAAATGGATATTGGGAATTCATGTCAGAAAAGTCCCTAGAGACTTTTCTGACCATTGATTTTTCAAAGGGACTTGTTTAGTATTTTTTCATTACCTTGGGACCTAGCTGTCATTTTCCCAAAAAACAAATCACACCCAGTCAATCATGGCTGTTGCCTGTTAAATAGATTTTAAATGGGATAACTATACTAAAAAAAAAAAGATCTCTAGGCATTGTAAAAAAAAAAAAAAATGATCCTATGAAGTTATTAATATAGGCTCATAGAGTTGTTAATGGGACCATTTTTTTTATTTTACAATCTCAATGGATCATTTCTTAATTCTCCCATTTTATTTAAATAATTAACTAAATTTATTTATTTAATTAATTAAACGATTAAAATGGTCCTATATTCTTGGAAGTAATGCGGGTCTAAAGGGTGAGGTTGATCATCAATTTAAGGATCAAGTTCACTTATTTAAATGCCATTATGCTGCCGGAGATAAGGCCAAATATTAGTGTGTATTTGGATTAACTTTTTTTAATAGCTTTTACGACTTATGAGGTAAGTGTGTGAAAGGAGTTTTGTCTCGAATTACGTAAATCATGATTTTGGTGCTTATCAAACATACACTAAAATGTTTTAGCTTTCAATGCTAGATTGTTTTCTTATTGGAACTTTGTTAAGATTTGTTTCAAATCCATATGCAATGTCAATACCTATCTACTATCTATTTTTTATGCAATACCAATTTCGAATAAAAGTCTAAATTATTAAATTAAAAAATTGCATTTTTTACATACGTTTTCTCCCTGTGTTGTGAATTTTATCAAAATATTTGCCTACTAATATTATTTTAGTGTGCATATGTATGTACGGTACATCTAGTCTCTTGCTGGATTAAAATTGTGGCATGATGCTTGTTGAATAATGGCTTTCACTACTCATTTTGAGCTATAAATTATCCATACAATTCAAACTGGAGAAGTTATCTTTCCTTTTCTTTTTTGGGAGAATTACATTTATGTCCCGTAGAAGGAAAAAAATGAAGAAATTATCCCTATAGATTGCAAAATAAAAAAATGGTCCCATTAACAACTCCATGAGCCTGTATTGACAACTCATTAACAACTCCAGGAGCCTGTATTGATAACTCTATGGGACCATTTTTTCATTTTACAATCTATAGGGATCATTTCTTCATTTCTCCTATTCTTTAGAATCTGAATGTAATTCTCCCTTCTTTATTTTTAATCTGTGCTTGTCGCATATCCTCTTTTAGCAGCATAAGTGTTTAATTCCACGGACTAACGCCGCATTTAATTTTCTATCCTGTAGAATATTATCGTAAATAGAATCTCAACATAATTCAACCAAGTGTATGTTAGCAAATACTATACAATATCGCAATAAAACGTGGGCAAATTGATACTCCCCACTCATTAATATAAAACATATTTAGGAGTTGATATTGGTCTTAAATATAAGACATAATTTTCATATTTATCAAATTTTTCTTAATTTACCTTTATTGATGCTCCCTCAACAATAATCAGGAGGGAATGAAAGAATTAAGAAAATATTTAAGGTTTTTTAAAAAATATATTTTATATTAACTAATTTAACTAAATTTTTTAATTAAATCAAATTAATTAAGTATGCCTTATATTGAGGACAGGATAGAGTACATATATATGATCTTCCATGTACATCTTATGGGACCCGCTAGAGTCTCGATTTTTTTTAATCATTTATTAAGCATGGATATCTTTCTATTGGAAGCAACCTATTTAAGGCATTATCGAGCATTAAATATAGACACATCTTTTAATGAAAATTCAAACCTTAATTCGTCGTGAAAAATTAACTCATTTCATTATACCCAACCTTTTGAGGATAGTCTCAAATTTATCCCAGTACTACACTTTAGAACGAAGCCCACCCGTCGATGACTGGAAAACAGTAAGGAGGCCCATTCATTTTTGGTGATGAGACCCATTTCTATTTCACGCACTTTGTTAAGTCCAAACCAAATCTGAGAGACCTGCGGCCTAATAAGAATGTGCGAATGTGGGCAAAAGCCCATTCGAAGCAAAAACAAAAAAACACGGAAATTTGAACTAACCGTCACTAACATTCTGAGTTTGGTGGAAGGCTGGAAGCACAGATGGTATTTAATGGATTGTGATTGTCTCCTTTACTGATGTCGTTCTCATCTTTTGTGTGTGTTTGACAACATCCCAAATCATGATTTTAAATGATGGTTTGCACAATCGAGACAAAACTTCTCTCACACACTTACCTCGTAAATCATAAAAACTATTAAAAGAAATTAATCCAAACACACATAAAATCCCAGAACTAACCTAGTTTTGAGTAAAAATAACTCAGGGAAATTTTTTTTTTGAAAAAAAGTCAACCATCAGTGCATTTAGCACTCAGGATACTAGGTGCTAGTAAGAAAATACTTTTGAATAATAGATGCTAAATATTGAGTGCCACAAAAACGCATATTTTAGAGTGCTAAATATATTAAAAATTAATTTAAAATATTAAATGCTACTGAAAAAATATTTGACAATGATTGATGACTTTTTCTTAATCAAAAGGACTTCCCTTACTTATTGTCACCCAAAACTACTTAGGGCCCGTTTGGTTCGATTCCATTATACCCTGCGATGCAGTGCAATGCGATGCAATGGTAATGCAATATAATATTAATTACAAGGGTAGTGTTTAGTTTGATTTTTAAGCAACATGCAATGAGTTAATATTTTAACAATTATTTAAAATTAATATATTACACAAAGTCCATTTTACCCCTTAATATAATCTTTGTAGAAAAAATAGTTACAAGCCGATGATGGAGGGGATGGAGGAGGAGGAGGTAGTGGTGGTGGCAATGATGGGGGTGGCAGTGGAGGAGGAGGTGGTGGTGGTGGCAGTGGGCGGCGAGGGTGGAGGAGGAGGTGGTGGTGGTGGCAATGGGTGGTGGGCCGCCGCTGACGGCGGCTGAAGAGGTGGTGGTGGTGGTAGCAGCGAGGGTGGTGGAGGAGGTGGTGGCGGTGGTGGGGGTGGGCGGTGGGCCGGTGGCAGCGGAGGAGGTGGCGGTAGGCGACGGGGGTGGAGGAGGTGGCGATGGTGGGCGGCGGGGGTGGAAGAGGTGGTGGTAGGCAGTGGCCATGGAGGAGGAGGTGGTGGTGGTGGTGGCGGCGGCGGCGGCGGGCGGCGGGGGTGAGGGCGGCGGCGGAGGGGGAGGTGGCCACGGTGGCGGTGGGCTGGTGGCTGGGCCGGGGGTGGCGGCGGGTGGAGGTGACGGCGGTGGAAGAGGTAGTGGTGGCAGCAGAAGGTGGAGGTGGCAACGGTGGAAGAGGAAGAGGTTGTGGCGGTGGCGGTTGTGACGTGATACGGCAAGTAAAATAAGATAAGTGAAAGAAAGATAAGGAAAACTAAAGGGTAAATTAGACTTTTTAGACCATGCAATAGGATGGTAATGAGGATTCATAGGGGGGAGGTATGAATGGTAATCATCATTACCATGGTAAACCCTATTACCATGCTAAAGAGCAACCAAACACTTTTCTCTAGGTAATGCAATCTTGATTGCCATTGCAGGCATGTAATGCGGTCAAACCAAATGGACTATTAGTTTTAGGCAAATGACGGAGTGGACGGAAAGGGTGAAGGAGAAAATGTTGATTCTTATTTAATTCGAGCATAAATATGATTTGTATGGAGAAAGTGAGAGGCACACGGGAATAGATGTTTGGATTATTTAATTATTATTCGGATGTCATAAAATCTCGAGGATGTTGAATTAACGAGTTGGCTGTCTATCCATCTCTTTGTTTTAAACTATAATTTATTCATATTCAATCTGCAAAATTTAATGCCAGGTATTGATATGCGTGGCATGTATCCCTAATTCGCGACCCTAGTCAATTTTTGGTGATGACCTTTTTCTCTCATCTTCATGACGCGTAACGTTCGATCCGGCTTTGATGCCATGTTTGCAATGGTACATTCTCAAAATTCTTTATCTTCTCTTCCCCCTAAAATCTCATCTCTACCTTCATTTTAGATTAAAAAATGGATAATTTGAATTTTATATTCTTTAAAATTATTATTATGATATTTTATAATTTTATTTTTTTTAAAAAAATTGTTTGTATTACAATTATAAATTATGTGCATCATATTTTAAAATTTTAAATTTATTTATTTATGTTTAAAATAACAGCTTTATAAAATATGAAATATAAAGAGAAAATCTCATATAAAGACGGTTGAATTACACAAATTCTAATTTGAGTTACTAAACTTAATATATTATTAATTAGGTTATGTGACATAATTAGGGATTTATAAATTGGGCCAAATTACCTCTATATCCCTTAGTTATTAAAAAACAAGTAAAATTGGAGACAGAACTATATTGTTTACACACAATGTAAGAACCCTAACGGCAGAAAATTCATTGGAGGCCTCGACACGGTCAGAAAATCAGTAAAGAAGGATATAATAAGTTGGTTCTAATGTTTAATCTTCGTTCCTTAATCCCTTTTAGTTAATATATGTACTTAGATGGATTTATTTTTTTATATCTGCGTCAGTCGGTCCTTTGTAATATCAGACGTCGAAAAGTATGTATACTGATATACATGATAATTATGAAGGGTAATTAAGTGTGGCCACGTCATTGTTTTGTTGGTCAGTCGGTCCTTTGCTTGCATCCCATGAGAATTTTCTCATAGTTTATGTGAAGAATCCTACACTCATGTATATCTCTGTTTGCCTTGGTGGGAAGAAATTTGAATGCACACATAAAGAGATGTATTTAGTTTATGAAATAGAAAAAAATGAAGGACATGTTAGAAGTAATGCAGAAATTGCTTACAAGCGTTGAATGATGTTTTGATTCATTTATCTCTGTTGACCTCTGCGGCATATGCTCATCAAGGAATGGTTTCTAATATCACTGTTTTGTTTGGACTTAAAGCTGAAAATTTCAACTTGATGTCGTTTATGGTTTTTTCTGAAAAAAAAAATTGCATTTTATCTTTGGGACTTTTTTAAAATTAAAAACCTTTAGTTTGTTCCCTAGATTTGATTTCTCTTCACAACGCTGTGAAGATCACCGTCGAACTCACCAAAAAGAAAAGGGACCTGTTATTGCTTATTTGATTTTGGGAATTTTCTAGTGAAAACATTGTCTTCATCCTGTTTGCTCCGTTTTTTTGATTCTTCCGCCGTAAAGATCATTGAAAACAAAGGCTTTTCCTTTCCTCTTTTCTTTGGACCATGGATTAGGGGTATTATTGGAAAACAACCAACATTTAAATATCCTAAATTGGGTCATTGACCTAATTTAAGATTTGTTGATTTTACCAACCTTATATAGGATTTTCCTATTTCAACTGTCTTTATATGGGATTTTCCCAAATATAAACCATCAATATTTTTTAATCTAAGATGGAAATGAGATTCTGAAAAGAATATGAGATAAGGAATTATGAGAGAACACAGGCCCTATATTTTCTAGACAATAATGAGAGCTAAGATTTGATGGGAGTAACCCGTATAAATAATCATGAACATTGGGTGTTCATGTCCTTAGAACGAATTTCACCTTCTAAGGATTTGTTTAGTATGGTAAAATTGATTTTGATGGAAATGGAAATAGATATGGATATAGAAATGAGGTTTAAAGTATGTTTGGTATGTCAAGGGAATGAGACATGATTTTTAGGTGAAAAACCAAAATGCCCTTCTTAAACAAAAAAAAAAAATCTTTCCGGTAGCCTTCAAAGATTGCAAACCCAAACAAGATCACTGGGGCAACAAAATTCCAACATACCAAATTGTTAGACTTTGAAGATTTCAAGCAAAGATCGATGGCCCTCCTTGTTCAGTGCTGGGCAACTATAGAAATGGTGGCGTTTGGGTCGCGTCATGTTGTCGGACTCTTCAACGCTACCAAGCTGTCGATCTCTCCAGGGGTGGAGGTCGCTACTCTCATAGATTAAAATAGAGAAGATGGAGGTTGTCGTCAAAGAAGATCGTCGTCACAAGGTTGCCGCTCTCTCTTACCATCGTCGGATTTGTGAGAACAAGCCGCCATTGATTTGCAAGTTTGCACCGGTCTCCAAATCTGCCGTCGTCGATCGGATCTACGAGCTGGGCTCATCAGAGAACAATGATGAAGACAAATGGGCTATTGTGCTATTCTCGCTGGTAATGGTGGTGGTTGGTGCTTGTACGTGTCGGCGTGAAGTGTTATGCTCTTGAAGATAAAAAATGAGAAGGGTAAAATTAGAACTCCGTGGAATTTCTTACAGATCTAAGCTTTTTTTATGGAATTGATCTTGGTGGAATTGGCCTCATTTTGGTTCCATGTGGAAATAGAGTTTTGTAAAATTTCATCATACCAAACATCATCAAAGCATGGAATTGGCCTCCATTTCCATTTCTATGGGGTCAATTCCAACACATCAAACAAGCCTTAATTACCTTTCAAAAATTGCATTTGAACTCCTTTTTTTCCATATTTAAACTAGTGTTAAGATGAGTTAACCTTTTGGATTGTTTAGTTCGGGTTCACCTTTATGGGCCGGATCATTTAATTGAGAAATATGAGTAATCTATCAATTAATTAATCGATCAATCAATCATCAACTTTATATATGAAAATATTGTAGTACCCGCCTAAAAACATGTTTAACTAAAAACGGGCCAGTTAATCATATCATTAAATTAATCAATGCGTAACCAATGGGCGCTCGGTCGAGTTGGTAAGGAGCTACGACCGGCACTCCTCAGGACGAGGGTTCGAATCCTGGGGGGTGACAGACGCGATAATTAACGCGACCTCAAAGAGGTTGTCCCATCGGTACCAACTTACCCCCGTAAGGGCTACCCGGTTGGGATCCGGATTAGTTGGAGGGCGGGCAATGAACCCAGAATACCCCCAGATACCGGATGGTTTATACCAAAAAAAAAAATTAATCAACGCGTAATTTATATTTACACTCATTAGTTAATACCCGTAAAAGTACTTTCCTTTTTTTAAAAACCATTGCAAATTATTTCTCAATATAGACAATTCTCCTTTACTCCAAAATGTTTGACCTCTTCAATAATAACCGCGGACTAAAGTCATGTATTCCGTTTCCGAGTTATTCGAATTTATTGGGATATTATTCCTATTTAATTCCTAGTTTTTATTATGGAGGTTTGAACATAAGGTAATAAAGTAAACTAGATTTGAAAGTTTTTCCTCTATTAGGGTTTCTCCTTTCGGCGCCGATGCCGGTTTCTTCTCCTCGGTGGGTCTCTCTTCCCTCTCCGGTGGAGGTCTTTGAGTTTGTCCTTGCGGTGTGGCCTCTGCCTGTTCTGATTGTGCGTATGTTCTCCAAAGGCTACAAGAAGGAAAGTCGCGGGGTTCAACTCGTAGAGGCTTGTATCCCTCGAAAGGTTTTGATAATCTCTGATGGTGATCTCCGATGGGTGCCTCCAGGGCTTTCGGTGATGATCTATGGGTTGAGGTGGGGGTTCTTCGGAATCGAGATCAGAAGGACGACGCAGGCGGAGAAATTGCGAAGTGAGAGGAGTGGCTTTTCCATTGGGGATCTTGAGGGTATTGGTCCCTCTTCTAGGGCTTCTTCTCTTGTATCATCATACTACAGAGCTAGAGATCTGATAGTGCCTGTGTCCTTCGGGGTCTTTTATCTCTGTCCGGCGATGCCTTTTAGGTGTTCTATTGCGGAATGGTCTTTTAATGACCCAATGTCAAATGGTTTCTCAGATGGTGGCGGTCGGAGAGGGCTCTCGGTGGTGTTGTATGGTTCGAAGTGAGGGTGCTCTGATGAAATCTCAGAGGAATAGACAATGTCGCCAGGTATGTCGATGGGTGAAGTTTGGGATTTTTTAATTGGGACAAGGATACCAAAGGCTTATTTACTGAAAATGCTTAAAATCATTATTATTAGTTTTCAGAACTATGGTTATTGTCAATTGTTCAAGAAGCATATCCCTAATCATATACTTATCCATTTTCGATGTGCTACATGTTCTGCTGAGATTTATGCTAATCTTTCTTTTCCTATACGAGCCATATGCAATGAGAATGTTGATGGAGTTATGATGAGATCTGATAATTGCCTTGAAGGTTTTATACCAGGTGAGAATAGATTAATTAGGCAAAATAGGGAGGCCTTTTGTATTTATCCTCAGGGAAGAACAAATCACAGGAACATATTAGTGGGGAAGATTGTTGTGTGGAGAAGAGTAGGAGTGGGTGATTATTGTGCTAAAAATTGGGCCACTGTGCCCTTTTTTAAAAATAGATATGATTGCTTTAAGGGAGTTGACAATAGGAGGGAGAAAAGGTATTTTGTTGGCCTAATTTGTAATGTATGGTTGATAATTGACCTGTTAAGAATCATCAAATTCAGTGAGCTTGTACACACTGTTCTTAGTCGGCAAAACATGTGCCTGTTCAGTGGGAATGTCATCACTGTTCATCTTTGGGCTAGACATGTGGCTGCTCAGTGGGTATGGCAACACTGTTCATTATTGGGTTGGAGTTGTGATTCTATCCTCTGTTGTCGAACTGACTGTGCTTTATTTGTTATTGATATGATTGGTGCCCTCCTTGAGTTCTTTATTGTCTCAAAGAAATTTATCAGGAACCATTCTTGGTTATGGATTCCCATCGAAGCAGACTTGGTAACAGGACGGGTTGCCAAGGCTTCATTGGATGGTCGCACCCTCTGGATTGGGTTCCTTGACCTCCTCAGCTATAGGCCCTCTGGGCATCTATCATTTAGGATGTTTCTTTTGATCGTGCTTTATGTTATTTCTACATTGAAGACTTTAGTCTGGATTATGTTTCTAGTTTTAATTTGGTTGTTTGAAGTTTATTATGTATTTCCAGTTTGTTGGTTGTTTCATTTTACTTCCAATACATTGTAATTTCAGTTGATTTCAATATTATTAACTTTCTTTGCTGGCAAAAAAAAACTAGATTTGAAAGTAGACATTAAATCATGAATTAAAGTTGATTGAATTTGAAAATACACGTCAAGACATGAATAATAAATCATAATCACCAAATAGACATTTGGAGACTATAAAAACTACGCTTATATTCAAATACAAAAATGGCAAGAAATGCCTGATAACTTCATCTTTCGTTATTATAGGGATCTCTAGACATTTTATACTCTATAGGAATTTTAGAATCTCCATTTATTAGGTTATTAGTGTAATAAATTATATTAATTATAATATTAATGTGAGCATATTTACGCTTAACGGTTAATTTCATATTTGATTAAAAATTAATTTCATATTATTAATTTAATCTTCAAGGAAAAAACTTGTTCTATGATTTCACACGTGCACTCCGAAGAAGTGTTTCACATGGGAGCATCATTAATCATCGGGGAAAAAAGAAAAATAGAGTTTCTCTGTTTTGAAGACAAGGTAATCAAATTCTGAGCAAAAAAAAAAGACATAGTAATCAAATAAATTGAAATAGAAAAAGAAAAACACGTAGTAATGGGAACATAGTGTGATAGTGAAATTGTAGTTACTTGGATATCAATATCCGAACAATTAAAATTATGATATTATTAATTGAAGTATTTAAAAATATACTAAAAGCATAAATCATAATCACATAACATACATTTTCCAAAAATACCCAAGATTCTAAATTTCAATTTGGTTTGATAACTTCTATTATTTTACAATTTGGTGTATTATTGTTGAATTATATTGAGTTGAGTAACTTCTACTATTTTATAAAGGGTTAAGGTGCAAAAATACACATGAGCTTTTATCAAAAGTGCATCCAACACCAAATGCTTTTTTTTGGAGCAAAAGTGCCTCTGAGTTTTCAAAATAGGTGCAAAAGTCACATAACTCGTTATCTCAAGGATGTTGACTGTGAGTTTTAACTTTATTGACTAAAAATGCTGATTAGTGATGATGATGTGGACGAATAATAAACAACTTGGAGGATGAGATGCTGATATGGCACAAGGCAGTCTGAATATTTACTAAAAATAAATAACAAAAGTGACGTGCCAAGAAGTTCAGAGAAAGCGCAGGAAAATCGGGCACGATGCCGGCAACGATCAGAATTCGCCCGCTGCGATTCCATGGAGATCCGAGACAGAGCAGCGGATCTATTCCTCCAAACTCGTCGAAGCTGTCCGCCGCGTTCTTCGCCAGGGTTCTTCTTCCACGGCCAAGCCTCGCCTCGGGCGCGACGTTCGTGAGGTCGCCAACCGGGTTCTCGCTGTGACAGCGAAAGGCAGGACAAGGTGGAGTCGGGCGATATTGGCCTCTCCGCTCAGTCGGAGAAAGTTCCAGAGGCAGCATAAGAAGGTCAAGAAGGCGGCGAACGGATTGAAGAAACCAGTGGTTAGAAGAGAGAGAAGGAGGCTGCCGGCCGTGCAGAGGAAAGCGCGAGTTCTCGGCCTCACCCTGACGCCGCTGGACTTTGCTCAGTTTCACACTCGAATCTGCATCTACCGCCACCGCCTTCACTCCTGGCTCACTCTCTCTCCGATTCTGTGAGCTTCAGCTTTCCCTCTCAAGTTAGAGACGCAGAGATTCTAGAATGGAGTGAAGATCGTCGATGTTAGGGTTTTAGTGGATCCAATTTCAACATTCTCCCGTCGCATGGAATTCGAGAAAGGGAAAATTGTCAGGTACTCCATGTTTGAATTGTTGTCCGGAACCTTTTTCTATGGACATCCATTGATTTTCTTGGTGCTTCATATCTTTTGAATTCGGAAGGGGGCAAGGGTCGTGTTAGGATCTCAGGGGATTCAACTAATTTATTCTTAGCTGAAGTCGATTAAATTTGTTTAAATTCTAGATTCAATGACTGTCATTATAGTTGAATGATTAAGAAAGGGTGATGAATGATGGCACAGCTATGATAGTTTGACCTAGTCCAGCAACCTCGATGCTTCCTCAATCAACTCCATGATGAATCTTAACAAAATTCGATCATTTATTTGATGATGATGATAATCAATGTTGTCTTATATTATTCTTATATTTGTAGACGTTTTGACGCTGCGTTGACTTGTTTTTAAAATTTAATTTATAGATTCTTCTGGTTTCGTTTCCGACTCTCGCTCATCCTTGCTCTTTCCATATCGTCTGACCTCCTCCGTTCTTGTTGCAGATCCGTTCCCAATTCTGGTTGAACAGCTGAACCTTGCTTGATCTATTTCTTTGTCGGGGAGTTCGATTTCTTTTGTGTGTTTAATGTTTATTGTATAATGGACAAATGCAACTGCCACGTTAGCTTAGTCAAACGAGATAAATCACCCTTGGTCTCCACCTGGCAACCAAAAAATATAACCTAACAGACGTCAGTTTCAGATAACGAGTTATATGACTTTTGCACATATTTTGAAAGCTCAGAGGCACTTTTGTTCCCAAAAAAAGCATTTGGTGTTGGATGTACTTTTGATAAAAACTCATGTGTATTTTTGCACCTTAACCCTTTTATAAATGCATATAAAGATTTGTTACTGTGAACTTCAATCTTTTAGTGTGATATTGGTTAGGTCATATTTCATGCACTTGCGCATGAAGAAATCACATCTCCAACAAACACATCCTTGATTTTTGGTAATATAGTTTATTTCTACACTTAACTGTATTTTTTTTTTTATGATTTTCTCTTCGGGTGGGGGTTTATAAAAATTTCTTTTAATTTTACATTGAATTATATTCATCTCGTGCAACATGCAGTATGTAAATGCTTGTTGCTAATCAATTATCAAGTGGTATGGGGTTTTTACCCTCAAGCGATGATGAATTAGTGAAAATCCAATTTTTATATATTAAAACAGCTCATTTTTCTACCTATAAGATATAAAAATATCACACATTTCATATAAAATCTAATAATAAAACATGAAGAGACAGTAGCGGCGCAACACCAAAGGTCCAACAGGCACTCCTACCATTCTTTTTACTGTCAGGTAGTTCATTAATTCATAAAGAACAAGAAAAGTAGAAAACGGTTCCTTTTCCTATCTATAAAATATAAAAATGTCATGTAAAATCTAATAATAAAAAATTAAAAGACAGCGTGATCCACCAAAGGCGCAACAAACCTTCCTACCGTTCTTTCTATATTGTCAAGTAGTTCATTACTTCAAAAGGAACAAATATCTTATGAGTATAGAACCTTTTTAAATGCTGTGGATTCCATACGGATAGAGGTAATCTCTAAAGCCCATTAATGACGTGGTTGAGAATGTTTACTTGAATGGACATTTTGTTTCCGTTTGACCATTTGAATAGAGTAGAAAAGAAGAGTTAGAGCCGTATAGCTAATACTTCCTTCGTGATAATTATAGGATAATATTTAAGAGTTAATTTTAATCCTAATTATAAGATAAAATTCTATTTTTTATCAACTTTTTCCCAAAACACCTCATATTAATAATTTCTCAATAATAATTAAACATAATAATAATTTAATAAGAGTATATCGGAAGTTGTTGAGAGATATTGATGGCGTCGAATTGTGTGAGAGCTTGAAGAAGTCGTGTGTAAGGTAGGAGGGGTACAAGAAAAAACAGAGAATCAACATAATTGGATGCTATTTTAAATTTTAAGTAAAGATATTTTAGAAAAATAAATATGATTAATTAATTTAACCACTATCCTTAATATCTCTAAAATTAAGTAAATATGTCTAAAGTCTTGACAAAAACTTACGTGTTCAATCCTCTGTCATTCCCAGTGTTGACGAAGAATAGTACTACTATCCCGGAGTATTGAAATAAGAAGGCTGCGGAGATAGAAAAGGTAGGAAGGTGGAGGCTGGGGAAGGGAGCAAGGGTCACATGAAAAGATGGATTAGTCTTGTCACTTTGCAGAAGGCGGGCTTTTGTCCACAAGTCATTAATGCTTCGCAATTTGCTAAATTAGTATCTCCTACTCACCACTTGATCGAATCATTCTAGATTCCTTCGGATCCCTCCGTCTCGCTAACGGGAGTGTGGGAAAAATTATCAGTTGTTTGGTGAATTTATATTTTTTTTTAAAAAAATTACGGGCAAATCCTAGATAAAAAATAAAAAATAAAAAATAAAAAAATGACATTTTAAAATTTCAAAATGAAAAAAATGATCTCATTAACAATTATAAGTACAAGTCATTGACAACACCAGGGCGTTATTAACAAGTTCTTGAGATCATTTTTTCATTTTGAAATTTAAGTGGACAATTTTTTTTTAGTTTTTCCCTTATTTAAGATCTGATTGTAATTTTTCTTTATTAAAATTATTTATTATTATTTTTGCGCCCTACAAAATTTATTTATGTCGAACACTTATCTCATCAAAAAAAATTTGTTCATAAAATTACATCTTAACCCATTAATTTTTTTCACTCATTTATTTTTATTAAAATTTTATAACTTTACTTTTCTATTTTTTTTAAAAAAATTCAACCGGTAAATCCCCTCCCCTTCTCATCAAAACCCTCGCACCAAACATCCTCAATTTGTCCTAAGAATCTAGTGATTTTCAACATTATTTTTGTTAACTATGCCATAATATAACATCATATTGATTTATACTCTGCATCCCTATCTTTATGAGATTCGAGGATACACTCAAAAATATATAAACTCTTTTTTTTATCAGAAAAAAAAAATACAAAACTCTTTAAAACTAGCAAACTCTTTATAAAAGGGGAGAAAAATACCTTTTGGAAGGCAGAGATTGGGGGGGGGGGGGGAGTAGTTTTTTATTTAATATTCCTAGCCGGTTATTAAACCTTATTATTAGTTAATTTAATTTCAATAATTAATTTTAGAATAAAATACTCTAACCTCCATTGTGTTTTGCCTTAATTATACGGACCTCCCCTCTATTTTGAAAACATACACTTAAGTCCAAACCATTAACTCCGTTAAGTATTTTTATTTTTTAATTAAAATTTATATTAAAATAAATTTTATTTACTAATTTATCTTTCATCGTGTTACTAATTCCTAATTTTGACTAAAATTGTTTAAGTAATTTAAGAGTTTCTTTTTCTTTTTCTTAACTTATTTTTTACTTTTGAAAATAGTTATATGTTAAATTTTTTTCATATTAAGATAAATACTTAATTAATTTAATTAATGTAGATATAGAAAACTTAATTAAAATATGATTAATCCTATTAATAGATGCATACTAAAATAAACATGTTTATAAATGTTTGTGCAAAAAATGTATTTAAAAAATTAAAAATTAAAATTAATATAAATCATATACTAGATCAAATTTACATTATAAATAACATATTGTGAATAAAACATATTTTTTTCTTTTTCTTTTTGTCTTTCATTTGAATGGCATATCTTGCAGTCATTTAAAAGAATACTAAATAAATAAGTTTCAATAAATATAATACAAATTTAAAAATTTTATAATATACTAAAAATTAAAAAAATTTATAATATATTGGAAATTTTGAACATACAGAACTATTTTTGTATATAAACATTTATTTTTAGGCAAATATAAATATTTATTCATTTGTTGAAAAAGGGGTATTTTAGTCAAAGTAAATGTTTAATAATCAAATTTAACGGTCAACTAACGGTTGGGTGGATGGAAATGAAATATTAAATACGTAAGGGAGGTTTCTGTAACTTACATTTTAATTTCAAGAGAGGTCTATACGTGTTTTCAAAATAAAGGGAAGGTTTGTGTAATTTAGGTAAAATAGAGAGATAATCAATATATTTTACTCTTAATTTTATAGTGTAGCCGACATACGGTCATCCTGGAGGCCCTTCAAATCCAATCTGCCCTTTTAGCCTTTTGTGTCCTCAACCCTCCCATGACCGGCGCCCAGCTCATGATGTTGACGCTATTTCAATTTTCATCACTGTAATTTTTTTTTTTTGCCAAAAAAAAAAAACACATGTTTATATTTAGAATAACTACCAAAGAAAACATTTTTATATTGGATGATACAAAATTCTCATTACATATTTATCTCGCCCTGTTTAAAATCATTTAAAATAAATTAATTCAAACAAATCACATGTTGATTGAAAAGGCCATTTTTATTTTTGGCGTTTTTTTTAAACAAGGCCAAACTAAAAAAAGGTTATTCAAGCTTAGCGACTAAACTTAAAGATACTTGATCTAACGGTGGATTAACTAGGCTGCAAGGTTGGCTAAAGTTCAAAACCCATATTGTTCGAAAAGACTAATGACGTTTAGTTGGTTATTTAGATACTTGGGTGTTCCTCTGATCTAAAATATAAGACATATTTGATTTTTTTTTTGAAGAAAGTAAGGAAGTTAATTAAATTACTTTTGAGTATTTATATTTTTATTTTTTCTCCAAATTAATTAGTTTGACTAATAAACTGATATATAATATAAGGATATATAACATATGATATAATTAAGTAACTTATTTAGTTTCCTGAATCTCTATAAAAAAGGTCAAATCTGTTTCATATTTAGGATCAGAGGGGGTAATAAAATTAGAAAAAGCACTGGACACCTGTTCACCCAAAAAATGGATTATTTAAAGATAAAAAGACCAAAAAACATTGTCAATATTGGTAGAAGGCAGATAAGTATGTTGAATTTCAATAATTCTAAAGGAACTGATCTAAAATTTTGAAATGTTATAAAATTTGAGAAATTACATAACTATCCTTAGTTTTTTTTCAATAAAAATCATCAACCCCCTTGCCTGCCACTGGTGACAAGTGGTTGTCATTGGAGCTCCAGCGATCTCATATATATATATATATATATTTTAATTTCTCAAGCAAAAGTCATCAGTATGGATACTAAAGTCGTAAATAGGGTTGACTAGAGCTCCAAATGTCTCATATTTTTTATAATTTGAGTATACATATTAACAATTCAAGTATTCATATTGATAAATTTTGTTTGATAAATTAAAAAATATATATGAGATCACCGGAGCTCTAGTGATTGCAGCCAACAAGAGCCTTGAGGATTTTTTATTTAAAAATAAACTAAGGGTAGTTAGGTAATTTCTAAAATCTTACAATATTTCAAAATTTTAAATTAATCCCTTTAAAATTATTGATATTCAACATGTTTATTTGTTTTTCTTTAATCAATTTTGACAATATTTTTCTTTCCTTCTCGACTCTTTAAAAAAAAAAAAGGCTAAGTGATTGAACCCTTCGCAGCTCGCCCCATATTTTCCCACCTCTACCAATTTTTAAGTGAATGAATGAAAATGGGTTCCCACATAAAATGGTGGGAACCCATTTTCCAATGCCTGAGGAAAATCTCTAAAAACCTAAATGGCCATGATGTAATGGTGGATTCAACAACCGATTTTTTATAATTTTAGTATACATATTAACAATTCAAGTATTCATATTGATAAATTTTGTTTGATAAATTAAAAAATATATATGAGATCACCAGAGCTCTAGTGATTGCAGCCAACAAGAGCCTTGAGGATTTTTTATTTAAAAATAAACTAAGGGTAGTTAGGTAATTTCTCAAATCTTACAATATTTCAAAATTTTAAATTAATCCCTTTAAAATTATTGATATTCAACATGTTTATTTGTTTTTCTTTAATCAATTTTGACAATATTTTTCTTTCCTTCTCGGCTCTTTAAAAAAAAAAAGGCTAAGTGATTGAACCCTTCGCAGCTCGCCCCATATTTTCCCACTTCTACCAATTTTTAAGTGAGTGAATGAAAATGGGTTCCCACATAAAATGGTGGGAACCCATTTTCCAATACCCGAGGAAAATCTCTAAAAACCTAAATGCCCATGATGTAATGGTGGATTCAACAACCGATTCAACAACCGATTTTTTTATAATTTTAGTATACATATTAACAATTCAAGTATTCATATTGATAAATTTTGTTTAATGAATTAAAAAATATATATGAGATCACCGGAGCTCTAGTGATTGCAGCTAACAAGAGCCTTGAGGATTTTTTATTTAAAAATAAACTAAGGGTAGTTAAGTAATTTCTCAAATCTTACAATATTTCAAAATTTTAAATTAATCCCTTTAAAATTATTGATATTCAACATGTTTATTTGTTTTTCTTTAATCAATTTTGAAAATATTTTTCTTTCCTTCTCGGCTCTTTAAAAAAAAAATGGCTAAGTGATTAAACCCTTCGCAGCACGCCCCATATTTTCCCACCTCTACCAAATTTTAAGTGAATGAATGAAAATGGGTTCCCACATAAAATGGTGGGAATCCATTTTCCAATGCCCGAGGAAAATCTCTAAAGATCTAAATGCCCATGATGTAGGGGGTGTTTGTGATAGCGTTTTGAACAGTCAAAACGCACTTATTACGCAAGCCGAGAAAAAACTCCTCTCACATACTTATCTCGTATACCGTGAATCACGAATTATAAACACGTTTTGGACAAAAATAAGCTCTTCCAAATGAGCACGTAATGGTTGATTCAACAACCGATTTTCTGGTGAAAAGAGAAAACAATTTGCAGAGGAAGCTCTCCATTTTTGTTGCTTTGGCGGTCCGCGACTTTGGCGTGGGGATGAGCGTTGCCGGAATGGATTTTGAGACGGGAACGCGATCCGCAATTTGGTGAGATTTGGGGTCGGAGAAATTAATGAATAATAATAATAACATAAAATGATCTTTTATCCCATTTTCTTATCTCATTTTTTTTCAACCAAATTTTTTTTTTCTATCAACACATTTTCTTTTTCAGTATTAATCAAATGCGTTAAAGATAAAATATTTTCTATTCCTTTCCATTCAATTCATTGATTCAAACGGGTCCTCAGAAAGAAAAGCGGTGCAGCACAACACCATGTGGAGTTTTACTAATGTTATCATTATTATAGGAATGATATAAATGGCAAGTATCTAATTGTTTGGAATAATAATTACAGTATTTAAAAATAATATTTTAATCATAATTTATAATATATAAAATAAATACGTGAGAAAAGCATAAACGTTTATAAATCTTTCTCAAACGATGCCCAACATGCATTAGATTTGTGCGTTTGGAATGGCTTATTTTTGTCCAAAACGTGCTTATAATTCGTGATTCACGGTATACGAGGTAAGTATGTGAGAGGAGTTTTTTCTCGGTTTGCGTAATAAGTGGTTTATTTTTTAAGCTGCCGTGATACCAAACATGCACTTAATGTGGGCCAAAACAAAACAAAAAAATACTAGCGTGATGGGCGGATCAGATCAAATCATACTCATTTGCTCCAGCGCAGCGAATTCCGCACAGGCTTGTCTTTTTCTGTTCCATGTTGATTTGATTTTGCTTGTGCTGACCAACCGCCACCTCAGCTCCATCTTCCTTATTATTCGCGCCTTGCACCTTACATTACAATACAGCCCTTCGAGTCTCCAGCTCTCAAACGCCATCTGCCACCTCCGCCTTCTCCGACGTTCTAGAATTCTGTCTGCAATTCCACATGTATGACTTTTTAGCCACTCGATATTGATTAGTAATCCATTATCAAATCCTTATTTGTGTTTGTAGTTCTTCAAAACTCCATCTCTCTTTTTTTCCTTCTCTTGAGCAGTTTTTTTCACGATGGCTGGCGACGACAAGCAGAAGTATTCCGAATTTTACTTCGATCTGAACGAAGAGGATGCCAACGATGACAACGAAGATACCAAGCTTGTCATTGAGGGTAGTAGTGACGGCGGAAGCGACGACGGAGGAAATCCTGACGCTTTCTCGTCGCATCAATGGCCCCAAAGTTACAAGTAAAGCGTTCTTTAATTTCTTTATCTATCTCCCCATGATAACTTCAATACCGTTTCTTTACTTGCGGTGGCAATGCGTTTGAGAAACCTTAGAATTCTCGAATCCTGTTCATTATGTTGATATTCTGTAGTCGCGAAACATTTTATGGGGATTGGGGCCCGTATAAGAATGGTTTATTCTAAGGGGAACCAATGTTGTTTAAGATTACTTAAGCTTTAGAATTACTTTTTGGATTTGATGTCCTCATTTGTTTCTTATTTCAACAAACCTGATGAAGCTTGTCATCCACTTTTTCTGTGCCTTTTATTTTTTTTTATTTTGGATGTCTTATGACAGAGAGACCGTCGATTCGTACACAATTGCTGCATCGCCGAACATTGGAGCAGCTGTTCTACGGACACCGAGTTTGATATATCAAAGTTTTGTCAACCTTTCAAAGAGTAGTTTAAGCCTCGATGGAAAGACTCCTTTAATATCTGAGCTGGACTTGACTCAAAAGAAATCGTCATGGTTGGAGAGACTTTCATTTCAAAAGCAACTTACTGGAGAATTGCCCCTTGCTCAAGGATGTAGTGTCACTCAAACAGTTTTCAATGGTAAGTTATTTCATCGCACTGAGTCAGTGATTTCTTTCGACATTAGTGGTTGACAGTGTAAGCGAATGAGAGGTTAACCTTTGGTTTAAAAACCTTGTCAAGAGATTTATGATAAGATCCTTCCTATCTGGTTAATTTTTTGTATGTAAGAACTCCCACTTTCTAGCTAATCAATTCCCTAAGTTGCTTCTGTACCTGGCAGGGATTAATGTGATGGCTGGAGTTGGCCTTCTGTCTACATCCTATACGGTGAAACAAGCTGGATGGGCAAGTTTGTTGGTGCTGGTTCTTTTTGCAGTTGTATGTTGTTACACAGCCACACTTATGAGATACTGCTTTGAAAGCAGAGAAGGAATCCTGACATATCCAGATATTGGAGAAGCAGCCTTTGGAAGAGCAGGCCGTCTTGCCATATCCGTGAGTTTGTTTGTTTAGTTATTTAAATACGTTAAATTGCTGTTAAAAAAAGGATAAATGGCTGAGCAATGCTTATGTGGCAATCTGAAGTGTTAACTGGGATTTTGTTGTTTTTAACTCTGGCACTTATTCGCACACCTTTATTTACTCTTTTCTAGCTTTATATAATAATTTAGTGCTCCTCAAAATCTACTAGGCCCGTGAGAGATGTCCTACTCCTTTTATTTGGCCTACTCTTGAATGATTTCAGTTCTTCCTTATCATTTATACCTTGTTTTATTTACATTTCAAGGTTTTAACATGTTCCATGTCATGCCATTTCGCCAATCATTGGTGTTCAATGTAAATTCTATATGTATTATCCATGAGTGAGAAAAATCCCAAGTGCCGGCAAAACTGCTTTTAAAATAGGCAGAGTGGTGATTTTGCTACTCTGTTAATCTTGTCATGTTTGGATCTTTTTACAGATTATTTGAAGATTCTGATATGTTCCGTGATATGTCATTCCTCCCATCATTGATGTTTTTTATCTAAATTCTAATATGCTGACATAATTGCTTTTAAAATGCGCAGAATGGTGGTTTTATAACTCACCATTTACTAATATTGTCCCTTTTGGATCTTTTTGCAGATTATTTTGTACATCGAATTATATGTAAGTGCTGAATCTTTTCCTATTGTTATCATTTTTCTTCAAATGAAAGAATACCATGTTCTGTTACTCTGTGTGAGACCTCTTTTCTTGAATGCAGTCATACTGTGTCGAATTCATCATCTTGGAAGGAGATAACCTAACTAGGCTGTTTCCCGGAACATCCCTGGATTGGGGTGGTCTCCAGTTGGATTCCATGCACTTGTTTGGAATTTTGACTGCACTTATTGTCCTCCCTACTGTTTGGTTAAGGGACCTTCGTGTGATCTCCTATCTTTCAGGTTTTGCAAATTCTGAGGACAATTATTCTTTTTCATCAAATGCTCCTAATTCAGCATGCACTTACCAGAGCTTTCTGAATAATTTTGCAGCTGGAGGGGTTGTTGCAACAATTCTTATTATCATTTGTGTGTTTTTTGTTGGGGCAACAACCGATGTTGGGTTCCATCACACAGGTCAAGCTGTGAATTGGAGTGGCATACCATTTGCTATTGGTATCTATGGATTTTGCTACTCAGGACATTCGGTTTTTCCAAATATTTACCAGTCTATGGCTGACAAAACCAAATTTACCACAGCATTAATTATATGGTACAGAACATTCTTTGGCCTTTGTTAGGAATGTTGTTTATAAACCACTTGTTAACTCACTGATGTTTTTATTTGTTCAGCTTTGTTCTATGTGTTTTAATGTATGGAAGTGTTGCGGTCATGGGATATCTCATGTTTGGTGAAGCCACCTTGTCTCAGATAACACTGAATATGCCACCACATGCCGTTGTCTCAAAAGCTGCATTGTGGACCACAGTGAGTCTGAAATCTTTGAGCTTCAATAACTATTTGCCTTTGAAAGTTTTTGGGGATTATAGTTCATTATTATTCTTTGCTCTCAGGTAATTAACCCGCTCACGAAATATGCTTTGCTGATGAATCCACTGGCAAGAAGTATAGAGGAGTTGCTACCTCCCAGAATTGCGGATAATTATTGGTGTTTCATTGCACTTAGATCAGGGCTTGTTATATCTAATGTTTGTTGTGCCTTTCTGATTCCTTTTTTCGGTAAGTTACAAACTCCATCTTTGTAATACAAAAAATTCTATCATATAAAATCCCTATCAGTAACGGTTTCTGAACAGAATGTTATTTTTGTAGATATTTTTCTTTTCATCCATTATGCTCAAGGGAGGTTTTCTTATTAACTATTTGTGGTAGATATATTATTTTTGGAGGGTTTTAATATTCAAATAACTTATGCTTATGATTGCCTGGGCTAATCCAGAGCAAGAAGAAACTTTTCCTTCTGAGGGAAAATTTCTTATAGAGAAACAGCAAGAGAGGCAACAATGTCTTCTAAGTCTATTAGCAGTTGCACGTACTTTGTATGGCCATGCTGCAAATATTAAAAAGGAAAGGGGTAAATGTTTTAGATCCGAATGATATGGTTTAGGGAGAATTACTTTCTGAATGGAGGAGGGTGCTACGATCATATGGACGGGGAATTATAGAGTTGCTTTCATTAATCTACAACTCTTCTGTAGTTTTTTAATATATGTTTGAGAAACGCTAAAATTGTGTGTGTTTGTGTTGGATGTACTTCCTTTAGTGGTAAATTAACTTGGGCACTGATTACTATAGTAGTGTCCGCATCATTTCGCATTGATACCGTGCTAATCTTGTATTATATCCTCTTTTTTCTCAAAAGAAAGCCACTAGGCGTAAAGACCATATGCTCCGTCAAATTGTTAATGCTTATAAAGTGTGATGAAATCTTACATTTATTCATTATAATTTCAGGACTTGTGATGGCTCTAATTGGCTCTGTACTCAGTATTCTTGTGGTAAGCATATATTTCCATCAAGTATATGTGTGTGGGGAAGCCAATGTCTGGTGACGTTTAGAATATTTTAGATTCTAAAAGTTTCATTGTCAACAAAGAGATCACGTGTTCATGTTTTTCCTAAGAATTATAGGAAAACCAAGATTTAAATTTCTCACTATAACATGTTCCTGACAGTGACGGCCATTCAAATTCACAATGAAAATACAAGTGTCCTCTAATTTTATGAAGTTATACTTTTTCCTGAAAGATCTTTAAGCTGTGCTGCAAAATCTAGGCAAACCTTTTGTTTTCTTTGAATAAATCTAGGCCAACTTCTGTTTTTAAAGAAATGATGATTATAACACTAATGATACAGTCTTTCAGATAATTCACTTTTGAGTTGCAAGAAGCCAATATAGTTTTTCATCCTGCATTTATTTGCAAGGAATCTGTTCCTCTAGGATTCACAGATTATTCCACTTTTACGGATGCTTGTGAGAAGCTAGGTCTTAGCACACTCATATTTAGTCCCTCATATTTAGTAAAAGTGGACCATTGCCTGTGAATACTCATACATAGTCCCTCATATTTAGTATTCATGCAATAAACATTACCTGCGTCACCCCAAAGTTCAAGTTTATTGGCTTGTATTCATTTGCTCCTGACACTGTCATAGAATTATTGCTAGTTTATGTATTTGTGATACCACCAGAAGGGACCATTGAATTTCCTGAACCATAGTTAGTTCTTGATTTTGTGACATAGTAGCATGTAATGTCATTTGATTCTCTGCAGCTTATATTCTTGGAACTATATATCTCCATATTGTTCTTTTACGTTGTTCTGACATGAACTAGACTCTAATTGTGTTGAGTACTATTATTATTTTGATTTTGCTGCTGTTAATAATTGTCAGTGTTTAGTGTGAGAATATCACTTGAAACTGTTAAGTGAGGTGTTGCTGAAACTATTCTCTTCTTGCTTCCCAGGCGATCATAATGCCGGCTGTGTGTTTTATGAAAATTATGAGGGGAAAGGCGACAAAAATGCAGGTTACAATGCAGCGACTTATTTAACTTTTCTTCTATCCTAAAAACTTTGCGATTTATTTCTTCGTTCTTGTTGTCCCACTCACTCTCTCTTTTCTTCTCAGAAACAGGTCAAAATGTTTTAACTTGAAAAGAATAAATTGCATTCCATGCAATCCCTCTTTTCTTCTAATGCAATCCTTTTATGTTCTTGATATCATCAGGTTGCTCTGAGCGTGGGAATCGTAGTGTTGGGAGTCACATGTGGACTTCTGGGAACGTATTCTTCAGTGAAAAGAATTGCTGAGAATTACTGAAGCAAATTCAGTTCAGCTTCAGCGCCTTCATATTTATACCAACTTGTGCCAGTGAGTTCTCATCTGTGACCCCGGGGGGCACCCTGATGATTGTGATCATATATTAGACCTTTGTATCAACCTTGAACTATGTAGAGGATGGCAGCAATACAGCAAAACAAGTTGCATATATGTTTCCATTGGTCACCCTTTTAGTTTAGTAATTGTAACTTTATTATATCAGAATCTGGGATGAAAGGGTACTCTTCTTGTGAGACTAGTGGTGGTTGATGTCACCCCTGACCCATCATGGACTTGGAGAAAACAAGTGAAAGTGAAGAACAACAGTGTGTGACGTTGGAATCTGTGACAACTTTTGAGTAACATGAAATTGCTGAGTTAACACAAGTGGGGGTTGAGTGATATAAAATTTATTATTTAAATGAGACTTATAATGTTGTATAATTCTTATATATGAATTCCTTTGTTGGCCGGCAATTCTTATAGGTGAATTTAAAATGCTGTTTGAATGGAGAGGTGGTGTTTGATTCTGGACTTACGGACTCTCAAATCCTCCTTGCCCCATGTTTGGTGGGAGGGTATGTGGGACAAGAGAGGGAAGATTTTTCAAAAGATGCTGTTTAGTGCTTGTTAGTTTTAATTTTTTAGTAGTGTTTTTATAACATTTAAAATAAATATGTGAGAGGAATTTTGTTTCGACTTATAAAAAAATATTTAGAAAAAACATTTATTTTGTGCTTCCAAGACAAAACACTTAGAATGGGTTTAAGTTGGGGAATTCAACACCATTAAGGATTTTTCCTGTAACTGTCGGACAATATTTAAATTTGATTTGTGGTTTGCCTCGAAACCTCACCTTTCATTAACACTTAAATGGATACCATAGAATAGCTGATTGTAAGGGCCGTTTGGTTCAAAGAAGAGGTAGGAGTGAAAAGGAAAATAAAGAAAAAGATTGGAAAGGAAGCGAAAATATTTTGCCACCTATGTGTTTGGTTTGCATTGGAAAAGAGATTGGGTTGATAAGAAATTTTTTTAAAAAAATAAGATAGGAAAATGACCAAAAAACCATTTTGCCCCTATATTAAAAATATTATTTTAAAGGCTACAGGACCCATGCACCCCTACACTGTTGTTCACCCACTATATTTCTGACCATTGCACACCCACCAAACGCATGGGCAAGCTAGCCATAAGTGCCACCACCTGCATCTACTGTTTAAAATCATGTCTTTTGAATTCATTAACGCATACAACAAATGGGAACAATTGATAGAGATTAGAGAATCCTGATATTATCTAATTTAAAATAAAAGGAAAGGTATAATTGAAAATAAAGAAAAAAACTCAACTCAAGTTAGCAATACCAAAATTTTAGATTTATACTTAAAATAGGCTTTCAGTGGTTGGTTGGAGAGTTAGGAGTGGCTTTCTATATCAACTAAGTTTTGGTTTTGATTAAAATATTTATTTTTTTATTTTCAGACTATTTTGTGATAAATGTTGGGTCATGTTGATGAGCTTTCAAACCCCATTTAAATAATAGAAAGTAGAAAAAGAAATATGAAAGAAAGTTGTGACGAAGCTACAACAACTATGCTTGTGTAGTCATGAAAATTGGAAGAGATTATGCAATGTTGGAAAAGAAAATTTAGTCACTGGATTTTCACATCAATAGACATGATATATCATTATATTCAATCTATCTTCATCTTTCTCCTTGTATCTTATAGATTCCCATTATAGTTCATCTTGTAAAGTATCCATATTGCAATAAAGCTTGTTTCATTAAAAAGTGTCTTTTTTCTAAACAATGCAGCCTCCGACAAGATTCAATTCATTTACTGTTTAAGATCGGCCAGGTTATCAGTGGATTACAATGAAGGGAGGGTTTGGGACAAAGAAGAAATAAAAAATGAAGCTACCATGTTTGATGGGTATTCACAAGTTTCTAAGCTTGGAGATGACAGTTCTGGGGTGAAAGTCCGCCTACAAATTAGTACTTTGTTTGCCTCTGTTTCCTAATCAAGTAACAGAGCAATAACCATAAGATACCCATCAGTCGCTTGTTGTTATGCATGAATGAATGAACAAATTTGACCACATATATGTGATGGGTGTCTCATGGCTATCTAATTTCACATAGAATGAATAAATAAGGAAGTACCTTTCATATACATGTTATAAACGATGATTACTTCAATAAAATATATGTTGAAATTTATTCTTATTTTCACTTCCTCCTTTATTTTTATCCAATTTTCACTTTTGTTTACCTTAATACATACATACATCAAACGTGTGCAGCTTGAAAGTTTCATTCCCTCTAAACTGATTTGGCTATGTGTGCGCCGAGGGGAGGGGAATTTGAAAAGAGGTGAATAAACCTGCCAAACTAAAATTGGAAAATAGAGGCATAGAGCTATTGAAACGAACAATGTCATTGTCACCGTTTCCAAGTTCACAAGAACAAACGGTCGCTTCTTCTCTTTTCTCCGCCTCCATCTGCATCTTGTAACACCTTAAATTTTATATTCACCAAAAATATATTGTAATTATTTGAGTAATTCAATAAAATGGTGAATATGCATAAATTCGAATCTTGTGAATTTTGAAATATTCATATTCATAAGGAAATAGGCAAATTGATTCAAGAATTTAATTAAATTGTAAAGGTGATCGAAAAATCACAATTTTTCCAATTTTGCCCAATATTAATTATTTTTCAATTAATTGGAGTTAATTTCAATTAATCAAGGAAAATAAAAGAAAATGCATAATGAGATTGTTCTTAGTGGAATAAATCAAGAATTGTGAAATTTAGGGGGGATTATACATAAACCAATTATGTGAATTATGGAATTGTGAAAAACTATTTTCTTCCCTTCCTCGTTATTTTCGTCCAAAGCATGAAAATAAGGAAAAAATATTAAGTTCATGATCACATGCTACAAGAAGAGAGTCATGATGGCAACGCTACATGGTCAATGATGATAGTAGTTGAGTGAGTTGGTAGAGTAAATTTTGAGTGTAAGATGAGAGGATAAGCTTGAGTGAAGAGATGAAAGAAATGAGTGCATGAAAGAGTGCAAACTTAGGCTTATTTAGAAGAGTGGTTAATTAGTTGGAGCAAGGAGGAGGGAACGGTTTTGAGGAGCAAAATAAGGGAAGCAATTAATTCAAATTAATGGCAAGACAATGGAGTAATCATGAAGAAAGAGAAGATTGTGACAAGTGTCACATTTTGGACTCTTGATTAAATCAATGGCCAAGAGGAAAGAAGAGTAAGTTAATGAAACACCTTCTCTTCCTTTCCATACGCACATTTCATCCAAGTCATAGGCAAAAAGAGAGAGCTCGAGACATAGAGAGAAGAGTAGAGCTCAAGGAGGAAGAAGCTAAGGTAAGTATTAACTCTTAGGTGTTCTTCTTGTAAGCATGCATGAAGTTATTCTCTAAACTCTTGTTTCTCATGAATCCATGGTGGTGAAGTCACACTTTGAGATCAAGAAGAGAAGGAGGAGGTGCCTAGAGTAAGAGCATCCAAGAAGTTTATGAGGTAATCATACCAATCTCAACTTTATGTTAAGTATGAAGTTGTTGTTGGTAATTGTCGTTTGGTTTATGTGATTTTTGGTTGAGTTATGAAATTTGAAAAGCTATAACCCTAAGGGGTTATGTTGCCCAAAATCCTTTAAATCATGATTAAGAAATGTTCAAGTGAGTTAATCAAGGATTAGAAGTGGAAGAGTACAAATTTTGGAAGATGAAACACAAAACTATTTTTTTCCATTTTCTTTAATATTTTGGCTAGCACTATTCCAAGGGGTAGGAGTTGGATTTTCATGAAATAAATAGTTCCATTGGACTCAGTGGGCTAAAATAGATGGGGTTATAGTTGGGCACTTTTTCGGTAGAGACTGAAAAAGTATAATTACGAAAACGCCACTGAAATTCCTACATAGGGGCTGTTAAGGGTATTTTTATAATTTGATAGTAAATTTGATGATTTCGAGCCGGGAAATGAATTCCTTAGGCAAAAATATTTCAGAATAGCCTTAGTCAAAAATTTTGGGAAAACTTGCCATCCGGCTGGGTACCGCGGGGCCAGGCCTGGGTCCTAGGGGCATTTTGGTAAAATTTCATCATAGACTAATATAGCCACAAGAAACACTATAGAAGAGTCTAAAATGATACTGGGATATGTTATGACCTATTTCTGGTACATTTAATATTTTAGGACCGAGTTGGACGCCGAAAATGACATGTTTTACGAGGTACACTGAAAAAAGGGTTTAACAAACTTCGAGGTAGGAACTACCATCTTTCATACACTATGTGAATAATTATATGTACTTGTTACTATATTTCATGATATGATTGCCTGCTAGAGGCACAATATCTAGTTGTGGTTCGCTACCCAACAACGGTATATCGGAAAATTCTAGTTGTGGTTGATGACTTAGTTGAGGTATATTATTAGAAATCCTAGCTGTAGTCGATGACTCAGCTGAGGAAAATATATATGAATCAAATCGAACTTTCATTTTTGCCTAATATAGTACATTACATATTTAATTTTCACATTTTATATGTCGATCGTATGTCTCTATGGGGATTCTTTGGAATCTCACCATTTTTCAAAAACAAATATCTCAGCTGGTGCCAGTAGATCGAAGGGCAAAGGCGTAGACCCCAAAAAGTAATTAGCTCGTGTCTCAAGGCGAGGGCAAGATAGTGGTTATAATTAGTTTATGTCTTAAATATTTTGGGTTATCCTGTAAATATTAAGTTTCTGCTATATTTTCTATATTTTGTTGACGAACGACGTGGGATTGTAAACGAATATTTTTATCAGTATAATTGTACTTTTCTGTATACCCATTGAATTCCATCTTTATTATTCTTCGATTATCGAAATGGAAATGGGTGTTGACACATCTCCCTCGCTTACTCCTACCAGGTAGTTAAGCTACATATACGGCCCTCTTGTTCCATTTTCAATCCAGTGTGTTCTTGTTTTATGTGTCTGCATTTAATTCTGTTTGCTCCACAGGGTGTTTGAATAGTCTGATCTCACTTTTTTGTCCTGACTGAATAGTTATGAGGCTCATATTTTGCAACGTCAAGTGATTTTTACTTTTTGTTAACCATAAGATATTGTAATCAGTCATTTCCTTATGTGAGATATATACTTGGTGTTATCGCAAAATTTATTTCACTTTGTCTTAATATTTGATTGCTTCAAATAAGAACAATGTTTATTCCACTTATTGGTAATCATTAGTCTCTCGGTTCTCGTTTCATATGAACAAAATGTTATCTGTAAGTTTTTAGAGATTTGTTAAGAATGCTTTTAATATGAACACACTGAGAGGTTCTTTGAATTATTAACTAAAGATAATGTGTTGTGTCAGTCCTTTGTACCCACTGCATACCCATGACGTGCATATGGTGCATACACATCGTTGTCTTTTATGTTTTGAAGTTAAATTTGTTTCGCATAACCGCTCGGCACCCATATGCAACCTATGATTATGGTATTTAAAATGAAAACGGTCACCAAGAAGCGTCTTAACAATGTTGTTATCAGAGTGAATGACTTTTACTAATAGGAGTCGATCATAACCACGGGGTAACCATTGGGTGAACGAATTACAACCTACTTAATTCATATACATTTAACTATTATATGGTCATGTATATGTGACGTGAGATATGATTTTTTAATGTCATTCCCATTCACGGGGCCATAACCACCATGAACCCTTGGGCGGCATTTCATCTCACCTCACATAGATGTACTCTGTTTGGGCCTGTTTCCTATCACCGCAATGGAGCAAGTTGTTCTCGGTGGTCTGCAACACACACAGCTTCATCCCAACACCAGCCTATTTGTACTGACATAATGCGGCCATTACCGTCGACGCTTAAACTCAACACATCAACAAGTGAGGCTCAAGCATACAACAAAACGAAAGATACAGAGAAGGAAAAACCCACCTGTTGTTTGGGATGCACCGCTGTTGCTCGCAAAAATGGCACTCGCGTTCTCCATTGGTCACCGCCCTCTATTTTTTCAACCTCCCGTCATGTACATCTGCCTCTGCTCCTCCAACTATTAATACAAACTCAATGTCACATTAGGGCCAAATGCAACTTTTAATCAACTTTCTTGCCACGGCAAAATACCTTCCCACCATTTTTGGAGGTAACAACTTTTCACTCATGCGCTTGAAATTCAGCTAGGTGGGAAATTTTATCCCGACCGAATTTTTGAACCAAATGGCAACCGCCTCTGAAAAACACATTTTCATTTCCATTCCCCCCATTTTACGCTAACCAAACGGGCACTAAATGGAAAATATCTTATCTGATTAGAAAATCCTTCATATATATATATATATATATACATATATAAGAAACTGTTACATCTCTGTCCTATATAGAGGCCCTCTACAGTCTAGACTCTGACTAAACACAGGACCTTAACCCCACTAATCTCAAAACTCTGACCCGTCATTATGCCAGCTGTATGGGATGGACTTTATGCCGTTAACTCTTAGTTTAATTTAAACCCAACAAGTGCTGATCAATTTAAAGTCACCCCACCCTTTTTGCAACCTAGCTAGTTCCTCCTGTTGTTGTTTCTTAATTCATTCCCAATTCTTAGGAAACGTTCATAGGATCTGAATGCACATTGTATCCTTGTGTGATTGTAAACTACAGAGAAATACTTTGTGATCAATTGACGTGGAACATAGAAAAAAATACAAATTAGCAGGTTGACTAGAAGGTTCCCGGCGCAGCCTGCAACCGCTGTCTGTTCTTTAGTTAGTCAGGAAATATTTTCTTTCGTCTTTATTGTAAGAAGACTATATGATTATCTATCTAAAATAATCTTTTCCCCCTAAATGTCAAATTGATTTGACATATTATCTAACCAATTAAACAGTGTCATGATCAATTATATTACGCCATCTATTCTAATTAATAGACATCACTTAATGAGGATAATTTTAAAATTTTAAATGCACTACTTTCCTAAACTCCTTTGTCCATGTAAGATTATTACTCCTTTCGGTTTTGGCACAGAGTTAGTCGATACTTATTCCCCAGATACCGTCATTCCTTCTTTTTTGGGAAAAGAAGTTAATGACCCATAGGTCTTCTACCTCCACACGGCATTGCTCCGTCAGGCTTTCGCCCATTACGAAAAATTCCCCACTACTGCCTCCCGTAGGAGTCTGGGCCGTGTCTCAGTCCCAGTGTGGCTGATCATCCTCTCGGACCAGCTACTGATCATCGCCTTGGTAAGCTATTGCCTCACCAACTAGCTAATCAGACGCGAGCCCCTCCTCGAGCGGATTCCTCCTTTTGCTTCTCAGCCTACGGGTATACGACATATTTACCTGATTTAATTAGATTAAAGAAGTCGGTTAAGTTAGTTAATATAACATGTATTTTCTTAAACGCCCTATTTATTTTTCCTTAATTCTCTCATTCTATCTCCTTTTTTATTATTGTTGAAGGAGTATTAACAGGTGTTAAATTAAGAAAGGATTGACAGATATTAAAACTATGTCTTATATTTAAAATCAAGATCAATTCCCCAAATATGTCATATATTAAGAATTGGTGGGGGTGCTTATTACTTTATAAGTAGTAGTTATCATTAGTAATAATACAATATATTCTGGGGGAAAACGTAGTTATCTAACTTTATACAAAATTTTACTTTTATCCTCTAATTTTAAAAAGCATGTTTTAAATAATTTAACTCTAACATTATTAGTGTCAAATGATAATTTTTATAACGATCACTGTTATTTTGAAGATAAAAGTTAATATGTTGCCTTTTCAAAAGATCTTTTCAACGTTTAAAATTATAATACCGGTATTTTTTTTGTTAATACCGTTGGAATTAAAAGATTAAAAAGACACCTTGTAGAATTAAGAAAACAAAATGAAGCCTTGCATAAATTTAAAAGGCTAAATGTAAGTTTTGGATGTATTATGAAAACAAAGGCAATAGCATTTTTTCCTTCATTTTTTCGATGAAATATTGTTTAAAAAATGGTTACTTTATTATTGTTTTGCACATCAAAACGCATGACTTTTGCCTTTGCCTCTGATTATTAAATATCCTGGAATAATATCTCCCTCTGATTATTTATATATGCAACTGATGATTATAATGTTGCTTGTTCGCTGATCCATCAATTAAGCATGTTAATGTTAATTTAAGTGTTTGTTTGGCAACATCCCAAACTATGGTTTCAAACCATGGTTTGCGCAATCCGAGATAAAACTCCTCACACACACTTATCTCGTAAGTCGTAAAAACTATTAAAAAAAGCTAATCCAAACACACACTTAGTCGATTTGGTTTTAACCTTATGACATCAGATATAGTATTAATTTGCTGTGAAGCTTGCATTCGTGTTGTAATTTAACAAGTGCATACATCAATGAATGTAACCCATTTACAGGTACTTATATTTTCCTCTAATTTTTAATCTGGTACCTGTTACTACCAAGCGCCTCCCTTAGCTTCTACGTGCACGAAAATATGTAAACCTTATGTGTAAGAAGTATAATAGGTGCATGAGTTATGAGTAGAAAAAAAAAATCCTATCTCTTCAAACTAATACTAATTAAGGTTATGTTTAAATTGCAGATTATCGTATTATACATAAATCTTGTGTGGGGAAATAGCATGATCGCATGTTAAGTGAGAAAGGAAGAGACGTGAAGAAAACAGCCATCATGCGCATGTAAATATATGCCGACAGAGAATAATGATAGGCCACCCATCAACTTGAGATCAGAAAGAGACAATAACATTTACTTCTCACTGCTCATTTAGTGCTTTAGTGCTTGCAACTTGCATCCACATAAGCTATACCAGTTAGCTATAGCTCCAGAAAAAGACAACTAACGGCCTGTTTGTCATCACTTATGAAAAGCTAATAAATATGTAAGCATATAAATTGAGACAATATTTCTTTTATATATTTATCTCATTTACCATAAATCACAATTAAAAAGTTATTTTTATGACCTGTTTGGTTTAAAGGGAGGGAATGAAAAGGGAGGATGGAGGATCACCTTGTTTGGTTTGGTTGGAGGGGGAGGAAGGGAAAGACTTTTTAATGATCCTTTGTTTGGTTTAAGAGGTGAAGAGAGGGGAGATAATATCTAATTTACCATTTTAACCTTAAATATTAATTTATATATTTTTCTTTATATAAATTATTTAAATTAATTTACACCTCGATATAAATTATATAATTTATAAAAAACAAGATGAAGATATAAAATGAAAATAGTTTTCAATTTCCCCCAACTTAATTTCTCGTTATATGAATATTCCAACAATTATCATATCCAAGACAGTTCAATCTTAAGGAGTCTCGCTCTATCAATGCTTCCATGTCTGTTTTGTATCTTTGGAATTTTTAAAGTAACTAAGTAAGACGTAAAAAACTGCGTCATGAACTTCGCCTTTGGTCCTCGGAGGAATGTTTCTCTTTTTGACAGGCTTTACGAGCCATGATCAACCCAATATTAATAATCATCAGTTTTCAATCGAAGCTTATACTTGATACTTATAAAAATAAGGCTCTAATTAACGTCGAAGCAACAGCGGAAAATCTTTCTTGTGTACCTTTCACTCCAATCACACCTACAAATTAAAATGATCTAGAAAGTAGTTTTACGTCAAGGACAATAATAATTTTTATTTTAGATTTACAGGGTATAATTAGGAATATAAAAAAATCATGGGGGTAAAATAGTCCTAAATTTTTGGCTCCCTCCAAAACCCCCCAATTTGGAGGGAACCAATTTAAAGGAGTGGGAGTGATTTGGAGCCCCTTTTTTGGGGCTCCTCCCCTCCTATTTTTTATACCAAATAAGGGGAGGGGTCATTTTTCATCTCCTCCCCTCCAACCAAACATACCCTTAAAAATTCCAATCATTATTCCAAATGAGCGTTGAGTATATAACTTATGTAAGTATATGTGTATATATATATATTCATTATTCATAGTTTATGTAAGTATATAATTATATGATCGATCAAGTGGCTGCTCCTTTAAACTTACAAATTAAACTGCATGTGAAGAATGTTAAAAAAGCATTGCTACCTCTTCAACTCTAATATAAGATTTAAATATTTCCTATACTTATCTTTTTTTTTTTTTTAACAAACTAATTAGCCCAACTTATCAAGTGATATGTAATCTTTTTTATATGAAAGTGATATATACTCTAATGTTACATAATAATATTTTTAGGATGTGGTGTTACATTTATTCAGAATAATTAACCATATTATCTTATTTTCTTAACCTGTCCAAATTAATTAGGAACCGAATGGAGTGTTTCATAAGGCTCCTAGTGGCACGTACCTGTCCTCTAAATGCTTTCAGCATCGAGAATAGCTTAAAGTATGCGTTATGACACACTCATACGTGATGCTAGATTCCTCATAAAATATATATAGGATATTTACAATGAGTCATAAATATTTTGTTCAATTAATCTGATAAAACTTTAAGGTATTGTATTAAAAACTCATAAGTAAACTGTCACAGATAGAATTCAAACAGGTAATATGTAATAATTAATTATATACTCGTCAGATCCTTAATATAAGAGCCGATCGACTTTTTTTTAAAGAGATTATGAAAGTTAAATAAGATACCTAATTATATTAGGAGACTGTAAAAGGGTCACTGTACCGCCTAGAAATTATGAATACTGCCATCCTACTTGTAACAATTGATATTTTTTTCAACAGCCAAAAATAAAATTCCGCACACGTTTTTATTTTAAAAAAGAACAAAACTGGCTAGTTTGTCTTCCACGCCAACTTGTCCCAGTTGCTTCCTGCAGCACACAGCTATGAAAAATGAGCCAATGGGCCTTTTGAAGGTCAAATTTACTCTGGTTTCTGGACACACACACATGTACATATATATAGAGATTAGAGAGAGAGAGAGAGGGTAAAATAGTTAGCTAGTACTCGCAACTCGCGAGCAAAAAAAAACCATGTCAAGTTATTTTGTGTGTGGGGGGTAATTATGTATTTCCCCAGGCACTTAAATAAGTCTAATGCAGAGGGTGTATTGTTGCAAGCATATATAATAAAAGTAGAAAACGAAGGAAGCTAATTCAAAGAACTGGTCCGGTACTATGTGCCCTTCGAGCCTTTCAGGTTTCAAGCCTTCACTTCCACTCTCTTCTTGTGCAACAGTGTCAATCTCTGTAATAAATTAACGACCGATCGTGCATTCTTATTACAAATGGGTACAATATTAATAAGACATATATATAATTATTAAGGAAAATGACATTAAGGTCCTAATTAATGAAAATAATATAAAAAAAGTTCCAAAACTTGTCAATAATGCTCATCCACTTGTTAACGGCAACTTTTTAGCTTACAAAATCGTATCGGGTCATCGTTAAACTCGTGCTAATTATAAACTTAATGAAACTCGTGAGTTTTCATACCGGGTTTACCGTTCTTATATTTCTAACTTACAAAATCATGTTAACCCAATTCTAAACTCGTGTTGACTTTTTTTATTTAATCATGTTATGTGGTTTTATACGTGAATTTTATAGAAATTTATTTGTTAGGTATGATAAAATATGAATGTTAATAGATTTAATTTTGATTATTTGGATTTGAGATATATTTAAATCCAATTTTGTCATTTTTTATATTTTAACTATTTAATTATACATTATTAATGCTTATTTATTTATGAAAGCATACTCTTACATCATTGAGCAAACTTGTGAGCTTGACAACCTTGATAATTGCTATACATGTCAATGTATAGGCTGGGGATAACCTAACACTCATATGTGGAAATTTACTATACTACCTTCAGTCTTTAAGATATAACTAGTTGACTAATTTAAATGGATTAAGAAAATTAATCATGCTAGTTATTTGTAAAAAAACATAGGTTGGTTTTCCCAAAGTACCATGATAGAGCCCTTAATATATGCACTCGATAAAATGGTACAAATTGGAGATTTGATTTTGTCCGAAATATAAGACCTGAATCCACTCTATCTTCCAAATTTATAATTCTGTCCTAGAGTATCCCTATTAATTATATATATTGAAGAGTTTCTATCAAACAATAACCACGATAAAAGATGGTATTCTATGAAAATTAATAAATATTTATTATAAATAACTACATGACTAATTTTATTAGTCTACTTAAATTAGTCAACTAACTAATATAATAGGCAAAGGAGGTAGTATATTTTAATAATTTAGCTCGTCCAATATAAAAACATACAGATAGTTAATTATATATATACTAGCCCATTGTTTTTGAGAATGGGTTCGAGATCCATCTTACCCCTAGATTCCATTGTTTGGGCAGAAAAAAATAAGATGTAGCAAGCTATTTAGAGCTTTGAAATTTTTGCAAATCTCCTTTTTTTTAAGAATATGACTACATCTACATCAGGCCAAGCATCTCATCAATTCAAAACAACATATAATTAAAGAGAGAGGCCCGTTTGGTATACCGACTAGGGTTTCTTGCCACATTAACCCAGCCACTGATAGCTCCATGCTCAGATGGATGCATGCATAATTAATTTTATTTTTGTACTTGAAATTCACGAGTAATTAGCCAGGGCCCCCAATACTTCATTTCTCTATCCACTTTTTCCCCACATCAAATTATTCAAGTCGCTCTTATCTTCAAAATGAAGAACCCAACCCTACCACGCTAGCTACTTGCTGCAACTTTCCTTAAGATATTGTGTGGAAAAAAACTAGAGGACACCCCTGCTCCTATGCGAATCGTTTTGACGGAAATTGATATAAAAATGAAAAGCAAACTGGGTTAGAAATTAAAAGTAAGAATTTGTTTTGACATGTTATTTTCAAGCATGAAAAGACAATCTTACCCCTTCCTCCTGCACACATTCTTCCCTCTTGTTTATGGACAAACTTAGCACATCCAGACCACCGCCGGAGTTAGTCACAATCTCAGGAAGAGAAACGAGTGAACGTTTCGACTTTCAAAACTTAGAGACACGAACACGTAACGTTCATCGCTGGAACCTGCAACTTTCGTGAACTTTGATGAGCCAGATCTGGGTTGAACCACTGGCATCCTCCTTTTTGGCGATTGGAGGGTGTTGACGGTGGACTGTGGGCGGTGGTCAGCAGTCAACGGCGATGATGGGAGAACGATGGAGTGAAAGTGAGCTTCAAGGGCTAGGCGGGGATGAAAAAAATCCAGGGCCTCCGCCATGAAAATAGTTTTTCCTGCCTTCGTTTTTTAAGAAAATCCATTTCAAGAACCCTCAACGTGACGAACTGAAACATCTTAGTAGTCAATTCATGGCAACCAAACATTGGGAAATGTTTTTCCGTACTTTCACTTTCCAGAGGGCAAATTCCAGCGAATCATACACACAGTTAAATCAATTAATTAAACACATGCTAGTTTTATAACAATTTATACATCACAAGCATGACATAGCTAGAGCTAACAACAAAGGAGTCTGAGATTGTTGATCATCAGTGAACAATATACGTACGTACGTTCCTGTACGCCTACATACGTACTATATTAATACCTTCCAGATGAAAGGGTGCTTAGACGTTAAAGCCTGCCCGAGCTTGCCAGTAATTACTGAGGAATAAATACATATAGATATAATTTTAATAATTACACTGCATGGAGCACCTGATGATGATCTGCTTGGGGAGATTCATAGAAGGCTGAAATCTGAGTGGTGAACACATCAACATCATCAAACGCCTCAAACCACTCCACTGTGCTCCCAGTTTGTCCTTCCCATTTATAATCCTTACCCTCCGCTTGCCGCGGCGTCACCGTCCCATCATCAGACGGAGTACCACGATCATTCTTTCTCTCACTATTATCCGTCTGATCACCGCCGCCGCCACCAGCGCCGCCGCCGCCGCCGCCAGCACTGTCACTATCGTCGCTACCGGAGTCCCGGAATCTGGAAAGATCTGGCAGCGATTCGGCGTCCCGGCCTGTGAGATCTTGCACTAAAGCCCTGAATTCTGCAGCGGTGACGCTGAAGTTCATGGGGTTGGATATGTAAACAACCTTAATGGGGTTTCTCTTGTCGGGCTTGCATCGTTTGGTCGGAGTCTTCCGTCTCAAGCTGCTCACTGAGTAGTTGGTGGTATCCATGAAGGGGATAAGATTCGATTATTGAGGGTATAGTAATGAACTCGTACAGAGCTACTTCACAGGATAATATATACTCGCTCGAGTCTACAGTCTTCTAGAAGGAAGACATGATAAGTCACCCAGTTTAATTAATGATTTTCTAACTTTTTTTCCACTCATTATATCCCCTCTCTATAGAATAATATTCTTAATGTAATAAAAATATTTTTTTAAAAAATAAAAATAAAAAAAATTATATTTTATGATATATTAAATGACTTAATTATTATTTTTTATATTTCAGAATATAATTTAAATATCTTATATCATCAACTGGAGGAGTAGATTGGCTGGAAGTTAAGGGTCTTGAATAGATAATGTGAGAATATATTTTGGCCGAGCGAGAGGTTCCGGGAAAATAGTGGGGCTGAGAAAGACGAGAAAAAAACGAAGGAAAATTGTTAAAGATAGATATGGAGCGACTGGAGGTAAATGGCAACGAAGTCGACGGTGATAACGAAAGTACCAGTCGATGTGCCAAGCGCGTGGAGAGCCGAGAGACAGGCATGTTTGGGATATGGTTGGACCTGACCGCTGCATGTTTTTAATTCGAGCCTAGCGTCCAGCGTAAAATTGGAACTTGCGCAGGAAAAAAATCGAGAGAAAAATATCGTACGAGGAAAAGTGGTTCATACGCGCGCGATGAATGTGATTTTGGGGGATTAGAAAGTCAATAATTCTGCCACGTGGTGATCGGAGGAGGCTCGGATGTTGTGGTGACGTCATTTCCGTGATTCCTGATTGCGTCGGAATGATAATGGTATCTGCTCCTGGTCATTTTTTCAGGGTCAGTTTCTCTCCTTTGCTAGGAATAAAGTATTGTGCATTGACATCCGCTGCTTTAAAAAGCTCAGTTTTTTGAATCCCGTTTCTCTCCCTTGCCTAAAAGTAAGGTACCTCCCTTTTTTTTTTTTTGTGGTTTATTGGATCAAGATCTCAACAGTTTAGATTTAATATAATATTTTATTAATATTATTATAATAATAATATTTTTATAATATATTAAATCTGGACCGTTAAGATCTTGATACAACGACCCACATAAAAAAAAGGAGGTCCTTTACTTTTGGGGTAAAGAAGAGAAACCGTTTGCCAGTTTTTTTTGTGCAAAATGAGCATGGGAGCTTTAACTTGAGTGAGAGACAAGGTGGCAGAGATGGTGTAATATCATGGCCCATATAAAGGAAACGGTCAAAATTGGGGTGAACTAAGTAATTGTTTGGATTCAATTTAAAAAGTGCTTTTCCGATAAAACCTTGTTTTGGGAAAAAGAATCCAAACACCCACTCTTTCACCATAATCCCCTTTTTCAGTAAATCAGGGTTTTGATGGGCAAAACCAAGGATTGGTGAGAATCTTTTTGTTTTTTTTTTATTGCCATCAATTGTTACCATTGCATGATTATTGGATTCTGACGGTTGTCTTTCCCTTTGCTCGATATTCCTCTGCTTCTCTTCAGTTTCATTCTCTCCTCCGTCTGATTCCCATTCTTCCCATTTTCAAACTCATTCCCTTTCCTCGATCTTATTCTCTTCAGATCCGAAGAAGGTCTCTTCCCCTCTGATCTTTCCCTTTCAACTCCTCTTTCTGCTTCTCTTTTTTGGTTTCATCTTTAGCGTTTTGGGTCACCGAACGCTCAGCTTTAGCTTCTCATCTTCACCATTTTCTTCCCTGATTGGCCCTATTTCAAAACTATGGGTGGCTGGTGGCGGTGGGTAGGGTCTCCATTTCTCTACTTAAAAATTGGACTGATATTCGGCTGATCTGAGAAGCTGGTGGCTGGCAGTGTTTTGTCGGCGATTGGAGAAGATCTGTAACAGCCCGGGACCACACACAACACTCGCGGCTGACCGAGACTACACACAGAACTAGACAGAATCTATCCCCCCTCCGCACTACATAAGTGCTTCGAGATTTTCCTTTTTTAGGTACTCCAAATTTCCCCCAAGTGCTATAGCGCACTTAGCTACCAAGTGACTCTTAGGCGCTACTTGACCCTCAGGTGGCGTGCTCAAGTCCTTGGGGAGGCGACTCTTGGGGCAATTAGGAGTACCCAAGAGGAAAATTCTTAGGTCATTGGGCTGGGGGGGACAAATCCTGCCGGTTGCTGTGTGTGATCCCGGGTTTGTTACAAGATTGACCGGGGCATTGGTGCGGGTGAGTCTCTCAACATTCAACAACTCAAATCTCTCTCCCCTCTTCCCTGTTGCAAAACCCACCCCGACGAGTCTATTGATTTTCTTGCTTGTCTTTGTTTTATTTCATATGTACAAGTTCTGTTTTTTTTTTTCCTTTAGAGTTTCATTTTCTGTTGGCTTTTGCTACGGTTTAATCTCACATACCTTTTTGTGCAGTGCTAATGCAATGGTTAGAATTTAAATTTTGTGAGTTTTTTTTTGTTTTTGTTTTAGAGTTTCATTTTTTGTTGTCTCTTGCTTGTCTTTGTTTTATTTGAATATTTCTTCAGAAATTATGTTGGCTCTCTCTCTCTGTTTTTTTTTCATGTTGTATTTATTTAGTGCTAATACGAAATCCTTGTGATAGATTGTATTCTTCTAGACTTCTTATTGAGTATGAGAACAAACTTGCTATGGTTGTTGTTCACGTTCATGAAAAGAATGAATCAATTCATTTTGCGGGGGATGGACAAGGATATATGTGAATGGACTAAAATATATACTAGCAGCCCTTGTCCATGTGATTTTTTGCCTCCGGTGACTATTTGGAGGAATGAGATTGTCTTTCAACTTGTTGACTGGACTGAGAATCATCATCAAACATAAATTTTATATCTGCTTAATATTGCCACTAATAAGTTTAAGATGCTTGCTCTGCATTAGATCTTACTCTTATAAGAAAAAGAAGACTCCTATCTTACCCTAGCTTATATAGCTTTCATCTTTAGTTGTTAAATTCTTTTGGTAAAGTGATGTGTGGAGTGTAATGATAATTTATATGAATTCTATCTAATAATATATCTTCTTCTGCAATTTATTTGATGTTCGGTGCTTTATTAATTCTCTCTCTAGTTTTAACGTTTGAGGTTTTGATACATTGGTTAACTAATTGCAATAAAATGTGGGATTTCGTGATTTCTATTAAACATTAAAATGTTAAAAATCATTGAGTTTGAGTATTTGGGAAGCTTATTTGTAAAGAGAGGTGAAATTTTGTTGCCATTTGCTTCAAGTTACTCAATTCTGGAAACAGACAAGTTAATAGCATAATGAGTAAGGATAATGTTAGAGCATTTCTGGGATGTAAAAATGTTACATAATTGACGAATGCTATAATTTTAAATTGTTTGACAAATTTATTTCATTTTTTGTATTTGTTATGTAATTTAATGTTAAATAACACTTAAAATATAATCTTATCCTCTATATGTAATTATCACAAAAGTTAATATCCTTTTTAGTAATTTGACCATGAAAAAAAGCATCACAACATCCAAACACTATCATTTTATCAAAATCATTTTTTTCCCATAATCTATTATGCTCAAAGTCTATTATCCAGAAGCTATTTTTCATTTGGGGGGTTAATTAATTTAGGGTCAAAAAAGGGAAAATAAATTTTGAGAAAAAGACAGAAAAAAAATTTTAAATTTACAAAATTTCAAATTAAGTATTTTTTAAAAAATAAATTGTGAATTCCTTATCAAGTTTTGTCATCCCCTTATCAATTCCTGGTAACAAACATGATTTTGGATTTTGTAATTTTAAAATTATTTTTCTTTCTTTTCCTATAAATTTTCTTAATCTAAAAACTCCAAAGATTTCAAGAAACAGTTAAATAAATATTCTTTAGTCAAAAAAATCTGAGATAATATTTAAAAAATAAAATTAAATATATGTAAGTAAGTAAATGAGATAGAATAATAATTAGAAAAATGATGAAATAAAATGTATGAGAAAAAATAATTAGAAATGAAATTGGTAAAAATGCATTTAATACATATATTTAATTTTTTTAAATATTATCTCTGATTTTTTGGCACTAAGAAAATATTTATTTAACTGTCTCTTGAAATCTCTTTGGAGTTTTTAGATTGAGAAAACTTATTTTCTTTTTTTTTAACCCTAAAAAATTATTTTCTCATAAATACTGCTTTAAATAAGTAAAAGTGAAAATTTAGTTCACCCCAACTTTATTCCTTTCCTTCATGTGGCATTACATCACACCATCTCTCTCTGAGTCTCACCTTGTCTCTCACAAAAATAAACTACGAATCTTCTATTTATTTAGGACCAGAACGAATTTTTCACTCTATCTTTTTTCATAAGGTTTCTTCTACCATTCACTCTCTGCATATACACGGACGTTACGTAGCACGTTATGATAGTCACACCCCAATGCCCCGTGATAGTGAACCTATGATTAACTTTGTTCCCTCGTGATCCAGTCAGCATAGTATTACCAAAATTTGATCTGGAATTGATACGTGAGTTTAAGAACTAAAATTAGTACCCATCATAGATTAAAAATCACAGCATAAAAAATCCAAAATGTAAAATAAAGAAGATATATACTCCATCGGTTCTAAATATAAGATAAATTTGACTTTTTCTTAGAAATTAAAGAAGTTAAATTAGTTAACTAATCATATCATATGTTGTATATTATTATATTATATATCATTGGCAAGATAGTTTAGAGAAAAAAAGATAAATATAAATATTTTAAAGTAATTTAGTTAATTTTCTTAATATCTCTGAAAAAAAGTCAACTATGTTTTGTAATATTTAGCACTGGAGGGAGAGAGAGAGTGTGTGTGTGTGTAAAATCTGAATAGACTAAATATAAAATAGAGTTGACTTTTTTTAGATAGATTAAGGAAGCTAAATAAGTTACTTAATCATATAATATGTTATATATCATTATATTATATATTTATGTTAGGCAAAATTGTTTGGAGAAAAAACAAAAAAATATGAATATTTTAAAATAATTTAATTATTTTATTTAATATCTCCAAAAGCATTAATTCTATTTTATATTTATAATTAGATGGAGTAGTTGCTCTCAGGCTAGTCAAGATAAAATCCTCTCTTATAATTTGCCGATAAATTATAAGATTGCTTCCAAAAGTTAATCTAAACATCCTCAAGCAAAGGGAAACAATGGTGGGGCACAGACACTGAGTCACTGACGCGGATCCCCGTCCTCGTGCTAACTCCATGATCGACGTTCATAAATAAACAAATATTGCATCTCATCTCTCTCTCTCTCTCTCTCTCTCTCTCTCTCTGAATATGACCTTTAATTTTTAGAGATGATGTGTGTGTGTGTGGAAGAGTGCAAGTTGGAGGGTGAGGAGTTAGAAAGAGAGGATAGTTGAATGTGTGGATACACTGAACCAAGCAGTACTGTAACATCTGTGTGGGCGTGGGGGGGACCAGAGGACATAAGAGCAGTTGAAGTGACGACAACGACCTCACCTTGTATTTTACAAACGGCAATATATATAGTAGAACGTTCTGTTCTTACCAGAGATAATTAATTTTTTTACATATTAAAAAAATTAAATAAATAACTTAATCATATCATTTTTTTAATAACATGAAGGGTTTCTATTTTTAAGGCTTAGAGAATAAAGGATTTTTATCTCTAATAATAAGTGCGCTTCTTGATATTCGAATTTATGTTATCCTTCTTATGGGTGAGATCACTCACTATTTCGACTAACAACTTGTTAATCATATCATATATTAAGTTTTATTTGATTATATATCAATTTATAATTTAGATAAATTAGTTTGAAAAAAATAATAAATATAAATATCTTAATATAATTTATTTAATTTTTCTAATTTTAAAAAAAAATTAACTAATTTTTATACTAAGAACCGACGTAGCACGATATAGGCACTGCAATTTGCAGCCAGCACGCCACTGTGTTGCTGTCACACGCGTGAAACACGCTTTGGCCTTCTCGCTTTTCACCCCTTTTTATCAGCGCATCCCTTTCTTCCTTGTTTTTTTCTTCTTTTCCTGCCGGACATCCTTTTCTTCTTGTTTTTATTATGTGTTCCTTAATTCTATCACACGCTAATTATTTTTAGGGTCTGGGGTAAAATTGCCCCTTAACCCTTATTTTCATTATTTTCTGTATCTGTTCTTATCTGTTTTCTGGGTTGAATAAACGGCCCCGTTTAATGTAACGTCATTTCAGTGATAAAGCCCACTTAATTGGAAAAGAAACCCAATTTTTTATCGGGCTTACCTATGTGTTGCCTAATAGCCCTCCATTACTTAAAGCCCATTGGTTGTCCGGTTCACGTTTGTTGATTTTGTCTTGTGGCTCATGGGCCTAAGCGAACAGGCCCACGAATTATCCCCACAGCCCACAGGCATGAAATAGTATTATTTAAGTATCACGAATCTTAGTTAAAAGAGGTGTTTATATTTTGCGTCAGCATATTGGTGCTTAGGAGTAGAAGAACGGAAATAAATTATACAACGAGTATGTGTGGCTGGATAAATATAAATACTAATATTATTATTTGGATGCCTGTGTGTTGTATGATACATGGCACACTACTAGTATTTCCCAGACTAATTAGTAACATGTTTGGTGATGGAGCTATCTATTATATTTAGCCTGGAAATATTAACCGACTTTTTAAAAATTTATTCAAGTCAATGACTTGATGAAGTAATGACAGCGAAGTAATGGTTTAATTATAATAATAATGAAGGTGAAATAATCAGATAGTATTAGCATTAGGAACGCATGAATGGATTGATATGGACGAAATACTGACGTCATGATGATGGGCAAGCTGACAAGGAAATGAAAAGGGTAAAAGAAAAGGTGAGGCTTTTGACTATTGGAGGCCAGCAAAGAATAATAATTAATAATAATTGAAGTTATGATGGAGAATAATAATAATAATAATAATAATCATATAGTGTAAACAATAATTTAAAAAGGGAGAGGTGAGGAATGGGTGGGGACTGGGGAGGATAATTCCAGTGTCTTTGGGTTGAAGTTACAAATTCTGACTTTGCAGCTGAACAAGAGGGGCCTTATTGACATTTCATCTTGTTTGCGAAACTTCCTTCTTTCTTCATGATTCCACCGAGGCGGCCGCCGCGCCTTCCTTCCACACCACTCGCGCCATTCCCTACCTACACCATTGTAATCAAACGCCATCGTTTTCCATTAAAATTACCAATCTGCTTACTTCCTCCTCACTACTATTCAACAACTTAATTAACCCCCCAAATTAAAATTAGCGAGGAAGTGTAATGTTTGGTTTTTATAGTTTATTATAATTTAGAATTTGGCCTCCATAATTTTAATTAGTAGTTTTGGGTTCTTCAAGAGTTAAGATGATAGAAGTCGTTCTTGAATTAGGGACTAATAGTTTAGATGAAAATAAATTTGGCTGACTAAAATATATGATTTGAAATTATAAGGACAAAAATTAAAATAGTGGCCTTTTATGGACTGAAGACTACATTAATCCTAAAATAATAGTTTAATCCTATTTTTAAGTCTATTTTAAACAAAATTTATGCCTTCCTCCGCCTTTTAGCTAAGATTAAGTGTAGTATTTGTTCTTATTAGTTTAATATATGATATGTGACCAAACAGGGTTTGAGGCTATCAAAAGGGTCTAGTCTCTTACAACGTGACGTACTAAGATTCGAATCCTGGGTGGGAGAGGTATTCATATTTAATGCTTGATACTGCATCGAACGAGATTGACTATAATAGGAAGATACTTGTGTTTAGCAAAAAAAAAAAAAAAAAAGTTTGATCCCTATTACAAGTCTACCTAGAAAGTACTCCCTCCAGTCCTAAATATAGAACAAAATTTGTAGTGTAAATTGCACTACCAATTTTATCCTATATTTAGGATCGAAGGTAATAGTTAATAAAAGTGTTGTAATTCCACGTCCATTAAATGTAATGGAAAAACTACTTAATTCATGTTGGATATGGAGAAAGATGAGAGAGATGGTTAATAATATCATTAAAGAATAAAAATAAAATTAGAAAAATGTACTAATTTAAAATATATTTTATGAGTTAACTAACTTTTATCAGTACGGTAATTAAGTAAACTAGGCTTGTAAACAGTATTCTAGTGCCATTATGTAGTGTTATATACTATTTTATTATATATTTTTTCGGCCAACGAAAAATAACTATTAACTTCTCAACCTCAGGTGAAAAATAATTTCATGGCACGGGAAAGAGGGATATTTTGATTAAAATGATGACAAAAACCAAATGGAATCAATCAATCAAATTAAAAATAATCAATTGGGAATTGATGCGAATAGATTCTTTGTTGGGAACTCTGCTGCTATATAAACCATAGAAAAGACCTCTCATCATTAACAAAGATTGCCATCACATGAGCAATTATTATTATTATTATTATGGTCAGACATGAGCCATTATTATGATTTATGAACACTACGCGAATTTTATATTTGTATTCCTTACTGCTATATTTTAAATTTTAATTTTAATTTTTACATGCACCTGTATCATCCGCCCCCTTACAGTTGCTAACAAAACATTAAACGGGAAAGTTTAGAACGATACTGATACGATGAGAGAGAAGAAAGCAGAAACAAAGGTGGTAAAGTTAACAGAAATGCGAAGAATCTAAAAGGCGCCATTTTAAAAAAAATGGGTGTGTTTCAGACGAAAGGGACTTGTGACAAAAATTGGAATGGTCTAAATGGCACGCGACTTCGTATTCCCGTCTCTCTCTCTTTCCCTCTCTTTGATAAATCAGAGACTACATCAACTTGATCACTTGATTCTCTTACTTTAATGTTTGATCCGGTAATCATACACAATCAGCGACTGAAAAAGCATAAAAAAATTTTCAGGTTTAAGAGAAAAATGTACTGTTCGAAATTATTTTTTTAATATTATATTACCGATATTGATTCATTGAATCAAAAGTCAAAAGGGCTCGGTATTTATCATCAGCTTCTCCCTAGTTAGGGTTTGTGCTTTGAAGAGCTCCATTTCTGCATCTCCTTCCGTGCTCTATAATCCGGAGAAATTTCAAAGTTCTCTTGTTTTGTCTGCTAAATTTATTTCCTCTTGCTTAAAGTCTGGAAAGCTTTCTTAAGCTTATTTGTTGCGAACTTTGTTATTACAAGGTGGATTCTTTGGTCTCTTATCTTTGTTTTTTTGGTCTTAAGATCTCTATTTGGCAATTTTGTGCTGCAAATATTTGAGTTTGAAGCGTGGTCCTTGTTTCTAGATGGTGTACGGAGAGTCATACGGTCTTAGCTTTTTTTCCCCCTCGTACTTATTTTGCTGGTCATGGTATAACACGAATTCGCAGCGGCTTATGTTGATTCTGTTCTTGGAGCTTGCGATTTCTTTGAAGCTGTGGCGTTTAGAAGCTGTCTAGTCTTAATAGTCTTGAAGAATAGCTTTATGTTTTAAGATGTGTTTTAAAATTGTTTTATGAAATGGACGCAGGCCTCCTCCGATTGTTGTTTGTGGGAGATAACATGGTATTGCTGAGGATGATTATTGATGGGTAGTAGAACAGTAAATACTAGGACAGACAACAATAACAAGTTTGCCAACGGCATGCCGAGTTACGCCCCTCCGCTGCCTACTTCTTCTTCCATGTAAATCTTCACATGACTCCTTTGTTTCATACTGCTTTCTATGGTTTTCACTTTTAGTTGTCAGATTTATTATTTTGTTACCTTCCCTTCTCAACTTTGAGCTAATATTTCAGTACGGTTTGCTCTTGTTTTCTTCACTTTCATACTCATATTAATGATTGATATACTGTTGTAGTGTGATTCCTAATAAATAACTAATTGCAACTGGTCAGGTTTGAGAGGCTGTGCGTTTCTGAAAATTGACACTGCGCCTCATTTTGTGTCAATAGGCTGTTCTGAAATTTGTTTTCTCATGGATGTGTCTCTTATAAAATGATAATGCAATTTGGAGCTTTCTTCTTAAGCATCGAGATATGAATTTCATGTCTCCTTGGCTTTTTGAATCTTGCATGAATTTGTTGACACCATTATGACCTGTTGATGTGATGAATTTGGTTTTCCAGGGGTACGGAAGGAAATTCTGTTCTTCCTTCCCGAATTTCTGAATTTGGAGGCATTGATCAATCTTTCGGATTTCGTGTGGAGGATGCTATCAATCTTAGCCGAAGTATGATGCTGACATTTTAATTACTTTTAATCATACCCTTCGTTATGTTTATTGTTACTCCCACACCATTCTTTTGTCTATTAATTATCTTATAATCATTTCTCGCATTTGTTTTAATTTACTGGTTTATTAGTTATGCTATATTTAACACCTCTTGATTATTTTATAAATTTGCAGATCCAGTATTCAATCAAATGAAGTCAAATAACCAACCTCTGGGTGTTGATATTCAGTTTGGATCTTTAAATAAGGTAACTCTGAAACTTCTATTTAGAGCAAACCTAAAATATGATTGGAGTTCCTACTTTTTGCACTCCACTTTTATGTGGAAGATACAGTCAATGGTAACATCTAACATAAATCTCCCTGCTGCAATCTCGGGCTCTCAGACATTACCACTACAGAATGACTCAAATTCCAATCTGGCTTCTACATCTGGTGGCCAGCGTGAGAACTGGGGGGAGTCTAACATGGCAGATGCAAGCCCAAGGACTGACACTTCAACAGATGATACAGATGATAAAAATCATAGGGTAACTTGTTTGCTTCCATTATGCATCTGGAATTTTGTTCACGCATCAATTTACTATCTTTTGGTGATGCCATCTGGTATAGCTAAGATAATATTGTACATTCTTGAGCTGATTGAAAAATGCTTTTAAAAAAATGATCAAACGTGGTTTTGTTTTGCAGTCTGAGAGGGGTCAATTAGCTCTTGGGGCCTCTGATTCCAGTGAGAGATCAAAAGATAAATCAGATCAGAAGGTTATATCAATTGATTCTGTCTGTATAATTTAACCATGGTGTTATTATATAATGATAACTTTGTAACAATGCAGACATTAAGACGTTTAGCTCAAAATCGTGAAGCTGCTAGGAAAAGTCGGCTACGAAAAAAGGTAAGATATTCTGTGCTGATCACAACTGTCCTACACTCCTGGTAATATAGTTCCAAGTTATAATGAGATAATTGGGCAGCTGCTGCATGAGGCATTGTCATATTACTGGTTCGATGAAAATCTAATGGTTCTTCATCCCCCCCCCCCCTCCTCTCTCACTCTGTTTTGATCATTGTTTATATTCATTCAGGCATATGTGCAGCAATTAGAAAGTAGCAGGCTGAAACTGACTCAACTTGAGCAGGAGCTCCAACGAGCCCGCCAGCAGGTTTGGTTATTCTGCGTTCTTAGTTGTTCCCGTTTAAAATTTATGCCTTAAAATGTTGCATTTCTCCACACTTCCTGGCTATTTTATTGCATTATCGATTTTAATCAGGCTACTAATCTTTTGCAGGGCATATTTATTTCAAGTATGGGAGATCAGTCTCATTCAATGAGTGGAAATGGTATTTAAGCTTTTCCTCCTCCAATCATGTGTCTCAAGCTTGGGACTTAATCATTACATTAATAGCTTTCTACTTGGAGTGATTTCTGAGATGTTCTGTGTTCATTTCAAATTTAAAGTTGTTACGATAATCAATGTCGTTAGTTGTCAGCATGACATTCAGTCAGTTTATTTGTAAACTGTAACATTGACAAGTTGATGATGCGTCCGACTAAGTTACTTGCCTTATCTCAACGTGGGATACCAAATCAAGCTAAGCTTTTTGTGCCTTGTTTTATCTGTAACCTCGGTTCTAAACCCAACTTCATATGACCCTGTGATCATAGGTTGGGTTAAATTTTCCTGTATACTTTCTTCCCTTTCTATTAGTATCTTTGACCATGTTAGAGGACAATATTTATATTCTATATATGTTGGTCAAATAGGCTTGTAAATCACCTTAGGTTATGAATTCTTGATGCCAAGTTATGGTGTTTCAATCACCCATAGACAGATGCAAAGGCTTGTGAGTTGTGGCTTTCCTCTCTGCCAGCCTTAAGCCATACACTGATTATAAAACGATAGCTTACTGTGAGAAACTTGATCCTCCCTTAAATTTTTCCTATTTTATGCCTTACCCTTTTTAAATTCCCATTTTCCTGACAAACTCCTCCTACTATTTCCTAATGAAGCTTCCTTGTGTCTTTGCTGTCCTAAATCTTTAGCCAATTCACTCTTCTACCTTGTAAAAGTTTGTATTCTTTGATTGGGATTCTCAATCAGTCAATCACTAACAGTCCTGTTAACTGGCTCGTGATGCAGGTGCAATGACTTTTGATGTAGAGTATGCACGTTGGTTAGAAGAACATAACCGGCAGATAAATGAGCTAAGGGCTGCAGTCAATTCTCATGCCGGAGATATTGAACTTCGGACAATTGTTGACAATGTTATGTCACACTATGAAGAGATTTTCAAGCTTAAGGGTGTTGCAGCGAAAGCTGATGTCTTCCACATACTATCTGGGATGTGGAAAACACCAGCTGAGAGATGTTTCATGTGGATTGGAGGCTTTCGCTCATCTGAGCTTCTCAAGGTAAGAAATCTCTCTCTCTCTCTCTCTCTCTCACACACACACACACACAAATTTCAAGTGAGTAGCAAGATGCCCGTAATAATTTCTTGAAGGACTTTTCTTTGTGAAATTTTCCTGCCTGACTATGAACTTTGTTGGCACTGTTTCAGCTTCTTGGAAACCATTTGGAGCCATTGACAGAGCAACAGTTGATGAACATTTACAGCTTGCAACAGTCATCCCAACAGGCCGAAGATGCGCTGTCCCAAGGAATGGATGCATTACAACAGTCATTAGCTGAGACTTTGGCTAATGAGTCATCCACCCCATCGGGGCCTTCAGGAAATGTGGCAAACTACATGGGGCAGATGGCTATGGCCATGGGGAAGCTGGGTACTCTTGAGGGGTTTCTTCGGCAGGTAACTATCTATCTATCTTCATCTGATGGATTTACATATGCAGGCAATCATCAGAGTATTTGGTAGATACTGAATAAGAATGACTCTTCGCTAACATCCAATTAATGAAAAAAGATATTAATCTAATCATCTAATGATATGCCTAGGCTGACAATCTGCGGCAGCAAACATTACAACAAATGTTGCGGATATTAACCACAAGGCAGTCGGCTCGAGCTCTTCTTGCAATAAGTGATTATTTCTCCAGGCTACGAGCCTTGAGTTCGCTGTGGCTTGCCAGGCCAAGGGAGTGAGGTATTTCAATGCCCCATCTGAGTTATGTTCATGAACACGATCATTGTACACCAAAATCCTCTTGAAGCCTAGTAGTGTGTTGTAAAATTTGATTTGTACACATCTTCATATGTAATATATCTCTCCACGTACTGCTGGGGCCTGATGTTAGTACCCACCTTTCTTATCTCTGGCTGATTTTTCTTTAGTTTGAAAATAGTCTCAATAATCTGGGTTTGTTGTAGATGCTTTGATTGATAGAATTGAGGGGGGAAATATAGAATAGTATTTGTACTTATGTTTTCAAGTGTTCATCGCTCGAGACATCAGCTTTGTTTTATGGGGGTGTACCTTATACTCCCGTTGTTTATGGTATGATCAAGCTTAGAGCATGAATTTTAAAATTTTGAAAAAAATAAAATCATAAGCTTTTTGAAGTTTTAACGGTGTGAACTTGGTGGAGTGTGTTTTGGAAGTGTTGGAGATCATGTTATACTCTTACAAGGGGATGTTGTGTTGCATGGAATTTGAGTCTCTTAATAAATATTGGGGCTTTATTATATATTCTAATATTTAGGGGCAAAATATTTGTGTGGAAATTTCTTTATGGTGCAATGCAACTTCATTTGAACGTTACGGATCATTATTCATTCATTGTGAAACGTGGTTCGTGGGTTGGTGATTAGTGGGCTCGTTAGAGTCAATTAAGTTGACGTGGAAATTACCATGTTCCCTTTTTGTTGCTATTATCCATTATGTAAGCGCTCGTCTAAACAAAATGATTATGTGCTTGTTTGAAATAATGATTGAAATATTTAAAAAAAATAGCTTATAAGCAATTTCATTTCAATACTATGATAAACATGCCCATGTCAACATTCAAGTGTTTGACGTTCTGGAAGAGCTTGGACTTTGGGATGTTGTATCAAACATGAAAATTTGTGGGAAATTAACAAGTGTAATTTTTTAGTTCACTTAATTGTTCCTCTCGTTAATAATATTAAAACGTGCAGCTATTTTGTTTTAATTGAAAAACATTAGCAATAAAGCTATTAAAAATTACAAGTCTAATTCTTCATAAAAAAGTAAAAAAAATAATGCATCATGCAACCTCACTATGCATATTCTATTATTAGATAATCATATGCATAAGTAATCCCCTTATTAGAGGTAACTAGAAAAATTCCCGTATTCGTGGTGATAAATCTATTATGATTAACTTGTATTAGTATATTAATTACTAATTACATTTCTGTTATGTGCATATGTGGTTTAGTTTTTAGAGAATAAATTTTACGATATATAAAATAAGTATGTAAGATGAATTTTATTTTGACTTAAAAAAAAAAAAGACTTCTAAAACTATGATTTTATAATTTTTCAAACAATCAGTACACATTGCAATCATGATCATTATGTTCTGATAAAAAATTCACTCCCATTTGGTTCTCTCTCTGAGAGGGAGAGAACCGTTGTGACTTTCTTCTAAGCAAAATAATGGCTTGGGCGCCTCTTGGAAGACATCAAAGGGCAAGACCAGCACCCCTGCTAGTAACGGAGAAATAAAAAATAAGGGAAATTCAATTTCAAAAATATGTTTCAAAATGAAAGAGAAAAATTTAATGAGGGAGATTTAAATTCAGATTATGATTCTCTCCTTTCCCCTTCACATTCGCTCCCATCTTTTACCTCAAAACCATGTATTTTTGGGTAAAAATAAGTCTGGAAGCATTTTCTTTTTTCTTTTTGAAAAAAAGTCATTCATCACTGTAAAATATTTCTTTAATAGTATTCAGTATCCCAAATTAATTTTTTGTATATTTAACATCCTAAAATGTTTTTTTGTGGCACCTAGTATCTATCACCATCACTCAGAAATATTTTTTTAGTAGCCCCCAGTATACTGGGTGCTAAAAAAATGCACTAAAAATTACTTTAGAATATTGAGTGTTACTAAGAAAATATTTATGTGTCATGGGTGCTAACTTGCTAGATGCTGGGTGCCGCCAAAAAAATATTTTAGAATATTGGATGTACTAAAAATTAATTTAAAATACTAAATGGTATTAAAAAAGTATTCCATTGTGATGGATGACTTTTTTTTTCAACAAAGCTTTTCTAACTTATTTTTACACTATAAGTGTGTGTTTGGATTAGCTTTTAAAAATAGCTTTTATAATTTACGAGATAAATATGTGAGAGAAGTTTTGTCTCAATTTACAAAAAAATAGTTTTTGAAACCATAATTTAGATGTTTCTCAGACATTCACTAAAACTACGGGTGTGTTTGGTTTGACGATTGGATAAGTGACTTATTTTTACTTAGACTTATAGAATCTTAAAATTGAAAAAAAGTTAGATTGGGTAAAATGATGAGTATTTGGATTGACGATTGGATAAGTAACTTATGTAAAAGTGAATGATGTTTGGTTTGGCTTTTGCATAAGTGACTTTTGTATTATTTAAGAGAAAAAATTGTAAAAATTTTGAAAAATGAAAAAATGAAGGGATAATTGTGAAAAAAAAACCTCATTGGCAACTTAATTATCAAATGGGACTTGGAAGATATCTACACACGGAGGGATTTTTTCACAATTTTATCAAAAATTAACTTTGAAAATTTGGCAATGGTACAATTTTAAATAAAATTATATCAAACTCTAATTTAAATTGGTACACTCCAAAAGTCTTTTCTATTGTGCACTTCAAGCTTAAATTTTATAAATCATATCAAACTCTAATTTAAATATTAAATCCTAACTCATATTTTCACATAGCTCAAAATCTAATAAAATAAACCGATTAAAACTTCAATAATACCTCCAATAATCTAAATAAATTATTTAAACTAAATTAAATTGGTAAAAACACCATATAGAAACTAATTTATGACATGTTTATAAAAAAATTGATTATAAAATCATAAAATAACTAAATAATAAATCTAAACTGATTAAAATTAATTATTAATTATTCTTTACATTTTTACAGTCATATATTGATAAAACTCAAAACTTGCCTAAACTCTTATCCCAAAGTATTCTCCAATTAGCAGAAGATTAATATGCAAAGAAAGAGAAAATTATTTAGAACATTTTTCATGAAAGAAGTTTTATAATTAAAAGTAATTTTGAGTACCTCATTGATCCCTAAATATCCTCAAAACAAAAATCATTGTTTGAGGCTTATTTTAAAAAGCCACACTTTGAGACTTATTTAAAAGTAACTTAAAAGTTATTGAAAGTTGTATCTTGAAAGTTATTGGTACAATGTCCAACCAAACATAAGAACTTTTTTTTTTAAGTCAACAACTAACTTAGTGCTAGTTTGGGATAGCTTATTTTTGGGCAATAAGTGCTTATAATTCGTGATTCACGGTATACAAAGTAAATATATGAGAGGAGTTTTATCTCGACTTACGTAATAAGTGCTTATTAAGCTCCAATAAGCAATACCAAACTTGTGCTTAGAGGAGTCATAAGTGACTTAAATTACCTCCCACGGCCGAAACAAACATACGCTGCATAGTTTTGAAATAAAGGATGTGGGCGGATTTTTTTGTTAGGATCCTTTGATTCAAAGTTTCAAACCCAAACAGCGATAGCATAGCAGGTAGATAAGAAGGAAAAAGCATGAGCACGTGAAACTGACAAAAACGAGCAGGTACTTTTTCCATAATGATTACGGGTTAAAAAATTAAGCAAGGGAGACAAAAAAATCCTTGAAAGTATTGTTCATGCGGCTGGAAGCGATTCTACACGAAACATCCTAAACTTGGATAAATTAAAGTAATATCCAAATTTTTTTAATAGAAGGGCTTTCTTTTTCTTTTTTTTTTATACATATAGAAGGGCTTTCTTTTATTCAGTGTCTGTTTAAATTAATGATAAAGGAATAATTTTTTTTATAATCTAATTATAGATGTACTTTGTATTTGGATTAACGGTGACAAAAATAATTTTTTTTAATCTTAAACCTGTTTGAATTGTTTTTTGAAAAGTCAGTTTATATGGAAAATGACTGAAAAGGGAATAAATTTTATTGAATATTACATATAATACTCCATCCGATCTAGAGCCGGTAATACGGGCCTAACCCGCGAGCCCGTGGGTTTTGACATGTTCGGATTGGGAAAATCCCAACCCGCAAAAATGCGGGCCTGTGCATAACCAGACCGGGTTGATGCTGGCCAGCCCGCGGGTTGGCAGGTTGGCCCACAATTTTTTTTTTACATATAATAATGTTACAAAACTTATAAGTTTTCTACTCCTATCTTGGTATCTCCCAATCCAAAGAGAAAAAATCTTAACCTCTTCCCTTCTTCTTTAAACAAAATTATTATATTTTGGTTGCTTAAAGATGAGTTTATGTTTTGTTTATAAACTTTGGCAAATTTAATAACTTTATCTCTTAAATTGTGGATTATGTTTTTAAATTTTTATAAGAGAAATTATTGATCTAGGAAAGTAAATTTAATGACTCATATATGTGTCTCATATTTTTTACCTTCTTTAAAAAATAAGAAATTTTTTTTCCAAAAAATATGCGGGCCCGCAACCGCACACTGCGGGTTAGGGTTGGCATTTTGCCAGCCCGTAGCTCGCACCACATGGCCCGCGGGTTGGTGCTGGCCAACCCGCAACCCGCGGATGGCCCGCATTCCCAGCTCTACTCCAGTCTTTTTTATAAGCAATTTTCTCTCTCTTAGGGTTGATACTTTTTATAAACAAATTTCTCCTTATGTCTCAAACTTTAAACTATTTTTTCCTTTTCTGCCCTATTAAATACGCATATTTATATTAATTATCTACCACTCATTACTAATTCTCTTTCATTTACTCATTTATTACACATTCTCTCTCATATTTGTTACTTATTTTCTCTCGTATGCTCTTTTCATAAATGTAGGTATATTTAGAAGAAACATGACATTTTTAACACATTTATTGTTTTTAACTAATATTAACTGGCAATTCGTTTTGTGCAATAGGGATAAAAATTGTTTATAAAAAGGACCGGATGGAGTATTATGTAACTCTTTTCTTTCGCTTTCTTTCTTTCTTTCTTTTTCTTTTTTTGAGAAAACATGTTCTTTCGCTTTCATCCTCTAATAATTGCATGTGCCTTTCACTGAGAGAAGAAAATATAGATTAATATTGGGCTCCATGCTTCTCCATACTCCAACACTCCTCTAGTCCCGACAACATTGTCTTTACTTCGTCTCTGCCCCCTCCAAGTCTTCCTCCTCCTCCGTCCTCAACCACACTCTCTCCACTTCCTTCCCTTACCTCCGTTTCCGATCTACCCTTTCGATAACACCATTGTCTTTGGGCTCATCTTCTCCTCCATACACTTCTCATTGGATTGCCCCCTCAACTATGCTCGCAACTACCTCGCCAACCTCCTCCCGTCGTTCGTCCGTAAAGTCGTCTACCTCGACTCTGACCTAATCCTCATAGAAGACACCGTCGAGCTTGCAACAACGCAGCTCAGCTCTGAATCAATCCTCGCGTCGCCGAAATAGAAGCTCGAAATGAGGACAGAAGGCAATAAATGCTCCCCAACGATCTTCTTCTACCGTGACTAGCTCTCATCGCGTGGAGAGAAAAGCAAGGAACATGGGTTTCTTCTAGAAGCCATGTTGGTGGGAGAAGCCCAGTAGAGCCAGACGCTTTCCCAAACGGTTAAAATCATGGCCATGATGTGTTCTCCTCTCTGCCGCACGTTTTTGACCTAAAATGCTTCCCCAAATAGGCTTTTTCATATTGCAGGTGGAAGTTACTTGTTCGTTAATATTTCTTTCACAATCATATCTTATAGAGTTGGATTGAAATTCGAATGACATGACATCATTTGTCATAATTGTTCATTTTAGTGTATGTTTGATTAAGCGTTTAAGCCCTCAAAAGCCTGATTGAAGGGGCACAAGCCCGATTGCAATTAAGAAAAAAAATTGAATGTTTGGGCTAGCAATTTTCAAAACTGCCTTATGGTCCAAAAAGCAGCTTTGTCAGAAGCCCTCAACTGTATCTTTTGTCCCGTAAGGCAAAAGAATGTAGCTTTTGACTGTAATGATTTGTTTTTTTTAATTATCCCACACTAGTTATGTCAGTATATAAATATTCCGATGGCAATATATATATATTATACAAAAAAATGATGCTAATTACAGCTACTATAGAAAGAATTTTTAGAATATAGAAGAATCGACTTAAATTGTTATAAAAAATGTGTAAGTACATCTATCAGATACAAGTCCGTATTGTTTGTGTAATAATGACCTTACATAATTTTATTAAGAGAAATGATGCCACTGATGTAGTGTTTCACCAAGCCGAAGCTAAGAATATAGTTGATATAGATAATAATAGTGTATATGAATAGCCTTCCGTGACAAATTCTAGTAGGCGATTTTCCTCCAAAATAAATAATATTCGTGACTCAATTAGAAATCAAATTGCATGGGACATATGATTTAATTACTTCTGTAGTATTATTTCATCAAATTGTGTATTTTTTAATTCCCAAATTCCCCAACTTTAATTTTCATAGATTTTTTATAATTTCAAATTTAATTTCTCTATTACTATTATTACAAAAGCCACTTATGCTTAAACCAATCCAAATAAGTTTTACTTTTACAAAAGTCATTTATACAATCATCAATTCAAACATAAGTCACATTACATAATTTGGATTTTATCCAAAAGTAAGATTGCTAAAAGTCATTTTTGCAATCGCTGCTCTAAACACACACGCATGTGAAGCTACGAAATAATTCTTATGGTTTGTTTGGGAAGAGGGATTTGGAGGGGAAAGGAAGGGAGGGATAATTTTTATAGGTTGGATTTAAAAAAATTAAAGAAATAGGGTTATAAAGTGTTAATATAGTAAAGATGTAAGATAAAACAGTAAAAAATTAATTAAAAACTTTTAACCACATTTTTTTAAAATCAAATTTTTTTCCCTCAGCTCACTTTTCCTCCCCTCTTCCTCTTATACCAAACAAGCCTTTAATGAATTTTAGATATGGGGTTCCATTAATAAAAAAAACCAATGTTCAGTTAACATTAGATCGTGTAGAGGATGCCACTTGATTATTATGCACGTCGTCAAGAGTCAACTCATAGCTACTGACCAATGGTTAAATTTATTTATTCATTTATTATTTTTTTACGATTGATCAATTATTATTTTTAACATAATGAGTAATAATTTTGAACACTGTACTGTCACTTAACATGTACTATAAACAAAGGTGAGGTGTGGTACCCTAGACAGAAAAATTGACAATAATGGGGGTAAGTTATAAAACCAATTTTTAAAAGTAGGACAGGACATTGAATCAGAAAAGTCAGTGGGTCATGGTTCAAATAGTTAGAACAGTTGAGCTGTTCAATCAGACCGGTGATGTAATAATTAAATTTAAAAAATATTATTTATAAATATTACAATTAGTCTATAATTTAATTTCATAAGAAGTTAATAAAGTCACAAAATACCATTTAAAAAAAAATATTAAGTCAACCATCAACTTAGCAAAATGCACTAACAATAATGATTTCATGACTTTTCCAACACCAGTGACTCTTGATTAATTCAAGCATAAATTTCTTGAAAGGTATTTGGACCATACCACTATAATTCTATTTATAAGTCATTCTTGACAAAAAAATTTGGTCTTATTTATAAGTCTGATTTCAATGTAATAAATGATATTGTGACAATTTTACCCCTATTTATTGTATAAATGAAGAAATAATTTAAAGATAGATAGAAAAAACATAATTGAAAAGTACCCATTTATAAGTGAAGGTATAGTTGTAAATTTACCTTATAATCATTGAGTTAACTACATCTCCTTGGTATGTGAGATTTAATTAAAAAATGGATTTATAAATAGGACTAGAGTGGTAAATGTCATCATCTTCTTAAGAAAATGACCCAAAATCAAGGCCTTCAACTCCAATCCCAGTGCTTCCAATTTCATCCTTAGTTTGAGGATGAGCCTCTTTGCCTTTTTCTTCGAAAACATCTTTATAAAATAATTTGCAATAAACCAAATTATTAAAATTAGTAACATATAATATAAATAAAATAAAGTAATATGTCTAAAATTTATATGCCATTTATATCAATTTTTTTAAAATTGTAGAAAAATAAACTTTTTTTCACAATCAAGAGCCACCAATGTTTGACAAATCATGAAATCATTATTGTTAGTGCATTTTGTTAGGTTGATGATTGACTTAATGTTCTTCTTTGAATAGTATTTTATGACTTTATTAACTTCCTATGAAATTAGACTATAGATTAATTATAATATATATAAATAATATTTTTAAATTTAATTATTACGTTCCGGTTCTGCAGAACGGATCAACTGCTCCAACCGTTTGAACCATGACCCATTAACCTTTCCAACTCAACATTTAGTCTAACTTTTAAAACGTTGCTTTTTTTTCGTATTTTTATTGGGCCAGACGGTTTTTGAAAAACTGGTCTGGTTTCCATCTCAAAAATTGATAAACGCTGGCCCAAAATGGCCCCCTCATAAAAACAGTCCAACACATATATCCAGCCCGCTTCAGTGACCGGCCGACGGTCCGACCGGTCCAATCCGTTTCTTTGAACGGTGGTTAAAACATTAGTCAAAGATCAAATTGAATTACAAAATTATTTAATTAATATTTTAATCAAGAGATTAAAATTTTAATACGCGGATATTTCGTGATGTACTTAATTAATTTAATGCAAAAAAATGACAGGATTATTTGCAATTTGCTGGTAAATTTTATAAATACAAGCAATTACTCTCCCAACACTACAAATAAATATCGAAAAAGAGCAATTGATAATTAAAAGTAATAATTAGAAATAATTTATAATAAATTGTTCAACATAACAAACGAATAACAACAGACGTGGTGATTGGTTAAAAAAAAAAAAAAAAGCGGACAAGCCGAAAGCTCAGCTTTCGATCCTATTGACCGCGACAATCACCTAACATCTAAGGGTTTGCTTGGGAATCTGGCATGTCCAAAAAAAAACTCAGCGAGAAGCCGAAAGCCCATTTGACTGAAATGCATCTATTTGGGAGAATGTCAGGCCACATTGGGCTTCAACAGAAGAAGGAGTTTCCAATAGAAGCTCAGCTGAGGTTTAGTTGAAGGCATTGAGAAGTTGAGTGGTAGTGTGTGGGAATATAATTGGCAAATTCTTTTATCTTGATATATGTGCATGTGACACAATTATGCTCCTCAACGCTCTTTTTTTTTTTAAAATACCTGAAATTAATCTCACATTATTATTTTCATTTGTCGCAAGTGGACTTAGACCACCTTTTTCTCGCCTTAACGATTCATTACATATATGAATTTTAATTTAAAAATAGATTTTTCTATTATTAATGAAGTATTTTAGTGTATTTTACTAATAATAATTGTAATTTTTAAATTTTATCAAATTTTATTTATATTTTTTCATTTCAATTATCACAATATATATAAATAATATATATATATATATATATAGTATTCAATAAAATTCATGCCTTTTTCAATCATTTCTCATTTAAACGAGCTTTTCAAACATGTTTAAAGTTAGAAATTAAAAAAAGTCACTTTTGACACCGCCAATCTAAACACAAATTAAATCACATCTATAATATGACTTTTTCAAAAACCCATCTGCAAAAAAAGTTCATTCTCCATGACTAATCTAAACAGGCACTGACTGCTTATTAAGATGTCCATCTTCTATCTTTTATCTCTATTGTGGAATTGTATATTTTTCATATTAGGGTTTATCAAAATATAAATTAATTTTTATCACAAGCAGTAATTAAAATATTCATGTTGACCTTACCGTTAAGATATATTTAAAATAATAATTTATAGACCATACTTATATTACGTTCATTGTATTCATTACATTAAGTTTTTTAATCATGCATGCATGATCATGTATTCTTTCTTTTTATTTGAGTTTATAGTTATATAATAATAATTTAAAAATAGGATATATGGTTACATATAATTAAAGAATTTGACGAAATGAATATAAAAAACTTGACATAAGTATTTTTCATAATTTATTTAGAAATGAACTGGACATTAGTAATGTATTTTACTCTAACACAGCCAACATATTAACTGTATCATGCAACCTCGCCATGCATATTGTATTATCTGACAATCATATGCATATCGTGTCCTCCTATTGTATGTAATTATAATTATAATTATAATTGAGATACAATGTACGTTGAATGCGGACACTTTTCCCAACAAGAATAATGCATATTGTATTTTGCTTGCTTCTTATAATTATTTGATAAATGAAAGGATAAACTAGTATAATTAAGTTCATTTTTTTATACCAAGTATAATTAAATCTACGGGAGATATACTTTTAATCCATTTATTTTATAAAATATATTTTAGTTATATATTTCTAACATCGTTAGTGTTATTGACAGAAAATGCTGATGTAACAAATTCAAGTGGTAACTGCGTTAACTTAAGTAATGGCTATGTAATTAAATACTATTAATTCTAAATTAAAAATATATATAAATTAAAAAATATCTAAAAGCTTAATGAAATGACTAATATCAAAATCTTAATTGTGTTAAAAAATGTTATTTTAATAATTTAAATATACTAATTTATTAATTTATATATCAAAATATCGATTTCATTTATAGTGATTCGTTAGTTTATTTTAATTTAACAATATAAATATATTATATTAAAAAATTAAAATATAAATATGCTTTATTATCAGTACAATCATCACTTAATTTTATTTTGTCAATATTTTCTATAAGTAACATTAATGGTATTATAAATATAAAATTAAAAATATACTTTATAAAGTTAAAATATCAAAAGAGGACCAAAAATATATTTTAGGACTAAAACTTAAAAGTATGCTTAATGTTAACAAGTTATCATTAAAAAACTTGCGTTCAATGTGCGTTCAACTCGGTGACTGTGAGGAAGCTGCAAATTAAAGGCGATAATCATCAGAGAAGGTTTCTCTAAGACGTATTGAGCTTGTTCCTCGCAGAGAAGCGCCGCGGCTGCCCGCTGCATTTGGCGCCGTCCTGATAGGGCTTGTTCCTATTGGTGTGTCCCAACAGGAAGCCTGCCATAATCTCTAATTCGTCCTTTTTGGTCCGAGGTATGATTATTTTTTCATCTTCTAGGTCCTACCCAGTAGCCTCCAATTTTTCGTCTCGGGCGAACTAGGAGTGAATGCCCAGAATCAGGGATGAGCAAAAAATCTGGTAGTTCAGGTAGTCTGACCCGACCCGGTCTGATAAAAAAAAAAGGTCTTAGGCAGCTTCTCACAGACCAGACCGGACTGGTCTTCTCGGGTTGGACTGGACTTCAGTCCAAGGTGCCCAACCCCCATAATCTGGTCCGGGCTGACCCGAGTTGTACATATATATATATATATATATATATTTTTAATTCCCCATTTTTTAATCACTACCTCAGGTCCTCAGCTCACTCACTGCTCTTCGAGACTTCGACCTGCATTTCATTTTCATCATCTCTTCTCTAGGTTAGAGATTTGAGTTCGATTTCATCATCTCCCTTTCGGTCTCGGCTCCGGTTCCCGTCCGTCTCGGCGTCTCCACCCGGTTCCCGTCTTGGCGTCTCCACATCGTCTCCCTCTCGGATCTGGTTCTTGTCTCCCTCTCAGATCTGGTTCCTGTCTCCCTCGACGTGCCCTGTCTCCGTCTCCCTCTCGGTTCCAGTTCCCATCTCCGGTCTCCCTGTTGAGCGTCCCCTGTCTGTGGTCTCAGTCCATCCTCTTTGGCGCCTTCAAGGTAAGAAATTCACGGTTGGCTGCTGGTTTTCTTGGCCATAGAAATAGAAATCTTAGTTGGTAGAAATCGAAATATTGTTTAGAGCAATGTTTGCATATTGCTGGTTCTCAAAATATTATTTAGAGCAATGTTTGCGCCTTCAATGTTTGTATTTGATGAAACTTTGTCAAGTCTGTGTTGAATTCATGAATTGTGCTCTGGTCCTAGCCACGTAAACACTGTTTTTGATTATTTATTTTGGGCATATGCAGAGTCCGACCCCTTCAAACCTGGACCTGATTATTTGAAAGAAGAATTTACATAAGATTTTAGTATTCATCTTTTCTTTTACCTGAAACACTGCTGGATGTCCATGTATGTTGTTAGCTGCTTTAGTTTGTACACAACACAACACAATCTAAGCTGTCATTTTAGAAACAAAATTTAGTTTTCATCATCTGAATATGGTTTGAAACATGAAGACATCTGTTTAAGCAGAATCTGCTTCAGAACATTGCATATCTTGTGTTGCATTTTGAGTGACTTTTTGCCGTCTTTGGTAATTAAACTACTGACATAGAAGAATTTTAGTGAAACTTTTTACTAAAATTAGTTGGAAGAAGGGGATGATGTGAACTTGGACTTGTGAAAGCTGTCAAATACTCACAAATAGTGTACCGCATAACTAAATATTGTTAGAGGAAATTGTGAGCCAGTAGAAGCTTATTAAATTTACTCACAAATTGTGAGCCAGTAGGAAATTGTACCGCATATTAAATTTACTCACAAATAGTTTACTAATTTCTTAACACATGCAATTTGTTTTTTTTAAGATGGATCAAGCATCATTGAAGGTGGAGGAGACAAATGAATGACAATGGATTGTAATGTGTAAGATGGATCAAGCATCAAGCATCATTGAATGTTGTTGGAGATTATTATGGATTTATGGATGTCATGGATTGTAATTTGTTATTATTTGTTATGAATTTATGGATTACATGGATCAAGCATCAAGCATCATTGAATGTAATTGTTTCCCCATTGAAAACAAAAAAAAAACGTTATGTGCTATTAGGAATCTGCAAAAAAAAAAACCAAATGTGTCTTAGATTGCCTGGACCGGTCCAGCAGTCCGGTGGACCTGGTCCGGCCCGAGCACGGGCTGGTGCTGGACCAGACCGGACCTCGGGCTGCCTTGTTCAGCCCGAGGTGTTTTCCAGACCAGACCTCGGGTTGAGGCCAAACCCGGTCTGGTCTAGTCCTTGATCAACCCTACCCAGAACCATTGGTTTGTGTTTGCTGGATTGTAGAAATCAAGAACTATTGCGGGTGATTTCTGAAATGTTTCTAGAAATCAAGAAGTTAAAATTGTGTTCGCTTCACAACTTATATTGATTCCTGTATTAGCGTGTTTGTAATGTTTGCATGATTGATTGCAGCTTGAGTTACCTTATTGTGCGTGTGTTTGTTCGAAGATGGTTGCTAATGGTTAGCGAGACATGAGCATAGTCCTGAGTGTAGGCGAATGCTTGACACGTACCAATTGTCGTCCAGTTGAACATTATTGTTATCTGTGTGTAGTTGGATTGTATCTGTTTGTTTGCCACGTGTGTTGGAATGTGAAGCGAACATCAGTTTAAGATCTGTGGCTAAGCACCGTTTGTAATTGGTAGTATATGAGTTTGGTCATGAATTAATTCTTCCCGTGCAATGCACGGGAGGTCCATCTCGTTAATTTAAACAATAATATGTTAATTAGTTTCCAATTTGTGTATAGCTACTGGTTTGATTGATTTGACTGCTTGATGCTCCATAACTAGATTGCCTGTTGTCAATTCAAGAAGCTTGATTGTAGGTTCTGCTCAAATGAAGATGTTTGTGGAGCTTGCCTTTGTGGTGAATTAGAATTCTGATATTTCAGTTGAATCGTCCCTTTTTAACTTTGGCTTATTAATCTATTCATGCACTGAACATAACAGAACTTGACTTTGTTCTCTTCATTGCTGATCTTAAATTGCAATTTACTTGATAAATTACTTGTTCCTAGCAATTTATGAATACGGTAGTCTCAAAAGTATGTAGAGGAAATATTGTAGATGTCGTGGATAGCAAGCAGAATGCAGCTTAAGGTTACTGACTGAAAGCCAAATTCTGATGGTCTGCTCTCTCGCAATGACAGCAATTGTGTTCTGTTGTAGGCTGTTCTTTGGCTCGATCCGTCCACCTTATGCACTTTCATTCTCTCTTACAAACTCCAGGGGCTGAATTGTCCCTGACTTCTCACTTCCTCTGAACGTTCAGCCTTTCCACTACTGCTACATGAGAGGAACCCACTTTCCTTCACATGATGGAAGCTGGCTTTCCTGTGCAAATACGTCTAACACCTATCAAACACCATAAAAGTCCCTTCTTCCATTCCCTTTCCTCAGCTTCTTTTTCCTCCTTCCAAACATAGCTAGTCATCTCCGGTAATGGTTTGATGGAGTGTAGATTTTTCGATAGCATATTTTGTGAGGTGTGTAAGTACTGCATTAAAAGTGGTATTTTTCTCTGTTTTTATACTCAGCTTCGGTTTGGATAGTGAATGTTTCTCTTGGATTTGGAACCTGACTGTGTGTACTGAATTTGTGACTGGTCTAGGTTTTAGTGGTACCGTCATAAATGACTGAATCTCAGTTACAGTATCATATAGAATTAGGAAGGATGGACTTTGTTATGGATTCAGTGACGATTGTCATGGCTACTCTAAAGTGGAGTCTGAAATTTTTAGTACACAGACACCATTTTAAGCCATTGGTTTTGGTTATGATATCTTTTTGTGTATTTCTCTGTATGACAATAACTGAGCAGTGAGTATTCTGTCATCTACCCTTTTATATTTATCAATGCTCACTTCAAATGGCATATGATTGCAGGGCCTGATCTCTATAAGAAAGAAACATGCCTCATAGAACCCGACCCATGACAGGGCTACTGGTGTTTACTGGGTTAAATGTTGTTTTGGTTTCAACAATTACTCCAGTCTATGACTTTGTTTGCTTTCATCCTTATTGGGAAAGAAGGGTAAGAATGTTGCTCACTTTAGTTTTTCCTATTATCTGGATCTGTTATTTGGCTATCTGCTAAGAAAAGTTTGCTACACTTTATTTTATTTTATATTTTTTTGATCCCTTGTGCAATTTTGTGACATCATGCCAGCTCTATCAGGGCACTTTTGCTATTAGCCCAAAATATTTTATCCATAGCGCAGACCTCAAAATTGCATAACTGTAATACGAGACTAATTACTTCATCCAATTAGTCTATTAATAGGCGTTCTTTCATTTACTTTTTAAGATCGGCCATAACCAATCAATCTCTGGAATTGGGTTTTTCCTTGTGTATTATTTGTTTGTTAAAATATAATAATGATGAGCTGTGAGGCCAAAAAAAGTGATGAAGAGATATATCTGCGATTGATTTATCAATTAGTCTATTTGAATGACTCTTAACCTTATCTTTGTTACAGAGGGAACAACGTCGTCAGGAACGCAAAGCTGCAATAACCAATAATTCAAAATCAATTTAACAAGTTCTATATGATTAGCCTTTTTGAAGGACTCTTGCCTTCAATTCCTGTTGTGGCGGTAAACTATATCTTAGAATCCAAGTATGACATCTCACATAATATTAGACCTTATTTTTTTGGGTATTGTTAAAGGCACCTGTATTTGAAGTTTCAGGAGCTTTGTTCAAGATCTGATCTAAGCAACCAACCCTTACAGATTTATGTAGTGTTTCTTTCTATTTTCTTTCCTTATTCGGCCTGGTCATTACCCCATTAAGTGGGGTATATATCCGTTATTGGAGGGAAAATTCAGGCAACTAGTGATTTGGTGTTGTAATAAACCTTGTTGAGTGTGAAATGAAACTGACTCTTGAGCCTGTGATCGAAAGGTGTGAAGTGTTGTGTTTAGCTTACAAGCAATCCTCCTCCTTTTAGGCTTTTCATTTTTTGGATGTTGCTGTAAGTTTAATATTGCCTTTCTCCTTTGGAAGATTGATTGGAGTCTTCAAAAGTAGTTTTTCAATTATGATTTACAGTATATGAGGTAAGTATGTGAGAGGAGTGTTGTTTCGATTTATGTGCATAAGTATTTATAAGTCTTTCATAAGTGATGCCAAACATGCACTTCATTCAAATAATCAGATTACTGTTGGTGAAGCCTTTTGAATGATGCATCTTAATCTGATCCTTAATTTTAACTTTTAAGTGCAATCAATCATAAAATGAGGGCGATATTTGCTCCCTTTCTTTCTGTTTCCTTTTCTTTTTTATCAATCAATTATATTTCCCGTTTAATTAGTGTTGACCATGATGGATATGAAAAGCAAGGAAAAGGGGAACCAGAATCTGGCATTATCAGATTCAGTCAATAATGAGATTTGATTAAAAAGGAGCTCTGTATAAGAATTATTAACCTGAACATCTTTTGTATGTTTGTGAAACTTAGTGAGACATATAAAATATCATCTTGTATGTTAATTAACGAATAACATTTTTATTTTTTAACCAAAATCCCCAAATAGACTAAAGAAAATTTTATGATTTTTACCTGGATCTTTGATGTAAGGGGAGAGATTTGAATGATTAGCTAATGATTTTTAATAGGAAGAAGTAGGGATTTTACCCGTGATTGATATGAAGGAGAAATTAGAAAAAGTGGAACTTTTCCTTTTGGGTATAGAGTTGTTTCTTATTTATAAGTTCGTTGCAGGAGATTAATGAAATAATCAACGCATGATGTAAGGTTCATTTTTTCACGGTTTGTTTGAGAACACGTTAGGGAAAAGAAAAAGCCTATCTATTTCACAAAATCTGCCAAAAGCTCGATCGAGATAATGAAGCACCGTTTGGGATGACGTTTTTTTTTTCACTGGGCTTCTTCCAAAAGAGGAGATTATGAGAGAAGCTCATATCAGGCGCTTCTCACTGCCGAAGAAGCAGCTTTTGGGTGTGACCGTTCGGCATAATTAATGGCATTTCAAAAACGAGGGATGATCTGTTGTGCAACAATTACTCCCATCTACTCCTCCACAAACCATTTCTTGTCGACTTGCTTCTTTTTTCTCATCTTTGGATCTTGAACGCAGTGATGATGCCGTTGAGTGAAAGGAGTCGTCAGACGTGTGAAGTCGAGATTGGCATCAGTGTGCTATGTTCTTTGGCTTGCTTCCAGAGTGACTGGCTTTCACCTTATATTCCCCTGAAGAGTTGGCTCTTTTTTTTCCCTCAACTGTACTTCAAATTTGCGGTCGAGTTTAAATAAGGTTGGGTAAAAAAATTACTTAGTTTGGTTGTTTTTGCTTTCTCTACTTCTTAGATTCGTTTAGCCTCTGTTTTTTGAAAAAAAAAATTTTGGCCTCAATCTGCCATTGTATCAATGTATGTTGGAAAATTTTGCATGATTCTGCTGTTGTGTTGGTTTTATGTTTGTGATGTGTGGATGATTGATTTTTCAAGGAATAAAGTAGATTTGCAACCTCTGCACTACTTATATTTCTATCTTCATGATGTGGAAAATAATTTAAGCGCCCTGTGACTCTTCACTTAAGAGAATGATTAAGCTCAACTACCTTGGATAGTTGGATTCCATATACGTTAATTTTGTGTACGGTAGAGATTTTCAATTCAATTTGATGTGTTTATTAAAATGATTTTACCAACTATTAGCGTAAATATTGAAACTGTGACTTGTTAAAATATAAAGCACGTGTTTCACCGTTAAATAAAACCCATGAGCACTTTCAAATATATCTTCAATAAGAATTGGACCCTAATGAAAGGGTTAACTAGCATTTGGACCTAAATCCATACACATACACGCTGAAAATGCAGTTGGGAGAATTCCTTTTTTCTGGAGGTTTGGGCAAATTGAATTTTGAGTTTAAATTTAAATAGTTATTTTCTAATTTAAATATAAATTTATTCTTTTTTAATTAAATACTTTTGTGGATTTTTCTTTTTTAATAATAATTGCATCTTTTTTATTTTATTATTATTTTTTAATTTTTTCATTTCAATTATCACAATATATACAACTAATATATATTTATATATATATAGTATTCAATAAGATTTATACTATTTTCAGTCATTTTTCATTTAAACGAGTTTTTCAAACGTTAATCTAAACATGTTTAAGGTTAGAAAAAAAGTCACTTCTGCCATCGTCAATCTAAACACAAATCACATCTACAATCTGACTTTTTCAAAAACCCATATGCAAAAAAAACTCCTTCTCCACCGCTAATTCAAACAGGCACTCTAACTATTCAAGCCTCAAGCAATTGAGTCCGAATCAAGGTGAACTGGGACCCGATCCGTTTTAAGGCCAGATGTTGACAGCTGATTCGTGATGGTACGGATAACCCCCGGTATTAAATTCGAACGTGTGGCAGAGAGTGAGACAAAGTTTGAATATGTGACCAAATACATACGCCTGGATTATCAACATCCCAACAATGAAGAGCGCACGCTCGTGTCGAGGCGCGTGCGGGTCAATTGGGGTGGGAAAGACGATGAAGAATTTGATCATCAGCGGATTCATCATTCATCAGAAACTTACTAGGGAATGCAGGGATCAACATTTCATTTTATTGCATTTTTTTATTGAAAAAGAACAGGGAAAAGTGGGCCTGGTGGGTAGAAACGTCGAAGGTCCATTGGCTGGATTTAAGATTTGTCATGTGTGCTCTCCACCTTTCCAACTCGCATGTGCGCCTTGTCCCGCCTTGCTTTCTCTCCGGGCTTCCTCTGCTCCCCTGCTTCGCTCCCCACCATTCTTTACCATGCGCCCCACTTATATCCTCCTTTTATTCCAGGTCGAGACATGTGCTTCTGTCTCCAGTGACACGTGTCGGTATCTTCTGCGCTCTGTTTCCTGACCATATCTCCCTAATCCTCAGAATCTTCTAATCCTACACTCTTCCAAATCCTTCATTTTTCATTCTTTACAACGACAAAGTAATACTATCATATTACTATGTCATTAGGATTTCGTTATTGGCCGAATCCGAATCTCTCATAACTGTCTGTAACAATGATATATTCTATTTCATCTCATTAAATAATTAAGAAGAAGAATTAAGAATTCGTGTTAATGAATGATGCTCCTACTAAGTGCGTGTTTGGAATGGCTTATTTTTAGGCAATAAATGCTTATAATTCGTGATTCACGGTATACGAGGTAAGTATGTGAGAGGAGTTTTTTCTCGGCTTGCGTAATAAAGACTTATTTCCTGTACAAAACGCTTTTCCAAACATGCACTAAAACTGGATTCTCAGGCAATAAAAAAGTAAAACTGACTTATACTCCTCAAATCAATCATCATACAATAAAGAAACAATAATAATGGACTCGCCGGCTCTTTTGTGTCGCCACTTGTCGCAGTGTGAGCCTTTCTCAAATTTGAACAGAAAAAGAACAGTGATGGAGCACATTAAGTTGGGTACAGAGTCGGAGCATCCTATAATTTCCCGGGATGTTTCCATTTTCCAAGTCCTGTCATTCGCACGCTAATCAGCAATCGGCACCCTCTTTCACAGCAAGAAGAGCTTTAAATAATCAGTATCTAATTTTAAAACCCCCGCCTAAACCTCCTCCCTAATCCCTTCCTATATATTCACCTCACCCTTCTGTTTCTCACATTCTTCTCTCTCTCTCCCCCCTTCAATAGTAGTTAATCTTAGTTTAATAGTATTTTCGCAGACTCTCGCTGATTTTGAAGTTAGGGTTCAGGGCAAGATTGTGTATGAGCTCAACGTTTCCAGATCTCTGATGGCCAACCCCCACATTGGCAATGGTAATGAGTTTGACGCCGCCAAGCCCCCTCTACTCACCTCCTCTGCTTCCTTCAAGGCTCGCAAGAAGTCCAACGCCCTCTCCCGACAACCTTCCGAAGTAGACGATGTCATCACCCTCTTACACGGCTCCGATCCAGTCCGCGTTGAGCTCAGCCGCCTTGAGAATGAACTCCGAGGTTCTTTCTATTTTTTTTTCCCTTCTCCTCATTCTTTGGGATTTTTCTTTTCTGTGGGAGAATGTGAACGCATATTCCGGATGACTGTGAGCCTAACTGATTCGTTGGGGTAATCTGGAGTTCCCAGGATTACCGATTTTTCCCGACCACGTATTGGAGAAGTGTGAGGAGCGCGTTACATAAGTTGCTCGTTAATTTCCTTTTTCCAGAAAGAAATTAATTTAGTTTGTTTCTCTGATGATGAAATTCTATGGGAAAAGAGAAAATCAAACCTAAAGAGGAATTTTGACAAAACGTTGTCGGAACATTATACCGACTGCGGTCTTTCATTTCTTTCTTTTCAGAAAACAACGTCGATTCAGTGGCAAACTTTATGATGGCCAAAAATTAAAAAAATAGCAAACTTTATCAGTGACAAAATTATTCTTATTGAACTTGTGAAAAAAGTATTCTTATTGAACTACATTAGTTTCACTCTGAATTGGGATATATCTTTATCAATTAAATAAAACTTACACATTCTTCCCACAAGATGCAAATTTAGTTATTTTGGCCATAATTATTTATCTTTTCTTGAAGAAGTTAGGGTATTTGAGGAATGAGTCTTAGACATGATTTTTACCTAGTGCAAACTATCAAATTATGATAAAAAACCGGATATCCATACATATAAATGTACTGAATATGAGTGAATTATGCAATGTCCATGCTATCTTGCATTTTTCCTTATATCCCCTTTTCCTTGTCACCTCTGAAACAGAAACAGAAAAACACACACACACTCTATATATATATATATATATATATATATAATCAATGTTATGTCGTCATCGCCATTTTGCTTGACATGCAGTTGGAAAACTGTTGTTGTCAAGTTGATCTTTGAATCAAAGTAACAACTTTATATGTTGCTTGCGTTTAGACTGAGCATCATTTTAGCATAGTTCATGGTCTATTTCGTATCATCTGATATATAGATGGATAAGTTGTGGGTATTCTCTGATTTAGATACCTAGATTGGGGAATCAAGGTATGCAGATGTTTTGTTTTTCTAATGGATCTTATTTATTATATACGTTATGATCAAAGTATTATTCCACTTATTTTGGGTAGACATTTTCCTATCCTGCAAAAAATGTTAAAATCTGGGGCCAAGGGCCGAGGGCCGAGGGTACATTATATAGCACACTTGTGTTTTCTCAAGCATCAATACCAAACTTGTATCCATGACTGCCATCTTTCATTTTGTTCTTTCTAACTGATAAGTTCCCATTATTCAAAAATTTAGAATCTTATTTAAAAGTGGATCCCTTCATTTGAGTGGGGCGTGCCCTTTTTTTAAGTAATGAGCCTCATTGAATATTGTTTCACTTGCAGAGAAAGATAGAGAACTGGGGGAGGCTCTTGCAGAGATTAAGTCCTTAAAGAACTCAGAACGTCTTAAAGAAAAAGCAGTGCAAGAGGTATATTTCTGTAGGCCTACTGCAGAAACTCTTTCATAAAGAAAAATTTTCAGTTCTTTGATTTGATATATATAGATAAATATATCAGCTGTAAAGTTTCTATTTGAAGTCTTGTACTTAATGAAGATGCCAGTATATTTTAGAATTCTGAAGCCAATGCAGGGATACTTATTGCTTCCATGGGTTTAATAATTTCAGCTAACAGATGAGCTGAATAAGGTGGATGAAAAACTTAAAGCAACTGAAGCGCTTCTGGAAAGTAAGGTAGTATTTTTGTTATGGCCATTCCCTTGTTGAAAGTTTCCCTATTTTTCATAGCCATTATTTCCAGATCACTTAACGCTACATTATGTTTCACAGAACCTTGAGCTAAAAAAATTCAATGATGAGAAAAAAGCAGCATTGGCTGCTCAATTTGCCGCCGAAGCCACACTAAGAAGAGTCCACTCTGCACAGAAGGATGATGAAATGCCTCCTATTGAAGCTATCATCACACCTCTGGAAGCAGAGCTCAAGCTGGCTAGGATGGAGGTATATTTTGATATGCTGTCTTGTATTTATTTATAGACATCCTTTTTCCACACTTAAGGCATCCTCGACTGGCGGTATGCTGTACAGTTAAAGCTTATAAATTGGAATGGACTAGGCTTTTGGTGCTTCTACATTTGAGTTTATAGAGTCATTTTCCTATTTCATGTTTGTCTTGTTTTGCTATGATAATCAAGACCAAAAGAGTATCGGTCACACTTGTGCTGGCTGTTTCCATGCTTCAGGTTGCAAAGTTGCAGGATGACAATAGAGCACTAGATCGGCTAACCAAATCAAAGGAGGCTGCCCTTCTTGAGGCTGAGAGAACTGTTCAAATTGCTATGGCAAAGGCATCCTTGGTTGATGATCTGCAAAACAAGAACCAAGAGCTAATGAAACAGGTTGAGATATGTCAGGTGCGTCTTCCAAAGTTTATTGTGTTTTGTGACCTCGTACATCTTGTAATCAATGAGCAGGATGCGACATTTAGTTAAATGCTCTCCTGCTTTAATGCCAGGAGGAGAATAAAATACTGGACAAAATGCTACGGCAAAAGGTGGCTGAAGTTGAAAAGCTAACCCAAACAGTCCGTGAGCTTGAAGAGGCTGTCCTGGCTGGTGGGGCTGCTGCTAATGCTGTTCGTGATTACCAGCGGAAAGTGCAAGAGATGAATGTAATTATTGCCATTCTTGAAATATAGACCTTTATCATATGCCTAGTGATCAGTCTTGCTCATTAGCCTGTTGCATGAGCTTTTAATTGCTTCTAACCTTCAACGTTTATGGACCAATTCTAACCTCTTTAGTTTGTATGTAGGAGGAGAAGAAAATGTTGGAACGGGAAGTAGCACGTGCTAAAGTTTCTGCAAACAGAGTTGCCACTGTAGTTGCAAATGAGTGGAAAGATGCTAACGACAAAGTGATGCCTGTTAAACAGTGGCTTGAAGAAAGAAAATTTTTTCAGGTACGCAGTGGGCTATGAGCATTCTTTTACTTTATCTTTCACCTTTTCACTTAAAAATGGTTTTTTTTTACAATAGTTGATTCTTTAAAATATCGCAGTGGGCTGATGTTTCCAACAGGAGAGCTCAGATAATAGAAATATATCAATTTCGCTTGTGTTTGTAATTATTCTATTGGTTCACAGTAGCTTTGTTGGTTATTTTAGTGATTTGACGCATATATGATGTCAAGATTAGGGAACCAATTACCAGTAGATAGTGTATAGGGAAGAAACACGTAATTGGTTAGCATATTCTTGGGGATAGATTTAACCTTTGCATGGTTTTGTAGGGTGAAATGCAGCAGCTTAGAGATAAACTGTCTATAGCAGAGCGCACTGCAAAAGCAGAAGCACAAATGAAGGTATCTATCTAATTTATGTTACTCCAATCTCTTGATTTCTTTTCAAGCGTCTTCTCAATATCCTATACTTAATTGAATTGACGATGCAGGAGAAGTATCAATTGCGATTCAAAGTTTTGGAAGAAAAGATTAAAGCATCCAATGGTAATTCTAAAATCATTGCATCAGACGTAAGAAACATTGCCAGTGGACCTTCAAGGCGTCAGTCTTTTGGAGGAGTTGAGAGCCTCTCTGGATCCAATGGATATCTATCAAGGAAAAGCTCGAGTTCAAAATCAGGGTCAATACGATCAAATAGTGCTAGTGTGTTATTAAAACATACCAAACTCTCATCTAGATCATTCGATGGTGGTAGTAGATCCCTTGAGAGAGAGAGGCCAACTTCAAATCGGAATGGGCAAAATAACGTGCCAGCCAATGCCAGTGATCAAACCACCAGTACTCAGAATGTCACTGCATGTGAGGGAAGTGCAAATGATACGCCAGTTGAAAAATCTAAACCGAAACATGAAGACTATGTCTCAGGAATGTTGTATGACGTGTTACAGAAAGAGGTTATATCTCTGAGGAAGGCTTGTCATGAAAAAGATCAGACCCTTAAAGACAAGGACGATGCGATTGAGGTCTGGTATTTGATTTATGGTTAAGGGTTAATATTTTACATTGAATACTTTCTAGCTCTTCTCTAATTTAATTAGTGGTTCTTTTTTTGATACAAGACAAACTTCATTAAACACACAGTAAAATGATTACAATAAACTTGGGTTACATTACATCAGAACTGAAAGCAAAACCAAGCAACCCAAGACAACAAAGTAAGAAAGCAAAGAAACAAACAACCAGAAACTAAAAACGACTAATTAAAGAAGGTTGATACATTGAACAACTAATTAGTGGTTTTCTTTTGCAAATGTATAGATGTTGGCAAAGAAGGTTGATACATTGAACAAGGCTATGGAAGTTGAGGCTAAAAAAATGCGTAGGGAAGTAGCTGCCATGGAAAAGGAAGTTGCTGCCATGCGGGGTAGCAAGGATAATGATCATAGAACAAGGCGAGCTAGTGCTCCAAGGGGTGCTGTAAATAGTTCTCATTTAGTTTCTTCCAGGTCAATTTCGTCTTCCTTACTTTTTTCGTCATGATAATATTTTAATTTGAAATTTGAATAAACTTGAACTTCAGAATCTCATTTGACCCTCTCCAGATCCAGTCTTTACCTGGTTTCTCCATTAGGGGCTACTGTAGAACTTTCCTATTTTTGTGATCAAATATGGTCGGCTGTCAAAATCTATAAATTATGTGTTTTAAATATTAGAACATGAGTTTGTCTGGAATGCTGTTTTGTCATTGTCAAAGCTGGTCCCTGTATCCTCCTTTGCACCCTTTGAAGTTTTGCTTCTTGATATTAACTTCTATATAATGTATGTTGCTAGCTTTTTTGTCTTTTGTTAAAAAGAAGACTCATCGAAGTTACTTTTTATGACATTTCAGGAGTGGACGCAATTTTTAGGTGAATTTTATTGGATGTGATCCTCTGGCAAGGATGGCCAGACTACAGGTTATCTTTTGAATTATTTTCCCCCTCTGCGCTGAATAGAATTGTATGATTTTTCATGATTTCCCCCTCCTTTTTCTTTCTCTGTCTCCGTCTATTTAAGCTGTCTCGGCCAGGGGGGTTGTGTGTAAAGGGGCTGACTTTGTGTTTTCCCGGAAACCTTGTCTTGTACATTTCCTTTGTATACTATGTCCAAAAAGAAAATTTAAAATTAATGATTCCTTGATATTTGTGGCAGAGGTATACGAGTATAGCATATATTTGTGTATATCAGCCGTTGAGCTGCAACTATCTTGCGGTGGGATCCCGATGGTCTAAGATTTTTTCCCCTTTTTTGAATCTTCCCCATCAATTGAGACGAATAGAGATTTATAACACCCTTGGTTAGACTGGGATAGAGATTTATCCAGTTTGTTCAGAGATTAAGAGGAATTTTTTTTTTTTTTGATAGAACATGAAATATGACATTATTGTCAATTTTGAGGCAAATACTCGTAATAATGATATTGATAGTAGTGGTAGTATAGTTAGTTTTTTTAAAAAAAAGAGTCTAATGTTCATACGTACACGCTAAAATTTGTAAATTTAAAGTCATTTCAATTTTTTGTCCCAAAAAAGTTAATTCGAATTTTATGAAGAAAATTATTTGACAATTTAAATATCTTGAACATTTTAAAAATAAAAAAATGGGGAAATTGGCTAAAAGTCCGTTATTGAAAAATTAATTGGCCATTGGAACTTGGAATTTGTGATTCTTTAGAAGAAATAGAATGTAGAGAAAATAATAAAATTGCACGCCACGAAAGCTTAGTTGCAATTCGTAGAAAGTTTGCATTTGCACTTTAACTTAATGTTCACATCATAGAAGGTCACTTGCAATTTATGAAATGTCCCTTATATTTGTATTTGAAGGAATGTCATTTGCATATTAACTTAATTTGCATATCACAAAAGTTCAGTTGTAATTTGTGGAAGATTATTTGCATTTGCACTTTAATTTAATTTTCATATCATGGAAGGTCATTTGCAATTTATAAAAGTTCATTTGCATTTTAACTTAATTTATACGCTTAGTTGCAATTCATGGAAAGTCATTTGCAATTCGTGGAAGATCAATTACAATTCCTGGTTCGCCTTCTATTCTACCGATCTGCTATAGTTTACCTTCATCACCTTCTTCATCTCCCTCCATCACCATATCTGTCACGGCTTCCACAATACAAGATATATTACTTTTCTTTTGGAAATTTGATGTTTGCTAACAATAGTCGATATTGCTAGATCTAATGTGGTGTTGTCAAATGGAGGTTGTTGTCATTGGTTCTTGGAATCACCATTGTTTGTTGCTGGAGTTTGCTTGAAGGGGATATGAAGTTTGTGAAAGGTGAAGTTGGAAAGATGAAGGAGACGAAGAGGGAGAGGATGGTAGTGAGGGAATTAATAGGTGAAAAAGGTGAAAGGGTAAATCCTTATTTCACTAGGAATTGAGTGGTTCTTTTATATGGTTACTTATTTCTCCTAAAAGATTTCAAGACTTTACTTTTTTTTAGACCCCCCATCCTCCAATTAATTTCTCAATGGGGGAATTTATCCCCAATTTTCCCTAAAAATATTATAAAGCAATATCATTAATCAATATATTAGATTACACATTACACATAAATGTGTTGTAGGCATGTCAAGTGACGTTGGGTAGAGTGTCAACCATAGCCTGTACGGTTTTTTTTTTGGTGATAAAAAGTCAAAATCATATTAATTAAAAAGAACTATATTATAGAGTCTTAATAGTAGTAGGACAACAAAAAAGAAAATCATAAAAGGAATTAGGAAAAGAACCAAACACTTCAACTTTCAAATGAGAAAAGGAAAAAAAAAAAAAAAAAGAGCAATAATATCCTCCATAAAGATGTCCCTTGATGTGGCTGAGGAATCTGTAAGTCTGGCAAGTTGTTTCATAGAAGTCATGATCTTCAAAGGAGCAAAACCAGTAGAGAAGAAAAAAGAGTTGACAATCTAGAGAGAGAGAGAGAGAGGATTTAAGACATTTATAATTAAAGAAAATATCTCCCCTATTTTTCCGAATCCATTAAAAATATTGAAGTGGTTAGAGCTGGTAATTTGGGCCGGGCTGGCGGGCCAGCCCGTTTAGCCTGCGGGATGATGCTGGCTGGCCTGCTTTTTTTTTTTAATAGATTTTTTGGTTTTTTTAAATAAAATAAATTCAAATACCTTTATTATTACCTTTCATTTGATGCTGTGTTTAATTAATTCATCATACTTTTTATTTGACATTTTTATTTTCATATTATATTTATTTATTATATTATTATTAAATTTTAAAGAGGTGTGTTTATATGTTTTTGTTATGTGAGTAGATGAAAAAAAGGGAAAGTAAGAATAAAATTGACTTCATAACACAAATATATAAAAAAAGAAGAAGTGTAATATGAGCGGGTGAAAGAGAAAGAGAATAAAATTTTTTTTTTAAAAAAAAAAGAATGGCGGGCCGGCGGGCTAGCCCGCCAACCCGCCTAAACGGGCTCAGGCTGGCAAAAGCCAACGCCCCGCCTAAGATTCTAGCCAACGCAGGCTGGCCTACAACCCGCAGGCCAGCCCACATTCCCAGTACTCAAAATGGTTGACCATAAAAAGAAATCCATGCATGGCATATAATTTTTCTCTGGCCCTAGATTTAGCCTGTGAAGCACTAAAGACCATCCTTCGCTACGCACAGTAGGAATAAGAGCCATTGATCAAAATTCTGAACAGAGAAAGAATATATGCTCAATAGTCTCATCAGCATGACATCTAAACCGGCAAAGTCCAAAGACTTTAAGATGATGTTTGCGAAAAACATCTACAGAAGGCAAGGCAATGTGAAGGAGTTAAGAATATGAGTCAAAGATATTTAATTGGGAGAGATATTTACCACCAAAATTATCATAAAGGGTCATTTGTCCCATTTACCAGATTCATTAGACATATAGAAAAGCCATCTTTGACTAAGTATACATAGCCTGTATGATTCATATATCCTATATGTGTAAGATAAAATACATAAAATCTCCCTAAACTTGAGATTTGGGGAGGTTTAAGGCTAAAAATATAATGTTGCTTATAAGACTAATACACATAAACCTCCATAAACTTTTGAGTTGGTTGTAGGTCGCCTCAAATATTTTAAAATATATAAAATGTTTAAAAAACATTTGATACTTATTTGACAATGGTTTTTTTTTTTTAATATGAAATTCAGCATAATTGAATTTATATTTCAAAATGCCAAGTGTTTTTTAAGTGACATGATATATAATAAAAAATATTAAAATCATCATATCGCAAAAATCGTTAGTTTTAACAGTAATTTTAACGGCAATTGAGTTTTTTTTTTAAAAAATTTTAATAGTACACAACCGCAATTTAGTTAATACTTAATAGTTAATATATGAATGATTAGGGAGGTGATATTTTCGCCTATTTTTAATATTAAAGTTTTGTTTATTAGCATCATGGTCCATCAAAATATAATATTTTTAAAATAAACTATTCTTGAGAAGAAAGAGAAAAAAATATCACTTGAAATTCATTATTTACTATTAAAATGAGTTGTTAATGGCTATATAGATACACTCTTCTAGTTAATATCTATACTTTTGTAAGCAACAAGGCTTATTTGAGATTTTGAAGTTCAAGTGGTATTTTTTGTATTTTTCCTATTTCTTGTTTTTTTTTGAAATATTTTGAATATTATCATCAAATAGATTCTGTTTTAGCTTTGGTTTATAATGAATTTTGGCAACAAATATATGATCCTATTCAAGTTAAAAATTAAATAATAATCACAAAAAGAGAATAATTTGTTTTTAGCCCACCAAAATATACAAACTGGATAATTATTGAGAAAAAGACATTTAAATATCTCTTGAACTTCAAAATCTTAAATTGATTTTGTTGATAATAAGAATAATAAAATCGACAAAACTAATATAGCAAATGACAACTCAAATTTTTAGAAAATCACTGATTTAAAATTTCAAGATTTAAATGATATTTAAATGTCATTCTCTCCTAATTATTTGTAATTATTCGAAGGTAGCGAAGTTCTTCGAACCATCATTGTTCTGAAAACCGGACCGGAAACCGGCGAACCGGCCAACTGGCCGGTCCGGTTCAACCAGTGGACCGGCACTGTTCCGACCCGGTCTGACCCGGGGTTGACCTGGTCAACCCGGGGTGAACCGGTGCAACCCGGCCGGTTCACGGGTTGCCTCTTTTTTTTTTTTTTTTTTAAAAACTTTGCTTTTTTAAGCTCCAAATGACATTTTTCTTACTTTTTTTTTTCAGAAAAATTATTTTCCTAAAATTTTTTAATTTTCAATGAGTTTTAAAAGGATTATGGAATATTTTTTGCATTAGTTGGAGAAACATTCTTATGTACTTAACAATATTTTTGTGGGTATTAGGTTTAGAAGGTTATATTGGACTATTGGTTAGAAAAAAAACTCTTATTTAGTTTTTTAAATGGTATGGATGAATATTTAAATTATATATATATTTTTAATTGACCTCGGTTTGACTACCGGTCTGACTCCCGGTTTGACTCCGGTCTGACCCACTGACCCTTGACCCAATACCCCGACCGGTTCAGTGTCCGGTCCGGATTTTAATACCTTGCGAACCATACGCTCACGGATATGATGGAGTAATGAAAAAAAAAACGTTGCATTGTATATATAACGCGTCCCGCTTATTTAAATTAAAAGTGATTTTGGCGAGGGATGGAGGGAAGAGCTCCGCTAAAACGGTAGGGTTTAGAAGGAAGAGAGAGCTAGTGTGTCTGGTGATAGTGCTTCTGGTTTCTGACTCTTTCCCACCGGTGTACAAATTTTCTCGCCTGAGCAGCAAAATACTCCATGTCATGGTGATGGCGCCTCTTCTCAAACTCTCTTCTGCCTATCATCCTATTCGCTTCATGGCTTCTCGCTTCTTTCTCACCTCTTCCTTCCTTTCTCATTCTTCTTCCTCTTCACTCTCTTCGTCTTTTTCCTTTTCTCGGACCTCTATGTTCTTCATACCCAGGTACTCTCTCTAGCTGCGCTTTATCTTTCCCTTTTTATTGTTTGCTCCGGTCTTGAGAGACAACTAAAAGAGCCCAGTTACGTTGCTATACTAGGACAAGTCCTGCGCAATGTATCCGTTGAAACTTGATAAATGCGAGCATACTTTTGTTTGGTGCTTTTTCTTCTTTCACTTCGAAAGTATCGGATTGAAGCCAATATCTGTTTTCGGTTGAATTGGGTAATAAAATTTTGTCTGGGATCGCCCGTTTTTTCCTGGACGAAAACGTAACTTATTGTTTACCAGTAATTTTTAAAACAAGGATAGTACACTTCTTTGAATGAGTAATTACTCTTGCTGAGTTGCTGGGAGATACACACACGGGTGCTTTCCAGAATGTGCCTTACAGAGATTTGTGTGGTTTTCTCAGGGCGACTTTTCAGCTGAGTAAAATTTCCAGCCATCATCTGGTCCCAAAGACAGTCACTCCAAGGGCATATATGTCATCTAGCTCATCAACTGAGGCTCTTCGAAGATATGAAAGCTCCAAAGCTTATGGTTCTGACCAAATTCAGGTTTTTAGCGGGTTGCTTATGAATTTTGAACTAATCGTAGAATGTGGATAGATCTTGGTAAATTTTTTGGTGCTAAACAATATCATCACTTCAATGTGCTGCATAGGTTTGTCAATTTATATCATTATTCTTGTAATTCTTTTCCCAACATAATGAGCTAATGGCTGGTTGTACATCTAGGTACTTGAAGGATTGGACCCTGTTAGAAAAAGGCCAGGAATGTATATTGGAAGCACAGGTCCACGCGGATTGCACCATTTGGCATGTTCTTCTTACTCTCATCACAGTCATCTAATATCTATATTCAAGCATATCTGACCAAAGGTGATATTTGTTCTTAACATAGGTCTATGAAATTTTGGATAATGCTGTTGACGAAGCTCAAGCTGGGTTTGCTTCAAAGATAGATGTTGTGTTACTTACTGATGATTCTGTGAGCATCACTGACAATGGCCGTGGGGTATGACTTGTTATCTATCATTGAACCTCTCTAATTGTCTTTATTTTCCCATGGACTAGATGTGTTATATTTTACCTGTGCTTTGGATGTGCTTCCTGGTTCATTTTCCATATAATTATGATGTTATGTGACATTAACTTGCAGTTTAATGCATTGTTCAAACTATTAAGACAAAATGTCATGGTTATGCTTATCACCTGTAGAATAGTGGCACTATTGTAGTAGTAATTATATTTACTTAGCATCTTTTTGCTTAAGTAATTTTAAAAACGGAATGCAATACTTGACCACTCTTTAATATTATTATCAATTCTGGAAAACTCATCTCATCTTAGTTTGAAATGCATATTGTAAATTTAAATATATTCTGTTTGGTATTTTTCTTCTGAAAATGCCTAATCAAATAAAGTTGCTTTTACATACAATTTTCTTATATGGTTGCGAGAGCCATATTAAACTCTTGCTTGATTCCAACTGAACATCATTTTTACTCATGAATTGCAGATTCCTACTGACATGCATCCAGTTACAAAAAAGTCTGCCCTGGAGACAGTGTTGACGGTACTGTTGTTTTTTTTTTTAAGATTAAATATAGATTGGAATTTGTTTTTGTCATTTCATTTTTGAAAGGTTAATGATTGTTTCTCTGGACACCTTAAACTCCAAATTTCCAGTTTTGTTTATTCTGTTATTCCATCAACGGCTATTTTTGCTCAAATGTGGAGAAATGCCTTGGTCTTAGAAAGTATTTAAGCTTTGGGGTTGTTTCCTCACTTGATCATTGTTTTTATTATTCATTAGCACCCTACATTCTTATGTCATAAATTTATCCTTTTGACTGATTATAAACCTTAGCTCTGGTCTTCCCAAACCAAGTTTGGTCAATTGATCTCAATTGACTCTTTTGACCTTATAAAAACTGAATCAACGGAGCTGTCTATTTTTGAACTTGAACTTGATATCTTTAGGCTTTTATATACTCAAAAACATCATCTTATCTGCAAGTCTGTAATGGTCCTGGATGCTCTTCACTTTGTAAAATCTTGTATTGTGTAAGGTGGATATTGTCATTGTTTCACCTGGAAGACAAAATATGCACCTGATATTGAATCGAAGAAGTCTGACTTTTGGGCTTTGATCTCGTATGCTGTTTTTACCATTTAGCATGCCTTTGATGGACTCATTTAACGCATTTTGATCACTTTTCAGTTTTAATTTGTGGAAAAGGTCATGTTTCTTGTGGGATATGCAGGTGTTGCATGCAGGTGGTAAATTTGGGGGTGCAAACAGTGGATACTCTGTTTCAGGTGGTTTGCATGGTGTTGGTTTATCTGTTGTTAATGCTTTGTCTGAGGTAAGAACTGTCTTACCACCCCCCACCCACCCCAAAAAAAAAAAAAAAAAGCAACAATAGTAATGATTGTGGAACTTTATTTGGTCCTTTTCTTTTGTGCTTCAATTTTGAAATACTCTTTTCCCATTCCAGTTATGAGATCTTTTTTTTACCCTAACATCTTAGGCAATTCTTCTGAATAACTGTGATAATGAATATAAAACAACTGACAATGCCAACTGAACAACTTTCTTCCTAGCAATTGTGATTGCTAACATGGGTTAGTTATCTAAAAGTCTAAGCTTGATATTTAATTTCAGACACTTGAGGTAACAGTTTGGCGTGGTGGATTGGAATACAAGCAAAAATATTCTCGTGGGAAGCCAGTAACGCCTCTCACTTTTGATGTGCTTCCTGTTGAACAAAAAGATCGTCAAGGGACTTGCATCAGATTTTGGCCTGACAAAGAAGGTCTATATGATCACATATGTTTATTTGTATGGTTTAGTCGAGAGTTATTTGTTCCTTCTTCTCAAGGACTTTCATTTGATTTATAATGATTTCTGCTAAATTTGCAGTATTCACCACAGTTACTGAGTTTGACTACAACACAATTGCCAGTCGCATTAGGGAGCTAGCTTTCCTCAACCCAAAGGTAAAGTTGTTGATTGGAATCACTGGGTTGCGTTGTCAGATTGTCTAATCTAGCACTCACTAAGTTCATTAGAATTGGTCCCAATTTGGATAGCTCGTTAGAAGAATTAGTCATGTTTCAGTACAGTACTTAATTTAGCACTCACTAACTTCATTAGAATTGGTCCCAGAAACATCTCGCAATAGGTACTGCAAAAGTTGTTGCAGATATGTTCATCTTAATCTTGAACAAAGTGACGCTCTCAGTACATGTTTTTAATTGCTAACATGTTGGAATCTGCTTCATTTCCTGATAAGATTCTGTAGATATTGCAATAATTTTTCTAATTATTGTTTCTGATAAATTTTGTTTTCAAAATCAGTAGAAAATAAGAACTTTGTGTTCTTGTGACATGTTACCTGACGTGAATAGATGCAGATAATATGTTTTTCCTAGTTAATGATCCACGCTTCTTGTTTAACTTTAGTCTGTTCAATAGATTAGGCCAACCTAGTTCACATGGCTCAACAGGAATTGTTAACACTTCACATCCTTTTATTTTATATGGTTGTTCGTGTCAGTGGGATTTTTTTTTTTTAAAATTCACTTAACATCTTACTTTATGCTCTTTCTTTACCTTTGCAGCTTACGATAAATCTTCGGAAAGAAGATAATGATCCAGAAAAGATACTGTGTGATGAATATTTCTATGCAGGGGGGTTGGTTGAATATGTGAAATGGCTTAATGCTGATAAGGTCTTTTTGCTTTTATGTTGAAATTCTATATTGAAAAATGTTTCCTCTTTTTAAGGGTATTAAGGTATAAAACTGCTTGTCTTGCAAATATTTGCATGTGCCTTCTTTCTTTTTCTTGCTAAGAGATTGTTGGCTAATTACTTTGTCTTCCAGAGAGTTCTCCATGATGTTTTGAGTTTTAGAAAAGAAGTGGATGGCACCTCAATTGACGTTGCTCTTCAATGGTAAGACCTTTCGTGCTGTCCACTTCTGCATCTCTTAACTTTCTGTTAACTGATTTTTCCTTCTCCAAGTGAGTCAGAGTCTATACATAATACTTGACACTTATAGTAAGGATTAACTAGTTTTCATTTGCTATATATATATATATATATATATATGTCACTTTAAAAACTAATACTCCCTATATTGAAGACTGGAGGGAGTAATAAGCAAGGATAACTAGTGAAATTTAATTTTATCTTAATGCGTTTTGTTTGTCAAAATCTGCCTCTAAATGGACATACTCATTTTGGCTCTAATTATGGGGCAAAGTCAATTGCTTCGTGGTTCGTAAGAGTGGTATTTGATATCCTTAAACTTGTAGAAAAATGTGACTTTTCAATTTTTCCATTGAAATTATTGTCCACAATAGAGTGCCCATGAAACATAATGAGACAAACAATAAATGAAGAAGGGACAGGATTGGGAAAAAAATATATAAACACTGCATCTTTGCCTTATATTTTTGACCAAGCAGGGAGTGGGTACTTTGCCTTATAATTATGACCGGAGGGAGTACACATGTCAGATGGCTTTAATACTCTGCCAAATGTTTGATTATTATTCCTGATTCCTTTTATGAGTATGTTTGGTTCAGTTTATTTCTTCTTTTACCAGGTGCGAAGATGCATATTCAGATACAATACTTGGATATGCTAATAGTATACGCACTGTTGATGGAGGCACCCACATTGATGGTATGAAGGCTTCATTGACAAGAACACTTAATAATTTTGGGAAGAAGTCAAAGCTTATAAAGGTATACCTGCCAATATGTTTCCTCTTTTTCTTCTTACAGGGCTAGTCTATTCTCCTAAAAATACAAGAATATTTTGCTTAAGGGCCAAAAAATTTGTCCCATGTGCATACTTAGTTATACATGTTACTTTAAAGATGCCAATAGCCTTCCTGGTTTCAATGAGCCACTTTATGACTTCTATTGCTGGCCATCTATTTATATGATGGGATTCCCTGCTTAGAATCGCACAGGGGCTGATATTCTATTGAACAGGGGATTTCCCTCTTAGGAAAAAGGGCATAGCACTAGAAAATCACACCAGTACTCTTCAGATAACAATACACAAGATTGTCAAATATTACAGCAACACCAAGTACATCATCACACACACTAAAAGCACATGGAGTATAAATTAAGTATAAACAGCAGCAGAAGCTCATAATGAATTAGAGAATGATGAATAAGTGTACTATGATGCCTTTGACATGTCTCATGAGTTGCTACAAGCTAAGACACCGCCTTAGCACAATATGCAATCGCTCAAACACCAGCACTTCAAGAAAAGGGACAATTGGCAACACTGAAGCTAGACTTTCAAGAGGCCTGTACTCTTTCCTGTGCCTCCTCCAATAAGTTCTCTTCCCTTTTATCCAAGGCTGGTTATCTTAGGGCCTGTTTGGTACAAGGAACATTTTAGGAGGGAAAGGAAAGGAAGGGAAGGGAAGATTGGGAGGGAACTTTAAAAATTGGTCTGTTTGCTAGACATGGGAAGGAACTTAGGTTGAGGGAAGATGAGATGTTTGGTTGGAAGAAAAGGGAGTGGTTTAAGTGGGAAGATTGTGTGAAAAACCTAAAATACCCCTGACTTCTCCAGAAATTCAAGTTCGAATTTAACATCCCAGTTCGAACTTAACAGTCTAGATCAAACTTAACAACCTTGGTTCAAACTCGACCTCGTCTTCACTGTTCATCGTCTTCCTCGTGGTACTGTTCATCGTCTTCCTTGCCAAGCTTCTAGATTGAAAGAACTCATCTTTGTGCTATGAGCGAAGGGGTCGGCGGACAAAGGCGATGTCTTTGATAGAGAAGATCAGAAACTTTGCTTCACCGGAGGTCAATCCTCGTCTTCTTTGAGCTATCAAGTCGGTGATTCAAAACTCGGATTCAGAGCTTCGAATTACTGCTGAAACTCATGAAGTGAGACCACTCTCAGATTCAAACCAGAAATTACCTTCAGCTCGAATTTCTGGCCTTCAACTCGTCCTTCGGCTTATGGATGCTCTGTCTTTCAGGGGCATTTTTGTCCCACGATTTCACTTTCCCAGGAACAATTTAAGATCCCACCATTTTTGGAAGGATATGAAGATCCCATATTTAAGGGAAGATGGCAGGAGCCGGGAACTAATCTTCCAATACTGTTGGAGCGCCAAACACGTTTTGAGCCAGGGAAGTGTGGCATCTTCCCTCCTCTCGCCTTCAGTTCTGTCTACCAAACGGGTCCTTACTCTTCCAATCACCTGCAACCACTCCTTCCTAAATCCTACTCTTGCAGCTTGAAATCCTCCCACCGTTCCTTTCCACTGACCCTTTTAGCATAAACCATGGTACACTTAGTTGGTCAACTAGCAGCAACTTTAACAGCTCTATTCACTGCCCCATCAATTTTGTTTCTGCTTTTAGGTAATTTATTATAGGTTTTTATGGTGGGAGGGCTCTGATTAGGTTGTGCAATCCAATCACTATTTTTCCCTTCTATGAAGAAAAACTACTAATACTGCTGCAAAGAAATTGAAATTTTGTTTTTATGAAGCTTTGCATGTTTATTGCAGGATAAAGACATTGCTTTGAGTGGTGAACATGTGAGAGAGGGTCTAACATGCATTGTCTCAGTCAAGGTACCAAATCCAGAGTTTGAAGGACAAACAAAGGTACTGCTTATTTGACATTACTACGAATAAATGAGTGCTGATATTCTGGGAGTATTAAACAATTCCAGATAAATTTGGAGTTTGCATGCCATATTTCTCTTCCTGCTTTTGATGTTGTTCTTTGTGGTTGCTTCTTGCTCTCTTTGCTGTTAAAAAGACAAGGTTGGGAAATCCAGAGGTGCGAAAAGTGGTTGATCAATCTATTCAAGAGTACATTACTGAATATTTGGAGTTGCATCCTGATGTTCTTGATTTGATACTTTCTAAAGCTTTAAATGCTTTTAAGGTAGGAATCTCTAAATAATATTTTTCAAAATTAAATGTTTCATAAATCCAATTGCTCCGGAAGGGGTATCAGGTTTTTCATTTTGTTATTTGTCATATTTTCTAATGTGACTTTATCTCTAAATAGGCAGCTCTAGCGGCAAAAAGAGCAAGAGAATTGGTGAGACAGAAGAGTGTATTGAGATCTTCATCTCTTCCTGGAAAATTAGCTGATTGCTCATCTACAAATCCTGAAGAATGTGGTATATATTTGGCTCTTGTTTCATGAATTTTTTCTCTACTTGGTAGAGAGACATTTGTGAACCATATGACTGATATTCTCTGACATATTCAGTAGGTTTTCTTTCTTTTCTTTTCCTATCTTTAACAAATAATTGTTGGGAAGAGAAAAAGTACAGAAAGTTACAAAACGAGGACAAATTGCCTCTTCAATCAAAAGAAAATAATCAGGCTGCATCTCAAAAAAGCCTTCAATCCCTTTGAAGATCCGCAATAGATATCCACTTAAAGAAACCATTGGCGGAGCCCAACAAAGAGGACATAAAAACCATATTATCCCAAAGAAGTGTGGTGGATGGAATTTATTATTGAATACTGATAGGTTCTATGGACCTCTAGATATCAGATAGAATATTTAGAAAGAAAAGGAGATAAGAAAAGAAGGACTAGAGTCAGAATCTGCAACTCCAGACCAAAGAGAGAATAACTTCACTGCATAATAATTCCTTGATCACAATAACACTGTCATAATACACTTAAATAGCCACCTACATAATATAACTGACAATAACTGCTACCAGAACAACTGCTGACATATTTCCTATTAACCGATTCCTAAATACATATAATAGAGCAGAGGCATAACAAGTACATAACTAATAAGACACGGACATACATAAAACACAGACAAACATAACAAACAACATAAAACATCTAAGAGTTTTGTTTTCCAAGTTGTTTCTTCCTAGTGTAAACTAATAATGGACGGGGATTCCTATCAAATACCATCATGTTCTAAGAAAAAACACCACTGACTGCACATTGTGATGGAACTATTCTATGTTGGTTATTTGCATCTGAACCTTTGAAACTCATGACACAAAAATCAGCAGATAAAGCTTATTTGTTTTTAAAGTCATAATGCTTAGGCTAGAACTTAAACATAATTTTAATGAGATTGAGATCAAGCTAAACTGTTATACTGTGCTTTTTTCAAAATGGAATGTCTTCTTAACAGATGAGTGTTAGTTTTTTTTTCATGTATCATTTCCAAGATGCTTAGTATTTTGCTTAATTCATCTTCATCAGAAATTAAATTTACATTTCTGCTTGTTTGATGCGCGTCAGTTTCCCCAGGGGGCACTCCCCTTGGGTTTCATTTTCTGGCGGAGTAGGTTTTTTTTTTATTTTTTTGGAATGAAATGTATTTCTTCATTTATGTGTTGCAGAAATTTTCATAGTTGAAGGTGATTCTGCTGGAGGAACTGCTAAACAAGCTCGTGACAGGCGTTTCCAGGTATAATAAATATTGGGATGAATTCCTATTATATTGAAACCTCCTAATGCAGGAGGAAGTGCTAAACAAGGTCATGGTATCAATAACTAATCAGAAATCATCCCGTACTAAAGCTTGGATTTGCAAGAGAAACACTTATAAGCCATAGCCTTCTATTCATTTTAGTAATAATGAAATTGCTCTTGCAAGACCTTTTCTACCACCCGTGCACATTATTGATAACATTTGCACACCAGAGAGTAAGTGAATTTATAGTGTTAATATCATTAATTGTACATTGTTTTTTTTTTTTTACTTTGTTTATTTTCATGAAAGTTTATAATTACTTGTGGAAAAGAAAAACAGGGTAAGTTTAAGGATATTCGTGTGTTGATATTATGAAGTTGCTCCAATTGTAGTGTAAGTGTTACCGTATGTATTTAGCTTTCATATTCCTGGATTCATTTCTGATAATTTTGATGTGTTTTCCCCTATTGTTGATATCACACATACTCTTCACCTTTCTCACCATTACTCTGTTTACTGACATGTGGGCCTATTCAAATACCAAGTTCTGGTGTTAATGTCTGGTTGGTCCAAGACATACATTTGATGGCTTCTTGTTTTGTCATTATATTCATTATGTTATTTTGTTATATTGGCTATGCTCTTGTATAACTGATAAACATTAGGTTTGCATGATTATGATTTCATCAGTTAATGTATGGTGCAGGCCATTCTTCCTCTGAGAGGCAAAATTCTCAATGTTGAACGGAAGGATGAAGCAGCTGTTTACAAAAATCAACAGCTTCAAAATTTAATTCTTGCTCTTGGGCTGGGATTGAAGGTTACCTTTTTCCTATATATTATTTATTGAATTTGTTTTTGACATATCAGTGAGTAGTCAAGAGTTTGATCTCCAAAATTGTGGAGCTATATTTGGAGGCAATTCCATGTCCAAAAGGGAAGCTAAGTGTAATCTTGAATGTAGTAGGGAGAGTGATTTTATCTAATCCCTAAACTGAATTCAAAAAATACTCTCATAGTAGCATGAAGTTTTATTGCTTGTTAGTAGTATTCTCTGTATCAATGTAAATGTTTAACAATGGGCTGAATCAGGGAGAGGATTTTAATAAGGATGCACTCCGATATCACAAGATTATCATTTTAACCGATGCTGATGTAGATGGTGCACACATCCGGACTTTGTTATTGACATTTTTCTTCAGATATCAGGTAAAGGATGGGAAAATTCAGCAGAAGGCTACTTTTATGAAGAAAAACAGATCAATTCATTTAAAGATGCAAATTGTATGATCCATTTGATGGAGTATATGTTTATTTTTTCGTTTTTGTAGAAGGCTTTATTTGATGAACGTTGCATATATGTTGCTGTTCCACCACTCTACAAGGTTTGCTTATAGTTCAATTTCGTTGTTTACTTGTTCTTCTAGGGAAGGAGGTTTGGATTGGATAGGAAGAAATTACAAGCTAACTTTCAGTTACATTATTTGAAATAACCAGGTTGAAAGGGGAAAACAAGTTCACTATTGCTATAATGACTCTGACCTTAAAAAACTTAAAAGTTCATTTCCTCCTAATGCAACATACAACTTGCAGAGGTTCAAAGGTATAACGAACAGTTGTTACATGCGTTGTTACCCTTTTATTCTACAAGACTCATGTTTTCCCTACTTTTTCATTCATAAATAGTATATCATTTAAAGTTCTATGAGTGCAGGACTTGGGGAGATGATGCCTTTACAACTATGGGAGACGACGATGGATCCAGAACGCAGATTGTTGAAGCAATTAGCGATTGATGATCTAGCTGAGACAAATGTTGTCTTCTCCACCCTTATGGGATCTCGGGTAATTTGCCTTGTTGCTTTCATATTTTGTGAAGTGATGTGTGTTAACAGAGCTATTCGATTCTTGGTGATTGCTACAAAAGAATATGACTACATAGACATTTCAAGTTTAGAAAATCCACAACTTTAGACTTCCATACAATATTTCATTGAAAGAAGAATGGGTTAATAATTTGTCTATGATCTTCTGATATTTCGAGTCTGTTGGAATTAAGTGGATATTTTCGGTTTTGAAATATCGACTTTGATTAAAGTTGTGACAGAACATATATAATGGTTGAGTGGTCATGAAACTAAACACGAGAATTGAGTCTGAGTTTGTAATTTAAATGTCATAGGTGGATCTTCGGAAGGAGATGATCCTAGAATATGCAAAAAAGATGAACCGCGATCAGTTAGATATTTGAAGCAATATTTTCCCTAATAACTACTATGCAACATAGTGGGGCCCAATTTTTCCTCCGTACAGTGGTGAGCAAAGGCCTACGTCTAAAGAGAAGAAGCTTCATTCCCTTCTTTTGGTTTTCGGGTAATAGCTGCCATTTAGTTAGTCCACAACACTTTCACGGTATTCATGTAAAGATGCCATTTTTTAGTCGCACAAATTATGTCAACATTCTGGACGAACCTTGTATGTATTATTGCAATTCAATTTCTGTAGATTATTGACACTCCATCTGGTGTTTAGTCAATGTTTTTTTCAGTCATTTTACTAGCAGTTTATGCTCAGTGCATCAGTTGTTTTTAAAAAAAATGTTGGGTGAAATGAAACGCAAGGAGCCTTTTTGTTGGAGAAACAAGAATCAATTTGAAAGGAGATGGTGTTCGCATTCAAATAACCATCTGTTTTTTCCCCCTTAAAAAAGTCATAGCTTTACTTGCCTTTCAAGTCAAAATATATACCAAATGGCGGCCCACACGAGTTTGTGGGTTTCACTTCTGTAATTCTCTTTACAAGGCTGAGATAAAATTTGTTTTTATCTTATTTTCAAGTCATCATAAAATTCTTCGTCTGAATGTACAATTTTATTTTTATTAAACTGGGATTTAAGTTGAAACATTATTTAACTTTAATATAAAATTAATGAGATTTAATGTTTTTCTTAATTCTTACCTCATGAAAGTAACTCGTATGATTAGATGAGTATATCTCAAGTGACAAAAAATGGGTTTGAGTGGGCACGTGACATGAGTTAAAATTGTTAGAGCAAATGATAATAATAAAAATAAAAATATACATACACATATATATCATCTTAAGCTCTTAGAAAGGTTCACAAAATAAATAAATACTCTTTTTTATTTTTAATGTAGAATTTAATTGAGAAATTGATATTTGTTTTAAATGTAAGATTTATTTCTTATATTAATTAATTATTTTTTTTTAATTTACACTTATTGATGCTATAAATTAAGAAAGATGATTAAGGCGATTTAGAAAAAAAAATGTCCTATTAACTAATTTTTTTTATCAAAAGAATTTGTTTCCTTAATCTAATTAAATTAAGATAAATAAATTATATATTAAGTGTTCGTTTAGAATAGTTTATTTTTGGGTAATAAGTGTTTATAAATCATGATTTACGGTATACGAAGTAAGTATGTGAAAGAAGTTTTATTTCAATTTACGTAGTAAATATTTATTATCTAAAAATAAGTTATACCAAATATATGTAAACTAAGTTATCAGGAAACAAGTAGCGTTTATGCGACCCCGGAAGACAGAATATGCCTCTAAAATATTCGAATTCCGTAGGGGAGAGCGCGACCTGTGCTTACTAAAAATATAAACTCCAATATCCACAATATAAACTACTTGAAAATCATCAAATTGTTCTTCTGCTTCGGTGCTACCTCATCACAAATATCCACAATTTTTTTATGCAAGATCTGCTCCTGCTGGCTGATGGGTCCTGTTATTCAATTCGCATTCATATCTCTCGTTGTGTCTTCAAATAATGCACGAACAAGTTTCAAGCATCTCGAATAACAATTCGACAAACGAATTCGCATATTTTCTCGTTATGCTTGTAGGGGATGCGGCTCAACTCTCTGATTGATTTACTCATGAAGGTATAAGTTTAACGTGTTTTGTAATTATCTGTGAATTTTAAGAATGAGCGATCGTCATTTCGCTCTCATTGTTTGAAAGTTGGAAAATGTTCATTTCTTTGCATGAAAGTCCAAACAAAATAAACGCCAAGCGTATGATGTACAGTAATTGATGTTCGAAGACGTACAGTACGCTATACATAAAGTATTAACGTCATTTGTTGTCAAGTTAATGGCTTATGGGTAATTTAATCAAGTAGGTGCTTCTTTTGATGCATATTATATGGCTCTGATTTAATGAAGAAATGGAAAGGAAAATCACTCTCTGTTTTTGTATTAGATTTCTAGAGCAGCTGACAAAAGAGTTGAAAAGTTGTCAGGTGTCCTTTTTCTAACTATGCTTTTGTTTGGGAGAAACTGTATTAAGCTTTCGTAACTCTGTGGTTACTGTTGTGATGTTAAGTTATATGCAAAATGCATTTCTATTAATGTTCTTGAGTCAAAGAGGACGTGAGATGAAATTTCACTAGGCTGTCGTAGAAGATGGGATTTTCTAAGTTGACAAATATGTAAGCATCCAAGAGAGATAACCAAGGTGTGAGACGTCCGCTTCAGTTAAACAAGAAATCCTGCGAAGTTGCACTTGCATTATATCCATTGGTTTCTTGTTTTCAAACACTGTCCTGGTAGTGAATGATCAAAGGCTTGGTCTCGATAATGGAAGTATCGCCAATGTATCACTGCTCAAAGTGTTCGATGATTTTGGATGTTTACAAAGGACCAATTTGGATGTTTTCTATAATGTATGATGGCAAATTCTGAGAGTGTCTAGTCTTCCAGTGTGTTAGGAAATAACTGCCCAACTTGTGATAGGCCAGTTGATGGAAATTTAACCTCATGTCAGTGAAGAAAACAGCACTCGGATGGAAGAAATAATGATGAAAGTGATTAAAAATACCGCAAAAGTCCACAGATAAGTAAATAGGGGGATCGGTATTGGAATTGTTTCAATTAATAGTAGAAATAGATCACAGACGTTAATGACAAAAAGCTCTTTCGAAGGAGCAAGTTTTCAATAGGTTGGGCATTTAGCCGAAGGTAGATGATTCATAGCGTTATCCTTTCCTTTTCTGGAATTTCGACTCTTAGGCTGCTGCTACATATGCAATTCTAGTTTGTACTTCTGTTAAAAGAATATTTCATTCTCACAATTTTAACAGTCTTTTTTGCTTTATAGATAATGTTTTCATACGGTCATGCGGGAGATTGAGCTTTTTTGTTGGAATGGAATATAATTGCATTTTTCTTGGATGCTATGTTTAATGAACATGACAGGTATAATCGAGGGCTTTCATCTGTTTGTGTACATAAATTCAATTGCACTGACTTTAGTATGAACCAATTACTCAAAAGGCATAGCTTGAGAAACTACTTAGTGTCTGTTTTAATTAACGGTAGAAGCTGTTTTTTCAACACAGTTTACGGTATACGAGGTAAATTTATGAAAGGAGTTTTGTCTCGATTTGCATGAATGTGGTTTTCCACCACTTTCTCAAACAAGCCTTTAGACAATTAGATCAATGCTTTACATCTCTCCTTCTTGGATGAGTCCTTTAAAGAATGCCGAAACTTTTTAGGTTTTGTAAGAAGGTTTCTCCAATTAGGGAGCCAACCTTAATGAATACAGCAGGATATCCTATTGGAGCTTCTATCCATGCTTCGCTTCCTTTTTCAGAGAACACTTTCCCTGTCCAGATATGTTGCCAATTACTAGTCTCTCCCACTGGAAAATAGGCTTTAACTTTCTTCATTCCTTTGTCAAGAACAGGAACCACTAGAATCTCAGAACCAACCATGAATTGCTGATAACTCAACTGAAGCACATGTTCATCACTAGGGTAATGGAGAAAAAGGTGGCGTACTACAGGCAGCCCTTTTTGTGCAGCTTCCTGTACAGAAAGAATGTGAAAAGGACATGTTAGGTGTTTGCTGAGTTTACAAAATCTGGCATTAAATTGGTGTAAGGATTTTGGAAATCACCTTCACCAGTTGAATACGGTAAAACCTCCAGGCCGTATACACTTTTGCAAAGCGTGCAAAATATGAAAGTGTTCGTTGGTTTGAGTAGAACTGGCTGTTATGAGATGGTTTGTTTCCCTGTTTGCAGAAGATGGAAAATTGTCAGTAACTGATATGATGTACTAGTAGGTTACTCCAGGAAAAGTAGTCTAAGAGAATTGGTTCAGATAAGGTGAATTAACCTCTGCGTTGCTGTCAAACTTTAATAAAGTCTTGTTTTAAAATAGATGTCTCTGTGGGTACCCTTTTTGTTTTGAAGAATGAACATTTACACAGAAAATCTGTATTTTCTGAATCGAATATGCAATGTACTGATCCATGAGGATCATAATCAAACCATTTCTGTAACTTTCAAAAAAGAAACAACGGAATAGAAGAAACGATTGTATAACTTAGCAGTTGAATCTTCTTTCTTGACTATGATACGTGCTTTTGCAAATTTGATGTGAATTGATTCTGAAGATGGGGAAAGAAAAAGGAAATAACGAGAGAAATTGTCATGATGCAGGTTTGTACCACTTACTTCATGGGTGCGGAATATGGTGGTAAATGAATTAAGTTCCATCCATCGCAAAAGCAGCTCCTCACTTCTTCTATACTTGATTAGAGGCAAGTTTACTGTACAATAACCTCCTATGTCGCTGTGGTTAAAAGCAAACCCTGAAATTCCACTGCTTAGTAGGCCAACAACGGAACTCTTGATCCCATCATTCATTTGCCAACTAACCATTTGATCTCCTTCCCAGAATAACATCCCCCACCTGGGGCTATCTCTGAAACCAGCCCTCATGAAGAAAACCAATCCCTCTTCTTTTGCCTTCTCCAAATTGTCATTTTTCCATTCTTCTACAAGCTCTCTGTTGATTCGGGCCCATAGTTCTGGGTATTTGTTATGAGCTGAGATAGGATCTTCACCTGGAACGTAGGGTAGAAAAGTTTAGTGCTCACATGCTCTGACAAGTTCTTCTTGCTATATGCTCTTTGAACCGTTTTTTTCTTTTTATTGTTTTTTTTGGGGGGGGGGGGGTGTTTAATTATCAGCATAACAAATCAAGCAGTTAACAGAAAATGATCGTGGTCAATGAATTGAAACCTATTGAATTAGATTGAATCTGATCCCCCTTAGTGTTTGTGTAAAGGAAACAAGACGAGATCCAGTAGATAGAAGCAACTCCTGGATCTTCTTGTTACTTATTGAAATTCTGGATCTCTATTAGTCACTGGAAATGGATATGAAATTCAGAAGAGGAAAAACTGAAAGAAAAGAGCCTCGTTCAATACTCATTTCTTGCTTTGACCCACTTCCATGTCTTTCTCTCTGATGAACCACTCAAGGGTCATTCAGAAAAGTCGCAGGTCATCCCAGTCTGTAGAAGCTCTGGGTGAAAGAAGATAAGAAGAAAACCTGAATAGAGAACGGCGTCCACCGGAAGGCCTTCCCCAAAATCAGCCATCCATCCTCTAACACCATCATCCACCATTTCTCGTAGAATCTGCTTGAACCATGTTGCAGTTTGTGGGTGTGTTAGATCCAACATGCCCACATTAAAAGCTGTGTTAGGAACCATGTATGGATCCCCGTTCTTGTTTTTCACTAAGATGTCCAACTGCTTTGCCTCCTCAAAGTGGTGTCTTCTTTTGTTTGTCTTCTCATCAACCTATGGGTATAGGATCAAACAACAAATTTATACAAGTGGATTTTTGACTCCTGTCCCCAACTTCTATCTCACCAAATATTTTAAACTTGAAGTGTTCATAGAATGTATTACCGGAGCTAGACATGGATTACAATATGTCATAACTTTGATTTGCCGAGCACTAAGATCTTCGGTAAGCTCCTTCCATCCTCTATACCTTTGCGCATCCACTTCCCAATTCCACCACAATTGTGAACCAATCCAAGTTTCTCTCTGCCCTACCCAATCCTATTCAACAATTAACAAGCCAAAGTAAATTTACAAAATATCAAATTGTGACATCAATATATGCTAGAAGTTCACATTAGGTTTGAAGGTGCCTATAGAAGTGAGTCGCATTGTAGATTATCAAAAAGTATGCTAAAACTGCCTATTATTTTCCTCTTCCCTTTCCTCAAATGTAGGGCAAAGAAATTACCTGCAACCAAAATGCTGAAATTGGAACGTCATAAGCCCTTAGTTCATCCCAGATATGACGTACTGCTTTTGTCCCACCCTGCATCCCGACTATAGCACCAGCTATTATCCACTCTGGAAGCTCAGGTTGCCTTCCAATCGTTTCTGTGAAACGTTCAATGAGTTCACAAGGTGAGTTCCCATGCAATATCCGCCCATCAACTGAATTCCCATGTATCTGCTAACTCCATTTCACAGAAAATCGGAAACTGTGTTGAGTAAAAAGAAAAAGAAAAGAAACAGAAATTAGAAGCTACATTTTTTAACGTAGATTATGAAAGAAGGAATACCTGGATCTGTACTCTATCCGGTATTGTCAGATCGAAGATAGTATAATCATATCCTTCAAGGTAAATGGACCTCATTTTAGATGTCATGTAGAATGGAGAAGGTGCATAAGTCGTACTCCAATCACCCCCTGCCCTGCCAATCGGTGAAATGATGTCAACAACAACATATAATACATCATTTGCTATACAGATTGAGCATATGAAGTTGGTGCTCTGCTTTACCTGTAACTGACCAAGTTAGCAGCAAAGGTGATAGGTTGATCTCCTCTTCCAATTCCCTGTTCTTGAACGAAAATGGGTATCTTTTTCCCTTTCAAATTCATGTGAGAGAACTGCTCCCCAAAACCGTAAAATTTCTCATCCTCATCAGTTGCATACGTCAACCAAATCCTGTTGAACTCTGCTGATTCTGGTTTGTTAAATTTTGCCATCTCTTCATCTGCTGATGAAACTAAGGTAAAACCTCTTGACCTCGAAAGACTCCAAAACCACCCAAATCTTCTTTTTCGGTTAATCAGCCTCTTCTTAAATCCTCGATATATCCCCGAAACTGTTGGAGAGCTCTGCTTGCGTGAAGTGATTTTGGGTGTTTCAGTCTTCACTTGAAATCCCACCTGACTATTGGTTTTCTGACTGAACACCACCCAGTACCTTGCAGAGGCAGAGGGTCCTGCAGCCTTAAGCTGCATATTTGAATGCATGACTCGCTTCTGAAACTTTTTGCTCTTCTTCGTCGTATTGAAAATCCTTCCCGTGATCAGCAAAGTAGGAAGACGTGTATCTCTTTGATCGCTTTTCTGATTTGATCCCAGGTACCCAGAAGGAGAGTTTTTGACCTCGGTTTCCGAATGACGATCGCATGGATTGATCACCTTAATATCGTCAATGGTCTGGTGATGACAAACCAAATGAATATCTCTGTCATTGACGAGGAAGGATCCTCTGCTTTCTGCCACCTCGGTGTCAGCCAGTGCAGCGGAGACGAAGGCCTTTCCAGGGATAGTAGACCAAATGGGCCGGCTTGGCTGAGAAAGATGCGAAATTGAGAGGTATCCACCATTATCAGTGGACCAAGAAAGCTGAAAATCATTACCAATTGCGAAGATTTCATGCGAACGCAGTGTTTTGGAATTGACGAAAAGAGACCCTTGAACTAAGGGAATAGTTGATGGAGCAGAAGGGAAGGGGTTGTTGAAGCGCTTATGGTGCTTTTGGGTTATCTTAAGGATTGCCATGAATGAATTGTATCAGGAAAAAATATTGTGTGAGGTACAGAAATGGAGAATTCCTGAGAATGAATTCTTTTGTTACTTTGCAGGAATTCTGGAGTTTTTGTTTCAAACTATTAGATGGGGACGGTTGGGAAAGTCCCTTGCACGCCAGTTTTTTATGCGAAACGGTCTTCACTGGCCTTGGACCAGACTCTGGAACAGGTCAGAGTAATTGATGCAAAATGGACTAACTTGCCGAAAATGGAATTCTGGAGTAGTATGGCTGAGTCTGACAGCTAGACGGGGACACTTCCACTCATATAGCGTCCGTTGGCAAGAATTTTTTTTTACGGTATCTTCTATTAAAGACAAACATGTCCAAAACATTATTAAATATTAAAAATGGACATCTGTTCGGATAAAAATTTAAACTTTAATTTATCGTGTTATGAAAAGACTGCCCTGCAAATTCAATCTCGGTTTAATCAGGAGTTGGGGATGGGAATAATTAATCATAGAGACACAGAACATGCTTTCGGCCTTTAATAGGTTAGGATTTATAGTTTAATGGTATAGCGTTGGATCTAGCTTAGGACGTCTGCCTGTTCAAATTTTCTAAAGAAACAAAAAGCCCAAAAACGTGATTTTTAGTAAATATATTCAAACACTCTTATTTTTTAAGAAGAATTTTTGAGTTCCTAAGCGTTTTTTAAGAAAAGTTATCCAAAAGCCTTGATTTTATTAAAAACCGTGTTATATGATAACTAATTATGACTTTCTTCTGCATTTTAATTAAATCAATTTTACCATGTTTATAATTTAATTTTATCCACTCTGTTTTAATTAAATTAATTTTATGCATAATCATGTCTATAATCCAGACCCCATTGTAAATTGTGAAGTTAATGCCGTTGAATGTTCCATCTTCAAATCTTCAAAACTATTCCTAAAATTGAACCTTCCCCACTTTCTGGGCAGGTTCCCCCGTTTGCACTTGGTCCTCATAAGAGTCACTATTCATGCAGCTCTTACCTGAACAAGTGAAAACATAAAATGTAAGACTGGGGCCTTGTCATTCATATGCGCTTTTTTCCCCGTTCCTTTATTTATTTATATTTTGGGAGTATGCAAAAAATGTATCTGGCCTTGTTATGGGGAAGATGTAGTAAGACAGTCTGATGTTGATCCACCCTGAAAATTGCGTACAAGTTTGGGTAACAAAACAAATCATGAGACCCAAAAAATCATGACGTTTTCTTTTTAAACACCTATACATGTCAAAATCAAGTATGAAATCAAAATTAAAAAAAAGCTAATAATAGTGACTTATGAGATAACCATAATTTGGGCTTGTAATTTTTTTGGTATGAGAAAAATTAGGTGAGTGGGGTCTTAGGGATTCATCAGGGTTAGGGCATGCCTCCAAGCTTAAAAAACACTCACAGAGACATTTACAAATTGCTCATCAACAAAATTCTCATATTTGTGAAGTTTAAACGCACAACCTTATGGTTATGAGTTAATCCCTTTAGTAACTAAACAACTTTTATTGGTATTTGGGCTTGTAATTACTAGGCCTCCCCTCTTCCAAGTTGAAATTGCAAAATGTACCTGGCCTTGTTATGGGAAATATTTAGTAAGACAATGTGGTGGTGATCCACCCTGAAAAATGCGTACTTTCTTGGATAATAAAAATAATCATGAGACCCAACATCACTGGTTGATCAATGGGGTTTGCGTATAATGGAATTTTCTTTGTGAGAGGTGCCCACATTTGATGCCCAATAATATCTCGAATAGGATTACCTTCAATAAGAGGATGTCTATGCTTAGTAAAAATAATCAAGGGGATTCTTTTGAAAAATATCAAATACTCTTATACATGCCAAAATTAATTATGAATCCAAAACCTAACGCCTCCCTATACATGTTAAAAGTCAATTATGAACTCAAAATCATGGTTGTCTAATAAGTTTATATTTTTTTTCTTAAATTTAATTTTTAAAGCAATCATCCAAACATGTTCTTTTATTTTTCTTCTTCCCAAAACTTGTTTTAAAATTTAATTTTATAAATTTATTTTAAAAATATAAAAATTAAAGTTTATAAAAAAAATTAAAAATAGAATCAAACAAGTCTATTCTTCTGATTTGTAATACAAACACACTACAATTAACATGGTTTATTGCAAATAGCAAAGCGAAATTAGATGGAATAGCCCAAATGATAAAGGAGAAATGCGATATCAGTGGTGATTTATCAAAGCACGTGTCTGTCTGTCCGAGTTATCGACTAGACCGAAGAACAATTTACATGTCTCACTTAATTTAAAGTCTTAGGGCTTAGTAAGGAATAGCCCAAATATGGACTTGGATCATGTCGAAGAGACTAATGGGCCAAACTACTTATCGGATTGGACCTAATTAAGAGAAGTAAAGTGGGTTACATGAGGTGCCCACATTTAGTATCCGACAGATCGATAATGTCTTAAATAAAATTGTCTCCAAAAGAAGGATACAAGTGCCTAGAGAGAGAAATTTAATTTCCAAAAAATAATATATTAACTCTAGTTTAAAATTCATTGGCAAAAAAAAATCATTTTAAAATTTAACTACTTTTTAATTTTACTCCTTTCAAGAAAATAACAATAAGCACAATATTAAATTAACAGTAAAATTATACATGTGAAAAATTTAATAATATAACTTATAAATGGAATCAAATAAAACACACTTTTTATATTTTATAAATAAGACCAAAGGAATATACTAGAAGGAAAACCATCGTGCCATGCAAATTACTCCTTCCACATTAATCATGTCTATGAACATCCTGTTAATTATTCTTTCCACCTTGATTTTATGAAGGACAAATTTAAAAGAAAATATTTAATGCTTGATTTTCTAAAATGACTTATAATAGACCAAAAACTAAAAGTACTTGTAAATTGTGTCTTATAGGATCAGGTAAAATACTAATTTAATTAAAACTGATCCAATCATGCCCACCCAATACCTAAAATCAGTTCGACAGTCAACTTGATTATTGATAGCCAGTGCCTCTCAGAAATATTTAGCAACAATTCTTCACTCAAAAAGCAGTAAAGATATTTGGCACTCCATAGAATGTTCCACTAAGAATAAGGTCACCAACATATATTTGTTTCGAGTGGAATGAATTGGGGTTTCGATCCAATTCATCAAGGGCTGATCGTCGCCGCCGCCGTCGAACGCACTAATGCTTTGCAAACATGGATCACAATACTAAATGCCTCTTTTTACATCACAGCCATGCTCGAGTATTATCTTCTTGAAAGTCACAACTTCAAACCTGGAACGTGATAGTGACCCTAGCAAATATGATAAAAACCTAATTTGTGCGACGACATAGACATTTGAGCTTCAAAGCAATGAGGTCGTCCAATCTGGGAGGAAGAGCAAGGTGCTCAACGTAATATACAACTAATCTTATGGCCGTTGCATGCCAAGAAAGTCGAAATAAAATAAAGATGACCGTTAGTTTGATCAATCAAGCAAATTAGAAACTGATGTTCTTCTAAATGCATCAACTTCAGCCAACTGATCCATGAAAGCTTTATTGGGAGACAAATTATCAGCTTTCACCCTCTCCCTCATCCCATATGCTGGAAGCTTAGCATTTATATACGCCTGTATCAGAAATCGGAAGCCACTTAACCGAGAAGTATAACCTGCTTGTCTCATTCTGTAGAAAATTTTTTCTGCATTGTGGACGTCACCTCTTTCTGCATACTGTTCCAAAATAGCTATATAAGTGTTGTAGATTGGCCTCATCTGGGTCTGCCGGATTGCTTTCTGCAAAAGAGAGTCTGCCTTCTCCACTTCACCTGCTTGCACATAGAGTCTCACAAGTGCATCCCAGGTCAATGGTCCCATACGATGCCCACTATTTGCCATTCGGTTTATAAGATCCTTGCCCTTCGTTAGCATATTATTATTTGTATAAGCCCTCAGGAGTACTGAATACTGCCTGGATGTAAGTTTTTTCCATTTCTTAATCATCATCTCAAAAATTGCCTCTGCTTCTTCAATTTTCTTCAACTTTCCCCAAGCTTCGATTGCAGCTAGACACTCGTAAGTCCGAGAATCTGATTTGCAGACTGTCCAAATTCTCTCCACTTCATCAGCCTTTCCAAGGTCTGCATAGATGGTAAACAGATATCGACATGCCCACCTATTTTCTTTCAAATTTCCCCCTTCTATCTCCTTCAACACAGCTTCAACTTTTTCTTTAAGCCCTGCAGATGCATACTGCTTAGCTAAGGCAAGCTGGATTTGGATGTCTGGTTCAACACCTTCAGCCTTCATCTCCTCTACAATTTGTTCCATTCCAGCAATGTCTTTGTACTTGCCCTTTAAATCTATTAAGATTTTATAAGAAGAGACAGAAGGCTTGATGTTCTCCTCTTCCATTTGTGATAAAACATTGGCTATTTTCCTCTTGTCAGTTCTCTTGTACAGAAGAAGCATCTGATTACAAGCAAATACTGAAACAGGGAGTTTTAAATCCTTCATTTTACTAAATACTTCCTCTGCTTTTTTCAAATTGTTTTGACTGACGCAGTTAGCCAGTAAAGTTCGGTACACACGCTCCCCTCTAAAGGATTTTGGGATCCTCTCAAGGTAAGTCTCAGCTTTGTAGAGGCCATGCACTTTGGCAATCAAATCAAGTCGAGATGCGTAATCTTTCTCAGTAAGGTCAATCTTCTGTTTTGCCTCAACCCAATCAGAAAGCTACAGAACCAACAAACAGTATAGATAAAGTTACTCCAAATCTTCCTCTAGAATTTAAGTATACACTAAAGCTGTCAAAGGTACAATAGATCAGTATCAATAGTTCTTACATGTACAGAGAACTAATCAGAAACCTTTCAGTGGAAGACTGAAATGACATAAGCATAGCATGATAACAAACACTAGAAAATATTTCATTCTAGAATAACATGGAAATAACAATCCCAAAGGAAATAACGAGAAATCATCCAAGCTACATGCCAAATTAGTATAACGAAATGAAATATTATTACTTGCAAGTATAAACAAATTGTCATATAGGTTAGCTCATAATCATTAGCACAATTAGGATTAAGATCTTAATTAAATGAAATCAAGGCGCTAAATAATTAAATCTTAGGATAAGATAAAATATCACAACAGCCTAAATCCCATGGAACATTTAAATAATTAAATCATAGGCTAAGAAAAAATATCACAACAGCCTAAATCCCATGGAACATAACAATTACAATTTAAATATACATGTATTTTATATAGAAGATGCAAATAAATACTATATGATCAGACGTACTTCTAACATACTCAAAGTACATTACCAATAAGTTACACTAAAGACATGTTAATAGATGGGGCATTTTGCAACAATAACAAGAGGAAATAGCTACGCAAGTGGTTTGAAAACATTCAGGTAGAGAATATAAAAATAAAACAGAAAACCACACTTCCTGGGGCATTAAAAGCCCCTCATTTCTTGCCTAAACGACCCTTATTGCACCTAAGATCCACCTTCTTCAAAGGCAAAGATGCTAGATGCTATCTAATCGTTGACCTTCAACAATGGATCTGAATGTTGAAGGCATGGGAAGGCTCCAGAGACATAATATCAAGGGTTCGCACTGGTTATATGACTTTCTTCCCACCTAAATTGGCCCAAGAGGCCATAAACTTGGCAACATGCAGCCCACAAAACCAAAATGTTGTTGGATCGGTGATATCATGAGTTGTAGAGATTTTAAAATTAGAATTGAGATCTTGTTGAGATTTAAGAATATTTAAATCTTCCATAGGATTGGGACAGTTGAAATTATTTGAGAACGTTGTATAAGAAGACAACAATACAAATCTAGGTCTAGATCTTGATAACCGTGACCATAATGCTTCAAAATTTCAGTTGTGTAGATTGGAAGCTTCACTCATTTACCTGTAAAGCCTTCCCATACATTCGAAGAACACGAAGATTGAGTATGGCCAAAGATACCTCTGACCTGCTTAATTCTTTCCCTTCCTCGACCCACTTTGTTAGAACAGAATTAGGGAGAGTTTGGGATCACTTATTTGATCCAATAAGCCCGTTTATTAGCCAAAAAGCCCAATTTGGCACGCAATACGTTTTATCCACGTTTGGTTCAGCGTTTTAACAAAAAAAAAAAGCCCGTTTTTAACCCCGTTTTAATAAGCTGTGATTTGAAGCTTTTTCAATCCGCATCTTTTTCTTGACGTTCAGCACGTGGGACCCGCGGTTCCTTTTTTTTCTTTTACTTCTACAATTTGTTGCAGCACCTTTGTTATATATATATATATATATATATATATATGTAATTTCCTAAGTTATTTGGTTTTTTGAGCTCAACGTTACCTACGTTTGGACTTCGTACTACAATTGTGGCCATTGAAATTCTAGATTGGGAATTATTTGCTCTAGTGGCATAATAGAGTGAATCACAATGTGTTTATGCTGTTATAATTTCTGAAATTTCATTCCTAGTTTGGACTTCATTTTACGATTTACAAGTTTGCATTTTAGATATCTTCCAGGCCCAGATGATATGTTACTGTTGGATATCGCATATATGATCTATCTAAAATTTGAAGAATATACAAATGCCCTTCAACTTTTTATTTTTAAAAACGCACTTATACAATCGCTAATCCAAACATGTTTTGACTTATGAAAAAACACGTTTTCAATCGTTTATCCAAACATAAATCACGAATCAAAAATTCACTTTTCTTTTAAGTCATTTTTAATAAGTCAGAATCACAATAAGTCATTTTTCCTACCGCTATCCCAAACACACACTTAACAGACAAACCAGGGATTCTAGTGATTGCCTTGAATAGTTCAGATCGAATCCCTTTATGCTGTGATTCTTTCTCAGTTGAATCAATCTCAGTATCTGATAGCTCCTGTCCATTGTTTAAATCCTCCACACCCTCATTTTCATAGGATGAGTCTTGTTCAGATATTAATTCAACATCCTCTCCACCATTGTCATGTACTTCCCCCACAGGTGTCTCCATCTCATATTCCATATCATCATCCTCTTTCTTGCTTCTTGCATCAGCTTGTGAAGAAAGTTCACGCACAATAATGTTGAAGGAAGTCTGTCCTGCACTGTGAAATGTCTTGAATGAAAGAGATCCTTTGCATGATATTTGAGAAGGCTCAATGATACCAGGCTTGTCTTCTACTTCACTAGTAGTTAATTTGACACAGCAAGCACGATAAGTTCCTGCACTGAATCCTCGGAGCCTACAAACAATGCACTCTGAAGTATTAAACATCTTCAAAAGTTGTGAACTATAATAAATTGTAAAGGGAAAAAACATTCAATATTCATCTCTGGACCTCACACAAAAGAGCAATAGAAAAGACCTAGGGTATATTATACACTTTTGTATTAATAATACCATTCACTATCTCTTGAAGCTCAATCTCTCCCCAAATGAACCATTTATTAGCCAAACGTTCAATTCAAGTAAAAGTTACTTCAGCAGAACCACAATACATCAGTATTTAGCAGCAAGTTGTGTAGTGTGTAATATACGTATCAAATAAATCTGAAGTGCAGACAACTAGAGGTGAATGGACTTAGCACAAACCCTGAACCAAAAATATGAATTATAATCCCCCTTTTTTAAAGTTTAGAAATCTTATAATTTATTTTCGTCCATTAGTATCTTAATGGCATGCATAGTCTTGTAAGATGCTGGCTCCGCTAACTAGACGCAGAAGCACCTGTAAGTAACACGAAAATTTCCTCTCTTTTATTACTTTGCTGGATTGTTTTAACAAATGACTATTCTGTATCACAAAACATAAACATCCCAAGGACCGGTTCACTTCCATCACACCCCGATTTCACCTTAAGTATCATATTCCACAGAAAAACAAAAAATCTTCCATTGAATAAACTACATAATACTAACCTAAGAGATAATGAAGCTCGACGAAGAGCCCACATGATAAGAGGAGCACTTTGGGCGAAAAAGTTCGTCACAGGGGAAGTGGAGAACAGAAATGTGGTGTGCGGGAAAGCGGGAGCTTCACGCTTAAACCCTAAACCCTAAACCCTAAACCCTAAACCCTTGCAGCTTTTCCATTTCTAACGTCAGGCCAGATTAATAGGATTATATGTTATATATGAGCTCCAGAATCCAGATTGCAAAATAATGAAAAGATCTTTAAGATCAGAGCGAACCCCAACCTACAAATGCTCTTCTGCTTGGTTTTTTTTTTTGGGGGACAATGCTCTTCTGCTTTTGGCACGGTCAAGTATCACAAATTTTTCGCATGTTCCTTGATTTACCAAAACTTCAACTATTGTTACCATGGCAGGCCCAACGGAGCTAATATACGAAGAAATAATCTTGAAATTATTTTTAAGTCTTATGAAATTATTTTGTAATAAATTTTATATGAGAAATGTCTGAATTATTTCTGTCAGATAAATAATGAAAGAGATAATAAATACTGTGAAATACGCACATGACGTCTGGAAGAGGTTTGGAAATGGCAGAAAAACAGAGTGACGATCAGCTACCATGGTTTAGGGTTTAAGCGTGAAGCTCCCGCTTGAAAAAACGAAGTAACAATCAACATAACTGCATGAGCCTAAATCATGGCAGCTAATCGTCACTCAGTTGTTAACATATGATGATCCAAGTAGGAGCTTCACGCTTAAACCCTAAACCATGGCAGCTGATCGTCACTCCGTTTTTCCCGCCATCTCCAAACCTCTTCCGGACATCATGTGTGTATTTCACAGCAGTTATCATCCCTTTCACTATTTATCTGATAGGGGTAATTCAAACATTTCACATCTGAAATTTATTATAAAATGGTTTCATATGATTTAAGAATAATTTCAGAATTTCTCAAGACCGTTTCTTTGTATATTAACTTTCATGACACTCCAATATAATTCTCCCAAACTTCAACTATTGTTAACATGTCAGGCCCAACGGAGCTTGGAAAACAAATACAGGGGCACATCCACGCTCATGGAAAATATAAGCATCCAGATTATCATACTGATTTCGGACAGTTAAGATTTAATTTAATTTAATTTTTTATGTTGTAAACAATTATTTTATTTTAATATATATAACTTAAAATAACGATAACCTTATAACTAACTTTAAGCTTGTTCTTTCAAATTTACAGTAGAATTAAATAAATTATTTTTAAAATTAACCCCTGTAAAAATTTTAATGAATTATTTTAATGAATTGTAAAATTAAAATTACGTATAATTATAATAAAATTGATTTGCCTCCCTCCACAAAACAGAAAATTGTAAGAAAATTTAGAAATAAAAATCTTGAAAAAATTGCATTCAAGTCCCAATCAGGAAAAAATACAATAAAATAGCCCATTGAAATTTTAAAATTGCATTTAAGTTTCATAGAACTTTTTTGCAATAAATTTCAATTGTCAAATACCCATGGACTTGTCAAAACGCCCATGAACTTGTCAATGTAAGCTCCCATGGATTTATCAGTGGATGCATCTAAACTTGTCTTTGGAATTGAAATTTATTGCAAAAATATCCTAAAGGACCCCAAATACAATTTTAAGATTTAAAGGACCATTTTATCGTATTTTCTCTTGCCATGGAGCTAAATACAATTTTCCCATAAATCTCCTTTGTCTAAATATGATTTTAATTACTAAACAACCAATAGGCATTGGTCATAGTGAAAAGGGGCTTGCCGGACTTGCTTAAACACGGACGTCGAGTTTGAATACAACAGAGAAACTTGAGGCAAGTGACCTTAACTGAATTCAAAAAATATACTGTGGTCCATGAGCAGCATGGAGTTAAAGGAATTTAAAATAAATTTACTCCCTCAATGGCATTAGCCATTAAGAATCATCATTCTTAACTTCCTTAACTAACCTTTCATTCATTACAGTCACATGTCATATAGCAATAATCATCAATCTACATATACAGAAGAAGAGCAGTCAACGTCTTGGAGGGTGATTTTTCCCAAATATAAATCATTAATGTGATCAGCACAGAGAGGGAGGCATCTACGATTCAGGCTTTCATGAATGGCACCCATGCCTGGAACCCAAGTCTCTTTGTCCAATGGGTTGACATTTAAGCTGTTTTGCAGCAAACGTACTCGATACAGAACATTGGTTGTTTTGTCACAGAAGTGAGCAATACAATAGGAAGGAGGCTCATCAGATGCCAATCTTATTAATGCCAAAGATAAAGTTCCATCAACAGGTTTTGGGTCTGGGAGATTTCTATCTCCCATCATCTTCACCTCCTTTTCAGTGGGAAAATGCACCTCTTCGTCCCCATTCATTTCATAGACTTTCAAATCTTTGCTGTAATGCTTGATGGCTTCGCGTTTAGTGGATTCATGCTTCTCTGCTAACGTCAAGATACATGAGAACCTCAAATGGTAACTTACAATAGTTTTGACCGTCTTGAAGTTATGGCAGCAGCAGAAGAAATCAAGCCACCTTCTTGCTATGCCAGCATACCACTTGATAATATCGGCATCCTCGAGAGCCACAAGGAATTCTATCGGCCTTGGACGACCCATATGGTTTGTAAAACCAACCATTTTTACAGCCTTCCTCATGGCTACTATTGGTGCATCAACTTTCATACAGAGCCTAGTCAAATCTTCAATTGTTCTCTTGGCATACTTTTGTTCTTCCTCTTCCTGTGCGTTCATTTCTTCTTCCTCCATTGCCCTGATTGCTTTTATGGGATTCAAATGTTTATCTACCTGGGCTTGAAACCGATCATATGAATCAACAAGCTCTGATGGTAGTTGATTCCTGATGTGGTGTAAGGAGAGAAAATCGCCAGCTGACAGCCTTCGATGCCATTCTCGACGCTCATCAATGTTCCCTAAGAACTCCTGTACTACTTCATCTGCCCAAGATTTAAAAATTTCTCTGACTTCATTTTCAATGTTAAATTCAATCTTGAAGCCATTACTTCGCTTCAGCTTCTTATAAACATGGCAAAATATTTTCAGCCCCAATTTCTTTCTGTTCCTTTCTCTAGCATTTTTCAATTCAAGAGCTCTAACTTCCTTCTGCCTAAGGTACTTCTTCCTTGCACGGATTGCTTTATCTGACATAGGAGGGTGTAAAACAGAAGGTGGAACTGCCTGTAATTCCATTCCAAGAAAATTAATCTTCTCTGACACTGCACTATGAATAGCCGTATTCAATTTATCAGCCTGTAACTCCAAATTAAGTTCCAAATGTTTCATAACTTGTTTCATTAAGTCCATTGTAAACATCTTAGATCCAGATGTTATAATAAGTATCTCATCCAAGCATCTTACTGCATATATCTTCACTGGCTTGTAGAATACATCAGATGTAGAGACAGTTAGCTTGGGATCCAATTTAGGATTCTCTTGACTTTTCGCAAGTCGTATGTGTTGAATTTCTTTATCAAAGCCATCAAAGTATATATTTACCAAAATAGGACACAATCCACATTCCTGAGGAAACCCCCTTCCTAGGTAAGTCCCGCCCAGTTCAATTTCCAGAGCTTGACATGCAAACAACATCTTTATCAAGTCAACCAGAATACTATCTTCTACCTTATGTTGAATAAACAAGCATAACTTATCTACATGACTTTTATCAAACTTCTGACGACTAAAGCTAACAGTAAACCACCAGGTAGGATTATGCACCGAGTTTTTCAAGTACCTTATAGCCGTGTGTCGTCCCATTCCGACACGGCCACCGTAAGCGAAAGTCACGAACCGTTCATCATACACCACTTCCAACACCATCCTAATAGCCTCAATTAACACCTTCAATTTCAAATTTGGAAAAACCAAAGGCTTCCCGTTCTTCCTCGCAGGTGGTATTGAGATACAGCAAGCTCCGACATCGAACCTATTCTCGCGAACCTCCCGAGCCATCTGTTCAATGGAGATTCGCCTTGAGATCGATTCAATAAGGGAAGGTGAAGAAGGCGCATCGTGGGCACAGTGGGCATGTGGGGTGGCGAGGTTGTGACAAGCAGTGAGGAGGAATGTGGGCAAAGCAACGACATTGGTGACGAGGTTGAAGAACTTACCGTGAGTGTGGTTGTTGAGAACTAGGGTCTTGATCTGGGATTGGGTTAGGGGTTGTTCCGGTATATGCTTATTGGCTTCTTGATGAATTGGAAGTTCAAGTGCGTGAGTAGAGTGAAATCTCATAGCGGAGAAAGACGACCTGACTTTGTGTATTCGTCTGATGCTCCATAGTGTGAGCATGGAAGGTGAGGAAGAGAGAGATTGGGGATGAAAGCTACATGCAGGACACTCAACTAAGTCCAAGGACAACCCCACTGCAAATAATTTCCGAGTTCCACAGTGATTATAAGGCTTTTGTTCTTCCAAGGTTTTGGGCTCTTTGCGACCTTCCTTTTAAGGGCTTGTTTGTTTTCACGGCAGCTTAAAAAATAAGCCCGAATCACGCAAGCCGAGAAAAAACTCCTCTCACATACTTACCTCGTATACCGTGAATCACGAATTATAAGCACGTTTTGGACAAAAATAAGCCATTCCAAACACGCACTTAAAGACAAATGTATTTTCCCCCCCAATTTCTACTTATGTCTCTCCTAGGCATTTCACCAAACACCTTCCTTGCATCCCCAATAACCTCACTATTGTCATACACCTGCAAGAGATTAATCTCCAAATAAGAACCCGAATTTGAGCAAAACTTCACAATCTCAGCATGAAGTTGATTCCCATAACTCAAATCGCAAAAGGTAGTGCTATGGGATCCGTATGCCTCTCGGGCTTAACAAGACTTTGCCTCATTGGGGTGGGGCATGAAACGCAGGAGTTTCTCAACGACGGGTGTGTTTGTGATAGCGTTTTGAACAGTCAAAATGTACTTATTATGTAAGTCGAGAAAAAACTCCTCTCACATACTTACCTCGTATACCGTGAATCACGAATTATAAGCACGTTTTGGACAAAAATAAGCTCTTCCAAACGAGCACGACGACGGAGGAGGCGGCGCGGGCTGGTGGTTTTGGGCATAGTAGAGACAAGTGAAATGAAAAGACAAATAATGGGCTATCAATTGGGTCATTATCTTAGGCCTGCCTAGGGTGGTAGATTGGATCCGAAATTGTGGGCTGTAATCAGTGATGTGGTCTGTGGAAAATACGAGTTAACTATACTGATTTTTTCTTCGACCTTACAACATTACTGATTTAAGAAATAATAAATTAACAGTGTGACTCGGTCAGTGTTTTTTTTTTTACCCGAGTAATAATATTTGCTTACCATACTGACATTTGGATTCGTACTCCGGAGTCCAGAAAAATCTCACTAAAATAGGAAAATCTCACTATAATATTTCCCAATACAAGTTGAAGAGTGAATAGAAATAGGAAAATCTCTGTGGCAAAAAAAAAAAGAAATAGGAAAATCTCACACAGGTATCAAAGGCCAGAAAAAGTATCAAAAAAATTTTGTATGGATTTCTTAATTGAAAAAGTCACGGTGTAGATTCATCTATCAAAAAAGATCATAGGGACTTCACTAATATAAATGGGCTTGTTAATGGCCACTCTATAACTTGTCAATATAGTTACATACATTTGTCAAGGGGAGTTGATTTAGAGCCTGTTTGGTTCAACCCCATTGCATGTCTGCAATGGTAATCATGATTGCATTACCAAGAGAAGAGTGTTTGGTAGCTCTTTAGCATGGTAATAGGGTTTACCATGGTAATGAAGATTACCAAAAAATTGGTAATCCTCATTCATACCTCCCCCCTATGAATCCTCATTACCATCCCATTGCATAGTCTAAAAAGTCCAATTTACCCTTTAGTTTCCTTTGTTTTTGTTTCACTTGCCGCATCACATCACAACTGCCACCACCACAACCTCTTCCTTTTCCACCGCCGTCACCTCCACTCTCTGCCGCCACCACTATCTCCTCCACCGCCGTCACTTCTACTAGCCACCACCCCCGCCCCCGCGGCCGGCCTACTGCCAGCCGCCGCCGGCCCGCCGCCGCCACCACCACGTTCTTCTCCATCACCGCCGCTACTACCACCTCCTCTTCCACCCCCACCCTCACCTCCGCCGCACCCACCACCCACCGCCCACCGCCTACCACCTACCACCCCCACCGCCTATTGCCGCCACCACCTCCTCCTCCTCCGCTACCCTCACCCCCGCCGCCCCCACAGACCCACCGCCTATCACCCACCGTCCACCGCCACTACCACTACCTCCTCCTCCACCGCCACCCTCGCCTACTGCCACCACCTCCTCCTCCTCCGCCGCCACCCGCACCCCCGCCGCCCCCACAGACCCACCGCCCATCGCCCACCACCACCTCCTCCACCCCCACCGCCCACCACTACCACCACCACCACCTCCTCCTCCACCCCCCGCCGCCGCCACCTCCTCCTCCACCCCCGCTGCCCACCGCCACCCCTATCATTGCCACCGCCACTACCTCCTCCCCCTCCATCCCCGCCGTCGCCGTCTTGTAACTATTTTTTCTATAAATATTATATTAAGGGGTAAAATAGACTTTGTGTAATATATTAATTTTAAATAATTGTTAAAATATTAACTCTTTGCACATTACTTAAAAATCAAACCAAACACTACCCTTGTAATTAATATCGCATTGCATTACCATTGCATCGCATTGCACTGCACCGCAGGATGTAATGGGATCGAACCAAACGGGCCCTTAGTTAACAAAAATGAGCTTATCAATGATCACTCTATGACATGTTAGTATAATCACATACATTTATCAACAAGATAAGTTCACATTTAGAATCTATATCATTGACGTTCTTTAGGATTTTTTTTATAGAAGAATTAACAATGAAGCTTTTTTTTATTAAGAAATATACACTAAAACTTTTTTATATTTTTTCTTTCTTATGGCCTGAGTGAGATTTCCCAATAGAAATTCAAAGATACAGGTTGAAATTGAGGTCGAGATAAGGGGAAAACATGAAAAGAATTTTGAAATTGTAAAACTCTAAATCAGATTTGTTATCAAGAATTAATAAGAGAATAATAAAACTTGATTAGCAATTCACACCTCATTTTTTTAAGAAACATCTAATTTAGAATTTTATAGTTTTAAAATATTTTTTCTATTTTTTTTTTTTCCCTTTTAAAGTAACTGCTAAAATACAAGACAATTAAGACATGGCTGTCTGGGCGATGTGGGCGGCGTAAGTCGGCATAACGGACACACAGAGTACAGCAATCACGAGAAATTTGTTTGTTTTTGTTTTCAATAAAAGGCACGAAACTTCGAGGAAAGAGCAAAACGCCCCAAGTTGGAAAAACTGAAAAGGTTAGTAGGCATGGTCAAAACTACAATGTCTATATATCAAACCCATTAGAAGACTATCAACGCGAACCTGAAAGTGACGCCTTCTATGTTTGCACGCACAATTAATTAATACAACCAAAAGCACATTTTGATATATATAAGCTGACACCAATTAAGAGCTTTAATATTGTTTTAATTAACTTTCCGATGCACGTTCTTCAACACAGGTGACTGAAAAGGTTAAGGTCTAGCTGAAGGAATTTAATCCCCTAAAATCCCGATAACAACTGAAAAGCATAAAAGACAAATTTCAGTGTAAAAAATAACATATGGTTTAATATGTTTATTTTTTATTGAGAATTTTTTATTACTAAGCCTCTTTTTTATAACTTCGTAGTAATTCTTAAACAAACAACCAAAATGTGAATATTATATTTATGGATCTAAATGGCCCACGATACCTGCTGAGTGCTGACCCCTTTCCGGTCCCACCGCGCCCACCCAAGGTCACCTATTTTCCAATGTTTTTCGTTCTGTTCACATGTTTATACTTCATGAATACATAATCATATAAAACCTTATACTTAATTTTTTTTTATATCTGTGTATGAGATATCTTTCTGATGCTGTAATTATATTAATAGTTTTGTCAATTAATGTAGCTGTTGTTATTTGAATTTAGACGCCTCGTTATTGATAGTCAGAGTCAGCGTCCATTGTTAAAAAAATTAAGGATCCGTTTCGTTCAAGCGCAAACTTCTTTAGAGTACAATGCAATATTAATAACGACTGGTACGGTTTGGTATGCTTTTAAAGAAAGTGTGATGGGATATATTTTTAATCAGCATTGCTATCATGTTGGCGCCAAACAATCGCAGTAAAAGTACTGATAGATTTCTAATTATCATTGCCGTATTCTTCTGCATCCCACCAAACGGGCCCTAAATTTTGAAGGATGATTCAATTTGTTGTCAGCTACGTAGTTGAGCGCATTCAATTGCAGGTGAAAAATGGCAGAACTCGTCTGTACCCAATCTTGTATTTATCTGGCAATATGATTCCATTTCTACGTACAGACAATAGATACAGATAGAAACATTTTTAAAAATTAAATGAAATAGGCCGATAATACTTCAGCCATAAATTCTTACAGTATTCTATATGAGTCGCATATACAGGCAAATTTAAAAAGTGCAAAAAAATGAATTTCAGCCGACAGATCAGACCATAAAGTTCAGGAAAGAGGCATCTTACATGCACCAAAGACCAAGATGGAAAGAAAATAAAAGGTTTGTTTGATTGTGTTTTCTATTTTTTTTCTTAAAAACAGTTTTATAAAATAATTTTTAAAAATAAGTTCTAAAAATAAAAAAGATCTGTTTTGATAATTATTTTGAAAAATATATTTCTGAAGTGATGTGATAATAGGGTCGCCGATGGTGATATGGTAGTTATTGTCAATGGTAGTATAATATCTTTAATGAATAAATGATGGCTTTAAAAAATAAAAAATAAATAAATAAACAAAAAATAAGTAAAATATGTTTTTGTTTTTAAGTTTGTAAAATCAATTTTTTGTCTATTTTAAATAATTTTTTAAAAATAGTTTACCGAATAAGTTTTATTGATTTCAAAAACAAAAAAAAATAGAAATCAAATCAAATGGCCCAAACACACTCAAAACGGTTAACTGATTTTGATAAATTATCTATACACTTCATCAACTTTAAATGTTTGCTAACAACTATATTTCGCTAATACAGGCCAGGGGTGGGTATGGGTAGGGTTAGGCAGGACGAGACCCTACCTGTATTTTGCAGTCTGATACTCGATCCTACTCGATAGAAGCCCTAACCATTTCGAGCAAGATAAAAGTGGACGGGACAGAGCAGGCTTCATAGCCCAAGTCATAACCTAACTAATAATATATGTACAAAAACTCCAGTTATACCTAATAAATACTATTAAAAACTTTAAATACATTTCATAATTTCAAATCTTGAGATATCTTAAAATAATCCATAACTTCAGTCTTGACATTAAAAAAAACTATCATATATCTTAATAATTACATAACAAATTATGAAGTAATATATTCTTGTGTATGGATATTAATTGATATGAATAGGTGCAATTGCAATAAAGCCTTCAAATAAACAATTTTTTTGTCTTTAATCTCAACTTTTTAATGCTTTGTATCATCCATCCAAATAAAAAAAACCACGTCCATCCAAAAAATAACGAGTTTTATATAAACTGTGTTGGATGTATATTAAATAATAATATAAAATGTTCCATAAAAATGAAATCATATATATAGGAGAATTACATTCAGGTCCCGCACAAAAGCAAAAGTGAAAAAATAGTCCATTGAACTTATCAATATCAATGACGCCCCTAAGCTTGTCAATTGAAACCCCTAGACTTGTCAATTAGACCATTTCTTCATTTTTCCTCTTATGCGGGATCTGAATGTCATGCTCCATATATATATATATATATATATAATATGTATAGAATACTATTTATTTTATATAAAACAATATATATTTTAAATAAAATTGTATATAATTTTCCGGACAGGGGGATACCCCAAGTCCAATGCTCGGCCCTGCCCTATAGTTAGTCCAGCCTCAAGATGCCTAAATTTTTTTAGGCTACGTTTTTTAGACCGGGCAGGACAATTTTTGACCGGATTATGGTTGACATACCAAACTACTGGACACCATACTACCCCTAAAACTAGGGGTGTTCAACAAATTCCCGTCTCGATCTTCCCGTCCGGATCTCAAGTAAATCGGGATGGGAAAAATTCAGGATCGAGAATAGTATTTCCCGATCTCGGAATAATAGATTGTGTGTATTTTTTTTAGTTGAAGGTAAAGGCCCAATCAGCCCAGGTGCCCGGCCACAAAGCAGTGAAGGAAGCACAAGTACTGAAGCACTCAACTGCTGAAGTCTTTCGGCCCGAAAAAAAAAACACTCAACTCCTAACTCTCAAGTAGATCCCCATTAATCATCACAGCCTTGTCTTGTCACTCTCGCTCTCTCAGTCTTGCACAGTCCCAAATTCGAAGCCCTTCCCTCGTCGGCTGTCAACACCCGATTTCATTTCAATAATCGAAGAGTAATAAAGATGGAATTCAATAGGTATACAGAAAAGCACAATTATACTAATAAAAATATTTTTTTACAATTCCAATATCGTTCATCGACGGAAACAAAAAATACAGCGGAAACTTAATATTTACAATTTCCTCAAAATGACAAAACATAGGCTAAATTATAACCATGTTCTTGACCACGCCTCGAGACACATGCCGCTCACTTTTGGATGTCAACCCCTTTGTCCTTTGCCCCATTGGTACACGCTGGGGTATTTGTTTAAAAATAGGGTGAGATTCTAAAGAATCATCGTGGAGACATGCTATCATTCATAGAAAATGCGAAAAGTAGATATGATATATGTCATGTATGCACCAATTAATAAACATTATAAACATATCATCTGTATGTATACATGAGTAGGGCCCAGACCCACTATTCTGCACCGGTTGGGTTTTCACCAACTCCAATGTAAGTGCCTCTGACACTTCTGGCCCATCTTTCGGCAAATCGTGTTGATGAATAAAGCGCATTTACAAATATTGGCATCCACACAATCATATAATTATGACATAATGTATGAAGGATAATGTCCCTACCTCAACACTTTATAATCCTATGTTTAACCGTGTCTCGTAAAGCGTGTCATTCCGGCTCTCGACTCGATCCTAAAATATTAAATGCACAAGAAATAGGTCATAACCTATCCAAGTATCATTTTAGACTATTTCATAGCGTTTCTTGTGGCTATATTAGTCTATGGAGAAAATCTACTAAAATGCCCCTAGGACCCCCGGTCCAGCCCTGCCGTACCCGGCCTGATGGCGCGTTTTCCCAAAATTTTGACTAAGGCTATTCTGACTTATTTTCGCCCAAGGAATCCATTTCCGAGCTCGAAATCATCAAATTCAATGTCAAATTTCGAAAATACCCTTGAAGCCCCTATTTAGGGATTTCAATGGCATTTTCGTAATTATGGTTTTTCGGCCTCTATCGAAAAAGTGTCCAACTGTAACTCCACCTATTTTTGTTCACTGAATCCAATTGAACCATTTATTTCATTAAAATTCAAATCCTACTACCAATTATGGTGCTGGCCAAAAATATTAGGGGAAAGTGGAAAAATGAGGTTTTATGTTTTAGCTCCCAAAACTTGTACTTTTTCACTTCTAATCCTTGATTAACTCGCTTAAACACTTCTTAATAATGATTTAAAGGATTTTGGGCAACATAACCCCTTAGGGTTATGGCTTTTCTAATTTTACAACTCAACCCAAAAATCATAAAAACCAAACAACAATTACCAATAACAACTCAAGAAGGCAAGTTCATAAAGTTACCCTCTTTGGCTTCTTGGTTTTCTCTTACTCTAGGCTCCTCCTCCCTCTCTTCTTGATCTCAAAGTGTGTCTTCACTACCATAGATTCATGAGAAACAAGAGTTTAGAAAAGGATTATAAAGAAATGCCATAAGAAAAATCAAAGAAACCATACTTACATTAGTTTTTTGCCTCCTCTCTCTCTCTCTCTCTCTCTCTCTCTCTCTCTCTGTGTGTCTGCTTGTGGTTGGCCGAAATGATGCTTGGAAGAGGAGGGAGTAAGTGTTTTATTATTTTGTTTCTTGTTGCCTCTTAGCCCTTGATTTAATCAATGGCTCATAATGTGACACTTGTCACAATTCCATTCTTCCTCATAATTTCTTCATTAACTTGCACTAATTGAATCCTTGGTCTTTCCCTTTCTTGCTCTTCAAATTTCCGTCCCTTTCCCTTTCTTTTCTCACACTAGCCCATGCTTCTTTCTCTATATCGATACTCTTCCATGCAATCATATCTTTCTTCTTCCAAGCACTCAAGTGTTTCACTCATTCACTTAAGCTTTTGCTCCCATTCTTACACTCAACATTTAGTCTACCAACTCGCTCAACTATAATCATCATTTTCTTCTTCTTGTGGCATGTGATCATATATTTAATATTTTTCCCTTTTTCTTTTATGCATGGATGAAATTAGAAGAGAAGAGGAGGAGGAAATTTTGCATTGAATTATGTATAATCCCCTTAATTTCCCAATTCTTGATTTATTCCACCAAGAATAATCCCATTATGCATTTTCCTTCACTTCAATTGCTTTCTCCATTCTCTTCAATCCTTATGTTTCACTCTGTTTCCTTCTCCATTCCTGCAAGATTTGAAAGTGAAAGCCAACCTATAAGATCTAAAAGCAATAGCTGGGATTCAAGCTTTCTCTGCGAACTCTGACTTGAGGTGGAGTACTCGGTGTCCATGGCCATAAATTCATGAATATTCATCATTTTATTGAATTTATTAAATAATTATAATATATTTTTTGTGAATAAAATTTGAGGTGTTACATTGGGGTCCTCGCTTCCCCCGACGGTTTTCCCATGTCTTCTTTGCATCACTGTCTTCCGGTCTTCCCCTCATTGAGGTCCTCGCTCTTGGTGCTGAGTCGATGGTGCTGCCCTGCTCTGGTCAGTCTTCCCCTCCCTACTCACGACATAGATGTCGAACTTCTAGATCTCATCATCAAACACCCAAGCTCTATAACCATCTAGATTGTTTTGCTTTGATCTTATTATTGTGAAGTTGTGAACGATGATCACTATTCTTGCCTTTTCTTTGCTGCAATCATATAAAATGATGCTTATTTTAGTCTTGCCTTTTCTTGTGAAGTTGTGACTTAGTGAACGGTGATCACTGTATATGGTATATTGTTTTTAAACTAGGAATTTGAGAAATTTCTGATCCCGTTCTGACGAGATAGGAAATTTTTGAAATCGGGATCAGAAAGCAATTTAGTTCTCGAAGACCTTTCGGGATAAGGGGATCGGGTCTCGTCCTGATGCCAGACACCCTTACCTAAAACAGATCATTCTTAATATAATATATATATATATATATATATTGCATTAAATTTATTTCACCAAATTTATTCCACCACGATGACCCAAAACTCAATATATGGATCATCAATTTTCTTTTAGGTTGTCTCTAGCTTCGAACACTATACACCCAAATTTGTGAGAAAATTAAACGTTCCGGTAAAAAAATAGAGAAAAATAGCGTTTGCATTCCTTTTTACTTGACAAGATCATCCTTACTTCATCAGGGTTGTAGAGCTACATCATCATATGATCATGACCGCTTATTATCATCAAATCATAGTCATCTCTGCAGCTCCATCATGCGAGAAAATTCCTCGAAGCACACAAATCCATCCCCGTTCTTATCAACCCCTTTTATCATGCGCCGGCATTCCTCTAACGTGCACCGCTCGTCCCCGATAGCTTTGAAAAACCCTAGCAGCTCCTCCGCCGAGATTTTCCCGTCGCGATCCGCATCGAAGACCTCGAAGGCATCCTTCAAGTCGTTGGAGTCCGGCGCCGGACCGCACCCCGACCCGACCCGGTTCATGAGCGTTTCGACGCTGATGCACCCCCGTCCTTCAGGATCTACGTCACTGAGCATCATTGCCACGTCGTCCTGGCTCTCTCCGAGCCGGGTCAGGAAGGCCTCAAGCTCTTCTCGCGAGATGATGCCGTCGTCATCTCGGTCTATGAGCCTCAAAGCCTGAGCCAAATCGGACTGAATTTCAGTCGACAGATCAGCCCAGTCGGGGTAAATGTCCGGCAAGACGCTGGTGGGGGTCGTGGACCCGGGGGCTCCCAGCGCAGGCTTGTGAGCGGAGTCGTCGGAAGAAGACGACGACGTCGTTCCAGAGCTGAAGGATGATGGGTCGGATCTGGAGGCGGCGGAGCGAAAGAGTTGTTTGGGATTGAGCCGGAAAGATTTAGAGTTAAGACTGATAAGCTTCATTGTGTGGAATTGAAGAAGAACAAGAGCGGAGAGAGAGAAAATGGAGGAAAAGGTAAGAAGAGAGAAGAGGGAGGGGTCTGAGGGGAAGGAGGGAGGAAGGTGGAGGGGTTAAATGGTGGGAGCGAAGAAGTACCATCAAGGCCATCAGGGTAGCACCAGGGAGCTTCCAGGAAGTTTCCTCGTCTTGCGTGATTTAATAAATATTTATAGAGTATGTTATTTTGATTAGATAATACTACCATGCACTACAAACTATGTCCTATATTTAGGACCGGAGGGAATAGTTTGTAGTGCAAATTGCACTACAAACTATGTCCTATATTTAGGACCGGAGGGAATACTATTCTTTTTTTTTTTGCCAGTATAGATAATAGTACTCCCATTGATTATGTTACGAGCAATTCAAGACAGGGGGCCGGAAGTTTTTTTTTTAAAATCTTGTGGGCCCAATGCGGTGGAAAATATACAAATACTCATTCTTGTACTTATTATAAGTGAGTTTTTAAGAACTTTTTAAATTTAGGTTTGCGTAATGCGAGATAAAATTTTTCTTACATATTTATCTCGTCAATCGTAAAATTTATTTTCAAAAGCTAATCTAAATACACTCAAAATCTAATATTAAAAGAAATTTTTAATCTTAAATATAAATCCTCTTACATAGGATGGCGCACAAAAAGAAAAGCGCCCTCATATGTTCCTTTTTTTATAAAATACATTTATATAATTTGATTATATAAAATGAATTAATTAAGTTAGTTAATATGATATGTATTTTCTAAACTATTCAAATCATCTTCCTTAATTCTCTCATTTCACCTTCTCTTTGATTATTATTGAGGGATATTAATAGGGATATATTAGAAAAAATTTGACCAATATGAAAATTATGTCTTATATTTAAGATGAAGATCAACTCTCTAAATATATTATATATTAAAAATCGGGGAGTATTAATAATTGTTTTTCAATTTTACACTTATTTAATTCTTTTTGGAAATAGAGAAAGAGGAGAAAGGTGTAGGACTGATTTTAAATGCGTTAAGAGAAAAAATTTTAATAAGGGTAAATTTTGAAAACTTTAAAACCATATTTAATGACTTAAATTAACAATCCCTTTTTTTGTGTTAAAACTTAACTAACAATTGTTAGTATGTATGAATTAGTTAAAATGAACTTTTTTAATAAGTATCAGGGTGATATATTCATAATATAACACCAGATGATTAGTTTACAGGAATTAAGAAGTCAAATGTTACACCCTCATCTTATTTTCACCTATTTCAGAGTATTTGAGAAAAACGATACTCAGTTTAGTGGGCAACATGGGAATAGCATATACATACTGATATTATATGTATGATTATGAAAATTCCCCATAGGGGTTCATACTTGATAATTACAATTAATGTAGCCTCACAGCTCTACGTGGGTGTTTACACCCTTCCCAGTGAAACGGGGACATCTTCTAGTCTTCATTCCACCACTGCAATCCTATCGTACGGTTGTCTTCTTTGTTCTCAGCATACGTTATGTATTCTCCTATCTAAATTGTTGGTAGGGGAAGATGAGATTCTGGGAAATCTCAGTAGGAAAGCAATATCAATATGCATGCAAGATAAGTGCTTAATGCATGACATGGTTGCATTACATAACTCATGCTCACACAATGACATATCTACGTGCTCAATGTTTTAAACAATATACGTATGGCTTTAGCATAAACAGAAACAGAGCTTCAATTATTCATATATGTTTCACAGAATCAAACAAAGTAATAACATGCATCAACACAACAGCACAAATATCAAATACATGCAGGAGGGGTAAATTCCTTACCTTAATCGCCCTTCCCTGATCCTTAAATAACGTGCATCGATTTGCGTGACAATCCTTGGGCTCTCTACCTGGTCCTAAAATGTCAAACGTACTGTTTAGACACTTCCATAATGTTTTTTGTGGTTATATTAGTCTATGGTGAAATTTTACCTAAATGCCCCAGGAACCCCAGCCCGGCTGTACTCGGCCCGATGGCACGTTTTCCCAAAATTTTGACTAGGGCTATCCTGACTTATTTTCGCTCAAAGAATCCATTTCCGGACTCAAAATTACCAAATTCACTGTGAAATTACAAAAATACCGTTGACAGCCCTTATTTCAAGTTTTAATGACGTTTTGTAATTACGTTTTTTCGACCTCTACCGAAAAAGTGACAAAATATAACCCCACCTATTTTCGCCTACTAAATCCAATGAAACTATCTATTTTATGAAAATCCAACTCCTTCCCTTAGATCTGGTCTTGGCCGAAATATTGGTAAAAAAAATGGAATAATGGAGTTTTTGTGTTTTAGCTTCCAAAACTTGTACTTTTTCATTTTTAATCCCTTATTAACTTATTTAATCACATTCTAATCATGATTTAACGAAATTTGGGCAGCATAACCCCTTAGGGTTATAGCTTTTCCCATTCTTCAACTCAACCAAGAAACTTGAAAAATCAAGAAACACCAATAACAACAACACCACAATCATAAGAGAGCAGGTTTATGAAGTTACTCTCTTGCTTCCAATCTTGACACCTTAATTCCTTCTCTTCCTTGGAGACCTGACTTGCTAAACACATGTATTCATGAAGAAGAGAACCTTAGAGGAAGTGTTACACAAGGATAGGAAGCCAAATCACTAAATCAACAACTACTTACCTTAACCTTCTTCCTCCTTCTCTTTGATCCTCAAATAACTCTCAAGCTCACACACACTCTCTCTCTCTCTTTCTCTCTCTATCTCTATCTCTATCTCCGCTCTTGTGGTTGGCCTAACTATGGCATGAAAGAGGAAGGAGAAAATATTTATTCATCTGGTCTTCTTTCTTTCTAGCTCTTGATCTCATCAAGGGTTAAGATTGCACCACCTATCATGCACCATTTCCCCTCACACACCTCCAACCATGTCCTTTTACTTTATGTCATACTCCTTCATCATACCTTATACTTTATGCTATACTCCTTCATCATTTGGCTTCAATTGAATTTAGACTAGATTCCCTTATAGTTACACTAACCATCCTCCCTTTCCTTTATTCTAATCAAACCCATTTCTTCTTCCTTATTTTCATGTGTTGGCCGCAATTCCAAGAGGGAAGGAAAGAAAAAGAAATGATTTCAACAATTCCATAATTCATATAAATAAATTATGTATAATTCCCCATAATTTCACAATTCTTAATTTATCCCATCAAGAATAATCCAATTATACATTTTCCTTGATTAATAGAAATTAACTTTAGTTAATTAGAAAATAATTAATCTTGGGCTAAATTGGCAAAATTATGATTTTGCTATCACCTTTGTAATTTAATTCATTTCTTGAATTAATTTGCCTATTTCCTTATGAATATAAATATTTCAAAGTTCACAAGACCCAAATTTAATAAATGTTCACCATGTTATTGAATTTCTCAACTAATTTCATTATATTTTTTGTGAATATAAAATTTGGGATGTTAAACTAAATAAATTACTTAATTATAACATATATTACATGATCTCTTTATAAAATATTTAGGCTAAAGTATACATTTTATCCTTTTATGTGTGCATCGAGTTTCATTTTAGTCCCTTAAGTTTATAAAGTACACCTTTAATCCTTCAATTTTAATACCATTAGTCTCATCTAATAGAGAATGTTGACTTATCATATTTAAGTGATAACCGTGTAATTATATGTTAACGAAGCAGGCTTACATTTTAATTCTTTTAACTAATGTTTTTATACTTCAATTCATGGAAATTTAAAAAATTAAAATGAAAACAACCCTAAACGTTCTAGATTTCATCTAAGCGACAAATTCATCTCGTCTGATCCTGCAAGGTGCAAACTTTTGCTTTGGCGAAAGAAAAAAGTGGAAACTTTCGCATTAATAAGAACGAGTTATGTGCTTTTTGTATCTACTTATGATATTGGAGAGAGGATGAGGAGAATTCAACACTTTCTTTTTTTTTTCTTTTAATCTGAAAACGTTTCACCCGCTTTGATTATTTATTACCTAATTTTATCAAATAATTTTATCTTTCTATGCTTTGTTTGTAAATTGTTATCTATCTAAGGAGAGAGTCTTTGAAAGTTTTTTTTTTGTTCACATATTTTAATGTTGGGGTTTTGAGGGTTGTCTTGTTATGCAGTTCTTCAGTAAGTGTGCGCCGAGACTTGCAGGGATGAGTGTTAGTCTCTGTCGTAGGGATGAATCTTAAGCGTTTAGGGTGGCTTTAATTTTAAATCTTTTAAATTAAATTTTCCCGATTTAAAATATAAGGCATTATATGTTTAAAAAATTAAAATACAAGCACACTTTTTCAGCATTTAATTACATAATCATGATTTAACTTTGATGAGTCAACATTTTCAGTTAGATTAGACTAATAGTGTTAATATTGAAGGATAAAAAATACATTTTATAAACTGAAGGGACTAAAATTAAACATGATACAAACATATAGAACCAAACACGTACTTTAGCCATATATTTTTTATGTGTTATTTGATTTGGAATAATTAATTTTAAAAAAGATAATAAATATAAATACTTTAAAATAAGTTACTATCGTTGGTCTTAAATATAAGAGTTAGTTTGAAGTTAATTATAGTCTTAAATACGGAGTATAAGAATTTTGTTCATTTTATCTCTTATATTTCTCTCTTTTTTTTTTGTGAACTAATTTACTTAATTTATAGATTGATATATAACGTATTTTATTATTACATAGGTTTTTAATATAACACACAATTAATTAATTTGAAAAGATTAAAAAATTTAGATAAATTATTTAATTATAACATTTGTAACCTAATAGTATTATGCAACTCACTTTATTTCATAAATCGATTTTTTATTGTAATATAAAGAATAAAATTTATATCGGATGATAAATAATATAACTTAGTTAATGGATTTTTATGAAAAAAATTTTCTGACCGTGCTACCAAAAGGTCATTGGTGTTGGACTGTTGGTGGTGCTAGAGGTGACTTGTGAGAATTTGTGCCATCGACTTGCTTTCTTGTGATTTTATTCCTCTTTTGGGACGATAGAATAGAGTTTTATAGTTAATGGTGGAAATTATTCCACTTGTTGTGATTTTGCAGCTCGCTTGAGCTGTTTGTATTCTTTGATTTATTGTGAACTAACGCCATTTTAAACTAAAAAAATCGGATGGACATGCCTTTTCTGATACTTAATTAATTGAGGATTGATTTTATAGAATCCCAATCACCTTCCCCCACTTGACGAAAAGGTCAAGGGAGATCACGGATATAAAACTTACTGTTAAAACTGTGAAATAATTTGGTTATTAATATGAATATATTAATTACGTGGATGCTCATTAATCCTTCACTTTTCATATTATAGTCATCATTTTATGAATAGTGGTTGGGAAACTAAAATGTTATGTAATATACATTCAGATGTATGAACGATATGAAGGGTCATCTAATATATATTCATCTGTATCAATTACAGTATTCATTATATCTTAGTGATGATCTTTGGTGGTGACTCTTGAAGATCAGTAGATAAAACCTTGTACGAAGCATTGTAATCATAAGAAACACAAGAAATTGAATGAGAATTGCTTCAACTTTCTCTCTCAAATTTTCTCTTCTCTTATCTTTTACTCTCTTATCCTGGATTTCTTTTATTTTCATAACAGTTATATTATATCTTGTAATAACTCGGCATGGTCTGCTATATCCCTAAGACAATATCATTATCACGTCCATTCATCAAGTTGATTGCTTCTATATAGGGGTGAAAGTAGGTTAGACTATGTTTTACTTAAATAGATCTGGGCCTATAATATAGATTTAAAACTTAAGCATGGGTATGAGCCTGTACATAGGCTTTTTTTTATGCCAGAGTCTGAACCTTCAAAAAACCTGACAAGGCCTGAAGCTTTTTTTAAGGCTTGCTTAAAATTCATGCATTATTTATAGACTTAAAAGCCTATACCTCTAAATTCACATATTACCCTTCAAGCCTATTTACAATCTTATGTCAGGTCCTAAAAACATAGTATCCATTCTTATCATAATATAATGACAATAGTTGTTCAAGGAAATAGAAATAAGAAAAACCAATTTTTTGTTGACTAGTGACATATTTTTGAAAACCAACCAATCATAACAAGCGGCATGTCAAACTGAATTCTACCTCTTATGCTTCTCGTACATAATTTGGGACAAACCCCTCATACTGAAACCATAATATTTAATTTGGCACTAAAATAGATTCATAGTAATTATTATGGATTTAAGATGCAAATTTTCTGTAAAAGTTTTGGTAGAAGAGCAATGTTGCCTCAGATTTTTTTTTTTGGGTTTAATATTTCCCCGAAAATTTCAAAACGCAGTAATGTTGCCTCGTACCGTTAAAAACTTGACGTTTTGACTATTGATTTTTTAATGGTAAGAGGCAACATTGTTTATTTTTCACACTTGTTGTGCAACATTGAACCCAAAAACACTTATGGGGTAACAAACATTGCTCTAAAGCGAAAACTTTGAGAGCAAATTTGCACCTTAATCCATCATTATGCTAGCTTTAGCAGACAACACAAATCAGGGAAGAGGTAATGAGCTAGCGTTGCTATCTCGAGTGATCTAAGAGAAAAGAGGTAGGAGCGAATGATCAATGAATGTAAGGAGGCTTAAGTGTGTGTGAATAACGATGTATGAGATATGAAACTTAGAACTAAGACCACGTTAGTAATTTTATAAACAATTTATAAAATTATTTGGATTATATTATTATAAATTTGAAAAAATAAATAGGTCAGGATTGTAAGTTTATAGGCTAGGCCTTCCTATTTTTTTAAATAGGCATAGCAATAGACCTGCTTGAGACTGACATATTTACTAAATAGGCAAGGTTATGCTTTAGCTCTTATGTAAGCTAGGGCATAAGTCTCTATCAGGGGTCTAACCTATTTCCACCTCAATTCTGTACGAATAGATAAGAAGTTGATTTTTCTATATCCTCTGTTCCAACAACTTGTCTCTGCTTAAAATTTGTCAGCAAAGGTATACATTTGTTGAAAGTTTAAACGTTGAAGAAATTTTTTCAAATGCTAACATATCAAGTTTAGTTTAAAAACAGTTATTGCTACCAAAAAAACAATATTAGTTGAGACTAATGATATTAGCATTAAATGACTAAAAATATGTTTTTGTAGAACTAGGGGACTAAAATAAAACTTCATAAAGAGTGAAAAGACTAAATACATTCTTTTTTTTTTTTTGACCAGTAGACTAAATATATTCTCTTACCGCACACAATTAACACCGTATTCAGTTTTAACCGTATGAACCAATAAACTAAAGCAGACAAAAAAAATATATAAATTAATTATTAATAAATATGTGCGTTAATTTTTCTTGAGTGACCCCTATTTTAATTATTCGTATCAGAATATTATCAACATAACTCATATATCATGTAGAAATCTAACCACATAGATAATTAAAAAAAAAAGGTTAAAATATACTTTTGGTTATTTTAATTTAGACAAAGTTCCATTTTAGTCGGTCAAGTTTAAAATATGTGTTTTTAGTCATTTAAACTTAATATCATTAATTTCACTAATTGAAGATGATGAATCAGCAAATTTAAAATGCTAACAAGTCCATATTTTAATTCTTTAATATATTACTTTAATATTTTAATACTAAAATCAATTCTTTGAAAAAATATATTAACATTTAAATTTACTGAGCGGACATTCTAAATTTGTTAACTCAATATTTTTTATTAATAAAATTAATGATGTTAACATAAAAGGACTAAAAACTTCAAAATTAAATAACTAAATAGAACACAATCTAAATTTAAATGATCAAAAGTATATTTTAACCTTAAAAAAATAATAAACATTGGAAACAATAAATATTATTATTTTGTGTTTACTACTGAAACAAAAGACCAGCAACTAACTTCTATATTTAGGGGAGTAATAATTTAAAAATGATTACGATATTTTCAATCAGACTAAAAATATCATGTTGTCCATTAGGCATCACAGCGTCTCATCCAACCCGGATCAAACGATGACGTCCTTGCCTTGAGAATTAGTTACGCCGACTTCCAAACAATTAAACAAAATATTATTAATGAATAATAAACTCGTTCGTTTTAAATATAAATTGAATTGTTCATACGAAATTATTTTATCTAATCAATATTCCATACGGTTTTAAATATAAGACAAATTTGATATTTTTTTGAGAGATTAAAGAAACTAAAGAAATTATTTAATCATATTATATGTTATATATTCTTAGATTTTGTATTAATTTATTAGTTAAAATAATTAGCTTTAAGAAAATAAAAAAATATATATATACTCTAATATAATTTAATTAGTTTTTTATTTTTTTAAAAAAAATTAATTTTATTTTATATTTAAAACAGAAATAAATATATATGAGCTTACTGGGGCAGATCCAAAACATATATTCTTTAGTGGACACGGAATCTGACAGGCACATGATAGAGGGCCTTAATAATGATTAGGCTGGGAAGGCTGGTGATTCTCCATCACGCTTAATCATTGGCGGGTACGAGTATGTATTATTAATATTGGAGGAATAAGGAAGTATAAATTAACAAGAGAAAATTGTTATAAAACCATCCACTTAAATTTTGTTTAATAACCTTGGGTTGGCTGGTATTTAAATGACACACAATTTTATGTTTTTTTTTGTTTTTTCATTTTGCTTTACTGAGAGCAATTTTGATGATTTTATAATTGCATGATTTTCTTTTAAAAAAATTATTTCCCCAATTTAAGTCCCCAAAATAATTTGATCATTTTACGGACAAACTTCATTCTGACAAATTAAAAGACATCTGCCTTCGAACAAATTTTCGGGACCTTAAACCAGTAGACTCTTTAATGGTAAATTTTTTTAGCAATTTTTTAGGGAATATTGTGAAAAAATCCTTCATTGACAATTTATTTGAAATAGAACCTTCACGTGTAGATTATCTTCCACGTGTGCATAATATCTTCCCTTGTGTATAAAATTCTTCCGTATACGTGTCCAGAAATCTTTCCTACATGTACAGATATCTTCCTTCCATGTGCAAGATATCTTCCCAGGTCCCGTTTAACAAATAAATTATCAATGAGTTTTTTTTTAACAATTCTCCCATTTTTTAATTAGCCGTCAATCAAATAAAAAATAAAAAATAAAAAATGATGAATCACTGATACGGAAGCCACGTGAATTCGGTTGTAGTGGGAAAGCATGATCTTTGCATTGAGCCCCTGGGTTTGTGCTCGTTTAATCCCATCTCAAATTTAAGTACTCTGTGTGAACGCAGAAAAAATATTTGGGTAAGCTATTATAATTAAGCTTAATGTTTTAATATAATTCAGTTAGATAGCCATATAAAAAATAACATGGCTACAAGATAACACATACAATATATACCATGAAATATTGCAGCATAAAATTATTTTCTCCTCAATCCATGTGTGACTTCAATTTCCAGGGGAAGTTATGATTTAAGAAAAAGTTGGGGGAATTACATTCAGGACCCAAGAAAATAGATAAATAAAGAAATGATTCCTTAAAATTGAAAAATGAAAAAATAATCCTATTAACAATTCCAAGAGCCCACATTGACAACTTCATGAAACCATTTTTTCATTTTACAATTTCAAATAACTATTTCTTCATTTTTTTTTTTTTTTTCTGAAACCTAAGTGTAATTCTCCCAACAAAATTTACGGGGGAAGTTATCAAAAGTTAAAACAATAGTCATAATATTACCATAATCAAATTATTATTATTTAAAAAGTATAGTATATTAACTAACTCAATTAATTCAATCAAACTTGAATTAAAAGCAGGAGGGAGTGCATTCGAAAAGATGATGTAAGAAAAAATTCATTTATTCTAATAGGCATATACTTTTCATCTATTTAACGTCCATATATATATAATAAAAAATTCAAGAGAAATAATAAGTTATTTTAAACCATTGTTTTTTCAAAAACGCTAACAGACACCAGTCTGATTATAAATAAATAAAAAATCTTTGAAGAACAAAAGACATCTAATATTTATTAATTTTACAATAAAATTGAAATTATTTATTGATAAAAATTGTGATTACATTTAATGACTTTGATCGTGTATTTTCTTAAAAAACATTTTATAGTTTATTCGAAAATATTTTTTATTAATCCGTTACAGTTTCGTTAAAATAGAATAACGAACGAAAATGTTGAAAGGTGTAATTTCTGTAAATAACGTTGTGTTCTGCAAAAAAAAAGAAGGGGGGATGTTGGCATTGAAGAATGAAGATTGACAAAAATTCGCACACCAAACATTGTAAAAATTAGGAAAAATTCTAAATAGATACTATTAAAACTTTGGAAAACTTCAAAAATTCTGTTAACACAGGGAAATAATAAACATATTCTTAGAGACTTTTCTAAACTTTTGAAATACTGTATTTTTATCAAAATATTCCTCACGTTCTTTTAAAAAAAGGAAAGAAACCCTTGCCAGCAACCAGAGCTCTGGTGAAAACTTAAGTAACGGCGTTGACTACTTTAGTATAGAGATAAACCCTATTTGTTGTTGTTAATAAGTTGAATAAATGTAATGACAACTTGAAAATAGCGATTGACAAATTGCGTTCTCAAGGTTACTAATGATTACACTCAAAGTGTCATTGCCTTTATTCAACTTGTCAACGACATTTGATAGAGCTTAAGAACCTTAAATAGTCAATCTCATTACTCAACTTGTCACCAGAGCTCCGGGCTCTGATGTTGGAGCTCCGGTAACATGCCACATGAGGCCTGTCGGAGCTCTGACACCGGCAAATGTTTTTTTTTTTATAGAAAACTTGAAGAACATTTTGGTAAAAATATAACATTTTAAGATTTTAAATTAGTTTCATGAAACCTATTTATCCTTTTCCTGTGTTATTAGACTTTTTAATGTTTTTAAAGTTCAAATAACATTTGTTTAGAATTTTTCCTAAAAATCAAGTGTTAAGAAGTGTAATTTCAGTCAATAACGTTGCCTTTTACAGCATGGGAGTTACCAAGTTGTCTTTTAGACGCCCCGATTCTTACGCAATTAAGAGCGATGTCATGTGCCCCTCCAATCAATTTCATGGAACTGGCATCCATATTTTCTAAACATTCTTTTAACTTGCCCCGAAATTACGCACCATTCGTTAATTTTTTAGTCCTTGCGGTTCTAATTATAAGACAATGTTGACTTTTTTGGAGAAATTAAGGAAGCTAATTAAATCACTTTAGAATATTTTTATTTTTATTTTTTTCTTCAAACTAATTAATTAGACTAATAAACTGATATATAATCTAAAGATACTAAAAATATCAATACTCTAAAGTGATTTAATTGACTTTCTTAATTACTCCAAAAAAATCAATTTTATCTTATAATTAGGACCGAAGGGAGTATTATATATCAGTAACTTATCAACTTATAAAAGAATATGACAAATATATTTACAAACTCCGTCTCTTTTAACTTTTCCTGGGTTTCAAGTAATCTTTCGGACTCAGGTCGAAAAAACTAATCTTTTGGATATGTTTATAGGGTAGGTATAGAATAGGTATATTTTGGTTGAATCAGATCAACTCAACATAATTTAATCAAATACAATAAAAAATATTTATATATAATATTGAAAAGATTATTATTTGAATCGAAAATATTAATCTATATGTATGATCCAACGTAACACAGCATAGTTATTAAAATTCAAATATGATGACCATCCATTCTCCCCCTCTATGTTTTTTTAACTCAAAAAAAATATAAAATTCAATGCGATATGATCAACCTATATTAAACATTTAATCGGATTGTACAATTAACTAGCTTACGCTTACTGGTTCATTAGTTTAACCAGTCAGGACTCCGTATCAAATAATGCTTTGTTGTGGAGTTATTTTATCTTATTTCTTCCTTAATTTCTCAATTAGTACAAAAAATAAGCTTGAGTTGGCGTGTTTGGAGAAGAAAATGTATGGGCACGAGAAACACGGTCTAGACCCGGAGGTCAGAACCGGGTCAAGTTGTGGAGTTATTTTATCTTATTTATTCCTTAATTTCTCAATTAGTACAAAAAATAAGCTTGAGTTGACCTGTTTGGAGAAGAAAATGTATGGGCACGAGAAACACGGTTTAGACCCGGAGGTTTGAACCGGGTCAAGTTATGGAAACAGAAAAGGGAATTGTCTTTTTTTTTTTGGTCCACTGGATTTATTTGAGTTTTGCCCTGATTATATCTGGATCCGACTGGCGTCGCGCATTTGGTTATGGTGGGAGAGTCTCCCAATGGGAATTTTCTACATATACAAGACTTGAACCCAAGACCTTATTTAAACGGAACCAAATCGCTTATCACTTAGACCAACTACCGTGTGTGAAAAGGAATTGTCGTTTAGGCGTGAAAGTGAAACGAAGAATATGATCGTTACACATTAAAGCCAAGTGTTCATTGGGCCCAACGACAGCTTTTTCCCTAACAATATGTTTGACCTTTCCCCTCACAAAATGACAAATTGTCTTGGGCGATGTGGCCTAATGTATATCTTGGACTTGGTTACCAATTCCTAGTTAATCTCGTTTAAATATACAGTACTTTTTATGAGTTCTACTTCTTTTTCATTTTAAAAGGGGATTTTTTTTTTCCTTACAACAAAAGGAAGAGATACCCAGTATATTCCCTAGCGTATTTCTTAGACTTATTTTGGTGTTTGGAGGCTCGATCTGTTTATACATGTTAAGATCTTAATCCTCTAGAAACGATGATTAGGTGACATATCATGCATGTTAGGCTAAAAACTCTATTTACATTTACTCACTTTTCTGTCTTATTCTTTGTCATATAGCTTATCTCTATTATTCCATTCTCGTCTAACACGGACAACAAACAAACAATGTTCAATTGTATGGAATAATCTTAATTCCGAGTCATGCTATCAATTTTATAAAATTTAAATTTATATAAAAAATTTTAATTCTTAACTAGTGTGTTTGTTTGCTAATAATTTTATTATTTCGACAAAATTGTGTGTTCATTATCAAACTAAACGTATGTTTGGTTGGGCTTATTTTTGGACAATAAATCTTTATTACGCAAGCCGAGATAAAACTCCTCTCACATACTTACTTCGTATATTATAAATCATGATTTATAAGCACTTATTACCTAAAAATAAACTATTCTAAACGAGTCATAATATGCTTCAATTTTGAAGATATTTCGTACAAATTAACAAATAAATAATTAAAACACATGCTTGATGCCAAGCAGCTTGGGTGGGAAGAGCCATGTGATGTTTTGTAGGGACAGCTCAAGGACGGAGCTTAGGCAAATTTTATTATTTCGACAAAATTGTGTGTTCATTATCAAAATAAGTGTTTGTTTGGTTGGGCTTATTTTTAGATAAAAAATATTTATTACGCAAGCCGAGATAAAACTCCTCTCACATACTTACTTCGTATATCATGAATCGTGATTTATAAGCACTTATTACCCAAAAATAAGCTATTCCAAACTAGCAATAATATGGTTCAATTTTGAAGATATTTCGTACAAATTAACAAATAAATAATTAAAACACATGCTTGATGCCAAACAGCTTGGGTGGGAAGAGCCATGTGATGTTTTGTAGGGACAGCTGAAGGACGGAGCTTAGGCAAATGGCAAAGGAGACACTCATAATTAGGGAGACAATCCTCTAATGATACCACAAAGAGTGTTTGTTTTCCACTCTCATGATTAATTGTATTTGATTCCTTTTTAGAATATTCTCGGGATAATATAAGAGTAAAATCTCAAGGGATTAATTCTAAATGTGAAAATATAATTTTACCCTTTTTCATTTAAAATGGAAAAAAATAAATCAAAAGAGATTGTGATACTATTTCACTCCTGTAATTTGTCAATTAAGAGAAAGAAATACGTACTAGTTTTTGTTTCAAGTTAAAAAGGGCGAGGGCTTCGACTTTTTCGTACGAATAAGCCTCAAAATTTTTTGTTTGAATTAAAAAGGGAAAAATTATATTTTAACATTTGGAATTAATATTAGTCAGGTTGCTTGAAACTTCATTACAATTTTTTGTTTGAATTAAAAAGGACTTGGTTTTTTTTTCTGGGTCGGGTCGGGTTTTTTAATTGGGTCGCCAAGTCCTTTTCAAACTTCAGGGACCAAAACCAAAATCGCATGAAACTTCAGGGACCAAAACCACATATTTCAAACTTGAGGGACCAAAACCAAAATCGCATGAAACTTCAGGGACCAAAACCACATATGTCAAACTTAAGGGACCAAAACCAAAATTGAATCAAACTTCAGGGACCAAAAGTTATATTAACCCTTAATTTTATTACTTGGGTCGTTGTTGCAATTTTCCCAAAAAGATAAAAAAAATCCCATTGCAATAACAAAAAGGAAAACAGTGTTGGGAATAAAAATCTGCATGGGGTGGCAGGGCTTGTGGACTATAGTGGAGTTGGGCCACCGCTCCACTTTCCTAGAATAATAATGATAATAACAATATTAAAAACTAATAAATATTAATACCAATATTAAATAATTGACTCATAATCCACTCGTGAGTTTAAATTTTGTCTTTAATATGTAAAATTTATTAGTGAATAATCTGTAAGTAATATTATAAACACTGTTGGAGCTTTGACTGACTTGTAGCCTATTTGCATGAAGGGAACACATTCCGTCTGTGCTCACCATCAATTTGGATTGTCTAGATTGATTTTAGATGGTCTAGATTTAATGTAATATAAAATTAATGTTTTAATTAAATTTTTTAATATGTAAAAATTTTAAAATAAAAATAATCTCATAAATATCAGTACTCATAAAAATAAATTTGTTGTTTAAAAAATTTCAAATTAAAAATATTAACTTTGTATAATTCGCATTATTGTGATGAACATTGAATGTGATGGAAGCCGTTGTATGAAAAATACTGATGGAATAAAATTCCAGTGAATGAATAGGAAATAGGAATATTTGCGTGATGAAGTACTAGTTTTCTTTAGTTGTCGCTTCAATCACTCACACTAGGATCCAATTACATGCGGTGTTTGTGCAGAATGAGGAATGTATTCGGATATCAACTCGCGCACTAAACTGCGATTCTCCCGATTTGGTAGTCAAGCTTCGAGTTCGTCCACTAAACATTGAAGAGTAGTTCAGGGACAAGCATGATCACAGGTCTTGCATATAATCTCAGCTTTTCAGATTCCATTGAGTGTATTATTATTTGTTAATATTCTCATTCGTGTCTCAACGTCTGAGTGAGTCTGACCCCTGCTAAAGTGGAAGCACGTTGCATACTTTTGACCTGCCACTATTCTTTTATTCACTTCATAATCATATCAATACAACTGGTGGGTCCCTCTTCCTTCATGCTCTCTGTCCCTGAACCATATTACTTTATTACTTGAAAATGTCAACTAATCTTCAGCCCTAAACCATGAGTATATATCCAATAATGATTTCTTTATGCATCTCTATTTTAACAAAATTCAAATTTTAATATATTGCCCATTTATCAGTTATTGTATGACTAATGCTTAACTTACCATCTAGTCTTATTTATAAGTCTAAATTAACTAATTCTCATATATTAAGGAAAGTTAGTTAACTCAATAAATATGAACTAAATTAATCAATTTTTCCTAATTTTGCCCCTAGGTATTTTTCACTTATTTCTTCTATCAACCTAAAATTTATTAAAGTTAATACGGATAAACTTGTAATGCTCTCATTTATTACCTAAAAGTGGACTTATAATAATAATCAAAATTTATTCCCTAATTAAACTGATAAATAGAACCGGAGTCGCATGTTTCTTCAGGTTTTTTGTTTGGATGTTAATCACTTTGTTGCTTTGCAATAAAAAAACGAAGCACATAATAAAACGCTGGTGACATCAAGCTGGAAAGATCAATTTTTCCTGCGCTCAAGCACCCTTTTGCATATGTAATATTATATACTTGAGTACCATTTTTTTATTGACTGACTAGGTAATACTCCCTCCGGTTCTAAATATAAGATAATGTTAATTTTTTTTGGAGAGATCAAAGAAACTAATTAAATTACTTTAGAGTGTTTATATTTTTATTTTTTTCTCCAAACTAATTAGTTTAACTAATAAAATAATATATAATCTAACAACACACAACATATGATATAATTAAATAACTTATTTAATATCTCCAAAAAAAGAGTTAACTCTATTTTATATTTAGGACTGGAGGGAGTACTATATTAGCCAAGATAGTTCTAAAAATTGCGGCCTATAACTTGTATATAACAAAAATTTCATGTCGCTAACCTATGCATGAGACAGCGGCTCGAAAGAAGGAGTAAAAGGCGTGAGAAATTTTCCCCATGTATTTTGAAGGCTTACAGCTAAGAGGAGGTTTGAGACAAGACAGATTAACGAAAGATAAAATATATATTTTGACTCGAGTAATTAGGATATGATTTTTAATTATACCATAGAGCATGAGATATGTATAAACTGCACTTGAACACTCAAAAGATGCCCAGACAAATACTTATTACTGATTGTGATTATCTCCATTCTGTATATCCAAGCAGAAGAGAAGAAGTGATGCAGAAGGGAAATGAAGGATAAAAAGCAGGGTAGATATGGTGATATTTACATTTTGAAGAAAAAAATATCTTAAAAATATTTAAAAGTCACTAATAAAAGAAGAAATTTCAGGATTAAGTGCGCTGATCCTTGGCCACGTCAGTGGTAGAATGATCAGTCACTAAGGAATCGGCTGTTGTAGAATCATTATCTCCACTATCAGAAGCCGAGCTAGCGGCATCCATCTCCTTGCCTGGACAGTCACTTTGGACAACACATTCAGCAACCTCGGGATCGTGCTGCTCAAGATCATGGGTCCTAGGTTGTGCAAAGTCTTCTTTCTTCACAACATTAAACACAATCCCATTATGTATCCTCTCAGGCTGCAAAAAATCACCTTCATTCACCCTTATGCTGTCAGGTGTCAAGGCCCTAGAAATGTGGTTGGACTGAGCCGCTTGACGATTCGAATGAGCCGCCATACCTCTATTTAGCTCAGTGTCAAAATCTAAGCTCTGGACAAAGTCTACGAACATATTTGCTGAAGCAGTTCTCATTAAAGGCCCACCAGAACGTGTCCAAGAGCTCTGATCAACATTTTCAGATTCGCTGTCACTTCCATGATCATGTATGCTACGGTGGGTCTTCCAGTTCTTAGTAGCGGCACCTTGATGCAGTGAGGAATCTGTTGGAAAGTCTTCGAGGGAACCCGTAGAATTCTCTCGTGCCATGCAATTCCATGAAGGGATTCTTCTTGAAGCATTGAATCTGACAGTACTGGGCAGACCATGAGAAGAAGAAGAAGCGGATGCTCTCTCGGCTGTTCTTTTGAGTCTTCTCATGTGGTTGAGCACGGCAACACATTCATCAAGAGCAATCTCAATTGCACAGTTCGCTTTTATGGCTGAAAGCTTCTCCCAAGTGCACCTTCTCCCCTGGTTGGCCGCCTTTTGAAGCTCGACGAGGGAAGGGTTCTGGATAATTTTCAAGTACTGGTGCAAGACACAAAAAAAAACAATTCATCATTAGATTCCTCCAATACAAAGGGCATTGAAAACTGAATAGGTTATAGTCAAATGAAGAATGGAGGTGATAAGGATCAAGCTTCAGACCATTCAATCACAGATATTCTGATATCAATGCTAAAAGGTCATATTAACTCAAAATTTTTAGCTATTAAGTGAAGGCCAATGAATAAGATCTCCTTTGTAGTACAATTTGCACTACGAACAAGATCTACTATTAAGGGCAGGAGGTAATATAATCTATAACACTTGTAAAATCAAGGCATCACCTTCTTCCTAGTAAATAAGACATCATCAGAAAAAAAGAAAGAAAGAAAGAAAGAAAGAAATACAGATAAGAAGGATCATGTTCCTTCACAAGCTGAAAAAAATGTAGAGAGAATGATGATTAAAGAGCAAGAGTAGAGATTTAGCCCAATCTTAATCAATAGACATTAGTTATTTTTTCTGAAACAACCATATATAGCTTAGAAAATTTCTTTTGCTTTGCATAAATGGCTCGCTGATATTAAATCATCTCTGGGCGTTTACCTGAGACACAGTAGCAGGCATAACAACAGTTACGTCACCTTCCCAGTCTTGAGCAAACAACTTGGCAAATCGACCTAATGGAAAACCAAGTTCCAGTATTTGATTACATCTATGTTTCACCTCCATCTCTGTAAGATGAGCAAGCTACAGAATCAAAATCCATGTCAGTCTCAGAACAGATTTCAGATCGACTGGAAAACATGTAAAATTGCAAACCAGGTACCTTAGAAGCAACAATTCATAACAAAAGAGCACAAAATATTATTCCCAATCAAGTAAGTGCTTAACAGACAAAAATATGTAAGCTGCATCTTAAATATAAGAATATTCCATTTGCAGCTTTTACTAAGATTACAAGGCGTGTCTTCCATTCTTTAGGTCACAGATGTAGGAAGCAAAATTCAAGTTCCTGAGAGTAAATTAGTCTTTGCGATCCATATAGCTTGCATTACTTAGAATACAAGGTCACTTTGGCAAAAAAAAAAAAAAAAAAAAAAACCAAGGCCACTAATAAACTATCCACAAAAGGGATCGAACCACTGGCAAATAATTGCCAGGGTTGTATGTTAGCTCAAACAAGATAGTAACAGCCTCTCCCTCTCACACACACACAACACACATATTTTTTTGTTTTCTTAGTAACAATCTCTTGTTAGCCATACATAATCTGCAGGCATAACTCACCCAAAACAGTGGAAGAGGGAGTGTAGCGTGAGAGGTTATGAAACAACACAGGGTTGGTGCCACAAGTAGCAATTATATGTGCATATATTTCGGAAATACAAAAGGACTGACGCACAAAAAAAACACCCAAATAACAATAAGACCACGACCAGATAAAAGGAAATGAAAAATTCACATAGTTTAGTCACACATAGAGGAACCTCCATAGCTAAATTGGATCAGAATGAAGCACGGGTTGAACAAACAACAGCACATAGGAAATCCGACCTTTTAATAATAGATAATACATTACATAGGCATTGGAAATGCGACAGAGAAAACTCATATAATAAGCAATAAGGAATGGTATGTACTGGCAATAGACCCATGAATATGTGCATAGTATACTGTGTATTTTGTTCATATAAAGGAGCGAGTCCATAATTAAATTACCTTGGCAGCAAAATTGCCTCCATAAGCCCTTACAAATTCTTTCAATCTCAACAATGGAGCAATATGAGGGTTGGCTTGACTGACAATAAAATGATTGACATTGAACAGCTCTTTCAACTGCATCATAGGTAAATCAATCTCCAAGCTACCATCTCTCCAACGACGTGCTGGTGAGGATCCCTCCTCTGGGCCCAAATTAAATGGAGGGTGGTAAGGAACAATTTCTCCACTTCTGTCCTTAGCCATCAATTCCTGAGCCTCAAAAAGGCCAGGAAAGGCACAAGAAGCTGTGACTGCACTCCATATAACAACGTGAGGCGAAGTTAAATAGTTGAGACACCTGGGAGGTTCATGTTTTCTTGGCGAGCAAACAGTTATCCCAAGAATTCGACCTGTCATGTCATAAGCTTCTTGAAATGTAAGGTTGCTTGTCAGATGCCTCAACATCATTTGCAACTGTCTGATCTCGTGGACAGCGCCAAATGTTGTGACCCTCTTAACAACAGCAAAAATTCCACCCATTTGATCAAAAAACTGCAATGAGTGCAATGAATCCTTAAAAAAGCTTTGAAGCTCTGGCCAAGAACGAGTAGCAACAATAGAACACATAATGGAACCTACACTTGAACCAGCAATTATTCTGGGCAAGAGTTTGTGTTCCACCAGTGTTTTCACTACACCCACATGAAAAGCGCCAAGGGAAGCACCCCCACTTAATAGCAAAGCAGTCCTCCCAAATGCATGTCTGGTTTCATGCATGAAAGCTAGCTTCTCTTCCAATGAAAGCTCCTCTGAATCAGAATCACATACCATCCTCAACTGTGTGGATACTTCATCAATATACTCCTTGATTAATTTGGGCACCTGAAGCCTACCTTTATGAAGCTCAGAATTACACATATTGCCTAGATTTCTAACAAGATCAGCACGCATACAAAATATTATGTCTCTAAGCGATCCCTGTTGACGTCGTTGGCGGAGCTCTTGAAGCTTGTTTCTCACCAATTCTACATCATACAGGTCTGATTCATTCATTTTTGGTGTTTCTCTATCAAGCATCTTAGCTGCATGAGCCCACTCCTCATATGTCAATGCAGATCTCATCATGTTTCTCCAAAATTTCCTCCTATATGCCATTTCAGCCCTTGCTTTCACATTTGTGTATCGATTCAAAGAGAAAGCAACTATTGTCATCATTGCTAATATCCCTTGAGGATTTCTTGGATGCAACCATGATATAACGGGTTTTATACATCCCCTGAAACTACAGAAGAGACCAAACAGTAGACGAAATATCTGATGCCCCAAATGTGAGATAGACTTGCAGAAAAGAATCCTAAAGGCAATTGTTTTTCCAACAAAACTTGAAGGCCCAATTGAAAAGGGGCTGACATTAGCCTCATTACTTATATCCATTTGTTAATTAAAAGTAAGAAGCAAACAATATGTTCTCACAAATGAACACTGAATACTATAAGAACCTGATGAAAGCAGGTAACTACGAGAATCCTAAGTTCTAATTATATTGTTTGGGCTCTACTTTACGGCATATATGTTGACACAGGAATCACGAAATAATTCACAAGGTCACCTCCGAAGACTTCATATATAAAACAATTTAGAGTGTTACACATGTTTCCAACAAGAAGATATAAAATCCTTTATTCCACCCCTTTTACATTCTCAGACTAACCAAAATCTCCCCTCCCAAATCCCAACTTCCTATACACACAAAAGAGGTAGAGAAGCAAGCAACCAAAACCACAAGCCAATATAAGATTCTAGAGGATCTGGGCTAAAAGGAGAAGGTCCCAAGAGAAAATTATGGCTGAAAAGGAAAAATTTCCCGGCCAACCAAGAATTCAGAGGAGAACTGTTATATCCCTGAGAATGAGGAAGAAAATAAAGATTACTCAGGCGGCAGCGAGGCCCAAAATCAGCAAAAGTGCGTTATGATTCGGATGGAAATTCAATGATTGATCTGAAAGGGGAATGAGGGAGGGATGCGGGGAGATGGCGAAAGTTAACAATTTTCTTCCTATTCGGAGAAAATGAACTAATTTCTTACGATCTTATCCGTAACAAGCAGCGAAGTCCACGAGCACGACTTTGAACCCCGTATCCATTTTCCTTTTTTCCATCGGAAAATTTCAGTTAGCCCCAAGAGGCCCTATAATTCCATTCAAACCCCAACATTTTCTAAAACTTCGCTGTATTTTTTTTGTCAAAATAAAATTAATTTTTCGGGTGAAAAAATAATGATGCCCTTATTTTATTTATCATATAAATTATCTTATTTATTTTATAAATACCCATATTTATTTTATAAGTGGCCAGAATGTTTTAATTCCCTATATTCTTTTGAATCCTTTTATTTATCTTTTAAATGTCTTTATTTGACTTGTGGGTTTTCATATTTTTCTTGTAAATGGCTAAAATATTTTTAATTTTTTAAATTCTTTTGAAACCCTTTATTTATTCTGTAAGTGCTCTTCTAGAAAAAATAAAAAAAGGGTATCATTATCTTTTCATCCACATAACTTAATTTCATTCTAACCGTTTGAAGTACAGTGAAGTTTTAAAAAGTTTTGGAAGTTTACTAAAATTATGCCATATCCTCGTGGGCTCAATGAAATTTTCCCTCTTTTCTTTTTCCCAAATGAGAACCCCCTTATCTTTTTTTTTTTTTTTTTGAAAAATTACAATAAAGGAACTTTAAAATGCTAAAGACAAAATGTGTTTCAAATATTCATAATTTTGAAGTAGTGTTAAACCAAATTTATCATTTTGAAATTTAAAAAAAAATGACAAAATTATCTATACCCCACCCATCGTAGGAGCTCCAACAGGAATAAATATTGCTGTCACCACCATTTTGTTTACCCAAAATGTTAGTGGCCCAAAGGCTTTCAATACATATTATACAAATATGTGTGTGTCTGTGTGTGCGTGTTAATTTTTTATCTTTAACCAAATCCTAATGACAAGTTTAGTTAAGAAATTCATAACTTTTTATTAGGTTTTGACAGTTTTCATCTACCAAGTAAAAATATTCACACTATCAAGCTATTGATGAATTTAATTAAAGAATTCACCACTTTTGAGCCAGCGAGAATCAAAAACCATGGTTTAGAAGTTAAGGAACTAAAACTAAAATAAGAATAAACTTGAAGCAATGAAGATTATATTAACTGTTTATTTAGTTGAATGCTTCATAATCAAAATATTGTATTTTCATTTTCATTTAAAGTTAAATTTCATTTAACGAAACTAGTCAAAATCCTATCTTTATTTTATATTATAATTTTATGATTTATCATAATACAATTTCTTCATTGATCTAAGTTCATAAAAAATCCGACAGAGATTCACATTGGTTATTGGGGCTTAACACACCCCTCTTCGTTTAGCCGGGCTTGAGACCGGTTATAAAACATCGGCAGAGTTTAAGAGGTTTTCTTCTAAGTAGAAGCAAAATAAAATATATGCATTGTAAGTTTGATAAGAGACAGTTGAGAAATGATGTAGAGGCTAAATTGGGAAAACAAATCATTCAATACGTGACAAAGTTTAGATATTTGTAATCAATTATACAATAAAATACTGAAATTGATGAAGATGTTAATCATTAAATTCAGGCTAATGAGGAAAAGCTACATAAGTTATTTGTGATATGAGAGTTCCTAATAAAGTAAAAGGGAATATTTATGGTACTGTTATAAGACTGACAATACTATATGGGAGTGAATGTTGGGTTTTAAAGGACATAACTTTGAAGTCCAGGAAAAAAGAAGAAGATAAATTTGAAGTCATCATTTATTCATCCCATATAGTAAATAGCTGATGAAGTGTGATAAATAAAAATAAAATATTTAAATTAAATTCCTTATATTCATTACGTCAAATTTTTCAAATCATTTAATTATAAATTCATATAAAAAAAATAAGACACATGATCTTATGTGATTGAAGAACTTGATATAATAGATATAATGAACTTAATGTAAGTATGACCCTAAATAAAACTAATATAAGATGTTGATAAGATCCAAAATTCAGTATTTTGATATTTTCAATGTATTTTTTAAAAATCTTCCCTGATAAAATTTGTATTCTACGCGATCACACTTATGATAAGCCGGTATTTTCACTGTATTTAGCAGGGTAATGAAATCCGGACCGGACCGGCTGGTTCGGCCCGGAAACTGGCGAACCGGCCGGTAAACCGGTCCGGTCCGGGTTACCTATTTTTTTTTAAAAAAAATATTTTAATTTTTCCTTTAGAATTTCATACTATAAGTCTAAAATTTTCAATTTCTCACCGGTTTGGTTCCGGTTTAGCTCCGGTTTGACCCCGGTCTGACCCACTGACCTTTAACCCAGTACCCCGATCGATTCAATACCCGGTCCAGATTTTAATACCTTGGTATTTAGCATTTTTCATGTGATGGAAATATTAGTAACTAAAAAATTCCAAATACGCGAATCCGAACCTTCATGGGGATGAGATAGGAACTGATACGATATATAATTACGTAATATAATTAACGATAAACGTGCGGTTAAATTAACCATAAACGAATAACACCTCATAATCATCCACAAATAAAAAAATAAAAAAAACTCCTCTGTTTCCTGGGGTCCGCATGTTCTGCTCATCACATCTATTATCAGGGCATCCTCATTCCCTAATTTTGGAATGAGAGAATCAGTTTTTTTGTTTTCTTATTATTATTTAGTTGAATTAAATGATATATGACATCCAATATTTTAAATTAATTAATTTTTAGTATACTTGATATCCTGAAATAATTTTTTTATATCATATAGTATTCTAAAATATTTTTTCAGTAATTGAAAAATACTTCAAGCAGTTAAATACAGCTTAACTTAAATAAATTAAAAAATTGATGATTTTCTAAAAAACAAAATCTCTTAATTCAGGATAAGCATTCCATACTCATCTTTTGATGAACACTAGACAGGGAACGTGGATTCCATTTTCCCAGTCTATAAATACCCTTGCCTATTTTAATTGCCTAGATCAACCAAACCAAAAAAACTTTCTCACAAACTCCCATAATTCTCTCTCCCCCAAGACCCTCTCTGTTTTCCATCTTCTTCTTCCTCCATGGCTGGTCTTCAACAATACAACTTCTTCCCCACTGACTTCTTCTATCCTCGTCCTCAGCCTTCTCCTGCGTCCGTCGAATCTGCTTCTTCTGTTAAACCCTCGACTGTTCCGTTCCAGAACCCCAATTTTGAAATGTCTCAAGATCTTCGCCAGCAGGAGAACCAGAAGAAGACGAAGCCGCTGCAACAACAACCTTCTAAACATGCTCTGATTTATAATCGCAAGAAGAAGCAATCTAGATACACAATAAACCCTCTCTCTTTGGCGGTTTTCATTGATGAAGACGGCGACGACTCTGTCAATAATTGAATTTCGCCTTCGCCGTAACTCCCGAGGAAGGATTATCTCAATGTTTACGATTCATCCCTCCTTTTTTCTTTTCTTTTTATGTAAATTTCCTTATTCAGGGTTTTGAATCGTCTTCGTAAGAACCCTGAAGCTCTTTTTAGAGTTGTTATATATTCTACGATGGCTTCAACGTTTGCTCTTACTTTTCTCTCTTTTTGATCCTTTTCCGTCTACTGTAATGTAACTGTTCTTCGTTGGATTAGTTTATCTCAATGAGTTTTTTATGGTTCTGGTTTAATAATTTACACGAACGTGTAGTTGAACAGAGACAGCTCTCTATGCAATAAACAATCAAAACTAACGGAAAATTAACGAAACGGGGACGTTAAAGTTAGGTAATTTCAGCCTTCAGATTCCCGAATGCAGGGACTGATTATTCCGAATCGTCAGCAGTGAATAGTAACTCCCATGTGGAAATCAAGGACGTTATATATATATATATATATATAGAAAGAGCCTTCGTGTTGGAGAATATAGAACGGCGTGTACCTCGCGAAAGTATTTTCTAAAGCGAATATCCAATGAATGTGCTTCTCGTTGTTTTGTTTGGTTTGGGTAGTTAAGTTCAGGCTCCTTTTGGATTTTGATGAACGCCTCGAATTTAGGTACGATTAAAGTTACTCCACCGTTAAATATAATTAGAGAGTAAATATTGATTCTAAATACTGAATATATATTTTTAATTTATTTCTGACAATGCTCAGCATGTCTTATAATTAAAGAGAGAGAAAGTATAACATTCTCTTTATCTATATTTTCTTTTACAAATCAAATCAGAACAAATAAAAAAGCGTCAAATATATTATACTAGTTAAGATCAATGTTACTATTAGGGTGTGTTTGGTTTGAGGGGAGGGGAGGGGAGGGAGGGAATGAGAGGGTAGGTAAATTACCTTTTTGGGTTGAAAGAATTTAAATTTTGGGCGGGAACCCAAAATTTAAAAAGAATGAGAAAGTAAATTTTGGGCGGGAAACCAAAATTTAAAAAAATGAGAGGGTAAATTTTAAGTTTCTTTTGTCCAAAATGGTAATTCCCCTACCCTCCCCTCCCCTCCCTCCCCTACCCTCCCCTCAAACCAAACACACCCTTAAAGTTCATGATTAACGTTAATTTTTTAACGTAATAGGATAATATTATTATGTTTTTAAACTTCTGATGTGATATTAAGCCTGAAAAAATTATAGGATAACATTGTTTTTCAGTGAAACTCCTGTAGCAGATTTACACCTAAACCTTGTATCAGACACGTGTTTTTAGTCTTGACTACGAAATCTGATATATGAATCGTCTATGATCATCGCTGGTTCTAATCAGAAGTTCTTTCATTTATTCAAGCTCTGTTTTCGCCGTCTTTAAATTACTGGAGAATGAAAGTCAAAAAATCAGTGCTTTAATTAAATAAGAATAGTATGACTAGCACAACAAGAATTTGGTCAAGAAAAACATAGTCATAGCCAAAACCTTAAAGAATAAAATTAAAAATGAAGTCAGAGTCAGGGGCGGGCGGCTGGGATGAGTAAAATATAATAAATTAAAAGTGAGTAATTTACAGAGGTTTGAATAGAAGTTTAGAAAATAGTAGAACATTGAAGATAACATTTGGTGACGGAAGCAGAAGTGCATGAATAAGGTTTAATGCAGTAATAGTTAAGTAGCTGACTTGAGAGAGAGTTGAATTGACGAGTGAGTTGGACTATGCTGAGAAGAAAGGAGGACCAAGCGTTGCATTAAAATACCAGTGAACATGTGATGGTTGGTTAGCTATTCGGCGTGCATGCCACTACCAACCACATAAGGGAACAAAATTTTGTGGCTGACACATAAGTAGCCCTGCTTTTCCACCAACATTTTGGGGCATCTACTTCTCTTGCGTCAAATCGGACTTCTCTGCTTTCAGCTACCACTTTCGGTTCTAAAGTTTTCATTCACTAATATTTAACACACGCACACATACTCTCCCCTCATTTACCATTGTTGTATCAGAAACTAGAGCTCCCTCAGTGGTAACAAAAAAAAACCAAAAAAAAGGAAATTGAGCTCCCTCCAGTCCTTAATATATAATATATTTGGGGAGTTAATCTTAATCTTAAATTTAAAATTTATTTTTCATATTTATCAATATTTTTTTAATTTACCCCTATTAATGCTCCTCAAATGACAATCAAGAAGGAGGAGAAGGAATTAAATAATTAAATAAGTTAACTAAGTAGGGTGTTTTAGGAGATACATAATATGTTAACTAACTTTTTTAATCTAATCAAACTAGTCAATTAGATATGATATTAAAGGCCGTATTGAGTATTAGAAAGCCCGCACCAAAAAAGAAAAAGAAAAGGGGATGCTGTGGTTTCAAGTTCTCTCTCCATTGTTGTTAATATGTTTTATAAAGCGTCTGTCTGATGGCGATTTCAGCTTCTTTTGTGATTATGTGAACTTGCGCATATATATATATATATATATATATATATATAAGAAGAGAATAAAAAATATAGATTGAAAGCAAGCTCTTATCTGAACTTGGATTTTCGTCCAGACTTCTGGCAAAGGGCCTTGGTGTGAACTGGGCAACTAGGCGAACCCACCTCTTTCCGGGCTAAGTTGGGTCAATGGATAAAAAAGGCAAGACCCAACACCTGGTCCGACTAAACACCAGCCCTGTCAACCGGCTGGAGGAGAGTCCGCTGTTGGCTAGAGATTTTGCAACCAGCTAGCATGAAAGTTCCCGTAGGTGGAAGATCGTGAATTTGATCCCATATGTAGCTTGTAATGATTCACACCCCTCAGCTAGATAGAAACTTTGTTAGTATAAAATCTACTTTCTAATTCAATTTTTTTTATTAAAATATATCTTATATTAAGGATTATATGTGGTAACAATTATTAGCCTCCCATTCCCTTCTGTTTTATACTCTCAGCCATTTGCTATTTAATTTCCATCCACCTGAGCCCATTCAAATAAGTTGTTGACCCATTTCTTTCTATTAGGCCCATTCACTGTTGTCATTACATAGAGTGTGTTTGTTTTGACGATGTGGTCAACAATCGGGCCTGAACAATGCAAAAATCGGGTTTAAACAATGTTTTAATCATTTGAGATTGTTTAGTTCAACGATATGATTTAAGGTAAAAAAAAGGCAAAATCTTCCGATTTGATAAACCTTTAAGTGCTCGTTTGGAATAGCTTATTTTTGGGCAATAAGTGCTTATAAATCGTGATTCACGGTATACGAGGTAAGTATGTGAGATGAGTTTTATCTCGACTTGTGTAATAAGGACTTATTGTCCAACAATAAAAGATCCCAAACACACTTTGAATGAAACTTATATTTACTTATGAAGCAGCCCATCTGACCATTAGTGGGCATTAGGGCTTGTTTGTTTAAGCGTTTTGTACAGGAAAAACGCACTTATTACGCAAGCCGAGAAAAAACTCCTCTCACATACTTACCTCGTATACCGTGAATCACGAATTATAAGCACGTTTTGGACAAAAATAAGCCACTCCAAACGCACACTTAATTACATTTTAAAAATCTGGCCTACCCACTGGCCCACCTCTCTCTCTCGTTCTGCCGTCTTCTCTTTTATGCAAAGCACACTGCAAATCAGCTCTTGTTTGCGTTTTTCTCCAAGTTTTTTTTGATCGGCCGTTTCTCTCCTAGTCTCAATGAAGAAATCTTCAAGATTCACATTTCAGATCTGACCCTAAAAACTTAGCATCTCTATATGCGAAAATCTCGAACTCAGTGTCGGTGTCCATGGTCTGTAAACTAAAGAGGCCCGTTTGTAAACTACGTTGTGACGGTGTCTACCTCTCGTTTTTGTCTTGCATTGAAGGTCCCAATGTCAGCGACGCGGCATTGAAATTTGGTGGCGTTGAAGATCTGTACAAGCAATAGCTTGAGAGCTTTGCCGGCGTTGAAGGTTGCAGCTCCAGTTGAAGGTCATCGTCGATCTGCTCAGTGGCGTGTCTCTCATTGGCTGGTAAGTTAGATAACTTAACTTCACTAACATCTCTCCATTTATCTAAGGTTTGGTAGGCATTGGTTGCATTTGGACCCATTTCAATGAACCACATTTCGTTTGCTCTGTCTTGGTCGATTTTGGTCTATTCGATTGATCTGTTTGGTTTGCGTAGGCGTTGGTTGCTATGTTTTGAGTAAGTTTGCAGACTTACATCTTAATATGTGATTGTTTTTAATTTTCGATAATTGCTCTGCGTGGGTTGCTCTGTTTTAAGTGTGTGTATTCCTCTCTTTGTAGCATATTTGAAGTTGTGCTCCTTCTGGTTCTGCTCTTAATGTACCTCTATTTCTATCCGATAATGAAAACCTGCAATGTTTGCTAAGAGAAGTCCAAACTCATCTAGATTCCATAACAGAGGCAGTCATGTTATTGATAGAAACATCTTCTGCTGAGCTTCCGTCTGATCTGTAACTTCTGATGATGCCTCTTACATTCAGGAAAGCCACAGGCTTGGGCAAAGGAATTGCTATACTCTCATTCCCTTGCCTTATACAGACTTTGATGAATGAATTACTCGAAGTCAATGTTCATATTGTGGATAAGTTCTCTTTGTATAAGCGAACTTTGTTTCACGGGCGAAATATGGTAATAGCCTATTTTATATCAGAACACCCAAAAATTAAGCCATGACCTTCATGTGTTCTTGAAAACTCACAAGGAGTTCATTTTCAATGAAGTAAAATAAAGGAATCCATAGAATTAAAATGCAGAAAAGTTGTTTGTGCTTTGTGTATGTTTACATTGCAATGATGCAAGCTTATTTTTTTGTGACTAACTTGCAGGGAAGGCATCAATTAGAGTCTGCTTTGGGTAGACTTACGAGTATAGTAACAAGTTGTCACACAGGTATTTTTCTTTCACATATAATGGGCACACGACTCAGAGTACCTATGATTTATCTATAGCAAAACGCTTTTTTCTTACCAACTAAACCAAACTCTATTGATCAAAAGTTGAAAAAAAAAGTGTTTAATAGATCTGAGTTTTTCTTTTTGGCCTTAATTAAGACGATAAGTATTTACTGGTGACTCCAACTAGCTATTCATACTTATTTTCCTGGTTGCTTATTCCATTAAAGAAAAAACACATAGGCAGGATCATGGAAATTTTGTACTATTATTTTGTAGGTATCAGATTTTAAACTTAGTTGATGTGATTGTTTTTGGAGTCTGCTTTCCCCTCTTGAATTTGAATAATACCCTATTAGATTGAAGTTTATAAACCATTTTGTATATTTATTTTATTATTTAATTAGAGATCATCCAAATCTTGATTTGGCGAATACCTTATAATGCATGACGAATATAATTAGTTATACGTGTATAAGATTTGAAACTGAATTTTGGATACTTTCTCTAGGTCTTTTGGATACTCCATGTAATATGTTATAATTTACCTGTTGATTATTTGCTGGTATACCTTTCTAGGGTGACTTGAGAAGTAAGATGTTAGAGCAGACAAAAGTTAAGTTTGTCCCCATTTCTGTCTGTTACATGCAGGACATAGTTGTTGTCCCACTCTTGGTCATTCTTCCAATACTAGAGACTTTAGAGACCCAAGTGAGATGTCAACTATAAATAATATTTAAACTGTTGCCCTTGTAACAACCAACTTTTTTCGCATGTTCTATTTTTTCTTGGCTGAAAATGTATTAGTGATTTGTCTACTATCTCTATGAAAAGAAAGATTTGTATGTGAAGAGTGTGCAAAGAACTGTTATTTGGTGTGTGTCTGTCTCTCTCTATATATGTACGTATGCATATGTTGTCATATTCTTGTATTTCTTGGTGTATTTCGGATTTATGTTATGTATGGTGTGTTATATGTGACTTTTTGGTATAGAAATATGGACACACAAGCTGTATGGGATGTATAGTCAACAGAGATATTTGTCAACGCATGCGTAGAGCAAATATACAAAAAAGAACGCAGAGGGCAATCATTCACACCAAAAGCATGGCAGACTATTATTGAGACATTCACTGAAAAGACTGGGAAATACTGCGGGAAGAAACAATTTAAAAATAGATTAGATGTCTTAAAGAAAAATCTAAAGATATGAGATTCTTTAATCAAAGAGACCGGTGTGGGCAGAGACCCTCTTACGAACAATGTCTTTGCGTCAGACGACTGGTGGGAGGAGAAGTTACAGGTAAAAAATATTAAGTGCAATTTACAAATTTCATTAATTCACTTTTTGGTATGTAATTCATTTTGACTCCTTTTACTTGTATGCATGCAGACGCATCCCGATTATAAGAAATATAGGTACTCATGCCTAAAGAATGAAAAGGAGTTAAGAATAATATTCAAAGATGGCATGGCGTCGGGAGACCACATTTTCTCAACATCTCGCATACAAGCACAGACAAATGAGGAAGATGAGGATGATGTTTACAGACCCACGATGGATGAAGAGGAAGGCTCTAGCGACCGTGAGGATGAGCATTTCGGTGTTGACCCGGCAGTTAGTACTGGAGTGACCGATGAAATGGCAAGCGTTGGAATAACAACAGAGAGGCCATCAGGCATTGGTCCCAATGCATCTGGAAGTGAGCCCAAAAGGAAGAGAGGTGAAGGGTTTAGTAAAAGAAAAAACAGAAACTTTCGGCTGCAAAGCAAATAGCTGATGCCATCAGTGTCATTGCTAATGTGACTATGGATCAAGCAGCGACTTTAACGGCAACTCAAGAAAATAGCATGCCTGAGGTTATGAAATCTCTACTAGACCTTGACGACCTGAAGGTGGACAAAGCCTTTGGAGTCCGGTGTATGCGAGCTCTGGAAAGCAAGACACGTCAGGATGTGTTTGTGTCATTGAAAGGAGACCTTGAGTACCTGATGACTTATTTACGCTATATCGTAGATGAGGACTAGCTATAGTTGCATTTGATGTTTGGACAGTTGAATGTAGACATTTTTAATTTTTTTTCGAAATGGATTACTTGACCCGTCGTTTATAACGGTTTTATCCTATTGGCATTTATATTATATGTTATGTTTGTTAATTATCTTGCTCACACCACAATTTCACCACATTCATAGGTACATCAATGGAAAATCGTAACAACCAAAATAGGTTACAGGGGATGGAGGAAGATGAAGATAGTGATGGCGCCTCAATTTTTGAGGCTGAGTTGGAAGAATATCAATAATTATGCGTGTTACTTTGTCAATATTTAGTGTCATATATGTGCAGACAACCACGTAGAACGAGTCAAGGAATAGGTCACGATTGGGTACAAGAAATGTTGGCAAATGAAGGTTCAAAATGTTATCAGATGTTTAGAATGGAAAAACATGTTTTTCATAGTTTGTACACTAAGTTGTGTGAGCATGGGTTAAGAGATTATAAGAATACCGGTGTTGAAGAAATGGTTGTCATGTTCTTGCTAATGCTCACTATCGGACACGGAGTAGGAAATAGGCTAGTATGAGAAATATTTAAACATTCGGGCGAAACTGTAAGTAGGCTTTTATACACAGTTTTAAAGGCCTACCTTAAGCTTGGAACCAAAATTATTAGACCATGCGATCCAGAATTCGGTCAATGTCATCCAAAAATAGCAAACAATAATCGATATTTCCCATATTTTGAGGATGCCATTGGAGCTATTGATGGTACTCACATCAGGTGTGTCATAACTGGACCAGGCCGAGATAAGTTTATCAGGAGAAAGGGATATCTCACACAGAATGTTATGGCTGTTTGTGATTAGGATATGTGCTTCACGTTCGTGTTAGCGGGATGGGAAGGCTCAGCACATGATACTCGTGTTTTTCACTTTGCTGTCTCAGATCCAACCATGAATTTCCCACATCCACCACAAGGTAATTTTTTGTACACTTCAATTACGTTTCTTTGTCTACATTTCATGTTTAACTTAATCTCACATTTACAATGATTTTAACACATGTTAGGCAAATATTATTTGGTCAATTTTGGCTACCTAATAGCAATTAGGTTTCTTGGTCCGTACAGATGTGAACGTTACCACCTCCCAGAATTCAAGAATCAACAGGGGTTTCGGAATCCTAATGAGGCCTTCAATTTTTTTCATTCAAACTTGAGGTGTACAATAGAAATGACTTTTGGAGTATGAAAAAATAGGTTCAAAATCTTACAACACATGCGCAAGTACACTTTGACACGCAAGTCCGCATTGTCTGTGCCACAATGGCTATACATAATTTCATTAGAAGAAATTCTTAAACAGATGTGGACTTTAGGGAAGCAGAAAATGAGAATAATATAGTTGATGTAGATATTGGTCAAGATCAAGAGCTATCGTCGACAAATGATGCTCGGACATATTCAACCTAAATGAATCATGTTCATGACACCATCAGGGACCAAATTGTACGGGACCTTTGATCTGATTAGTTCTGTTATATTTTACTTTATCAAAAACTTTAGGTTTGAACAATTTCTAATTTATTCGTATTTTAATTGTAATTTTATTATTTAGTTTACCATTGTCAAACTTGATCCGTTAGAGTGCTCTACTGTTTGATTGGTATAAGTCAAACGCAAAATCATGTATTGTGTATTTTGCTAATTTACATTGAACTAAAACAGATTTGTATGTGAAGAGTGTGCAAAGAACTGTTTTATGCCTTTGGCCGTGTCTTTTTTGGTAAGGTCTCTACTAGTTCGAAGGTTAGAATTATCGGACCCAATGGAGAAAAGAAAGATTTGTAAGTGAAGAGTGTGCAAAGAACTGTTATCTGGATGGGTAAGCGACATGCAACTTTTGAGTATGTGCCTTGTGGTAGCACTGTCGTCATTAGATGGTTTGGATCAATTTATCACCAACAATGCCGCTTTAACAAATGATAAGGAGGTGGAAACGGATGTTTTGATATGTGCCTTTTGCATTGCTTGTCATGATGGTCATAACTTTTAAGCATTTTATTTAAAACTGTACCATTGTCAAATTCTCAAAGTTAATTCTCAAAGAGATATTTTTTCACAATTATCCTTTCATTTCTTCATTTTTCATAAGTTTTACAATTTTTTCTTTTAAATAACACAAAAGCCACTTATGCAAAAGCTAAACCAAACATCTTTCACTTTTATATAAGTCACTTATCCAATCGTCAATCCAAACATTTATCATTTTACCCAATCTTACTTTTTTCCAATCTTAAAATTCCATAAGTCAAAATAAAAATAAACTATTTATCCAATCATCAATCCAAACACATCTATAGTCTCATATTGTTAGTGAATAACTTTATACACCTTGCTAGCTGCCTCGTGTCTTTGTGATTCTAAACGCTATGCTCTAAAACCTCAATGTGCGGGTTCGAGCGCTGGCATTCCCTAAAAAAAAAGCTTTATACGCCTTTGAAAAGGATAAAATAGGTGGTCTGTCAACGGTGTTACATGCAGGTGGGTCAACTCGTGCATGCTTGTGGTGTCTCTTAATTATGATATGTTTATTAATTTGTCTAGTCTAAATATTCTCGATGCTTTAAACTCAGCAACGTTAACTGACATGGACGATGGTTGTATAAGGGTCAGTTCACCGGCATAATCATCCTTCAACGAAGCATTTTAATATACTATCATACGGTGTAATTGCTGCACAAAACAACTTTCATGATTATCGATCACTTTTGAATTCAAAACTTAGAATGCTGAAGAGATTTTAGTTATGATTACACATGGCCACGCTTCAAGATACTCGTTATTAACAGTGTCCACATTTAAACGCGTTTTCATGAGTGAAGGCTCCATTCCACCTTCCAAGATCCATCCGGGTTCGCCCGAGCCACCAACATGCCCATGTGCATGAAAAGCTCATCATAGCACCATTTTTGGGCAGGTGCTTCCCACATCTCATCCATGCAATCTTTTATTTGTCGTTTTTCTAAAGTTTAAGCAAGTTGAGTATCATATGAAAAAGTCAAGGTATATGTCTAAATTCAAAAATCACTCACTAGTGGGCGGGGGGAATTTTTTTGAGTTGAATTTAAAAAAATTAGAGAAGTGGGGTTAAAAATTTTTAATTAATTTTTCTTACTCTTTTAGCTTATATATTCTCTTTATTAAAATTTTTTACCCCACTTCTTCAATCTTTTAAAATTCAACTCATAAAAATTTCCCCTCCCCTCCCCTCCAAATCCCTCACACCAAACAGACCAAAAGTCATTGCATTAATGTGTTCACAGTGGAATTTGATCTCATATCCTCATAGGTTACAAGTAGGCTCTTCGCTGGCCTAACTAATATTTGCCTGTGTAATTTATTATTTCTTTCAGTCTTAAATATATGAGTTACATAACTAATTTACAGATGTCACAAAATTTAGTTATGTTAGTTATTTATAAAAAAACAATGTGTGGTGATTTTCTTCAGCACCGGTCTTAATAACTTACATTTGAAACTATTATCTTAATGGGAGAACATCTTAACGTGAGCACATAAAACATTTGGGATGTTATATTTATGATCAAAATAAATCTTTTTATATGTTAAATTTAGAAAAAATTACATTCAGGTCACATCCAAATGAAAAAATAAAAAAATGATCCAATTAACAATTTTATGGGCGTGAATTGACAATTCTAAAGAAGATGCGATTAATAACTCTATAGGATCAATTTTCCATTTTTTCTTTTAGATGGAACTTAATTATAATTCTGCCTTAAATTTATGATAGGAGTGAGTGGTGACTAATTAAGCCTTGTATGGTATGTATTTGATGGGACTAGGCGATTAAAGAGTGTTGTCCAACTATTCGCGTCACACCTTTCATTATTGACAAGACTTTCGATTCTCAGATAATGAAGTAAAACAGATCAAATCTTGTGCAGATGGGCAACATGCATGCACTGCAAACAGATAATTCGAAAATGAAAATTCGATAGTGTAATTAGGAGAATGATTTCCATATTTTTATAATTGACTAGACACATTTTTTGACGTCGTACATATAGTTCAAGAGACGAGCGGTTTATTTTATTCCATACCGATATTGACATTTACGTATTTAAATTTTACGAATCTGGGCATCTGAGTAATGGTGTGGGTTATTAGTACTTATCAGAGCTACAGTATTATGCTAAAATGCTGTGTGTGGTATAGTCGGGGCTTGTTTGGTATGAGTGAAGGGAAAGTGAGTTGGGGAAATTTTTTTTTTTGGAGTTGGATTTAAAATAATTAGAGAAACGAGGTTAAAAATTTTTAATTAATATTTCTTACTTTTTATTTTACATATTCTCTTTATTAAAATTTTATTACCCCATTTTTTCATTCTTTTAAAATTTAATTCATAAAAATTTTCCCTCCCCTCCTCTCCTTTCAAATCCCTCACACCAAACAGACCCTTAAAGAATGTGTTTAGTTCTTGTAAAGAAGAGAATGCAATCCTAAGTTATACAAACATGCTTTTTAAGAGAGATAAAAATCCTTTATGTTCTACATGTTAAAAAATATTAGTACCAAATCCAAAATGAGTTAGGAATACACTTATTCAAATAAAAGAAATGTCTTATTAATACGTGGTTCTGAATAAAAATGTTTCTTTGTACCTACAAAAAATGTGGGACTGTCACGAAGGTCCTGTCTCTTTAAGTGTATATTTGATAAACCATAAAATTAAAATTTTAGAAATTATTTTATATAAGTTGAGACAAAACTTCTTTTAAATTCTTATCTCATAAATTGTAAAACTATTCTTAAAAATTAATCCAAAAATACACTTAGGGTGTGTTCTTATTAGTTTTTAGAGAATAGCTTCTGGAGAAAAAATGGAGAATAGCTTTTAGAGAATAGATTATGGAAAAAAGTGATTTTGAGGTAATGATAGTATTTGGATGTTGTGATCAGAATAGCTTTTTTTATGGTCAAATTATTAAAAGGGACATTAACTTTTGTGATAATTACATATAAAGATAAGATTATATTTTACATATTATTTAAGGGTTAAGGTCTAAATATAACAAAACAGTTAAATTTCACATAATAAAATTAAATTATAAGAGAAGAAAACTCTGACGACATTAAAAATGATGCATCTTAACCCATTATTTAACATTAAATTTCATAATTAATACAAAAAATGAAATAAATTTGTTTACATGTAATATTAATTAATTTAACTAATTTTTCTAATATAATTAAATTAGATAAATATATCTTATATTGATAAGAGGAGGTATTAAAATTTTAAAATTAAAAAAGAAAACTGATGAGACAGAACGGAGAGAACATTGAAATTAAAAAAAAAAAGATGGAAGAGACAAGTGGTGTGGGGCCCACACAAGGAAAAAGAGAAAAAAATAGATTATGTTAAAACCTTAATTTTGACCCTAAAACCAAGATTTTAAATAAAAAAGGGATTATAACATTTGATGAGGTGTTGGGATGATTTTTTTATAAAACTAAGATTTTGTTAAAAAAAAAACACTTTTCCATTGTTATCCGAACACACGCTTAGAATTAGACCATGCTAGATATATGTACTACCATTATTTCGTAGCCCAAAGAAGTCAAGATTTTTTTTTGAACAGTAAAGAAGTCAAGATTAACACCAGCCCCTGCGTTAAAAAGGGTCAGGTGAGGTCACTAATCATTAATAAAAGTCTTAATAAAATAAAATCTTTTTTAGTAAAACACTAAAACCACGGTAGCACCTAGAATTACCACCAAAATTGGTGCGACAAAACGAGGATTATTACCTAGCAAAATTGGTGGGATTTAGTAAATGACTCGATCCCACCATAAACTATCCTGTGGACGAGTTTTATTTATCATTATCTCGAAAAACACGAATAGACATGGAGACTATAAAGCCAGCAAAGCGAGTCAACAATGGCTAGCCACACACGGACCATTCTATTTGACCCCACTAGCTGCTCCCGGGTGCGTCCGAAGGTGCACAGTGAACGGTGCATTACTTCAATTTTCAATCGAACCCGCGGGCCCCACCTCGTTCCGAGCCTTTGCCTTCCAGGCTCGGAACCCCTGCCCGGTCTATTTATTTATTTTCTTCGCGACTTGGTTCTATCCACTTCGCATTCTCTACGCGTTCTTGCTTCGCTGATTGGTCCGAACTAGTCGTCGCCTTTCTTTTCTTGCAGGTAATTTCTTCTCTCTCCTCTCCGATCTGTTCGCGATCCCGAGGGTTTTCGTTTTTTATATGAAATATCTGTGTTTGAATTTCTGTTTGGCTACGGGGGGAAGGAGATGGAACCGAGGGAAAAATTGAGGTGTTGAAGGTTCACTGGTTTTCAAGAATTAGGTTCTTATCACGAAGGATGATGAAAATTATACGAGCCAGTTTTGTTTTGAAATGGTTCGGTGATTTTGGTTCTTTGCCGCTGCATTTTGTGAGACTCGCGAAGATCGATTTAATTTTCCGCTAGCAGATGAACCGATCGATCTGATTATGAAATGCCTTCAATCTTTCGGCTTCCTCATGACTTATCTGCTCGAAATTTGGGATTTCCTATCTCATGTTCTATTCATGATGACTTGGCCCTGGACACAATGATGAATTGTATGTTATTTGTTTTGGTCGTATGCTCGTGTGAGTCATGGAATTGTCGACCACTCGGTCAAATTCGTTGTTTTATCTTTGTTCCCTTTGGTTCATATGGTTTGAATCATGCGGCGAAATTTAAAAAATAAAATGCGTCAACAAATTCATGCTCCGATCAAGCACTTAGGGTTGACTCCTGTGGTCGCCTGTTCACTTCGATCGGGTGCTAACTTTGAAGGTTTCGAAATATAATGACTTTGCTGAGGTCGTAACTGCAAAGGAGGCAAGAATTGTTTTGGTCTGAAAATATGAGTGACTTCTGTGTTTTGATATGAAAGCAGCCAACAACGTAGCCTCGAGTTATCGGGTTATGCCTCCGTCATTCAAAGTAATCACAGAATACCAAGCTTACGTTGCTTTGCCAAGGGGATTGTTTGCACTTGGATTTTTTTCTTGTAATCTGCGTGGGCCTGTGTGTATGTTGTTATTAGTGTGTTATATTCGTTTCAACTCTTCTTCCTGCCCTATACTGTTACTGATCTGTCCATGTGCCCTGTGACATAGATAAAGAACAAGGATCTAAGTCAATCTCCAAAGATGGTATTACTCTCTGGGGGAAGGTCAAAGTTAAATCCCAATGCTCCTATCTACATTCCTGCTGCCTTCCGCCAAGTGGAGGACTTTTCTCCAGAATGGTGGCAGCTGGTAACAACATTGACATGGTACCATGACTATTGGCTCAGCCAACAACAGTATGAGGAAGGCTATTATAACAATGCTGAGGATGAATTTGATCGCAGTGATGTGCTTGATTTGCTGCCTGATACATTTGATCTTGACGCTGATGAAGATCTTTCTGTGATGGAAGCCCAGCTTGAGGAATTCATTCAATTTTCTGAGGCTGAAGGTAAGAAAGAGAAGTTGTTAATTTAGTTCCTAACTTGACTATTGAAAATTTCTGGATTGGGGGTCCTATGGGAGGCTCAGATTGAAAATTTTAATTCACCAGTTATTTCGATGAAGCAGTTTGAGATGCTTGAATCTTTCCTTGCATCTGTGATCTGTCTAATTCATATTGCGGTTTACCGTAATAATGAACTTCCAATTTTCAGCTAAAACTGGTCCCAACTCTCTTATGAAAACGGAGCATGGAGCAAAGCCACCAACCGCGTAAGCAACCTAAGATGTCAGTATCTGTGCATCCAATAACCGGACTGATCACCTGACCCCTTGAACTCGACGAGATTTGGGCTGGCGGTCATTTAAGCTACTCAGTACTCACTATATTTGCTGTAGCTTTTACCTTCCTGTAACTTCTGTATAGCCAATGTTTCAACTTTTCATCTGTTCCTATCCTGCTTTGTTTCCGAAGTCTCCTTTGGTAAACAATCAAGTTAAAAAAGCAAAAGAAAAAGAAAAGTTTGTCAAACAAATTTGTATTGCGAGAGCTGCAACAAGCGCTATAGGAGTGTAAAAAAGGGGAAAAAAAACAGAATCCATTATGCCATATTGTCAGATTGTCACTTGATTTCAGTTTCTCTTTAGGGATGGCAAGTGGCCTTATGGAATTGACTCGCATCTATTTATACTCCCTGGACCTTTAATATAAGAGATATTTAAATGGTTGAATGAGTCTTAAATATTAGATATAGTTTTTATATTTATTAATCTTTTTTAACTTTATCTCTATTGAAGCTTCCCTAACAATAATCAAGGAGAAGATGGAAAAAGAGAATTAAGAAAGATGATTAGGATATTTTAGAAAATATATATCATGTTAACAAATTTAATTGATTTTTTAAATCTATCAAAATAGGCTTAAAACTTGTAAAAATATATTCCAGTTATATTGAAAATTACTCAGATTTTATACCATTTTGGGAGGATCCAATATGCTGTCTATATCTGTGTGGGGTCGAGATGAATTGGGTTACATTGTCCCCAGCCCCAGTTTCTACTTTTTGGATTAGCTTATAATAGTTTATGGATAAAAAGTGGAGAATAGCTTTTAAAGAATATATTATAGGAAAAAAATAATTTTGATAAAATGAAAGTGTTTAGATATTATGATCAGAATAGTTTTTTTCATGGTCATATTACTAAAAAGGGTATTAATTTTTTTGATAATTACATGTAAACTATGAGAGTGTTTGGATTAGCTTTTGGATAAAAATTACATATGAAAGTATAAAATTCCATTTCAGAATTTTTTAATTATGAAAAAGATAATATTTTCATTATGAAAAAAATAATATTTCATTTTAATTAGATACCTGACTTCCCATATTACAAAATTTTTATGTACATGACATTATTTCGTTTTAATTTTTTTTCTTTATTCTTTATCCCTTTTGTTGGCAAAAAAAAAACCTTTGTTTCTTTTATTTTTCCTTCTTGCGTCAGATGCAGTGAGATCGGAAGGCAATGAAGAATCATTCAGTGAATTGATGGAGTACAAAAAGTGGAGAGACAGAGGGGCAAAAAAGTGGAAATGAAGAAAAGGAAAGAGAGATGGGACAAGGCAGAAAAGTGACAGGAACGGTAATAATTTTTTGGCCCCAACGACAAGCGAAGAAAAATGGCTTCACCTTAAAATCATGGTTTTGCTGTTCAAATACAGGATTATGCAAACATGTTGAGTGTTCGAGTGTTTTTTGGTTTTGTTAGAAAAAAACTTTTTTCTTTGACATCCGAACATACCAACATACACTAAATGTTTATTGGGGATCAAATTTGAGACTGTCAAAAGTGCTTATTTAAGTAAATCGAGGTAAAACTTTTCTCATATACTTATCTTGTATATCGTAAATCATAATTAAAAAATTATTTTTAAATGATCCAATCGCTATTAAAAAAACACTTAATATTTGACTTGAGCTTTTGACCCCTTTTCATTTTGGGGAAAAAAAGAAAGAAAGAAATGGATGATCACTGTAACAAAAAAAAAACAAAGAAATAAAGAAAGGGATGATCACACGATCATCTCCATGCGTGCATTTATGCGTTCGGGGAAAAGGTTCATACAAAACCTTCTCATAGATTGTCGTGATGTCAGACTGAATGGGAGGAAAAGAAAAAAAAAAATACCGTAATAAAAATGTACTACGATATTAAAGTACATGCTCAATTTGCAAAATATTAATTCAAAATTTAAATACATGGCCTCTCTCTTTCTCATGTTTTAATTATCACTATTTTTTAAAACATGGATAAGGACTGAGGAGTCATCTCCACCAGCAATGTGCCAATCTCTTAAAATAAATTCTATTTATTTTATACTGAAAACAATAAAATATAAAGAAAATCCTATATGAAGCTGTTTAAAATAGGGAAATTCAAAATTAAGCTGAAAAATTCAACAAAACCTTAATTGAGTTATTAACCCAATTTAAGATTTCAAAATATGGGTAAAATGACTTTAATGTCCCCTTCTCTTTCCTCTTAAATTTTTCTATGTAACTCATGTTTTGCAATATATATATGTATATAGGACTTTTTTCGTGTTGTGTAGGGATAATTAATATTAATGTAAGGGGGAAAATACAAAGAAAACAGCATCAACAGCAGAGTCATGCAAAAAGGGCATAAGACATTTGCATCACTATGAAGCAATGTATAAATCCAATTTGCCTTAGTCCTCTTTCTCGATCTTAATACCCTTTTTTCTTATCCTCAACATCACAAGCACGACGGCTGATCTCCCTTATAAACAGTTCTGATACCTGCCTCCAGAAAAAGAAATCTTATACACTAACCAGTAAAATCAAATCCCACGAATAAACAAAATAAAGAACAGGGGGAAAAGAAGCTGAATGATGATAGCAATTGAAGAGAGCGAAGTTGGATGTATAAGTTTTTGACCTTCAAGTTGGATGTAGTTGACGCTGTTTTTTCCCTTGGAATTATTCTTGATGATCTTTGCAGAACATGAACAATGCATTTGATTTAACGAATCATATTTTATTTTATTATATATTAATGTTGATATATATTAAAAAATATAAGGTACATAGCAATGAAACTCTTTTAAGAATAGAGAGCATGAAATTCATTTTACTTATATTTTAAAATCCTAAAATTCTGTTAATGACTTAATTAAGAATTTGTTGAATTTACCAACCTAATTTAGAATTTTCCTATTTTAAGTAGATTTATATGGGATTTTCCCTAAAATCTAATTTTTTTTTTTAAGTTTTTAAGAATTATTTTAAAAAATTTTAAATACATATAAATATATATCAGTCTCGTATAATTAAAAATAAAAGGAAAAAGATTTAGGACCCACCGTTCCATTTGGTGTAATTTTGCAGATATCAAATATTTATTGTGCCCTTTATGGGTGTTCATAGGGGTGGGATAAGGAAACCCTGTTCTTGATCCTTTCCGGGGGGAAGGACTCAGGACAACATTTGTAACATCCCAAACTTTTATTTTTATAATTAAAGTAATATTGAGATGTGGTTATTTTATATAATTAAAATTTCTTATGTAATTATTTGAGTATGGAGAATTTACTCAAAATGGAATTAAATTTTCTTAAGAAAATTAATAAAATTGGGTGGAATTAAATAAAATTATTTAAAGTTTTCTTTTAAATAACATATTATAAGCATTTCAATATTATGAGAATGATATGTGAGTAAGATACGTAAAAGTTGCTCAATCCTTTAAATTTTAGAAGAGTGTTGAAATATATATATATATATATATATATATATTACCTTAAAACTGAAATTGAAAAAAAGAAAGACAGAAAGAAGAGGAAGGTTAGAGAAAAAGAAAAGCTAAGTAAAAAGTAAAATATAAAAAAATACTACATTCAAACTAATAGTGGGGTCACGTGTGTCTACCCCCACTATTACGCCCAATTTGGTAGCATGGAAGTTTGGACGTATAATTGATATTTATGTATGTTTGGTGTGTTGGAACTCAGTTTCCTAGGGATCCCACTTCCATCAAAGTTAATGAAAGTCGCTTCCATCTAACCCCCAAAGGATTGGCCACACTTCCTTGGAACGCATTTTATTTTTCAGTTCTACCCTTAACCTTTCAACCGCAGCCTTCAAGATTCTAGGTTCTTCGGTGACAACCTTCATTTACGATGGTAGCGAAGAACCCCTAGCAAGGAGGCGCTGACGTTCATCTGCGACGGCAATGACGTTCTCATCTTCTTTCGATTTTGATTTCATGTCTTCCAGGTCCTTCGATTTTACCAAGAATGACACCCTCCCCTCCTCAATCTTCAACTTTTGTTTGCTATTTCTTTCTCCATCGTGCCACCTCTCTCCCTCTGTGCCCCTCCGATTTAAAGCTTCAATCTCTTCATTTGAAGACTTCTTATGACAGTCCACCGTCTACCTTAAAGCCTATCCTTGCGTGAGATTCGATCTGTGGTGGCTGGTATTTCTTCTCTTCTCCGGTGATTAATACCGCTACCTCTCAATCTCTCTTTGTTTGCTTGTTTTCGTTTAATTTATTCGATTGTTGATGGCTACTATTTTTGAAAAAAAAACGGAGGGTTATAGTTGTCTTTGGGTGGCCCACCAATGGTTGTGGTGGCTAGCAGTTATAGTGGCCGACCGATACCTCTGTTGTTATCTTTTTCTATCTCCTTTTCTAGTTTTAGATATGTTTGTTTGATTGTTTTAATTATATGTTCGATGGTTTTGTGTAATGCCATCATGATAATGCTTTTCATTACATTCAAGTCAACCAAAAGATTTGGTCTAGATGGGTATAACTTTGGTCTCTTTATGCTTGATTTCTAGGCATTTGTTAGTGACAATGGTCGTCATTTGAAGAGGATCAATGGAGTTTCTAAATCTACTAGTGTGGAAAAGGTTTTTTTGGTTGGAGGGTGTCTTGGTCTTTCATACAAAAAAATACATACATCGATGAAAAATTATGTCTTACCTCTACTTTTATTTCTACTTTCATTTTCATCAAAAACTCTTATATGATACCAAACAGGTCATTAGTTAAAACCCAATCCCTCATCCCCCCAACTCCTTCAGTCCTTTGTTTTGTTTTGTTTCTCCAACTTTCATCTTCTTTTCAGTGATGCTGAGAGAGCAAGAAAGAGGAAGAAGAAGATGATGGGATCTCTTCTGAGCACTTGGGAAGCTATCCTATCATTCCCACAACTCCTTTAGTCCTTTGTTTTGTTTTATTTCTCCAGCTTTCTTCTTCTTTTCAACGATGCTGAGAGAGGTTGAGAGAGAGGAAAATGGAAGAAGAAGATAATGGGATCTCTTTTAGGCACTTGGTATGCCATCCTATCACTTATATTTTTAGTTTCTCATCTATTATTTTTAATTTCTGATGGAAGAAAAATCTAGGGTTTAATACATATTCTGATTTTTGAGGTTTCTAGTTGATTATTTTTCTTTTAATGGAGTTAGGGAGGTTTGAATAAGAGTTATATGGTTAAGATTTTTTCTTGAATATTTGATTTGAAGAAACTAAAGTTAGGGTTTGGTCAGAAAATTATGATTCAAGATATGGGTTATGTTAAATTCGAGTTTAGTGGTTTATTCTAACCTATTGGAGGTTATATTGATGATTGAATGACTTAGATTTGAGGTTTATGATGAAACGTGGATATTGAAAATTTTGGGTTAAACTTTAAGTATTGAAAATTTCTTGTTTTTGAAGAAACTAAGGAGATAATTATAGGTTAATGATTCTACAAGGAAAGAATGAATCGATTGAAAGAATAAATGATATTGGAATAGTGATTTTGAGAAATAGTTATTTATGAATATTTTTCCTAAAACTTATAGTGATCGAATTTTGGGAATTGAAGGATAAAAGTGAAGTAAAGTTATTAGAATATAGAAATATGATGGAATAAAGAGACATTGAGTTATTGTAGTAAATTGAGAATTTTGAAAATTTATATTAAAGTGAACAATTTGAAGGTTATATGAAGGTTTGAGATGGAGTTTGATTTTTAGTGTTAAATTTTGAGTTGATATTGATAATATGATTATGAGAAATGAGGTTTGGTATTTGGTTGATTAGGAATGATCAAAGATGAGAGTTGATACTTTAAAAAAACTTTAAGTTTCTTAATTGTTTTTTGTTAAACCCTCAATTAGTTTAAATATTAAATTGTGGTTCAAATTGATTATTATATATTGATTTATGAATTGTGATTGATTGAGCTTGGTGCCTGGGTTCATGTGGTAAACTTAGCTTTGGTGAGAGGTAGCCACTTTTTCACTTGTTATGTGCTTTGGTATGTTATTTGTGAGGATTCTGTGAGATGATCATGAGATCAAAAATAGTATATTAATATAATTACCACCATTAAAGATTAAAAAATTAATTAATAATATAAAAATTTTAAAAAATATTCACCACTAAAAAATTTAAAAAAAATTATATTCAACCATTAAAAATATTAAAATATCCCATTAAATAATATTCCTACCACTAAATATTACTCCCTTTGGTCCTATTTATAAGCAATGTTTCCTTTGATTACGCAAAATGAACTGGTAGTTAAAAGCAATAAGTGTATAAAAAATGCCATATATTTTTTTTTCATATATGCCCCTATTTATGAAAAGAGTATATGAGAGATAATAGATAAAAAACGAGAGATAATGAGTATAAGATATGAGAGATAATGAGTATTTAATAAGGGTAAAATAAGAAAAAGAAGCTTACATTTTCAGACAAAAAGTGAAAGTTGCTTATAAAAGGGATCAACCCTATAAGAGAGAAAGTTGCTTATAAATAGGACCGGAGGGAGTAAAATGTTACCAAGAACCCCACCTCTACACTACATAATATTTCTACCATTAAATATTAAAAAATTATTATGAATCCAACGTGTATACTGCACAAATTTAAAAAAAAAATTACCATGAACCTAATGTGTACATTATACACATATGTGTAGATAGGGGTAATTTTATCTCTCACTATATTATTTCCATATATTTGCATGTTTAATGTAATCTAACCAAATGTTTTTATACATATGTATCGTTTTTCCTTTATAACATACCAAACAAATTGATGTAACTATTATCACATCACATTATCTCTGTTCTATCAACCAAATGGGCACTTAGGGTAATTTTTTAAAAAATATAATATTTATATTCAAGATAGGATCGAAAAATTCCATTCTCGGTCCCGATCCTATCCTAAACCTAATTTCTTTCTATCCCAACTTTTTCCGTCTCGAAAATTTTTGGGACGAGATTTTCCCGTCCCAATTTACCCGTGACCAGGACAAAAAAATCTTGAACACCCTTAGAGCCTTCACCTCTATTATATAGCCTGTGTTTGGTATCACTTAATTTTAGAGAATAAGTTCTTATTACGCAAGTCGAGATAAAACTCTTCTCATATACTTACCTCGTATACCGTGAGTCACGATTTATAAGCACTTATTGTCCAAAAATAAGCTATTCCAAACGAGCACATAATAAAACAAAGAAAAGACAAATAATGATTAAATGGTTAAGGTAAAAGGCATCTTTTTCAACCTTTTAAGCTAGATGGGGCCTAGAGATTAAAGCATTCCACTCACTCCACAAAGTGTCGGTATGAATTAGCGGCAAAAGTTATTTTTTCAACGTGATTTACAGCTATAAAATAAATATTTGAAAAAAATTTTATCTTAAATTATATGAATTTACTTTTTTAATGCTAACTGAAATAAGCAAAAGTCATCATATGCATGAATGCTCAAAAGGGGTGTGTTTATTTTTTGTTATTTTTCTTTGGTCCTTATGTCCTTTTGCTTTTTATTTTGATTCGATAGATTAGACTGGCTTCTGGCCCAAGATAAAAAAAGGCTAGCTTGCTCTCGGTCCATAGATTGACGAAAATGCCACTGGAATTTCTGTATAAAATGAGCACCGCCATTTGCTCCCGCCTTTTATGGAAGTTGTATTTAACCCAGTGCTCCAACGACACACAAGTACACAACACATAAACTATGGCGCCAAAAACAGCACCTTCGTCTCCAATTCCCATCGGTAAAACCTAGAATGCAACATTTTTCATTGTTTTGCTCCATTTCTGACCTGGACTTCGACATTTTTCCTCTCACAGGTAACTGCGAGATTATCGTTGAGGCCAAAAGTTTCACCTCTAAGTCGGATTCAAACAGCCTCCAAATTTCTCTTCCAACAAGAGGGAAGATTAACGTATCAGGTGTGTGATAGTGATTTTGTCCCACTAAGAAACATAAAGCATAAAACGGGGACTGATTAGGATTTTGACTAAGATTGTTCCTGGCCTTTTACCCTCCAATTTTGCAGTTGTGAAAGGCGAAAATGATCCAGAGAATTTTAAGCTCGAAGAAAGAGGTGAAATGTTACATTTACATGTCATTGCATAGAGCGTTTGAGAGTTTATTACAACCCGATGAACTTTTGACAGTTTAGTCTTTGTTACAATCCGATAATATTTTTATTCTTATTTATTTTTTACCTTTTGGGTTTATGCAGATCATAAATTCGTCCTTGTTAATCCTAAAGATGCTGACAGCACTAGCAAATCCTACCTGCAGGTAAAACTTTTTCTCTCTCTGTGTGAGACTGTTTTTATGGTGCGAGTCTCAATGTTTACAAGATCTTTTCTCTTCGCTCTCGTATATTATCAGCTGTACATAAAGTATTTCCGTAAATGGGTTGGCAGGAAGTATTGCAGATGTATATGACAGAACTCCCTGGAATGAATTATGCTGCAAATACTGGAAAGCAATCGAAATTTCTAGAAAGATGCGTAACTAATGGGTATTACGTTCTTCTCATTCCACTTTCTTCCCCTGAATGGATATAGTTGTTCGACCATGCCTATAGTGCTAGTTCATTAATCATGCTGATTGTAATTTACAAGGGGAAAATTTTTTACCCTTGGTGCCTTAAGATTATATACATGTTGCAAGTAAGTTGAAAGGTGCAAGAAACTTTCATTTGTTGGTTGCTTATGCCTGCAGGAAATATCGTACACTGCTTCTGAAATCTGGTTCTGCTGGAAATTCTGGAAAGGTGTGTTTGCTAGCTGAACAAGGGCGCATGGTTTAATCTCACTAGTGCAAGTTCATTATCTATTGACCTTGTTGATCTCATGCAGATCCTTTCCTTTTCCTCTTAAAGGCCACCTGGAATTACCAATTTAGAATTAATAGAAAAAATTTGCTTCTTCCCATTTTATAATGATCCAGCTGAATGCATCAGTGGGCTTAAGGAAACTCTATATGTTTCTTTATTAATCCTTTTTGTCCCTATGTAGGTTATAGCTGCCATTACGTATCAAATAATCCCTGCAGATACAGAGTATGCAGAGATCCCACTTGCAGCGGTTGGTGCAATCCATCAACGCAAGGTCTGTTCTAATTCTTCTTATTTACATCTTCTATATTTTAATTTTCTATTTTCAAAATATCATGATGTCATGATGACTAGGGTCCTTTCAAGAAATGAAGTTGTAATGACTAATGTGAAGAAGCATTATTTTTGTTTTTGGTTTGGTTTCAAGGTTTCCTTGAAAGCTTCCAATGGTAATTTTCTGGTTTTATATCTTATAATGAAGAGGTGATGCCTTGAGGAGAACCATATTAATAACCAGCACTGGCACATTGTGAAATCTGGGAGAAGTGAGGTATATTTCTTGGTTTTATATCTTATAATGAAGAGATGATGCCTTGAGGAGAACAATCTTAATAACCAGCACTGGCACATTGTGAAATCTGGGAGAAGTGAGGTATATTTCTTGGTTTTATATCTTATAATGAAGAGATGATGCCTTGAGGAGAACCATCTTAATAACCAGCACTGGCCCATTGTGAAATCTGGGAGAAGTGAGGTATATAACACATGAAGTTCAAATTGCATGCTAAACTTGTTTCTGAAGGATCTGGTATTTTAAAGTCTATCTGAATTTCAAACTGTTCAAGTATAAAGATGGTGTAGCTTATATAATATCTTACGCGCTTTATTAATTCTCTAACACATGGCCTCTGCTTTTTGTTTAAGTTCCATTTTATTCTGGCACAGTAAGTTTCACCGACTTATTGGCTCAAGTAAGCTTTCTAAGTTAATATTTTACAGGGTCTTGGTCATATGTTGTTTGTAGAGCTACGGAAGAGACTTCAACATGTTGGTATTCGTTCAATTTTCTGCTGGGGAGACAGAGAATCTGAAGGGTTTTGGCTTAAACAGGTAAATCATAATTAAAACATCTAAGGAGTGTGGACCATCTTAATAGTCACATCTGGTTGTTTACTGCTATAGACTGATGTTTCATTTTTGAGTCTTTCTGTGAAGGGTTAACGAGGTATCATAAATAAAACATCTCGGGATAGGATTATGAAGCATCTTATAGTCATATCTTGTATACTTTAACTGAATGTTATTTTACTTTCTAATCTTTCTTTAAATGCTTTTTAAACAAATTTAGTATAACACTTATCCAGAGATCGCAAAATTTATGGTAAGGTGAATAGTCAGTGGTGTTTCATGCAATTTGCTAAATATAGAGCCATACATTTTCCTAATTCAGGTGAAAGTTGTTTCTTGAGTTCTAATGGTACTGTATTATAAAAAACTTTGGAATTGCAGGGTTTTATATCAATAGCAGAGGTGGACACCAAAGGTAGAGCTCGCAGGTTGCCTATAAAAGCTGGTATTCGTAAAGCATTATGCTTTCCTGGCGGTTCTACTCTCATGGTTTGCCATCTAAGGATGGAATTTTCAGCTGATGCTACTAATTCTGTGAAATGTCTTCCGTCACAACAACATCCGAATCACTTGACATTAGGAAATGCTGAGAGCGACCAGCTTAAATTTACGGGACAGTTACACGTTGATTTGAACTTTTCAAATAACTCTACTGATAGAACAGATGATATGGAGAATAGCCATCCTAAGGCTTTGGTGAATGATGGATTTTCAAGTGAATTTGATAAATTGAGCAGTAAGTTTTCTCCTGGCGTATCTTTTAATCTGTCTGTCTGTGCTTCTCCCTCCTATTAGGGGGTATTTTCGAAAATCTAATTGTTATTTAATATTGAAATGGAGCAATGGTAGTCTCTTCGCTAAGGTTTTTTTAATTGATTTACATTGTATTTTTCTGGTATCTTTTGCTCCATAAACAAGATTTGACAATTGCAGTTCTTTTCTGGTGCAGATAGTGACACACTGCCTGCTGTTGCAGGACTTGCAAACGATGGAATTGATGCTGAAATGGAGGATTGTTCTAATTCCACGAAAGGTGCAAAGAGGATTTGGGAAGCCTCTTTGTCATCATTAAAGTCAAAAAGAGTGAAAGGAAGCCATTTAATTGATGGCAGATCTGAGTCTAGCTGGGGTTTTGTCTCAGAGGTTGATAGGACTAATTCTTGTTTTGTGGGATGCTCATGGGGCGTTTCAAGTGGAAGAAGGTCAATGGAGCTCCCATGTGACGATTCTTTGATTGTCCAAGAAAAGAATTCTGAGAAACTCAAAGGGGATTATTTACAGTTAGAAGCTAAAGTCAACAATGAACAGCTATCAACTAAACAATGCTTTAGAATCATGCTGATGAATATTGCTGATGATGCTAAGAAAACGCACCTTAGAAAGGTATGTTTGATAGTTGCATTACCAGAGAAACTCTCCTGTATGGGATTGGTAGTACTGGGTACTGACATTTTACTTTAATTGTCCTTTGTACAGGAATATTCTTTGTTCCTTCTGAATTCATTAACGTTCTTTCTTGTTAGTGACCGATTCACCATATTTGGGAGGAAGAAAGTTTTTAGAAATAAATTGGTTTCAAATTGAATCTCTTGAAAACTATTTTTCTCTTATAATGGAATAAATTCCTGGAAGGTTACTTCATGGATGAAGTGTTGACATCATTTTTCTTCTTATAAGGTAATTGAATCCCTTGGTGGCACTGTTACCTCTGAAGGAAGCATGACCACACATGTTGTCACAGGCAAAGTGAGGAAAACTTTGAATTTCTGCACCGCCCTCTGTTCAGGGTTAGTTCTAAACACTCATCTTGCTTAGCTTCTTAGAGGAAATATTTGTGGTTGAAATATATTGTTTAAATAGTTTTCATATCGGAGCCTTTGTTTTTTCTGGTAATTGTGATATATTGGTGGGTAAGCATATTTATTGTTTCTTGAATGAAGCAAATTAATTCGTTTCATCATCTTTGAATACCTTTGAGTACATGTCCAAAAAAAAAAAAGAATACCTTTGAGTACGAGTGTTTTGAATCTTGCACGTTTTTCGGACATAAGCGTATTTTCCTCTTATACCACCTGAACCATTTTATCTCGCTTCTGCATAGTTATTATTCATCTAATCATCTTAATTTAATTCAATTGGTAATATTCATGAAAATTTATAGTAGTGTTGACAATTTGTCAAGATCGCAGAATAAAAGTATATATTTTTTTTCAACTATTAAATTTATTATTGTCTTGAAAAAGCTTATTTCTGTTAAGTAAATTTATCCAGTAGACCTTGTTAACCAACACCAGAAAGGCGGAAAATGCAGGGGACACCTTTTGCAAGATTACTTCGTAGGAATTGGAGTAGGGTCTGATGCACTTAAATGCACACTTATCTTAGGATATCTATCTGCTTAGGTGAACAATGAGTGGAAAAACTAAACTAGCTACTGGACAACTCACTGTTGAAAATACAAACCTCATAAAAAGAAATATGAAATAAATTTGATTTGATCTTATATTACATTTTCAATTTTTCTCTCTGACAGACTTGTAATGTTTGTCGTTTTGTCATCATACAATAGTTTTCCTTCGTATTTCATTTTAATCTCCGAAGCACTAGTTTCTGTTTTTATGTTTTACTTTTGATTTGATTACTATTGTGCATATGATGATATCCTAGTATTCATTCTTAGTTAGTGTGTATCATGTTCTTTTTCGCCTTCAAGTGTGTTGTTCACAGCTAAGGATTTCTCTATGTTTATATGATTCATGTGGATGTTGTCAACTACACAGGGCTTGGGTGGTCTCCTCAGATTGGTTAAAAGAAAGCTGCCGTGAAGGAAAATTTGTTGGTAGGTCAAACCAACTAATCTAGTTTAAAAGATTTTTATTCATTTGACAATATAACCACTTGTTCTAAACCTATATGCAGATGAGTTGGCTTACATATTAAATGATGAGGATTATCTATTGAAGTACAGATCTGATTTAGAAAGTGCACTTTTCCGAGCAAAAGCCAACCCCCGTGCTTTGTTCAAGGGGTACAATGTGTGTATTGCAGATCATGTTCAACCTCCTGCTAAAACACTATCTGCAATTGTGAGCTCTGCTGGTGGCAATGTGAGTACTAGTACTTTCACTGAAATTTGTATATGGTTTAAGAAAACTATAAGAGTATGTGTTTGAAAATTGCCCCTTCCCTCTTCTCTTTTGGCTTAGTAGAATATTGCATCTTATATTCACTACTGAGAACTAACCGCATGAAGAATTTGAATACAAATTCTCATTTGGTGCAACACGCTTGCAAGCATATGTGCGCATGCGCGCATTCACACGGGAAAACATACCGTTTGACCTGTCTCTCATGCGGACGCACACATACTTTTTGCCTCACACACAAATGAAAACATATTGTTTGGCCTCTTGAGGACATTCTTTACTCGTTCTCCATAACTCGAAGCCCCATTACTTAATTCTATTAAGAATAATGCTCTGAAGATCTCTATTCTCAAAAGATTAAGCTGTTTTGCTATTAGTTCTAATTTTGGATTCTCATTTTAACTATATCACTAATAAGGTTAGAATTTCAAAGTGAATTGAATAATGAAAAAGCTGAATTTCTTGAGAGACAGATTTATTAGCTTTATCTTTCTTTTTTCATAGCAAACCACCCATATCTAGAGCCATATTAGACTTTAACTAATTTGCATCAAGCCGGTCGTGTTTTAAATATGAGGTAGCTTTCTTATAGGTGTTTTGTATATAATAACTAAGCCTTATTCCACTAGTTTTCTTAAAGGTGTTTTTAATGTTTACATAAATTTAAACTAATTACACATTGTACCCTTGGGAAGTGGCACCATCAATTTCATGGCTAATTGAGATTTTTAATCTTATAAATTTTCCTTAATGCCCAGCATGAGCCTCTTTCCTTTTCTATTTCTTAGTAGCTATTTTCTTTCCGTACAGCAGGGAAAAAACTTTTGAGAATTATCTTGCATCTGCTGCCTGCTCACGTAAGTCTTGCTTTGGATAATATATTCAATTTCTCAAAAATTCCACTATTTTTATAACAGGTTATTTGTGGGTTGAAGAAAGTAAATGAAGCATCCTCAACCATTTTTGTGACATGTGAAGAAGATATGGAAGAAGCAATGGTAGCTGCAAAGAAGGGGATCCGAACATTCAGCAGTGAGTGGTTTATGAACTGTGTCATGAGGCAGGAACTAGACATGGAGGCCTTTCAATTTGCTGAGTCCTTGTGAGGATGGTGGCTTGCTGAGTGATGGTTAACATGATTGCTTTTTCTTTTTTGGTGATAAGTTAACATTATTTCTTGTGATGCATAATTTGGCCATATTTATCTTTGCCCTTGTATATTTTCCCCCCCAACGGACTTATGCCACCAGAAAGGTAGTTGTAGTTGTGCTCGAAAATAAACCATACGGGTTATATAACAAGGTAGCCTGCAGAAATTGTTTTGATTTTCGGCTGATAACAGGATTTTTTGTTGATCTTGTCAAAGACGTTGCAAATCTACTTGAGATGAACAGAGAAAAAGTGACCTGTATGGTTGGAGAAATGGAAGAAAGTTTTGTTATCCTTAACGTATTGAATTCTCCAATGTGAGCGATATATTTTTTTTATCTCGTTTTTAAATTGTCAATCTTAAGTCACTTTCCCCACTTTTTGGCCGTCGTCGATCTTGGTATAATGATGATGATAAACGACAGTTTCCAGTATTTTGAATAATTACTAATTAATACTCTTCTTTTCCTTAATATAAGATGTATTTGGAGAGTTAGATATTGGTTCTAAATATAAGACATAGTTTTTATATTTATTAATCATTTTTAATTTCTCCTTATTGATGCTTCCTGAATAATAATTAAGGAGAAGAGGAATGAAGGAATTAAAAAATATGATTAGGATATTTTAAAAAATACACGTCATAATAATTAATTCAACTATTTTCTTAATTAATTAGATAAATATATCTTATATTAACCATTAGTGAGAGTAATACACAATGCTTTGTCTTCATATGTTGAATTGAGCTAATATTCATCACATAAAAGACCAAAAAGTATTTTCCTGTCTTTTTAAAAAGTTATCTTGATTTTATATATAACGCTTTATACGAATTCTTTCAAGAATTAAATTCTTTAACGATATGAATTAAGAGAAAATTCATATAAAAACGGTTGAATTACCAAATCCTGTTTTGAGTCATTAAACTTAACAAATTATATAATAGATCATATGTTATAATTAGGGATTTAAAATTTGGTTTAAATTATCTCCATATCTCTTAATTATTAAAACAGAAAAATTGAAAATATAACCCTATTATTTGCTCTATCAATTAATTCCTTAGAAAGTATGATTGGGAATAAAAATATTAAAATTAATCCATTAATCAATTTAAATTATACAAATGGGAGTTACCAGAAAAAGGCAAATAAAAATGTTAAAATTAATCCATTAATCAATTTAAATTACCTTGTCCATAGTAGTACTATGCCTATAAAGGTGAGTAATATCTAATACACAAAGGTGAGTAAATTGGCGATTAGCATGAAAACAACAAAAAGACGTCATATAGACATTGGAGCACATGAACCAAATGGAAGATTAAACCGATTTTTTTTGGGCCTTCGAAGATTAAACTGATTCACACTTGCCTCTTTTGCCGCGTGAATAATAATCAAAATTAACGCCAATGATTTTGTGAATAATATATACACAGCCTAGGAAATCAATTCATTCTCTAGGATTTTGTAGATGAGTGCAAAGGGATCAAGGGAGGAAGACTAAACCAACTTACAATTGCTTCCTTTGCTGAATTTTTGACTTTGCAGATGTCTCGATAAATTTTCTGCCTTTAGGCCTCCGATAGTGAGCAAATAGTAGAGTTATGTTTTCAATTTTGCTATTTTAATAACTAAGGGATATTAAGGTAATTTAATCCAAATTTTAAAATTATGATGCATAACTTGAACTCAAAGAATCCTTTAAACCTATGCAAGAGACCATTTTTAGGGAGCAATACATGTTGAAGAAGCTAATGGAAAAAGAAACTACTGTGATCATGTGAGTGCTAAGTTCAAAGAGTTTGAGAAGTACTATCATGCCACTTATAAAGAATCAACAACCCAAATTAAAATTTGATTAATTCAAGCATTTTTATATAGGATTTTCAATGAATTCAGGGAAAATTATAATGAAGAACTAGAGGAAAAGATATTTATTAATAAAGGCTATAAAAATTGTAATTATTTATAAGGGCCAAATACAAAAATATAAAATTAAACCACTAAAATATCCCTAACAAAATCTTCTACATTCTCTCATACATTTCCTCCCACGTTCTATTTCTAAATTTCACTAAATTAAACAAAAATTTTCTCAATTTTCATTTTTCACAACTTGGATAGATATCCAGGGAAAAACATTACACATTGTTCAATTTTGTTAAAATTATATTTTTTAAAAATAAAAAAAATTAAAAATAAAATTATAATTTTTAATAAAAATAAAAAACAATACTATACTTCTCCAACTTTTCCTCTCATTTCTCATTTTTTCCCCTTGTAATTTATCCAGTAGTGGTTGACTGGTTGTAATTAATTTGTAGAGGATATTCGTTCTTGTGAACGGCGGCAACTAGCAAGGGCAATTCACTATCCACTTCCCGCTGTGGCTATGTTTTAGTCCACTTGTTTTCTTCGGCAGTGAACGCCTTTCTGAAATGAATTTGAAGATAAGAATCTCAAGGTTAGACGGTGGAGGGAGGGAGGATAAGGACAGAAGTTGGGGAAAGAGCTGTAGCATCCAAACGTAGCAATGGCTACCTTCGTCTCTGATCGTGCTTGTGTAAGAAGCGCCTATGATTATTCGGCTTCTTTCAATGCCAACTTGCAGGCTGCTCTGAGAAAGAAAAAGTCATGTACTCAGCTGGGAATTAGAGCTTGTCATTCCATGTCTGACAAGAAAAAAGTCTACGAACAAGTGGGTATGTTCCATATTGCTTTCTTTGCACAAAATAACGTACAGGAACTTGAAACTATTTCATGTTTCTATGGTTGATGTGTGGATCATGCTGAAACGTTTGTCAATGGACCCAGTTTCTCTAAGTAAATAATGTGCGATTTACTAACTGAGGATAGAAACGGAAGGAGATACCTTCTGTTCAAGCTTTTAGAAGATAACCAGGGCTAGTGCTGGTTGTGTGGTTTCTTTCTGGAACGCTTTATCTTGGTGTTTGATTATGGCAATAGGTATTTTTAAGAATATAATTGACTTTGCTATTAATGCTTTAATGTGGACAATGGTAGCCTATAGACATTTACTTTTTCAGATGCCCCTCTGCCACAAACTACAAGTCACTTTGAGCTATTTACACCTACCCATAACTGTTAGGCTAGCGACAGTTACTATTCCTCTGATGCTTAATTCTTTGGCGTCACTTCTTTCTGACAACGTACTGAAATACAATCAGGTTTATTTTCTCTAAGAAGGAAAATTGAAGATGCAGTACTTCGTGCCGAAATGTTTGCACCTACTGCCTTGGAAATGGAAGAAGCAAGATGGATTGAACAAGAAGAAATGATACGTAACTATGATCTATGGGATGATCTTAATAAGTCCAATGACATTCTAGTCAAGTTAGCATACAGTGCCAAAGTGGTTGATGCTCTTAAGGACTTAAAATTTAAGGTTATACTCTATTCACATCAATTCATCAGAAGTTTGGTTGAAATAGTTATTTTATTCCCTATTTGAAACAGTTAGTTTGCTAATGATTTGTTAGCTTATGAATTTTTGATATTTTGGAATCTTATAAATTGATTGATAATGAATTAAATATAGCAATGAATTTAAGAATGAAGCGGGTAAAAAGAAATTAATGAATAGTCTGAATGCTATTCTATGAAGCTTGGAGATATAACTAACATTATGAATGACATCTTTCATTACTCATTCATTCATAGCTGTAGCTGCTATAAACTTCCTTTTGTAGTAAAGTTCCCTAATCATCAATCAACCATTCTGTTGAAACCAAAATGCGGTGAATTCCTGATGAAGTTATAACATGACTGCCCTTTCAGTTTCAGCATCATAAAAAACATAATGTTTTCTGTAACCACTAAAACCATGTAGCCAATCTCATTCTACTAGTTTATATTCTTATATGTTTTCTTCTTTTCTATTTTTTTTTCTGAAAAATAAATGATTCAGTGTTCTATTTTCTTGGTATTCTGCAGGCGGAGGAGGCAAAGCTGATTACTCAGTTGGCTGAGATGAATGCTATTGATTATGGGCTTTATAAGCAAGCATATGATGCATCTTTGGATGTAAGCAAGATTCTGGATCGATATGAGACGTCTAAGCTTCTTAAGGGCCCATTTGATCTGGAGGGAGCTTGTTTGATTATTAAAGCTGGGACTGGAGGCATCCACCATAAGGTTTAGTAATTGTATGTTTTAATTTTGCACTTCATTATCATAATGAACTTACATGCTACGTTTGGTCTTGTTTCAAGGAGTGCACCCTTGGAACTAAAGTTAACATTACCCCTCACATGCCCTTTGTAAATGAGTAGTTTCACCGACAATCTAAATACTTAATTTTCCATATTACCGTATCCATAAACACCAATGACTTCTTTAGTCCTTTCTACAGCAATTTAGTTCAATATGCTGGTTACTGTATATGCGATTTAATGGATGCGTGTGTTCTTTTTAGGCTGTCAAGTAGTGACATTCTTTAGTATTTAATGAAATTTCTGCATGATTTCAATCTTCGATTCTTGTTTTATCCTGAACCATGAACAAATGAATAAGGCTTCCGTTAATCAGACTATGATTTTTCAGAGCATATTCTCACATAGGCGAGGCAATTTTTGGCAGATATTCTATAAGCCTGAAAATACATGGACTGTGTTGATTTTTATATTGTTCTTTCTAATAAATCTGAATCTTCAGCTGAGCCAATGTAAAACTGGGTTGATGACAGTCCAAACTGTGATCCTATATTATCTGCGCTCTGGCTATTTATTTACGGCTATTTATTTACATGCACTTCTGGCAGTCTTTGACCCACTTTTGCATAAATACAGCTTTGGGCAGAACAGCTTCTAAGTATGTATCTTAAGTGGGCCAAAAAGCAAGGTCATGAAGGAAGAATAGTTGATACATGCGGGTTCGAGAATGGTGCTATTGACTCAGCAACTGTAGAATTTGAATTTGAGTATGCTTATGGTTATCTTTCAGGAGAAAAAGGAGCTCACCACATGATAAGGAGTTCTTTGGATGAATCTTCTCTGCTGGAGGTGACTACACTTACTTTTGTCCCACCTACTAGTAAACTTGTAGTTTCTCTTTCATTGACTTAGCTTTGCCTTCATATTGAACATCATTGGTGAGGAATATTTTAGTGCCTTATCTGCAGTTTTAGTTCCAATTTTCTCTCACTAAACTGGTTTTAAGAAGTGATCATTTTGTGACCAGCTTTGTCTGGTTTATTTGAACGTGGTTCACTGTCAGCACAGTTTCATAAATTCCATGATAGTTGAACTGCAACAGTTTTAATGTCAGTATCATTCTGGCTATTCTATTTCATTTCGTATGCCATGGACTCTATCTTAAAATCGACTTCCATCCATGCCTGGTATGAAACTATGCTCTTCTTTCAGTGGATATGGACCAAATTTGCTAATTTCACTGTGAGATCTGATATGCTTTAAGAAAGTTTTCACTTTGTCAAGATTATCATAATCAGGTTCAAAACTTTTTGGAATTGACAGTGAGATTTAATCATTCATCATTACTTTAAGAAACCAATTGACTTACAGATTCTATAACTTTTGGATGGAAGATTCTGTTTATATCTTAAAGCTGTCATATATATAATTTTGATTGGTTTGCATACAGTATGAGGTTCAGCTTCTTTATTGCCATATTAATACAATCATAGCTTGGCTTTATCTAATCTAGGCTTATGAATTCTTGTCAATGTCTTTACCTTTTTACACTAAATAATGAAATTTTTGTTTGCAAAAATTTAATTTTGTAGGCCAGCTCAGCAGTTGTGGATGTTGTTCCTATGTTCCTTGAAAATTCATCTGACCTGGAAATTGATCATGAGGATTTGATTATCTCATCACCTTCAAGTGTTGGAGAACAGAAGAGCCGTACTGAGTCAAGAGTTTGCATTCAGCATCAACCTACTGGGATAAGTGCAGAATCATCAGGTATTCAGTTATTAATATGTTTAGTGTCATGTAACAGCGTTCTTCACTTCCTGTCTTGAATCTGTTGTTGGAATTTAATGCTATAGTAGTTTAAATCAGAACCTGCATTTGGAATTTGAAATTTAATATGAACTGCACAAGATGTTGAAGCTTAGTATGTTGGGCAGGTGAGAGAACCCTCTTTGCTAATAAGATGAAGGCGCTTAATAGACTGAAAGCTAAACTTGAAGTGATAGGGAGGGAACAAGGAGTTCCTGGGATAAGTGGTATAAGGAAAGATGCCATCGTGAATCTATGGCAAGAAGAAACTCGTAGGTATGTGTCTCATCCGTACAAGCTAGTGCATGATAAAAAGACTGGCATTGAGGTGCCAGACCTAAATTCTGTTTTGGAAGGCAATATTGGATCCCTCATTGCAGCTCATGTTAATATCAGAAACTCCTGTCATCCTAAGGTCTAAATCTCCTAGCCCCCCATCAATACAAGTCTCCGATCTCAGGTTAAGTCTGCAGTTGATTGTACATTCAATGTTAGAAAAAAAAAAATGAAAAGGGTATGTATTTAGTACAATTTGTGATTCCAAAAGTCAAGCTATGATGCTATGATTAATTTGACAATGACTGTAATTTGTGAATAATGAAGCGATTTGATTTGATTAAAAAGTTGTTGAGCTAAAAGGGGAGAGAGAAAATTAGGGGAGGAGATAAGCCCTCACTTTGAAAATAATTTCAGAATATCTTTTTTGGGCAACAAATATTTCAAGTTGAAGTTTTACTTGTAGAATCTATGGGAGAATATAAGCCCTCAGGTCATGATATTCTCTCCATTAACTTTTGCAAGTCATCCTCTGGAAGAACTTTGTATTTCATTGGAGCCTAGGGGTAGGGATGGAGAGTGGCAAGAAGAGGTCGGCCGACAGCAGAGGAGATTTGGATGAGGGGGACGGAAGAGAGTGGAAGCAGGAGAGGGGGGCTTGATGAGGTGGGTAAGACTATTGGAGACATGGTACAGGGATAAAAGTTGTTGGCTATATTGAAGGTTTGGAGTGCTTTTTCAGGGATGGTTTGCATGCCACTGTGCCCAGGGTACTCATGTCCTGAGGGATTGTTGTGAAACAAGATCTTTCTGGGGAAGCATTATAAAATCCTCTTGTCATGATAGATTCTTGTCTACTGATATTCGGGACTGGTTTAAATTTGAACATGGCAAGGGGGCCTATACGTGTAACTGGAAGGGAGTGTTTAGTATTGTTTGCCTGGCTCCTTTGGTGAGTTGCCTTCATTGTTCAAATAATAAACTTCATGGGACCAATCTGAATGGTCGGCACAATTTGATCATAAACAGAAATGACGAGACTGAGGATCAACAGATTTATCATTTCTGTGGAGGCGGACGAAGCGTGTTATATATATATATATATATATATATATATAAAAATTCGTGGCCACTCGCTCATTTTGGCCCCAGATGATGGAGGAGGGGATTACGTGATTCGTTTTGTTCCGTTTGTATATAGAAGAGTTTTGTATTTTTATTTTACAAGTCATTTTGAAAGTTGTTAACGCGTTTATTCCCAAAATACCCATAATAAATAATGAAATTATTTGACTTTATTAATCCCATTTTTTGTGGTAAGAAAAAAGGATTCCTGTTTAATGGCATAAAAATATAAACATGTAATTGGTATTAAAGTGAAAACACTAATGTTCATTCCTGTTTTTTCCCCTCATATATACAAGTTTAGATGGGTTGTGTTTTGAAGTTCACCAGTGTTAGGCCTGATTCTGGGTTCATAGAGTATTTATAAAGGTATTTATAATTCACCCACTAATAAGGTTCTCAGTTTGAATCTTGCCGATGTGAGGGTTTTATTGGTGGATGATTTGTAAGTATTTCTATAAGAGCTTTTTGAATTCCGAGGCATGCACTAACACTTGTGTGCCCTTAAAATCCAAGTAACCTAAACTTTTATGTATAAAAAAAAAGACTATAGAGAACGTTCTTCTATTTTTAAAATCATATGAACATCTATCAAGATTTTAACTTTTAAAAGTCCTATAACTTGGGTCTCTTGTCTATCTTTAAAATTCCATTCTCATTTATTGGCTGTTAAATAATATATTTTAGACTAAAATGCCTTTAACACAAATATTGTCTACAGATTATTTAGCATACTAAATAATAATTTTAGTGCATGCATTTTTAAACTTCTTTTATCATATTAATTTTTTAGTCATCACTGTTATGTAAACCAATGTATTTAGTAATGTTTAAAGTTTAAATATATAAGTTAATTCAGGTAAAAAAATATATGAGATAACTAGTTGGCAAAAATATATATATATATATATATATAGGTTAGCTAAAATAATATTTAAACGCATGTGTAAACAATTTACGAATGGCGAATTTAATATAACAAGTGATGGGATATATGATATCTCATGAATAAATTGATATTTCTCATGTCATCGGATTTTTTTGACACATTCATGTCGTTGGATTTTAATTATAAAGGTTTTTCATTATGAAAAAAGAGGGCAGTGAATGTTATCAAAACAACAAAAGAGGGCAGTGAATGTTATCAAAACACATTCATGTCGTTGGTTAGTGTAGTTTCTAGAGGTGGTAATATGGTCCGGTCTGGTGGGTTCGGGCTAACCCGTTACGGGTTGGGACCATATGGGTTCGGGCCCAAAAGGACCACATTAATATGAGTTGATATTTAGCCAACCCAACCGATATCCGGTGGGTTGGCGGGCTAACCCATATTTTTTTTTTCAATTTTTTTAATAATATGCTAAGATTGTTTTTTTTATACAATAAGATTATTTTTTTACACACCTAAATATAATAAAATTAAAAATACATTGCAAATTAAAGAGAGTTGAGACTGATTTTTGAGACTGAGAGCGTGAGCCGTGAGAGAGACAGGGAGTGAGAGACTATTTTAAGCAAAAATAAAAGAGAGTTGACCAGGTTGAAGAGTAAAGACCGAGGAGTGAGAGTACTAGGCTGCACTCCGGAGTGACGGTCTTGAATTGTTGAGGGTTGGGCCTTGGCTAATGGCTCTTCCCTCTTGATTTTTTTAAAAAATATGGGCCAACCCGCCAACCTGGTGGTCTAACCCGTCATGGGTTGGGATCATATGGGTTTGGACCCAAAAAGACCGCGTCAATATGGTTCCAATGTTGTAAAACTCAAACCGCCCATTTTATCGGGTTGGATAAGCTCGGCCTATGATCCTAACCCATATTACCACCTCTAGTAGTTTCTTCTTCACGTTCATGTCATGTAGTGTGGTTTTGTGTTGTTGCATTCTTCATCAAAAAAGTAACAACAAAAGGGGGCTTTGAATTAATTTATAATGTTGAGGAAAATATTTAGATCAGGTTCTTTATATTTATTTCCTCAAATTCTTCAATCATGTGAGACTTTGTGTTTTATTTTTGAATTATTATCATTTAACAATAAACCCACATGAAAAAAAATAGGATACATGGTATGTGATTGGTGAATTTGATGTAATGGATATAAAGAACTTAAAGTAAGTATGGATCTAATATTAATTACTCTTGATTTTTTTTAATCAAAGATATTAAATACTCTTGATTCGGGTGAAATATTCCAACATTTTCTAGCACGGGCGATGCTTTCTAATTTAAAAGGTTTGCAAATGATAAAAAAGAATTTAGTACTTGATTAAGTGAAAATAAATTTCACCTGTTGACCTCAAAGTGGCCTAGGGATTTTTTTTTTTTCGCCCGCGAAAGATTTTACATTTACAAAATTAACCTCTAACGTAGTCTCAATTGTTTGACTTATAGTTATCAAATTTAATGATATCTCTATGTATATTTTGATAATAAAAAATCTATATGCAAATCAATATTTTTATAATATTCTCTCTCATATACATCATATACATCGGATTATATTAAAAGTTATCTAAATTAAAATAGCATCTAAAATCCATAAAAAATTAGAAATCTACCTCTTTCTAGAATTTGATTATTTTTAAAACTTAAAAAAAGCACAAAAAAATCTTATAGAAATTTTTTTTTTAAAAAAATGTGATTTTTCATGGGACAAAAAGCTTAAACAAACCTTAATTCCTAAATAAACTGTCAATGTCATGTGAATCTTCATTTCTAAATAAAAGTTAATAATTCAATTTAAGAACAACACTTGATGAGAAACATAAATTGATAACTAACTGTCAAATAGTTAAGATGTGGTCATAGAAAGTTTAAAGAGTTTAGTCGGGGTTAATTTTATAATTGAAGATTTATACTTTAATTTATGGTTCTTCAAAATAACTATAATTTTTAAGGTTTATATAAATAAATATTTCTTTTTCTTCGTCCTTCTCTATAATTTTTTCTAATTATAAACCCATGTAAAAATAAATAGCTCAGGTGTAAGTATGGTCCTTAAAATTATCTGGTAAAATAATTGACGATATTTTTAATTCTTAATATTTAAGAAGACCTTTCTTCAAGAAGGAAAAAATAATTTTATTTTATAATCTTCGATGATAAACAGTTCATTTAATACGAAATTGGAATAAAACGGCTAGCCCAATAGTAACGGGCAAAAATTGATGACTGATTGGCAATTTCCAGCTGGAATAATAATGAAGAATTAAGGACGGTGGTTTGGCGCGCCCCTTGAGTGCCCACCAAGAAACGGTGGGTTGGCGCGTCTCTTGGGTTAACCCTTTCGCGGTTCTTTTCTCCCTCTTAGGCGATTGATGCCTGGGCTGTCGTCTCTATTTTCGGCGCTCTCGTCTCTAAATTTTCGGCTTCCGAAAAACACCGAGACGTCAGTATGGGCTACGATCGGTGTTTCTCGTCTGTTAGTCTCATTCTGTCCCCTTTCTACTTAGTTCTAACGTTTATATTTGCATCATTCCGAATAATTTTACAACTCCTGTTGTGTTTTTTGGTGTTTGCTCACATTTTTTTCCACACTCATTTTTATTTTAATTCAGATCGTTGAGTCGTGCCAAAGAGAAACGGTCGAGGCCGAGGACGATGTTTCAGATGCAGATATGTTTTCTGTTTCAAATGCAGGTAAGGCATCAAACAGCGAGGGACACAGCCATCAAGACGGGTCAATGGTTCAGAAGTTTAAAGTGAGTGCCGATGGGAAGCTGGACGCCCTATTTGCAAGCGAGAGGCAGGTAATTACTAATGCTATGAGGCAAAAGCTATTAGACTTTATATGTAAATCTAGCTTTTCTATTTGAACAGGATATTTATCTATCTGAAAAAAGTGTTACCAATAGCATGAAATATGTTATTTTCCATTTAGGTTTTTAGTTGTTCAACATGCTATTATAGAAGATGGTGGCTGGGAGCAACTTTAATTACTTATTCACTACTATTACTACTTTCTTATTGCATGTTCTCCTCGTTACTTTTGCTCCTTCTTTCTTCTCTCTCATAATAATTTTTCATCACCCCTGTTTACATGTGATTTTGTAATGCTATGAGGCATTTGGTATATGTTTTTCATACAGAAACGTTGCATGTTGAATTTTATGCTTTTCCGCGTTTAAAATTCTGTTCTATATACCATAGCATAATTTTTAATTAACTAGAATAATTTGATATAATGTTCTATGCCTTCAGTTTGTTGGTTCTTCGATCAATATCAGAACTTAGATTGGACCTATTTTAATTAATACTTTATAACCTTAAATACCTGTTGTCATATTTTTTTTTGTCATTCTGCTGTTGAGACATTTCTGGTCCATTCTGGTTTGTGGTATGCTTCCCTGATTTCTGTACGTCTGTGTGTATAGGTGGAATTCATAATATTTGTTCATGAGGCATTAACATGTCTCCGGTTTTGATTTTTTTTTTTACCTGACGCTTCGGGTTTTGATGAAAATAATCTAGTTTAGTAATATTGAACCATGAACACTTGGGCAAATTGAGAGCTATATATGTGTTGGAAGATTCTGTTGTATCTTAAAACATAACGGCCCGTTTGTTTAAGCTTAAAAAAATATGTGATTTTTATTCGCTTTAAGATTTTCTAAACATTGATTTATTTTGTATAAATTTTACAAACAACAGAAATTATTTTGTGTTTGGTTACAAAAATTGAAAGTCATTATTATTTATTGATTTTTATATTTTATGATGATATATCCATGAATTCTTTCTTCATTAAAAATATATATTATTCAATTATTTTTTAATGTTACAATACCTCAGGCTCAGGGCATCTTTGCATTTTTATGACATTTTCCCTCATGTACAACATCCGATTATTTTTGGAAGCTACTTAAAGGTTAAAGTAGCTAGCTTCTCAAAATAATTAGAAAACTGCTTCCTTTCAAATTGTGATTATTTTCAAATGTTTAAACAAACATGTTAAAATTTCATAAAAGTATTTTTTTCCTCATAAATTTAAGTGATTCTCAAAAAAAAAAAAGTTAAACAAATGAGCCCAATATATTTTAAAGTTATAATAAGGAATGGTCATTGTTAAGAGTTGTCAGCTTTTTTGTATCAAGAGGGGTTGATGGATTTCTTGGCTTTAAGGGGCATTCGTCTCTGGGAGAGGTAAAAGTGGGCTATTGGCAGTTGATTATGATGTTTAAGGCAAATCGAGAGGTGTTTGCATGATGGAAGATCCTGTCTTAAGATGGTACCTAATGTTGGCTGAGGTTATGACTATTCATTACAAGAGGAGGGTCAGGGGTGCTTGTAGAATTTGGGGTAACATATGTCGAAGTAGGCGATCGACTGATTAATCCTACTCAAACAAAGGAGCCATTGTGACTTCGATAGGGAGTACTCCCTCTGATTTCTCACGGACTTCATGTAGCTCTTAGACAATTCTTGAATTTCTAATGGGATACAGAGTTCCGTGTGCTTCTTTGTTATCATTGCCCCAAATTTATCAAGAAAACCTACCCTTGCTTGTTTTTGGAATGCATCATACCTACATGAACGTTGTGGTTATCGACGGGGCAGGCTCGCCTTTTGTGCACGTCATCCTCTCATTTGTTCGCATTTTCATGTCATGCCGCCTCTAGTCATTCTTTATACCACTGAATGCCTTTGACCACTCTACCCTGGGGCTTGAGTTTTCCAACCTCTCATAGGCTTGAATTTTTCCCACCTCGCTCATAATAGTAAGAAGTTGGAGGGATCTGGAGTTTATGAAAGTGAGGTGCGATGTTTTATCCCCTTTGATTTCCTTTTAGTTGTTCTTTACATCACTGAATATTTTTGACCATTTTTACCCTTGGGGGTTTGAGTTTTTCTTTTGCGTTGTATTCTTCAAGATAATAGGTTAGAAGGCTCTTGAGTCTATTAATAAGAGGCGTGAGTCATCTCTTTTTGCTACCTACACCTTATAGTGGTTCTGCGTTTCTTCCTCCTAACGAACCATTGTTCGTTATTGAAAAGTAGACTCTGTTGTATGTTTGTTGTTGTGAGAAATTTTTATAATCATATATTTTGTCTTTTTTGTGGATTCGCTCATTTGCGATGATGGTTGAAATGTAGTGATTAAATTGTTTTATTAATTTTTGGCCAAAGATATTTTGTTTTATTTGCTTTCCGAATGTGATGTCAGGTATCAAACTTGACACATGTCAGGAACGACGTCTCTTACATTCATTTTTTTATCTTGAATTTGTTTTTATGCGCAGGGATTTGATTACCTGCATTTGTATAGCGAGTGTTGTGAATTTTGAAACTTCTTGGCTTTTCAAGAATAACTTGCGTATTGTGCATTAAAATCTCCTAGTATTGTGGTTTTTGCACTGAATTTTTTTGGATGGAGCTATAAATTTCTTAAAATTTGAAGTTATTCTTCCTACGCTCTAGTTCCAAGCCTGTGAATTTGAACCTCGATGCTTGCATTATTCATTGACTTGGCTTTTACTCGAGTGTTCTTGATAAATATTGACCTATTGTTTATTGATAAACGAATCATCTAGTGGTGGCTTTTCAATTCTATAACGTTGAAATTTTGTAGGAACATATTACAGAGCAGCCTTCCATACCCCCATGTGGTGTCCACCATCCAAATAAAATTAATTTGACATTTTGTGACGTTTTATCAATAAAAGTGGATGTCCTAAATAAGGAGAGTGGGTGTGTGTGTGTTTTTTTCAAAAGTTGATTTCTAGTTCTTTTTTCGACGTGAAAAAGTTAATTACTGATTGAAACTATGTCTGAGATACTCTTGCACGGATAGCTCCACACAAGGCAAAGAATTTCCAGGTATGAAACTTTTACTTGATGCAACTGAATTTGCAAGCATTGAATTTATTTTGAAATTCAAAATTTTTTATTTATTGCAATAGCTGTCCAATTATTTGAATTGACAGTCTTCCTCCTCCATTCTTTTTCGCATTGTTCCTAAAATGAATGAATGTCTTCATGCTTCTGTAGCCTAAGGGTCTGTTTGGTGTGAGGAATTTGGAGGGGAAGGGAGGGGCGAGAAAATCTTTATGAGTTGAATTTTAAAAGATTGAAGAAGTGGAATAATAAAATTTTAATAAAGAGAATATATAAGATAAAAGAGTAAGAAAAATTAATTAAAAATTTTTAACCCCACTTCTCTAATTTTTTTAAATTCAACTCAAAAATTTTTTTCCTCCGTCCACTTTCCCTCCCCTTCCCTCATACCAAACAAGCCCTAAAAGTTCCTGCATTCACAGAACCACAGCCTTCTCAAGTCATGGATATTATTCATGAGAAGGCAAATGAACTCAAGATAATTTTTTTAAAACAGAAACCCATGCTTCATTAATTAATATAATGAAGGATAAATTGATTAATTTTAATCTATGTTTACTTGAATTTGAATTTTTTAATTTAATATAATAATTTTAAAAAAATTATTTAAATATTCTTATACTCATTGGTTGCTAAATATTCTAATATTCAATTATTTAAAATTCTTTTAATTGGAGGGAGCTAGGGATAGACAATTAGATTATGAAGGCAAATTACTAATTTTAAATAATAAAATTAATTATTTTAGGAATTTTAACAGAATACTCTTTACCGTATTAAATTAAACTAGAGGGATGTCAATATAATCATAATTCTTTTTTTCTTTATTTTCAGTCAGCTTTTGATCTCTTGTTCTTGTAATGGATTTCTTAATAATTTGGTGCTTTCTCTTATGAATAAACGAAGGGCCTATGATTTGATACATATTAAATTGTTCATGGTTTCTTCTAGACAGACAATTTATATTTAGGAAAATGACAAAAAAAGGAATTTCAAATTGCAAAATCCCAAATTAGGTTTGTTACCAAAAGTTGATAAAAGAATAACGAAACTTGATAATCAATTCACTATTCATTTTTTGGGAAATACCTGATTTGGGATTTTACAACTTCAAAGTTCTTTTTCAGTCATCTTCCCATATATTTACTAACAAGTTTTTAATTATTATTATTATTATTATTATTATTTATTTTTTACATCAAATTAAAAATTTTTATCTAGAGACGTGATATGTCATAAATAAGTTATTTTTCTTAGGTGAGATATTCTACCAATTTCTTGCATGGGTGATATTTTTTTCAATGTTTTTGCCAACAAAAGATTTCTATTTACATCTTGTATGAAATTAAAAAGTCTCAATGGAATGTGTATCAGAAAACTTTTTTACATTTTTAAATTCTTAATATTTAAGAAAAGTCAAGGAAAAAAATAATTTTTTATTTCTTTTTTTACCTGAGAATTTTTTATTTTATGAAAATGGGTATATTTATTAAAAAAGAATAATAAGGGCTAGCTAGTTTGACCGGGGCAAAAAATGATCGGGTTAAGTAGTAAATTTGCTCCAATAGTATGGGTCCATGAGCAATTTTGCCTTGGAAGTTTTTTGGGGATCAATTTCGCCCCGTAAGTTTCAAAACGTAGCAATGTTGCCCTTTTCGTTAAAAAATTAATAGTCAATGTCAATTTTTTAACGGTCAACGTTTGTTATTTAACGGAAAAGGGCAACATTGCCGTGTTTTGAAACTTCTGGGGCGAAATTGATCCCTAAAAAACTTCCAGGGCAAAATTTTGCTACTTAACCCAAAAATGATCATTGTTTGGAATTCTGACGGGTATATTAACGAGTGAGGACGGGGTTTGGTGCGACTCTTAAATAACCACTTGGACCCCCTCGAACCTGGAGTGAGCCGTCGGATTGAGATCTCAACGGTCCAGATTTAATATATTATAAAAATATTATTATTTTATAATAATATTTTTATATTATATTAAATCTGGACCGTTGAGATCTCAATCCGACGACCCACAGGAAGAAAAGGACCGTCCTTTTTTTGGAGAGAAAAGGACAGAAGCCGTTTACCCCTCTTGTTTATCCATAGGAGATGGTGGAAGCACAGGGCTTAGAGCTGGTATAATTATGGGTTAGTGTGTGTGTGTCTATATTTTATCCTCCTGTTTTGTTGTATTATTTAATGAATAATTAATTAATGCCCCACCTTCTTATTTCTTCTTTCACAAGGAGCAAACATGTCCGTGAAACAGCGAGGGGCATATGTATGCTATTACTTATATCCAGTGTTTCGTCTATAATTTTTTTAGTTAAGGAAGCTAGGAGGCATTTAAGCTAATGCTGGTTTTATATTCGTTTGTGTTTGTTATAGATACAAGTATCCGACCTAAAAGAAAGAGACTTGGGGGGAACCAAGAGGTCTGACAGTTCTGAATAAGGGCAGAGAATGCAGTTGGCAACTTGGCGGGTCCAGCTAATCCATAAAAATCTAGTGGAAGTTGGAGATGGCCATAGGGAGGTCTCATAGACGCAGGAAGGTAGAGTTACAACTTTCATTTGTTACGTTATCATTCTTTTATCTGTCTTGTTAACCTGTCGTTTTGGTGGAAGGGTGAGCTAGTAATTGTCTTATATCCTGTATGTTCTCTTTCTTTAACAGATAACGCAGCATTGAGAAAACGACATGGACGTCTAAAGGGGTCAAGAAGTTTGAAGAAGTTCCAAAGGGAGTGCATATGGTAGCGAAGACATTCTAAATAATCCATCAACCTTCGTGGAAATATGTGCTGACTCACAGGAGGAGCAGAATGAAGGTATAGGTATGTTAAATATCGTTTATTTAGGTCTTGTTGTCTTTGTTTTTTTGGTCCTTGTTACTTTTACTGCTTTCGTCTCTCTGATAATATTTTTTCTCCACTCGTTTGCATATGATTTTGTAATGCTATGAGGCAGTTGGTTTATGTTTTCAATATTGAAACTTTGCTTGCTGAATTTTTTGCTAATGCTTAACTAACAACCATGGAGAGTCTTGAAATTTTTTAATTGGGAGGTTTTAATGTGGTTATTGGAATTGTAAGGCTGAAGTTACCAGAAGGGTTAGTAATATAGTAATAGTGAATTATGAACATTTGGGCAAATTGAGAGCCATGTGTCGGAAGATTCTATTGTATATTAGAATATAATGGGCCCGTTTGTTTAAGCTTAAAAAAATACGTGATTTTTAATTAGTTTAGAGATGTTTAAAAAAGTTATTTATTCAGTGGAAATTTTATTAACAGTAGAAATTATAGTGTTTGGTTACAATAATAAAAAAGTGACTATTATGTAGTGATTTTTAGACTTTATGATGATATCTCGGTGAATATTTATTCGTATAAAATGATATAATATTCAATTATTCTTTAGTTTTTTAATATTACAATACCTCAGCGTAACTCCACATTTTTATGATTCTCTTTCTTAGTGTGTGTTCGGGTAAGCCCCAAACCATGGTTTCAAAAGCCTTTTTAAAGATTTTCTTAAAATTGATTTATTCTGTGTAAATTTTTTTAACAGCAGAAATTATTGTGTTTGGTTACAAAAAATTTAAGATGATTATTATTTGTTGATTTTTATATTTTATGATGATTTCTCCCTGAATTCTTTATTAATAAAAAATGATATATTATTCAATTATTTTTTTAATTTTGTAATACCTCTGTGCATTGTTGCATTTTTATGACATTCTCTCTTATCTACAACATCTGATTGTTTTTGGAAGCTACTTAAAGCTTGAAGTAGCTCCTCAAAATAATTAGAAATCTGCTTCCTTTGAAATTTTGATTGTTTTCAAAAGTTTAAACAAACATGGTTAATTTTCATGACAGCAATTTTTGTCCTCATAAATTTAAGTGATTTTTCATGGAAAAAAGCTTAAACAAATGAGGCTGATATATATTAAGGTTATAATTAAGTGTCTAAATGGTGGAAGGAAAGGGTTCCTTTAATTCTAGGAAATGACCATTCAAGTAGGCCATTAACTAATTATTCCAACTCAAACTGGTTTAAATGACAAACAATAACAAAGTGCAGCCCTTTAGGCATAGGGGATGGTTATTGTTAGGAGTTGTCAATCTTTCTGCATATAGAGGGGTTGATCTATTTCTTGGCTTTAAGGGGCATAGGTCTCTGGGAGAGAGGTGAAGTGGGCTATTGGCAATTGATTTTGATGTTTAGGGCAGATCAAGAAGGGTGGGGGGGGGGGGGGGGGGGGGGGTGTGTGATGGAAGATCCTATCTTAGGGAGTGTTTGGATTCAATTTTTTTAATTGATTCTCAGCCCAAACCATGGTTTCCCTAAAAAACATCCAAACACCACTCTTTTTGTCATAATCCCTTTTTGCCTCAAACCTTGGTTTTGAAGCCTCAAACCTTGGTTTACCAAGAATCTATTTTTCCTCAATTCTGCAGCAATTTTTGACTGATGGATTCATTATTACTTTTCTCTCTCTTCCTTTTCTTTTTTCCTTTTCTCTTTCTTACGTAACTTTCTTTTTCTTCTTCTTCGATATTCCATTATTCCTTCAGTCCCATCTGCATTTTTTCATTTTTTTTTCCTGATTTGAGTGAACAGAACATGCAAATTTTTTTTCTTTATTCATTCACTATGAAAAAATGAAAATTTTTATTATAGTTAGATGAGATTGAGAAAATAGCCAAATTACCTGCTGGGCTTCTATTCTAAATTCAATTGCACTGATTTAATTTTGGTTGTTGCTGTTATTTTAATTCTGATTAGATAACATTTTTTGAAAAAATATGTAAATACCTACTGATCTGTTAAAATTTTTTCATCTATTTTTTTTATATTACATAATTGACAAATGTTATGATTTTACAATTTTTTGACAAATTTATTTCATTTTTTGTATTTATTATGTAATTTAATGTTAAATAATACTTAAAATATAATATTATCATTTATATGTAATTATAGCAAAAGTTAATGTCCTTTTTAGTAATTTGATCATGAAAAAAGCTATTCTGATCAAAACATCCAAACACTCTCATTTTATCAAAATAACTTTTTTCTCATAATCTATTCTCCATTTTTTCTCCAGAAGCTATTAAAAAAAGCTAATCGAAACACACACTTAATATGGAACCTAACGTTGAGGCTAGGATTATTCATTACAAGAGGAGGATTGGGTTGCTTGTAAAATTTGAGGTAACGTGTAAAAGTAGGCAATCGATTGATTAATCCTACTTAGACAAAGGAGCTACCATGACTTCGGTGTACTAATCTCTTCGATTTCGTACGGATTATGTGTAACATTAAGACAATTCTTGAATTTCTAATGGGATACCGAGCTCTGTGTGCTTCTTTGTTGTCATTTCCCCAAATTCCTCAAGAAACCTTATCCTCTCTTGTTTTTGGGGTGCATCATAGCCTACACAAATGTTATGGTTATCGATGGGGCAGGCTCGCCTTTTATGCACGTCGCCCTCTCATTTATTCAAATTTTCATGTCATGCCGTCTCTATTTATTCTTTAGGTCATTGAATGCCTTCGACCACTCTACCCTGAAGCTTGAGTTTTCCCCGCATCACTCATAATCGTATCATTGGAGGGATCTAGAGTTTGAAAACAAGGTGTGATGTCTTTTTGATTAAGAAGGTGTGCATTTTCCTTTTCTAATAATTGTCTCAAAGTGCAGTTTTTTAAATGCAAGGGCTAGGTGTCATTTAGAGCATCAACCTTTTTGTATTGGGGGGGGGGGGGGGGGGGGTTGACTTATTTCTTTCCTTCAAGGGACATTGGTCTTTGCGAGATGTGAAAGTGGGCTATTGGCAATTGATTATGATGTTTAGGCACTTCGGAGGGGTGTGTGTGTGTGGTGGCAAATCTTGCCTTATATTGGTACTTAATGTCAGTTGAGGTTATGATTATTCATCACAAGTGGAGGTTTTGGTTGCTCTAATAATTTGGGGTAATGAGAGTTGAAGTAGGTGATGAATATATTTGTCCTACTCAAACAAAGGAGCTATCATGACCTAGTAAGGAGTAATCCCTCTGATTTCTCAATGATTATCGTGTGGATAATTCTTGAATTGCTAATGGGATACTAGGTTCTCTGTGATTCTTTATTGTCATTTCCCCAAATTTCTCAAGAAATCCTATCCTTGCTTGTGTTTGGAGTACATTATAGCCTATATGGACATAGTGGTTATTAACGAGGCAAGCTCACCTGTAGTGCACTTTATCCTTTCTTTTGTTTGAGTTTTCATGTCTTGAGGCCTCTAGTTATTCTTTAGGTTACAGAATGTCTGTTACCACTCTACCCTAAGGCTTGTACTTTTCCTACCTCGCTCAATAAGGTAACACTTTGAAAGGGATATTGAGTCACTAAAAACAAGGTGTGATGTTTGATCCCTTTTGGCTTCCTTTGCCTTACTGCCCTAAGATTTAAAGACTTCTTGCACTTGATGAGATTTGAATGCTTGAACCTTTTTCAACTGCATTGGTGTTGAGGGCAAAATTAAATGCTAAACCCTAGAGAGCTGATTTCTCATTATTATCTGTTCAACCTCCACTCATGTATTAAGAAAAACTTGCAACGGTCAGGATTTGAGTATATATTTAAACACACAATAAGGATAGCACATATTAAATCCTTTCTTGCTGCACTTATAGAGGCTTATGATGCCACTACCGAGGCCTTTCAGATTAGGCAAAATGAATTATATTTTGGCCTTGAAGATGTATTAATGATAATTGGTTCACCAATTGATGGTAAACCAGTTGTTTTTTAGTAGTTGACTCCAAATCTAGAAAAGGAGGATGTTGTGAGACTTGTTGGGGTTCTCCCCTAGAATAGTATTATTAGCATTCAAGATTTAATTGATTGATTTTATCAATAATATTGATGGTGCAGATGCTGATGAGGAGACATTGCAATGTGCATGTCAAGCGACAACCCTCCTTGGCATAGGAAACATCATCTTCCAAGATGCGGGGAAAAGCAAGGTCTATAAGAGATTCATTAATCTTCTTAAGGATGTAGATGAAATAAAAATTTATGCATGGGGAGCTACAAGCTGGGTAAATCTATATTCAAGCTTGAAAGGAAGCAAAATAAATAAAGACCACACTAATCTATTTGATTGCGTGTTTGGGTTATTGGTAATGCCTTTTTTGATTTTTATATTTTTAAAAGGACATTTATTTGTTTTTATAAATATTTTGAATTTAAATGTTTACTTTGTTCCTTTTTTTTTCTAGAAATTTGTTATGAACCATATACCAAAAGTGGCAATAGTTTGTTTCAGGAATTGCAGCATGTGGAAATGGACCTATATATCCATGGCAGCATGAGTGGAAAGGATGGTTTCACTTGCTCATTTTGCAAGTTTTTAAAGCAAACCGGCACCAGTTTCGGTATGTAGGTTATATCAAATATCTACAAAAAGAAAAACGAAACAAAGTAAACGTTCAAATTCAAAATATTTATAAGAACAAATAAATGTATTTTAAAAATATAAAAATTAAAAAAGACATCAAAGAGATTACCAGTAACCCAAACACAACCAAATAGGTTAGTGTGATTTTTATTTACTTTGCATGCTTTTAAGCTTAAGTAAAGATTCACCCAGCTTGCAGCTTCCTACATGTAAGTTTTTATTTCTCCTACCCCTAAGTAGATTAATAAACTTTTTGTAGACCCTGCATTTCCCCACGTCCCGGGAGATCATGCATCCTATGCCAAGAAGGGCTGCTGCTCGGCTTGCACGATCCCATGTCAGCATTTGCAGCATTAACACTATTGATAAAATCAATCAAATTTTGAATGCCAACATAATTACAAGTCCCTTAACATCCTGCACTTATAGCTTTGAGGCCTTCGGATATAAAATAACTGGTTTACCATCAATTGATAAACCTATTATCATTAACACATCTTTGAGGCCAAAATAGATAATTTATTTTGGCCAATCTGAAAGGCCCTGATGTTGACATCATATGCCTCTATTAGTGTAGCAAGAAGGGATTTAATATAAGCCATCTTTATTGTGTGTTCAAAGATGTACTCAAATCCCAACCCTTGCAAATTTAGCTTGATGTGTTGGTGGAGGTTGGCCTTGTGATAATGAGAAACCAGCCATCAGAGGATGTATCAATAACAAAGTATTAAAACCCGGACCCGACAATAAACCGGTCGAGGCAATGGTTTAAGGGTTAGTGGATCAGATCGGGGGTCAACCCAAGGCTAAACTGGTTGTGATTAAAATAATCTAATTTAATTAAATATGTATATTTAATTATAAATATTGTTTATTAAATTGAAATAATGTTTATGAGAAATGTACTACGGAGTACATGCGTTTAAGGGTGGTTAAATGGTTAAAAAAGTCAGATTCCATTGAAGAAACATAAAAAAAAGGACACAACTCTTGCCAAAAAATTAGCTATTATCTCCGATTTTGAAGATTGAACTTGCCTTTTGCGGTTCCCAATAGAAAACAGTCCTTAGTCTATCAATGCGTTTAATGGTCGGTATTGTCACATTAAATACGTTGTACCATGCCCCATTTGAACTGAGTTTTTCTTTTAATTTTTTTATTTAAATGTGGGAAAATAAAAGGTACCGCTCTCTTTCTTCTTCACATAGTTCTCCCTCCCGTTATCATATGCTTTCAGATCCAGTCTATCGAAGAGTTTCAAGGCTCGCCTCTAGGCGACTCTGTCATAAACCTTTATCGTCAATATCGACGGCCAGTGACGTGAGAAAATCGGAAAATAAATGGTGCTCAGTCTCAGGTTTCCTCCACCTTTTCTCTTTGAGTCCATTTTCTCTGCCTCTCCCTTCTGTTCTTCAGCCTTCCTGTTGATCTGAATCTATGTTCTCTGATCATTTTATGCTGCTCTGGAGTTTAAACAAGTAACCCGCATAACTCGTCCAACCCAGCGGTTATCAATTGCAATGGTCTTTGATGGTCGAAGCATGAAATAGGAGCTTATGAATTTTCCCATATTGACAAGCTGAACAAAGACTCTTATTCTCTAAAGAAGTGAAAGAAATGGAATTACAATTAAGGACACCCTTAACAGTATCAAATGATGAATGATCTAATCTCTGATGCCAAAGAGATAGAGAATCAACAGAGACATTGAAAGCTTGTGGTGTCTTGAAGCCAACTGTCGAAGAGGTAGAACCAGTGGTAAAGCTCACCTTCGCTAGTAAAGGGTACATGCAATGTCGCTCAACTCCACACATCAAGGGTTGATGAGTTCGCAGATTCTTATTAATACAATGGCGAGGGAAGAATTCAACAGAGACATTATTCTCACGAGTAAACTTAGCAATAGACAATAAATTTTTCTTCATTTTGGGCACATAAAGAACTTTATTTAGAGTAAACTGTGAACTAGGATTTGTGAGATAAGTTTTACCAATAGTGTATTGGAGATAACTCACCAGTGCCAACCTGCACTGTGCTTGTACCATTGAGAATTGAGTTAGGTGCAAAACAAGAATCATCATGAGCAATGTGCTCTGTGGCACCAGAATCAGGATACCAAGCCGAGTCAGCAATAGTGGCAGGTGTTACAAGAAAGGCTTGGGCCGTAGGAGCAGAATTAGAGGTAGTAGATTCAGGAGTAGTAATTTTAGAAGCAGAAGATGGTACATGTGCCATAGGATTGGCCATAGTAGAAATAGTAGTAGGCAACTTCGAAGATGAAGGAGACGCAGTGGACTCAACAGGAATAGGATAATATTCAAAAGGAGAATAAAACTCAAGTATACCATAGCCAGCAGCATAATGGGCCTGAACCTCAGAAGAACCATAAGAGTTGGATAATCGTACTTGTAGTAACATGGATCAGCCAAGTGACTAGACTTATGACAGATTTGGCAGAGAAACCTCCAATTACTAAAGCGACCTCGTCCACGACCATTACCGCGACCTCCTCCTCAAGGAAGACTCGGAGGACGAATTGCTCTGTTTCCATGACCTGTAGTAGGTCCTTGAGTATGATAAGCAACGGCAAAGGGATCTTCATCATCAAAATATCAGCATACGGATCACTGGCAGCGACTGAATTTTTCACTACAGCCTTAGGTGTCTACGTCACAAGATTCACCGGATGAGTAGTAATGTTGGTGAGAAACACCTTGTGACGAGATTCAGAATCCAGCAACATTGTAGACACTGTTTCAAGACCAAATTGAGGTCTCAAACATTAATGACAGCAAAACATGTTCATACTCCGCTGTGAGTCCGTTCAAAATATGCAAAACATGCGTAGCTTCATCCACGTTTTCCCTGAGCATGGCTAAATGATTGCAAATCGATTTAAGATTTGCCAAATAATCTCATGGATAGATCGCCGTTTTGTTGATTCGCCAGCTGATTGCGATAGGATAGTATTTTAGCATCAAATTTTTTGGAGAAAAGTTGATTCAATTTTCCCCAAATTTGAGCTGTAGTGTTAAGTCCAACAAGATTAGGTAGTATATTAGATGCAACAGAGTAGAATCGATCGATTTGTACTCTTCAAAGTTCGGATTGGAAACCTTGCAACCATTGTCTCCTCTAATCTTCACCGGCGGTGGAACAACTGTGCCGTTGAGGTAAGAATAGACTCTGTGTTGTTTAACCATAAAGTAAACTTATTGTTTCCACAACAAGAAATTGAATCATTGAGCTTGATTGTATCTTCTTATTCGAAAAACCACGGCTCGAAGGAGTAGCAGGAGATGGCATGGTGACGGAATTGTTTGATCCAGACATAAACGACATTTTTGCTTATGTAATCAATCCAAAAGGAGATCACCACGCGAAAATGTCTAAAATCGCTCCAGTCACCGGGGTCGGAGTTGACGGTGGTCGTCAAAGCTCTGATACCATACTAGAAAATAGGATATATAGAGAACAAAATAGATCTGGATCTTGTTCACTTAAGAGCGTGTACATGGATTATATATAAGCGTTGAGTATAGCAAGTGGGCATGCTTGTGTACACGTGTGATCTTCTATGCTTAAGTCTGAAACTAACTAACTAACTAACACAATACAGCTGTGTTCTAGCATATTCTAATAGCTACTTCTCTCAGATATTTTTTCTCCACCCCTGTTCACATATGATTTTGTAATGCTACAAGACATTTGGTATTTTTTTTTCATATAGAAACTTTGCGTGCTGAATTTTATGCTTATCCATGTTTAAAGTTCTGTTCTATATAGCATGACATAATTCTTAATGAACTAGAATAATTTGATATAATGTTCTTCTCCCCGACAATATTTTTTCTCCACTACTGAGTTTGCTGGTTATCCAATTTTAATTAATACTTTATAATCTCAAATACCAGATGTCATTTATTTTGTCCTTCTGCTGTTAGACATTTCTGGTCCTTTCTGGTTTGTGGTGTGCTTGCTGATTTTTGTATGTCTGTGTATAGGTGGAATTCATAATATTTGTACATTAGGGATTAACATGTATATGCTTGATCCTTTATTTCTGATTCAGATGAAAGTAATCTAGTAATTAGTTTTGAGATTTTTAAAAGGTGATTCTGTAGAAATTTTATACAGTAAAAATGATTTTCCGTTTGGTTACAAAAATAAAAAGTGATTATTATTTATTGTTTTTTAGATTTTCTGATATCTCCATGAATCCTTACTCATAAAAAATGATATATTACTCAATTATTATTTTTATATTACAATACCTCTGTGTATCTTTGCTTTTTTATGACAATTAAAGTCTCTGGTTCGTGGAGGGAAAGGTTTCATTTGATTTAGGGAAATTCCTATTCCAGTAGGTCATTAGCTAATTGGTGTAATTCAAACCGGTTCAAATGACAAACAATAAAAAAGTGCACAAGGGATGGTTATTGTTGGGAGTTGTTAATCTTTATCAAGAGGGTTAGATGAATTTATTGGCTTTAAGCGCAAGATGTGTGTATATGATGGAAGATCTTAAGATGGCACCTAGTATCGGTTGAGGTTATGATTACACTTGCGCAGATAGCTTCACACAAGACAAGGATTTTTCAGGTATGAAACTATAATTTAATGCAATTGAATTTGCAAGCATTGAATTATTTTGAAATTCAAAATTGTTTATTTATTGCAATAGCTTTCTAATTATTTGAATTGATAGTCCCCCTCCATTCTTTTATCTTGATTTTGTTTTTATGCACATGGATTAGATTACCTACATTTGTATAGTGAGTGTCGCGTATTTTGAAACTTTTTGGCTTTTCAAGAATCCTATAAAGTCAGAATGAAACATTTACATTTAGAACTGTCTACTGTTAATGAGCCTAAGTTAGAATAAAATGTTGACGATTTCAAGCGATGGTGAACGTAGCAGATTAAGCAACCAATTGTTCGATGGCATTACTTTTTAGAGGATGGATCACACCGAGGTGTGTGTTTGGTAAATCTCCAAACCATGGTTTGCGAAACCCGAGATAAAACTCCTCTCACATACTTACCTCGTAAGTCGTAAAAACTATTAAAAAAAGCTAATCCAAACACACACATCGAGGTCTTGGACTCTTGGGTGCTTATCCTTTCCCAGTGCTTTGAATAAAATAAGGAGAATGTGCGTGCGCTTGCTTTTTTTTTTCTCTCTCTAGAAACTAACTGAGATACTCTTGTGCACATAGCTTCACACATCACAGATTTTCCAGGTATGAAACTTTTATTTTGTGCAATTGAATTTATTTTGAAACTTGAAATTGTTTATTCATTGCAATAATTTTCCAATTTTTTGAATTGACAGTCCTCCATTCTTTTTCGCATTGTTTCTATAGCCTAATAGATCCTGCATTCACAGATCCACAGCCTTCTGAAGCAACGGATATTATTCTTGGGAGGGCAAATGAAAAAGTAATCTTTTAAAAAATAATAAAATTTATGTTTATTTGAATTTAAATTTTTTTAATTTTAATATATTATTTTTCAAAACATTATTCAAATATTCTTATACTTAATTATTTAAAATTCTTTTAATTGGAGGGAGCTGTGGATAGAACAATCAGATTATGAAGGCGAGTTAATAATTTTAAATAATAAAATTATTTATGTTACAATATCTAACATAATGTTTTTAACCGTATTGAATAAAACTAGAGGGATGTCAATATATTTACTAACAATTATTTTTATTTTTTGCCTCAAATTGTAAATTTTTATCTACTGATGCAAGACGTCATAAATAAATTATTTCTCTCAGGTGAGATATTCCAACATTTTCTTGTATGCGTGATGTTTTTCAATTTTTTGCCAACAAAAGACTTTCTATGTACATCTTGTTTGAACTAAAAATGTTTCTATTTACATTTTTCCAAGGGAAAAAATTATTTTATGATTTTTGGTGGAAAAGGGTTCATTCAATAAGGAATTGGAATATTTATATAAAACACGAATAATAATGGCTAGCTAGTTTAACCAAACCGGCAAAAATTGATCACTGATTGGGAATTCCAGATAAATGTAGTTGCGTGCATTATTGTTCTATTCATTTCTTAAGGCCTGTCTAGAGTCTAGAGACATTTTGTTCAAGATTAATAATGCAAGTGGATATTTATTTTCTTGGAATTTATTAGTTTTCTATAAGCAAATACGAGCTCGCACTTTTTTAGTTTTTTTAAAGCAGTCCCTCTGACATGGCCCGTGTTTTTTATCCAAAAATAAAACATGCGCTAGAAGGAGGGCTTGAACCTCCGACCTTGTGGTTAACAGCCACACGCTCTAACCAACTGAGCTATTCCAGCACTTAACATATCATTTGATTGAAATTATATTTGACAATCTCGGGTAGAGTCTGCAATGAATCTCCTATCTCAAGGTTATGGGTGTTTCAGTGTGGAAGGAAAGGTTCACTGGCCATAGTTGGTTTGGCTGAACTTGAGGGGAATTAAAATTTGAACGAAGATGCGTCATTTCACCTGGCGACTGATGAATCGACTTTAGACTCAACCATGTCTTCATGCTGAGCTTTCTTTTCTGCAAAAGCAGGGTAAATGAGTTCTGAGGCCAAGACACTGGAACCTGGCTCCACATTTAGCCTACTCTCTCATCTTTCAAACTTTTGTATTTTTTAGCGTTAAAGCAGCTCTGACCTTGGGTTGTTGTTTACACCATTCATGTTGTATCTGGCTTTAGTTTAGGTTATATGAGCCTTGTCGTTTTATTCTTGGGTCCCATGCAATTGTTCATTTGCTTGGAGCTTGTCTTTTGTTTGTGGACTTCCCTGTATGTTCCCATTGTAAGTTCAATTCAGAACCTTGTTTTTTTCCCTCTCTCAAAAATCGCAGGTTATTATTCAGAGCTTCAGGGACTTTAAGACCTGAGTTTATTAGATGACAACTTTCTTAGAATGTGTCAGACTAGACATTCATTATATATAGTTGTAATGTTCAGATTTACCTCCAAGGAGAGTAGGAATAAATTTTGTTTCATATTTCTATTCAGCTCAACTTTGCAATGGCAATCGGGTTCGTCTCTCCTCTATTCCTTCAGAACATCCAAAAAATATCCAACAATGGTTACACCTTTGGTTTGATTCATTGGACTGGACTGGATTCTTGTAACAAATTTATTGGTATTCCCAGAATAAGCTAATCTTTCAGAGTATTGGATGCTTTGAATATGGCTCGCCTTACGCATTCCAATGCCCTTTTTGCTTCGGATAATCAGTCTGTTTTGGTTAAGAGATGTAGACAACCCTGTTTATGGAATTCCAAGAACAAACCTAATGGTAAGAGATCCTTTAAATTTTTCCTTACTGATTTTTACATCATTTTTTTTAATATAAGCTCTAGCTTTCTGTCAGAGAAGGAATTATAGCTTCATCTACTTGCACGTGATATCAGATCCTGTCACAGGCTATTTATAGAATTTTACCGAGATTCAGCTTATTGGTCTTGGGGCAGGATTTCACAGACTAGCGGGAAGATTTTATGTTAAATGCAGGTCATTTTGCTAGGAGGGAGTAAACCAAGCAAAACAAGGAATGCATTGCTAATTTCAGCGTTCTAGCTTTAGCTTCTAATATGTTGGGATGTATGGTCTCTTTTTATCTATTTAAAGACAAATTTGGCAACCGAGTATTTGCATACTTGACTTTATCCTGATTATTTCTCTCTTCTAAGTCTTTTATGATAAAAATTATATATATATATATATATATATATAGTAGTTAGTGAAAGGTCTTGGCATCTTGCTAATTTGATTATTCTACAAAGATTTTTATTTGAATGTGTGTACTTAAGTTTATGTGCAATATTTTTCGGCCGAAATATTCATAACTTGTCAATTTGAGGTTCCTTCTGGATTTACAAAGTAAGCTACTCACAACTTTCATAATATGGATAATATGATTTACTGTAAGTTTTATAAATGTAGTGATGAATTTTCATTATCTCTTTCATAATATTATATACCCTGCATAATCAATCTTCAATGTATTGTTAAAAAAATTAATTTGACTATACATAATTGACGCAGAAGATGAAGAAACACCTGGACTAAGTAAGGAAACACTTCATAAATCATAGAGTGGATCATAACAGCTAAACATGAGGCAGGATATTATGATTATAAATACATCAATTTCTTATAAATTGTATGTTATACATTAATTTACGAATTTTAAATCATACGTTTATTCTTGCAATTCCATGTTGGCAACATGGATGATGTGGCGTAGGTATATTCTTCCGTATAAAGTTCTGATATATAAATACTGTTCAACTCTTGACTTTTGACAAATCGAGGATTCTGAATTTTTTGGGTATTCAAAGTTTGAGGCTTCCGATTCCGCTTAGCTTTTCTAAAAAGTGTATCAAAAAGGCCTCTTCGGTCTTAAATATTAGGAAGACAATTTAAGAATTTAAAATTAAACGTTTATTCTGGCAATGTTACGTTGACAACATTGGTGAGGTGGCATTATTGGATTGGTGGTGTGACGACTAGGAGAAACCTTCAGCGTCGCCGTTGCGTCATAAAAAGAAGGCGCGCACCGTGGAAGGCTCAGGGGAACACCGCCATGGCTCCTCGGAAGAGACTTTCAAGTGACGCCTCCGCCGAAACCCTTGTGAAGGAAAATACGCCGCGAAAACCCCAAGAGCCCGCCATCTCTGAATCTCCAATTGCACCCCCGAAATGGGGCCTCATTTTCAAGCTCTCTCTGTTCCTCATCCCTTACTTGTATCTCATCTTCTACCATTACAACATTGAGCGTGAGCTCAGGAGATCCATCCTCATCAATGCCGTGATGAGCATTGCTGGGTTCTTTGTAACCGTCAAATTGATCCCCGTGGCGTCCAGATATGTTCTCAGGCGAAATCTGTTTGGCTATGACATCAATAAGAAGGGCACCGATCAGGGCACTGTCAAAGTGTGAGATTTCATTTCATTTTAATTTCCGCGTAGATTAATGAAGGAGCTACTTGGTGGATTCTGGTTCTCGATGCGTTTTCTGCATAATTAAGCTCCGGTTTAACTTTTCTGGCTTTTTAATCAAATCTGTGCACTAATGTTCTTCTAGATTTGATTTTGGATCGAATTTCTAATTGGATTTTGTTTGATATCTTTCATTCCGGTTGAGTATGCTTTTCCTACGCGTTATGATTTTTACCTCAGTTTGAATTTATATATGACTTTTATGAATATATATATATATATATATATATATAATTGGAATGATATCAGGACTTGATCAATAATTGATTGTAGGGAAATGTTAACCTTTCTAATACTTTAGCAGGGTTCGAATTTCTTGATTAAATTTCATAGAAGTATGAAATGGTCAGTTTTTGAATAAAACAGCTATCCTTCATTATTATCGAAAAAAAGGATATTGTGAGCTTCTGATAAATTCGTGATTTTTATCAATTTTTCTTCGGGTGCCGCATAATTATTGCTTCTATTTGATTTTACCTATTTAGAATGTGAAGTTATGGGAATACTTCTTTACTAATATGGATTTCCGTGATGTTAAGATGTTTTCCTGAAATACCTCTGTACTGGTATGGGAATTCATCACTTGAATCAATAATGTCATTTACGAATAGTTTTTTTCCCATAAGTTTTTCATTGAAGTTCTTGGAATTTGGACTTACTCTTTTTCAAAGGGAAATTCTATTTCAATTGTATGCTTCCAATTGTGTAACTTTCTAGTTTAAGACTTTAGATGAGGTCTGTAAGGCTAGTAGAAAATGAAGAAATAGCTCGATGAGTTTTCTGAATTCCCATGGGTTGGGAAGGATAGAGACTATCGTCTTGCCTAGTTAACTGATTCAGTTGAATAAGTGAGGGAAAAAATTATTGAGGATGTTTTGAATGGATGGCACATAGAGTAGAGATTTATATGTTCCTGTGTGGAAGGGTGAGGGAATGCAAGAACGGTTATTGAAATGGATGAGATTGAGATTTATATTGAATAATGGTGCTAGTCGTTAAAAACATTAGATGCAAAGGGATCGGCAGGGCCTTAGTTGGAATAGGGACTTATAGTTAACTCTTGCATCATAAGTTGATTTAGTAACCATTTGACCTAGTGCTTCCCGAGCTTGGTTTGGTAAAGTCAAATCCAATTGGACATAGCACTGTTAGCGCCCTATATGCAACCTATATTTTCATTTCAGTTAACAATGTCGCTATTTTCTGTGTAGGCCTGAGTCGTTGGGCATAGTTGTTGGTATAGTGTTCTTGGTCGTGGCAATCTTATTTCAATATTTCAACTTCACAGCAGATTCAAATGTAAGTATTCTTTATTATTTCTGAGCAAGATAATCTGACATCTTGTGACTGGTGCAAGTTCATGATTGATGATTTGATTTACAAACTATTGTAATAATGCAGTGGCTTGTGGAGTACAATGCAGCATTAGCATGCATCTGCTTCATGACATTGCTTGGATTTGTTGACGATGTTCTTGATGTCCCATGGAGAGTGTGAGTATATGATCTTTTAGTATTTTTCCCAGGGTTTGTGTCTGTCTGCCAGGACATGTACGCACGCACTCATTTTTATTGTTTTTGTTATGTAATGTTATTGGGATGAGCAGGAAATTACTACTCCCATCAATTGCCGCACTTCCTTTGTTGATGGCTTATGCTGGTCACACAACTATACTTATACCAAAGCCACTTGCCCCACATATTGGGATAGAAATTTTGGATCTTGGTAAGGTTCCCTTACCTTCCAAAGGACACTTTAAAGAAATACTAATTGCTTAATAGTTTCACTATTCTGACCACTTATTCTTGAGGCAGGATGGATATATAAACTATATATGGGGCTCTTGGCTGTTTTTTGCACAAATTCCATCAATATTCATGCTGGAATAAATGGGCTTGAAGTTGGGCAGACAGTGGTTATTGCTTCAGCTGTAAGCATAAAAGCATGTTAGATTAAATCAAATCTATTTTGGCTGTGGAATATGATAGTTACTATGGGTTTGCAGATTGTGATACACAATATTATGCAAATAGGAGGATCAACAGATCCTGAATATAAGCAAGCACATGGATTCTCTATCTACCTAGTTCAACCCTTACTAGCTACCTCTTTGGCTCTGCTTTCTTACAACTGGTATCTAATACTGTATTTGTATCTTCTTTTTTTTCTCCTTAATAAAAGAGTAATTTGCTGATTCAGTAAGTTGTTTTGCTCATTATAGGTATCCTTCTGCAGTTTTTGTTGGAGACACTTATACATACTTTGCTGGAATGACCATGGCTGTAGTTGGGATCTTAGGCCATTATAGGTATAACCTTACACTTTTATTCTTCTCAAGAAGAACCAATTTCTGGCTCTCCCTGCGAGTGTGTAAGGGTACCTTGGTATGATAAGTATGACTGAACTATACTAGGACGTAATAAAATTTGCAATTGTTGAAACTTAGACACTTCCTTTTTATGCTGGTCTGACTTGAATAAACTCTTCACTCAAAACTCAGTCACCCAAGCTTCCAAGGGTGCTCTCATCTGTGAGGGCTATAAGACATTTGTTGAGGGCACGAAGATTCAGTCAAGAAGTCGAATTTTGGAATGCTAATCACAAAATACCAAAAGAGGAAAGCATGTTTCATGTAATCATAAACTTCCTAGTAAACTTGACTTAATTGTTTATTTGTTAGAAACAGGAACAGAGCTAAACAATTAAGTTCAAAGCATTCATATCAAGGCCATTCTACTCTGATTTATCATCTTGTATCACTGGTTATTAATTACCTTATAATTAACTTAACTTTAATTTTTGTTTCAGTGAAACATTGTTGATTTTCTTCCTGCCTCAAGTTTTGAACTTTCTCTTGTCACTGCCCCAGGTTATTACACAATCTCTCTCTCTCTCTCTCTCTGAGTGTGTGTACTAAAAATTTGTTATGATATAGAATTCCTCTAAAGTATGACATATAACATGCTTTTCTCCAGCTCTCCGGCTATATTCCGTGCCCCAGGCATCGCCTACCAAGGTAGCCTTTGACAGCCTCTTCCAATTTTTATTGTGGGAACTTTTTTTAGACATCTTGCTTATATTTATTTGGTTGAAATTTGTGCATCTTCTGTCTAGGTTTGACCCTCAAACTGGACTGCTGACTGGGACAAATGACGGGACACTCGTTAATTTTTTCTTGAGACAACTTGGCCGGAAGTCTGAAAAGTCACTTTGTATTTATCTTCTTGTTTTCCAGGTGGGTGTCATCTTTATTTCTTTAACTTTGGGATTTAAGCAAAACTCGTGCTTCATTGGTCTTGCCTGGAAGGCGTAATTCCAGACACATTGATATGGGAAATGCGTTATTCATTTTTATGCTCACGTGCAAAAATTAACCTAAACTTGATTAGAAGTCTGTTGTTTCCTAGAAATGTTTAAGCAGTTGATTTAGCAATGACACTTAGGTTTCAAAAGATTAATCTAATGATAGGTCCCAAAAATATTGTTAAAAAATACTCTTATTCTTAATATAAGACATTGTTTTGGGAGTTGATCTTGGCCCTAAATATAAGATGTAGTTTTCATATTTGTCAATATTTTCCTAATTTACCCTAATTGATACTCCCTTAACAATAATCAAGAAGGAAAGGGAATGAGGGAATTAAAGAAGATGATTATAGCGTTTTAGAAAATACATATCATATTAACTCAATTCAACTAACTTCCTTAATTTAATCAAATTAGATAAATATGTCTTATATTAAAGACCAGAGGGAGTAAGTTGCAAATAATGCGGGTGTTAGTTTAAAATTATTGAAAATGACATGTAAGACTTGAGCGCCAGATCCAGATTTGCATTTGATACTGTCATACTTGCTACTATCTGAAGCGATATTTGTGACTCATTTTTCCGCAAAATTTTCTAAAACTTAGCTGCCATTCAATTGATTTGTGGCCTAAGTGTCATTACTCCTAATTGATTCTTTTTATTTATACATGATGCCTGCATCAAATTAACTGTCAAATACCAATTAATGTCTATCATAATCATATTACAGTTAGATTTACTTATTAAGTGGCCTATAACTATGGTAGGGGTTTTGTTTCTCATAAGTATGCAGATGACCCGTATGATGAAAATTTGAACCAGTTTCCATGGCTATGATGAATACTTGCATTTGATTTCAGCGTATAATCTGAATGCTGATGCTGATGCTGATGCTATATGCATTAATTTTCACTCTTTCCTGCTTCGGTCAGAATTTTTGGATGGTATATTTGCTCATATCTCCTGTAACCCTCTTATAAACAGGCTGTTGCATGCTGCTTCTGTTTCGTGCTGAGGTATTTCCTTGCTGGATGGTACAAATGAGGCACAACAAAGTTTTACTCATGGAAACCAACGTAGGTGCCTAGGTTGTTGTATAATCATTCTTGTAGAAAAACTGTATTGAGGAATATAGATTTTATGAGATGAGGGAGTGCCTTTTTATCAATTTTCTTTGGTTTCATTCAAGAGTTATGAACTTCGTATCCACCTAAATCAATACACTGACACAGCTATTTTCCGGAAATACCTTGAAGACCCAAAATTTTGTATATGCTCATTGAAATGAAGAGTTTGAGGAAAGAAAAGGTTGATTGGATTGTTGCACCATCCTATTTCTGTAACAACGACAAAGCTCTTATTCGGAGATTGAAAATTGTTCTGAAGTATAGTCCTTTAAACTTCTCTGATTCTTTGGTGCCATCAACTTCTAAATCTTTTGAACCCAGCTCAGAGGAGCCGGAAATTATTTCCTCAAAATTTTAACTGTCTGCTTTAAATGTAGATATTTGCATTTAATTTTGTAGCTTACGGGTTTAGATATTTGCGATTTCTAATCAGCGGCGAAATTTATGCCAAATTTTCTCAGTATAGAATGAATGCTTTTAATGAATTACATCTTCTAGGGGAACTAGGAATAGGAAGTAACGATTCCTGGAAATCAACATCAGTACTGAAAATCAAATTTCGTGTTTTAATCAAAATTTAGGACTCATTAACTGCTGCTGTGAATAAATTAATTTCTACTGTACCTCAGAAGACTGTTCTTATTTTGCCTATTATGGAAATAATTTGAGCATCATTATAATGCTAATTATCATATGTATAGGAATATATTAATATACCTCTATCATTAATCCATTTTTTTCACAGTAACATTTCTCCATTATATTTCATACTTCATACCCAATAGGGTGGAAATAAGTCAAGTCAGACTTTGACTAAATAAGTCTAAACCTATAACATAGATTTAAAGCCTGAGTTTGTATGCAGACTACTTTTTAACTCAAGCCAAAACTTGTAGTAAGCTTGATTTGGCTTGGAGCCATCAAAGGCCTACTAGTAGGCCTTTAAAAGGCACAAAAATGTAGGATTTTGATAGGCACCAATGCTAACATATTCACAAATTGTACCTTTAAATAGGTTTTGAGCTTATTTAAAACTTAAAAGTTACATTAATTGAAATAAAATCTGGTTTTTATTGAAAATTATTTTGATACCCATGACACATCCTAAAAAATTGTTATATGGGATTTTAAGTGGGAAAAAAACAGAAAAATACCACTTGAACTTCAAAATCCCAAATTAGTCCTTTGACAAATATTTGCGTTGTCAATCTCATTACCATTCTTGTCAATCCCATTACCATTCTTATCAGTGGGATTTTGAAGTTCAAATGGTATTTTTCTGTCTTTTTTCCATTTAAAGTTCCAACATCCAATCCTGACAGTGGCTAATACAGAAGCAGATCCTCTCATCATCTCATTTTCTCATCATCCCTCATGAACCCATCTGAATCGTTGATTTGGAAGAGGAGCCATTTGGACCGTTGATTAAGAAGGGGAGAGAAAAGTGAAAGGAGTGATAACTTGATGACGTGACTCATCTTTTACCTTTTAGATTAATTGGACGAACATGATTTAGAGATTATGAGGGATGATGAGAAAATGGACAATGAGAGAAACCGAACCCGGCTAATACAATGCAAGAATAGAGATCAAATGATAATTTCATCATCAACACTCAACAGATAGAAACGCCATTAGTAAAGGAATTAATTTAAATAAAAGAATAACACTGACTATCGCAGATCCCAATGGCAATGCAAACGTTACTTTCTTATTGCATGATAACAATGTTCAAATGAATAACACTAAGGAATCTGAGAAGCTAGGAAGATCGAAGCCTACAATAATCATTTCTAATAACAACAACCAACTATAAGATATATATATGATGCTAGAACCTGACAAGTGATAGGAATGAGAGAAAACAAACAATCCAAGAAGAAAACTTAAAATCATCCGACAAAAAAGTTTCAAGGTTTACACAACTGCAAAATTCTAAAATACATGAAAAAATATGGAAATCTTGTGAAGTCAAAACCCAATGCCTCAACTCAATTTCACAAATCTCAAATGCCAACCCTTTTTTCCTTGTTCAAAGAGATCAGGAACGCAAATGGAACTGTAGTGGCATTGGTGGGGGAAGAACACAATGCGTGGAGAAGGCGATCATACAAGACACAGAAATGGCAACGTGAGGATGAGGATGGGTGAACGGCTATCAACGATGTGAGGAGGAAGAGCAAAAGAGGGTCAGCGTATGAACATCAAGTGCTCCTCACGGTTGCCGCAATGTATGGGAGGAGGGTTTCACAAGTAAAATTAACCTAAGTTAACCTAAGGATATTAAAGTGATTTTACCACTTATATGATATATGTATATATGTGTGTGATAAAAATATACTTTTATAAATCAATCGAGCGAGGCCTATAAGCTTTCAGACCAGGCTTCGAATTAAATGCCTAACCTATTTACCTTAGAAGGCCTCTAAATATGCCTGAAGCCTAACCTGTTTACTAAACAATTCAGGCCAAATTAGGCTTTGATCTGGTAAGGCTGCAGTCCCCTGATAGGGGTCTGGTTTATTTCCATACCTAAACCCAAACTATTTTCACCATTAAAACCTATTAAAAATAGGGTTTCTGTGAAATTCTTGTATGCTAGCGGGGACAAATAGCTTTACTTGTGTGAGTGCCAATGCATTAGACGAAAATATATACTACTATATAGTTTAGCAAGGAGAGATTCTGGCAAAAAAAAAGACAGCTGAGAGAATAACCAGATCAGAATCAATGAGGCAGGAACGAACGATTTAGCTATACTAAAATATATCAACGAACAACTCACCTATCAACAAAAGCTTTCCGTTTTTTTTTTGGGTTTTTTTTGGGGGGGGGGCGGGGGGGGGGGGGGGGGGGCGCAATTGTCGAGCTATCGACAGGGGCTATGGATACAAACATAAAAACAATCGGGAATAAGAGCTCTCTATCTCTGAACATACCTAAGAACACGACTCTTTCAGCTCAAAGAAAAGGTCATGTTCATATCCTAAAAACGGCTACCTCCAGATATGATGTAAAAGTAAAACAGAAAATGAAAATGCTGACTCTCCGCAAAATCCTATCATATTTACCAAATATTCCCGAAACAGCAACTTATTAACTCAAACAGGCTCTTCCCAGTTTAAATCCATGGGATTCCTTGCAGTCCAAGCTCGTTATTTGATCCTCACTTTGTCTTCACTTCCCACCTGGCAGTGGCCGTGTTGTCCCCATAAGAACGGCCATAACCAAAACCACCCCTCTTTCTTCCCCTATTGTTTCTCCTTCCTGTACCACCCATCTGATTCTCATTACCATGATAAGCACTGGTCTGAAAGCCACTTTGTTGTCTGAAAGATACTTGTTCTCTCCTCTTGTTACTTCCATCAGAGCTTCTTCCCCAATTCCCAATAATGCCTCTTCCTTTGCCAGTTTTCTGAAAGCCACTTTGTTGTCTTTCCTTCCATCGCCAGGAATCGTTATCCTGGTTCACCCATTCAGATACTTTCACAGGTTCTTGAGGGATATAATACTGTTCCCAGGAGCCTTCACCTGTATCAGTATCTTTTGGAAGGTTTATTTCAGCCTCTCCCCATCCAGTGCTGGAATTTACTCCACCATACGCATTCAGGTCTGGATCCCATCCTTGAGGAGGAAAATGATAATCTTTAGGAGGATCTGTCTCAGGTTCTCCCCATCCAGTTATTTGGCTATTTACATTCGGGTTAGGGTACCCCCACCCAGTAGGAGGAGGAGGAACAGGAACATTATCCTGAAGTAGACCACTGCTATTTACATTCAGATTGGGATCCCCCCACCCGGTGCAGTTGTCTACCCGCTTATTTACATTCACACCAGAATCCCCCCAAACTGGAGGCTGCAGGGTGTCAGCTTCCGCCCTACCTGCAGTTGGTGCAATTTCATCTTCCCCCCAACCTGTAGGCACTATGACTTCAGCTTCCCCCCATCCTGTGCAGAAAAATGATTGGTCCAAGAGGTGAGAACTATCGAGAATCACAACTTCATCACTAGCTTTTTCACTGGGGACTGGTTCTCGTTCCAAGTCCAGAATTAGCTCAGGGTCGACTGCCACATTCCAATCTACATGTTCAATGTGCAAGTCGGGGTCAGGCAAGGATACATCGCAGGGAAGCCCATTGATCTCTTCCCAAAACTTCTTTTTAGCATTGTCAAATGCCTCTTTACCAGCAGAATCATCCCACTTCACCACATTGTCATGTAGATAGATATACTTCTTGGTTTCTACCACCTTTGGCCATGGAACTGAGCCAATTACAGCACAAAATTCCTTTTCCCACGCAGGTACTCTGGCCTCCCACCTATCTGCCGCATATCAAGAAAAATAGAGCTGTCAGCTCAATTCAACGCGCGAAAGGACCTATAATCATGCTAGAACAAGAAAGAAGAAAAGAATGTCTTACAGACTAAAACTACAAATATGATTAGCACAATGATTACTTCTTCAATATGGAAGAAGAGAAAACGCTTTAGTGGGAAAAAAAGCATGTTTTGATATTATACCGAACAAGGATTACTTCTTCAACATCTGCTAATTGATTTAAACATTTCATAGAAGGATTCAACTAATATAAGTCTGCATAGACATTGCCTTGGTCATGACAGTTTGGTTTCATAACATGACAAAAAATTGTGTTCGAATGGGGGCAGAGTCCACAAATAAAGGAAATTTAGTTATCGTACAGCTTTATCAAAAAATTCATTAATGCGCCATTTGTTCTCCACATGTAATCAAAAGATTTTTTTGATAGATACCTATTTAGATGTTACCAAAATGTGAGACGGTTTCTCCCCGACACGTGACACAAATCGACAAAGCCATGACAGAGAACGTGCAAAACATCAACTAACACAAGGAAATCTTGTAATCTTAAAGTTTTTTCTATATCGATAGCTCAATGAGTCAGTGATTAATTTCTAACACATCATAGAAAGATTCAATCACTAGATAATTACTCTAACATTGCCAAAATCCAGAAGGTTTCAGTCTAAACTATAACATAAACCAACTTAAAAACCAACAAAAATGGAATTTTATGTATCTATAAGCTTTGCCAATTTCAGGAAGTAGGGATCCCTTTTTTACAGGTAACTGAATGAATAAATTAGCAGAAATCAACATACAAAATGGTACAGTCAAGGTGATCAGTTTTTTAAGGGCAACAGCATGAATCAATCGGCAGAAATCAACACACGAAGTGGCAAGACAAGAGCAAGGTAGCTCGAGTTCTAAATAGACAGCAACCTTATTTGCAGCAGGGCAGGACGTGCAGAAGATCAACTAAATGAAGGTAAATCAGTTATCTTAAAGCAACTCCAGTGCGATAAATCAATGAAGTAGGGGCCAATCAACCCAACGGACATGCAAAGCATCCACTAGAAGAAATCAGAACCACCAACTTACCAACCAAACCTATTACAGAACTTAAACACTTTAAAACCCTTTCTTCATTATTATCCAACCTCTTTTCTTAGAGGGGGGCCAAAACAAAACAAATGAAATTAAATTCCTCATCATAACCCCACAGGCCCTTCAGAACTTGAGAGCCACACCCAAGTATATTAGATTATCAATCTCTGGCCCAAACAGACGCTATGGTTAAAGCCAATCTACAGAAACATATGGCACAGAAAAGCAACAAAACAATAATTGCCACTTCAAAATGATGCTAAAAATTTTGAGGGGAACCAAGCCTCTTGAGAAAAACCCAATCCGAAATTTCGTAGCAGGGTTACCATTTGACCCGAACAAAAACCACGTCAAACAATTTCATCACTCACCCCACCATTCCGTACCTTATGAAAACAAAATAGTGTGAATGGGAACTACCAGATACTCATGCAACAACTCCAAAAATAAAGACCAAATATAAATATATACTAACCCAGAGGAGGCTTTCTGCTGTATGATCTGTTCCACTGACCCACCTGATGACGCCTGGCCTCTTGTTGTTTTCTCCAATTGGCCATACCCAGAACCAAAGGAGAACACCCCCAGAAGAGGAAAATGGACAGAACAGAGACCCGAAAAGAGAAACAAAAAGGACAATCAAACAGGGATAACAGAATTCTGCAGAGAGAAGAAGAATAGGAGGAAATTAAGGAGTGTATAGAGAAGGGGGAGTGTAACGACACCCCCGAGAGAGGAAACGCTCCGAGGAGTGAAGGAACGATTCCTCAGGGATTGCTCAAGAGAGATGCACATGGATGAAGAGAAAGAAAGGGAAAAAAAGATCAGTATTTATAGCCCATAGTATTGAGATTTACTACTATATCGGTGCTTCCTTATTCTAATTTGGTTCCCCTCGGCGAGGGTGTGAGGACCAGGTCCCTAATTCGCTCTCTCAAAACTGCTTTTTTTCGAGAAGGCGATTACCAGACGCTGACGATGACGCACTATGTGCTAAAATCGAAACGGTGTCTCGCACAACCCTCCTTCCTGTTCCTTCCTAAAACAAACTACAATCAGTTACACACTCGACACCTCCGCTTTATTTTCTTTCCTTCTCTCTCTTTTTTCCCCTTTTCTTTCTGATTTTCATGAAACGCTTCTGCGTTTTTCTTTATTCAATCACTGACGGTGAAACTGTTCAGTGATTTGAGGATTTAAGGCTGTTCAAACGGGCTAGGGATTCGTAAACTCTCGGAGATTAGGCGGATTAACATGGGGATACACATCAAAAGTCTGAAACTTAGGTCACAAGTTTTCAAATTTTGAATAGAATCCAGCGTTTTTTTTTTTCCCCTCTCTCTCAAATTTGGGTTTCTTAGATGTAATTTTGATCTCATGACCAGCGTGAAGGCCGTGACCGTGTGCTCCCTGGATTGTAAGATGATTCGCGCCGGCTTTTTTAAAAGTATTTTGATCATTTGACGTGTTGAAAATTGTATATATCAAGTTTTTTTGGACCTGAGCATATACACAAGTTTTTATATATCATAAAAATTAATTAAGTTAATTAATAATAAAATATGTGGTGATTTTTTATTTACTTAAAGAACTATCCACTCTCGTGAAAAGCTCAATCAAATAAATGAAATTTATATGAAAAATTTAGAAAATAAAAGCATAGGTTTAAGAAAGGTATTAATAACCTGTTAGTTAACATCTATAAAGAAGAGAGCATAAGTTAGAATCTTGAGAAACTCATTTGTTGAGACTTAAGAGCGGTAAGCCCAAATGATTATACCCTTGGTGGAATTGAAAATCAATGCAATTTATAAAACATTAAAATTACTAGCAAGTTGATCACAAAATTGTCTAGATACATACAGACTACTCACTCTATAAATATAAGGCCCTTTTAATTAATTCACATATATCAATAAAATAATTAAAGAAGTTAAATTTTTTATAAAATTCAAATGATTTTCAATGTTGCCTTTATTAACTAACTAAACTCTAACATCATATTAATTTTTACACTCTTACCATCCTTATTAGATATGGGGGAAATTAATACTCTTATAAACTAACAAATACCTTGTTTAGACCAAAAACACTTTCTAAAATATGTCTTATAATATGCATCAAAGCGAGTATAGCCCAATAATCTATACTGCATTCCGGGCAAAAAATTAACGGAAAATGACTGTAAATAAACTTTGAAATTGTAAAATCCTAAATCAAGTTTGTTACCAATAATTGATAAAGTAATGATAAGATTTAATAAATAATTCACAACTTTTTTTTTGAGAAATACTTGATTTGAGATTTTGCAATTTCAAAGATCTTTTTTGTCATTCTACCAAAAAAATTATCCATATTAAATAATGATTACATTTCCAATATTAATGATTGATGATATTGATGTGAATGATAGTGTAAATTGACATATTATCACGAAATTTACATGGGCAAGCACCATAGAGGCATGACATGACCCTATGATGTTATATCCATACACTTTTTTTTTTTAAAATGCTTGTCTGTAAAATCTGATTTTGGATCATTACTTATGTTAATATGTAATGTTACAGATCGTATTATGATAATACACGAATAATGTGGGTTTTTTTTGCAGCAATGAATAATATGGGTTATTGCGAGTCTAATTATTATAAAGAAAAAATTGAGTCTGATCATGTTAGCGCATCTAGGGGGTGGAAATAAGTCAGGTCAGGCTAGACTTTTGCCTTAACAGGCCTGGCCTGTGGCCTGTTGAAGGCCAATTTTTTGGCCTGACCTGAAGCCTGTTAAGGAAGCCTAAATTTTTAAAATTTTTTAAGCAAACCGACAGGCCTATAGGCCACACTACAAAACAGGCCAACAGGCCACAGGCCGAAACAGGCTAACACTTACAGGCTTAGGCGAAATTATCATTTAACCCTTATCTGATTTTTTTTAAAAAAAATATTTTTACAAGCTCAGGCCGACCTAACCGGCCTGTCAATAGGCCTTGGCCTGGCCTATTAAGCAAAACAGGTTTTTGTTCTGGCCTTTGCTTAGCCTTTTAGTCTAACAGTCCAGGCCTGAACAGGCCAGGCTACAGACCCCTGACAGGCCGCCTGGCCTGTTTCCACCCCTAAGCGCATCATATCTCACATGGTATCTCTACGTAAATTACAACACAATGATTGGATTTGAACTTACATTAAGGCTAGCTAATGACTTGAAGTGGGGAGAGAATTTTTCTCTCTTAAGGCGGTGGTTCTTCTCTACTTACTCTAGCTTTTGCTTTGGTTGCTCATTTTTGCTTCCTCGGTGCTCTGTTTCCTTATTCGTGTTGCTGGTTTCAGTTCTAGTCTTCTTCTCTGGTTGTTATGTTTTTGCCGTCTGCGAGTTCCAAACACTTAGACTATTGTCGGCAACACTTTCTATTTGCCGAAATAGCCAACCTATTCATGTTTGTAAGCTGCAGGCCCTTATTGATTTGCACTGGTGCCTCCAATATCACGTTTTTATTGTGCAACAGTTTTAAAATCGATTTGTTCTTCACTTTCGAGATTCACGGGACTGTTCTTTCATTCTTTGGCTTCTTCAAGGGCTTTTTATTGTTGTCTTAGAGTGGAAACTGGATACCCCCTTATCTATGGTGTCTTTCTCGACCTTTCATGCTTGTATGCAGGTGCTTGATCTTCCCCTTGATTGCTATACATTAGAGGTTGCTCGTTGTATTGGTAATGCTTTTGGCACCTTCTTAGAGTTTGATTCTCGCTCGTCATCCTGTTTTGGGGGTGCGTATTAAGATTTCTATTGTTGGTGGTCTTCGGATTCCGACTTCTTTTGTCATCCAGTGGTGCAAGTGGCTACCAAGTAGGTCCTGGCGCACTACTCATCCTCAGGTAGTGTGTTCGATCACATGGGAAAGCAAAATAAATCCCCAAGCACCTGTGTGGTGCAGAGGAGGAGACAATTCCTACCGAGGGCCTGTATGGCCACTTATGTGGGCCAGGCCAGCTGCATGTGTGGGGCCGTTACATAAAAATGTGCCTTTTTATGTAACGGCCCTGCCCGAGGACACAAACCACAGGGCACTACCAGGATCGGTCTAATGGTACCAAAGTCTCACATAAGCGCGATCTTATCCCTAAGGTTGTGGCTTCGAGCTCTAGGGAGGCGAAAGACATGCACAAAGGGGTGTAAATATCCTGCTTGGTGTCCTAGTAGTGGGATGGTTGTGCCAAGCCGATCCTGGTAGTGCCCTGTGGTTCGTGTCCTTAGGTGGGGTCGTTACACAAATCGGCTAATGGTGTTCGGATCCCTTCTAGGGTCTTAGGCTCCAAGTCGGGTCATGTTTCTTTGGCTGGCAACTATTAATTTTTGCATCGCACAATTGGACTTAAGATTTGGGCTGACTATTTTGCTCATGATCCTCCTCTTGACACCTCTAGTCAAGCCCATTCATGTTCAGCTTAGCCTGATTTTCAAGCCTCTTCATCATGTCTCCACCCTTGTGTCTCAAGAAAATGGGCTGCTGATAACCATCTTGAGACTCCAGTTAAGTATATCAAGTTAGTTGCTCCACGCACGGATGCTCTTGCTCCTTCTTGCTTCCATATTTGTAAGATGAAAGAGCCTCCTCATGATTTCTTTTATCGCTGAAGGCAACGGTGGCAATTCCTAATATTTTTCTCTACTTGTTTGGGGCATCGTTAAGAATTGCTTTTTATTTCTAAGGTGTTCTACTTTCATACCATGGAGCAGTGTTGCTTTAGCTGCAAACGTAAATTGGATGAGATTCGTGCTTATGTTCTGGGTTTTAGCGAAGCTTGTGCCAAAAAGCTCCGCACATCTAGATGATCTTACTGGGGACCTCTAAGTCACTCAGCAGCCACTTGGAGGTCCATCCTGCTGTGCTGCTTCCTTTTATTAGGTTGCTTGTTGGTTTCCTTTATGCTGTTGTCTGGTTTCTACTTGTATGTTTTTGTAGGTTTGTAACTTTCACCATCAAATTCTCCTCATGTGTTAGCTGGAGCTCGGGTTTGTTCATTCCTTAATGTTTCTGGCATGTAGACCTGTCTATTTGCCTACTTTCTCTACCTATGGGAAGCTTCGAACCACGTTGGTTCACTCAAGTGGCCATATCCTCTGGGAGACATGCTGCAACACCCCTCTGTTATATCCTACTCAATCCTTCTTGGCTCCATCCGTCTTTTTGGTGATTCTTGGTGGCTCTCTTTTGGTGGCTAGGAACCTTCTTGTCTGCAAACGTCACTCGCTACTTTGTTTTTCTGTTGGTTCATGTGCACTGTTTTTAGTTTCTGGTTGTTTGTTTCTTTGCTTTGCTACTGTGTTGTCTTGGGTTGCTTAGTTTTGCTTTCATTTTTGATGTACTGTAGCCCAAGCTTATTGTAATCGTTTTCATGTGCGTTTAATGAAATTTGTCTTTATATTAAAAAAAATTATAGTATAATGTAACAATAATTTGCGCTTAATTCATACTATATCTTCCCGGTAACGTTTCCTAATAATAAAAATAAATATTTAAGTTTAATTTGTAAAAAATTTTATACGTCATTTTATATTTTACTATTGAAATATACATCTATTAAACTTATTATTAATAATTTTATTTTTATCATGCTCATTATTTTGATTATGACAGCTTATAGGAACAAAAACAGTTAAATTATATCTGGGTCTAATCTTTAAATTACATAATTATATTTTTTTGCCCGATAAATTACATAATTATATACTTGACATGTTCTCATACAGCTTTAACATATCTGTGTCCAAAGCAGATTTTATGCATCTACTTGACTAATATTTCGTCCAATACAAAATGGACACTTCTATAAAAATGTAATTATTCGACAGCTATTTTGGTTAATTTACCAAGTATTGAGCCTTTCAATTTGACAGACGAGTAAGTAGATTACTCCGAAATCTGGAGTGTGCGCTTGTTTATGTGCGCATTAATTTTTTTTTTTTTTACCAACATGTATGCATTAATTATTCACCTTAATTGTTTCTTATTTTACTTCTTCCCGAAGTAGTCCCTTTCATGTTGTCTCTCAACGTGGTTCATATTCATAGTTACGTTCTATTAAATGCCCCGTTTAAACTTTTTCCTTGTAATAACACGTTCAAATAAATAAATAAGGTAGAGTACAATATTCTAACCATTCTCATGTTTTGCTTTAATTACACTGATCTCGTCTTTATTTTCAAAATCTACATTTAAGTTCAAACTGTTAACTCCTTCAAAAATATTCTAAAATGATTCCAAAAATATATTTCTTAGTTATAATTTTTATTGACTAAATTACCCTTTATCATCTCAGACAAATATGATGAAAAATTAAATATAAACTTTTATATACCAAAAAAGATTAAAAAATTTTATAATATAATAAAAAATAATAAATTCTATAATATAGTAGATATTTTGAAAGAAAATATATTAGAATTATTTCTTGGTTGTGTAATGTTTATAATCAATATAAATGTTTAAATAATTCTTATGTTAAATAGGGGTATTTTAGCCAAAAAAAAGTATTTATAAGTCAAAGTTAACATTTGAATTGATGGAAATAAAATCTTCAAAATCCGGGGGTTTGTGTAACACTTGTTTTGATTTTAAGAAAGATATATGAGTTTTAAAGACAGAGATGAGGTAAATCCATGTTCCTTGGTTTAGCTCTCTCTTGAAAAACGTGCGTTCATCTTCCTTCTCCTAGCATGGATGACCAACCCCAGCGGAAGTTGCCACCGAATCGGCCTTCTGACATCCTAGCTAGTGGCAGCAAGAAAAAAACGAAAAACAATTCTTCTGAAGCAACTATGGACACTGATGATTCACTACAGCTACTCCTACCAAATGAATCTGTTGCAATGGAACAAGACCCCCCGGTAGCTCAGTCATAGAGTAAAACCAGTGCAACTACAATCTCATACAAAGCTTCTCTGCTAGGTTTTAATGGAATAGAAAATGAAGGAACTAACATAGAAGAAGAGCAACTGCTTTCAGATGTCATCAACAAGGAATGGGAAATGCCGGAGCTCACAGAGGAAATCCGGCTACTCATGCAACACCATCCTGTTGTCCCAATCACAGCAGATGAGTACAGTGAATGGTGCAAACCTTGGAATACCTCTCTCATTATCACTGTCCTAGGTAAAAGATACAATGTGTATGCCCTGAAAACTCACCTGAGCCGGTTATGGAAAACTCAAGATTTTGATCTTGTGGATTTGCCAAATAATTACTTCATTGTCCGATTCCTTCAAAAAGAGGGCTGGACTCACTTATACCAGAGAGTGCTCTATGACGGACCCTGGGTAGTTCAGCAACACACTATCCTCGTTCAGAAATGGGCTCCAAATTTCGACCCCTTTAACAATCCCCTGCGAAGAATTGTCACCTGGGTCAGAGTTCCCAACATTCCAATGCATTGCTATAACACTGAATTTATTACTCGTTTGGGGAACAGAATCGGAAGAACAATGAAGATTGATTTACTTACACCTTCTCCTCAATCCTCGGCCACTGCCAAGATCGAAAGAGGTCGCTACTCCCGCATTTGCGTCGAGCTTGATCTTCAAAAAAAATTGGTTTCTCGCGTTATCGCCGCCCACGCTGCTTATCAAGTCAAGTATGAAGGGTTGAATCTCATTTGCTTCGCTTGTGGGCGTTATGGCCACCGGAAAGACTCATGCCAGTGGACCTATACCAACTCAACCACAATAAATCCAGAGCAACCTTCATCGAAGACTCCAATGGTGTCGCCGGTCATGACTGCTCCCTCACCGTTGATGAAGCCCCCCAACTCCGATGAGACCTTCGGCGCTTGGATGCTTGTAGGCGGCTCTAGTCGCCGAACTCGGTCCACTAAGCCCCACGCTCCGATGCCTGGACCAGGGACGCGGTCACCCACAGTGGGACGGAGGGAGCCCGGCCGAGGAGATTCTCGATTCTCCGTTCTGGTCAACCTCGACGAAGATGAAGGAATGATGGCCTGTCACCAATTCACGAATCCCGAACCAGGCAGAGGAGCGACCGATCTGCAGCAAAGCCGACATGGCAGGGACAACAAGAGGACAAGCTTGGTAATTGTGGAGCCTGCACAGTCCGCATGTGGGGAGCACCGAAAGGTAGGGGAGAAGCATCAAGGAAAAAGCTCTCAAATTGTTAAAAACCAAGTAATTTGGCCCAAGGTTAGTGGCCAAGCCCAACTCGTCCCCAAGACCAATTCAGGAAGGAAAAATGATGGGCCAACAAAAAATTTAATGGGCCGTAGGGAGCATATGGTAGTGGGGGGAAGCATGCTTCAAATGGGCTCAAACTCTATTGTTCCCTCTCCACAACCCCAAACCCAACCCAATGCCCCTAAAAATATTTTGTTGCTAGAAAACCCATGTAATGCCCTCAGGAATAATTCGGATGCCTTTTTGAAAGAGAAATGTGAACAGAGTGCGCATGTGGGAGACCCTATGGAACCACTACCTCTACCCTCCTCGGCGCTGGATGACGATATTGGCGATGATTTTATGGCTGCTGCTATACCCAAGCTTGAGGCTTGCTATGGGGATGCGCCGAGTGTTGAGTAAGTCCTCCGTTCTTTTCTTAATTCATTTAGTTATTATGATAATTGCTTCATGGAACTGTAGAGGTGCTGGGAGTAGACACTTCCCCACCACTATTAAAGCCCTAGCGAAAGATAACTCGATCGATATTTTGTGTCTTTTAGAGACCAGGATTAGTGGGGACAGGGCTGAGGTTGTAACTCGTAAGCTTGGGTTCAGTAATTGGATTAGGCTTGAGGCTTCTGGTTATGCTGGGGGCATTTGGATTCTATGGAATGACGCTAACTCCCATGTGGACTATATTCTCCCCACTACCCAACTTGTTCACTGTAGACTTATTGACAAGCGAAGTAAAGACACATTTCTTACCACTGTTGTTTATGGTGAACCTGTGGCCACTAGAAGAGAGGGGTTGTGGCATTCTCTTCACACCATTTCCCACAATATCAATGAACCATGGCTTGTTTTTGGGGACTTCAACACTTTTATAGAACCAGCCGACAAAATGGGAGGTTCTTGCCCCCCCATTCGTGTTATGAGGCAGTTTTCTGATTGCATCAAAGCCTCTGATCTCCTGGAAATTCCTATTGTGGGCGAAAGATTTACATGGGAAAAACCAGGCGTTAAGGAACGTTTGGACTGGGTCTTTGGCAACCTTGAATGGGAACTAAGACACCCTGATCATAAAGTTCTCCACCAACTCAAATACAAATCCGACCATAGGCTTATCCTGGTTTCCGCCATGACAACCAGTGCTTCCAGAAGACATAAACGACGCTTCAACTATAATGCTGCATGGGCGCTTGAAGACAGCTTTGCCAGTATTGTGTCTCATGCCTGGAATAACGCTGATTGGTACGACGGGAAGAAGAGGTTCGATGCTGAGGCTACAAAATGGAATGGCAATGTCCTTGGCAATATCCCCAAAAAAAGAAATAGTCTCCTTAGGAGATTAGAAGGCATTGATAGAGCTCGACACAGTAACACGTCCAACGGGCTCTACAAACTTGAAGCTAAACTCTGGAGAGAATATGGTAAGCTTAATGCCCAAGAAGAACTTATCTGGTACCAGAAATCTAGATGCAAGTGGCTTGCTTGGGGCGATAAGAACACCAAATTTTTCCACACCTCAACTGCGATCCAGTGGAAAAAACAATCGATTGATGCCCTCCAAGATGAGAATGGTAATTGGATCACAGACCCAAAACAACTCAGTGCAATGGCCGGGGCTTTTTTAAAAGATCTATATACTAGTGATGAAAGAGCCCGGGACCCTTCTCACTATACTGCGGAGTTTCCCCCTCTTTGAGGACAGGATGACCAACTCCTCCACAAGGATGTAACTGACCTTGAGATCAAGAATGCCGCTTTTCTAATGGGTGCTCTTAAAGCCCCTGGTCCAGATGGTTTACAGGCTCACTTCTTTCACACCCAATGGAACCATGTTGGTGTTAGAGTCTGTACACTTATCAAGGAAATTTGGCAGTATCCAGAGAAAGTTAAAGGTATCAATCATACACATCTTATCCTTATCCCCAAAGTCGACCATCCTGTGTCCTTGAAAGATTTTCGGCCTATTTCTCTCTGCAATGTCATTTTCAAGATTATCACTAAGATTATTACTGAGAGATTTAAGGGGGCGATGACTTATCTGATCCAACCGCAGCAATGCAGTTTCATTGCTGGGAGACAAAGTAGTGACAATGTCATTATTGTCCAGGAGGCCATTCACTCCATGCGCAACAGGAGACGGAAAAAAGGGTTTGTTGCTGTTAAAGTGGATATGGAGAAGGCCTTTGATAGATTGGAATGGGGCTTCATTCGCTCCACTCTCATTAAGATTGGCATACGCGAGCCATTACTAAACCTCATCATGTCATGTATTTCCTCAGCATCCATGGCGGTTAGGTGGAATGGAATCGAATCTCCCTCCTTCCGACCAACTCGCGGGGTTCGCCAGGGTGACCCTCTTAGTCCCTTCCTCTTCATCCTCTGTATGGAAAGGCTTGGGCAATTGATCAATAAAGAAGTCAGCCAGGGGCGTTGGAAAGGCCTCCAATTTAACCGTCACTCCCCGGTCATATCTCATCTTTTCTTCGCGGATGACCTCCTTCTATTCGGGGAAGCTACCGGGTCACAAATTGTCTTAATGAGAGACATCATGAAAGCTTTTTGCGAAGTCTCCGGGCATAAAGTTAACCTAACCAAATCTAAGGCTTTCTTCTCCAGGAGCATCAGCTTTAACAGAGCTTTACTTCTGAGCCAGGACTTAGGAGTTGGGATTACAGGAGACTTGGGTAAATATCTGGGTGTCCCTCTTTTACATAATAGAGTCACCAAGACCACTTTCTATCCCATTATTCAAAGAACAAAGAAGCGCCTCGCAAGCTGGAAAGGTAGATTCCTTACCATGGCTGGGAGAGCTGTCTTGATAAAATCCGTCCTTTCCGCTCTTCCCAGCTATCAGATGCAAACCATGCTTCTCCCAAAAGGAATCTTGAGTGAATTAGAGAAAGCTAGCCGTCGCTTCCTATGGAACCAGGGTCAAGAGGGTAAGAAAATGCACCTTATTGCATGGGATCAGATTAAGCATGATAAAGATGTTGGTGGTTTAGGCATAAAAGACTTGCAAAGTCAGAATACTGCCTTTATCATGAAACTATGCTGGGGTTTGCTGACCAAACCTGAGGCTTTCTGGGTCCAATGCCTTAAAAGTAAGTATGGGTGTGGTCAGGGAGACTATCCTGCCGTCTATAGGAAACCCAACTCCTCTCACGTTTGGCGTAGTATCACTACCGTGTGGGAGAAATTCTACAAGGGTGTAGGAAGAAGGCTCAAAAGTGGGAGAACATGCAGTGTATGGTGGGATCTTTGGACTCCTATTGATGAACCTCTAATCCACTTTGTTGACAAGAATACCCATCTTTTAAATCCATGTGCAAAAGTTTGTGACTTTGTCCTGGGGACTGGGGGGTGGAATGTCCCGAAACTAGCAGAATTCCTCCCGTACTGGGTGGTTGACATCATTTGTCATACTCGGCCACCTCACGAGAGTGGAAATGACATCTTTTGTTGGAGAAGCTCCTCTGATGGTAACTTCAGTGTCCAAGCTGCTTATAGATTTTTATTTGCCCAGCGGGAATCGAATGGCCCGAGCCTGTGGAAGAAGGTGTGGAAAGTCCCCGTGCCAGAAAAGGTTAAGATGTTTCTATGGCAGGTTCTTCACGAGAGGCTACCTACCAACTCACTCAGAGCTGCCCGTGGCTTATCTAATAGTGATAAGTGCCCATTTCAGTGTCAGAGAGCAGAGAGTATCCTTCATATTCTTCGTGATTGTGAGATTGCTCGTGAGGTGTGGCTATATTTTATTGCTCCTAACCATCGTTTTAGATTCTTTTGCTCTGATTTGCAGGTCTGGCTCAAAGAGAACATGTCCACAAACATGGCCAAGGGTCGTTTCCACCAGTGGTTATGGCCCAAGGCGTTCAGTCTCATCTGTTGGTTCCTGTGGAAAACTAGATGCCAAGGAGTTATGGAGGGTACTCGAGCCCAACCAAATGAAATTATCCATGGTATCATGTACTTGATGTTGGAATCCGGCCTGTATGATGCCTTCAAGCACCAGATATTCCAGCTCAATGGAGATACTGAAGAGATATGGCTCCCACCACCAGAAGGAGCAGTTCGGCTAGACACAGATGGATCAGTTAATCACCAGCGACTGGCAGCTTGTGGAGGTTTGATACGTGATGCCCAGGGCCATTGGCTCCTTGGATTCCAGCGGAAGTTAGGATTTGTCCCCTCCACCACAGCAGAATTGCTTGCTTTACTCACTGGGCTCCAAATTTGTAAGCAACACAACTTCGACAGGGTCGTTGCTTATACAGATTCCTTAGAGACCTATCAGTTGATAATGCATGATGGGGGTCCTAATCACCCGCTTAGATTAGAAATTAATGACGTCAGGGACTTAATATATTCTGAGTGGGATATTGATCTCCGCTACGTCCCGAGAGACATCATCAGGTGTGCTGACTTCTTAGCCAAGCATGCTCAGCAAGTAGAGGAGGACTTTGTCACTTTGTCAGCACCACCTCCTGCGTGTGTAGCCTTTATGGCTCAGGATTTGATTTAATGTCTTTTATTGTACTTTTGTAACTTCCAAGTTTTTCTTGGCCGTCTGTAATATTTAAAAAAAAAAAAAAGACAGAGATGAGGTCTGTATAATTAAGATAATACAAAAGGATGTTTAGAGTATTATAGGTACCATACTATATGAATTAAGGTTAATCATTACTATTAGAATCACGAGTCTGCTACGTATAATTTAGTAAAGAGCCATGCATGTTTTACCTGTCACGGCCCTAAATTTAATATGACATGAAAACGAATAAACAAAAAAAGATCTGAACATTCAATTTCACATACATAATCATAATTAATATTAATGATTTGATAACCATCGACCTCGAAGATAAGATAGAATCCTAGGCGACGTTTGTGTCTGTTTTTAAAATCTATGAATGCCCTCACCAGTTGTTGGAAGTGCTGGTGTTTCTTCCGATTCTCCACCCAGGATGCATGAACGAAGTTTTTTTTTTTTTTTTTGATAGTGAATGTCTATAAAAACATACAAGGCCAAGGGCTCTACCCTACTAAATCAGTACAAAAATTCTGGTTCACAACATCATCTATAAACAATTGTTTAGCTTCATCAGGTTTTCTTTGAAGTACAAGAAAATCAATCGTCATATCCCATGCATTCCTTGCGAAGCGATCAGCCACTCTATTCGCCTCTCGACAACAGTGAAGTAGCTCTACTTCCCACTCACGTTCCAGCATCAATTGAATCTCAAAAATTACTGTAACATCAGGATGTTCATCAAAGACCGCTCCTTGAATTAGCTCCAATACTTTGCTACAATCACTTTCAACAAGAACATTCCTTAATCCTCCTTCCCAAGCCAACTTTATACCCCACAGGATTCCCCAGGCCTCTGCTGTGATCACAGACCCTTTTCCAATTCGGAACATAAATCCTCGAACAAATCGTCCTTAGTTATCCTGTATCACTCCACCACATGTACAACTTCCCGACGCTTCATTCCTGGATCCATCTATGTTAACCTTAACCACCCCAGCAGGTGGAGGACGCCAGACCATAATTGGTGCGATATAGGATTTCGGTTGCATGGGACTGGAGACACCCCAAGACATCACTGTACTAGTATGTGCTAATAACTGTTGTTTACTCCATTGTTTATTGTTGAAAGTACGGTCATTCCTCGCCAACCAAATATGTCTACATAAAACAGTAAACCAGTATCAAAATTCATAACCATACACCTTCTCACGACGACTTAAACACCATGAACGAAGTTTTTGAGGAAGGGCCTTACTTACGGAGGGACTCTCTTAGTTTTCTAGAGTAATGCAATATCCAATTAATGGCCTTGTATAAAAAAAAAAAAAAATCTATAAATGCCCCTTTAGCGTTGGCCAAAAAGGGGGGAAAAAAAGCTCTTTTCTTCTAAATATAAAAGCAGTAAATGAGCCATAAATATAACATCTTTATCTTCTAAATTTATATACTATTTTTTCAAATTTTTTTGCTATTGATTACGCATATTACAGGCATTCTATTAAAAGGGTAGTTTATAATACAGATAATTAATTAAAATGGGTATTTCTAGAAATCAACCCAAATTTTTATAAATAACTAACGTAATTGACTTTTGGCTAAAGTATGCTTTTGATCATTTATATTTGCTTGTGGGTTTGTTTTAGTTTCTTAATTATATTAGTGTACTTTTAATTTTTAAAACTTAACACCATTGATGTTTCTAACTAAAAATGCTTATTAGATAAAGTTAAGCAGTGATTGTGCAATGCTAACTAAGCAAGCTATCCACTTGCAACACAACACCTCATTTATTTTTAATCCTATACATGGCATTACTTAATTTACATTATTTTATTTTTTATATGAAAATCTACTTTAAATAAATTATTTTAATCAATTTATTAATCCGATTTATCTCTTCTTTCTTCGGCGTCAAACCCTAGCATTCTCTAATACAGCAGCACACTTCTTCATCTTCATAAAGAAATATATTCCATAGCATAGCTATTAGTGACGCTTGATCGAATCCCTCGTAGACATTACAGCCTGGAATGAACAATGTCAAAAATATATTAGAGACAAGCATGCATGTCCCAGGAGATATTAGCGTTAAAAGTGAATGAATCAGAGTGACAAACACCCAATCCATCCTCATTGAAACAAGTTCTTAAAAGTTAAAAATGCACCATATATGTTGTCTACGCCATAATCCAGTTGGTCACCCACCAAGATAAGAACCTGCACTTACGCCCGCATGTTGAAACTAGCATGTTACTATATCAAAGACTTGGAGGCTCCACAGAGACAAAATTAACTTCTAATTGAACATACGAATCATGGAATCATATAGCACAAAGCAATTGAAGATGAAGATGGTGCTAGAGTTTAGGGTTTAGGGTTGCACTATAAGATTAGGATTTGATGATGAATGAAAGAAGAGAGGAAACGAATGAAGAAATTTATTAAAATAATTTATTTAAATTAAATTTTTATTTAAAAATAAAATAATTTAAATTAAATAAATGTTGGATTAAAATTAAATGAGGTGTTTTGTTGCATGTGGCCAGTTTACTCAGTCAGTATTACACAATCACTCCTTTGACTAGTCAATATTTTTCATTAATAACATTAATGGTATTCAATTTTAAGGATTAAAGTTACACTTTATAAATTTAAGCGATTAAAATAAACGCTGGAGTAAAATATAAAATATCAGAAGCATACTTTAACCTTTATTTTTAAATTTTGGGAAAGTGGAAACGTCATGGCCGTTTTGCTTAGCAAAAGTACAAAAACAAGGTCGCAGTCAGGTTATCTTGTTCATAATAATTCTAATGGCTAGTTGTTGTTGTTTTGTATATGGTCACTCTTACAAACTCTGATGACGGACGGAAACATTTCATCTTCCACATACATGGAAAGATATATTTAGAGAGTTGATCTTGATCATAATAAATATAAGACATAGTTTTATATTTGTCAATCTTTCTCAATTTGCCCTTATCGATACTCTCTCAACAATAATCAAAAGGAAGAGAGCAGGGAATTAATGAAGATGACTAGGGTATTTTAGAAAATACATATTATATAAATTATTTAACTAACTAACTAAATCTAATCAAATTAGGTAAATATATCTTATACTAAGAACCAAAAGGAATATTTGATTAAGGGGCAAGGTGCATCTAGTATTCTAAAATATTTTATCAAATACATCTAGCATCATAAAGTATTTTAATTTGTAGCATATTTAAAATACTTTAATTTTTAGGTATGTCCAACACTTTAAATTATTTTTTATGCCTTGGCGCGGGACAAACCAAACAAATATTTTAAATTGATGGATGCTACTGAATAATACTTCAAGGTATTGGGTGGGAAAAAAAATATTTTAAGGTGTTAGACTTACTTAAAAAATATTTAGAATGTTTGATGCCCCACAAAATACTTTAGAATACTGCATGCACCATATTAGATACACATTAATCCTTAATTAATTATAGCCTTATCATATGCTCTCTATAACAATATAAAAATCTTGCCAAATCACATTGTTTAATCTATGAGTTTATATCCAGGTCAAAACAAAAATCTGAGTTTATATAGGACCGTATGATTTAGGAGTATTTCTTAAACTTCATACCAATTTACATCAGGTGGCCCACATTAGTTTATTTATGCATATAAAAGGTGTGGGAATGACAGTGTGACACAGTTTTTTTTTTTGCCCAAAGTGTGACACATAGTTGAAATTGTCGTTGTTGAATGTGTACATGTGTATATGCATACAAATGAGATTGACGCATTATGATTTTGAATAGAGCTGAAAATGAAGACACGGTAATTGAGAATACACACAGGAAAATGCTTGAATGATGGGGCGACCCTTGCGTTGACTAAAAATGAGGTGAAGGGCTTCTAAAGATTTCCTGAAAAGTACACACAGACACAGTTAAAGTAAGAGGAATTTGGTGAGTGTCGGTCCTAAAAAAGAGAGCTCGGGTGTCCCTTTTGTTACTGAACTCCAAGCATCCAATGTTGTAGATTACGGGGGTGATGCCAATTCCGAATTCGAAAATTAATGTAAAATAAGGATTTGTGTATAACAGAAAATTTTAATTTTACCTTATTTTACATTAATCTTTTTATATGGTCATTTTTCAGTAGATTCTATGATTTTTATTTCTGTTGTAAAGTGGAATGAATTACGGTAAAATGGTCTTTTAAGTCTGGGAAAATCTCCTTAAAATACCGTTGAAATAGTTAAATTCTAATTTAGTATTACGAAATTCTAAAATCCTGATTCAATGTTGTGTTAATACGGACGAACAGTGTTGGGGTGCAAAAAGAAGATTTTGCCGTTCATTCATCCCTTTCGCCACTTTAGAATAATAACACGAGACTTTTAATTAACAACTCCGGATTCTTGATTAACAACTCCAGTTTCTTCTTTTTACTTTCACAATAACAGCACCGGTCTTATTATTAACAACACTATATCCTACATTAACAATTCCCATTTCTTGTTTCACAACTTCATAATTTAAGTCTTAGGGCTAATAACAACACCTCTTTCTTTATTAACAACACTATATTTTTTAGATACGAATATGTGAAAGAATAAAACGGAGTTGTTAATCAAGAATCCTGAGTTATTAATTAAGAGTCTCGTGTTGTTATTTTAAAGTGGCGAGAGGGAGGGCTAAAGGGCAAAATCGTTTTTTCGCACCCCCGTACTGTTCATCCGTACTGACACAACACTGAATCGGGATTTCAGAATTTCACAGCACTGAATCAGAATTTAGCTATATCGGCGGTAATTTTAAGGGATTTTCCCTTTTAAGTCCTTCAATTTTAATGTCACTGGCAAAAAAAAAGAGTTAACAGCGGAATTTTAAACGTTCACAGAATATTCTCAAATATTGATATATTAAATTTCATTTTTTTAAATATCAATTACCGTTTAAAAAATCATTACCAGAGATTAATAGAGATAGGCCTTTTTTTATACACATTAATCGTGTTTGGCCTAGGTAACTGAATTTTTTTTTTTTTCAAAAAAAAAAAAGATCAAACAAAAACCTTGGATATAGTTAAGGAAGTAAACATGCACGTTTGTAATCATGTAAGCAGAGGTTAGAATTTGGATCAGGGTTTTGAAATGCAGACCAAAAACTGGCGAACAGGCCTGTAAACCCATTTGGTTTTGGAGTCAACCCAGTTTGGGTTTTTTAAAAAAAAAAATTGATTTTTTTTAAATTTTTCTTTAGAATTTCATATTAATAACCATGAAATCTTCAATTTCTCACTGGTTTGGCCCTGAGTTAGCTTCTATTTGATTCCAGCCTGACCCACTGACCCTTGACCCAGTATCCTAACTGGTTCAGTGGCTGATCCAGATTTCAAAACCTTAGTTTGGATAGCACTCACTCCATCCTTGATTATAAGGTCCTATTTTTTAAGGCCAATTTGAGTTTGTGTTTAAAAATCACATTCATGTAAGTCGAGACCAGTGAACAAAAAATCGGACCGGCCGATTCAATCGGTTTAACCGGGAACGGTCAATGGTCCGGTCTGGATCACCCATTGGACCGGAAACCGATTTGAAACTGGTTGGACTGGTTAAAATTGAGAAAATCAGTGGTTCAACTGGTTGGACCGGTTTTTTTTAATTGTTATTTTGTGTTATTTTTTAGATGAAAATGAAAAGTTAAAGATCAAAATGAAGACAAAAGTAGGTAAAAAAAGAGCAAATTTAGAACAAAGAAGAAGATAGTGAAAAAAATTAGTTAAGATGATCTAATAATTATAGGAAAGGAGATATTATTGTATGAGTATATGCATTATAACTAATACTAATAGATTTTAAGCATTTTTTCCTAAAGATTTTCATTTTTATCTATAGAAGTTTTAAAAATATATTAATATATATATTGCCACTAATAAATTATAATATTTTAATATGACCGGTCCGACATCGGTTAGACCCCGTTGACCCATTAACCTTTGAACCTATGCTATGACCGGTTCATTGCCCTGTCTGATTTTTGGTTCTTTGGTTGATATAAAACTTCTCTCACATACTTACCTCGTATACCGTAAATCACGTCGGAAAAGCATTTTTCACCGCTAATCCAGACAAGCACTAAATAGACTTGTCCCCTTTTTATAAGGCCCTCTTTGAATTTGCCTAATTAATAAATATATTTTTACCTATTTTAACCTCAATTAATTTAATACATTGCATTAACTAAAATGCTGACTTATTCTATTCATTATCACTCAACAAATTTTCTCCATTCATTATCTTTCATCATTTTCCTCATTAACACTCTTTTTTTTTAACTCATTAATAAATAGGAGCATGTTTAGGGAAAAAAAAGTATATTTTTCGTAAATTTATTATCTTTAACTAATTTTACCTGTTTTTTTAACAATACATTTTTTTTTTTGCTAAGCACATGTATTCTCTTCTTGGAGGCAATCCTATTTGAGACACTGTCAGGCATTAAATATGGACACATCTCCCGATAGAGATTTGAACCTTAATTTACTACGTTGTGAGGAATTAACCACTCCTGTAAAACCCAACCCCTTTGATTTTAACTATACAAATTGATTTAAAGGACATTATGTGTATGTTTGGTATTGTTTATTGGGGGTCAATAAGTACTTATTACATAAGTCAAGATAAAACTCTTCTCACATATTTACCTCGTATACCATAAATCATGATTTATAAGTATTTATTACCTATATATAACAATGGAGGGCTTAATGACAAGAGGGCTATGAAATAACGGGCGGGGCCCAGTAAATGGAGCTCAACCTGACACTGCCGCCACCAATGCTGCCTGCTTCTCAAAGTTGAAACAACTTGTCAATACTCACACTCAGTTATTAAGCTGACCCCTCAACCCCGACCCACACACAAGGTGTAAACAAAACCACACTTTAATTTTCACTTCTCACTTTGGCCTCCATGCCATCACTTGGGGAGTGTACTCGCTTCTTGCCTGAAGCTGTGGCACAGGCCCTTTTGATCCTAATCCTAATCGGCTTGTTTCTTGGATGGTTAACCTATTAGAGTTAGGGCCTGTGAATATAATCATGTTTTTCAAATGAAACGAGATCCTACTATCAACTGGGTTGGATTTAATGGAAGAAGCTACACCCTCACAACATGATGAACCAATATTTGAATTCTTACTAAGAGAAGTGCTCACATTTAATGCCCGATAATGCTTCGAACATGATTGCCCCTAATATTTGAAATTCAGGCTTACACTTTTAATAAATTCGTAATCAGATCAAGAGGCTTAATTTGGAATTTATGAATCCTATACATTTACCTCAATATCCCTTAATATTTAATTTAATAGCACTTTTCCTCCTTCCTCAACCATAAATTCCTCTATCTCCCCCATCTTTCCCGTCCTCTCCGTAATCAAATGGATTTAATTAAGATTCTCTTGGGAATTAATAGGCGTCAATTAAAATAAAATTAAGTAAAAAACCATTCTGTAAAATAAATAAAATTTTATTCTAAAAAACATTAAACTTTATTCCACATACACGTGATGAACTCTAATGAATTTGTTTTTTTCAAAAATGAATTAATTTTGTGAGATGGGGAGGAGAAGAAAGAAATGGCCCGGCCTGAACCTAAGCTCATGAGGGTTTAGGCCCATAAGCCCTTTTTTTATTTTGTAACCAATAATCAAAATCAAGCCCTTAAAAAAACACAAGGTGATAGCTTCGCTAGTTTCTTTTGTTGTTTCCCAACTCCAGTTACAAGGCTAAACGCGATTTGAAGAATATAAAAAAAGCAAGCATTTTCATGCTCGTTTGGAATAGCTTATTTTTAGGTAATAAGTGTTTATAAATTGTGATTCACGATATATGAGGTAAGTATGTGAGAGGAGTTTTATCTCGACTTGCGTAATAAGAATTTATTGTCCAAATATAAGCCCAACCAAACACACACGATACTCTAGTTGCTAATACCATAAAAAAATATAAAAACTTATATTGCTCCCAAATTAGTAAATAATTCCATTCGTTTTTTTATTTAATACAAACGGGACACAAAATATGAATACTAAAGGAGGGGAGCTACTATGAGTCTATGACTAAACATTCTAATTGTCTAGTTCTTACACAATTTTACCCCTTAATGTCATAACAAAAATATAATAATGTATATATTTTTGTGAATTCGACATAAGAGCATCTTAGGATTAAAAAAGAAAGAAAGAAAGAAATAAGATCATAGTCCGGGTACTTAGATTTTACTTCTTTTTTTTTAAATGAAGTTTTAATTATTACAAAAAGCATGTGTTTGAATGCATAAAAAGTCATTAACATTCTCAAACTGTTGAGTTGGTAATTAGCTGTGATTTCTTATAACTGTTGAGTTAGTAATTAGTTTTGATTTCTTATAACAAAAGTAATTAGTTGTGATTTTAACTTAATTTTTTATGAATTATGTGATTTGTTATAATTCTGTATTTTCAATCGACAGCCTCATGTGAAAGTAGGCCATTTCACCTAACATGACAATATTAATAAAGGCAACAGGAAGTTTGGAACATTGAACAAAACCTAAAGCTGCGTCTCATAATATCAACTTCAGAAAGAGATAAAGAACGATCCTTCAATTCTTTTAGTTGGTCTTTTAAAAATAAATTCATATAACAAAATAAAAAATTAAGCCTTAATTAATTTTCCCTAAAACAAAATTCTTTTACCGGGCATCTACAATGAGGTTGATGAGCTATAAGAAATCAAGAAAAAATCATAGCAGAAAGGGTTAGCAACTCACAATATGGTGAATTAAGATTCGAATCTCTATTGGAAGAAGGGCTTATATTTAGTGTTCAACGGTGTATTGAACAAGATTGCCTCCAATACAAAGATATTTGTATTTTGCAAAACAAAAGAAAATAAAGCAGGAGTATATTCAAATTATTAGTTAACAAATAGTGTGAGCTTTCATTTATTTTATGTCAATTAATCTAGCATGTGTTTATGATTTGCTTCAGATAAAAAATTATTCTAATGAAGTAAAATTATTGATAGATTAAATTAAAATACTTTATATGTAAGAAAATTATATCAGATTCAAGAAAAAAGTGATATTTCAGAATTAAATACTTAATTTACCAAAAAGAAAAGCAATGCATCTACTTTATCAAACCAGGGCTGCGTGTTAAAATATCCATGCATGCTTAAGGTTAAAGTTTCTTTTTGACTCAAGATGATCATTGGTTGACCCACGTACACTTTTTCCCCCCTTAAGAAAAGGGTGATTATCCCATAATCTAATGATCTGCACTTAATTATCACAGGCTCAAGACCAAAAGGCATGCAAAACAAGTGTTTTTCATGCTATCCACATTAAGATATCTTTAATATAAGACTTAGTTAACTAATTTGAGGGATTAAAGAAACTAAATAAATTATTCTAAGGTATTTAAATTTATCATTTTTTTTCAAATTAAATCGTGTGAGTTATATAAACTTATATATAATCTAATGATATATGTAAGTATTTTGGAGACATAATATAGCATATGTTATAATTGAGTTATTTATTTAACTTCACTAATCTCTTCAAATTAATCAACTGAATTTTATATTAAACACCGTACTGGAGGTAGTATTTAGATAACAAAGATACAATTTAGATAGAGTTCAATGAACATCACTAAAATAATGGCCTACCAACTAGTCACAGAAGTTACTAGAAATGAGGATTTCTGGATTAAAAAAAAGTCATGGGAAAGTGCTTTTTCCATATGTTTGGTTTTATCAATTTAATGAAGTGAACATGCATGTATGTTTGAGACAGCTCAGCAATTTTATCAGTATAAAGCAAAGTTTTTTGGACTATATATATAAACCCCATAATCAACATCTTGATGGGTCTTTGTCCAAAAAAACATCTTGATGGGTCATTGAGACAGCACACGAAAACTACTTTTTTTCCCCCCGGTCCTTCCTCTGTTATTTAAGCAACTCATGCAAAAGAAAGAGAATCTAATAAAATTTTGTGCATTGATAATATGACTTTTCTTATTCTTGTTCTGTTTTTGGACCACACTAGGAAGGCTCTGGGCTTCGCAGCTTAATATTTATTCATGGCCATGGACCACTCTTGAAGGTCTCGACCTTGTGTTTTTCTCTTGGGAGAAGTCAGAAACGTGCTCACATCAAGTACCATGGAGGGACACTGGGACCATATTTCAGATATTTGAATAACCTACCAAAAAAACCAAAAGAGATAGATAAAAGAAAGAACCTCTTCTAACTCTATGAGCATTTCGATGCTCTGTTTCAGAACTATAATATTCTCTCTGATACTTGTAAGGGTTAGAAAACATACAGATAATATATATGAAACATGTTGATCTTGGTCCCCTCCAACAGTAAATTTAGTGATTTACAGTTTCACGGTTAAGTGCATGGGAGTTCTGATTTTTATAAACATTATGACTTAGTAGTTAGCAATGATTTAGGTCAAATTGTCTTGAGTGGATAGTGTATATTTCTACAGTGGAAAAAGTGCTATTTGCATCTTTGACCAAAAAGAGCTCCAAGTTTTGGTTTCTCCCAAATAGTAAAATTCATGTGGTGATAGTTCAATGGTGCAAGAGGCTTAGCTTAATACGAATATGAATTGGAAAAACAAAATTAATATGCTATGATTGAAGTATGGAACAATAAAGAAGAAAATATTCTTTAATTTGGTAGCTGTATATTTTACTAAGTTTGATGAAAGTAGACATTGAAAAGGACCCAAGTTGTAAAATTGACGGCTGGGGAAGAGAGAGAGAGAGAGAGAAGAGGGACCCCCATGAAGTTGAATGAACTTGCTATAAAGCTATCATCCATCTAAGCCTAAATGCATAGACCACATCATTTGGAATAGTCATCGATCGGCTTGCCTTTCCCAATGCAGTTCTTGGCTTCTTGCATTCTTGCATTTTGAGCATATTGATGTTCCTCCAAGTGATACCAGAGATAAAAATAGGAAGAAAGTGGTGTTTTTCCACATCCATATAAGAGAAACTCATTTGGAATTTACCAGAAAAAAATCTAGCATAGATGGATTTGAGGGCTTGCTGCATGATAAGAGTAAGGATTTATGAGTTTCACATGTTTTCATTTATTGTAGTCTTTGTTTACCTTCACCATGCTTCTCCATGAAACATTGACCAAACCAACTTGTTTGATTCAATGCCTCAGTTTCAGGTTACCAAATATAAAGTTGTGATTTTTCTTTTTGCACTTAATGTTGTAGGATATCTTTATGTTTGATAAATTGGTGAACATCTAAGATGAGCTATTAAAGCAGAATAAAGGGGACTCAAACATCTTGATCACCACTTAGAACATCTTGATCACCACTTAGAAATTATAAAGTCTTTGTCTATTCAGTACCTGAATTTTACTCTTGGTTTTGGCCCCCGCTGATTCTTCAATATCAAATGTATAGGAAGTGAATGAGAAGTAGATAATGGTGTAAGAGGAAGAAATTGCTTTATATGATGTCATAACTTTCCATGGCAAAGTGGAAGTGCTGGTTCGGATGGGTGAAAAGGCTCTTCACTCCTGAGTCAAAGGACAAAGTAAGTCATATCTTGGAACCTTTTTATACAATAGTAAATATGTATCTAACAGTACCTGTTTTGTTGGTGCGTGTATATATATATTTTCTAATCTGTAATCTCATCAGAAGCCAAAGAAATGGGGATGGAATCTTGGAAGATTTAGGCTGAAACAATGTCCCACACTTACAGCACCAAATAGAGCACTTACCAAAGCAAGAGAAGAGCAGAGAAAGCATGCTTTGTCTGTGGCTATTGCAACAGCAGCTGCTGCAGAAGCTGCTGTTGCTGCTGCTCATGCTGCTGCTGAGGTTGTCCGGCTAACCGGTTCTTCCCGCTCCTATTCTCATCTGTCCAAAGGCGACCGGAGCTTGGCTGCCATTAAAATTCAAAGCGCATACCGCGGGCATCTTGTAAGCTTCCCAGAACTTAGTTTCAAAAATGAAAATGTGAAGTTATCTCTATGCAGAGTTCCACCTTAAGTAACTTGAATTTGAAAATGGAAATTAGGCTAGGAAAGCATTGAGAGCATTGAAGGGAGTTGTGAGACTTCAAGCTATAGTTCGTGGTCAAGCCGTGAGACGTCAAGTGTTCAGCACTTTGAAGCATTTGCCTTCCAGTGCAAGAGAGCTGGCAGAAATCCTTGAAAGAAACAGTCTTACTGCAGAAAAAAGCTACAAGAATGACGAGAGCAATCAGTTTCCAAGGCAGAAAAAGAAGTTGGAAGAGAGGGAGATTAAGGTAGGCATATGGAACTGTTTTCCAGTGAATATGGGTTATGAGACAACACAGAAAAATTTCAAATGCAGTTAATCTATGATATATTTATAGACCAAACTGATCATAGGTAAAACGTATCCCTGACTTGTTTATATGTCCAACTGGGGAGCAAAAAGTTAGTCAAAAATTGATTTTTCAACATTTTCTGTCCTCTTACTGATTCAACTTACTAACTCCATGTTTAGTGAAATTCCCTAATCCGTGCATTTGAGCTTCAGGAACTCCATTCTAGGACTAGGTCCCATGTCTGGATAATTTTGACACCATAAACCAGTATATCAAATCTGCATTGATCTTACAAATCGTTTATTCTAATCCACAGGAGACATTCTGTCCTGATTGCCATGGTCAAAGGACTTGGGATTGCAGCTTGCATTCAAAAGAAGACATAGAAGCCATATGGTTGAGGAAACAAGAGGCCACTATCAAAAGAGAACGCATGAAACAGTATTCGTTCTCACACAGGGTAATCTCATTTGAATTCATCTTACTTATGACTCAGTTTTGTTACTTCTGAGTCCTCTTTTTCATGACAATGATTCAGAATCATCACATCACTGAGAATTTCCATGTCATTATCTTTTTTAGGAGAGAAAAAATTCCCACATGATAGAAGAATATGGGCCTGGTAAGAATTTTGGAAGAGAGAGCTGCCGTACACTGCGACAATGGCTGCAGGAAGAAACAATGAACAGAGATGTGTTTCACAAACCAGATCTTCTCTCAAAATCAAGAGACTCGCATGGTTCAACACAAGTCTCACTGAAGAGCGTGAGAAGAGAAGAGTCACAGGAAGGATTGATTTCACAGATTTCACTTCCAAGGAAATCATTTTCTCACATAAAGAAAGTGTCACTTGCAGATGATATTTTCATGCCAAATTCTCCAGTTTTCCCAACTTACATGGCTGTGACGGAATCTGCCAAGGCAAAGGCTAGATCTATAAGCACACCAAGGCAAAGAACAGAGTTTCTGGAATTATTCCCCAATCAGAGTGAGCCTCACAAGGAAGGCATATCTTTTTGGTCTTCTCGTTATGGTGCGCCTGCCAGCACCAATACAAACAATGAGGCCTTTTGGCAGAGATGTTAGAGTGCAGATCACCATCATTTTCATTTGAATGTGTTGCTGAAATCGTCAGAAGGATGCGGAGGCAAACTTGCAAGGTTGGTTGTGCCACTGGTATGCTAGAGATTGAGAGAGGCAATGTGAACCTTCAACTTGCTCACATTCTGACGAAATCTTCACAAATGTACATGCCTTTTTTTATTTTTTTGGGCTGCTGTGTTGAATCTTCCCATTATGGCTTCTTGAAGGATTCTTCCTGGTTTTGAGGATTGGCAATGTTACTGCTGGGTACATATTACATGTCTAAATTGTTTTTTGGATTTTATCCTTCTTCTTTACACCATTGTATTGTTAATTAATTTGGTTTTTCTCCGTTTCTTTGGAAAGGTTTTCAGCAGATATTCTGCTCTAAAATTTATGGACTGTAATGAAGCAACTTGAATCGAAATGTTCCATCATATATATTTTGAAAATCTTGATTCAAATAAATGGAAAGTGAGAATATTGACAACCATACATCTTTAATTGAATCAATTCAAGTGTCCTATTTAATCAGTAAGCTTGCAGCAGCAGTGAACACAATAAAAGCTTCAATTTCTCGTCACTACACAAGACACACCTATAACTTAGAAATGCCCGTCAGCTCTCCTCTATTTGATGATGGAAGCTCATTGAGGGCAATACGGACGTCTTGAGCACACTTGCAAAGCTCGAGGGTTGCAGCCGAGTATGGAAATGTGCATGCTTGTGAGAAGTCAGCCATTTCGAAAGTGAATCACATCCTTTAAAACAAGACTTGCCTCAAGTCCGCGACCAATTTATCAAGAATCCCATCATTTTCAGCCAAATAACGTTCAGCTGCAAGTTTACTATCAAAAAACAAACCTTCAATAAGGTAGCCGTCTCCTTGTTTCACAATCGCTCCATGCTCACAAGCCAACTCTAAGACCTCAGTTTCAAGGCAAAATCCTCTTCCAAACTTGATCCCCAGTTCAGCCTTTTTCATTGCAGGTGCCAGTTTATTTTTTACCACCTGCACGCAGACTGCAAGACCCTCTGGCTGAAGATGTCACGAGGGAGAAGAAAACAATCAAAACAGGCATCTTGATGAGTAGAGAAGAAATATATTTAGTGCCATTCGATATAGTCCTGGAAAAAAGCTAAAGAAAATAGAGGAGTTGGGGGAAAGAGAATTCCCAAAAGTTTTACTAATAACATTGATACTAATAGTGATTCAGTTGGCAGGAACGACAAGTCTCAGTCAATCCCACTTTGAAATCAAAGACCCCAACAGAAATTACCTGATCCTCAGTTTTCAACAACCCCATTCTTGAAAGTCTCAAGCGTACAGCTGCATAGAATCCTAAGGCATTTCCACCACAAGTAACCTCTTCAACAGGTCCATATGCCTGGCCTGATTTTGGACTTAATCTAACCTGTATATGAAAGAAATGAACTTTAAATCCATACAAGACATAATTTAACATATATTCAGACTTTGGCTATGACCTGATTAATGAAAATGATAAGAGTTCGAGAGTGAGACAGTGAATAATGAATTTTCCGTAGTGCTTGAGTCATTAATTGCTTCAGAAAATCTCGCCTATAGACAACTCCTAATTGATCAAGTTCACGTTGTGGGACAAGGGCAGCAACCTGTAACGATAAAACCTTCTTAGTGAAGTGCGGAAAAATAAATGTCATGGATACAAACACCATATCTATCATGCTCAAACCTACTGACTCACTCGATGAGCTCAATTGAACATCTATTAAGCTCCTGAACTTAGAGTGTGTTATAAGTATGGCTTTCTGAGTTGCAAATGGGATTGGATGCAGAATAAAATAAAATTCCTTTGGAATCTAGGGTCTTTCCTGATCATAACAAAGCATGGGTACCAAGTTTTTTTTTTTTTTTTGGGGGGGTGTGTTTCACTGAAGGCACGCCTAGTTCTTTAGTATATTTGCATTCAAAAATCAGAATACAGGTAATCATGAGATTTAAGTAACAGATTTAGAGACCTTAACACTAGAGCATTAGGAATTAATTTTTTTGAAGTGATGATGCAGCTAGTGCCGATCAAAATAAACTAGGACACAGATTCAAATTTATTAGGTTAAGATCAGAGTAGCTCAACACCAGGTAAGTTATCATCATGCTAGATGGTTTGCATGCGTAGCAGTGGGAAGGCAAATTCTCAAATGTATGGGGAAGAGAAAATTCATACAGGAGACCTTAAGGGGACAAGAACGACACAAAAGATAAAATGGTTGAAAGCAATGTATGATGTATAGTTTCAGGAAGCATGAAGGACAGTATTGCCCATTAAATGAGAAAATATAAGGAAATGTAACCATTTGGATGATAGTCCATTACTATGCAGACACTTCTATAAGGCTGTTATCTTAACAGCCACATACTGCTTTTAAGTCTCATGAAGGACTAACAGACTGTAAATGGACCGAGTTTGCAAAAATTTTACCAAGATCAGGATTTCTCATCAAATGGAGCAATTAATTGAGGTCAGGCAAGAGTTTTCTTCTCCATTTTATAAAATTGCATAGGCTGAGCCAAGCTTCTCAAAGTTCAGAATTCAACACTTAACCACCCTGGTATTGAGTAAAAGCCACTCCACTCATCCAAATCCCCAAATGATTCAGAGGTTAACACTGAAAATTAATCGCTTACACTGTCAATTACAATCACATCCACAGCTCCACTTTTCGTCAATGTATCCACCATGCTCAACAAGTTTTCAGCACAATCAGGATGTGAGACAAGAAGTTTTTCAGTATTTACACCAATTGATTCTACAAGTGAAAGGTCCAACGCATTTTCTACGTCAAGATATGCACAATATCCTGCCAGCAGAACAAATAGAGGTTCATTAAGTAATGAAAGGATACAATATCCACAGCAACACGGTTGCAACAGATACAGGAAAAGAAGAGAATTGACCATCTCATGTGTCCGTTGACGAGCTGAAAATTTAAACTCCATTTAGTTTTCTTACTAGTGTAGGATTTTAACACAAGTTTACAGTTCCTCGGTAGAAAAATGGCATTCGATGCTCAAATGGGATATGTCAAACATGCTCAGTATTCAAGTCACTGTAACAGAGTAGTTTCATACTGATGATAATTGAAGTTATGACTTAAAGAACAATTTAGCAGCTTAATTCATACCGGGGGGGGGGGGGGGGGGGGAGACCTAGTCAATTATCTATATGAAAAGGATTTAGAGAAAATGAAGTTAAGAATGGCCAACAGGTACCTCCAAGCTTCTGGGCTTCTTTTATAACTTGAAGTGCAAGTGTTGTCTTGCCAGCTGCTTCTCGTCCATAAATTTCCACAATTCTACCCTGAAATTTTCAATAGGATTTTTGCTAAGGGTACTTATGATAGAAATTTAATCTTTAGCTAGCTCCAGCTAAATGAATCAAGTTCTACCATCTGAAGAAAGTTGACTATTCAAAAACCAGACTATTTATAGTTGCTTTAGCTATGAAGTTGTACATTCCAATCTCTACACCATCACTAATTTTTAGAAGACCTATTTTCACATCATAAATTGAATCTTATTTTAAGATTATATTAAGAAACTGACAAAGTAGTTTAAAATATACACAACAGGATATATATACATGAGCATGATCATCCAATAAAAATTGCATGCATTTAACCAGCATGCAAGGCTGCAGTATGGCAGTCCTTTCCATGGATAGAAAACAGTCGTTAGAAGACAACAAGCACAAAAAAAAAAAAAAAAACAGACATCCTAGAAATTGTTGAAAACTAAAAGGTTCGAGTCACATGATTAAAAAAAAAATAATACTCAACATTTATAAATTATAGAGTATGTAAAAGAATCTGTTCTTAGCTTTATGGATCCCACTTTCAGACGGTGGACATTTTTTTTTTCCGGGGGGGGGGGGGGGGGGACAGCAAAGAAAGGCCAAACTAAGTACTCCCTCCGGTCCTAATTATAGGACAAAGTTGACTTTTTCAGAGAAATTAAGGAAGTCAATTAAATTACTTTAGAGTATTTATATTTATATTTTTTTCTCCAAACTAATTAATTTGACTAATAAACTAATATGTAATCTAAGGATACTAAAAATATAAACACTCTAAAGTAATTTAATTGTCTTCCTTAATTTCTCCAAAAAAGTCAACTTTGTCTTATAATTAGGACCGGAGGTAGTATCTAACATCCCTTCTCTGAATAACTCAACAAAGTTTGGCTGTATACTAAAATCTGTAATCTTTTTGGGCAGCCGAACTCAAACTTAATTTCTTAGATTTTAAACACCAAGTTACAGCTAAAACGCCTTTTTAAGGCCTGCTCCAGACCCATGAAGGTCAATAAAGCCAGAGCACTTGTGGCCATCTTACCCTCAAAGCCAAGGCATAGCAAGTATATGGGCTGTGCTATGCCACTTATGTCACCGATCAGCAACCTGCAAACATGTGATCCATAGTCTAATAGCTATGAATGTGTGACGCATTCATACACCAGGTATTTGCCTGATTGATTATTGTGCTAGTTTTATAATACCTTTGGTAACCCTCCAACTCCAAGAGCTAGGTCCAGCTTCAGGGAGCCTGTAGGAATCACATGTGCACGACGTGTACAAAAAAATTTCCGCAAAGATAACATTGATTCTCTGGTAAACTCATTAGCAAGTTGTGAAACAGCTAAGCGTAGTGCAGAATCTTTCTCTGTTGCCTTTACATCCTCATCGATCTGATCGCATTCTAAATCTGAAGCTTCAACTGAAAATAGGAAAACAGAAGATTGGAAAATCTCCTCTAAGTCAATTTAAATATGAAAAGATAAAAAAAACTTTTGCATGGTTCTGTTAAATAGAGGCATAATGAAGCTACCAGTTAAAACACACACATATATTCAGTAATTTTGCCATATCATTTATGATTGTAAACAATAAGAACTTTGTATTCTCATACAGTGAAGAGACAGAAATAATAACTGGGTGTCATATCTAACAAAATAGGCAAAGAGGCAGCAGCAAGAGTTCTTGCCAATATAAGGATAACATGGACAAAAAGGTACAGACAGAGAAATGGGAGCTAATACCTACAGAAGAAATTGAGCGGGTTTTCATGCCCATCCTGGTTATTGTACCTCTACTTCCATGCTGAGAGAAACCATAATTCAAATAAAACAAAACAAAATGTCAATTGGTGACCAAAGTAAACAAAACATAATAAATGAATTTGTGCAAATAAATACTCCCTTCGATCCTATTTATAAACAACTTCCCTTTGATTGCGCAAAACGAACAGGTAATTAAAAATAATAAGTGTGTCAAAAAGTCACGTTTTTCCATATATGCCCCTATTTATGGAAAGAGTAGAGGAGAGAGAATAAATAAAAAGTATGAGAGATAATGAGTATAAGATATGAGAAATAATGAGTATTTAATAAGGATAAAATAGGAAAAAGAAGCTTAAATTTTCAAACAAAAAGTGAAAGTTGCTTATGAAAGGAATCAGCCCTAAAAGAGAGAGAAGGTTACTTATAAATAGGACTGGAGGAGTAATAACAAGCAAATAGCTCAAGCAATAATTCTCCAATCTCCACTGCCAGCATAAAATACAGTTAAAAAAACAAAACATGAATTAATAGTGGCCGCACCCACATTGTTGTCATGCTATCATTTAACCGAACCAAACAGGAAATTAAACACTGAAACAATCAAGACCATCAAAGAATTCACGGGGTTAAGATTCCGACACAGGACATCCAATTTAATAAATTATCAAGCATAAGATGTCCAGATATTAAAAAACTCAGCGTAAAACAAGTAAATAAAGTCATAACGCTGAACATGAAACATGGGAAAGCTGAGAAAAATAGAAAATCCTATTGGAGGTCGCAAATTTCTATCCAACACAAAACATGGAATGCACTGTGAATAGAGTAAGTTCTTTACAATGAGGAAAAAAAACAGCTGCTCTAGACAATTTATTGATGAGAGAAGACTAAAAAAAATAAACCACAAAAACTCCAGGAAGAAAATGAAGGAAATTGACTATCTGTAGAGACAAAAATAATGAAAAAGAAGGAAAGATATAAAAGTGGATACATAAATAGCCATCTATCTGTGGACTGAATATACTTCGGACATTAAAAACACACGCACACGAAGGCGCCACAACCAAAAGAACACCAAAGAGTAAGCTGCAACCTTCACGAGTTTGAAAACTCAGTAGTCTATCAGTCACAGAGGGAGAAAAAGAAACTGTTTTGAGAAGAACCTGGAGTGAGGTGCAGAAGAGAGAGGAGGAGGAGAGAGTTCTTGCGAAAGTGTTGAGGCGAGTCAAGAATGACATTCTGATTTTCAGAGCTTCCGACACCACCTTCACGGCGCCACGCCTCTGACGACTAACCCAGTTAAACAACAGTGAACAGGGCTCCGATTGTACAGAGTGGGCAAGCCCTATATATGCCGATGAACTGAACTGGACTTGGCAGTCACAGAGCAGGAACGAGCCGCTCGGAAGAGGAAAACGGGACCTCTTGGAGCCTTGGTGAACTTTGGCGGGTTGATTGCGGCTTTTTTATTTTTCCCAATTATTCATTTTTATCAAACAACGGTGCATTTAATTTAGGGAAAATCCTAAACAAATACCCTGTGAATTTATAAATCTAAAAATGATCTGTCAATAACTATCAAATTAGTATTTTACATTCTTTTTTTTTTTTTTCAATTACAAGGCCATGAAAATGGAAATTACATCACACAAGGGTAAGAGGAGAGACCCCCTATAGGAGTAAGGTCCCCTCTCAAAAGCTGTAAACATCCTGGATGAGGAACTGGGAGAATAACCAGGCCCCCCAACAAGTGTTGCGCGTCGCGAGCCAGATAATCAGCACATCGGATAGCTTCCCGGGGCGCATAACAAATCTCAATCTGCCAATCTGAGAAAAGAAGATCTCTAACCTCACATATGACCTCTCTTAACGGGTGATCATGTCCACCATCTCGCAGTATCAGATTCAGGACCTCCATAGAATCAGTATAAGCTTTCACACATTGAAAGTTGTATTGCTTACACAATTGAAGACCTGATAAAAGACCCAGCAATTCTGCCGAAGTGGGAGAATGGACTCCAAGAGTGCGTTGGAAACCAAGGATCCAATTACCATTCCTGTCACGAACTACCCCTCCACATGCAGCTGATCGTTGCGCATTAACTGATCCATCCGTATCAAGTCTGACGAATCCCTCTGGTGGCCGTGTCCATAATCTCTCATCATCTTGTACAAAGTGCGTGACTTGGGCTGTGAAATTCCCAAACACACTAGTCTCCAAAAGTTGGAAACAAGTCGCATGAACAATTTCCTTCGGTAGAGCCCGAGTTCCCTCCATCACACCTCTGCATCGATTTTTCCACAGTAACCAGCAAATAAGACTGAAGATCTTTGCCCAAGGCCATCTACAAAATCTGGCAAATCCCATATTGCTTGATAGATTCTCCTTAAGCCAAACCTGCAGGTTAGAACAAAAAAATCTAACACGACAATTAGGTTTAACAAAATTTAACCACACTGTTCTAGCATCCTCACAATCTCTAAGAATATGTAAGACTGTTTCCACTCTCTGACACTCGAAAGGACACTCCTCACTCTGAGTTAATCCTCTCTTAGCTCTGAGAAGGTTTGTGGGAATTCTCTCTTGAAAAGCTTGCCAAAGAAAAAATTTTACTTTTTCTGGTACCGGTAACTTCCACATTTTCTTCCAAGGGACCGGCGAGTTGTGGAATCTCGTTAAAGATAAAAACTTATAAGCATTGCGGATACTGAAACAGTTATCAGAAGCATTCCTCCAAGAGAATTTATCAGCCTCACTTCCATGTGGAGGTGTCACATTAGCAATAATGTTGACCACCCAGTGTGGAAGGAACTCTCTCCACTTTTCTATATTCCAATTTCCATTGTCTAACACAAACTCCCTTACTTTAGCAGCAGGGTCCAGTAAATGAATGTTATGGTCCACGTAAAATATGAGCGGTTCATCAAGTGGCAACCATAAATCCCACCAGACATGACTAGTCATACCATCATTCAATACTCTACCTACTCCTTTATAGAACTGATCCCACACCTTGGTGATGCTTCTCCAGACATCTGATTGGGTTTGCTTTTTGCTTACCATGGGATATAGTCCATTCCCGCATCCATATTTCCCCTTTAAACATTTCACCCATAAGGCTTCTGGTTTAGTAAGAAGACCCCAACAAAGTTTCATTATGTAAGCCTTGTTTTGGCGTTGAAGATCTTTAATACCTAAGCCACCATTCTCTTTATCTTGTTTAACATGATCCCATGCAACAAGATGCTCAAGTTCCTTTAATACGCCTTTAGGAAGAAGAGTAGTTTGCATCTGATAGCTAGGTAAAGCGCCCAATACAGCCTTTATCAAAACCGTTCTCCCAGCAATAGTAAGAAACTTACCTTTCCAATTCGCCAGTCTCTTACGAGCCTTCTGAATAATAGGGAAAAAATGAAGCTTAGTGGCTCTCTTGTGTAGCAGCGGAACTCCAAGATATTTTCCTAGATCCCCTGTAAGACCAATCCCCAATTGTTGAGCCAAATCTAACGCTCTAGTAATATGAACGTTTTTAGAGAAAAAGACCTTGGATTTGCCAAGATTAACTCTATGGCCCGAGACCTCACAAAAGGCTCGCATGATTTCTTTCATTTTCTCAATCTGCTCTAAAGATGCTTCCCCAAACAAAAGGAGATCATCAGCAAAGAAGAGATGAGAGAGCACAGGAGAGCGAGGGTTAAAAGTAAAACCCTTCCAATTCCCATTAGTCACTTCCCGACTAATACTATGACCCAGCCGTTCCATACACAGGACAAATAGGTAAGGACTGAGAGGATCTCCTTGCCTAAGGCCTCTTGTGGGGCAAAAAGGGGTAGTTGCCGTGCCATTCCACACCACTTTCATAGACACAAATGAGGTACAGGCCATAATGAGCTTAATCATTTGACTAGATAGGCCTAACGTAATAAGCGTGGATTTTAGAAAACCCCAATCAAGCCGGTCATAAGCTTTTTCCATATCTACTTTAATGGCCACATACCCTTTCTTCCTTTTTTTGTTCCGCATAGAGTGCATGGCCTCCTGAGCAATAATAATATTATCACTGCCTTGCCTTCCAGTAATAAAGCTACACTGCTGGGGTTGAATTAGATAAGACATAGCCTCCTTTAATCTGCTAGCAATAATTTTTGTTATAATCTTGAAAATCACATTGCATAGCGAGATAGGACGGAAATCTTGCACTCTGCGAGGATTCTCCACCTTAGGGATCAGAACTATATTAGTATGATTGATTCCCCTAACATGCTCAGGATCTTGCCAGACACCACGAACCATATCACATACCTTACCGCCAATTTGGTCCCATTGAGTCTGGAAAAAATGTGCTTGAAGGCCATCAGGTCCTGGCGCTTTAAAAGCTCCCATCATGAAGGCCGCGTTCTTAATCTCAATATCATGAACTTCTTTGTGGATGAGCTCAAAATCCTGTCGCTTTAAAGGAGGAAATGCCGCTATCCAATTCGAGGAGTCCCTAACTTGGTCATCTTTAGTATATAGATCCTTCAAGAATTGACAAGCCATTTGCCTCAGTGTCTCCTGGTCCGTTATCCAATTTCCACTTTCATCTTGTAAAGCATCGACATGTTGCTTTTTTCTCTTAATTATAGTGGATGCATGAAAGAATCTGGTATTTTTATCTCCCCATTTCAACCATTTGCTCCTAGACTTTTGAAACCAGATAAGCTCCTCCTGTGCACTCAATCTACTATAATCTTGCCAAAGCCTCTGTTCAAGCTTGTAAAGACCATTGGATATGTTATTAGATCGAGCTTTATCAATGCCCTCCAGTCTCCTCAAAATCTGACGTTTTTTCTTGGGGATACTTCCCATAACCTTGAGGTTCCACTCCATAGCATCTTTTTCAAATTTCAAGGCCCCACTACCCCAATCTAAATTATCCCACGCTTTGTGAACCACATCCCTAAAACTCTCCTCCAATGACCAAGCAGGGTGGTAATGAAACTGGGACTTAGTCCCGTGGTTGGGTGTCTCAACACCCTCCGCAACCACAAGGACTCTATGATCAGACTTATAACGAAGCAGATGAAAAACCTTACTTCTAGAGAACTTAAGCTCCCACGCAAGATTTCCAAACGCCCAGTCAAGTCTCTCTTTTATGCCCTGCTTTTCCCAAGTAAAACGCTCCCCCACAAAAGGAATTTCAAGAAGATTAGAATCTCTAATACAGTCAGAAAATTGTTTCATAGCTCTAAGGGATAGGTTAGGACTGCCTATTTTGTCAGTAGGATTTAGGAAAGAATTAAAATCACCGATCACCATCCAAGCATCTTGCATGGAAGATGCAATGTCCTTTAAACCATCCCACAAACTACCCCGTCTAGAAATTGCAGGTTCACCATACACAAAAGTGGTAAAAGAAGAGACCTGGGTTTTCCTATTAGTCAGCTTACAATGAATAAATTGGGTACTAGAAGATAAATAATCAACCTGGACATTATTATTATCCCAGAGCACCCAAATACCACCAGCAAACCCAGAAGCTTCCAATCTAATCCAATGACTAAAACCCAATTTATGAGAGACAGCATCCGCACGAGAGCCACTAATTCTGGTTTCCAGAAGGCACAAAACATCAATATTATACTGCTTAACAATTTCTTTAATGGTGGTAGGAAGAGTACGACTCCCAGCACCCCGACAATTCCAGGACGCGACTATCATGATAACAATAAAATTAAAATTTAAAGGAGCGGACACTTACATGTCCAGATGCGCGGGATCATGCTTGTTCCTTCCCTCCTCTAAACCCTGCATTTCCTGCTTCTCAAAATCCGCATTCATGAAGTCATCCCCAACATCATCCTCAAACTGAGAAAGGACTTGAACGGAATTAGAATGAGAGATTGTAGCTTGCACACTATGTTCACATTTTTCCTTCATGTAAGCATCACATGTCTTTTCAGAATTTGCTACTGGACCTTCAAGAAGCAATCGCCCATTTTTGCTAGCGGTCTCATCTTCATTTTGTGCTTGTAAGGGCTTTGAAACCAATTGTGTGACATTTCCTCCTACCATGGTATGTTCTCTTCGGCCCAAAGGAGGGTGTTTATGACTTTGGGCCTTAAGCCCATTCGGTGGTTTGCTACTTGCTGACCCATCAATATTAGTCTCTTTCTTCCTATGTGACTTCCTCTCAACCCAAAGACCAATAGGTTTCTCCAGCTCACTTCCCTGCGTCGATCTCACCGCCATCTTCTCCTTCCCATTATTTCGTTTCCCTTCTCTTGTCACTTCTGCCTTCTTCCCTGTCAGAGTTGCCGACAAACCCGTGCCATCCCTGTCACCCGCCGCCTGCGACGCCTGAGCAGTTTCTTCCCGTTCTGAGCTGCGTTTCTGATTCACGGCAGCCTCCCCATTCCCTACTCTCTCGTCTTCCTCCTCCAACCCAGCTAGGATTCCAAATCGCGATCTTGCACCGCTCTTCTCAGAATTTTTGGTAGCCCGAGATCCACCGTTCTGGTCTGGTTTGATTTCCCGAGATGGCGTCTTTCTCGGTGGTCGGGTCTTGTTTGGACGACCGACGATCATCCATGGCCCAAATTCGTCATCGGTTTTTGGAGTTGGCTTCGCCGCCGGCGTGCTTGACCCAGGCGCCTGCTGCTGTTCATTCGGTCCATTACCTGGCTTGGTGGAATTATTAAACGTCCATTGGCAATTTTCCTTACTGTGTCCATACCGCCCACACGCAAAACAAATGAGATTGAGCCCTTCATACTCAACTTGGAACGCCAGATGCGCAGCAATCACTCGAGGTACTAGTTTTTTCCTCAAATCTACTTCTACACAAATTCTAGCATATTTGCCCCTTTCAACTCTGGCTGTGTTGGAGATTAAGTCTGAAGGATTAAGCATGTCCACTTTCATAGTCTTCCCTATCCTATTCCCTAATCTAGTAATGAAGGTCTTATTGTAGCACTGCATAGGGATATTAGGAATCCTGACCCAAATTGCTACCCTCCCCAAAGAATTAGTGAAAGGGTCAAAATTTGGAGACCAACGCTGCACAAGGACGGTGTGATGTTGAATCACCCACGGACCGTCGAATAACACTCTGTGATAAATCTGAGCCCACCCTTCTTTTGGAAGAAATCTAACTAAAAAATAGTTATTGGGCAAATCTATGAGATCAAACTCGTGAGTTTTCCACAAGCGGGAAAGATGAGTCTTCAAAGTGTAGACATTATACTTACGACCTAACACTGTAATAATTAGTCCAGCATTCCATGGTTTGCACCATTCACTATATTCTTCTGCTGAAACAGGGACCACAGGATGTTGCTGCATGAGAGCTTTGATCTCATCCGTGAGCTCAGGTAGCTCCCACTCTCGATTTAGAACATCTGAAAGAAGAGCATCATCTTCAGCACAATCATTTCCATTGTCAATGCCATTGAATCCCATTAATGATGCTTTGTAAGAGAGCTGTTGTTTCTCAACGCTGGGTGGCATTTTTGCATCACTGCTATCATGATCCATACAATCGTGAGCATCTAATTCATTCGCTGTAGGATCTTCTTCTTCCATTTCTGTATCCGCTGCCATTAGACAAAGTACTTCATTCTTCTTTTTCTTTTTACTACCACATACGAGAAGATCCGATGGCTGGTCCGGTGGAACTTTCCGTTGGAGTTGATCGCCCATACCAGAAGTGAAGTGTGCACGCTTTTCAATAGAGAGAAAATTCAAAACCACTGTTAAAATGAAATACCACTCTAGTATTTTACATTCTTGATTCTCAGTTTTTCTTTTAAAAAAAAAGAAGGGTGCCTTTGTCGAAGCACGACGCCGGCGGCCTGACCTCCAACCTTTAGTCGAATACGTAATGAAAATGATAAAATACGTAATGGTATTACGTCTTTACTCAATTTCATTATTTATTCAGTGAATATCATACTTATTTAGTCAATGTCATTACTCAAATTGAGTGAATGTCATTACACCTTTAGTCAATCTCATTACTTGTTGAGTATATGTCATTATGCCTTTAGTCAATCTCATTATTCATTTAGTCAATACTATTATGTTTTTAGTCAATATCATTATCCATTGAGTCAATGTCATTATGCCTTTAGTCAGTCTCACTATTCATTTAGTCAATACCATTACTCATTTAATCAATGTCATTACGTTTTTAGTCAATTAATCAGGGATGAGATAGACCGGACCATCAAGTTTTTGCCCATGCCTAACCATTATGCCTTTAGTCAGCTTATTTATGGCTTGAATAAATATCACTACTCATTTAGTAAATATCGTTATATCTTTGATTAATGTCTAACTCATTTAGTTAATACAATTATACCTCTTATCAACGTCATTACATATTTAATCATTTACATTACTTATTTTATCAAAACTATTGTACCTTTATTTATATTATACATATATATACTCAATGGCCACCTAGCTTTTTGACAAAGTGGTGGGGTGGGTTCAAATCTCACCCCCTTTGCCCCCGCGATTCAATTTTTTTTTTTAAAAAAATAAACACCACCTCCAAAAAAAACAAACCCTAGTGCTAGAGCTTCGATAGCTCCGGTGGCCTGAGGTCAAGCCACCGATGGGTGCAGGTAGTCCGGCCATTGAAGGTGTTCCGACAAGGACACCTTTTCTTTTAAAAAAAAAACTGAGGAGCAAAATGATAAAATTATCAACACTTTAATTTTTTTTTTCCATCATTAATTTAATATTTGTTATATTTTCATGTGTTTTGGTGTTTTATAAATTCATGTGGTAGTTATTTAGAATTTTTTTCGTAAAAATATTTCATAAAATATACTCCCTCCGGTCTTAATTATTGGATATATTTACCTAACTTTGGATAAATTAAGTATAGTGGTTAAATTAGTTAATCATATTTATTTTCCTAAAATATCTTTATTTAAAATTTAAAATGACATCCAATTACGTTGATTCTCTGTTGTTTCTTGTACCTCTCATATCTCACATACAACTTCTCCAATCTCTCACACAATCCGGTGTCATCAATCTCCCTTAATAATTTCTAATATACTCTTATTAAATTATTATTATGTTTACTTATTATTGAGAAAATATCAATAAAGAATATTTTAAAAAGAAATTGATAAAAATTAGAATTTTATTTTATAATTAGGACTAAGATCAACCCTCAAATATCATGGATAGGGCCTGTTTGGTTCAAAGGGAGGGATGGAATGGGAGGGGCTTATTTTCCATCCCCTCCAAAACCCTCTAATTTGGGGGAACAAAAATGAGGGGATTGGAAGCCCCTTCTTTAAAACCTCTCTCTACAATTTTTCAAATCAGGTAAGAAGAGAGGTTCATTTTTTATCCCCTCCCCTCCAACCAAACAGACCCAATAGGACCGCAGGGACCAGAATTTCAACTCGGACATCGTGGAATGGAACGGAAGCCCTTCGGTTTTTTTATTTGTTAAAAAATTATTCCTGTCTCCTTGATTTGGAGATCTGCGCAATAAAATCTGCAGCGACGCCAAAAAACGAAGCCTGAGTCTTTGTCTTGAGTACTGACTATACCGCGATGGCTGCTACAATCTCTCAGCTTTCGTGCTTCCCCGCCATTGGTCGCAGCCTGCAGCTGCGAAAACGTTCGCTTCAATGTCCACCACTTCGCTTTAAGGTACATCCCAACTCGCAGTTTCGATTCTCAGTTTTCTTCTTCTATTCCGTCGTTAAGGTCTTCTTTCATTGAAATGGCAGAAAAATAATTGAAGGTTTGTAAAAGTATGAATTTTGTTGGTCAGCGAGTTTGGAATAGCTAACTTTCAATTGAGTGGGTCGCGGGAATGATTCAAATGTAATTAAAAACTATTGACATGGACCATTTTGTTCTTGCAATTGGTTTTCTTAATTTTATGCTTCTGGTCATGGCTGCACTGGACAAACATGCCTGACTGCTTGTACATGTAACTGTAGTGAGGATGCTGAAGAGAGTTTTAGAAATTTGTGTAGACATGATATATATGAATGATTCGTGACATGCACCCTTGCTTACCGTATCTTTGAAACTAGTACTGCTTCCAGAACGAGATCTTATATTAAAGAGCGGAGATAGTATTGAGATTAGCTTATTTCAAGTGATTTTGCATTGTTCAAGATAAATACATGGGAAGAGTTTTGTCTTGTAGAGTGCAAAATAGAATAAAAAGAATTTACATGAACAGGCTTGCAAAGTGAATTATTTTGTTAAATGCAAGTTTGCCAGAACAATTATTTGATCCTGATTCTAATATCTGATATAGTTATCAGTTGTTATGAGTCTCGAGGGGAATGGCACAGATCCTACTGGTGCTGATACCAAAAATGCATTGAGATATACATCTGATGTTCCAAAATTGCATGTTGAAGAAAAGCAAGAGTCATACTCAACTATTGAAAAGCAGGATGCTGAAAACACAGGGGTTCGAGAGGCAAAGCCAGAACAAGTTGTCAATCTGCAGAAAAAAACTGCAAAGATTCATGATTTTTGTTTAGGCATCCCCTTTGGTAAGCGTTCCTTGGCTGATTATTTGCATGTCAAGTGATTTTTAGAGATATTGCATGTTACATGATTCTTTGTTGGTGGTGATTTGATCAATAAAAGGTTATTAATAGCTTATTGATTTGAGACGTGCTTGTTGTCTATTATTACAAATGGACAAAAGAATGTTTGTGTGCTGGGTGTGTCTCTAGTTCCATCAGAACTGAAGCCCACAAAATTATTTTTTTCTTGCACGCCTCTCTGAATTAATGTGTTTGTTTGAGCACATGGCTTCCCCTCATTTCCCCCCCTTTCTACTTAGTCAGACCACTCAATAACTTACAGCAGTCTTTGAATAATGTTATCATTATTGGCTATTTAATATTTAATTCATGTTGATAGAAGATGTAGAGTTTTGGGAATTATTGCAAGACCCTTGGAAACTGAAGTAAATAGCTTGACTTAGATCATTCTGGAAAGAAAATTATCTACTTTCTGCTTTAAGGTTGTTGAGTGAGAAATCTTTGAAGGTTTGATTGATTCAGTGCATTGATTTACCTCAATAATGGGTTAATAAAGGGTCAGGGTATTGTTTTAAAGAATATGGTTTATTAAAACTTAATATTCTAAAGTAATTTAAGATGGAATTTCTTGTCCAACGGAGTACTGAATTTCATTGGCGTCTGGGTGACCTTAGTGGAATGTCATTAATGCGAACACGGAATGCGTTACCCTATTGCATTTATTAAACAAATATGTGATGCATTATCTAATATGTGTTTCCTGTTGCAGGTGGATTTGTGCTTAGTGGGGGAATTATTGGATTTCTTTTCACAAGGAGTACTGCAACACTGAGCAATGGTGTGCTCTTTGGAGGGGCTTTATTGTTCCTCAGTACCTTCAGCTTGAAGGTCTGGAGGAATGGAAAATCTAGTTTGCCATTTATTCTAGGGCAAGCAAGTATGTGATGTCATTGTGTTAAAGCACCCTAACTTGGTTATTGAGTTTGTTACAATTTCATCTCACCTCTTGTTACCGAATTTTGCAGCGTTGGCAGGGGTTCTTATCTGGAAAAATTTTCAGGCCTACTCATTGGTAATACATCTATCTATTTAGACAAAAACAGCTTTCATCTTTTGCCAGTATTATTTTACACTATTTTTTTATTTCCAATCCAGGCAAATAAATTGTTTCCAACTGGCTTCATGGCTATTACAAGGTACGGCACTACTTGGCTTCCAAGTTCCAACCTTACTAATTTTATTTTTGTGGTTTGAAATTGTCAATAGTTTATCAGGCCTTTTGTTTGCTAGCATGCACTGATTTTGAATCCTATTTGCTTGATAAAATTTTTTGTTTTCAGTTCTGCAATGCTGTGCTTTTATTTGTATGTGCTTCTCGCTGGAGGAAACCCCCCGCCTAAGAAATTGAAGACTGCCAGCATGGCATCATGATAAGAAAACAAAGGTTATACTGTCCTATAATTACTGGTAGATATGATTTCTTGTTCTGTTTTGAGTGGAAGGTTAAGCTATTGCAATTCGAGTCACTTCCAAGGCTGTGTTATTGAAGAGGTCATTATATGATATTTGCTTTGAAATCCAAGCCATTAAGTGTTCTGTGTACTGCGAGTTATTACAAAAATGGCCTTATTTGTAATTGTAACTACTTAGTATCGATATTGACTTGTTAAGTTAGATTTTGAAATGAACATCTGGACCAATAAATAAAATGCCAGCATTGCATCATGTTAAGAAAACATAGGTTATACAAGCTTATGGTTTCTCTTAGAAACGATTATTTGTGCTGGTCTGAATTCAAGATAAAGTGGTTCTGGTCACTTGCAAAGAGTGGATTAGGAAAGAGGTAGATGACTTGATTATTGTTTCAGAATCAAGTCATCAAGTATACTGTTATCTTGTGAAGAATGATGAAAGGGCTCATGTCACTGAGTATGTATACTGACCGCATAAATTTATATTATGGAGTGAACTTTTGGACCAAGAAGGGGAATGCCTGATACATGGGATGCTTTTGGAGACCTATCTTTAAGTCCTAATTTGTTTAATCAAACCCTTGACATATATGACCAGGTGGGAAAACTTGGCTGATATCTAAGATAGCGTTGCAACAAACATAACTTGCTAACAAGATTCCTCACAAGATTCCTTATAAGATTCCTCACAAGATTCCTCTTCTGGATTAAATTCAAATCCAATGGGTTCCACCCAAATCATATCTTCATCCATCGGATTCCAAGTACCTTGATCAATCAAAAGTTCAATTCTATCTGAACTGCTCATTTTCAAATGATATCCACAGTAATATGGGTTACTTTCCCCCTTTTTACTTTTTCGGTTTCATATTTTTATCTCACTTCGATATGAGACGAAATCTGCCAATCACTGAGAAGGACTTGGATATGGTGTATTTGATTTAAAGGGAAAGGCATGATGTTACAAGTGAGACTTGATTAACTTGCTACCTCCTATTCACATAAGTTTTCATGTTGGTCGGATTTCAACTTATAACTTTATGATTATGGGTCATACCAATTAGACCAACCTTTATTGGTTTTGTTTTTTAAAGTAACCAACTTTTATTCTTGGGAGAATCAATCGACTTATATTTTTATTTTTAAAAAAAAATTCAGGGGCAGAAAAATGTAAGTACTTTCTCTTTGGGTTGGGATTTTGGGTGACCATATGAGTTCTGGCCTCTGGGCTTTGTATGTCTTGGGTCACAAAAACCTAATTTTGTAACTTGGGCCCAAAAGCAAATAAAAATTCAAATCTGTTCCAAACTTTTTGTTTTGGTACAAGTGAGGGTTAAAACCCAATTAAAAAGAAGATAATCTTTCTCGCACAGGTGCTTCACATGATGAGGATCAACTCCAAACAGAGAAGATCTTGAAAGGCCTTCCTTAGCCATTCTGCTCTCTTGAAACATGAGTAACATGAATCTCCCAATTATACTTCATCATATCTAGTATTTGAGTGAGAATCTGTTACAAACGTTTTTTTTTTTTTTTTTGCCATCCTGTTACAAACTTATCCTTATGTAAACTTGACTACTTGAGTCCACGAATTAAGTATACGTCCATGCTTGATTAGTTTTCACACTTCTATTGGGCCTTTGACCCCTTGCTAATAAATCATACTATGATTCCGCAGAAACACAGGTCTAATTTTAACTAAAAGTTTGAGAAAAGTGAGGAGAGGCAGCCTAGTTGCAAAGTCATATTTTCGTTATTTTTTATATTAAAAATAAATTTAAATATAACACATACACATATATTATTACAACTGAGTAGTAGTTAATATTTATTTTAATCATAGGCATGGTGAATTGCGATGTCTCCCAAAATATTATATATTAATCGGGTTTGATGTCAATTAAATTTTAAATATCAGTTACTATTACTATTTACTCTCGCTGTCATGAATCCTGACGGGAAGAAAGCGAGGGAATTCCTCGGTGAAGCGTAACCCTCAAAGGTGGGAAACATTAAGCATTAATAACCCGGAACTATGACATCTTTCCCACCTAACTCATGATGATGTGGTGCATTAAGAGTCAGTTGTGAATATTGGTCAACATTTTCATTCATGCTTGTCCGTATGATGCGAGACAATCCATTTTTCGTCTAAGGAAGCAAGAGATTCTAAGAAAGTACTATAATCACAAGAAAAAAAAATCTATATAATTAAGTGAACATCAGACAAGGTCTGATATAGGGAATAACAAAAGAGTTTATAGTGCTAACTTATTATTGAGATTTTTTAGTAATTATTTTTTGGGGACTTTATTGTAATTTCTCCTCTTTTGTTCTCTTGGGAGTAGTAATATACTTCTTGGTCCTTGATACAAGATAGTTGATTTTTTTAGAAAAATTGAGGAAGCTGAATAAATTATTTTAAAATATTGAATTTATCTTTTTCACACTAAATCAATTTATCTGACTTATAAACTAATATATAGTCAAATGATATATGATATATGTTATGATTAACTTAATCATTTAGCTTTTTTAAGTTAATTATGTCTTATATTAAGAATCGAAAGAGTACATGAATTTTTATTTCCTTAAACAAATGTGGCGGTAATTACCGTGAAAATGAACCAGACGTAGTGGTAATAATGGAATTGTTGCTATCAATTTAGTCGTACAATCCTTCGGTGACAAATTACAGTGAGTCGTAGCCACAGTGTAAATGAGACGGCAGGGCTGATCATGAGGACTCATCCATGAATATGAACAAGCACGTGTAAGGATTAGTTCTTGAGAATAGTTTTTATGATTTACGAGATAAATATGTGAAATGATTTTTATTTCAATTTATAAAAAATAGTTCCTGAAATCATGATTTAGGTATTTCTCAAACACTGATCAAACCATTTAATTTGATATAAGGCCGTGTCCTACATATACGAACCAAGAAGATATAAGGTTCAGAAAATACTCATGCACATGCACAGTTCAATTACTATTTATGGTTTAGTTTTGTGCTTAATAAATATATAAGTGGGGGCATATATATATATAAGCAAGACGTAGGTGTGAAGTGTCAGGTATATACAGTCGTTTTCTTATATAGATGTGCTGACGGAAGAGACTGAGTTGAGTGGTTTTCACATCAGAAAGTGACGGACAGAACAGAACCCTATAACATAATAACCTTGTAGGCAGGTTAAGTGCCTGGGGCTTTATTTATTCTCGGCCCACACACACCACCAATATAATCCATACGGTGAAGATTATTAGCTTTATTTGGCAATCATCGTAGATATCTGTGTGTGTGTTGTGTTTTTAAGTTGGAGAAATAATGGGGACCACTATCCAGGTGTCTGCACTGGAAAACTCGATGGTGATGGATGTGCCTTTCGTGCTTACTAAGGACTAACTTACCTCCTTCAACTCCTGTTATCTCATAATAAACTCTTTGAATAATATATACTTGAATGCAGTTTGATTTTTTAGCTAGGCACAAATATATATATATATATATGTATAGTCCAACTGATGTATATATATATATATGCTAGTCAATTCACTTAAAAAAAAAATCATATTTGTTTGGGCGTTACGATTGTTTATAAGTTGTTTTTTACGTAAATCGAGACACAACTCCTCTCACATACTTACTTCGTATACCGTAAATCACTATTGAAAAGCTACTTATAAACGATCGAATCGTTAAACCAAACATGCCTTTGAAAACTCAACATCAGATATATTCTGCGAATCTTTTTACACACACACCTCTCATCAGAGAGAAATCGAGTCTTTCGCTTTACTAAACCCTATATATGGGCAGAAAGTATCAGCAAATATTGTAAGTAGAGAAGTGGATGGTGAAAAGGTTTAACTTGTTGGGAAAAAAATAATAATCATGCAACTTTTGACTGCAACAGAAAATGACATTATTATTGAAAGAGATGGCAGAGAAGATAATTGGTACAACATAGCATGTGATGCAAGGCTTATATGGCATTTACTGTTGATTCAGTACGTAGTATGCATTCAATGGATAGCTAGTACAGATAAGATAAAAGATATGAATGATGATATAAAGCTGTGGATTATCATGTGTGTATAGATATACATATATATATATAACCCCCTAATGAACTTCACATATGGTACTTTCTTATCCTCTTCAAACCTAACGTACCATGTAGCCCTAGCTAGCTTTCCTGATCTGATGCACCATTTTCCCCACCTCCCATGTGTTACCACTATGTATTGTTCCCTAGCTAGCTGGTTGCACTTCATCAAATATTGCACATATAAATATATAAATATATATATATATATATATATATTCACTAATAACCGATGGATGCAATACTGCATCAGGATGATCCTGATTGTTCTAAGAACTCATCTTATGGGGGAGAGAGGTTTGATAAATATATAACTAATTTGCAGCATGCACAAAAAACATACTCCTCCTGGGTTTAATATTAAACATATCTCGAAGGTTGATATTGCTCCTAAATATAAAATATAATTTTTATATCTGTCAATATTTTTTTAATTTATCTTTATTGATACCCTCTCAACAATAATCAAAGAGGAGAGTGAATGGAGAAATTAAAGGAAATGACTAGGATGTTTTAGAAAATACATGTCATATTAATTAAACTAACTAACTTCCTTAATCTAATTAAATTAGATAAATATGACTTATATATTAAGAACTAGAGTATATATTATTGTGAGTCCTGCATCAGCAGAGTTAGTTTGAATGAGAAGCCTTGTAAGGTCTTGATTCCCCAACCCCAAGAGCTAATAGGTCTTGGATGTTATTCTTTCAAAAACAACACTATTCATTACAATAGTGTTTTCATTGAGAATGGACATTAGAGCCGGGAAATCAGGTTGGGCTTATCAAGGGCCGAGCCTATGACTTATAGGCTAAAAAAGGAAACAGGCTTAAAAAGGCCGAGCCTGTAGGGCTATAGGCCCTGTAGGACCAACCCTGCAGCCCTGTAGGGTCGGCCCTTTTAGGTTCATTTAATATTTTTTAAAAATAAATTAATAAATGTAATATCGTTATATCAAATTATCAATATAAGAGATATCTAAGTACTTAATAGAGTATTAGTAACAGATTAACACTTATTAAATTGTTTGATTTATTTTATTTTCTACAAGGGTTTATTCATTTAAACTAAAAAAAAGGTTAATTTGGATATTAGATAATTATTTTAACTAGAAAATTATGAATTTTAAAAATAATGTATCTTAATTTAAAGAAAAATAATAAATAAATTGTAAAACTTGAAAGTGAATTTTATTTGAATTAAAATGAGTTCAAGCCAAGCCCGTGAAGGGCCAGTCCTGTAAGACCACAAGCTTCAAAAATTAGGAACTTTACAGGAAGCGATTCTGAATAGGCCGCCTGTTTAGGTCCGAACTCATGAAGAGCCGATTTTATAAGGCCAGGCCTATCCGTATTCCTAGCTATAATGGACACCGAGTGTGGTCTTTTAAAAACTTGTACTCGTTACACACACGTGTATATATATATATATATATATATTTGTTTTTTCAGTGCATATTGACGGAGGATATATAATAAGAGTATGAAGCGTAAGAGAAGACAAGTAACACGTTGAAACTTGATGGTGAAGAAATTGGCAAAGCTAGTGTTTGTATTTTGGAAAAGAAACAGGTGGGAAGTGACTAAGTGAAGAAGGCGTGAGTGCTTGTCCTTCGAGAGACGGACAAAAATGAAAAGATGCAGAGCACTCAGAAAACTAAGTGGCCAATCACAGACTAGTAGGTTCAGGTATCGCTGCAGATGATTCTCCTCAGTCCTGAATCCATCATGTGTGTGTTTGTGTTTCATATCTGCCAATACTTTGCATCACTTCACTGAATAAGTAAATATGAAATATCTACCTACTACTTGGGACCTGCTTTTATATTTATACACATATAAACACAAGCTATAATAATATAAAAATATAATGCTGTTTATATTCATATGATTAAGTAACATGTTAATCCTTGTGCCAATATGTACGTACATGCCTCAGGATCTTTTTATACTGGGGAAGCCAAAAAGACATTTTTCTCTGACTTTTCTTTCATTGGGGTTCTTTCTTTCTATTCGGATTTGGCCGAGATTTGACGCGCGCACACATATGGAGAGAGAGAGAGTGGGGAAACAATATACATATAGAGATATCAGACATGATTTTACAGACATGGGAAACAAGATTAGGCTACAGAGTCAGTGTTGGGGACCCCACACGCGAATTCCTTTTACTTTTATAATATGGTCCTCTCCATGGGACACCACGTGGCACCCTCCTATTCATATCATCTCAGGTCGTGTCGTCTTTTGGTTGGTTTACACTCTTGAAGTTAGTCAATTGGGAAAATTTCACCTAGCATACAATGTAGCTAAATAATTTCCAAAACCCCCCATTATTCTGAAACATCACTGCATGCTTGTCATTTTAATTATTAATCTTATAAATCAGTCTATTTAACTTATAAAATACATATAATTATCTTATAAATGGGTACATTTATCTTGTAATATGTAATTTTTACATTATAATGAGGTTTTTAGGAGGATTATTTTTGTCATTCACTCCCCCGATTAATTTTATTTTTCCCAGATTACTGTAGTGATATTTCATATTGTTACAGGGACTTTTGAAAATTATTTAGCTATAATGAAGCTAGGTGAAATTTTCCCTTAAATCTTAGTCTTATCATGATTAACAAGATTTGTTAGGATTTTGATGTGATGTTAGAGCCCCGGAGTCTGAATCTATTTTAGTTCAAAGTATTTTTTTTCACGAGTGAAGGCAATATATCTTATAGTGAGACTTGATATTATAATATTATGATAATATTATTATTATATTATTATTAACTAAATACAATAAATATTAGTATGGAGTATTCTCCATTAAGGCACCCATCTACTAACATGTATATATATCTCTAATCAATCAATAAAAGATAAACAAATAATTTTCATTTTAATATTTCATAATGGTTTGAGATAATTCTCAAGTTAGGTTTTTAAAAATAAAACAATATTCAGAATCATTTAGCAAATTACTCTCTTCGATATATCCTAAATGTAAGAGCTAATTAAGAATTTTTTTAAATTCATAATGCAAGACCTCAATTCCCCTTGTGTCTTTTAAATTTATAATTCTTTTCCAAACTATCCCTATATTAATTATACATATGAGGGGGGTTTTACCAAAAGGATAATTTTAATGCAAATGACTAATAAGGGAGTATTTTGAAGAAGCTAACACATATCTGTAACAAATAATTAAAATTCTTAATTATATCTGCCAACTACATCTCTAACTCATGTGCTTAGGATTGGAGCGAGGAAGTATCACCAAAATGTGTTGCTTGTAACTGAAGGGGCTAGGGCTTGATTGCTTAGATAGGAGATTTCAAATTTAATTAAGTCCACCTGAATGCATGCTAACGACATGAGGTTACTTACAGGGAAGTTCTCGTGTCATTAATTGGCTGAGTGCTCACTGCTATCTCTAAGTTTACTATCGTGCTTTGTGGTGCAATTTTGAGACCAAATCATTTAACGTAAAAAGAAGTAACCTTATTCTACCCAACTTTACTTGACAAGACAAAATGTTGGTCTGGCATGAAGTAGTAGTGCCCATGATACCCAGCTTTTATTCGGCCAAAAAAAATATGTGCCACTTATTCATCACCATGATTGTGACTCTGCATACACTTCGCTAGCTATACCTGTGAACAAAAAAAAAAAAAACAAATAAAAATGGAAAACGACTAGAACGATATAGTGTGTGTTTGGTTGGGTTTATATTTGGACAATAAGTCCTTATTACGCAAGCCGAGATAAAACGACTAGAACGATATATGCATCTAGCTCGCTATCATAATTAATTAATCAATATCCTTCTAATAATCAAGCCCCCACACGTTAGTGTTTTTTAGTTTTAGGATCCAACACACTTGAGTACATACAGGCGTCATGTTTGGTTAGGGATGACACAACTATTGACTGACTAGATCAGTAGGACAGTATAAGATTATTCTAATCAACATAAACTAATTGTGTATGAGACATAAGACGACAAAAAAGAATGATTTTTCCTTAAAAAGAAGCGGGGAAATGATTGCTAAACACAAGGAGGACAACCATGTATATAATAATGTGGATCAATCAGCTCTTAATCAACTCTCTGTATTACTGTATTATATATAGTGCTTCTCTGCAAAAATAAAAGCAGAATAACGATCATTTGAACGATGGTAATTAAGTTACGTTATTAATTTAGTTGCAAAAGCATTTGACTTATCCATCACAATATTAATTAGCCCAACGATTCATATAGTACTTGTGTGCTCATCTTGTAAGAAAAAATACACACATGGTCTATATATTATCTCAGACGCAACCCTAAAAGTAAAACCTAACACGATCACAGTTTAAAAGATATACATCCTGTAATTGAATCTCTTAAGTCATTTTCAGTATATTCTATATAACTAGAAAAGGGAAAAAAGCATACCTGTGCTTCCTCTATTCTGGTAAATCGATAGGTCTTCCAAAGATGGAAAAAGGAACAGTTTAAAAGGGTAAGAAACTAGCACGTTGATGCCAAATTAACACAATCACAGTCCTATATATGGAAATGAACAGATGCACGTCAAGTGGTAAATTTATTTTGATATTAACACACTGGGCACAATGTAATAATGTGTGGGTAAAAGAGAGTTTTGTTGAAAAACGTTTTCCAATCAAAGATCGAAAGAGGGGAGAGGGAATGATGAAGTATGAAGAAGAATATGAAAAAGCAGCACTAAGCACAATGATGGATGTGTGTTTGTAATAGCAATGATAAAAGTGGCTTTTTCATAATTTGATTTTTGTAAATTTAAGATTGGGTAAAAGTCAAATTGTGTAATGTGATTTATGTTTGGATTGACAGTAGTATAAATGACTTTTTGGAAAATGAAACTTGTTCGGATGATTATTTTAAAAAGAAAATTTAGATGAAAAATGACTGAAAAAAGGAAGTGAATCTTATTAAATAATGTATATATATTATCCATGTGTGTGTGTGTATTTTGTGAAAAATAGAGAAACTTGTTTGGATGATTAATGGAAAGGCAAGTTTAGAGGTAAAACACTGAGAAAGACATAAATTTTATAAAAATAAAAATAGGTAATGTATTATTTGGAAAAAATTTGCAATATTAAACTATTTAAATTTTTTAGGAAAATTGGGGGAAAGTCTACTAAAAATTTAATTGGTGAGAATGATCTAAATCAGAGTATTGTCATCATTTTTATATAAAAATTTATCGAGTGATTCTCACTGATTAAATTTCTCATGGACCTAAATTAGAGCACTGCATGGTTATTAACTTTTAAGTGAATTTATTGTTAGGACAAAAAATTTCATCTATAAAGATTTATAATAAGGACCACAATAGTTTTCAATTTAAAAAAGTGAAACATGGCATTTGTTTTTATAAACTGCTTTTTTTTCTCTATAGTGGAAGTCAAAAGTAAGAAATTTTAGTTTATGGCTTAAACTGCTTTTTTTCAAAAGCCCAATTAAAATAAAGTCATCCAAAACATCTTCAAAAAATTAAAACCAACCGTAAGAACGTTCGGGTATCAAAAAAACTACTTTTGGGATGGTTAAAAAGCCATCCCAAACAAACCCTAACAGTGACGCAAAAGAAAACAACAATATAATGTACCTCTCTCACTCTGTCAGTATGTCCAAAGAATATCCCAAGCAAAACCCTGCGGCCAACAGAATCAATGTAAGTCAGAGCCCGTTCGGCTCAAAGAAAGGGCCGCAATGGAAGGCAATAGAAAATATTTCGTTAGTGTCTGATTTGCACTAGGAAAAAAAATTAATCGGATAATTTTTGTTTGATTTGAAAAAAATAAGGTAAGAAAATAAGTTAAAAGACTATTTTGTCCTTAAAATAAAAATATTATTTAAATGTTTATGGATCCGCACACCTCACTCATTTTTTTATATCATATCAAAGTCACATTAAAAGGTTTTTATTTCTTTAAGCCATTTTCATCCCATGGGAAAATTGGTTCAACATGTTTTCAATTATATAGCTGAAAATTGGTAGCCAAAAAAAATATTTTCCCACATAAAAATGCAACCAAATGCCTGTTGCCACTGAAAAATCTCAATTTTTCATTTTTATCCAACCAAACGGGTACTCAGTGAACTCAATATTTTTTTTTCTGTGTATGTGCGTGGTTCAAGCCAATATATACCTGCTCCTCTACGTCTCAAAGATGCGTCTCGGTTCTTCCCAAGATTTTTATTTCATGGTTTCCATATATATCTGCAGAATAAAACAATTATACTGCAAGAACGGAAACAAAAGAATTCACCATCAAGCTTGTCAAGGGACAAATATTGTGTTTGGGAACTGGGAAAAAATATGCATGAGAGTAATAAGTACTGGAAGAGTATATTTACACACAAACAAGCCTTAAGCCTGTAATTATCATATAGGGCTAATGTTTAAATTTGTCTCGAAAGTTTTTTCAGGTTCAATTTTACCCTGAAAATTTCAAAAGGTAATAGTGTTGCATCATATATTTAAAAAACTAACATTGACTGTTAAAAAATTAACACTAATAATAAAGGGTAATATTGCTCTATTTCAACATCTCCGAGACAATATTACTCTCAATAAAAACTTATGGAGCAAATATGCATATTAACCCTACTATATATTCATAAAACGAGATACTTCAATATTCAACACTACCTCTTGTCCTTAATATAAGATTTCGTTTGTAGTGTAAATTATATTATAAATGAGATCTTATAATAAGGATCCGGCGAGATAGTAACTTCAACTTTAGGTAGCTGCAGTTACACTTAAAGGGATGAGGGTACGAAGTATATATCCATGCATATACATATACACATACATGTATATACGAATACATGGCAAGCAATACTACGTACTGCTTTAATTTCTCTTTGGCTTTATGCAAGATTACGGACACACACAGGAACACGATAAATCGCATTACACGGAGGAGATAGGTGCTTCTGTTAAGTGAAATATATATCCCTGTCATGTCATGTTAGGATTTGGGGAATCCAAGCTATATTGTAGGATCAAGAGTAGTCAAGGAGTAATTAAATAAACAATTTATCTTTGAGTAGTAGTGCTGATCTGAGTGCATAATCTAAGTTGAAGATCATCACGTGTACTGATCCCCACATGATCCCACTTAATTATGTAAATGCTTGCCCCAGTCATACCTCGAATCATCAAATGTCAGCATCCTGATGGAAACATTACATCCTAAGACTAAAACAAATATATCGTTTTCAATAATGGATGTTCCCCACCTAATTTCCCAGCACACGTCACCTAATAATTAAGCGCTTTAATTCATCCTATAATATAATGTTGTTATTAGTGTCAAAAGAACATAAAGTTAAAATTATAATTGATTGACTGTGTCACAGCTCTTTGAACATACTGGAAGGATACAAACAAACTGATATATATACTGCCAAAGGACTTATTAGCTCAATCAAGTATATAAAGCGCTTTAATTCCTCTAAGATGAACCAAGTTCAAGAATGTTTAAACATACCGAGTAAGTAGGCGAATGCTAGAAGAGGACCCGGCAATATCTGACTCAGTTCTTGCAAGGCGAAGCAGTAAGCTGGGATAGTAGAGCCTAGTAGGGGCCGGACCCGGCAATCACTCTCCATGAGAAAAAGGAGCGTGTTCCAAAACCTGACAATATATAGTGCATTTAATTAATTAAGTTCAAGCTGATCTACTCCCAATTACGTGAAAGTCAAAATGGTCCCCAACCCCCCCCCCCCCCCCATAATTAATAATCCGGTCCAATGCCACTCTAGGCATGCTTCGGTATACCATATATATTAGTATTATATACAATATACATAACATTATTATGACATTTATTTGCTTCGAGAGAAAATACTCATATCACTGACAATATATTTTGAATATAAGTCTAAACAAACAGTTCCACATACACACTGAAAAGGACAAGATTTAAATAATAACATCATTCACAATATATTTTGAAACTAATGTTGGTTGTTTAAAAATTTTTATTAATAGTAAACATTTTTAATGGCAAGGTCACAAAATTATTATGTTTTGGTTATTTTCAAGATAAAATTGCTCGTTGAACAATTTTTGGGCACCTAGCTTTTAAGTGATTATTTACAAGGTAAAATTATAATTTAACCCAATAATAAATATAAACCATGATTCATAAATATAATATTTTGAACTTTAAGGAAAGATGGTCGCTGAATTCATATTGTATACCTTTTCTTTAGAACCTAATAATAACGATTTCTCTCGGATATCAACTTCAGCATCTAACAATAGATATTTGAGCTACTCATTCCCATTCTTGTAAATCCCACCTCATTGGTGACAATAGTTGAGTGTGAAACATGGGTCAAATCACACGTCCGAGAACCATTAGTCCCACAGAGAGATTCATGTCCTTTAAATCCACTGAAAACGTTGAACACGCCTTCTTCCCAAAAAACCCAAAAAAAAAAAGGCTACACCCGTGACAGTGTTATAAAAGGAGACACCCCTTTGATCTGTGACAGTGCAACTCCAACACCAGCCCCTCCTAAAAACCCTCGTTCGTTTGGCCACGCTCTCATTATCCTCTATCCTACTGAGAAAAAATTCAGAGAAAATATGGGGTTCTTACCTTCTGACTGTTTTGAACGTAGCAAGTTCTTATTTTTCATATTCTTCGTAGTAGTGAACCTGGAATGTTTACCAATCAAAGCTAACCTATGCAGCAATAACTGTGATGCTACCCCAAGAAATATTCCTGCCTATGATATTCTTTCATCATTGCAAACACTAGCTCTTGATGGTTACTTCAGTTTGGAAGACAATGGACATGCAGCCAAAGACTTTGGCAACATATACCATTGTCCTCCTCTGGCAATTCTGCATCCAAAAGCAGTTTTGGATATCTCACGCACCATAAAGCATATTTATGAAACAGATTCTGCTTCAGAACTAAAGATTGCAGCTAGAGGCCACGGTCACTCTCTTCAAGGTCAGGCACAAGCATGTCAAGGCCTAGTTGTGAACATGGAGTCACTGGAGGGACCGGAAATGACTGTCGATGCTGGAGAATTCCCTTACGTGGATGTTTCCGCCAGTGAGTTATGGATAAACATTCTGCATGAGACTCTTAAGCACGGATTAGCACCTAAATCTTGGACAGATTATCTTCATCTTACTGTTGGGGGAACCTTATCAAATGCTGGAATAAGCGGACAAGCCTTCAGGCATGGACCCCAGATCGACAACATCTTCCAGCTTGAAGTAGTCACAGGTATCATATTATATTATAGTATGGTTCTGGCCAAATCTTAGAGCATATCAAATCTCACATGAGGAGGAGATTATTTTAGTAGCTTAATGACAATAATACCCTCTTTTAACGTGACAATCACTCTGAACTTTTAGCACTAATCTGGTACGCAAAACATGTTTGTTGTAGGAAAAGGAGAGGTGCTTACCTGCTCAGAGAACCAGAATGCTGACCTTTTTTTTGGTGTTCTTGGTGGGCTTGGTCAATTTGGCATCATAACCAGGGCTAGAATCTCTCTTGAACCGGCACCAACGAAGGTGACTGTACATTCATGTTTCCAGATATTAATACAAGCTTCCTCCTAATAAATATCTTACTTGTGACATTAATCCGTGACTTCTGTCAGGTGAAATGGATTAGGGTGTTGTACTCAGACTTCTCAGTATTTGCAATGGATCAAGAGTACTTAATATCACTTGAAAATACATTTGATTATGTTGAAGGGTTCGTGATCATAAACAGAACGGGCATTCTTAATAACTGGAGATCATCCTTTAATCCCAAAGATCCAGTTCAAGCCAGCCAGTTCAATTCAGATGGCAGGACCTTCTACTGTCTTGAGGTGGCAAAATACTTCAACATAGACGAAAATGAAGCCATGAATCAGGTTGGGAATTCAGTACTTAGATCTTTTAACATTAGCAAATTGCTATTAATCAGAGAGAGTCTTCACTGAGAATTCGATAGTTAGATCTCATTTATACATCTTGAAATGCAGGAAGTAGAGCGACTGTTATCAGAACTGAGCTATATTCCATCCACACTATTCCAATCAGAAGTTTCTTACGTGGATTTCCTGGACAGAGTACATGTTTCTGAGATGAAGCTAAGAGCCAAGGGGTTGTGGGAAATTCCGCATCCATGGCTCAATCTTTTGATCCCAAGAAGCAGAATTCACGAGTTTGCACACGAGATGTTTGAGAAAATTCTTGTGGATACAAGCAACGGTCCCATTCTCATATACCCCGTAAATCAATCAAGGTACGTACAATTGTCTTGTCAACCATTAATCGGACCAATAATATTGAGTCTCTTTTTCTCGTAACAGATGGAACAATAGAACATCATTGGTTACACCAGAGGAAGAAGTTTTCTACCTCGTGGCATTTCTTTCTTCCGCCGTACCATTTTCGAAAGGGAAAGACAGTTTAGAATACATTCAAAGCCAAAACGAAAGGATCAAAGAGTTCTGCGAGCGAGTTCAGGGAGGAGCAAAGCAATATCTTGCACATTACAGAACAGGAGAAGAATGGGAAGGGCATTTTGGGAAAAGATGGCAAGTGATGAGACGAAGAAAATTAGAGTATGACCCATTGGCACTTCTTGGGCCTGGCCACAGAATTTTTCAAAAGCCAATATTTTCCACCTCCTTTTGATTTATGTTTGTGAATTATTCGGCAATTAATTAATCAGAGCACGAAGCCACGAACCTTGTTGACTCTTCCTTTTATTTCATGGACCTTATTTAAAGGAAGAATTTGGGAAAAGGACCAAGAAAATAAAATATTTACTAAAAAATGAATCGAAGAATTATGTAAATAAATAACAATAAATATGGAGATTCTACTTCTGCTTTTTTTTTTTTTTGAGAGCACCTAGTATTTCACAACATCTCAACCCGTTTAGGCGTGCAGAGATACAACCTACGCTACTGTATTTCCATATGATTGAGCTCATGACCTTTAGTTAAGATGAAACAACTCTTAAAAGTAGTTTATTTAAGCGCTCAATGATTCCATTTTCACTTTTTTTTGGGTAACGTTGGATACAAGTAACAGTACAAGCATCTTTCAACTCATTTTCCCTCCTTGTCCCCCGACCCAAGGATCTCGTCAACTTTTTCTGGTTTGAGCTTAGTATGTGCTCCACAGTATTTAGCCTCATTTGTCATCTTATTAACCATAAAATATGAATAAGGCGATCGTTACATTATGCCCAATTAAACACAATAAGCAACATCCAAATGACAAAGTGATTCCAATGTTGTGAATTTTGCAGTGACTTGCTTCAAATTCAACAACTCCACATTAGTTGGGTAAGTTCGAAAGAACTTCAAATTCAGTGTATCGCCACCTCGTTTCGCTTTTCAGAAGTGTTCACCGGAATGGGATTTTAAAAGCTGGATCTACACTTGTTCCTTTTTAAATTTAATAAAAATATTCCTTTTTCATGTTATGGAAAACAAAATGTGTACTTTTAATATCTTTATTGTTCGGCAAAATTCCCTTTTTTATCTGGAGAACGAAACAAACAATATTTTTACGCAGGGAACGCTTGAGTTGTATGCGTTTATCTAAGATCCATTCCCGAAGTCTCCTCCAAACTGAAGATTGATCCGCACTTGAGTTGACACTGCTCTGTACTGTTAGTAAATTTGTAACAAAAACTGAGAAACCTTGGCTTGCCTCTCTTTTTTTTCCAGCCATAACAGTCACATGATTGCCTACCACAAAAATTTGTAAAATAAATATCTCATGTTGAGCCATAAAAAATTATCGTTACAAGAAATAAAAATTAACATGATTCCCTGCCGGAAGAGTAAAAATAAGTCACTATGAGCTTAGTTGCTAGGAACAGAGGTGAATGCAAAGGTAAAAGCAAAGGTGACTTCCCTACTACAGTTTTGACTCCTGCTCTTGACAATGGGAGATGCCTTTAAGCCATATGCTCGAGGCACTAAAGCCCCTCAATTTGAGTGCAATTATAAATATAAAACAAAATCGAGGTATCCAACGACAAAACACAAGCAAATAACCTCCACACAGCTCATGAGCCATATTCAACGAGCGGCCTGTGCTTGTGCATGCTCCAAAAGTTGGCTGAATAACTTGTAAGTACGCCCTGACATTGCCTTTGCATGGTCAATAAGTTGCTCATGTCTGTAGCAGTGAATTTCCAATGAATAAGGATCAAGAGTGACAAAAAAGATTACAGTTGGTATATTGGTAAAAGTAGGCTAGTCGATATGGAAAAGTCACAAGAAGAACCACGAAAGGCAATATCTATCAATTCAGTACTTGACATTTGATCACTTACACATTAGGATGATTGGGTTCCATAATAACAGTTCCAGTTTCGGTGTCAATTTTGGCATCAAGTTTTGAGCTACGAATGAGATTCACAATCCATCTCTCAGCCTCCTCATAATTCAAATTTAACTTCTCAGCAAGAACTCTGTCAGAAACGTAAGCAATTGGTGAAACCGGTCTTAAAATTCATGCATATACTTGGTTATGAAGGCCAATAAATTATCTAAAGGTTGGGGGGGGGGGGGGGGGACACAACTCTAGAACTGTTTCTTTCAATGAATGATTGAAAGCAAGTCCATTCGAGAAGTAAAATTGAAGGAGTTACAAAATCAGTTATCAGAAAGCAGGTTCATACCCCATGCGAATCCGTGTGTGTATTCTGCAGTATGTCTCAAAGATAAATAGCCTGGCATTTTCAAGGAACTCATCCCTCAATGGTACAGTAGAAAAGTTGGCATCTTCAACTTGTTTACCAAGGAAGGGATCATTGAGTATTACCTGGCATCATAGCAAATGGTAAGCACGTGACAAGCTCCTTAAATAATAATGTAGGTATATAAAGACAAATTATAAGCAAGAAAGATGTGAAATGTCTAGCACTTAAGACGGTGCACATGATGTTCTCAGAGGGTTATATTGGGTAGTCAGCAGAAAGGTCACTTACTTCTTCACACTCCCTTATCTTCTTTTGTGCCCCATCAAAGTCATAGTTGACATAAACACAAGCCAAAAATTCAGTGATGGGATCTTTATACGAATGCTGCTCTTGCTGAATAACTTTAATGAAATCTTTGAATTGAGGCCTCCTGCGCTTGTTGACAATGAATGCTGTGGCCAAGTATCGTAAAAGGTGTGGAGCACTAGTTTGAATAGCATTCAAATACCTGTTAAAAAGGTACCATTTAAGATGTCAGATTGAAAACATTGCAAATACTATGCAACAAAGAAACAAAGTATCCAGTTTAATTGGCAATGAAAATGAGATGTGTGAAATGTCTATGATCAAATGAAGACAGAGAAGAAAGCAGGTTCAGTCCAGAAGGCATACTTGTCCTGATTAAACAGATCAATAATCTGCGTCCTTCCATTTTCATTGTTGAAAAAGATGAAAAGACTCCAATGCATTAACCATATTCTGCTTTGCACCTGATTTGCAGGTGATGCAAAACTCTGCAATGGAGGTCAGCAAAGATAAGGCTTGGTCTACTTAGATAACTTCAACAAATAAATAAAACTCCTGATGCCACTATTCAAACATCTAACAAACCTTTGAATCAATTATTTCCTTCAAACGGTTCAGCTCTTCAAGAGCAATGTCCCAGTTTTGCATCAATATCTCAGCTGCGAGCTTCCCCCATAAAGCACTCAGACTCCTTTCACTATTTGTGCATAAAGCCCTGTACTGATAAAGATAGTCAGCAGCACCAGAGTAGTTTCCACACTCAAACTGAAATTTGGCATATTGATACAATGCTTCTATTTGCTCAGGACCAATCTGTTAAAAAGAAATCATTTGAAGAGTCAGAACTCGATCAAACAATTTAAACAACCAAAATCAAAAGTCGGAGACGGTAAAATAAGGAGCAATAATGTCAAAGTACATTATCAAGGCCTATTATATTGGATTCTCAGTTGAAATTGGGAGTATACTAAATCAACCATGTAAGCATGCCATGACACACTCGGGAAAAATAATCAGTTCAATAACATCTGGGTAAGCATATGCAATTGATCACCGAAGTAAAATCTGACGGGATTTTAGGGAAATATGCTCTGCTGTGTATTGATCAATATACCATTCATTTAGGTCCCAAACTAGAGTCATGTGACAACCTTCCATAAAAGCATGGCACCACTCATTATACAGTTACTCTGGCCATCCTACTGCCAATATTTGCAAAATTCCTTAAACTCATACGCAAACACCAAAACTACATCTTATGAACCCACTAACGATTCCATAAATTTGGTTCGCAATCCGCCAATGAACATACCTATTTAAAAATAGGGGAAGTTTGAGGTGGGGAGATTCTTTGAATAGAGACCAAATGTTCGGGTCCAAATTAATTTACTGGGCTAGCAAATATTAAGCCTAGCAGTAAAATCAAAACTCGATCCCCAAGATCATAAAAAAACGTTAGTTAATAAACCTGGTATCTGTCGTTGAGCATCTGAAGATTATACTGCTTGTCGGCCTTCAAATCCTGGACGGCATTAGGGTTCTGCAAAAAGGCAACAAGCGGTGCGGCGGCCTCCTCCTGTACCTTAAGCCTGGCCACCACCTCCGCCCTCATATCCACCATCTCTGACCAAAAATACCGGATTTACCGTCAGAGTACAGCGAAAATCAAAACAAACACCAAATCACAAGGAAAAAGTAAGTACCTTGGGGAACATCCTCGGTGTGGTAGAGGCTCTTGTGGATGTCCATGGCATAGTCGACCATGTTGGTCTTGTTAAGGAGCTCAATCTTCGCCTTGAGAATATGTTCATCCTCGTAGATCTGGCGTTCCTGAAGGAACTCGAGAAGAGGAAAAACGAGATGCCTGTCCAAGTTCGGCGCGATCCGAGGGGTTAGGTCATAGTTCGCCATCGACAACCAGAGTGCTACCCGAAAGTCCTAAACCCTAGACGCAGAGACACGATGACAAGAGTGGTACAACGGCAACCTTGCTCTATTTAACGATTAGTAACAGTCATATTCTGATTACGGAAGGTTATTATTTAAATATCAAGTTATTATTTCTTAATTTATAAATCGCAAAAAAGTGAAAAACCTGTTATATAATAAAATAAATGCAGGTATATGCAGAATTTTATATTTATTTGTATTGTTTGATTTAAATTATATTGAAATTGAAAATAATAAGAAAGGTATATCTTAAATCTACGTAAAATCAAATTTAATTTTTTATCGAAGATAAATTTTTTAACTTTGATAGATTGATTTATTCTCATACTTCTTAATAGATAAATTTTTATAAAAAAATAAAAAAATTCATACGTGATTCCCCTAATCCAACCAAGACGAATTCTTCTGGCTTGTATTTTAAGGGTGTCTAGGTTGTCAAGGCTTCTCAATATAATTATATACACTGTTTTAACTAGGGATGGAAATAGGTTAGGCTAGGCTTTACCTAAATAGATTTGAACTTACAATAGAAATTTAAAGCCTGCGTCTGAGCCTGTATGTAGGCTTTATTTTAAGCTTGTACCTGGGCTTTCAAAAGGCCTAATAAAACCTAAAGCCTGTTTAAAAGCCTACTTAAAATATAGGCCTTTAAATAACCTTTAAAACTAATGCATCTAAATTCATATATAAATAGCCTTCACACTTATTTAAAATATTACATCATGTCTTAAAAGCTTAGCATCCATTCTCATTATAATATAAAGGCTTAGTAAGGAAAAGAAAAGAATCTCTGGTGACAACAATTGTTTGAACAAATAGGAATAAGAAAAACTAATGTCTACTAACTAATGAGATATATTTTCTAAAATTGACCAAGCATAACAAGTAACATATAAAACTATATTTTATCTCTTTTACTGTTCCCACATAAATTGGTACAAACTCCTCCTACTAAGATTATAATATTTCATTTGGCGCTAAAATAGACTCATATAAATTATTATGCTTTAATGGACGGCGCAAATCAAAGGAGAGGGGGTGAGTTAGCATTATCATTTTGAGCGATCGAAGAGAAGAGGGGGGTTTAATGATTGATGCGAAAGTAAGGGTTGAGAGTAATAACAATGAAATGTGAAACTTGGAATTAAAGTTAAGTTGGTAAATTTATAAATAATTTATAAAATTATTTAAATGATATTATATATTCTTATATTATAGTATAAATTAAAAAGGTTAAATACGCCAGGCTTGTAGGCTTGTAGGCTATGCCTTATGAAAATAGGTCTGGCCTGTTTATCTAAATAGGCTTGGCAATAAGCCTGAGCCTAAATCTAGCCTATTTAGTAAATAGACTAGGTTAAGCTTTATGTAGGATAGGCCATAGGCCCCTGTTAGGGACCTGGCCTATTAGCATCCCTAGTTTTAACCAGTAAGAGAAAAGCCTTAGTATTTAGAAACCATCAAAACCATGGTTTCAAAAGCTCTTCTTCGCAAGTCAGGATAAAACTCCTCTCACATACTTACATTATAAATTATAAAAGTTATTCTCTAAAAGTTAATCCAAACACACACTTGCTCTTATAGGATATAACACTTAACCAACATATCCTACTTCTCTGATTGTTCATACATTCATACTTCATTCCATGGAAGAAAAGTACATAACTAGGGAAAAGAGTCATGATAACCATTAAGAGAATAAGGAGATACAATGATTCAAAATAAATGGCATGTTTATTTTAGCGATCAGATTGCTTATAAGTTATTTTTCACGTAGATCGAGACACAACTCCTCTCACTACTTACCTCGTATATCATAAATTATGATTAAAAAACTGCTTTTAAGCATTCCAATCACTCATCCAAACAAGTACAAAGTAACTTGATAAAAAGCAAAGTAGTTGGGTGGATGGGTTATTATAGGTTTTCAAAGAATATGAGCTTTTAATTAAGAAAATAGACAAAACTAAGCTAGAGGGAAAAAACTTAGGTCAATGGGTCATTACAGGCATTCAAAGAATCTGAGCTCTTAGCCAAAATAAAAAGCTTGCAAGAAGCAGCAACAATAACAAGTCCAATTGGAAAAAAGGTCATCCTTTACCTCTCCCATAATCTGGGTTCGTCATTGAGATGGTATGAGTTTAAAGAGAGATTGAGTTAGAGGGATTAGGATAGCGACAAGATAATCCAGATCTGAGTCTAGATATCGCAATCAAATCTCACAGCCCTCATCGCCAGAGTTTTCACCCTTGTTTATACGTCCCTTGTCGCTTTGATTCTCCATAACCAAATCAAGATTTTGACCCCTTACACAACTTCATCATTTTGAATCTATTACCTCCATTGCAAGCTTTCTTCAATCAGAGCCTGGGGGCAGGCAACATCTAAAAATTTCCCTTCACATTCACATTGAAAAAGGAAGAGAGAGAGTGGAAAGGAACGATTACCAGGGAGACGAGTGAGTTGGCCAAAATTGTTGAGGTAGGGATGATGAGGTGGTAGGTATTAAGTGCCATGTAAGCATATAAGTCAAAGTTAATTTTTCTAACGGTGGGGCGACATTGCACCGTCAACACATACCCTGTTTTTACCCAAAACCACCAATAACCAATCTCACTCCCACAAATTCCCAATCACTTTTAATGGCCCAAGGTTATAGTTTGGTACCATTTCCACCACCAAACATTAACCAATTCATATCTTTCAAAATCACAAGAAATCAGGGGAAAAAATCTAAGCTTCTCAAAACTCATTCAATAACCAAAATAATTACACCAAACTACATTGAATACTCACCTCCTCCTCTTTTCAAAGTTGGTTTCTTAGTTCTTCAACTTCCAAGTTCTCACCAATTCTCAAACACCACTAATCAAAACTTTGAAACCATAGGAATGAAGCTCTTGACACTATGAACAAAATTAATAAAGAGCACTTGAGCATATGAGGACATTTGCTTACCAAAACTCAAGCTTTTTTCTTTCTCTTTCTTCCTTGGTTTCGCCGGAAATGGAGAATGAGATGAGGATAATGATGATATGATTTTCCCCCTTTTTCCCATGCTTCAGCCGACTTGGAAGGAGAGAGGGAAGAGGAGATGAGCTTTGAAAATTTGACTTGATCCAAAGGTCCAGGTTTTGCCACATGTCCTAATCCCATTCTTCCTTCCATGGACTCATATAAACTTGTCTACACTAGATTTCACCCCATTGGTCATTCAAGAATCAATCCTAGCCATTGATCTTGAGTTATCTATAAGTTTCCTCTTCCGCAACTGACCAGTTGGTTGGTAAATTTACCATTCTGCCTCTGATTATCATAATGTTCATTAAACCATCTTCAAACATATTTATAACACAATGCACATTATATACTTCCAAAGTGTTTAACTAACATTAATTACATAACTTTTGAGGTCATTAGCCTTTAATTACAATTCAGGATATTACAGCGCATGCATCAACAAGCGCCACAGGAGGTCCCCTCCTGTGGCCCTTGCCCATACAAGTGCCACAGTAGGGTCCTCCTTTTCTTTCTTTTTTTTCCTTTTCTTTTTCTTTTTTCTTTTTTTGCTGGGTACTTCCTGTGGCCCTTGTTTAAAAAAGCGCCACAAGAACTTTTTTTTTTTGATATTTTTTGTTCATATCTCCCATAATTACAATATTGCGCACTGATAGTCTAATAAATATTTTGTATCTATATCCACAGTACAGCGGAATGAAGAAAAGCAAACAACAATGATAGATAACTTTAAAATGATACAAACAAATGATTAATTAGTTAAAGTAATACATAAAATAACTATACAATATATTGTACGTGAATGAATTATACATCAAATTGAACTTGAATACATGCATGCATGACACAACAATTGCCAAGAAACAACACAACAAAGGCCAACAGCTAGTGATAAATTAAATAGTATAGCTACCCAGAGATTTGCCTAAACACATATTCACACCATTCCTCGATCACTTCATTAAGCTGATGGTCAGTCAAAGTGTCACAACGTTGATCTTCATAATACTACACATATATACAATCAGCCACAAATTAAAACGAATTAAAATCAACAAAACGTAATTATCAGGCACTAATTAAATCTAATTAAAACACAATATGGAGTGCAACTAAATGACTTACTTTTTGAGGAATAAATGCCTGATCATGCGTAATTACATCTTAAATAAATTTCATGATTTAATACCCACAATCATTGTCATTAGGTTGGAAAGGGCACTGCAAAAATATAATGCAATATTTAACTCTGTTTATGAATAAAAATTGTTTAATAACAAAGTTTGAGTAAATTCATATATCAGTACCAATATCTTCTTCCAATGATAGCTAAAGTAGGGGTCAGCAGCTTTAGAATAGCTTAAGGAGACAGAGGCCCGATACACAGTCAATGCGCTAACAAAACAAATAGAAACTGATTATTTTTTGTTATTCAATCACATATGCAAATATTTACACATACGCACGTACACTTACCTATTGAACAATAATAACATATCATAACGGTTTTATGGAAGACCATCTTTTAGAGGATCCACATAGTAAATGTGAGGGCTTGAAGGTTCCGCTGGATTGATAACTATCAATATCCAATGGCGCCAAAAATATTTTAAAAAATTTGTTTCAACAATCATGGTATGATAAAAGTTAAACAATAAAAACAAAAATTGTACCACTAATAACTTACCCCGCATTGTATGGCACTAAAAATAGCGTAGTTGGAGTCGCTCTCTTTCTAAAGTAATCTTTTAGATAATTAGACTGCGCATTTATATCTACTTTACCCCCATGGTAGCCAACAAGAAAAGGGTTCACAAATACCAATTAGACCATGTTTGTATCCATTAAGATCTCATTGTATAAATGCTTGGTATAAAACAAACAATGTAATGAAAAACAAAAGAAAAGGAACGAGAAATATTAATAACAGTGATAAACGATAATGGTCAAGTGCCTTATCCAGAAGTTGATAGCTAAAGCAATAACCCAATCACGAGTACATATGTCGTGCATGACCTCAGCAGTAACATAATCAACTTGACCGCCAACATTATAGATATGTCTTTCAAGACGTATTGCCAGTCCTCCTGCATTGATCAATTGTGGTGTAATCGATACTAATTGATCGCGATATGAGGTTGGTCTTCTTCTGCTCTGTTGGCTAGCTGATGCTTTTGACTTAGGTTGTGTTTTCGAATACTTTGAGATCTTATCATAAGGTTAGATTTGTTTCTCTCTAGACTGTCCACCCTGCGAAAATCAAAAAATTAAATCACAGTTTTAGATGGAAGTACGAATGAAAAGTGTAGGGAATTGTAAATGAACGATCTTTTCATATGGCTCGATAAGACCTATTGGCCAAGCAATATAGCCACCTACAACATCTTTCACCATTATTTGCTTACCAATATATAAATAATTATTTTACTTATGCAACTAATCCATAACAATCATTAGAACACCTACAAATTATAACTAACTATTATTAAATTCAACTAAAATCACATTTGTAAGTTCAAAATTTAAAAAACATACTGTAAATAAAAGTTTCAATAAACTGATGAGCTGAAACTACAAACACAAATTACACATAAAAAAAATCAATAAAATATTAGTGGTTGTAAATCATTTTTTTTAATAATAATAATGTGTACAAAACATCAATATATAATAAAATAAAATATGATTAATTAGCTTAAATCAAAAAATATGATTCAGAAAAAAAAGAAAGAAAATAAAATAAAACAAAAAGGAAAGCATATATAATCCCATCATTAATTAAATTATTTTCAGCTCAATGTTGAGAATATAAAAAAAATTTTTTTTGACTAGCTACATTATATTGCCAATTAATCTTGGGTAGTCATAAATATGATGCATGCATACATACATATAAAGAGGGGATTGAACTAGACACACATATTGTAAAATATATATTTTTCACTGTTAATATGCTAGTTAAAAAGATATTAAATATACTGAAAATTTCTTTTTTTATTAGGTGAATTAAGTTCACTTAAAATTTTGCTTTACATATTGGAATACAGAACTTTAAGAAAACTTTATATATGAAACAAATATAGTAAAATTTATATATAATATATTTATTAAAAAATAATTTTTATATTGATATATATTATAAAATTTTTGGAAAAATTCAATTGAATAAAATGAACTCCTTATTGTATGGTTTTTTTCCTTACGGTTCTAGTTAATATATTTAAAGTTAAACAATATAAACAAATTATATTTTATTTTATTAAATATTAACATTGATATATATTGATATATTAAAGTCATTTCATCCATATTTTAAAATCCCAAAATGAGTTAATGACTCAATTAACGAATTATTCAATTTATCATCCTGATTTTAATTTTTCCTATTTTAATTGGCTTTATATGGGACTTTCTCTATTATAGTTTAATAAGATAATAAAAAAATTATTTTGTTAATTTAGATTCTTGATTCTTGAACATTGATAAATAGAACTACAGTATACATTTCTTTTCTACAATATACATTTTTTTAAGTGTCTTTCATAATGATCTCTGTTAGAACAAAGATGTAGATTCATTGATGAAGACGTGTGAGGGTGTGGGTGTAGGTGTGTTTTTTAGTGTGAAGATGACAGAAAATAGAGGGAGGGAGCGACGGATCCATGAAGAAGTGAGAAAGGAAAAATAGTTTAATGGAGGAGAGAGAGGAGGGAATAAGTAAAGTGGAGTAGTCAAAAAAAAAAAGATGGGGGAGGACTCGGGACCACTAAGGCTGGAAGTGAAATAAGATATAAGGATTGAGGCGGGGGAATTTCTATTGATGAAGAGTGTATATTGTAATCCACTTAAATTTTTTTTTTTTATTTAATAGACAAATGTGGCGCCTGCTAAAAGGTAGTATTATTGGGCGCAGTCGCCTTAAGTGATGTGCATGCATTTTGTCTCTATATTAAGTGACCTTTTTTGGGAAATAGTATTAAAAAACATGATATGCATGCATTTTTTTTGTCATGTGCATGTATTTTGTCTCTATATTAAGTGACATTTTTTGGGAAATAGTATTAAATAACATTCATCAGATGAGAAGATTGCATCTAAACACCTCAGCACGTCCCAGCCCAAGTTTGGATTAGTATTCCAATTTTGTTACGAAAAATGTATCATAAATTACACTATTTAAGTTGCAGAAAAATATCAGACGTAGATAGATACTTAGGGACCACATGTTTGGATGAGTTAGCTATTTATAGATGCCAGAGTAATGGCGTCCTTAATTAAGGGCACCATATATGCCAACAGTTGGATTTTTCTCAAAACGAAAACAGACGCATGCATGCAACAGTTCAAGGCATGCGTGTCTATAAATCAGGAGGAAAGTACTCGAGTGTGAAATATATACATATATGCTCCATTATATTAATTTTTTTCTCAGTTTTATTTAAATTAATATAATTCCCATATATAGTAGCTACTGGTCATTCACTAGCGCCACTAATATTTTTTTTTTCCAGTTTTATTGAAATAATATAATTCCCATACATAAGAACTGCGGGCTATGGTCACTAGCCACACGAGTGTGTTGCATTGCATGTATCTGAAAAACTTTAAACTATGTATCCATACATATAGTCGGTGACATTATAGCCTGAAAGTTTTTTTTTTTTTTTTAATATGTAACATATTGTAGGTTAGACACTACTTATTGCTTCAAGCTGTTAGTACTTAGTACACGCCTTTCTAATTAAAAAAATGATACAAGCATACACATTTGTGTGGGAGTGTCTTTGGGGTTAATCAGACTCACACAAGCTTCCAGAAGTTCACTACGAAGGAAAGAATAATTCCCCAACAGGATTGTGATGTAAGTACACATACAAAAGCCATAAAAATCAAAGGATAATTTCAAAAGAAACATCGTGGGTGTCACGCCAAGAAATTAAAGGCACGAAACGTACCTGAAAAAGAGACACTATATTATTCTGTTTTCACCACTTTTTACTGTTAATGCCGTGACTAATAATTTATTTTGCTATGTGTTCGTTTGTGATAGTTTATTTTTGGATAATAAATACTTATAATTCATTATTCATGGTATACGAGGTAAGTATGTGAGAGGAGTTTTGTTTCGACTTATGTGATAAATACTTATTTCCTAAAATTAAATCATTCCAAACACTCACTACAGCGATCGATGATATGTCCCTACTAGTATATTCTTTCCTTGGTCAAAAAGCACAAAATCTTCATCCTTCTCCCGTTTTTTTTTTTTCTTTTTGTTTGGGAAGGGGAACGCCAAAGCTTAATACAACCAAGGACCGTTTTAAATTTTATGACCTAGTCATGGCGCGTTAGGCTAGGACTCTTGGGTGTACATCTTGACTACTAACTGTAATATATTATTTTCTGAATAATTGAACGAAGAGTTAGAGATAAATTAATACTTATGTTTTAAGTTATTTATTCTGAGTACGTAACTACGTACTGTAATCAATTTGCACCTATTAACGCATTTGCTATTGAATCGCTATAAAAGATAGAATACTTTATTATTTAAGCATTTGTCTGAGATTTTTGTTCTTTGACATATTTTAGGTTGCTGACTCGTTGCCTTCTCTTACGAAAACTGCAATGACGTGATTTTGGAAGCTAAACCACGAATTTCATGTAAAATTATATTACATTCTGTCCTTCTCCCCTTAATATACGATTCAATTTTTTGTTTAATTTAAACTAAAAACTAGATCCAAGAGCTGGAGGTACTATATAGCAATAAAACTGATAGTAATATATAGAAAACACGAACCCCGGATACTAAAAACTTCTATAAAAATAATAATATTTCCTCGCCCTATAGAATTTAGCAACAAGGATCAAAGTTGACGTGGCATCTACTGTTCTTGGAAGTTGGAAGTTGAAACAACTTACATAACGGGAGCAAATAGCATGGTAATATTGAGAAAAACAAGAGGGGGAAAAAGGAAAAATTATACTCAAATTTTAAGAAAGAAGAGAAATAAAATAATAATTCCTTAAAACTATAAAATAAAAAAATAGTTTCGTTAATAATTGCACGAACGGATATCATTTTTTTTATTTTATAATTTTAAAGAAATATTTTTTTATTTTCCTTCTTTTTAGGATTTGAGTGTAATTTTCTACCCAAAAAAAATTATTTCGGCCCCTAGAAACAACGAAAGAGGAAATATAGTTACATTTGCGGGCCAAAAAAGGAAATATAGTTACATTTTGTTAATTTTATTGACCGTAAATAGTAGTGGCGAGAGAATTCAGGACCTGACCACTGCCCCTACAGCCCCCAAAGCACTCAGAGCGACGCAGATTCGTGTACCTAACCCCTATATATACACACACTACACATACACACGATCCTCACAATATCTTTGCCTCTTCACATTCATCGCCTAGTTAGTAACAATAAGCATGACCTCTCGTTCTCTCTCCAAATCCCTCTCCTTCGTCCTTCTTCTCATTCTCTGTTCTTCTCCCGTCCTGCACGCAGACGACCCCAAGGAAGAAGTTGGTATGATCTCCCTCTGACTACATTCTTTGTTTTTTATGTGTAGTTGAAATCTAGGTTCAAGATAATCGCATTTACGTTATCCGGATTCAGGGTGATTATCTCACGGAGCTTCGATTTGTGTTTTTCTGTTGTAGACAGCCAATAATTCGATCGCATGACGTAGTTAACATAATTTGATCGTACTTACTTTTTCTTTAATGCTTAATGAAGACGAGGCAGTTATTATTATGCCTGGAGAATGGAGATGAATGCCTCTGTCGTGAAATTTTGTGCTGGTTCCTTTCTGGTTTGTTTTACTTTGTGAATGCAATGGAATTTTATTTGATTTTGGTGTTTGGATAGAGGATGAACACCCATTCATGTATGAAGAGGAATCTGGGAAAGGACCAAAGAGTTGGGGGAAGCTGAAGCCAGAATGGAAAGTCTGTGGCACAGGGAAATTGCAATCTCCTATTGATCTTCTAAACGAAAGGGTCCAAGTTCATCCAGACTTGGGCAAACTTAAGAGAGATTACAAACCAGCTCCTGCTGCCCTCAAGAACAGGGGCCACGACATCATGGTAAGCCCCATTTTCATTTCATTCATGCGTAATTCTTCCATCGAGAATAACTCTGGCACAGTTTCAGAAAATTTTTTAATGGAATTATGAGTATGTTTGTGTTGTTGTGTTGTTTGGCAGGTCCATTGGAAGGGATATGCAGGGCAGATCAACATAAACGGGACTTATTACAAACTATTACAGTGCCATTGGCATTCACCTTCGGAGCACACGGTGAATGAGAAAAGGTCAGTTTGGGGCACAAGATCCATAAGAACAGTCGCGTCAGGGTTCCTAATTATGTGACTCTGTTCACTCAAATTTGATTGATTTGCAGGTTCGACCTGGAGCTCCATGCAGTTCATGAAGCACATGATGGAAGGTTGGCTGTTATTGGAATTTTATATAAATATGGCCGCCCGGATCCCTTGCTTTCAAAGGTTTTGACATGTTTCTTGTTTCTGTATCTACTCCAAGATTTAACAGCCCCATAAAATCGAACATGTGTAGACACAAAGATGATGATTCTTTTGCCAAGTATAAGTTATTCATTCCTTAAACAGATTGCGTATGCCCGTGAATGAGTTGTTAGTTTGCGATTCGTTTTGTCTTTTTCTTTTGCAGCTGCTTCCCCACATAAAGTCAGCCGGTGAAGAAGAGAGGGATTTGGGAATCTTAAACCCAGGAGACATTAAATTTGGAAGCAGGAAGTATTATAGATACATTGGCTCTCTTACGGTTCCACCTTGCACTGAAGGGGTCACCTGGACAATAGTGAAGAAGGTTCGTTACTTTCACACCATCCTTTATTCGTTTTAACTTTTAACCTTTTAATTACAATCCATTCTGTTGTTGTGTATTTATACGTTGTCTTCGTCCATTATAGGTGAGGACAGCCTCAAGGGAGCAGGTCAAAGCATTAAGAGATGCTGTTAATGATGTAAGCAAATCAAGCACTTGTCTCCATTTTTTATTTTTTATTTTTGCCAAACACAAGTATTTTCCTATATAGGGGTGAGCATTTATTTTTTGATTCAATCTTCAGTAAAAATCAAAATAACCGAAAAACCGAATAGAGTTAATTTTTAGATTCTTTTTTGTTATACCCAACTCGGTTCCTTCTCTATTTTTTATTATTGTTAAAAGAGTTCTCTTTTCAGTAAAAAAAAAAAAAAGAGTTCTCTTTACTAAATTTGAAGATTAAGCGTTGATTTACATTCAGAATTTAAAAAAAGCTTATTCGGATGCTCAGGGATTAAAAAAAAATGAAATGCTGCTAAAAATTCTTGTAATTTATATTTTTTTAAAATTTTGGCTATGGAACAGGGATTCGAGGAAAATTCAAGGCCTACGCAGGATCTAGACGGAAGACCAGTGTGGTTGTATACTAAGAGACCGTAAAAATACAAGTAGAGAGGGGGAAGTGAACTTCTTGTATGGCCGTTGCAGATCAAAAGTACATGTAATGTTTGGATGGAATAATTTTTTTAAAAAATAGCTTTCATTAATTTATTGAATTTGGGGAAAAATTGGCATCATAGGATTGATTTATTTAGATTGATCTGGTAATGGTTAATATAGAGAAGGTAATTTGTACAAAACAAAGTAGTGCTAAGATAATATCACTATCTCAGAACTCATTTATTTACAACATTTAAACATAAGGAAAGGAGGTACACGCAGTTTCAAAAGCCAGCAACAAGTAATCACAAAGGCAAACCCAACACTTTCTAAGCGACGAGGAATGGCAGAACAGTGAGCATAAACGACTCATAGGTGAAGGTTGCAGAACCAGAGTAATTGGTATCCTTCTCCTTGAATTTTTCGGTTAGTCCCTGCAAGTCACATGATTCAAAGTAAGACCCTTTCTAACTCTTCATCAGTATCGGAAGCCGACGGCCATTAATTGGCAGATTGTGCATCATTCCTTAAAGAGAAGATGAATATAGAAACAAACTTGGGCAGAAAATATTAAACATTAGATAACTAATTAACCATTCAAGATGAATGTATGAACAACCAAAAAAAAAGGAGCTTTTGCAAGATGTCATTTTATATCTGACTAGCTTAAAATTAAGCGTGATCTCGGAGCTCACCTTAACAGTAAGACAGCACCTGCATTAGCAAACAGGGGAAACGGGAAAAAATCAGTCCAAAAGGGTATCGTAAATACAAAATTTAAATTGTATATGTAGCAAAATCATACTCAATGAAAAGGGCAAGTAGCAAAACCGTACTCAATGAAATTGTCATATTCAACAGCCTTGCTTTTTCCACCAGTTTTGTCAAACTTGGAGACAAGCAAATCCAACACCATGGGTGAAACAGCAAACCCCATGCTCAGTAGTGCCTCCCTCAACTCAGATGAATCGATTTTGCCACTCCTGTCCCTATCAAATCTCTCAAAAATGGACTGAAATGACCAAGAATTCAAAATGTGAGTAAAATAAACATAGAAAATTTCGATTTGAGATTCACAGAGAAGAAAGTACCCTCCAGTTCTGAAGATTGTAATACAAAGAAGTGAATTCTTTGGGCCCTGCATTAAAATGACCAGAAAAGAAAGAAAACGTAAATAAATTCCAAATATCAGACAAATAATATTAGGACTGTAAAGACTGGGTCTCGAATTCATGACGTGCACGCAAAACAAGGGCAAGGCCATGTGCTAGGCAGCTCACTCCATTTTCAGGGTGGGGTTTTAGCTAACTCAGTTTGTTTTAGTTAGGTACAAAGGCAAGCATATTTTCACATTCTTATAAATAATCATCAAGTGCAAGTATTCAACAGCTGGTCAGCTGCCAATATTTCTTTTCGCAGAGAGACAATAAGAACTGAGCCCCTAAGCCGAAATCCACATTAATTTTTGACCATAGCCCACTCCACAGTTCACAGCCAGATTTGACTCAACTTATATCAGAACAATCATGACAATTATTCAATTAAAATATCTAATAAACGATAATCAAGTGATAAAATAGCATATTAATAAGGAAAAATCTACGAAGGGGCTGCCAAGCGGAAGATATGCCTTAACTCTTAAGTTTTAACCCCAACGCCGGGATTCGATTCCGCCCATAATACATGGGGCCCACAAAAATAACCCCCATTAAAGTCGTATTTTATTATTACACTAAAACGCTACTTCTTTTTGTTTTTGGACAAATACTAAAACGCTACTTACATGGAGTTTTGTTTGGCCAGCAAAGTTACACGCGATTGATATTACAACTCGGTATAAATTTTATAGTCTCTCCCGTCCTAATTATAGGACATATTTATCTAATTTTGAAGAAATTAAGGATAGTAGTTAAATTAATTATTCATATTTATTTTCTTAAAATACCCTTATTTAAAACTTAAAATTTAAAAAAACAGTAAAATTGAGGTGTATGTGGCATTAATGAGTTGTAAGCATTACTCACTTTATAGAATATATAAGTGTATTCTTAAATTATTATTGTGTTTAATTATTATTGAGAAAGTATCAATAGGGGTATTTTGGAAAGAAATTGATAAAAATTAGAATTTTATCCTATAATTAGGACCAAAATTAACTCCTAAATGTTGTCTTATAATTAATACCGGAGGGAGTACTATATAAATAGACAGATATGAATAATATTATAAGGGGCAGAAGTTTAGTTGAGATAAACCGGGAGGTTTAGTTTGTTTTTTTTTTTTTGGTTGCCCATCCGGTTCACCAGAGTTTTGCCCCGACTAAATCCGGATCCGACCCGCATCGGACACCTGGCTATGGTGGGAGAGTCTCCCAATGAAAATTTTCTGCATACATAAGACTCAAACCCGAAACCTTACTTAAGCGGAATCAAACGCTTACCACTAAACGGGAGGTTTAGTTGACCAAACCGTTGGGTAAAAACAAGTTGGCCAGACCAAATCCGCGTAATTTATGCAGGTTGGCCCAATACAAAAAACTTGGGCCTTCTGGACCAGTGGACCCTATTTTTACGAAGCAACTACCCAACTTTCGAGCTAAAAAAAAACAAGTACCCAACTCACTGCAAAAAAAGAGAAAAGAAAAAAGAAAGAAAGAAAGAAAATAAAATAAAAGAAAAGAAAAGAACCCATCTCGCCGCCGCGTGTCCAAACGAAGACCCGCCGCATCGCCCGGGGATCTTCTATGCAGACGATCCCCGATCGGCGAGGCCGCGAAATTGAGCACCACATGCCGGAGAATATTCTCCCCCAGCTTAATTTTGCAGAACATCTAATATTCCGGATCCGAATTTTCTAATCAATTGAAGAAAAAAGAAGATAAGATAAAATGTCACAGCGTACCAATTTTCCTGACGTTGGTGTTGGTAAAGTGATACATGAGAAGATGAACAGTCCTCAAACTGAAGCTCTGATTGTAGGAGGAAAGCGCCATCTGCAGTTCCTTGTCGTCGATCAGTCCACTGCCGTCTTGATCTGCAATTTGGAAGCAGGCAATCACACTGGGGTCGGTGCCAGGAGGGAACGCCGACGGGACCAGCATCGCGAAGGGACTTTGGTACGAAGGCGCCGACGACGGCTGGTAGGCCCCGCTGCCGCTGCCGTGGCTTTGGAAATTATCTTTTGGGGGTTTCTGACCAGGTGGCGCGTAGGGTGCAGCGTAAGGAGCGGCCGCCGGAGCATAAGGGTTACCTTGGCCATGTGGTGGCGGGGATGCGCCGTAGGGGTTGGCGGAATAGGGTGGCGCCGAGCCATAGGGTTGGCCTGATGGAGGCGCACTGTAACCGTATCCGTAACCGGCGGGCTTGTTTGGATATTCAGACATAATGAAACGGTGATGAAAGATTGAAAGAGCTGCAGGGCCTTTGCTTGTAATGATGGTTGACTTAAAAATAAGAACTCTTCTGGCTTAGCATTTATAGGGGGATCGGATTGTATCTCGTCAAACCAAAAGAGGGGCGGTTGTTAATGGAAATGCGCTTTCAAGCGATTTTAGCTGCATGATTACTTTAAAGGTTGGTAGCATTTTGTTTATTTTAGAGGGTGTTTGAATTGGGTTTTTTAAAGTGATTTTGCTGTGGACTTGTATGAAAGCAACTTTTGTCGAGTGCTTGTAGAAAATCTCGAGATTTATAAATTTAAGTGGCTCTCGTAATACTTTGGCTCGACCTCATGTAGAGAAGAACCTTCTAAATTCTGTAAGTAGCTCATTATTTGAACATCAAACTCCTAACAAAAGAGCTAGTGTGACGAAGTGATGATCATAAAGCTAAATGGAGAGCTCATCTTAAAAGATTAGATTATTAGGAGGAGACCCCTTAAACTTATAAACCTTACTTCACTTCAGATTTGCTGGCACATATAATGTAATTAGAAAATTAATTGTAAGGAGATCTTGAGTCTTGAAACATTCAGTTTTCTCTCTCTTGGGATTCGTGTCACTAGGATTTTGTCTTGGATGGAGGAGCCTGGCTGCCGGAAAATACCACCGCACAAAGAACCGGATGAAGGGAATCCACTTGTAACAACAAAGAAATATAAGAATGAAATCAAAGAAGATGCACTAATGAGTGATAAGATGGAAGAAGCTGAGGGCTGTCATGATTTTCATAAAGGAAGAAGAAGGGGAAAGAGCTGATTGTGGGTCCTTACACCATGCTACATACAAAGAATCTCTATCAGGATTTAAAGGGAAAGATTTTACTGGAGTAGCTCACAGTGGATATTACATGGAAGATGATCCCTTACTATCTGACTTAAGGGATCAAGAGTGGCCATTATCGACATCGTCTGATGAGATCAAGAAGCTGATGGACATATATCTAGTCATGCCAGATACAGTGGAAGATTTTAATAAAGGTTGCAAACCATGGAATAATGCATTAATAATCACAATACTAGGTGCTCGGTCGAACTGCTATAGGCTGAAAGAGCATTTATGAAAAATATAGGGGTTTGGTGGTTTTGAATTAATTGACCTCCCAAACAACTACGATGTAGTGCGTTTTAAGAATGATGAAAGTTGGGGAGCCAAATATAAGAAGGTGCTCTTTGAAGGACCATGGGTTATTGCTCAACACAACATATTGGTTTAAAGGTGGTCATCATATTTCGACCCCTTTCATAATCAATTAGGCAGAATAGCAACATGGGTGAGAATACCACATATTCCTCTCCAATATTACTCAACAAAGTATATATGGCGTTTGGGGAATATGAGTGGGAAAACCCTAAAGGTAGACTTACACACCATTGCTAATACAGAAGATAACAAAGTTAAAGTGGAGAGAGGGCGCTTCGTTAGAATTTGCGTCGAGATTTATCTTCAAAAAAAGCTGGTGCACGAGTCATATGCTTATCAGCTCTGTTCAATATGGAATACGAAGGTTTAGGGCTTATTTGTTTCGAGTGTGAAAGATATGGTCGCATGAAAGAAAGCTGTCTATGGTGGATTAACTAACAACCAAAGGCTAGCCCACATTCGACTTCAGCAAATGCCACGCTACAGCTACAGCCACATATGTCGCTGGCAAAGAAACTTCCGGCGAAGGATGAAGCTTTTAGGCCCTGGACACTGGTGAAAGGGATGAGTCGGACACGTGGCACAAAGTACAACATGCACGGAGGAAATTTTGTCTAGAATGGGACTAATACAAGAAGGGGAAAGAAAGGTGTTAAGACTACCTACAAGTGGAATCTGTCGGCCCTAGCAGACTTAGAAGATGAGACTGAGGCAAATCCTGTACTGACAAAGAAAGTAGGAGAAGGGCCATGCCATATTAATGAAGATGGGAAAGCTATTGTGATATACGAGGAGAGAAATGAAAGACAGAGAAAGAAAACGATGGCGCCTAGGGGGAATGGAAAGATGAATTTGAAATTGGGTGTAAGTCAAAGAATGGGGGCCACCAAAATAAGACAAGGAAAAGAGAATATAAAGCCCAACTCGGCAACAAGGCCCAGTCCATAAAGACAACAGGCAGGGATGAGGGTGAATTACCACAAGGTACCAAAATAGATGCAAGATAGCGGGTTCAATGCCCACAATCTCACTATGTGGTGAAAGGGGATTTAAATACGACTGAGGCCAGAGTCATTAAACAGCCTAGTGATTAAACTAAAGAAAGAGCCTTAGGGGCAGAGGCGAGTTCATAGAATAACAAAGTTGCAGAGGACTCGACTTTCCTGGTGAGCTCTAAATACCGACAAAACGTAAAAGCACCGAAGAGGGGATTATCGGGAGAAGCTCGGATCATGCTCCAAAGTGGCCAAAATGAGAAGTAAGCTACTTGGGAAGAGGATGAGACCATTGCCTTGGATAGAAGAGCTGGGAGCCACAGGACATGTAAGTGCCAAACCTCTCTATACTCTCTTCTACATCTATTTTCAATGATTATCGCCTTGTGGAATTGTCGGGGGACGGGTGGTAAATCGTTCCCACGAATGTTGAAAGAAATAGTTACTAGGTATGATATAAATGTTATGGGCTTGCTAGAAACCAGGATTAGTGGTGTCAAAGCAAAGAAAGTGGTTAGAAAATTGGGTTTTACAAACTGGATTAGGGTGGAAGCCATCAGTTTTGCAGGTGGCATTTGGGTCTTGCGAATGATCTAGAAGTCTCAATTGATTATATTGCCTCAACCACTCAATTGCTCCTTTGTAAGATCGTTGACCTGAAAACGGGAGAGGAAGTTTTCTCAACTTTTATGTATGGTGATACTTCAGTAGTGGGAAGAAGGGACTTGTGGACTGATATAAAAAAGATTTCAGAAACCATGCAAGGTAAGTAAGTTGTCTTAGGTGAATTTAATGCTTTCTTGGAAGCAACTAATAAGATAGGGGGTATTACTCCTCCAACTCGAATAACAAACCTATTCCGATCTTGTATAAATCAGAGTGGATTAATTGAACTCTCAGTGGTGGGAGATAGATATACATAAGAAAAAGGGGGTTCGAGAACAACTGGACTCGGTGTTTTGCAACTTTGAATGGGAGCAAGATCATCCTCAACACAAAGCCTTTCACCATCTCAGATTTAAGTCGGATCACAGAGTATTAATGGTCTCACAAAGTCTGAGTTGAAGAACGCCCCCTCACCTGAAGCTATTTAAATATCAATCAGTATGGTGCCTAGAACTTGAATTTCCTGAGATTGTGGTTGTGGCTTGGGATGGGAAAAACTAGGCTAAGGGACAGGAGGTGTTTGAAGGTGTAGCAACAGAATGGGATAAACATGTTGTGGGTAACATTCTGAAAAAGAAAAGGGAAATTGTTAAAAGACTGGAAGGGATTGATAAAGCTCGCTAAAGAAATCCTTATAATGGATTGTTCAAACTTGAAAAAACTCTCTGGACGGAATATGTCAAACTTAGCAATCAGGAAGAGTTACTATGGTACCAGCGATCGAGATATAAATGGCTCTAGTTTAGTGATAAAAATTCAAAATACTTTCATGCATCCACAGTAATGAGACAGAAGCGAAGTAGAATTGAAGCATTGAAAGATGAAAATGGGGAATGGGTGCAAGATCAGGTGAAACTGGTCAAAATGGCATATGATTTTTTCTACCAGTTATATACTAGAGATACAAATGTCGTTGATGCTTCCGACTAGCTCCGAAACTTTCCCCCACTGGATGTGATTTAGCTTGATCAGATTTATAAGGAGTTAGCCACCACAGAAATAAAGAATGCAGCTTTTGAAATAGGAGCTTTCAAGGCTCCCAGTCCTGATGGGCTTCAAGCGCACTTTTTCCATACCTAATGGAACGTTATGGGGTCTAAAATTTATGCTCTGGTTCAGGAGGTTTTTAGAGATCTAGGAAAGATGAAAGATTTTAATCAAACAAATATAGTCCTTATACCAAAGATTGATCATCTAGAAAATATGAAAGACCTCCGACTTATCTCACTATGTAACGTTACCTACAAGATAGTAAGCAAGGTGGTGGCCAATAGACTGAAGGGCATTATGGACTGTATAGTTTTACCAAATCAATGCAGCTTCATAAAAGGAAGACAGAGTTGTCAAAACATCATTATTACGCAGAAAGCCATCCATACCACGCGTACAAAAATAAGAGGTAAAGGCTATGTTGCGGTTCAAGTGGATATGGAAAAGATGTATGATAGATTAGATTAGAAGTTCCTAGAGTTCACATTAAAAAGCTTTGGGTTAAGTAACTCGATGGTAGATCTCATAATGTGTTGTGTTTCTTCAACTTCCATGAGAGTAGCTTGGAATGGAGTACCATCTGAACTATTCACCCCCTCTAGAGGGGTAAGACAGGGGGGACCCTCTCAATCCTTATCTCTTTGTGTTAGCAATAGAGAAGTTGAGTCAACTCATACGGTATGAAGTGGATGAAGGCAGATGGAAACCAATGGAGCTAAGTTGTCGAGGTCCTAGCATCTCTCACTTGTTCTTCGCGGATGACCTAGTACTCTTTTGTAAAGCAAGCCATAAATAGATGGGGAACTTAGACAGATTATACAGCTCTTCCGTGGAGTGTCAGGCCATGGAGTGAATCTCCAGAAATAAAAAATGTTTGCTTCCAGGAATGTATATGCTAGTAGAGTGATAGGGCATATTCAAGAGTTGGGTATTACTCTCACTTCAGACTTGGGGAGATACCTTGGAGTGCCTTTGCTGCATAAAAGAATGGTGAAGATCACTTTTGCTCCCATTGTACATAAGGTGCAAAAAAAACTGGCTAGTTGGAAGAGCAGACTCCTAAGCATGGCGGGCAAGACAGTTTTAATCAAGTCAGTCCTGTCTTCTATTCGGGCATACCAAATGCAAACACTCCTTATCCCCAAAAGAGTACTCATGGAAATTGAAAAAGTAAGCTGTGATTTCTTTTGGAACCAACACGTCGACTCAAGAAAGCTTTATCTCATCTCTTGGGATACCATTAAAGATGAGAAAAGTAGAGGAGGGTTGAGGATAAAAGACCTCCAATGTCAGAATAGAGCTTTGCTTATGAAATTATGCTGGGGAATTCTTACACAACCTAATGCTCTATGGGTAAAATGCATAAGATGTAAATATGATTGTGGGAATGGAAACTACCCAATAGTGGAAAAGGAGTCTCTTCAATCTGCTATGTAGGCAGGGTATCCTCTCAGACTAGGAAGTATTCATGAAAGGAGTGGCATGTAAACTAGGGGATGGTACCAATACCAATACTTGGTCTGAAAAATGGACGACGTTGGAAAGACCTTTAACTGCGTATGTTGATAAGAACTTTCATCTCTGAAACCCAGAGGATATAGTAAACCAAGTTATTAGTCCGAGTGGATCTTGGGACATGCAAAAATAGGGCCTATTTCTCCTGAATTAGGTGCTCTAAAAAATTAGGATGGTTCCAGTTTCCCAGGGCACAAGCAGGGATGAGTTCTATTTAGGGGTGGAACCAGGCCAGGCCACCTGTCAGGGGCCTGGCCTGAATTAATAAAGAAAAAGAACAGGCTCAGGCATTTTTTTAGGCCTATTTCACATAACAAGCCAGGCTCATGCTCGCTGAGGAGCCTATTGGGCCTGTCAGGCCTGCTTGACCTGTCACGCCCTTATCTCAATTTCAACCTTTTTCAGAGTATTCGCAGAAAACGATATGCGGTTCGGTAGGCAACACAGGATTAGCATGAATATACTGATAATATGTACATAATTACATAATTTCCCCCAAGGGGTTCGTACATGATAAATTCAAATAATGTAGCCGCACAAGGCTACTAGGGTATCTAAACCCATCCCAGTAAAACGGAGACATCTTCTTGTCTTCGTTCCACCACTGCAATTCCCTTATATGATTCTCTGCATTGTTCTCAGCATATCTTATGTCTTCTCCTGTCTAAATTGTTGGTAGGGGAGGGTGAGATTCGAGAGAATCTCAGTAGGAAACAGATACCATAATGCATGCATGATTGATGCTATGTGTATGACATGTTAGCTTTATCTAGATGTATACCCCATAATGACATTTCTGCATGCTCAATGTTTCATACAACAAGACTATGGCCAAAGCGAAAATAGAAACAAAGCTTCATTTATTCAAATATGCTCTACACAATCAAATAAAGCAATCACATACATCATTACACAAGCAAAGATATCAAATACATGCAAGTATGGTAAGTCCCCTACCTCCAATCTTTATCCTCGATTTGCGTGCCAATAGCTCGGGGCTCTATATTCAATCCTACAATGTCAAATGTACTATTTAGACACTTTCATAGTGTTTCTGGGGATTATATGAGTCTATCTTGAAAAATTACTAAAATACCCCCGGGGACCTGGCCCCATCTTACCCGGTCCGGCTGTACTTTTCTCGAAATTCTAACATGGGCTATCCTGACATATTTTCGCCCAAGGAATCCATTTCCGGACTCGGAATTACCAAATTCATTACCAAAAGATGAAATTGCCCTCGACAGCCCTAATTTCAGTGTTTTAGGGGCATTTTCGTAATCATGCTTTCTCAGCCTTTTCTGAAAAAATGCCCAACTGTAACCCCACCTAATTTTCCCTCCTGAACTCAATGAATCATCAAATCATTGAAAATCCAACTCTAAAGCCCATTTCTAGAGTTGGTTGAAACTTATATGAATTTAGGAAAAATTGGGGTTTTTCGGTTTTGGCTCCGTAAACACGTTCCTTTCTACTCCTAACCACTTTATTGACTATTCCATTAGGTTACAACTACCATTTAGTACCAATTTGGGCAGCATAACCCCTAGGAAAACCCATTTTCCATTTTTACAACCAAGGACAATCCGGCGAAATTTCACCGATTAAATTGTCCACAATAGCCAGAATAGTCAACATACAAAGGTTTGGAAGTTACCTCAAGCTCCCACTGGCTCTCCCTTAATATGGCTGAAACCCTAGCTTCCTTAACACCAAATTGAGCTTCAAAACCTTAATCCACATAGAAGAATAGCTTATGAGCGGAGTTATACACGTTAGGTAGAGATTTACCGAAAGAATCAACCTACCGTAGAAGTTTCTCTTATCATTCTCTCTCTACAAAATTCTATACCTCCTCTCTCTTGTTTCAACAAAAATGACGAAAATGGGAGGAGGGAGATGATAAAATATGATTTTATAAGATATTATAATTATCCAATAATTATTTTTCCATTTTCGGATTTTTACAAAATTCTGGTAGATTTCTGCCTAAACTTTGAAAAATCATAACTAATTCTAGAAAAATCGAATTAGAGTGACTCCAAAGCCTATAGAATCCTTATTGAGTCTAGTTTCAAGAAAAAATATAGAAGTTTGACGAATGGAATCACAAAATTCCCAGAATTTCAATCTTTGCATATTGTTTCAGAAATTTCACATTTTTTTTGTGCTGACTTCAAAAATTCATATCTTTTTGTATATAGCTCTAATTGTAGTCATATCACCTATCAAATTAAAGCTTAGGATATCTACTTTCATCCTATAAAATTTCATAATTTTTGCTCATCATTTGATCATTCAAAATTATATGACAAGCTCACTACCTCATACACCGAAAACATAATTATATTGTCCAAAGTTCACCATTTTACTTTCTTAATACCCCAAAGATATAGAAATCATTAGGGGATAAATTTGGGCTCCTGCTAAATTCGGGCTTAGCAGTCCACTTAATTTAGGCTTATTTTCATGCCTCCAATCCCAAATTTTGGGGTATTACATGACTTGTTATTATAATATTTTTTTTAAAAAAAAGTTCAAATCCTACCCCTTAAATTCTTAAATCTCCACCCTCAAATCCACGGCCGTTGTTTCTCTACTCTCCCCTCCCCCGTTCCACGCTCACTCTCCTCTTGAATCTCTCTCGCTCAGATTCTCGACTCTCCTCCTCAACGGATGGTAGCCAACTACTCTCCTCTCCTTCTCAACCCCGTCACTCGTCATCTTGTGGCCCACTCTTCAATCTCCTCCTCTCATCTCGTCACTTGTAGGTCTTGGCCGACTAATCGGACTCTCACTTACTGGTCACCACAGGTATGTCTTTTTCTTCCTGTAAATCCCCAAACCCCAAACTTCCTCATCTGGGTTTCACTTTTCTCTAAATCCCCAAACCCTAAAGCTGGATCTGTAAAAAAACAAGAAAGAAAAAATTTAAATTCCCAAACTTTCTTATCTGTGATAAAGCGTGTGGAATTGACTAAAAGTTCGATCTGTAAATTGCAAGATTATAGTGCTAGATTTCGCCATGCGTGTAGCTTGGGCTCGTTAGTGATAAAGCGTGTAGAATTGATTGAAAGTTTGTTGTAAGTTGGCTCTTGGAATTGGAAGCTTGTTGCTTGAAACACGTGTGGCTTGGCTTCATATATGCCGCAACCAATTCATGATTCTAATTCTCCAAATGATGAAGATTTCAGATCCTTTTGTTTTCAAACTCCTAAATTGATTATTTTTTAAACAACTCCTAGATTGATTATTTTTTCTGCTCTTCAACTTAATTTTTTTTTATAGATATTACTTGTTAAATTGTCTTATTATCTAATATTATACATTTGATTTATTCTTTTCAAGGTGTTTGGACAAGAAGAAGAAATTATGTTGAAAATTTGATGATTTAGGAGTAGTTGCCATACTTTGATGTTGTCTGTTGTATTTTGTGATATATTTTAGATTAATTTATGTAATTTTGGCCTCTTTGCCTTGAAGGCCTATGGAGTTGATATCTTGTATTTTTTGATGTATTTTGAATTATTGATAGTAATTTATGTAAATTTCGGCCTGTTTAAGAAGGCCTGTTAAGGAGGCCTGTAGCCTGTTGGCCTGTTTGCAGTGTGGCCTGTAGGCCTGTTAGTTTACTTAAAAAATTTTAAGAATTCAGGCCTCCTTAACAGGCTTCAGGTCAGGCCAGACCTGTGTACAGGCCAGGCCTAAGCCTGAAAATTGGCCTCCAACAGGCCACAGGCAAGGCTCAGGTCAGTTTGTACCTTAACAGGCCAGGCTTGTTAGGGCAAAAGACTGGCCTATTTCCACCCCTAGTTCTATCGGCAGACATCAAATGATGGCAATTTTTTTAGTAAAGTCAGCTTATAAAATGGCGTGCCAACAATCAAATCAGCAAATTTAATCCATGTGGCAGAACATATAAAGGCTAGGAATCCCCGAAAGAACAAAGTTCTTTATGTGACAAGTTTTTCATGAGAGAATCCCAACTAACTCAATGAGAACAAAGCATGTTTCTACTATTAATCCTAAGTGCGCTTTTGAGTGTAATAGTGAAGAATCCATAATTCATACACTTCAAGATTGTGAGATTGCAAGAAGAGTGTGGCAAGTCTTACTTAACCCTTTATATACGTGTGTGTGTTTTTTAGTGGCAATTTACAGGACTGGATCAAATGGAACATGAGGAGTAATCCAATATCAAGATCCTTTTCAAGTGGAGCTGGGGAAAATTTTTTTATCTAACTTGTTGGATTATTTAGAAGAATCGTTGTCGAAAGTCATTTGAGAGTATTAGCAATCACCCAAAGGTGATGCTAACTCGGATTGGACACTAGCTTATAGAGGGAGTTGAAAATGGGAAGTACAAACACCAAATATTCCAAGTTACGGACGGAACTAGCAGCAAGAGTATTCTACCTCCTTTGGGGTTTGTTCGTATTGATGTCAGTGCCTCAATCAATCAACAAGGGAATGCGGCGGTAGGGGGTGTCATTCGCGATGACCAAGGAACATGGAAGAGAGGTTTACAACAAAACATTGGGCGTGCGCTATCCACAAAAGATGAGGTACGTGCGATTGGTACAGGACTGAGGATATGCAAAGAAATGGGTCTCTCAGGAGTCAAATCATTCTCAGATTCTCTAGATCCTATAAAGTTGTTGATGTTTGATTGTGATTCCATACATCCTTTATGGAGTGATGTTTGTGAGATAAGATCCCTTATTGCTTTATAATGGGACCTTGAGATTAAACAAGTATACAGGGAGCTATATCATGCACAAATATCATGGCCAAGGAAGCTTGATAGGTGGGAGTAGACGCTTGTTATCTACAGGAATAGTATCTGTCTGGCAGCAACTTCTTCTGGACCTAGTGAACTCACAACAGGGATCCCTTGTTCATAATAGTTGATTAATGGAGTGTTTTATTTATCAAGCATAATGCTTGCCTTGTTATTGTAAAAGAAGAAAGAAAATTAATTATTTTATTATTTTTTTCATTTTATGTGAGCTAGATAACTGTGTATGAAAATTGTGAGTATTGGCTGTTAATGAAGGTGAAATCTAAAGAATAAGTCAATCTCGTATGCTATTTTCAAAAAGTTAATTTCCTTTTATGAGCAAAATATACATTTGAAATGTTCTTTGCTATGGACCCCGAATATTATATGTCAGTACTGGATTTATCACCTAGCTATGATGCGTGTTGTGTTTTTTGCACAACATTTTAAATATACCAATTGATTGTTGATTATATATCTTGATCAATCCATTTTAGAAATTCAGTTAAAGTGTTTACTGTATTAAAAAAATAATAATTAGACCATAGTAAAATCCAAAGTTGAATCAACTTGAACTATCTCAATTGTCATATTAAAACAATACTGCAATATCATAGCATGTAAGAAATTTAATTTAAGAAAAAAGACACTTAAATGCCACTTAAACTTCAAAATCCTAAATCAGTGATTTCTCAAAAAACTGAGTTGTCAATTCCCATATTCTTTTTATCAATCTCATTACTCTTATTGTTAACACAACCAATTTGATATTTGAAGTTCAAGTAGTATGTAAGTGTCCTTTTCCCTCTAATTTACTGGTTGAGCATGAACTTTAATTGGAGATTTTTTTTTTGTACAAATATATGAATTGCAAAATAAATCTAATAATATCTTCAAAATATTATCAAAAATAGAAAAAAAAATTAACATTATCCTATAGTTATTTCAGTCTAACTCTTAACTCTTTTATTCTGCTTGAAACAAAATTAAAATCTACAACTGATAGAATTTGAAGGATTATAGTATAGAGAAAATAAGAGCCTTTAAATATTATTGAATCCTTAATACAAATTTTGTCCTGCACATGTGCGTTATCCTCACTTGACCTGCATTTATAATGAAAATCTTACTAATCATCAATTAATTACTCGAATCATTATCATTTTACTAGTATTAAGGTTTAATGAGCATGTGCTACCTGTACAATATACGGGGAGATCAAACTTGTGAACACAACACGCCAAACATATTTTAAGAATAAACAACCATTCCTACTTAAAAACAATCTTCCAACACAAATAATAGGCATACACAATGTTATCAAACTAAAATGCAAAGGTGTTTTAAGATAAGTCAGAGCATGTGCAAAAGGCTACGCAACTACATCGATATTCCAAAAAACCTCATTGTATATGATATTTTTTGTTGTCCCTTTCCCTCCACATTCATTTTCTTCCAAAACGATCTTCAAACCATCCATGCTCCTCACTCTATACAATGCAACATAAAGTTAGCCATGTGTGAAAATAGGTTTTGAGAGATATAATCCCACATGACACAAAGATTGTCCTTGGCTTTTGTTCATAGTCATAACAAATGATAGTATGATCGGGAATTGTTTCCTTTGCATCCAAAATTGCCATCTGAAATTCAAAGGGTTCATGTCCATTCTATGTATGAGCACCTTTTGATTTGGTCTCGATCCATTCAAAGTAATTGCTCCAATTAGTTTCTTCCCAATGAAAGAGACTCGAAAACGCGTTCCATTGTATAAACCGGATGCTTGATAAAAAAAGTGGAGAGTATTAAGGTCTAATTTCTTAAAGTTAACACTGGGCCCTTTCTGTTACCAAATATATTGGGCCCTTTTTTTGTTGGGCTTCTAGTTTTTGGCCTTTTTGGGAAAAGCCCAACTAATCTATTGAGGTGGGCGGGATTAAAATGAGTCACATGACCGTCTCCACGTGCCTATAGCCGTCGGCTCCCGCTCAATACCGTTTATGCTGAACTGGATGCGAAAGTTCCTGCCCTGAAGTGGAACTTCGGACACACCAGTCGTAGCGCACGTTAAGAAAATGTCACCCTTCCGGTGCACGCTAGCACACTTTGATGCTACGTGCACCGCCTGCGTCTTCGACTCTTCTCTTCCTCTTGCTACCCACCTTATCCTACGCACCACTCCATTTCCTTGTCTTCCACCATACTCCTTTTAGGGCTATCGAGGAAGTTCCATTTCTCCTTCTACCGATCTCTTCCTTCATGACTTTCCAGAGAATTAGGGTTTCTCCGGTTAAGGTTACCCTCACATTGTAATCACGTCATACCCCATGGATCACAGAAGGCAATCCAATGACTCGCTCTCGTACTCTAGTCTTTTCAATCTCGAGGTTTGTCGCTCTGGCCTTCCCCATTCTCTCGTAGCTTTCATATTTTATACCAAGTTATTATGTCTTATGCTTCTTTTTGCTGAGCTGCCTTCTTAAAACTAGAGGTTTTATGTTCAGGCATCATGTCTCCAAAAATTTTTATTTTATTTTTAATTCTATCGCTTTTGGTGGGTTACTAGAGTGTTGCACAATTGATTCTAATTGTTGTTAGCTTTTTATATTTCATAAAGGTTATTTTCCCGCGAAATATTATTATGGCTCTTTACTTTTTTTGTCTTTCTTGTTGCATTGTTTTGTAGTCTTTGATGAATTTTCAACTTCCACAAGAAGATGATGATTTTGATTATTATGGGCATAGTAGTCAGGATGAGAGCAGAGATAGCCAAGGTAGGCATTACTTTTTTTTCTTCCCTTTTGTTGGTCTTCAAAGATTCTTTACCTACTTGGATTTTATGCACGCAAATGATAGTTCTATTCTACAAGTTTTCTCCACTGTACAGCCGGATGAATTTTGGAGAACCAGAGCTTTAACTTGTGTATATTTGCACCCTGTATTTTTGGAATACTTCCGTGAATAGGTGGGGCAATCGCAATTCACGGCAATGGGAGTATGCGTGGAAGGGAGGTAAAATTGCTGAAGAAGAGGAAGTGGTATCAAAACAGTGACGACGAGGACAAGGGTAATTTTTCTGGAACGCACATGACTGAGGAGCGATACCGATCAATGCTTGGGGAACATATTAAAAAATACAAGAGGAGGTATAAAGATACTTCATCTAGTCCTGCCCATAATCGTGTTCGTGCTCAACTTCTTAAAAGCAACATAGGTTCGAAAGCATCGAAGTTAGTGAATGAGCACGGAGGAGGAATACATGCTCTGGAGACTACATCTGAGTGGCCTAATGATATTAATCCTCAGAAACCTGTAAACTACCGTGATGCAGAATTCAGACAGCAATATGGAACTGATAGGTTTAATTTTTCTTCCCTGTTGCCTGGATAGTGTTGGAGCATTTGGAACATGCAATGTTGTTTATGACTTAATGTTGTATATCATCACCACCGCCACTTTCGTTTTCTTTTACTTGCAGAACCATCTACGAACCAGCTTCTTTAGGTATTGGAGATGGCGTTACTTACAAAATTCCTCCTACTTATGATAAGTTAGCAGCAATGCTGAACCTTCCAAGTTTCTCGGATATCCGAGTTGAGGAATTTTACTTAAAAGGCACCTTGGATTTGGGATCCTTGGCTGCAATGATGGCTTCTGATAAGAGGGGTGGGACTAGAAACCGAGTAGACATGGGGGAAACCTTACCTCAATATGATTCTCTTCAGGCACGATTGAAGGCCATATCAGCTTCTAATTCACCTCATCAATTTAGTCTGAAAGTATCTGATGTTGATCTGAATTCTTCCATCCCAGAGGGAGCTGCTGGAAATATTAAGCGATCTATTTTGTCTGAGGGTGGTGTATTGCAGGTTTATTATGTGAAGGTTTTAGAGAAAGGTGACACATATGAGGTATGCGTGGGTATTATGATACTATGGGAGACCTTTCTCTTCGACCCTCTTTTGTTTATCCTCATTTCTTTACTGCTGCAGATCATTGAAAGAAGCCTACCTAAGAAACAAAAGGTAAAGAAAGACCCTTCTTTGATTGAGAAGGAGGAGATGGAAAGAATTGGAAAAGTCTGGGTAAATATTGTAAGAAGAGACATACCAAGGCATCATAGGTTTTTTACTGGTTTCCATCGAAAGCAACTTGTTGATGCCAAGAGGTTCTCAGAGAACTGTCAAAGAGATGTATGCCCTGGTTCCTACCATTTGCACATCTTTCATCTGTTTATTATGATTCGTTTCTGATATATATCATCAATCGATCAATCATCATTGAGTTTTAACGCTAAATCCTGTGATCTGATATTTTACTTCTATGGATATCCTTTTCTTTCAGGTCAGAATGAAAGTGAGTAGATCACTTAAATTCATGAGGAGTGCACCCATTCGCACCCGAAAACTAGCTAGAGATGTCTTGCTGTTCTGGAAACGAGCAGATAAGGAGATGGTACTATTCATTTTCTGAATATATTATAGTGGCTCTTGTTATCAAAAACTAGAAAAAAATTTGGTTTAAGAAGCTTCATGTGTGATAGTGTTGCATGTTCAGTGGAAAATAATCATACCTGCAATTCTTTGGATCCTTCTTCCTGTTGAACACAAAATATTGTATATTTTAATCAGTAATGTCGTGCACCCTTCACAGTTGTGAATTTAGTGTGGTGCCTGAACCATTTGACGAAGTGGATGTTGAGACTCAGATAAGAATTATTGGAATTTGTTTATTTGTTAACGCACTGGGCTATGTCTGAAAAAATGGTTTATTTGGTGGGAACCGAATAACCGATCTCGTAATTGGAATTGTAATTTGAAATTGAAGATTGTCGTGCTTTTGTAAATTTTACTGTGCATTGGATTGGACTTGGATGCGCTTTTAATTTCTGTTTTCATTCATTATAGGCAGAATTGAGGAGAAAAGAGGAGAAAGAAGCTGCAGAAGCTTTGAGGCGTGAACAGGAGCTTCGAGAAGCAAAGAGGCAGCAGCAAAGGCTGAATTTCCTAATACAGCAAACTGAGCTATACAGTCACTTTATGCAGAACAAGTCGAACCTACTGTCTTCTGATGCTTTACCTACAGTAGATGAAAAAGCAGATGATCAAGATGCAGAACTTGGCTCTTCAGATGCTCAGCCTAGTGAGGAGGAAGATCCTGAAGAGACTGAGCTGAAGAAGGAAGCTTTGAAGGCTGCTCAAGAAGCGGTCTCTAAGCAGAGAAAGTTGACGAGTGCTTTTGATAGTGAATGCTTGAGGCTGCGTCAGGCTGGTGAAACTGATGCACTTTCACAGGAAGTTGCAGGAGCAAGTGACATTGATTTGCAAACCCCGTGAGTTCTCTGTCATCCTCACTTTTTGGCATACAGACAAATACATGAGCATCCATGTAGACGTGTATATGTATTTGCATGTTTCTGTGTTAATTTTTATCCAGATGGCTTTGGTGATTATGATATTAAGCGAAGATGTTGTGTTTTAAGTGAATTGGCTGATGTTCTGTTGCAGCTCAACCATGCCTGTGGCATCAACAGTTCGGACACCAGAAATGTTTAGAGGCACTCTTAAAGAATATCAGCTAAAAGGTCTTCAGTGGCTAGTTAATTGTTATGAGCAGGGTCTGAATGGTATACTTGCTGATGAAATGGGACTTGGAAAGACCATTCAAGCCATGGCCTTTTTAGCCCATTTAGCTGAGGTAACTAGTCAACCTTGTGTTATTTTAGCGTTTTGATGACTTTAATTTAACAATTTTTCTCATGCAGGAGAAAAATATATGGGGACCATTTTTGATTGTTGCACCTGCATCAGTATTGAACAATTGGAATGAAGAACTTGAGCGCTTCTGCCCTGAAATGAAAGCTCTTCCTTACTGGGGTGGACTTCATGAGCGGACAGTACTTAGGAAAAGTATTAACCCAAAGGATCTTTATCGTAGGTAATCTTCATTTCATGCCTTGTACATTCACAAGTTATTTAAACTGGTTACTTGATTTCCTTTCTGCACTGCCTGCCCAACGGTGGGATGTTTCTGTGGCTCAGTGACTGAAAGATAGATTATTTGTGATAAGATAAGCTCCTTAGAGACTCAGTTGATTTGCTTCATAAAGGAAGCAAATATAAACTAAGCAAAGGTTTTGTCTCCTCTTAGAAGAATTATATCTGAATTCAGCTTCACAATGTCTCTCTTGTTTATTATCGTATACGCAAGTAAATTTTCCAAATAGCACAGATGACATATTTTGAGAAAACTTCAACAAGATTTTAATTGGTCTGAATTTTTTAGGTAGAGTTGTTTGGCCTTATTTCGTCATTCAGTTTCACTAAATCTCTTTTATTTAATATCTTATGAGAGTGATTTTTTCGAAATGGCACAAATGACCATAACTAAATCTGAGACAAGAGGATTTTAATCTGTCTGAATTTTTTAATAGAGTAACTTGGAGAATGCTGAAATTTGGCATTAAATAATTCTTAGTCCAAGCTGTGGGGGAAGTGAAATGTTTTATTTTAAATGTCTCAAAATGCTGTTTCTTGTTTTGTTGAAGATGAGGAAGATAACTAGTTGACATGCACAATTACATGGTGGGGTGAATGTGGCTTCCAGAAGGAAGAGAGGATGACTGTGTTTGTTGTGCGTTGTTAGTTGGTTAGCAATGCATTGTTCATGTGCATAGATTGGCATCTTCTTAGCTTTTATGTTTGGGAGTTGTGATGTGAGGTTAACTGGTTAAAACAATATTCTGATCCCTGTCATATGTCTTATTCTCTGTCTAACTCATCTTTCTGGTCTTTTTATCTCTCAGATGACTATATCTAATATTCGTTTCTTGTTTACCAGGGAAGCGAAATTCCACATTCTCATTACAAGCTACCAGCTACTAGTATCTGATGAGAAGTGTTTTCGGCGTGTGAAATGGCAGTACATGGTATTAGATGAAGCCCAGGCAATTAAAAGTTCAAACAGGTTCTAATTATATTATGAATCCGTGGTGCTTGAGTGAATGGCATATATCATCATTGTTTCTTCTGAATATTTTGTTACAGAATAGACGTGGGAGTGAGAGAGAAAGAAGGAGAATGAGAGAAAAAGATAGAACAGAGAGGGAGACGAGAGAATTAGGAGAGAAGTTTTATTCCTCTCAACCCTTCTCATAATCTAATTACAATCTACCCAACCCCTCATATTTTTAAGCCTGGGGATTAACTAACTCCACTAATCCATTAACTAACTAATCTCAACTTTACTGTCATTATTATGATTATATAACACTTCCTTGAAAGAACACTGTGATTAGTTGTTTATTTGGATTGCATTGCTGAACGTATATAATTTGTTTTACATTACTTTGCTTGTGATGAATAAGATATTTGACGTTGTATTGTCATGTGTGGTGATTACTGCCTTTAAAATTCTATTTAATAATATTCTCATGTATAAATAATTCAATATCTGTGATCTGACAGTATAAGATGGAAGACACTCCTAAGTTTTAATTGTCGGAATCGCCTGCTGCTGACTGGTACACCAATTCAAAATAATATGGCAGAATTGTGGGCCCTTCTGCACTTCATTATGCCAACTTTATTTGATAGCCATGAACAGTTTAATGAATGGTTTTCAAAAGGGTAATTTCTGTTCATTTTAGTTGGACTTTTTTGACAGTGTAACTCTGGTCTAACAGTCTTTTATGATCACTTGCTAGAATTGAGAACCATGCAGAACATGGAGGTACTTTGAATGAACATCAACTTAACAGATTGGTAAGTTTGTATTTCTTGTCTACTGTCTGTAGTAAGCTGATGTTTGAAATTTATTATTGTATATTGCACTATTGTGGAAAAGTAGGAATTGAGCTAAGATTTTTTCTATATTATTGAGTCTCATCTGTAATTACTGCTTTGTTCTTCGCGCGTGAGTTGTTTTTTGTTTACACTCCTATTAGCCTTTTTTTTCAAACCCTTTGACTTATCTTTTGGTTGTTTATCTTGACAGCATTCTATTCTAAAGCCTTTCATGCTGCGACGAGTTAAAAAAGATGTAATATCCGAACTGACTAAGAAACTAGAGGTTACAGTGCACTGCAAGTTGAGTTCTCGGCAGCAAGCTTTCTATCAAGCAATCAAGAATAAGATATCTCTTGCTGAGTTGTTTGATCGTAATCGTGGGCAGTTCAATGATAAGAGAATTCTGAATTTAATGAATATTGTTATTCAACTAAGAAAGGTAGACAGTTCATTCATTGGAGGTTCTCTTTCTCTCATAAATTTTGGATTGATCAGTGTATATTAATAAAGACCAGATACTTTGTTTTTAGCATCTGAGGTTCTGTTTTTCTGTGTTTCCTATAATAAATAATGATCTTTAAACATGACAGGTTTGCAACCATCCAGAGTTGTTTGAGAGGAGTGAGGGAACCACATTCTATAATTTTGCAGAGATTCCAAATGCTCTTCTGCCTCCTCCATTTGGGGAGTTGGAGGATGTATACTATTCTGGGGGTCACAATCCAATATCATACAAGGTACAGCATAAAAACCTTTCGATTGCTCTGAGGAATTTAATCCCATCATTCTTTCTTCTTCATTCCCCTCCCCCCTTTTCATTTTTCCTTTTCTGCCTGACTCTGCTCTCTTAAATTTTAAAACGCAAGCAAGATACTATTATGGAATGTTTGGCGCTATCAAGCTTGTGTTGTGTAAACTGTTCCAAATGATTTTTGTCTGTTTAACTTCAGAATCGGTGGCATTAATTCCATTCTTATTGAAATGTTATTGTTCCAATAAAAATATGGTACCTTAGATAACTTAGCATTATGTGTACAACTGAAATTTGCACTGCATGCCTATTACGGAGCAAGATCATCCTGTGAATTAGGAAACTTTTCATAGAAAGAAAATCAAATTCATTCAGGTCCTTGTTGTGGTGTTACTCAATTTTTTTTTTTTTACTTTTGGAGACTAGTACATGTAGTTTAATTTCTTAAGAAAGTTTTATTTGGAAAGCTGACTGCAGTTGGCTTGTAAAGAGGAATTGAAGTAGGAAGAAGAAAAGTGATAAGAGAGTAGATAAATGCTATGTCACCAAGTTTTTATTCTAATAGAGTTTTTTTTTTTGGAATTTGGTTCTTGATCCATTTTTTTCTTTGAATGATTAAGTACATTTTGAATCTGATATGAAAGCTAATTTTAAATTGCAGCTTACATTTGCGGGCCAAATCAGTGGGCCCTTCTTGATTAAAGCCATGAAACTAGGCCGAGCCTGTCGGGCCGGCCTGTTTAGGCCTAAGATTTTTGTCTTAATAGTGAAAGGGGGCCTAAAAGGGCCGTATGTTTTTTTAAAAAATTATTTATATGATAATAATATTATTGATTTTTTATACGTTGCTAATGATGTTGCAAATATGTGGTTGTTATTATCTTTTTTAGAATTAATTTTCATAAGAACATCTTGTATTAAGAATCCTAAAAATTAAACATTTATAAAAGATATTTCTTATTTCATAAGCATTCTTACTAATTTTGTATGTTTTGATTTATTTTCTAGTGATTGTTTTGTTCATATCTTGTGGTGTTTATTTTGTTGACAACTTACACTTTTCAAGATATATATAAGAAGTATTTTTAAGTTAAGTTTTCTCATTAAGTTTTTGTAATTGTGGTATGTGAACAATAGTTTACCTTTGATTATGACTTAGTGACTGTGTTTGTTTGTTGCATGATGCGTACCGTGTACACTTTAATTTTGTCAACATTTATGTGTTAAATTAGAACTTTCATTGTTGTAATTGTATTTCTTTGAAAAAAAGCTGAATAAAATAGTAAAAGATTGTTAAAATAGCTTCGGCCCTGTAGGGCTGGCCCTGGCCCTTATGCTCAAGGGCCGAACCCCGAAAAATTACTGTTTTTCCTTTTTAGGCCTTGGCCCGTAAAGGATCGACCCTTTTTACCAGCTCTATTCTTGATTCTAATTCTATATCCAAGTTACTGGTAAAATGTGAATCACTTGCCACCTCTATATACCATTTTTAATGTTAGCTTTTTCCTCATCTTCTTAGGTGCCAACACTTGTCTTTCAAGAAATCATGGGAGGTTCTAAATTGCTCAATTCGACAATTGCTCAAGGTGTGAGCAGAGAACTTTTTCAAAGACATTTTAATATTTATAGCCCGGAGAATGTTTTTCATTCTGTCTTCTCTGAAGGGAATAAATCAAATGCGTCATTTATTAAAAGTGGAACTTTTGCTTTTACCCATTTGATGGATTTGTCCCCTCAAGAAGTGATGTTTTCAGCTACTGGTTCTTTTATGGAGCAAGTACTGTTTTCTATGGTGAGATGGGAACAGAAATTTATCAATGAAGCTGTGGACTTCACAACGGAGGCTATAGATAATGATCCTAAATACAGTTACCTTGAAAGAGGAAAAGTGAGGGCTGTTACACGAATGTTATTGGTGCCAACAAAATCTGAGACAGAGATTTTTCAAAGAAGATTTGCTACTGGCCCCAGTCATGCCCCTTTTGAGGCATTGGTTGTCCCATATCAAGAGAGGATTATATCCAGTGCAAGGCTTATTCACTCAGCATACACATATATCCCTCGGACTAGAGCTCCCCCAGTATGTTATGCTTCCTTACTATCTAATCCTCAAGGTTGATTTTGCGAAATGATCATTAGTTGATGTCTGTATTTCTTTTCTTCTTTTTAGATTGTTGCCCACTGCTCAGACCGAAGCTTCTCTTATAAAACACTTGAAGAGTTGCATGACCCTTGGGTTAAGAGATTGCTTGTGGGATTTGCACGTACATCTGAGTTTAATGGACCTAGAAAGCCAGATGGTCCTCCCCATCATTTAATTCAAGAGATTGATTCTGAACTACCAGTTGCACAGCCTGCTCTTCAGTTAACCTACAAAATTTTAGGTTCATCTCCCCCTATGCAAAATTTTGACCCAGCAAAATTGCTCACTGTAAGTGCTGTATCTTCTTCATTTTTTATTGAGCGACCCCCTTTCTCCCTTCACCCTCCCTGTCCCTCAACCTTCTTATTGAAATGTTTTTCTAAGGCATAGTTTTCATATAGGACTCTGGGAAGCTTCAAACACTTGACATATTATTAAAACGCTTGCGGGCTGAAAATCATCGTGTTCTCTTGTTTGCTCAGATGACTAAGATGCTGAATATTCTTGAGGTATTGCTACATCTGTTGCAATGTTAAACTTTTTGACTCTAATCATATCTTGAAGTCTTTAGTCTTATGTTCTTGTCACATGGGTCGCTCTATGTATGAGTTCTTTATTGTAATGGTTATGTAAAATAGCGTAGGATGATGATATCTATTAGTTGCAAGTCTTTTACTCTAAAGCAATAAAAAGAGTTGAATATAATGTATTTAGGGGGAATGAGTAAAGTCGGTGATTTGAAAGTGGAAATCTTCCCACAAGGTCTGAGAATGACTTTTATGGTAGCATAGTATTGTACTTGTCTTGGTGCTTACCGTTTAACTTTGTTTCATGCTGGCTACTATTCAATGCAACTTGCAGGACTACATGAACTACAGAAAATATAGATATTTTAGACTTGATGGATCGTCGTCTATTCAGGACCGCAGAGACATGGTTAGAGACTTCCAGCAGAGGTAACGTCTTGCCATCTTGCAGGGATACCCTATCCTAGTGAGGTTATTAAAGGTTACTTTTATTCTGTTCCTTATTGAAGCATGACAGAGGAATGGATATAATAGAAAAAGAAAAGGGAATTCACGTTAAATATAACCATGAAAGCCGAAGGTAGGATAGATGGTTCAAGAAGAATCACATTTGATGCCACCAATTTAGCAACAGATACCTAGGACATCTATCTCGCCAATCAGCTCCAAAATAATAATACATAATTCAGAAAGTTGACTCATAGAGGGCGAGCCTTGGCACTGCAATAAGGTTACTGCCATGTGACCAGGAGGTCACGAGTTCAAATCTTAGAAACAACCTCTCCGCTTTCGGGGGTAAGGTTGCGTACATCTATTCCTCCCCAGACCCCGTCTGGTGGGAGTTTTGTGCACTGGACCGCCCTTTATTTTTTTTGGGTTAATATAACTTTTGGCTCTTGAAGTTTGATCCAATTTTAGTTTTGGTCCCTCAAGCTTAAAATCAGTGGTTTTGGTCTCTGAAGTTTAACCCTTGGTCCCTCAAGTTTACTTTGTTTATAACTGTTGGTCCTTCAAGTTTGAGAAGAACTTGGTGGAAAACCGAACCGAACCGGAAAAAACCAAGTCATTTTCAAACTTGAGGGACCAAGGGTCAAACTTCAAGGACCAAAACTACCGATTTTAAACTTAAGGGATCAAAACCAAAATTGGATCAAACTTCAGGGGCCAAAAGTTATATTAACACTTTTTTTTTAAGAAAGTTGACTCAGACAAATAACTTATTCTAACATTCTAAATGAAATTAAATCATGTGCACTCTTAACACTTGTGATATTTGTAAATTTATGGTTGCAGGAATGATGTTTTTGTGTTCTTACTTAGTACAAGAGCTGGTGGATTGGGCATCAACTTGACGGCTGCTGATACAGTAATCTTTTACGAGAGTGATTGGAATCCCACATTGGATCAGCAGGCAATGGATAGAGCTCATCGGTTGGGTCAAACAAAAGATGTTAGCTTTCTCTTCCTCATCCCTCTCCATGATTAAATGAGTATTGCACTAATGTTTGAGACCAATCGATATGAGTGCTCCATGTCGGTGAAGGAAAATTCAACCTTTTCCCTTTTTTAATAATGTAGAAAGAGTACCGTGCTAACTTCATGGTTTAAACCATGTTAGTGGTTCTGGATTATTAAATTAATTGGCTGGATCATGCACCTTTCCTAGAGGGTGAGCCTTGGAGTAATAGTTGGGTTGTTGTCATGTAACCTAAAGATCATTCTGGAAAAAGCTTTTCCACTTGCTGGGGTAAGGCTACGTACATCTATCTTTCCCTAGATCCCGTTTGGTGGAAGTCTTGTGCACCGACCCAGCCTTTTCTGCACCTTTCCTAATTAGAAAGTTAAAGGTGCAGTTTGTTAGATCCAACCTATTATTGAAAAGAACAACCTGCCTGCACGCTCCCTTTACAGAATAAATAAGTCAATGTACCAGGCAAATGCTCTTTCTTTGCACATTCTTTGCTTGCATACATGCCACAGTTGCTCTTTCACCTTGCTTCACCTCCTGTGATCTTGCCTCTCTTTCTGCAAACACAAAAGCTTTGATTTTTCTAGAGTATGGTGATACTCAGTTTATTCTGGTCTCAACTGATTTTATTTCGTTTTAAACCTTGTAGGTCACTGTTTATAGACTTATATGTAAAGAGACCGTTGAAGAGAAGATTCTTCTTAGAGCAAGTCAAAAAAGCACTGTACAGAACCTCGTCATGACTGGTGGTTCTACTGATGATGTTATAGCTCCTGAGGATGTTGTATCTTTGCTTCTGGATGATGTGCAGTTGGAGCAGAAATTCAAGGAAATTCCTCTTCAGGTTGGTTGTGAATCTGATCCCTAGAAAACGTTGACACAAAATGTTAATTATTGTTGACCACTAGTATGGGAAGGCAAAAGACGAGTGCTCAAACCAATTTTGAGGGATTATATTTCACCTCGTTTTATACTTCCAGGTAAAGGATAAGCAGAAGAGGAAACAGACTAAGGGTATACGGGTTAACGAAGATGGTGATGCGTCCCTGGAGGATCTAACAAACTCTGGAGCACAGGGCCCAGATACTGATACTTCTCTTGACCGAGAGGGATCAAAGCCAAGTAATAAAAAGGTAACCTGATAACTTGAGTCTTGATGCCCAGTACGGTTATCCTCAATATAAATTGGAATTAGAATAGTAATAAATTCCGTGCAGCGGTCTTGATTTATGACCTGGCATATCTGATATCCATTGTGGAAAAGCTTAATCGTTTTGGTGGATCCTAGTTATGTGGGCTATACAGGATAATGTTTGACTAATGTAAATTTAGTTTATATAATCTTAGGGGAGGTAAATGGATGCGAGTATACCATGAATCTGTGCTGTAAATTTGCAGAGAAAAGCTACCTCTGACAAGCAAACCTCATCAAGGGCAAGGAATTTTCAAAAGATGAACGAGTTAAATAGTAGTTCAATGCCGGAGTACGAGTTGTATGATGCTACTCAAATGACTGATCCAGTGGTTCGGAAACCCAAAAGACTAAAGAAGGCAAAGAAAGTTGGGAACGAGTTTGACGACTCTCCTGCTGGCACAGTGAATATTTACCCAGAGCAGACCCGATAGTCACTACTTCCACGTGATTGTAATAATGGAGGTTCAAATGCGTCGTAGCAGCTTTTAGATTGGCTTTCTTCGGTGAGTTGTAGTTTCTGTATATCCTTTACTTTGTGCATAATTTATAGTGATAGTCTTTAGATATATGAGATTATAGATCCGCCCCGCTTAAACATTGTCGGAGCTCTGTACAGATTAGAATATCCTTTTTGTTGTATTATTATTTTTAATCATAATATATTTGAGGGGGGAAACTGTTAAGAAGCCCAAAAACATTCGTAGTTCAGTTCTTTTTTTTTTTTGAATTGAGATGACAAGAGAATAGACTCTTGAGGCCACAGCGGCCATTACAGTAATCTTAGTTACAAAATAGACATACCAAAATTTATCCAATTGTTAGCTGAGGTCAGCCAACGTTTGGATCAAACAAAGATCTGGCGGATGGTCCAAAAGTGACAAATCATTGTTCAAATCAAGGGCACTCTTTGCCAAAATATCAGCACACATAATGGCTTCTCGGTGACTATGAGAAATCTCTAAATCCCAATCCTTGTAGATTAATTGTCTTACTTCCTCTAGCTCATTCTGCAGTGGATGATGTTGACCCCCGGACTGAAGAAATAATCGAATGGCTTCCGAAGAATCTGTGTATAACTTGATCTTTCTGAGATTCATAGATTGGCAGGTCAGAAGTCCTACTCTAATTGCTTGAACCTCAGAAGCTGTCGAACCAAATGTGAATCCTAGGTTCTGTTGAAACCCACAAATCCAAGCTCCTGAGCTATCGCGAATCACTCCTCCAATTGCAGAGTTTCTGTGCTCATCAACTGCAGCATCCACATCAACTCGAGCAAAACCCGCCGGTGGAGCAATCCATCTGGCTGTGTCTCTGTCTGGTACTCTGAATATCTTGTGCCTTAGCCGCCCATCTTCTATGCCTTCATGAAGAAAGTGTATACCTCTGTGAAGAAGTTGCTGTGGCATGTCACTAGTTCCTTCAAAAGCTCTTCTACATCTGTTTTTCCAAATAAGCCAGCATATTGAACCAAAGACCCTAAGCCAGGGCCATTGAGACATCTTATGATTTCCCGGCGAGTGTTGCGTATTCCAGTTGATCCACACCTGCAAATTGCCAGAAAAAAATGCAGAGTAATAAATGGGGTTAATACAAGAAAGCCACACTGAATTTGCAAATTTGCAATCTCTCAAAGTATGAATTGCTGTTTCCTCGCATTTGCACTCAAAAGGGCACTCGGTGTTTATCCTCACATCCCTCTTAGCTCGAATAGAATTCGTAGGAACTCTCTCCTGAAATAATTGCCACATAAAAAATTTTACTTTCTCCGGAATAGGCCATTTTCAGATACATTGCCAGAAAGGATCGGAAGATTTCTCAAACGACGAGTAGATCATTGTATAAGCAGATTTGACGCTGAAATTTCCATCGGATGATTTCCTCCACCAGAATGTATCCTCGCCTGGTTGAGATGGAGGGGGAACTCTTTCAATCTTTTCAACAACCCACCAAGGTAAGTACATTCCCCATCTTTGGAGATCCCACTCCCCATTTGGACCTACGAAAGTGCTAACCGCTTCTTCAGGATTTATTAAGCTATGATTACGGTCAACATAGTATATGAGAGGCTGCTCAAGGCTTGTCCATAAGTCCCACCAAGCTTTTGTTGACTGCCCGCTTCGAAGCTTTCTGCCCACTGCTGGCCTGAATGCGTCCCATATTGCTGTAATTGCATTCCAGACAGCAGATTGATTCCTCTTCCTCTCAACTCTTGGAAGATTCCTATCTCCGCATTTGTATTTCGATCTAAGGACTTTCACCCATAAGGCATCCTGTCTAGCAATGAGGTTCCAGCATAACTTCATGATGAGAGCTTTGTTTTGGCTAGTAAGATCCTTGATGCCAAGTCCCCCATCCTTTTTTCCCATCTTGATTTTCTCCCAAGCTACTAGATGCTGTTTCTTTTTATCCGGACCTTGATTCCAGAAGAAATTCCTATTTATTCTCTCAAGATCTTGCAAAACCCCTTTAGGCAGAAGGTTGGTTTGCATCTGATAGGACGGGAGGGTCGAGAGAATGGAATTTATCAGGACAGTTCTACCAGCCATACTCAAGAATCTTCCTTTCCAGGTAGACAGTTTCTTCTGAACTTTAGAAATCAGAGGAGCGAAGGTCAGCTTGGTGGTTCGTTTATGAAGAAGAGGGACACCTAAGTATTTACCTAGATCCCCTGAAATATTGATTCCAATGGATTGGGCAAGATGCAAAGCTCTGGGAAACTGCACATTTCGAGATGCAAATAATTTGGATTTGGCAAGATTGATTTTGTGACCCGAGACTCTGCAGAAATAAGCCATTACGTCTCTAATGATCTCCATCTGACATGATGAGGCCTCACTGAATAAAAGAAGATCATCGGCGAAGAAAAGATGAGAGAGCTTCGGGCTCGTATTGCAAAGCCTTAAAGGTTTCCATCTTCCCTCATCCACTTCTCGGTTTATCAGTTGGCTTAACCGTTCCATACAGAGGATAAATAGATAGGGACTCAGCGGATCCCCCTGACGTACACCTCTTGTTGGCTGGAACTGGTCAGATAAAGATCCATTCCAAACCACTTTCATAGATGAAGTCGAGACACACCTCATCAACAGCTGCACAAAATGCTCGCTTATGCCCAGACTATGTAGATTGAACCACAGAAAATTCCAGTCAAGTCTGTCAAAAGCTTTTTCCATGTCCACTTTAATAGCAACAAATCCCTTCTTTTTCCGTATCGTTCTCATTGTATGGATTGCTTCTTGGGCCAGAATTATATTGTCACAGCTTTGTCTTCCCCTTATGAAACTGCACTGGGTAGGATGGATCAGGTAATCCATAACTGACCTCATCCTGTTTGCAAGAACTTTACTGAGGATTTTATAGCTCACATTGCAGAGGGATATTGGGCGCGTAGTTCAGTTCCAGTTCTAGTTCCAATATCCCAATATTCGTAGTTCAGTTCTAGTTCCTAATAGGCGCGTTTGTTATCTTCAGGCAAAGAATGGTGGCATTCAGAATAAAATATTTGGGCCCCCTTGATATTCTATTTTAATAAGTTTTCCTTTATTTTAAAAATCCATCCATGCCTTCTTTTTTAGGCCGGAACATTCATACCTTCTTCTAAGTTATATTATATACATATATAATCTTATTTCCATTTACCCTACTATTAATTTACTACTACCTGTCCTAAATATAAGAGCATCTTGACATTTTCTCTGATAAATTAAAGATTAATTGTAACGTATGTTGTGTATTATTAGATTATATATCAGTTTATAAGCAAGCAAGCAAATTAGTTTGGAAAAAAATAATAAATAAAAATATTTTAATGTAGCTTATTTTACTTCCTTAAATCTCTTAAAAAAAGTCAACTAACTTTTATATCTAGGATCGGAGGGAGTATTAGCTTAACAAATTTGAGGTTTTACTAAAATATCCTTCCTTAATTTGCATATTAGTAAAAATTTGCGCTATACACTTGTTTAAGATATTAATATTTGAGTGAAGTTCAGTACAAGACCATTAAGAAAACTTCCGTATCAAAATTTGTGTCTTCATAGTATCAACTAAATCTCAAATTAGAATACATCTCTTGATTTAAATCATTATACTCAGACCTGACTAGACCAGAAACCGACCGGTAAACCGGTTTGGTCCGGTATTTTTTTTTTATTTGTATTTTTTCAAAAAAATTGATTTTTTTTTTCTTTTAGAATTTCATATTAATAAATTTAAAATCTTCAATTTCTTACTAGATTAGTTTCAGTCTGACCTACTAACCCTTGACCCAGCATCCCTACTGGTTAACTGGCCGGTCCGGATTTCATTACCTTGAATTAAATAGACTAAATTCAAACCTTATATTAAAGTTTAAGGATTAAAAGTGCACCTTTATCTTAAAATAATTACATTAAAAAGTAATGAAAAGGGGGGGGGGGTGAACTTAGACCGTACTGTAAGAGCGTGATGGACCATACTTCCACATAGCCAGTGGCCTGTGACACTGAAAATGATTGCCCCTTAACTGTTTTACTTACATTTTCGTCAGCAACAGTGAATCCAGACACAGGTTCAGGTATTCCATGATATCACAAAGACAAGCCAGCAACAAAGAGGACACATCTATACCTCCTATCATTTGCACACTACTATATAGCCTGTGTTCTACTTCTATCCTAACACGTAGTCCTTTTGGGTTCACCCGTGTAGTGTCTGCAATTACCTAAAATCCTATGCATAGCAGAAATGGGTTATCACCTGTCAACATCGAAGTTTCAACCAAAAGTAATTTCACCAGCCATCGATTATCTGAGTTAGTTGTTCCAACAAAGGTCCTTTTGCCATTCTGTAATATTTTTTCACGTTGTGCTGCTTTGCAATGGCCCTCAAATTGATCAAAGTCAAGTTTTTCAAGTTCACAGGCACCAAAGCTGAGGTCTTATTTTGAGATTCGACTTCATGGTTTCCATTGTCCATTGCAACTGGATTCAGTTTTGATAAATCGACGGCAACAAGTGAATTTTGTATTCCTGCAGTGACTGGCAACTTGCAAGCATTTCTTTCCTTTTGCAACTCTGAAAATTTGCTGTCATAAGGAACCATAGCATATTCAGTTTCATGCTGTTCCGGCCGAATTGTTGTTCTTTCAACAACCTTGCCGCTAAGCGAATAAACTAAATTGGCACCATCATTGCTGGTTCTTGACTTCCGTGGCCTCTTGTGTGTAACTTTCGAGGATGTATTTGAAATAAGTTCCACAGGATTTTCACCCGGTTCTCTAGCAGAAAATGCATCTGATCCCAGTTTCCTCTTTCTCTGGTTTTTTAGCTTACTGGGCTCACTCACAATGGACGGCCAGAGATTAACAGTAGGTTCAGAGTTAAGGTGCCGCACTTGTGATTTCCCTTTGTCAGTCAACTGAGAAACGGAAAAGAGCGCACTTTTTGTTTGCATCTCTAACATTGAATTTAAACCAGAGCATTGGACATTAACAAGGCTAGCACTCTGAATGTTCATTACATGCAGCAAATTTGCACGGTTCCATGGTTCAGGAGCAGCAAGCCACAATTTTTGAGCACTATCAACCTGGAGAGCATTTCTTCTCTCACAATCTTGAGTTGAAGCAGCCTTGGATTCTTTCTCGCAATATCTTTGTGCAGTTTTAGGAGCAAAATCACATAGTAGTTGATCGAAGTCAGAATTTTCACGTTTCACCTGTCGTGAGGCACATATATTGGAATCAAGACGCTCATCTGTAGTGACATCTTTGACAGTTTCACGTTCTTGCTGCAAAAATGAAAGAAAAACTGGACTATTAAACCTGATGAAAATATAACTCAAATAGACTGCTACCGATCTAACGAGTTAAAATTGATTAAAAGAGAAACAAGAGGGCTCTTTGTACCTTGACTTCTTTCAGAACATTTTCCTTGCCTTTGGAAGAAACAGAATTCAAGATTTGACCTTCGTCTGTAGTAACGAGTTGGCTTCTTTTGCCTTCATCATTCACTAAAACTTTTAAATCCGATGTTCCCAGTAAATTCATTCCATCAGAAGGACCAATTACACTCCTAATAGCCCCAAAAGCAGCACTTCTCGGAACAGTTTTAGCAATCCGACGCTTAAAAGAATAACCAATATCAGGATCTATGGCAGGTCCACTGAGTGAGAAATACAAGTAAAATCCAGACACAAAGATTAAACGCACCAAAACCAAAACAGAATTAAAGAACCCTGCATAAAACAGATCAACACCATGGAGGTTTGCTCCAGAATTATAATGGAGCCTAAATAATTGGCAAATTTAGGCCTCCACAGAAAAAGTAAGGTAAAAGTAAAAATAAAACGGGACTGGCAATGCAAACTAAAAGAGACAAGCAGTCTAAGAGAACTACTTTTAGTGGTATTTATTTCTTTTCTTTTGATTTTGAAAACTGAAAACAAGTTCATCGTGAGGTTGACTTTTTTATAAACTCTGAATGCACCGTCATGTTAGGAATACTTGACTGTTTCTTTTTATTGGACAAATTAATATTATTGTTCTATAGTGAAGGCGGAGTGCTCAATATCAACATTTGGCATCTGACAATTGTTAAATATAACAGGGCTCAACTTCAAATCATTAGTTGCTATCATGACCTAAATGATAGCGGGGTTAAACACTAGTATTAAAATATTGAAAAAACAAAAAATAATAAGAAAAATGGTTTTAATTCAGTTTTAAAGAAAAATTATGATTCACAATTCTTGTTATTGGGAAAATGAAGAAATTTCATGATTCAAACCTGGCTACAATTATCTTGACAGTAGTCTGCAAGTGCAGCCTTTAATATTTCATCTAGTGTCCCAGCAGGTCCGTTACGTAATAGTAGCTGAATTCTATCATTATCAGCACGATCATTCTTCAAACTCCTTACTGAGACTTCAAGCCAGTTTATTTTCTCAGTCAAAGCATTACAACATATTTCAGGCCAATTTTGATGTTCGGTGCAGGCTAATTCATTCTGCAGCGATAAGAGATCCTTTTCAAGTTCTTCAATTTCAGCATCTTCCTTTGTTATCAATTTTTTTAAAACCTGAATGCAAGATTTCTCATTCAAGGCATCTTCTTCCATTATATCTGAACGGAAAAACAAAACTCAGTGAATAGAGGCATATGATTAATATATATATATATATATCTCAAAGCAAGGCCAAAGACATACAGGCTAAAGGAATAAGAATATACCATGCTCGCAATCGAAGTAAGTGTCATATTGCCTTCCAAGACTCTCAGAGTTATCACTGTTGAGCACAGCTGAGAACAGAACAAATGCATGCAGACTATTATGAAATAGAAGACTTACGTGCAACCGAGAAAACGAGTATTACATATTGAACATCGATCGTACAAAAAGACAGAGACAAGATATAAAGAAATAGGAAACCTTTATCATACGTTGAACTCCAAAGATCCCGCGCCATGGATTGTGATTATATCCTGAAATGAAACTAATTAAGAACAACAAAGCATGTCTCAATTCCATGCAACCTAACAATTCGTCAACAATAGATGCCGATGTACTAACTATGTATACTGAAGGGGAAAAAATGCAATGCAAGTAGCTATATTAGAAAAGCCTCCCTAAACTCCTAAAGAGCGAGCAGCGATGAATAAATAGATAACGAACATTTTAAAATTATCGGAATCTCTCTGGAAAAAAGATGGATAAAGGGATAAATATATATGGAATAAATAATTCAATCTCTTCGGTAGCAAGTAGTATCACATCCCTCCCCCAAACGACCTCTAGAAAGCTACCAATAACACAATATCACAGTATAGCAATATCAAGAACAAGAAGAGAGAGAGTTTTAAAAAGCTTAAGTGACTTGCAATTACTGTGTTCACCAACCCACGCTTACGGATATTAATTAATGAAGTATTAAGAACTGTTTTCATTCCATCGACCACAAGGACTAAAAACAATAAATGGGCACTCGAGGCAAGTTCTAAAGGAGATCAAGAAGAGAAGATAGCTGACCGAACTTCAGCACCAAGTAGACATGGCGAAACTGAAACTCTTTAAAAAAATTAGTGTCTTCAAGAACAAGATTTCATTTCCGGAAACCAAGAAGAGCCAACAATAATTCTCCAGCAATTCAACAATTAGTCGGGAAAGTCGATCGCGAATGACAGAGTAAATCAGGAGGCATTGCGAGCCACACCAATGAATTGCAGCACCTGAGAAACTAAAGAGAATGTGAGTGTCTAGGGTTTCGGGTTTCTCGAAATTCAGAGCCGAAGAGAGAAAAGGAAGAAAGAGTCTACTTCCAGCGGAAGGAGAAGCAGAGCTTTGACAGAAAAAGCTGTTCGAGGGAGTGAGTGGTGACTGGCGCGCGGGGCAAATTAGTAATAAGAAGGTAACAGTTGGGGCAAAATGGTAAAATGAGTGAGGATGACGCGAGCCCAGCGGAGCTTGCCTTTGCTTGGATATGGGCTCGGATAAACCGGGTGATCTGATTCTGGGCTGCTTTTACATTCTGTCTTTTTCAGGCAAAAGTGGTCCATGACTTTAGCCTCGCAGAATATGAATCAAGCTCAAGCCGAAGTGAATATTCTTTCAAATATTATGAATAAGAAAATCATGGTGAGAGGATCATAAAAAATAAACTCAATAATTTTAAATCAAAATATGACTATTGACAAATAAATAAGGGAAAATCACTCCTAGGTCCCAAGAAAGGAAGATAATATCAAAAAGGTCCCTCGAGGTTGTAAAACGCACTCATCAGGTTGTGAATGCAGGCTTTAGAGATTGTACCCAGGGACCTTTCTGATATTATCTTCCTTACTTGGGACCTAGGAGTGATTTTCCTAATAAATAACGAGGAAACATTGTCAGCGATTGGTAGTAAATTTAGCCCCAACGAAAGAAAACAATGAATCTAATATTTTTCTTTTATTTAGAGAGATAAATACTATTAACTTGAAGTTGTAAATAAGTTCTATGAGTATTTTGGAAACCACGAAACCGTGGTTTTAAAAGTTATTTTTCGTAAATTGAGATAAAATTTTTCTTACATATTCACTTCATAAATTATAAAAATTATTTTTTAAAAGTTAATCCAATGGCACACTTAACTCATAGCAATCTCCTCGCATGTACTTTTTTTTTCTGGTAACTTCCTACACGTCATGAGAAGTTGAAGATGAGTTTTCATGTGATTTTACTTTTCTTTTTTTTCTTTTCTTTTTTTACAATACCACCGACGCAGGAGGTCCTAATATTGAGTGAAAAAAGGACAGGACAGAGATGGTTCATACGAATGTACAGAGACAAGGTACAATACATGTGGAGACAGAAGAGAGACTGAAAAGTAAAAACTGAGAGAGCCTCTAAGGCATACGGCAGCTCTCCAATCATTAGCTTTGTTTCAGTGAGTATTTGTGTTTCTTCTAAATCTATATTTTAAATCTAGGTTTACGCAATCTAAGATAAAACTCCTCTCACACATTTACCTCGTAAATCATAAAAACTATTCTTAAAAATTAATCCAAACACACACTTAATTAAGAGGAAAACACAACAATTGTCATTTATGATTTATGAAGACAAAATACTTGTTTATAGACAATAAAAAAACATAACAATACTTCAGTGAATTTTACATATAAAAAATTCTAATACTCAAATTTTGGTACTAAAAGATATTTGTGATACCAACAAGCTTAATTGATTTGGTAAGGGACCACATCTTTATAAGAAAGGGAATAAAAGTTCCAATTTTGGGAAATTTATTTGTTGGAAGATGTGAAAACTCTTTACCTTTTAAATACATGTTTGAATTAGTTTTTAAAGAATAGTTTTTATGATTTATGAGGTAAATATATGAGAGGCATTTTATCTTGACTTATGAAAAAGGATTTTTGAAACCACGATTTTGTACTAAGTCTTGAGGGGGAGATTCTTGATCAAATTAAAAATATATATTAGAGGACCATTTTTTCAAAGAAAAATTACAGAAAAGCCTAGTCTCCCATGGTTGAATCAAAATGCTTCCATGGTTAAAAAAAATATCCAAATGCTTCCAAAGTTATTAGGCATTTGGAGAATGCATAGCATTTTTACCTACACGCTCTACGGTAAAAAGAATGCCAAGATGCTATAATATACAAAATATTTACTTAAATGCTACGTTCAAACTTGTTCACCCTAAGAACGAGTTTGAAATACAACATAAGTTGTTCAGCGTGAGATGAAATTTCGCTTCCCGCACTGCATAGGTTTGATAGGGGTCCTCATACTATGCTCATCTAAAAGATGAGCACAACATGCTCATCCCTTCAATTTTGGGGTGAGTGTCTTTTTTTTTTTTTATGTATTCTTATTTATTTGGATCAAATTGTATATTGCGCTCTAAAATATTTTTATCATTTGGTATCTCAAATTAATTAATTTCTAATTCTTCATTCAAAAATATTTTTCCTGCAACATCAGTAACCTGAAATATTTTTTTAATAACACCCAATATTTGAAATATTTTTTTGACACCTGGTGTTTTGCTAATTAACTTTTTGTACACGGAGTATTTTTTCAGAAAATAAAAACAAATAAAAACTCCCAAAATTGGGGGATGAGCATGGAATGTGAATTCGGTTTGATAGCCTTCCTTTTTCTTTTTTTGTCTTTTGGTAAAAATTACGCACAAACACTCCATTTCATACCAAAAAACCATAGTATTAAAAACCGGACCAGCCGGGTTGAACCGGAAACCGGCGATCAGGTCAGTTGTCCGGTCCGGTTGATGTTGCCACTCGGGGAAGATGTGACTCGGAGTAACCCGGTATGAACCAGGTAAATCGGGAGTGACTCAGCGTGAAGCCGTGAACCGCCTGGTTGGTGGGTTACTTCGGTTTAGTAGTTTTATTTGCATCTCAAGCGAAAACTCTGCCATTCAAGAAGGTCGTTTGTCTCCAAGAAGAAGAAGATGCTTTTTCCAAATAAAGAAGAAGAAAAAAGAGGAATAATCGAAAGAAAATAGTGGAGGAGATGTAAGAGGAAGCTTACAGCGGAAAATCTTCTTGAAGGAGAACGCATGAAAGAAAAAGGGAAAGAACGATTTTTGGGGATAGAGCACTTCAGTTGTAATACCCCGAAATTTGGGATTTGAGGCATGGGAATAAGCCTAAATTAAGTGGACTGCTAAGCCCCAATTTAGCAGGAGCCCAAATTTATCCCCTAATGATTCTAATATCTTTGGGGTATTAAGAAAGTAAAATGATGAATTTTGGAGAAAGTAATTATGTTTTTGGTGAAATCGCCTATGAGGTAGTAAGGTTGTCATGTTCATTTGAATGATCAAATGATGATAACAAATTATGAGATTTTACAAGATGAAAGTAGGCATCCTAAGCTTTAATTTGATAGGTCATATGAATCAATTAGAGCTATACACAAAACTATATGAATTTTTGAAGTCAGCACAAAAAAACTGTGAAGTTTCTAGAACAACATGCAAAGATTGAAATTTTGAGAATTTTGTGATTCCATTCAACAAAATTCTATATTTTTCCTTAAAACTAGACTCAATAAGGGTTCTATAGGCTTTGGAATCACTCTAATTCAATTTTTCTAGAATTATTTATGATTTTTCAAAGTTTAGGCAGAAATCTGCCAGAATTTTGTAAAAATCCGAAAATGGAAAAATAATTATTGGATAATTATAATATCTTATAAAATCATATTTTATCATCTTCCTCCTCCCATTTTCGTCAGTTTTGCTTCAACAAGAGAGAGGAAGTGTGAAATTTTAGAGAGAGAAAAGGGGAGGAAAAAGCTAACAAAGGTAAGTGATTTCTTCGGTAAATCGGTTTCTAATGCGTATAACTCCGCTCCTAAGCTATTCTTCTATGTGATTCAAGGGTTGGAAGCTCAAAATCTCTTGTTGGAGTAGCTAGGGTTTCAGCCAAGTCAAGAAAAGCCAGAAGGAGCTTAAGGTAACTTCCAAACCTTCGTATATTGACTATTCTAGCTGCTGTGGGCAATTTAATCGGTGAAATTTCGCCGGATTGCCATTGGTTGTAAAAATGGAAAATGGGTTTCTTTAGGGGTTATGCTGCCCAAATTGATACTAAATGGTAGTTGTAACCTAATGGAATAGTCAATAAAGTGGTTAGGAGTAGAAAGGAACGTGTTTATGAAGCCGAAACCGAAAAACCCCAATTTTCCCTAAATTCCTATAAGTTTCAGCCATCTCTAGAAATGGGCCTTAGAGTTGGATTTTCAATGATTTGATGATTCCATTGGATTCAGGAGGAAAAATTAGATGGGGTTACAGTTGGGCACTTTTTCGGAAAAGGCCGAGAAAGCATAATTACGGAAACGCCCCTAAAACCCTAAAAGTAGGGCTGCCAAGGGCAATTTCGTAATTTGACATTGAATTTGATAATTCTGAGTCTGAAAATGGATTCCTTGGGTGAAAATATGTCAGGATATCCCAGGTTAGAATTCGAGAAAAGTACAGCCAGACCGGGTACAGCGGGGCTGGGCCGGGTCCACGGTGGTATTTTAGTAATTTTTCCAGATAGACTCATATAACCCCCAGAAACACTATGGAAGTTTCTAAATAGTACATTTGCCATTATAGGATCGAATATGGAGCCCCGAGATGTTTGCACATAGATCGAGGCACGCGTTTCGAGGCGCAAAAGGGTTAAGGTGGGGGACTTACCTTACTTGCATGTATTTGATATCTTTACTTGTGTAATGATGTGATTGCTTTACTTGATTGTGTAGAGCATATTTGAATAAATGAAGCTCTGTTTCTGTTTTCGCTGTGGCCATAGTCTTGTTGTATGAAACATTGAGCATGCAGAAATGTCATTATGGGGCATACATCTAGATAAAGCTAACATGTCATACACATAGCATTAATCATGCATGCATTATGGTATCTGTTTCCTACTGAGATTCTCTCGAATCTCACCCTCCCTTACCAACAATTTAGACAGAAGAAGACAGAAGATATGCTGAGAACAATACAGAGAACCATATGAAGGGATTGCAATGGTGGAACGAATATGAGAAGATGTCTCTGTTTCACTGGGACGGGTTTAGATACCCCAATAGCCCTGCGTGGCTACATTGATGGTAATGATCATGCACGAACCCCTATGGGGAATTTATGTAATTATGCACATATTATCAGTATAGTTATGCTATTCCTGTATTGCCTACCGAACCGCATATCGTTTTCCGCAAATATTTTGAAAGAGGTTGAAATTGAGATAAGGGTGTGACATCAGTTGAGAGAAGATGCAACGGAAAAGCGGAAAATGAAGAGGTTGTGATTGAAAGAAGCCAAAAAGGAGAAGAAAATGCTCTGCCATTGATAGCTATCAAAGCGTGTTGTAGGTGGTTGTGCTTATTAATTTTACTGTCTACTTGTTTTCCAAAGCTTCCCATTTACCAACATGTTCTCCGATAAGCTCATATTTTTTATAAATGACAAAATGCATTTACATTGATAGGTTGATGAACATTTAAACATATAGTACATAGTTTAAAAAAAGCGGTGGGCAGCAGAGTTCTATTCACAGGGTAAAGTGTGTTTGGAACAGCAATAGAAAAAATAGAGTTTCTCAATTTAGCTTTTGGTAATTTTATTTTTGGTAAAAGCCCGATTGTGTAATGTGATTTATGTTTGGAACAGCGATTGTATAAATGACTTTTGTAAAAGTAAAACTTGTTTGGATTGACTTAAGCACAAGTGACTTTTGTGATAATAGTAAGAGAGAGTGGGCGAAAAAATATTTTAAAGGGTTAAAAACACCAAAAAATAGTTTAAAATAATTTTTGGAGCTGAAAAAGTACATTAAAGATAAAATTGTAATCAGTCTGATAACACACTGGGTATAGTTGAAAAAATATTTTAAGGGTTAAAAGCACCAAATAATAGTTGAAATTAATTTTGGGAAAATCCCTATAAAATGCATTGGAAATAGGGAAATCCCAATTCAGTACATTCAAATTCAAAATTCCGGATCAGTTCACTATCAGTACGGATGAACAGTGCCGTCACCCTCAAAAGACGATTTTGCCCTTCAGCCCTCATTCTCGCCACTTTGGAAATAACAATACCTGGTTCTTAATTAACAACTCCGGATTCTTGATTAACAACTCTCTTTTCTTGTTTCACAACTTCCGAATTTAAGTCTCAAGGCCAATAACAATACCTCTTTTTTTATTAACAACACGCACTCTTCATTAACAACTCCTCATTCTTGATTAATAACTCCATATTCTTGATTAACAACTCCAGTTTCATCTTTTTATTTTCACAATAACAACACCAATTTTATTATTAACAACACCATATTCTACATTAATAATTCTCATTTATTGTTTCACAACTTCGTAATAAGACCGGTGTTGTTATTGTGAAAGAAAAAAGATGAAATTGGAGTTGTTAATCAAGAATATAGAGTTGTTAATCAAGAATCCGGAGTTGTTAATTAAGAACCAGGTGTTGTTATTTCCGAAGTGGCGAGAATGAGGGCTGAAGGGCAAAATTGTCTTTTGCGGGCGCCGGCACTGTTCATCCGTACTGACAGTGGACTGATCCGGAATTTTGAATTTGAATGTACTGAATTGGCATTTCCCTATTTCCAACGCATTTTATAGGGATTTTCCCATTAATTTTTGTAGCAAAAAAAGTACATTAAGGGTAAAATTGTAATAAGTCTGATAGTACATTGGACACAACTGAAAAAATATTTTAACCATTCTCACTCTCCCCAAAAGCTAAACCAGTAAAAGCTGATAAATGAAACTTATGGCAAAAGCTATTAAGATAGAATTAAGCTCGATTGCTCACTTTAGGAAACAAACACTCAATTTTTTTTTTCTAAATTGGCCATTGAGCTTCTTGGCTCAATTGAGCGTTTGGGGGGTTCAAACACTCCCCCCAAACACACACAAAATATCCTATACAATATATATATCCGTTGGGTCAAAAAAAACTATACTATATATATCCGACAAAAAATACTATATATGATCAATTATTTTTGTTGTTCAATAGGATATTTAAATATTATTTTTATTAAAATATAATTTATAATCAAACATTAATTTTTTTTTTGTAAATTTTAAATTATCTTTTATAAATCATCACCAGTCTGACCCCCGGGTTGACCCCGATCTGACTCTCTAACCCTTGACCCACTATCTCAACCGGTTCAATGATCTGTCCGGTTTTTAATACCTGTCCGATTTTTAATACCTTACAAAAATATAGGAAGAAAGAGAGAAAGAGAAGGCTGTCAGACAGGTGCAGCGTACAGGAAGTGAAACTTCATCTCATAGTGAATGATTTATGTTGTATTTCAAAGTCATTCTTACGGTGAACGAGTTTGAATGTAATGTAGCATTTGAGAAAATATTTTTTATCCTCTAGCATTTTAGTTTTTTTTTTAACGTTTATCTGTTGGTAAAGATGCGGAGAATGTATATGCGTGGGTTGCTTGTATCTCTTCTGTCTTTGAAATTGTAACCTTATTTTTTTAAGATAAAACTCTTATTTTGTTTAACCTGACTGTTGTTAATTTTTTTTCTATATAAAAAATTGCAAACACTTAAAGGAGTAAATGCTAGTTAAATCCAGTTAAAATACCAAAATCTATATTTAGGTTTACATTTTTAATAAATATCTAATAAAGCTAAGAGGCCTAATTAAAAATCTATGAATAATGTTAAAAGACTATAATGCCCTTCTACTTAAAATCAAGACTCAACATCCACCTCATATCAAGAATCATATGCTAAAAAAGGAAAATGGTTATGTCAATTAGGATTATGGGCTATAGAACCAAAGAAAAGAGGAAATAGTGTTGTGTCGATTTTTTTTAATTAAAAAATAAAGTGTAATGACATGATGAACTTCTTTTTTTTTTTTCTTTTGCCATGGACATGATGAACTTCATTATTCTATGTGGAAATTAACTTACGAGTATTCTAAGATTGGAATACATTTCATATTAAAGGTCACCTGTACGTTGTTGTTGCTAGGGGTGTGCAAGTATTTCCCGTCCCGATCCCGAGCAAATCGGGACGGGAAAAGTTCGGGATCGGGAAATTTTTTTTCGGGATCGGGATCGGGAATGGGACTTCCCGATCCCGAAAATATATATATATATATATTATGTATAATTTTTTAAAATATTTAAGAAAGCAAGACCAAATGCAAAATAAAATGTGAAAATTCCTAACACCCTCAAGGTAATATCTATTAATTTAGTTAATTTTATTTACCATTTATTAAATAATTCTAATTTTTTGTTCTTGTCTTTGTGCTTTTTGTAGCTAAATTGACAACTTTAAGTATATATTGGACTAATGATATATTTGTATTGGACTAATTTGGTACAATATGATATTAGATAAATTATATATTTATACTAAACTAAAGAAAATAAAATAAAAAAATTAATATAGGAATTTTTAAAAAAAAATAAAAGAAATTCGGGATCGGGAAATTCCCGATCCCGATCCCGAACATTTCCCGTCCCGTCGGGACGGGAAATTTTCGGGATCGGGATCGGGATCGGGAATGATTTTCATTCCCGAACCCTTTTCGGGATCGGGATCGGGAATGGCATTTCCCGATCCCGAACACCCCTAGTTGTTGCTGTCGTTTTCATTTTCCAGTATCGACCCAGTCAGAGATGGACTAAACCCAACAACCTTAACGGTTTGTTTGCTACGAGGGGAGGGGAGGGGAGGAAAAGTGGGTGAAGGAAATAATTTTTTGAGTTGAATTTAAAAAAATTAGAGAAGTAAGGTTAAAAATTTTTAATTAATTTTTCTTACTCCTTTATCTTATATATTCTCTTTATTAAAATTTTATTACCCTACTTCTTCAATCTTTTAAAATTCAACTCATAAAAATTTTTGCTCCCCTCCTCTTATTTGGCAATAACAAAATTTAAAGAGAGGAGGGGAAATTTTCTCAAAACCCTTCCCCCCCAAATAGGGGGGATTTGGGGGGGGGAAAGGGTGATATTTTGTCATGTGAAAATTATTAAATCCCTACTTATTTCTATTATTCCCAAATTGTCCCTCCATCATTATTATAATATTTATAATTACTCTATTTTTATTAAAATTATTATTATCTATATTTTAAAATTTTAATTATGATTATATTTAATTAATCTTAATAATTATATTTTATTAAACATTCTACTATGTATGAAAAAGTAAGATTAAATGAGGGTAAATTTGTCCAAATAAAAATATTTTCCCTCCCCTCCTCTCTTCAACCAAACAAGGTAATATCAAAATTCCTCCCCTCCCCTCCCCTCCCTTCCGATTAATCTAAATGAGGTAATATTAAAATCTCTTTCATCCCCTCCCCTCCATTAAAATTCCTCTCATCCCTTACCCGATTGAATCAAACAGACCCTACCCAGGGAAGGAAAGGTTATATTACATGGAACCAAATCTCCTGACGTTTCAATGCTTTAAGTTTTTCTGGAAATTGAAAATTTCAATGTAAAGCAGACCCATTTTACATTATATATGAATTTGTTATTTTGTGCATACTAATTAAAAAAATAAAGAAAACGCATAGAATTTTGCTTGCTCTTTGTTGTAATTCACGAGCTTTTGATGTGGATAAAGATCGAGAATCCTATTATAAAGGATGGAAGCATTGTAGGCTATGTTTAAGTATACATTGAATGTATGGGGGAGAGATACATAACATGACAAGTGGGAAAAGGAATATTAATATGCTTTATACGTTATATTTATATATACCATTTATATATATCAAACAAATACAGATCATGATTAATGTAATGCTTCAGTGTTCTTTGGATATCAAATTTTCCCTCACAGAGCTATCTCTTTACGCCAACTTCATGATCTTATAAGCTATTCATAAGGAAGGAAGCTGCTTGTTTTAAATGTTAGATTATTTGTATCAAGTACTCACAGACAAATAAAAGAATAGGTCTAATAATAGCCAAGAACTTACATTTATTTCACATATTTAGTTTTTTCCATGTTTAAATTTATAGGATAAGTAGCTAAATGCTTGAATATAATTATCTCTTATTCTTCCCTTATGGCAAGCCTTATTTTCTTAGGTGAAGTCGGTTACATAGATTGTTCACGTGCACGCTATGCAAGCTGATGGGGATCAGAATGAGGCAATTGATCGTAACCATCATGATGATGGCGACGATGTTGGAATATTATTATATCTCTTTCAACAGGGATGAACTTGACAATAGCAGATATTGGCATGCTCATTGCTCCAATCATAATACTGAGTAACCAGAGTTTCCAGTTCAGAGGCACTGTGCTTGCAAATTTCCCCAGAAACTCAACTATTATCACTTGAAATCCCACTGTTATGAACATTATGCCTAAAAATGTCCAGCTCTTCGTTATGCCTCTCAACACGTTTATCTTCTCTATATCTCGGCTGTTTATCTCATTGAACACCTGCCACAACAAAGCACCATAGAGAATACCAAATACAATATCCTCTATATATTATCATTCTATATATTACGGACTTGCGATTTTTCAAAACTGAGCATATGAGTTTATTTGCCTTTTTTTAATGAAACACAAATTAAGAATCTATGTACCTGGCAAAAAACAAAGGAGTTGAAGATCAAAGTGTTGAGGACAATGGTTGCATCTGAACCGGTGATTCTGAGGAGCCTCTTGCCTTCAACATTGAGAATGGCAAGGACTATTAACTGATATATGCTTTGTCCAATGATGTTCCTCCACATGGTTTTGGTGATAAAACTTGCCCCCTTTGCGACTGGGGGTCTTTCCATAAGTCCATCATGAGGAGGCTCAGTGGCTAGGGCTAGAGCCCCTAGAGTGTCCATAATCATGTTCACCCATAGTAATTGCAGAGCTGTTAACGGTGTAGATCCTAGAGTAAAGCAGAAAAAAGGTATTGATCAATAATGAAAATAAAAAAAGCGGCCAGCAAACAAGTAGGGTAACACTATTTTTAGGATTTGAACATGTGACCTCTGGGTCACAGTCAGCAACCTGACTATTGTTCTGGAGTTTACCCTTTAAATAATGAAAATCAAAGTTTTTACGGAAAAAACAGCAAACCTATGATGCATGCAGAAACAAAGTTGATCACTAGAGCAACCACGTTAACTGTTAACTGAAACTGCACAAATTTTTGAATGTTCCTGTATACTGCCCGTCCCCAACTGGCCACTCTCACAATTGTCTTGAAGTTATCATCCATTATGATCACATCTGCATTTTGTTTGGCAACCTGCAAAAAAGAGAAACATATTCCATTAATAAAAGCCATTAACATGAGCACATATGTATTGGATAAATACAAGAAGTCAGCAACCTAGGACCATAGCAAAAATGTCTAGAGACACAAACCTCTGTTCCAGCAATGCCCATGGCAAGTCCAATGTCTGCTTCATGCAGTGCAGGAGCATCGTTGGTTCCATCACCGGTAACAGCAACAACTTCACCAAAAGTATTCCTCAAGTGGGACACCAACTTATGCTTATCAAGTGGCAAGGATCGTGCCATGACCTATAAAACCATAAGCAAGCTTGTAAGACAGATCATCAGATGAGCAATATCTCAAACACGACATGTAACAAAAATCTAAAAATAATGGAATCATCAGAACCTGGATTCTTGGTATCAAATCCTTTATTTGTTCATGAGACAAGTTGCGAAATTCTGGTCCTTCTATGGCTACACCATCCTCAGTGAGGATGCCACATTCTTTAGCTATAGCCTTAGCTGTATGTATGTTATCGCCGGTGACCATACGAACTGTTATTCCGGCTGCCAAACAAGTTTTAACGGCGTTTTTTACCTCAGGGCGAACAGGATCCTTGATTCCTACAATGGCTATAAGTGTGTAGCCATTATCAGGGATGACACTCATTTTATCTTGGTTTTCATTCATATCTTTGACAGCCAAACAAAGAGTTCTTAAAGCTTCAGAGGCAAAGTTGCTTATAACATTAGAAATATTCTTTACTTGTTCTTCAAGAAGATCGATGGTTTCTCCATTGGAATCAATAAATTTATCACACATTTTTAGTATTATCTCTGATGCACCTTTGCAGAAAGCTCGTGTTCCTCTTCCTTCAGGAAGACCTACAAGAACAGACATCTTCTTTCGAACCGAATTAAAAGGCTCAATCTCAAGTATTCTATAACCTCTGCGCTGAGCATCAAAATCACCACCCAAAAGCAAGCCAAATTCCAATAATGCAGATTCTGTTGGAGTTCCCAGTATTGAGTTATTCCCATCTCTGTCCTTAACTACTTCGGAAGAAGTATTTTGAAATACAGCTTGCAAAAGGATGTCTAAAACTCCTTCAGATATCTCTTGTTTCAGTTTCTCTCCACTTTCATAATTATTGCCTTTGATTTCCATGGCCTTTTCACATATCCATATTTTATCAACTGCCATATGGTTAGTGGTTAATGTACCTGTCTTATCTGTGCAAATAGAACTAGCTGAACCCATTGTCTCACATGCTGAAAGATGCCTCACGAGTGCTCTTTCATTCATTAATTCTTTCATTGCAAAAGCAAGACTAAGTGTCACAGCCAAAGGTAATCCTTCTGGAACAGCAACAACTATTATTGTAACAGAAATAGCAAAAAAGTTTAACAACTTTATTGCATCATTTGAAGACCAATGAGTAATATCACCTTCATTATGAATTGCCTTTTCCACCACAAACCTTATTGTTAGCACCAAAAATGTCATCAAAGCAAAAGCCAAACCAATCTTACCAATTATTGTGGCAACCCCATTAAGTTTCACTTGCAATGGGGTCTCATCATTCTCTGCCCCTTCTTCGTTTAAAGTTTCCATTAGTTTTCCCCATTCAGTCCTCATTCCAACGCTTGTAACTAACATTTTGCCTTGACCATCTTGCACTTTGGTCCCTGAAAGAAGAAATGGCTTGTTTTGTTCATTAACATTTACTGGTTCACTCTCACCTGTTAAACTTGACTCATCAACCAACAAGTTGTATCCTGATATGTAAATCCCATCAGCTGGAACTTGATCCCCTGTTTCCAAATAAACAATATCCCCCACAACAACGTCAAAAATTGAAATCTTTTGTCTTGTTCCATTTCTAATGACTTGAACCAATATCTTCTTTTTCTCTTTGTCTAGAGCTCTGAACTGTAAGGATTGTTGGTAGTCACTAACAGCAGTAACAATGACCACCAAAAACACACTGAGTATGATTCCTAAACCATCATACATACTCTCAGGCCATTGTTCAGTGGCAATCCCTACACCCATAGATACTAAAGCACAAACCATGAGAATTATTAAGGTTAAATCATGAAGTGCTTCCCATACAAACATGAGGAAGCTTCTGGGAGGTCTTTCTGTGTAACGGTTGAGCCCATAAACTTGTTGTCTTTTATGTACACTATCTTCGTTAATGCCTTTGTCTAGTGAGGTAGAGAGTTTGGTTGAGATTTCTTTGACTCCACCGTATTTTTTCGGTGCTTCATGATCGTGGCCACGAACAATTGATGAAATTACGTCAGGTTCAATGCCAAAACCAGCTTCTCTCACATCTTCTGGTAGTTGGCGTGCAGCTGAACAAACAGATAGTAAATGAAATTGATGTGAAGAACAAGTAATTAGTTATGGTTTCTGAAGCAAAGGTGCGTGTGAGCTTTTATCATACCATTGATGAAGTGTAGTGCTGCCTTTTGAACGTAGAGAGCAACTCGAACTTTATCCTGATTGAGTAAATGAGAATCAGAATTATATGATAAAAGTTTTGATGGCGATAAATTCACTTTATTGGGAGGCAAAAGTTTTCATAACTCATTTCACCGGAAAAGACTTCATAAGATAATAGAGTTGACAGAATATAGAGATATCATTAATATTTCTAAAAGAACTGGTGAAGATGATCGCAGTCCAGAAAAATATATACACAAGCACTGATATTCTTTCCATACGCTAGACTTAACAGCATTATTTTAGAGGATGTAAGAATTTTATTATCATCCTTTTTTTTTTCTTTCCTTTTCCTCGAAAATATAGCTATATTTTGTCTGTAGACTATACATTAGCCACATTTTCAGATGAGTGCTACATTTTAACCCAAAATTTTAAAGCTCAGGTTTTTTTGGGTTATTTCACTTTATTATATATTTAGTTATGATGGGTAAAACCTGGTTCTAATATCACATCTATAAAAAAAAAAAAAAAACTCTATAATTCGACCTTAAGTAGTAGTCACACCACTCTATATAGTATATATAATGTGAGACTCAACTCAAGTCCCCTCACACGGCATTCTAACAATAACTTGAATTTTTTATGCAACTAATTTCAACCTTTAATTGTTCATGTTTACTATAAGAACATATATAGTAAATTATTGTAATGCCTTATAGGATCAATAATTCAATACACGTTCAGAGACATGAGACTCCCGCTTTTTTTTCTTTTTTGTTTTTGGGAAACACGTTAGGACTACCACTTATAATAGTTATCTTGACTTAAAAGGAGGTCTTTGAAATGCTGAGGTGGCAATGCCACATTCAACACGGACAACACGCGTCAAAAACGTGTAGAAGTCAATTGTGAATGGTAAAAAGGTGAGGGTCAACTTCGGAGAATCCTGATTTCGCTGAAATTGCGGACAAGTAACGTTAACGTATGTCTACTTTGCCGTCTGATACACGGCACACCAATATTGTCGGTCTTTAATATAATATCTCCTTTATAGTATAAATTATGCTACCAACAAAATGTTATATTCAATGGTGCTGATAAACAAGGAGATTCTCAAATGCTATTTGATCCGACTTGCATGCCTAGTGCAACTACCGTTATCGGATAAACTTTGATTGCTGCCGCTAGTATTATAAAAATCTTCCAGTCCCAAAGACTAACGCCAAAAAAAGAGAAGAAAGAGCATATAAAAAACTCTCCAGCTACGCTTCTGAGTTGTATTAGCTTTTCCTCTTGGGGCTGACGGTATCCTTGTCCGTTTTCCTCAATAAATATACGTTAGTATATTATTCACTTAATTTAATATTCATCCGCAATCAATTATGCATATTTAAAATAACGATTGAAATATTTAAAAATAATTTTTTAATCATGATTTATAGTATAGTATACGAGATAAGTATATTATAGGAGTTTTATCTAGATTTACGTAAAAAAAACACTTATAAGCTCTTCATAAACCATCCCAAACAAACTAATTTATCAACAATGCTAATATGCGATTATTTCCAAACTGTTTATATATATATATATATATATATCCTTGCAAATGCAAGGGGGATTATTCTAGTCATGTGCTAATTAACTGCTTTCATTCTGGCTAATTGTTATGACCAGAACAAACTGAAATATCCCCGAAGTTTCCTTGGTTGTTATTATCCATTAAAATGAATACCCATTGCTTTATAAAGCACATGTGTAGCTTCCAATGTCACCCCAAAACTCGAAGCAGACGCAAATTATAATATGAACACGGAAATCAAATAAATTTTGATAAAAGATTATAAATCTACTAACGTACTATTTTGATGCAATGATATAATGACAAATATAATATTTTTATAATCAATTATGTATATTTTTTAATTAAATTATACCGCTATGTCGTGATATTATCAAAAATTATCTACTTATCATCTTCAATATAAAATCTATTCACAAAAACATAAGAAAATGCTTTTTTTTTCATTTGATGCTTTAGATATTGATCTTTTATAAATAAAATGATCAAGATATGGGATAATATCATTATTAATCTATATAGTTTGATCGAATTTTTGTTCTAATTATTGGTTTCAATCCATATGATTTCATAAAAATTTTGTTTAAGTTTGAGTATAATAACCAAAACTAAAACTGTCCAGAAGGGCATAGTTTCCAACTATCAATCATGGGTATATTAGCCAAAACCAAAACTCATTAAAAATATAAATACCAATTGTTAAACTAATTAAGACAAAACTATTATTACCTCCCGTCCTAAATGTTAGATCTAATTGATTTTTTTGAGAGATTAAAGTATGTTAAATAAATTATTTTAAAGTTGTATGTCTATTATTTTTTCTTTCAATTAATTAGTCTGATTTATAAACTGATATATAATCTCATGATATACAATATATACTATGATTAAGTAATATATTTAGCTTATTTAACCTCTAAAAAAATGTCATTTAGGCCTTCATATTTAGGACAAAAGGAAATATGATACTATAGAGACTAAAACTAACTATTAAATTATAAAGATTAATTATGATATTTTATTCTTAAAATATTTAAGTTCATATGATGGTCATTAGGTAAAATATTGATGTACACGTTTTAAGTGCAAAAATATCGTTTTTTTCTCACCAGGAAAATATCTCCTTAAAATAAAAACAACCGGTAAACCAGAAATGAAACGACGACCGACTAAGATAAAGGCTAAAACGACGGTGATGTCAGGATTGTATCTCACTATTTCCACAGGCAACCGCTTGGAGTCACATCATTTGCCGTTCATCCAATCAGCGATCTCAACTATGATTTATTTAAAAGAGGGTAAAAAAAAAAAAAACTACGACTTAATAAATAAATGAATAAATTATCAACTAACTTCAATATAGAAATTAAATAAGGTTAAAATTTTAGGAGAATGAGTATCATTCAATCCTGGCACAATTTTGTAGAGAAAATATGTTCCTGAAGAAATATCAAATGCGAGAATGTATATCTACTATTAAATATATTGTTTTATAAAACTTAATTCGTAAAATGTTTGAAGTAAATAAAAGTCAACATCAACTTCAAACAGATTCGATGACCACCGAACAAGAATGAAGAGAAAATAAACAGACTTGAGCTTCTCACGGAAGTTACAGCTACAAACGCTGATGTCAATTTTAAAAGATCAGACTATCTGTAGTTTCCATAGACTAAAAAAATGTTTCTATAACGATATTAGATTTGAAACTCGTAGCAAAAGTGGTTTATTTCATCTCAACATATACTGTTTAGAAGCTAAGTATGAGCACAGAAGTCAAAGGAGTTGCGTTAATGGAATATTTTGGTTTTGGAACAAGAACCTTATCAAACTTAAAACCCAACTTATCAGCGGAGAAACGCAAGTTCAGAGTGGAAGCAAGAAAAGGAACGGCATGTGTAAAAATAGATAAAACAGAGGGAGTTAATAATAGTAACCTGAATTTGCTTCCTTGTTTGCTCGGCTTCGGAACGTTTCTGGAGATCCGGGACCATGCGGAAGCGTCTGCGGTGGTTTTTTACCAACGCGACGGCGGATCTCCATCGCTTTGAAGCTTCAATGGATGGTCTTTTGTGCTCGATGACAAAGTCTTTCAACAGTCTCTCCATTATTTTGTGGCCTCTCACGTCTAAGACGACGGAGCTTTTGGAGACTATGAGGTAAGCCCATATTATGCCCGAGGACCTTTATATGGGGTAGTGCAAAAGCAGGTGGGCCCACACAGTGCCCTAATAATTCTAACCTAAATATAAAATATAATTGATTTTTTTTTTTGAAGATTAAAGAAGTTAAATAAATTATTTTAAGATACTTATATATATCATTTTTCATTCAAACTAATTTGTATGACTTATAAATTAATATATAATCTAATAACGTATAACATATATTATGATTAAATCATATATTTAGTTTCCTTGATCTCTCAAAAAATAAGTTAATTATGTCTTATATTAAGGATCGAAACGAGTAATAAAAAGGAGCTGATTATTGCCTATTCGAAGCAAGTTCATGCATGTGGAAACAACCATAAAAATAAAATGAAATAATTGCTATTCAATTATTCCATAATGTAGAGGTGCATGGCTTAAAATGTTCATTTGAATGGAGTTAATTCATTTTTTTCAATAACTCACGCATCTATTATAAAAAAAGTGTATAATTAGAAAGAAGTAAAAAATAAATATAATTATAAGATGTAAATTTCATTATTTTTTGCCAACATGATGCCAAGTTCATTAAGGTGTAATCACGGGGAAAATCTCATGTGCAATTAAGTAATTTTTCATGTATCGTTCTACCAAGTATAAATTGGCCAAACAAGTATATCAATATAAAAGTAAGAGTGGATGATGATAAGAAAATTGTATGAATTAAAGGAATTTAATTTTGATATTTACCTGGAGAAATTACCTTCTCTTTTAATTAAGCTATGTTTGGAATAGTTTTTTTTTTGGGGAAAATAAGTGATTTCGAGATAAAAATTCTCTCACATATTTTCCTCATATGTCGTAAATCATGATTTATAAGCACTTATAACTAAAAAATAAGTTATCCCAAACAAACACTTAGTAAAGTTGTATCTTGTATTCCAACGACATCAAACTCTTTTTAAGTTTTTTTTTTTAGCTTAAGGTTATAAGTTGACTGATGATAAAATGCCCTACCTTGTGTGTGTTTGGTTTGTGGGGAGAAAATAGGAGAGGTGGGAGGGAAGCCAAAATTTTTGCTTTAATTTCCTTCCCTCCCTTTGAACAAACAAACGATACTCTTCCCTCTCTTCCATTCTAATAAATTAAATAAGGTAACGTACCCTCTTATCCTTCAAATCAAACATGGGTCAAGTGGTGTTTTTTTTCTTTTTTGTTTTACAATGTGTTCGGCATCCTTTTTAAAACATAGGTTTCGAATCAAAACCTTAATTTGGTACAAGAACACTCAAATTTTTTTTAAACCTAAGTTTTGATCTTAAAACTAGGTTTTGAGATCAAAATCTAGATTTTGGGAAAAACTATTTTTTTTAAAATTTTTTTCTTTGTGTGTGGGTTTCACCCCCCTCATTGGTTCTTTTTCATTATATGGGTTCTACACTATAAAAAAAGTTATTCTTAACATAATACCCAAACACTCTCATTTTATCCAAATCTCTTTTTTCTCATTATCTATTCTGCTCAGAATCTATTTTTCAGAAACTATTCTCCACTTTTCTCCAAAAGTTATTCTCCAAAAATTAATCTGAACACAAACTTTATGGATGGATAAAATACGACTTAAAGGGCCTGACTTGATCGGCACGCAAACTGAAAGGTCGTGGCGGGAATTGAAGGCAAAATGAAAAAAATCCCCACCAATTACTCCAAGACTCTACTCCGGAGTCGGTCTTCTGGCTCACTTCGGCGCATTTTCCCACAGTACCATCATGAGAATTTGTAATGAAAAAGAAAAAAATATAAAGTTTTAGCACAACAAAATTGTTCAAAATAACCCAATAAAAAAAATAAAACTCCAACAATATTTTTTAAACTAGTTTACAGTAATAAATTTAAATAAAATTAAAAAGGTTAAAAATTGTAATCATAGCAATAACATATGTAAAATAAGTAAGAGAGAGAGATGGCATTAAAACAATTGAGTATTTCATGATATAGTTTAGAATATAAATGATATACTAATAAATTATAAAAGAAATAGTTAAGAGTTTAAAACGTTGAATAATGATACTACAGTTTAATTATGACTCCTATGATTTTTAATAAATTTTATATATTATATACTTATACACACACACCTATTTTATTAAGAATTTGTGTAAATTTAATAATACCATTATATCACCCAAGAAATTAATTGAAAATACATTTAATGTACAGAATTTTCAAGATTAAAAGAGAAATATGTAGTAAGAATGTACGTACTACGTGTAATTAATGTCACAATATGGTATATATAATATTTTTTTGTCATAGTCACAACATGGTATATAGCTAGCTAGACTTTAACAAAATAATTTAAAATACTTGTGGAAAAATATATATGCCACATATGGCGTCTCCATCTCATTTTCCCATGCACACAAAAATATATAATAAAGGTCAAAAAAATGCTGTTAAAACTTTTTAGCCAAGAAGACTCTGCTGCAAATCACATCAGGACATGTTTTTCAATGTATGAAAAGGTGGAAGATTTTAAAACACGCAAACTTAGTACACATGCTACAGTATACATGAATAAAATAATATTTTTCTTTCTTCATTGGAAACAGTTTTCTTCCTCCCCGTCACCTTCTTCTTCGACTCCGGCGACCACTGTTTATCTTTTTTTCAGCTTTTACATGAGCTTTAGGCCGGACGGTTACTTAAAGACCGCTCTGGCTCCCGGATTAACTACGGTTTCCGGTCCAATGACGGATTTATACCGGCCCAAAACGGTTAAACATGAAAGACGGTTTCTATGCCTAACTCGGACCGCCTTCTTCTCCGAGCAGCGGTCAAACCGGCCGGACTGTCCGGTCCGGTCCGGTTTCATAAACACTGATTCATACAGACGGCGTGATGCGGGAATGTTCTTCAAGATATGACAGCGATGAAGAAGTCTTCTCGCAAAATATTAGCGATGAAGAAGAACATCACTTTTCGATCGTCTACTTCCAAACCCAAGTTGCAGCTTAGGTAAAGGATTTTGAGTGAATTAATTAGTTTCTTAGGACGGATGTATATTTTTTAAAACAATTAATCTGGTACTCTTTTTCTGCATTTTGGCTTTTAGATCGGTGAAATCCAAGACTGATTGGAGTGACGAAATGGGAATGGCAGAGGTAGTTGAAAAGAAGGGCATATTGTGCGTTAACAACTGGAATAATTCGCAAGGACAGGAGTGATTGTTCAATCGAGGAGAGTTTGTAGGCGGAATTGCCATCTTTTTGCTTATTGCCTCTTTTGTGAGATAGAAAGGGAGGAATATGTGGGAATGGCTTTAATCAATGTTTATAAATAGTATTATGTTACAGCTGAATAATGCTTGAAGCCATAGCATTCTTTGAATTAAAATTTGAATTAGAAATAATGGGCATGCATGCGAAGTACTGTTCGGGGTTAGCATTGTGTTAAGAGGAAAAATTGTTTGAAAATTGATCACATTTGTTTCTCGGGGAAATTAAGATATTCCAGAATCTGTCTTGGCTATGTAAAGTCTGGTTTGGCCGGTATTTGATGGAATTAGGAAATTTGCATCTCTTGGAGAATTGTGATATATGCATATCTCTATAGACATATGCAGGGGTCGCTGCCAGGAAGGTTGGATGCTGTTGAGCTGTTCGATGTTTACAGGCTTCTTAAGGCTCTTGGTTACCTAGTTGGAGTATGAATGAAGAAAACAAGTGAAAGCGTACATAAATCTTTTGCTCTTGAAGACAATAAAAAAGGCAAACTAATTTGTGGCTTTAAATTCGAGAGATGAAGAATCCATAAATAATTTGTTCATTGAAATGCATACTAATGAATTGGCCAGATTTTGATGTATGTCTTCCAAGTAACAGGTTTCGCAAGACATCTCTAGATAACTGAGTTTTCTGTAAGCCCGTGACTTGCATTTTGCAAACACTCATATTTTCCATCCTTCTTTCGGGCTCTGTTTTTATTTCAAGTATATTTCGTGCAAACACATGTTTTTCTTTCGAGCTCTGTTTCTTTATTTAGTTGTCTACTTGTGGACTTCCAAAATTAGATATTTCCTCTTTAGTTCCTCAGTATAGTTGAATATTGTCCACTCTGAACTCTGGCATTTGATGTTGTCTCATCACAATATTGAAAGACAAAAGTTACTTAAACTGAGCTCTTTGAGCCTGCTTTCTACAGTATCTGGTGTACCTATCTAAATTTAATGACCTCTTGTATCAAGGCTTCAATCCTTTGAGTTTTTATTTGCATTAACTATTAAGCAGGTCGAAGAGAAATCACTGTTCACTGATGTTGTGAGTTATGTTGTCTGTAATGTGAACTAATGTGACTGGACATCACTCACTTTAAGGGTTATAAAGGCTGAATGATTCAGAGGTAGATTTGGTGCACAAAAGTAAGCAGAGTAAGCCAATTATGGAGATGCCCGTAAGTATTTCAAAGGTGGGTTCGGGCTACCTATTTTTTACAGGTCATTTCATAAAAGATGGGGCAGTTCTATATTCTTCAGAGGGTCTAGTGGTAGGATCATGCCTTGGAAATTTGTGAAACCGGAACGAGCAATGAATCTTCATAACATCCTCGATAGGTTAGTTTATTGTCACGCTGTAGGAACGGCTTCATCTATTCTTCCTCTCTTTATCTCGCACACATAAATTTTGAAATTGTTCATTTTTTCATGTGGAAGGGCTCGTCTGCCATCAAGAGCAGAAACTGTACCACTTGAGAATTAATTGCACGTCCATCGCCTCCTCAATAATCTTACCTATATAAAAGCAGAGTAGTAAGCGGCTCTCTGCTTGTCACATCAGCACCTTCGTTTGGCAGTTACATATATCTTAGAAAAAAAAAATTCCAGTTAGCCCCTCCGTTTTGCAGTTACATATATCTTGAAAAAAAAAAACTGCAGCTTTGTTTTGTATCAGCCCCTCCGCTTTGCCCCTGAAAAACCTCCGCTTTGCCCCTGAAAAAAAAAACTGCAGATTCGTTCTGCTTCAGAAAATAAAATTAATGATTAAATGAAATTTATTATTTCTGAATTTCTGCATGCCACACCAGCTTCTCAGTTTTGCAGTTACATATTCTGATTTATCAGCCCATGAAATTAATTATTTCCGAATTTCAGCACCTTCGTTTATCTTGAAAAAAAAACTGCAGCTTTGTTTTGTATGTAAAAAAAACTGCAACTTCATTCTCATTCAAAAAATAAGATTAATGATTAAAAGAAATTAATTATTTCAAATTTTCTGCCGCCCACATCAACCCCTCCGTTTTGCAGTTACAAATATCTTGAACAAAAAACTAGCATTAATATTCTGATTCAGAAAATAAAATTAATGATTAAATAAAATTAATTATTTCCGACTTGGCTTGAAATATAGGATTTGCGTCAGCCCCTCCGTTTTAAAGTTACATATACCCTGAACAAAAAACTAATTGCTGCAGGAGAGCAGCCGACGAATGGAGAGACAGCGGCAGCTTCACAAAGCAGCGATCTTCGGCGAACAAGAGCAAGCCGTCGTGAATGGTTCTTCTGCGCTGACGCCGACAACCTCTTCGGTTCTACGTTTTATGCTTCAGCTCTTTTTTCCCTTCCCCTTTTAATTTTTGTGGATTCTGAATTATAGTTCCTTTGCCTAAATTTTATTTATTACTTAATCCTATGGTTCCTTTATCTCTAAATCTGAATTATAGTTCCTTTGTCTTCGCAAGTTGGTCATGATTCCAGTAAATCTATTTATTCATAAAAACAATTACATAATTATTTTTTCTACCTGATTAATTCGTTGTGGCACACGCACGTCCTCCTTTCAGTACAGTTTGTGGTGGAAGTTACTCGGAAGTTACTCACTCTCATCCCGAGGCAGTTACTGACTCACTAACTTGCAACCCTTCTTGCCTGCCGTTCCTTTAAAAGCTCATTCGCACTTATAATCGGCGCTCTGTCTCTTGCGCTTTCATCTTTCTCCTGCGCTTTCATCTTTCAGTCTACTTTCCACTTTTTCGATGGTTACCGTTTTTGATCCAGTTCGTGCCTTGACTCCTAAGCGGCACAATTGGCGCATATGTGTTCGCCTTGTCCGCTTGTGGAATATGCCATCTCGGCACGGTTCTGGTGATGCTATGTCCATGGAGCTAGTGATGCAGGTTATTCATGTCAGGGGTTCATTTTTGGACACTCCATTGGCCTTTTTCGCCCTTTCATCTTATTTCCTTTTGCGTTCCCTTTATTAATTTTTTGTTTCCTTTTTTGTATTTCTTTATGCTCTTTCAGGGTGATCGTGTGCATGCGTCTGTGCGAAGTGGATTTGTTCGTCGCCATAAGAAACATCTAGAAGAGGGCGTGGTTATAGAGGTCTCCAATTTCGACGTCGTTGCTACAACAAGGTCGTACCGGCCAACGGCTCACCCGTATCGTGTAACTTCCAGTTTTCCACCGTGGTGCGACCTCGCAAGGATGATCATAGCATCCCACGTTATGGTTTCGCTTTCAAGAATTTCTCTGACATACTCTCTACTGACTTGGATGACCGATTCCTATTTGGTGAGTGACGTTTTAGTGTCTGCGTGTTTTATGCTTCTTAATTAATTTGTTGCCAGTAAGCGTGTACTCACTACCAAAACATTTACTAGACGTTGTAGGGAGGGTGTCTGCCATGGGCCAACTAGAAGAGTGTACTGTCCAAGGATGCCGACAACATCGTGTGGACATAGAATTAACGAATGAAGAGTAAGTTGGCATGATATTTTTTTTATTATATCGTGTTGTTGACCTTCAATGGCTGTTCCAATAACCACGCGGATACTTTGCAGTCTAGAACGGCTCCAGTGTACACTTTGGGGGGAATTTGCAGATGACCTTCTGTCATATATGGCTTCTCACAAGTCTAAGCCAGTCGTGATCATCCTCCAGTGGTGCAAGGCGCGAGAATTTAATCGTTAGTGTTTTTCACTTATTTTTAGTATTCCCTTGGTTTGCATTCTTTAAGCCCATGTCATAGACTAATCAAATACTTTATGCTAATTTCTTGCATCCAGGTAGGAATAAGATCTCCAACTCTATGTATACATCCCGTCTGCTCATACACCTTGAACTGCCAGAAGTAAGAGATTTCATTGCAAGGTGCGTTCTCTGCCTACGTATTCTTTGGTTTAAAATTCTACCTATATAAGTTGAACACCAAGCGTGTTTATATAATTTATTAACGATTTTAATGCACTACTAGATTTGAGGCAGCAGGAGTTGATGTCTCACAGCCACTAGACCGTATTACACCTCAGCAGACTTTAACTCTCGCTGAAGAGTTGTTGGGAAACCCGGACAGACGAAAGATCGCAGGACTACGTAGAGGGCCAACGGTTTGTGATACTATTTTAATCCAGTAACCTGTGCAACTTATTTTTTCAATCTCAATAATCACTGGAAAAAACAAACAATTATCTTAACGTTATTCATTTTTCATTAGGAAGGTAATATCCGAAATTACAATATAAATATCTCTCACCATCACGACATGCACCGTATTTATTTAGTGTTACAATATTTTAATGATTATTTTAATTTCAGTTTGAAAATATCACCCACTATCACGTCATGTTAAATGTGTTATGGTTTTTATTTATGTTAATATTCACTGTTTGAATGTAACATTCGGATATCTTAATCTTTAAAATACAGTATGCTATTATTTTATATTTGATTGGTTTAGAAACGTTTAGAAAAATCGGAAGTTTGTTCAATAAGTTATGGTAAAAAAACATTGTTTATTCTCCTTACTCCTCTATATTATTCCTCTGATAGTGTGGTCTTTTTTTTTTGGCAAAATAAAGGTTATGCTTTGGGGCTTGAAAAGGTTAATTATATAAACATTACCGCGGTGAGATATTTTCTAATGATAGGTTCCCAACTGAAATCTCGATCAGTCCATGAGGCGGAGTGGAGAGGAGTAGCTTTTAGATTATTAGTTTGGAACCCCCACCTCCCGCCCCTCAAAACACGTCGACCCCGTTTATTTATTTTTTTTCTTTTTCTGAATTTGTGCTGGAATGGTTACTTAGAAACTTTAAATAATTCTTTTGGTTAATTTGAAAGTATCCATGTACATTCTTTTGGTTAATTTGAAAATATCCATGTGGTTGGAGTTTTGCTGTTGCAATAGGTGCGTTTGGAATGTTCTTAAACGAATTTATTGCTGAAACCCAACTTACATTTGAAAAGATTAGAAGGCTGAACATTTTTCCCTCCTCCTACACCTAACGTATTTTCACATGGAATGCGACCTGCAACTGCATACATTTTGGTAAATGTTGTATCAACCATGATGGCGTTCGTTAGAACAAGTGTATACGTAGAATAGTAGCTCATGTGATACTTAGCCTATTTGAAAAATCCACTACCTATAACTTAAAGGTGAAACATCGCTATTTGGCTGTGATGTCAAATGACTTTGAAAGATTAAGGACAGAGCTTGGTTAAAGCACTTTATGGCCTTGATAAAATTTCAAGACATTGTTTACCAGTTTATTGTTTTCTTTTTTCGTTGTTATTATTATTTCATTGTTTTCTTATTCGAATTATCTCATTTTCAAATGCATCATCTTACTTTTTGACTTTGTATTGAGTTTCCCCCCCTTTTCGTAATCATTACCTATTTGTTGTTTTGATTTGCTTAATATTTTACTGTTTAAATGTTTGATTTTATATTTAATTGTCAATTATTTTGGAAACTTTTTGAGAGATCACAAATGTGTTGCATGTGTTCCAATATTTTAATTATTAATTTAATTTATGTTTGCCCAACATAATCATATCTTAATGTTACCTTTACTTTAAGTAACACAAATTAAATTTATTAATTTCTTGATTTCACGTCTCTATCCAATTAAGAATAGGTTAACGTTGCACGCGTGTGGGTATTTAAGATTTCTGCAACAAAATAATATCTTTAAATATAACTATCATCCTACTCTAATGATCATTATGCACAAATTCATAAACTGCTGTATCTTGTCTTATTAAAGCTATTATATGTATATGATTCAGGGCATTGTGCCCAGCAGCTGATCAGAGAACAAAGAGAACAATGTAGTGACGTTATTGGCTGCAAACCACTTGCTGAAATCACTAATAGTTTGATCTACTTACTGTTTAGACAAATTCCTTACTATTTGTCCTCAAAGTATATCTGAATTTTAATCTAATCAGCTTCATGTTTAGGCATGTTTGGGTTACAAAAAAGTGCTGCATGATATGTCTGCATTCCTTAATATTTGGAATAGTTCATTATTATTCTCATCTTCTACAAAAAAGGCATCGTTATGGCTGCAGTCACCCTTTCGCACATGCTTCCCCTTCCTCTTTTAGTCTACTTTACACATATATAGACAAAATTCAAAAAGTGGATTTATTAACTCATAACATTTTGCCTTTTGGGATTAATTACATTAGTAGATATCCTTAGCGTTTTACCATATTCATTATTCTTCCCAGTGACTATATTCAAACCACCAAAGTTTCATGTTTATCTTTTTATTGAATTTACCTTTCCAACTTTGAAAGCTTGAAATTTGTATCAAGTAATAAAAAGCCACAAGAGAATGGTTGAAAGGTACTTTGACTTTTTGTTTGCTTCTTTTTTGGCCTCTTTTCATTACTATGCGTGAATGAGACTGCTGACTTTATTCCAACAGAAAACAGTACGGAAACATAATTGGGACGTGGTAGCTGAAGGCATAAACTTAAAGTATAGTATATTGAATGATGATAAAATCTAGAGGAATTTTTCTTCCTAGTGCATGAAATCTATGAATTGAGTCACGTTGTTTATTGCTTATGAATAGTATCCCTTGAAATAGATTTTGTATACTATATTGATATTCATGTTTATTCTAGCATAGTTGCACATTTAAGGTTTTCATGCATTATGAGTTTTTGGGAAATGGCCATTAAATTACAAGGTTAGCAGAGAAAGCATGCATTGTATTTATCACTGCTAGCACATTGACAAGTCAGTAACAGTAAGATCACAAACCATTAAAAAATAACAATTATCCAATACTAATGACAGTACCATAATGATTATACAATCACATCGGATGGATTATATACCAACCATAAACTAGTTTAAAATGTCTATCATACGAAGTGGATGAGCTTTTTAAATTTTATGAGGTTGCTTATAACCTTGAATCTGGCATTTTATGGCTTCTATTTATTGGTTGGGGTACATTCATTGAGAGACAAATTATGTGATTGTCCAACTAAACGGTCATATGAGAAACCAGATCCATTAATTATGTGTTTGTCGCATTCCTCTTCCTCTTCTTTTTTCGATAATTCTCTTGCACCTTTTTCTTGTTCTCCCCTGTATCTTTTTAAAATTTTAGGCCCGCATTTTTTTTCCTAATAATGCCTTCTTTATCAATTGTTTCAATTTCTAAGCTAATCATGCTTTGAATGTAAACCATATATTAATTCCAGTTCCATCGTCTTTCCCAATCAGGACATATACGTGTGTCATGCCAGAGGACATCAGCTAGAAAATGTAAACCGTGTACATCTTGCAATGAGAGACCTGGTAATTATCTTTATGCTATATTTATTTTACCACGTTAGCTTATAGACAACTTTACTGCAGCCTTTGTGACATGCGACAAATATTAAGTAGTTGCTTATTGCTTTATAAATACTTCATCTTTGTAATTTTGTTTGACAATAGAATTTCCAGAGTATGAAGATCTTGGAGATCCAACATATATTTGCAAATACTGTGGAGCTAAATTATGGTATAATGAACGACTAAAGAAGCATTACAATGACAAAAATCCAGATTTTGGTGCGTGTTGCCTACAAGGAAAGGTCAAGCTCCCTACCGAACTGGAACCACCACTTGAGTTATCATTGCTTTTATCTGGAGAAAGTTTAGAGAGTAAGTATTTCCGCAGCAATATTAGAACCTATAATTCTATGTACGCCTTTACATCCATGGGAGGAAGAATTGATCGACAAATCAATGATGGACGCGGACCTTACGTATATAGAATGAGTGGCCAGAATATGCACTTGATAGGTAGTATCCTCCCCCTTGATGGACAAGCTCCCAAATTTACACAGTTGTATATTTATGATACCGAAAACGAAGTATCAAATAAAATTTCAGCTATCAAGTAATTATATAAAACAAACATAATCTTCATTTATTTGCATTCAATTTAAATAAAGACATTTATATTTTATCATTATTTTAGTGTTTTATGATCATGCAAGTTTTATTATTCTAGTGGGCAAGACAACTCTCTGACTGGCGTAAATGCTGATATTGTTCAAAGACTTCAAACCATACTGGACAATCATAATAGCTTGGTACAGACGTTTCGAATGGCAAGAGATTTTGTCAACGCACATGAAGGCCATGCAATAAAAATCAAGCTTATACATAAAAGGGGCACGGACAGCCGTAGATATAATATGTCGTCGGGACAAAATGAAATAGCTGCATTAATCGTTGGAGATATTGGAGATACAGATCAGGGCAGAGATATAGTAGTGAACTACAAAATAGGGCTGCTTGAAAGAATAAAAGAAACCCATCCAGACTTTCTTCCTTTACAATATCCATTACTATTTCCATATGGTACAGGTGGTTATAGAGAGGATATACCTCATCAAAGGATGGCAGGGAATAGTCGAAGTATAGTTAAGAAGGTAACAATGAGAGAATATTTTGCCTATAAGATTCAAGATATATACAACGAAATATCGACCATATTGTTGGGAGGAAAATTATTCCAGTAATTTATTATTGATGCATCTATGATGGTTGAATCTTATAGGCTTTTGTACATAAGAACACACCAGAAACAACTCAGGGTGGAATTATACAAAGGACTTGCAGATGTTGTGCTTGCTGGAGAAACAGCAGCTGTCGCTAGAGGTAAACGAGTTATACTTCCCTCATCATTTACCGGTGGAGCCAGATATACTATAGGAAATTATCAGGATGCAATGACAAGATGCGCATGGGCTGGCTATCCAGATTTGTTCATAATATTCACTTGTAATCCAAAGTGGCCTAAAATTACTAGATATTTGGATGAAAAGAATGCAAAGATAGAAGATCATCCTGCAATTATTGCATGGATATTTGAAATGAAGCTGTATATGATGATGAAAGACTTAAAAGAAGGCAAGTTGTTTGGTGCTGTTAAAGCATGTTCGTACTTATTCACTTGAATAAATGTCTTTCTCTATTTTTCATCCCATTTATGTTTGCTTTTCTTACTTCGTGTTTACTCAAGTACCCTTCGTATGTAAATCATCAAGGGTCGAGTACTATTTTGAAATACGTTTACAATTTAATAATAGGCTCCTATATTTAATTGGGATAAGATAGAATCAAATTTTTTCTATTTTAATTTTCCCACTTTGAACATCAATTCAATTAAAAAAAACATAGTGATTATATTATTTTTTTTCTAAAAACATTAGAAAAAATAACATATAAGATAAAATAAAATATCTATTGTAAAAAAAAAAGGTGGTGTGGGGTTCATAGTTTTAATTTGTCCTAGAAAAGGAGGGCATATTTTACTATATGTAATTTGGTCTTTTCATTTTGTCCCCTCAATAATGGACCTTTTGGGTGAGCCCTTTTATTTTAGCTAAAGATAAAAAATATATTAAATACATTTAGATGCCTTTGAATGTCAATATGAGATAAGCATGGTTTAAAACTAGCTTAACAATTTTCTACATGATAACCCAGTTTGTTAACATTTAATTTAAAATAGTTTGGAACAACATGTTGTGCCGATGTACATGGAGGCTAACAAATGAACCGTATTGTGACTTATAAATACTGTTTTCTGTCAAAATATACATTATATATTTTATGATTACTAATTAACTTTGGAGACACAGAACATTTTTCCTATTGCGACGATATCTTGTGAGTAACCAATTCAAGGATATATTGCAACTGATATTCATATAAAGAATATATAACAAATATTATCTTAATCACTAAGCTTTAAATCTTTTTAAAATCTATTATTCAATTTTATTCAACTAACATTAGCTTTTTCATTTCGTTCATTAGTTCACTTTAAAAAAAACGTTCAAATTACATGTAATACCATAAAAAAATTCCACATCATAAGCTTCAATTTTATTTTATGTGTTAGCAGTCTAATTCAATGCTTTTTTTCATACCTTGCAGTGCTATACACGATTGAGTTTCAGAAACGAGGTTTACCGCATGCCCATATTGTGTTGTTTTTGGTTAATGACAGCAAAATAAGCACACCTCATGATATTAAAAGAGTTATAAGTGCTGAAATACCTGATAGAGAAATCAACCCATCACTGTACGATGCGGTGGGCAGCTTCATGATGTATGGCCCATGTGTAATAGTTAACCCAAATTCGCCCTGTATGAGAAAAGGTGAATGCACAAAGTATTACCCAAAAAGCTTCACTTCCTCTACCACTATCCATGAGGATGGATATCCTCAGTATAAGAGACCAAATAATGGACAGGTAGTCATGAAAAATGAGGTCCCACTGGATAATAGATATGTCATACCTTATAATCCGTATATGCTTCTAAAGTACCAAGCTCATGTCAATGTTGAGAAATGCAAACATGGTGACTCAATCAAGTATTTATTCAAGTACGTCAGCAAAGGACATGATCGGGCCACCGCAGCTTTTTATGCTGAATCACTATCAGAAGGATCTGATGTCGTACACGATGAGATCAAAATGTATTATGATGTTCGGTATCTCTTACCATGCAAAGCAGTATAGAGGATTCTTGGTTTTGATATTAATTACAGGTTCCCCCCAGTTGAAAGATTGCAATTCCACCTTCCAAATCAACAAATTGTCATATATGAGGATGACACTGAACTAAAAGCTGTTGTTAATCGCAATACTACAAAACAATCAATGTTCTTAGCTTGGATGTCAGCAAATGATAAGTATGTGGCAGTGAGACAACTAACATATTCAGAGTTCCCCACAAAATTTGTTTTCAAGAAGGATAAGCTAGAGTGGGATCCTAAACAATATGGATTTACAATTGGAAGGTTATCTAATGTTCCTTCTGGAACAGGCGAGGCATACTACCTGAGGTTGTTGTTGACCATAGTTAAAGGCCCTAGATCATATGAAGAAATAAGAACTGTCAATGGTGTTCTTTATGAAACTTTCCATGATGCATGCTATGCCTTTGGTTTATTGGATGATGATAGAGAATATATTGATGCAATTAAAGAATCAAGCTAGTGGGCTTCACCCAGTTACCTGCGGCGTCTATTTTGTATGTTGCTAGCGTGTAATTGCTATGGCAGACCTAAAATTGTTTGGCAACAAACTTGGAAGTTGATGGCAGATGATATCATCTACAGGCGCCGTCAACAAACTGGCCATCCATGTAAGTCTTTCAACCAAGTTATCATGTTATTAGTTATAAAAGCTCACCAAATTGTACTTTCCAATAACACTTGTACATATTAACAACATCTTTTTTCATTAGCTCATGAATATTACATTTATTGCATTCATGTAGACTTCAACTTGTCAGATGATGAGCTGCATAGTTATGCTTTAATAGAATTGGAACATGTCATGATGCAAAATGGAAAGAGTCTCCGTGACTATGAATCAATGCCATCCCTGCAAGATGTCAATATCTCATCACAAGGAAATAGATATCTGCACAATGAGCTGAATTTTGACACTGATACACTACGTGAACAACTGCAGACCCTACTACCCAACTTAAACCCACAACAACAAGAAATTTATTCAACAATAATTGATGTTGTCACCAACTCACAGGGTGGTATGTATTTTGTTTATAGATATGGTGGAACAGGAAAAAACATACTTGTGGCATACGCTATCTACATCTCTGAGGTCAAATGGTAAAGTAGTTCTTAATGTTGCTTCAAGTGGCATTGCATCACTGCTTTTGCCAAATGGAAAGACGGCTCACTCTCAGTTTGTCATCCTAATTACCATTACAGAGGATTCAGTCTGTAACATAAAGCAAGGATCACATCTAGCCGAACTTCTCCTACATATGTCTCTTATAATTTGGGATGAGACTCCTATGGCAAATAAGCATTGTTTTGAGGCATTAGATAGAACAATGCGTGATATTATTAGCTTAGATTTCCCAGACATGTCTAATAAACCTTTTGGCGGCAAGGTTGTTGTGCTTGGTGGAGATTTCAGACAAATACTGCCAGTTATTCCAAGAGGTACACGAGAAGATATAGTGCATGCTACAATTAACTCATCTTATTTGTGGAAATATTGTAAGCTATTCATGTTGACCACTAATATGAGATTGATGGGCTCTGAAGCATCACGTCATAACCAAGAGATAATTGATTTTTGTAATTGGATTATATCAATTGGTGACGGAACAGTTGAAACAGAGGAGCATTCTGATAGTTTGATCACCATACCAGAAGAGCTGCTATTAAAGCCCATCAACAATCCATTAGAATGTATAGTGTAGGCTACATACCCTGATTTGCTACTTCATTTAAATGATAATGCCTACTTTAGAGATCGTGTCATCCTCACTTCTACATTGTCAGTTGTAGATGAGGTTAATAATCATGTGCTTGGATTAATTCTTGGGGAGGAAAAAATCTATTACACTACTGACAGTATTTCCAAACAAGATACGGCTCGTGGCTCAATATCAGAAATACATTCATTTGAATTTCTCAATAATATCACAATGTCTGGACTTCCAAACCACCAATTACGTCTGAAAGTGGGTGCTCCTATCATGCTTATATGCAACATAGACAAATCAAATGTGCTATGTAATGGGACACGCCTTATTATCACTAGGCTGGAAAAGTATGTCATTGTTGCTAGATTAATGTCATCAAATGCATCACATGGTAGCGTGCTAATCCCAAGGATTACTATTACACCTTCTGATGCATCTTTGCCTTTCACATTTTGTCACAGACAGTTCCCTATCATGTTATCCTTTACAATGACCATAAACAAGAGCCAAGGGCAGAGCCTTAAAAATGTGGGCTTGTATCTTCCTCGTCCTGTATTTACACATGGTCAGCTATATGTTGCCGTGTCTCGAGTTCGTAGCAAAGAGGGCTTGAAGATATTAATCCTGGATGAAGATGAAAATCCAACTAACCAAACATGCAATATTATGTATAAAGAGGTCTATTATAATTTGTTCATATGAGGTTAGTAGCATGTACCATTAACATTTTAGGTCCATATGCATCGTTGAACTCAATTTGTTGTTTTAATGTGTCTGCACAAGTAAATACATTCCGATTAATCTTACGTGGCAAGTTGCATTGTATATTGTGCATTATCAAAACACAAAACCTCACTTTAATTTACAAGGTTAATGAATGACTTTCATACAAGTTGTTTGTGTATTTGCCATGCTTAATCAATATTATGGACCTTGACCTCGCGCATCGCCTGGGTCTTGTTCTAGTTCTGTACAATTATTGGGCCTATGGTTTAGAATTCTTACCCAGACAGGACATGTAATACTTGTGAAAAACAATATTTTGTTCATTAAATTTTGATTGAAAAGTATTTTGTTATTACATTAAACATTCTACAGGACTCGTTAAAAAAGAGAGAGAATGGAAAGAAAAAGTTTGAAATTTTTGGATAGATAAATATTCGTTTGGGACAATGATTGAAATGCTTAAAAACAGTTTCTTAATCATAATTTATGGTATACGAAGTAAGTATATAAAAATAATTTTTTTAATTTACCTGAAAAACAGCTTATAAACAATCTTAACATCGTAACAAACATATATAAAAGTCACTTTAGGAGAGTTGGCTCTAACTGGATCCATTATGCCTGTGTTTGTTTCAGCGTTTTGTACAGGAAAAACGCACTTATTACGCAAGCCGAGAAAAAACTCCTCTCACATACTTACCTCGTATACCGTGAATCACGAATTATAAGCACGTTTTGGACAAAAATAAGCCATTCCAAACAGACACTATATCCAACTCGAATACTCGAATAGATATCACATGGTGGCTGTATGAAAGAGGGAACAAATTGTACTGTCTGCTACAGTGGTGTATGGTTGGTATCAATAGTGAATACCGAATTTTTAGATAGAGTTCTGGGCACGTGCTTGCAATAAATGTATAAGGGGGGGACAAAAAAACTCGTGTTATTTTGAGCAGCAACAACCAACAAGTAGGTGTGGTAGGTATGAAGGTGAATAACAAAAATACTCCCTCCCCTTTTTATTTTATATAAGATTTTTTTATTTGGCTGATCATTTTTATAAATAATTGTTTTTATATCTCAAAATTTAAATTATTTTTTTTCTTTTCTACTTTATTAAATACATATCTTTATATTAATTTTCTTTCATTCACCACTAACTCTCTTTTATTTAATCATTTGTTACACATTCTCTTTCATATTTGTTACTCATTCTCTCTCTTATACTTATTTCATAAATAAGGGTATATTTAAAAGAAACATGACATTTTTGACATATTATTTTTAACTAATCTTAACTATTAGTTCATTTTGCTTGTGCAATAAAAATAAATATTGCTTATGAGTAATTACAAAGAACTCACAGCAGGAAAAAGAACCTGACAAGTCTCAGCAAATTTTGTTTTTGTGAGGGAAAATGACCAACTCAGAAGAATGTTATATCAAATAAGAACCTCATCACAACATAAGTTCTCAAATTCAATACTCATTTTACCATATTTCAGTATTAAATTTTTCTAAAAAGATCTTGATTTGGTAACTCCTAATAAGATTCTTAGTTGACATTCTCCTTAATTGTTAGGACCTCATAAGAATGTCAGTATCCTGTGATACGTTTTCTCGGTTTTTTAATTTGGCCAGAAAAAGTATCTTTTTTTTTTTTTTTGCCAACACAGAACAAGTATCTTGATACTAAATTTTTTGGGGCAGAAATCTCCCCCAATTCTCTGAATTCAAAATTGATTTATTATTAATGGATTCATAGAAGAACTTGTGCAAAAAAAATACAACAAAGGAAGTTGTAGATTTCTCAATTTGATTCACAAATATCGAAAGGGGGATTTGGGGGGGGGGGATCATTTTTGGTGATTCACAAGTCCTCCTCCAATATTTTGTGAATCAAACTGAAAAATTTATAACTTAATATGTGTTTTTTGTACAAGTTTTTTAAAAAAATCCACTAGCAATAACACAATTTGAATTTGAGAGGACTGGGAGAGCTTTATAACAAAAAAAAAAAAAAAGTATTAAGAGGTTGCTCTGTCCAAATTAAAAAACCTAGTAAAAAAAGAATATCATATGGATATAGGCTAGTAGGCTACCCCGCAAACGTTAACATCTTAACTTTTAAGGGGCAGCACGGATTATTTTTTCCCCCTCATAGTTTCTGCGGAAAACAATATATTCTCGTCGATCTAAAAGAATGGTCACCTGAGTATCTGTGGGAATGAAGTAGTGGAGAATGGCACCAAAATATTAAAATGAAAACAGTAAGAACAATGATAAGACTAATAATAAGTGAACATATGATTTGATCATTTTTATACAGTGATATTCTGACGAATGACGTGAAAGCTTTATATATATATATATATATATATGCACTCACTTGATTATTTAAGGGAAAATACTCAAGATCTGGATGACTGGATAGGAGATGCAACAGAAAATAACAGTAGATACTTGTCGAGGACACAGAAAGAGCAGAGCCTTCTGGTGCCAAGGCTATTCTGACCTTCATTCCTTCATATACAACGAAAGCTGCGCACTCTATTTGATAAAATCATGAGGTGGGCAAGGCACAATTATTGGCGTAGTAAATAGAAGCAGACTATCTAGTGATATGAGCAATGAAAGTATCCATTTCCAAACGTGAAGCTCCTCCTTCATCCATTGAACTTCGGACAGCATTTTTCAGGTTTATTGCCCTCTTTCTCATTTCATCACCTTCCTTTGTTGTCATCAATCTCCTCACAGCTTTCTCAATATCTGAGGCAGTAACAATCTCATCTCTGCGAGCCCAATCCTTCACAACCAAACCAACCTTGAGCACTTCTGTCATCAGAACTCTATTCCTTGGCTGGTCCGAATGCATAGGCCATGCTGCTATTGGCACCCCGATACTGATGCTCTCCATGCTTGAATTCCACCCACAATGACTCATGAACCCTCCCGTTGAAGGGTGGCTAAGAATTTCCAACTGGGGTGCCCAGTTTCGCACAACCAATCCAATGCCTTCAGTTCTTTCTTCAAATGCCCTTGGAAGCTCAGCGGTTCTAACTTCTCCGTGAAAGATGTCACCTTTATCAGCTTCTCTTAGTACCCAGATGAACTTTTGCTCGCTTCGTTCCAATCCGATCGCAATCTGTTTGATTTGCTCCTCCGTGAAGACCGTTGTCGTCCCAAAAGATACATATATCACTGACTTTGGTTTCTGTTTATCAAGCCACTCCAAGCTTAAGTGCCTTGCTTTATTACTTTTCTTCTCCATGGTTAAAGGGTTGAGCGGTCCTAGAGCCCAGTGCTTCTTGCCACCGCTCATTCGTTCTATTAACTCCATGTAGGGACCTTCTACTGCCCTGTTTGTGTTGTAAATGTACCCTTTATTGGATTTATGGAATATATACTGTGAAGCAATGAAATCTAGGAATTGGGTTGGGAAGCACTCTTCAAGAGAAGGAACTTCTTTGGGGATATGAGCGCTTTCTACCAAAGGCTTTCCGATTCCCTCCCAGAGATACAAGAACATGGTGAAGGCAGAGACGCTGTGGAAAATGTAGTTCTCAGCATTTGCAATTTCAGTGGCATCTTGCACAACAGACGCCATTAGGGAGTCATGGATCACAATGACCCTTCTAGCTGCTGATGAAAGGGATCGCAGAAGTGCAGCCACTGGCTCACGTAAATGTGTGGAGGCCTCAAAGGAAGGAAGGAGATGAGAAGGGAACATGGTTTCTGCATTGGGGTTGGGAAGAGGGGTAACAAAAGAAGGAACTTTGAAGTCATGAAAATGGATGTTTGAGATTGACTTTGGATCCCAACCTTGGACCCGAACTGTGGCCTGGCGATTGTGGGTGGCTGTGCCAACATAATGAACAGGTATGTTGTGTGCCAAGATCAGGCGGGAGAGATGAAGAAGCTGATTGAGATGGCCTTGAGCAGGAAAAGGTACTACAACCACTACCACTTGGCATTGATGAAAGACATTTGAGCTTTCGTTTTTATGGCTTTGGTAATTGGAACACATTGGGGAACCTTGGCGGCTGGAAATCATTGACGAGTTTTGGCTACAAAGAAGATAACTAGTGTGTTGCTTGGATGACAGTTAGGTAAGCATGCTGGGAATTTATAGGATCAGCATTTAAAATTTACTGTACACAGAAAGATGATTTTCTTTGGTTATGACAATATAAATTTATATGGTTATAATGACTGTTTGCCAGCAGGTCTTGAATGAGAACATGTATTTTGGAGTAACACTACAAGCCTACAGAGTCTTCATAATTGGAGTATGGCTATTGCAAATTACCTGTGAAATTATATGGAGGTTAGGCATATGTTCTACATAGATATATAGGTTTAGAAGTGGGTTGTATGGTTGCATTAATGTGTCTCAAAATGTGATCAACAGGAGACCCACCACCACAGTTAAATTAGTTTTCTTAGCATCGAGAATGATCATATGAAGAAGCACTTTCCATAAATGGAAGGGGATGTGAAGTCCGGCGAAATGAAGGGTTAAGATTTTTGGGGCTGCTAGCAAAACGATAAATACTTTGTTTTGGCTATCACCTCACTCGTTGTCATATAGTGCATGATAATTTTAATGACGAGGTTCACTTTGTTTTGCCTGCAATTGCAGCCTCAACTACCTTTTACATGTGCATGTGTCAAATTTTAATTAGTTCTCAGAGATCGCCCACGTGGATGAGGCAGTGAAAGGTTCAGATATATAAAAAGAAAGTTTATTATCTTTCCAATGACTTGTGAGCTTTTAAATTTTACTTTAACTTCATCTGTCTTTTACGATATTTTTACCAAGGTTGTAACAATATGTAGCATTAAATCACGTGGAAAGCCGCATTTACATATGTTTATGATCCCTACCTCATGTAGCATGGCAAAAGCATATATTACTTGGTTATTATAGTTGTCACTCCTTTTAGGGTGTGTTTGGTTTGAGGGTAAATTATAATTTTGGATAAAAGAAACCAAAAATTTACCATCTTATTCTTTTTAAATTCTAGGTTTCTGCCTAAAATTTAAATACCTTAAATCTAAAAAAGTAATTTAACCCCCTCCCCTCTCTCCCCTACCCTCCCCTCAAACCAAACACACTCTTAATAAGGTAGAAAGGTTATCTTACCTTTGTCTTTTGATCCATTCTTCTAGTTAATTTTCTGGTTTCCACATCAAAATTTCGTTCGCATTCTCGTCTTTGAATCTCCTAGTTTATTGTCAGTGTCAAATACTTAAAAACTCAACCTTAGCTGGTTAGCCAATTGACAATTTTTCATTTGAAGGTAAAAAACTGGCAATTTTTCATGGCACAACACAATTCTTATCTCTGAAGGAGTCATTTAGATATGCAATATCAGGTACCTAGAAAGTGTTGTGGTCAGAGTGATGTATATAAATTATCAAGAATCTAGAATTGTTTCGACGGCCGGTGACCAATTGACCCACCCATTCAGTGCTAGAGCTGGAGCCAGTTTTATGGCCATGGAGGACTATTTCCTTTGTTCACTCGTTACTTATCAAAGAAAACCTCATGTGAGGGGGAAACCTTCAGCATCAGGTAAAGTTTGAGATATATTTATATATGATGTCTAATATCTATCTTATCTCAGCTAGCTTCTTTCGCAGTATTCGTATTTAGGAGAACATACAAGGGATGGTTTTCCACATTCCCACGTGCTCCACTTTGTTTTCTCTATTTTTTCTTCCTCAATTTAAACTTAATTCATTCACAATACAAAAGTAAAACACCAATCTTAGGAGAACCATTTCTATCCCGGAAAAGATAAGGCAGAAAAGTAGAGGACATGTCTTTCTGAATCAAATTTCACCTAATTCTTAGAGCCATTGATTCGATTTCGATTTCGATTGACAGCTGCACAAGCAGATGCCCCCGCGTGAGTATTCCCTGCATAAGGATGAAACGAATGGGTCCTGCTAGAATTTAATTCTATAAAGGCTGAGAGTTTCAATCTGACTTTTCTTCTTTCTCTTGCAGAAACTGGATCCCACCACTTCTGGATATCGTTCCAGTACATGGGCCCTTTGCAGGCCAATTATTATAAATTTGGGTAAATCAATTTACATGTTTCAACTCTTGCAAAATATATCCTCTTGTGCGATATTCAATTTTTTGCTGTTAATTTGATGGCTTTGCTGATGTTTCAATATCTCAGAGCCCTCATCTAATAGCCATAGTTTCTGAATAATGTTAGGAAAAAAATAGAAGCAAGGTTATACTGCCTATCGTCGTTAATATAAGAGTTAATCGGGGGTTAGATTTAATCCTAAATGTAATACCTCAATCTATTATACCTCCATATTTATCATGTTTTTTTAAACTATCTCTATTGATTGTAAATGCATGGGCGTTTGCATCAAGGGGTAATTTTAATGCAAATGTTTTAGTGTCTATTTGGCAAGAGGGAAAAGAAAATTTTTATGAGTTTGATTTTAAAAAAATGGAGAAGTGAGCTATAGAATTCTAATAAAGATAAGATGTAAAATAAAAGGGTAAAAAAAATTAATTAAAAACTTTCAACCCCACTTCTCTAATTTTTTTTTTTTTAAATCCAATTTATAAAATTTTTTCATCCCCTCCTCTCCAAATCTCTCATATCAAATAGATCTTTAAAATAGTATTTTAAGGAAATCAATTCAGAATGTTTTCTTTTGTACATAACTAATTTTATTAATGTACATGTATGAATGAAATATATTTTATATTAAAAAATGGACGAAGTAATTTAGATTCCAAAATAAACCCCACTGTAAGGAGCCTGGAGAAAAGTTTTGGGCGGGGGAAAAGATAAAAGGCATCAATGAATGTAGGTGGCAGAAAGGGCGGGACCAATGAGGCAATGAGACCATAGCTAGTTTCAGCAATGGATCCGTGTGGAAAGTGTGGCCGACATTGAAGGAACATGTCTTTTCTCACTCCAAAATTATGGAACTCAAAGCCTTGTTATCCATGAATTGTGAGGTTGTTGATCATCCTAAGACAGAATCCATGTCACCCTACTGACTACCACTGCCTAAATTCTTTTCGTTATCTTTAAATCCCCGGTGTTTTGATGCCAGCCTTTTGAATAGATAACGAAATCTGAACCATTCAATAAAATTTGAATGATTTAAGTTTATTTTTTTAAAAAATTATTTTAATAAATATAAAATATAAAATAAAAGATAATCTCTTAACTAATATTTTTTTTAAAAATAATTTTTTTATTAAAAAATCACCCTTTTTAAAACAATCAAATTCATATCTAAGTTAGATTTAGACAAGTTCTCATAGGCACCGAAACCGGTTCATCTTAAATGCTCCCTCTTGATTTGATGTCAAAAAGTTTGTTTGTTTTCTCCTCGTTGAATGTTTATGTTTAAAATTAAATTAAAGTTATCAAATATTTTTCCTGTAGGGTGTGTGAAGAAGAGTTATCAAATTATAAATTTATTTAAAAAAACTTCAAATTGAACATGCATTTTTAATGGTTTGATTCTGTTAATATTGAATCACTATATTAGGAGAAATTTCTCCTGTTTTACTTGTTATTTTTAATTTCTCTTATTATAACTAATAAATTTAGTCATGATGCAGATTTAGAATGATCCATGTCAAATTAAAGGCGATCGAAGTAAAGCTGGTACCTAGTCACTATGCACATTTGAAATGTTCCAATCAGATAAGGCATTGAGAAAGTTGTAGTAGGCCTTTACTTTGAGACGTTACATTAACATCAGATGTTTCTATCTGCGTCGAAACGTGGTCACTGTTAATTGGTTTCATCAAAGAACTCATTATCAGCTTTTGTGGAAAGTAAGGTATTTGTGGAGGGCATAGTGGAGAAGCTAACAAATGATTGAATCGAACAATTATTGTCCTCTCATAGGACGTCAGTTGACTATTCAACAACAAATATGTGCCACTCCCTCCCTGCTCCCCACAACAACAAGTCGTCGGCACGTGCTCTTTTCATTTACCCCACCATGGGGCATGATACAGAATCTTACTTCCCCTCTGAAGGTGTTGACCCTTTCTCATGGCTAAAAACCAAGTATGAAACATCATACCGGTCATTGAATCAGGTGAAGTAGTGATTTAAGGGTTAGTAGTTTAGATTGAGGTCAATCCGAAATCAAACCGGTCTTAATTAAAAAGTATGATTTTTAATTATATGGTAAACATGTTAGATAAAATATTAAGAACATAAATCATAATATAAAAATAAAGTAATAATATATATTAATATAATCATGTTCAAACTGACAAATTTTTTAACTTTTTTTATTAATAAAAATGATTATTTGATTAAAAGATAATGCTTAAAAATAAAATCTTATAGCTTTAAAAAATTTAAATAGATATAGAACTTTTTTATATAAATTATAAATATTTTTTTGATAAATATCATCACAATCTTAACAAACTAGGGCATGGGAATTTGAAATTTAAAACTGCCAACTACATTTTAGGCCTATAGGTTTTATTTTTTCCCAATGCAACCTCAATTGTCGGCATCAACTCCCAGGCCTTTAGAGTTTTATTTTTTCTCAATGCAAACTTAATTGCCGGCATTAACTCCCTCCGTCATTTCATCTTCCCATCTACCCAGCCTTCTTTCTTTCTATTTTATTTGCCTTCTTCCACCTCTTTCGTCCTCCACCGGTCATCACTTTGTTCCCCTGATTTCAAGTGTTTTTCACTTTTTCTTCACATTGTGACTGAGTACTGAGGTAGAGCAGTAATGGTGGTGGAGTGAAAATCGTGATGACGAAGGATAATCATCTGAAGGTCCTTTTATTTTGACATCTTCCTCTATTTCAATCTCTTCTTCCTCTCCTCTCAATTATTCTTTTTGGGATCAAACCTTCTCAGTTTCTCCTTCTTCAGATCGTGTTTCTTCTGATTTTTTTTTTTTAAAATGACCCGGGTAACCCACCCAACCAGCGGGTTAACCCCGTTTTGCCGGTTTATGACAGTTCATTCCGGGTCACTCCTCCACCTGTTCAGGAGCTAAACCAGACCGAACAAATGGCCGTTTCACCGGTTTCCGGTTTGAACCGGTAGGTCCGGTCCGGTTTTTCATACCATGCTAAAAACATATCCTCTGGTTCTTTTTTTTTTCTTTTTTTCGTTTTTGCCAGCATTTTTTCTTATTCTTAATATAAGATTTATTTAATTAATTTGATTATATTAATGAAACTAAGTAAGGTGGTTAATTATAGCAAATATGAAATGTTTCTTCCCAAAACTACTTAATTTCTCCTTCTTATCCTTTTTATAAGTAATTTTCTCTCTCATGTGGTTGGTCCTTAATATAAGCAACTTTTTTTTTGTGTTTCAAAATTTAAACTACTTTTTCGACCCCTATTAAATATATAAATTTATATTAATTACCCCCACTCACAACTAATTCTCTTTTATTCAAAAGTAAAATACTCTAACCGCCCCTGCGTTTTGCCTTAATTACACGGATCACCCCTCTATTTTAAAAACATACACTTAAGTCCAAACCGTTAACTTCGTTAAAGATTTTTATTTTTTAATTAAAATTTATATTAAAATAAATTTTATTTACTAATTTATCCTTCATCATTATCAATTTCCTAATTTTTTGACTAAAATTGTTTAAGTAATTTAAGATTTTTTTTTCTTTTTCTTAACTTATTTTTTACTTTTGTAAATAGTTATATGTTAAACTTTTTCCATATTAAGATAAATACTTAATTAATTTAATTAATATAGACATAGAAAACTTAATTAAAAATATGATTAATCCTATTAATAGATGCATACTAAAATAAACATGTTCATAAACTTTTATGTAAAAAATGTTTTTAAAAATTTAAAATTTAAAATTAATATAAATCATATATTGTATCAAATTTACATTATTAATAACATATTATAAATAAAACATATTTCTTTCGTTTTCTTTCTATCTTTCAGGCATATTTTTTAGTTATTTAAAAAAATAATAAATAAATAATTTTCAGTAAATATGATAAAAATTTAAAATTTTATAATGTAATAAAAATTAAAAAAATTATAATATATTGAAAATTTTGAACATGCTATGTATTAAAATTATTTTTTTATATAAAAATATATTTTTTAGTCAAATATAATTGTTTATTCATTTGTTGAAAAAGGAATATTTTAGTTAAAGTAAATATTTAATAGTCAAATTTAGCGGTCAACTAACGGTTGAGTGGATATAAATAAAATATTAAATATGTAAGGAAGATTTCTGTAAATTGTATTTTAATTTCAAAAGAGGCTTATTTTGTGTAATTTAGGTAAAATAAAGGGGTAATCAATATATTTTACTCTTTATTCAATCATTTATTGCTGATTCTTTTTCATATTTTTTACTCATTCTCTCTCCTACACTCTTTTCATAAATAAGGTTATATTTGAAAAAAACATGATATTCTTAACATATTTATTGTTTTTAACTACTTTTAACCACATGTTCGTTTTGAGCAACAAGAAAAAAATTGTTTATAAAAAAGATCAGACGAAATATCTTCCTTAATTCCCTCTCTCACTCTCTTATTTGAGGGAATATCAATAAAGGGTAATTTTGAGAAAAATTAATAAATTTGTAAAATAAGTCTTATATTTGAGATTAATATTAACTCCCCAATTAGATCTTTACATTAAAGATTAAAGGATTGATTTCTTGTAAAATGATAACCAGGTCCCATGTAACAGAAGTTATCACAACTCAATCCTTTGAAATTATCTAATTGCAGTGAAGTCTCATAAGACCAATGTTAATTCTAAATGGGAAAATACTGCTTTGCCCTTATTATTTGTGAAAAAATCAGCAAAGGGTTTGTGCTCGGCACATTCGAAAACATGGAACTCTTCTCCCTCACTGCGCTCGCATTTCACATCGGTGGGAGTCTGCTCATCATCTTCTTCGCTAGTCTTCTCCGGTCGTCGTCTTCTGGGCTGTGGTTGCCGGTGATCGTCTCCGTCGATCACATTCAAGGTAAGATTTGGAACATTTTGTTGGGACTCCAGTTTTGCGATTTTCTTGGCATTGTTGTAATTTGTAGAAAAATAATATGAAATTAGTTTTATGAGGACAAGTTATTGATGACTTTTTGTTGTTGAAATCAGCTGCTTCTGTTTGTGACAACAGTGAGTTAGGGAATCGAGTGAATGATGGGATGGGCCTTGTGAGTGAGGGGGAGGGGTGTCTCCATTGATTTCTCTCTTCATTTACTTTCCATTGAGGGTATCTACCGTTAGATCAACTTTCAATGGTTGAGATTTAATAATATGTAAATAATATCATTATAATAAAAATCTACCATGTTAAATCTCAACCATTGAAAGTTGATATAACGGTAGATATCCTCACTGAAGAGTAAATGGAGAGAGAAATCAATGGAGATATTCATCTCCATGTGAGTGATCTTAAAACTGATGGCTATTTCTATTTTATTTCACTTGAATGGGAAATATGTTTGCCTAATTAACCGGGATAGGCGGATAGCTAAGTGGGAAACCCATTTGATTTTAAGATTTGTGTTAACAAAATAGCTTTTTGCAATAAGGCAATTTTTTGGTTGTTTGGATCAATGATTAAAAAGTTTATAAGTGTTTATGTATATGCACGTAAATCGAGAGAATACTCCTTTCACATACTTACCTTATATACCGTGAATCATAATTGAAAAACAGTTTTTTAAGACTCAAATCACTATTCCAAATAAGCTTAATAATATGCGGGAGTGGCTAAAAATCATAGCACCAGCGCACTTTTGATGAACCTAATTTTTTAAGTTCAATTTAGTCTGTTTAAAAATGTTGTTGTCAGTAGGGTTTAGTTTGTAATCCTGATATTATTTCTTGTCTTCCTCCTATGACTTCTATGCAGTTACCTTTTCATAATGTCTCCTTCTTGTTTTCCTTTTTCGCACCATTGAGCCCTAACATTTCAGTTTTTGTTTTAAATAATAATGGGTTAAATAGTATTTTCACATTTAGAATTAATATCGCTACAGGTCCCATGGGACTTTAATGCAATTTGCTGTTTTTAAGAAACATTGTTGTAATTATTTCTGTTATGTGGGGACTGGTTGTCATTTTCGCTAATTTCTTTGAGGCTAAGTCTACCTCAAGTTTTTTAGAAAAAAGTTAAAAGAATTGTATTTAACTTTAATTTTAGGACTTAAAAAAAAGACTTGTAACTTTTTAAAAGTCTGAGATCAAATCCAAAACAAAAACATATTACGCTGGGCAACTAAGCAGTTCAGAAAAAGAAAGTGGGCTGTGATTAAAATAGCAGACTGATTCCCTTAAACTGTGAAAAATACGAAACATAAAGTGGGAAGTTGTTAAAAGTGTGCTTATACAAAGAAAAGTGGGTTGATACCATCTTTTGTTTTTTTTCCTCTATGTTTGTCTTCATTTTGATTTTTATTCTTTAAATTTTAAATCATAAATGTTAGTCCTTCGGGAGATAAAATGATCCATGTTTTCATTAAAGCATAGAAACTAATATTTTAAACAGTATGAAACTTGAGCATGAAACTTGAGAGACTAAAGTTAAAATTAAGTCAAATTTAAAAGATTAAAGTTTGTATTTACCCAAATAAAGTAGAATGAGTCTATGACTTTATCTAATAGAGGGAGGTTGTGTACTCGTGGGCGTGATACCCATCAACACATTGTACCAACAACATAGCCACTTAACATCATTTAGGCATCATCTACACAGCACCTATTACTTTACAGCACCCAACCTTCAAGCTTTTTGCAAACCTACCAGCTTTCCACCAAGCTCTTTATAGCTCTGTGGTGTTTGTTCACAGGTCCCGGACGTACATTCGCAACTCTGATGTGTACTGTCTACAATTCCTCAGCTTTCTGTACATAGCTTCCCACCATTTTTGTTCACATTTCTCACTTTGTATATAGCTCTTTACCATATGTAGTTTTCTCTGCCACTATGTCCAGTACTTGGAGTTTTCAGTAAGAGGGAAATATTTGACATTGAGGATCAAATAAAAAGAGTGAATCATAACCTTCATGAGTATGGCTTCTTTTTGGGACATGAAACATGAGTTCTAATTAAGCTCATAACGTTTAAACAATATGAACTAACATAAAGGCTAGTGGCTAATCTTATCATCTAACCGCTTCACAATAACATTTAAGAAGTGCAATATTGCTTTTTTCTTTTATGCAAGACAAAATGATATCAAAATATAAAGTTAATTTAACATATTACAAGCTGTAATAAGAGAACCAACATTTGAATTATAAGGCCTATTAAACATGGTAATGAAATAGTGTTGGTGCTTGTTTGGAAAAACCCCAAACCGTGGTTTCAAATGCTCTTTTTCATAAGTTGAGATAAAATTTCTCTCACATTTTTAACTAATAAATCGTAAAAACACTTCTGAAAAACTAAAATAAACTGTCACTAAAACTGAAGAGAGTATTCGTAGGAAATTGGTACAATATTGCATTTAGCATCAACTTGGACAAAGAGACATTGACCTGCTTGCTTTTGGGGTCTAGTTTGGACAAGTTTGAAAGTTAATGGGGTGAGAATAGCAAGATGGACCAAACTTGACGAATATTAAGTGTGGCTTGTCTACTTTAATTAAGAGGCCAACATCATGAATACATCAACATCGTCCCCACAAAAGAAGGAACTGAATACGCACGGAATAGAAAACCCAAAGATGAAGATGCCATCCAAATCAGTTCCATTTATTCTCCACACTGCCAACCAGCGTTTACCCAAAGGCTAATAACTACTACTTCCGGTCCTAAATATAGGATATAGTTTGTAGTGCAAATTACACTACAAACTATGTCCTATATTTAAGACCGGAGGTAGTACTTGTTAAGAATCAACCCAATGTCACAAAAATATCTTGAGGGACTTGGACCAAGGAATAGAATCCAAATCCTCCATCTTTCTGAGGGACTCCAAGCCACTTTACAAGTCTATTATGAGTCCTGATTCAAATTTATAGATACAATAATCACTTATTTTCAATCATATTTCTCTTAAAAGATTGTGTCATTATACGGAAGACAGAAACGAAAAGAAACAAAAAATCGATTCTTAAGTTATATATATTCACTACCTCTCTAGACAATTTCTTTCTATGACAACTTATAAATAAGAACAAAAAAATAATTCATAGTTACAACTAAAGATGTTTAAGAGGTTCAAATACCCATCCAAACTCAATAAAAATACGCCATGCCCAGCACAAAAAACCATCTTGAGAAAACAGTTAGGCGTTTTTGGGCTGGGCCGAATTGTCAAGTAGGGCAGGCATTTTAAAACATATATATATATATATATATATATATAATGTATGGTCCGTATATCCAATATTTAACAAAACTTAGGAAGTTTTATTTATCATTCAATTAAAATATAATAGATTATGCATAGTTTTTTTTTATAAACATGTGTAATTAAAAATTTAGAAAGGAGTATTACATTTTGATATATTAAATATTAGTTGTTTTTTGTTTTGTTTTATTCTTCATTGTTTTTTCAAATTTAGAGGGATTTATGGGTGTGGAAGCTCGCCCCCCATAACCTTGCCAAAATTACCTAGGCTTTTATCGGGCAGGCCAGACAACGAGCTGCATCACCTTTTCAGGCCAGGCAGCCTTGTTTCAACTGGCAAATCCATGGGTAGTTAAGTGAGGCAAGAGATAACAAAGAATAATGTCAATGTGCAAGTGAGTTTTAAAGTTTGTTTGGTATGTCAATTGAAATGGGAACAATTTGGTATTAAAATATTTATTTATAATGTAGAATGACCAATTTATCCTACACCCAAAATGCCTAACCACCAGCCCAGCCCATACAGGCACAACCACCAGAGAAGCAATCACCAGCCACCATAGGACACAGTAGTCATCCCATAAACAATCATAAAGCTCCATTTTTGCACAAAATATTAGCCATTAACAGTGCAACTCAAAAAGGCGGAAAAAAAAAAGCCAAAAAGAGAGATCAATAAGAAAAAATCGCAACCCATCAGATGACATGTTGAACGCCAAATTCAGTGAAAGCCAATGCAACTAAGCCGCGAATCTACTGTTCCAAAGCTTTGCATCGGATGACATGAATATTGAAGTCTCGCTTTGATGCTAACTCCTTTGAACAACGAAATCAACTATACGAGCAATAGAACGACGCTTGTCCCCAAGAACCACAGGATGCCTTCGTCGACGATTTGCGCAAACAAGTTCAAGTGTTGAGACGATGAAGAAGGAATCGGTGCTGGCATTTCTTAGATTGATAAAATAGCATATCTGAACACTAAGGAATTTTTGGATCTACGTCGGTGATGGGGTGATGATAGGAGTCACAGACGACCTCGCCGTCCTTTGCCATGGATGTAGCTCATTGTCACCGTATGAGGGAGAGAGAGGGAGGCTGAGTCATGAAGAGAGAGATGCAGTAGGGTCAATGCTCGGGCGGGACAAAGCTGTCAAATAATAAAATGTATGAGGGTATAATATTCCCATCGTTTCACTTCCATGAAGTCATCTCAGTTCAATGGGTTTATCCAAGGAACTCACTTCCATCAATTTTTGTGAAAGTAAGTTCTGTGGGGAAGTGAATTCCACCATACCAAACAATCGAATTTCAGGATTTCACTTCCATTTCTCCAGCTTCATGTACCAAGCAGGGAATAAATATTGAATGGGAACCCCGCCCCAAAAATACCCAAATTGGGAGGGTCTGAAAAAAATGACGCAGTTAACTGCGGGTTAAAAAAACACACACTAAATAATAAATAAATAAAATAAAATTGCACTATCAGCATTTTATGTAAATCAGTTCAGTACATCCAAAATAAACAAAGCTGCGATGGCATCTATATTAGGCCGCTACTGTATTGCTCTACAATTCAAGGGCTGCAGAGATTCTTCAGATCCTCCTCCTTAGCATACCAGGATGGTATTATTTTTGAGACATGTGGATAAAGATCCTTGTAGGAGTTCCTAATGGTTCCCTCTGCAACTCCGGTGGCAACTGATATCTCTGTCACCAAATCAAATACATGTATGGAAACACCATAGCAATTAGCTAAGAAAGTCCAAATAAAGATAACAATGAAAACCGTTTCCTAGCTAAATTTAAACCAATTTAATTCAAAATTTAAAATCTTTCCATGACTGCATACGAAATTCAAAAGACAATTTTCATAAACAATGGAATCCATCAATGCATTTGTACTGAATGCCTCCAGAGCTAAACTTCCACTCAAAGTAGAATAACAAACCTTTTAGGGGTTTCTTATCCTCTGAAAGTTGAGTTATGATATATATAACGGCTGCAGCAATAGATATGGGGCTCCTCCTGGAAGATCGGAAAATTCATTAGCATCAATCATGACATGGTTAAATCTATTATAAGCTAAAGTGACATAGTCCATCCGAATCATTAATACCATAACAAGCACAAAATGCGGAATCTGTATGCCTGTGAATGCTAGGTATGGTGGAACACAAGTTAATGATGGGAAATATAAAAAAGTAAAAGTGGGCCCATTTCATGAATAATGTAATTTCCAGTGTCCCGAACAGGTCAATTTATGGGAAATCACGAGTGAGTGCCCAGTTATTATATTAAAAAAAGAAAAGAAAAACAAAAAAGGAGTGAGTGCTCATTTTCCTTAAGCTTACATGTAAAGACAAATGGCAAATACTCATGTTCAGCAAAAGTTTCATCATCTACACAACCTTGTCTAAAGCTAACAACTCCATTCAGTTCCATAAGGCACTTTCTAGAAGGAATGGGCGGTCCTTATAATAAGTCAACAAGAAGGGTATTATAAGCCACCAATTAAAAGTTTGATACGATTTTCCTTTTTCATTTTTCAAGATGTAATTCATGGTTTTAAATATGAATAAATTTGGATCTTTTTCATTTTCAAACAGATTTAATGACTTGACTGCTTCTCCTTGATTCTGCAAAGGTGGTTGGAGATGTCTTATAGTAGGGACGGAGTATGCATTTAATCATGGGAATACAACTTAGATTTCACCCCTCACTTTCTGCAGCACACGGCACTCATCAGAGTCGGAGCACAAGATCTAATATATTTCTTACCCATAATCTCATCCTAAGCCCTGCCCTCAACATGCTAAGGGAAAACACAAAGTTAATTGGCACAACCGAAATCATTACAAAAATCTATTCTTTAAGTTAATATCCTGATTTCATTTTCACAGAGTAATATGTAGACTTTCAGCTTATTACCAGCTATTTTCTCTGTAGAAGCAACACTATATTTTTGGTCAAATCCAAAGTCAGCATTCAGCAATCAGTTTATATATTACAGCATAAGTATAAATATGTAAACAATAAGACAAGCAACCTTAATTGTTAAGTTATGACCACTGTTTCAGTAATTGGTAATAAAATGCAAATCCAAATTTACCTTATATCAAACTCTTCTGATTTCTGCACTGCTTCTTGAGCAGCTTTGACAGCTTGATTGGTCATACCAAGATTAGAACAAAATCGCCTCTACAGATTATCAAGAAACTAATATTAGTGATACTAAATTTAAAATAAATATGATGAAATATGTTAATTAAAAGAATGAATAACCAGACAATGGATCAAAGTCACAAGATGAGTTTCAATTCAACAAAGAAAACTCACCATAAAATCCCCAGCATGTATTGTTCCCATTTCCACTGACTGACCATTCTCCAAACCCAGCTGCTTCACTATGTATTCTTTTGCTCGGCCAATTTCCTTCTTTGTGGCTCCATTGGCAACAGAGCAAATTTCTAGTTGAAATCCATAGGTTCAAGGAAGCTTGTTTACAAACGGAAAGATAAATTGGGAAGCATCCAGATGTTAAAAGAATCATAGGATGTACCCTTTACAGTGCGTGGCTTGTCTTCTTGTCGACAAGCAATGTAGAGGCAAGCAGCCAATAATGCATCCTGATTTCTTCCTCTACTAGACTTCTGATCTTCAACTCTCTTATATATCTCATTAGCTCGATCCTTCAAATCAAACACAACATGACAGGAACAAACTTGGTCAGAATTTAGCCATTGGAATCTATAAAAGCACTATTTAGATACACTTTCCATTGTGGCAGGGCATAAAAATACCTAGGCCAGCACTTTCCAATATTAATTAGAATCTAGCTATCACTAATTGGCTTATGAAGAGCACGTCTAATTGTTTGAAAATAAACATGCCCATGCAGTGTTCAGGCCCCAAAAAGAATGCCCACACAGGTTTTATTATAGAAAGCAAAGTTTAAATGTTTTCAATAGTAACGTCTTATCTTCCATGCAATCAAAAATAAAGTTTTATCTTCCGCTTTACTACTTCTGCAACCAGAATCGATTTAACTAAGAAGTTCAAATGATGTAAGCCATATTAGAAGTAACATTATGGTGTCATATTAGAGTTTCAACAATATTGTACTTGTAGTATAATAGTAACTAATCTTACAATTTACCAACTACTTCATAAACACAAGAAATTGAGGGATGGTATAATCTCAGTAAACTACTCAGCTGAGCTTCCATGCCCGAAGCCAATCATGACAATCACATGCAGAGCATAAAGATACAGAGGATCATAAAATTAGTGCCGTGATAGAAAAAGGTTGCCCAAAATAAGAATGTGCCATACCTTAATAGTTGCAACAAGTCCCAACCTGAAAAATTTACCGGTCACCTCATTAGCAGATTATTCAGTTATCTCATTTGAAAAAGATAACAAAAAAATGCAAATTTTGAGAGAAACTAACAAATAGATTATACGAATCAGAGTTTTGATATTATAACTTCCATGTCCTCATGTAGCTTCGAGGGAATAAATTGATCGAAAAAATTACGAGGAAAAAATTATAGGAACATTTCTCTTTTTCTTTCCTGCGGATAAGTAAAGGCGTGATTGTCTTACTACCCAGTACAATGACCGGTAAACTAACATTCTCTTAAATACATAAGTTATTGTGTGTGCAACCCATAGATGTAGCCTTTATTACTTTCTCTCTACCAATCACCAAGGTAAAACAGACTTCACATTATAGTCTGTCATATTGTCAATGCACTGACTGAGTGTTAAGAATCCAATATTTCCTACTTCACAGCCAAGATATAACAGATAAGAAGAAAAAGCCAAGGACCACCAATCCAGGAAATGAAAAAATAAATGCTGTTGGAACAGATTTGACAATTAGAAAAACTAACATCCAACCAGAGACAGTACAGAATAACAACAACTTCTCCATGTAAAATTGCATTGACAACTACTTTCCTCCTTGTTTAAAGGAGTGTATTAGGGGCATCGAGCGGATGTAATCAATACAGAAAAGTTAGAATGGGGATTGGTCAGGATCAAATCAAACCCTTACCCTTACGGGTAATTTTAATCCCGGTTTCAAGGCAGGGAAGTCCACACAGAATATCATCTTGTCCGTCAAATTTCTTAAACAAACAAGCAAAAGAAGGCCAAACCCATAATTTCCATCAGCAAAGCACAGCTAGCAGGAAATTCCTGAATATGAGCAAACCCTAACTCACCTATCAGACATAGTTGCAATAGTTTTAAAAGCCAGAATCAGCCCCCGATCCGGGTTCGCCCCGCGGTTCTGCCACCTACCAAGGGAGGATGAAAGAAACTCTCCGGAGGCTCCGTTGGGCTTGGCTATCACCGTCGACAAGCCTCCATCGGCTAGAAGAGGGTTGGTGGGTCCTCCGACACGGACCGGATCATTGTCGCCTGACTCGTTGGCGAAGGTTCGCCACTCGGATGTCTCATCGATGGAATGGGACTCTAGAACGAGGCCACACTCAGAACAAACAGTGTCGCCAGCCGAGTGATCGAAAACAACCTCGGTCTGGCGCTTGCAGTCGGAGCAAAATGCATCAGACATGGTTTTCCTCGATAAAAATACAAGATCAGGAAGTTGAATTCAATTGAGTTAACAGATTTAGAATTGCCAGTTAGGGCTCCCACAATAATGGGAATGTTAGATTAGCTGGTTCTCGCAATAATTTCCCACGGATTCTGGTGGTTTATGGCCGTTTCTTCTTACGCGCTAATATGAGCCGAAACGGAGTCAAGAATGGGACAGGGTTCAGTATTTATAGAAAGATTATTCGTAAATAAATAAATAAAATGAAGTTACGATGGATGTGTTAGGAAAGTCACAAGATTTTCATGTGATGATTTGCCGAGTTGGACGAATGAGCGTGTTTGGGCCTAGGGATTAGAAGCTGATTTTTTTTTTTTTTTTTTTTTTTTTTTTGGGTTCTTGCTTGGTATGTGCTTCGCGTGTTACCTCTGATTATATTTGGCATTTTTCTACAGCAATGCAGATATAGCTTATGTGATTAATAATTTTTTTAACAAAAATCAGTTGTTGAGATGTGGTGCTTGATGTTTTTTTTTTCTTTTTGCCAATGTGGTGCTTAGTGTTAGTAGTGTTATATGCTTGGCGAAAAAAAAAAAAAATTATTAGTGTTATATGATGTAATTTGTAGTCAAAGATTAGCTACCCCAGGCTCTTAGGGTCTGTTTGGTTGGAGGGGAGGGGATGGTTGGAGGGGAGGGGAGGGGAGGGGATGAAAAATGAGCCCCTCCCCTTGTTTGGTATGAAAAGTAAGAGGGGAGGGGCCCCAAAAAAGGGGCTCCAAATCCCTCCCACTCCCTCAAATTGGCTCCCTCCAAATTGGGGGGTTTTGGAGGGAGCCAAAAATTTAAGACTATTTTACCCCCATAATTTTTTCATATTCCTAATTATACCCTATGAGTCTTTAATAAAAATATAACTTCTTTTATCATCTCCAGTGTTTCACGCTTGTGTGTGTTTTTTTCCAACCTTGTAGTTCAACCAAATCATGAGTATAAATATCTCCAGCGGAATGAATGGCGATTAAAATATAATTTTGGTGATGATATTTTCGCAGGTGAATTCGACTATAAAATGTTATCCATAAATCTTTGTTTTTTTTTTACCAGAGTTATCCAAAAATCCATAATACAAGTGTGAGTGCATGAAATCTACTTTTTTTTTTTTTTTGCAACTCCTCTGCATTGTTTTTCAATAGAAGGAATTTTTTATTTAATTTAATATGATAATTACTGGAATATTCATATAATAAGAAATTAAGTTGAGGGAAATTGAAAAATATTTCTATTTTATATCTTCATCTTTTTTTTATAAATTATATAATTCATATTGAGGTGTAAACTAATTTAAATAATTTATATAAGGAAAAATATATAAACTAATGTTTAAGGATAAAATGGTAAATTAAATATTATCTTCCCTCCCCTCCCCTCTTAAACCAAACAAAGGATCATTAAAAAGCCTTTCCCTTCCTCCCCCTCCAACCAAACCAAACAAGGTGATTCTCCCTCCTCCCATCCCATCCCCTCCCTTTAAACCAAACATGCCCTTAATGTTAACATTGCTCATCATGCTGGCTGATGTCGGTTTGAGCCCCCATTAACATGTTTGTGTGCATACTTGTGTATTAAATTAAAAAATTAATTGTGTAAGCATAGATTATAAAAATAAACACAATGAAGCCTGATTGATATGAAAACTTTGTACTCATTTCAGTAACATCAATTGGGTGAGAGAAAAAAAAGAACAACTCAAATTGATGGGAAAGGCATATGTATTGAATTCGATTAAAAAAATTACTCCATCCAATCCTTGATAAAAATTATATTTGGGAGTTGATATTGATCCCAATCATAAGATATATTTATTATATTTATCAATCTTTTTTTTATTAATACTCAATTAACAATAATAAAAAATGAGAGGGAAATGACATAATTAAATAAAATAGCCAGAGTATTTTAAAAAATAAATGTCATATTAACTAATTTAATCAATTTTTTTAATTTAATCAAATTAAATAAATAGGTCTTATATTAAGGATCGGATGGAATAGCTTTTTTATAATTAGTTAATCAAGTTATATTATTCAAAACTCGTAATTAATTTTGTTGATTATGACCATGCTGTTGAATGTGTGTTACTAATATCAACACTATTTGATGTTCATATTCACGGATATGAAAAAGAGGTTATTTTCAAGTGACCAGTTAATAACGAGTTTACTGTTATAAAAAAACACTGAGTTTACTAGCTCAAAAAAACTAAGGGCCAGCATTTTTGGGCCTTGAAGGCCCGTTAACGGATGATATTCATATACACTTATTCGGGGAACGGAATTGTCTCATGAATCAAGCCCATTGCTATGCGTAAAGTACTTTTTATTTTTGGGGTTTGTATGCTTTAACTTGTTGGGAGAAATGTTTACATTTTGGTTTTCCTTCTCTTTTTGTGCTACACGGGACCTTCTTCATATGTGATATACGTGGGGATATATGTTTGGATTAATTTTTTTTAATAGCTTTTACGACTTACGAGGTAAGTGTGTGAGAGGAGTTTTGTCTCGGGTTGCGCAAACCATAGTTTTGGTGCTTACCAAACATACATGTGGATCTACATTTTTGGTAATGCATAAGAACTAAGAAGCACAGAAGAAGAGGATAAATTACATAATAGCGATGGGTCACTGGATTCTAACAACCCAAGATTACCAATGTTATAATGTGGGACTACTATTATGTTGCGCATAAAATGGAAAATAAGAAAACGCGTACTTTTTTGTTGACCTTGAGAAAATGCGTGCTTGTAACTTTAGATGATAAAAATAAATAAATATTGAGGAGTAGCAATAAAAAATCGCAGAATAATGAATTTATAAACGCGGCATAATTTAATTAAATTCAAAAACAATAAATTCTTATATGAATCTAGTTTGTCACCTCATTTATGGTATAACCAATCAAAATACAACAACTTAGTGCTCGTTTGGAATAACTTATTTTTGGGTAATAAGTGTTTATAAATAGTGATTCACGGTATACGAGGTAAGTATGTGAGAGAAGTTTTATCTCGGCTTGCGTAATAAGGACTTATTATCCAAAAATAAGTGATAGAAAACACATGCTTATAAGTTGAATTGACATCTCCCAAATATTAAGTAGCATATTAATAAAATTAAAAAATTTCACAATTAACATTAATCTTATGAGCGTGTGAAATAAAAAAGTAAATCTTATGAAATCATTTAATTTTATTGATATGTTAGTTAATGTTTAACAGGTATCAAATCAACTTATGAGTTATTATATTTTAATTGGTTATATCATGATAAGTGAAGTGACAAATGAGATCCATATAAAAATTTCTCCAAGCAGAGCATGACTTGGGGGAATAATAGAGAGAGGAATGCTCGTGAAAACACGTATGGATGTGAGAGAGAGGGAGTGGGTGGATCGTCTTCAAAGGAGGTTAGGAACTCACAATCAAACTGTTAGCCTCGCAGGTTTTATTCTAAACAAATATGGTTGCTAGGAACCCAACACCGCAGTCTGCAGGAATGAATGAATAGATAATTAGTGTTAATTGAATGAGAGATTAAACATTTTAAATTGTTGTGATCATTCAATAAAGCAGGGACCCAATAAATTAATATGGCAAGGGCGACATGAGCACAGTTATTGGATATAATAAACGGAAAATGATCATAAAAGAAGCTGACAAATGCAAAATATAAAATTAAACATTAATTGTGAATTGCTTATTAAATATTAGCAATTATCTTACAAATTTTAGATAATAAACCTGATTTAAAATTTTTCAATTTTCAAACTCTTTTTCCATATTTTTCCTATAAATAGTCAAAAAATAAGTGAAAAGGTCAAAATCCAAATGCGGAACGGGACCTTCCCTCCACATTTGTCTTGTTTTGACATTAGAGGGAGATGGGGAGCGCCAAAAACCTAACATTGGCGTTAAACTTTTATATGTGTGAGAGGTTGAGTTTAATCCTACTTTAACATTAGACCGTCAATAACTACCCCTCTAGTTAATAAACACCAATAGAGAGAGAAAAGGAACACATTTTGTGCTCGTCCTTATTATTAATAGAATGTACTCATCATCAATCTAAATGGTCTAAATTAATTTTAACAAGTCAAAATTTAAGTTAATCTAATTTTTATATTTGAAGTAACTTTTTATTTTAATTTTTATATATTCACTCCAACGGCAGCAGTTTGGATCGCCATTTTTCCTTGAAAATATTTTTTCACTGCAGCCCATTTTCATCTGTTTAGATGAAAATGGGTTCCCACCAAATATGGTGGGAACCCATTTTCCAACGCCCAAGGAAATTGGTCAAAGACCCAAATGCCCCTGTTGTGACAGTGGATTTGATATAAAGAGGTGAATGGGCTTAAGGGAATTTACACAACTGAACCTGGACAAAATGGAGGGAGCGGTTTTTTTCAAGCGACGATACGGCATCGAGTCAATCCCAAAGAATTGGTCGATTCCTTCTTCTTCGTTGATGTGGTTGATGTGTTATTGTTTGCGTTGAATGTGATGCACCCATGGTCTATGGCTATTTGTGTTGAGTTAAGCAAAGAGATCATTGCCTGCCGAGGCTGCTTCGGAGCATTGGGGGTGGTTGGAACTCCATGGCTACGACAAAATTTGGTTGACTACAGACCAAGGTATTAAAACTCGGACCGGGAATTGAACCGGTCGGGGTACTAGGTTAAGGGTCAGTGGGTCAAACCGGGCTCAAACCGGAGCAAAAAGAGACTAAATCGGTGAGGAATTGAAAATTTTAGACTTATAGTATGAAATTCTAAAGGAAAATTTTAAAAAAAAAATTTAAATATGAACCCAGACCTGACCGGGAACCTGACCTGTTTACCAGCCGGTTCACTGGTTTCTGGGCCGAACCGGCTGGTCCGATCCGGGTTCAAGAACCTGGCTACAAACTGACAATGAAGTACCCATGTGGTGAACTAGGTTAAATATGTGATATTCCGCACAAGAGAGGCAGTGTTAACCAGATGCGGATGATGGGTACGCAATGGTCAAGAGTAAAATTAGATAATTATCCCGTAACCATGACGTACCTATGAGTAAAATTACTCCACAAAAAGTGGTTGTGACCACATGTGGGTGATGTGTAAGTAATAGTTAGAGTAAAATTTGTTTAGTCGCACATAACCATGAGCCACCCATCAGACACATATGGTTAAAGTTGTTTTCATTCATTCATGCATGATAACAAGTGACTGGTGGGTATCTCATGGTTATTACTCTGGTATATTATGAGAAAACAAGAGCAAATAGAGTTATTCTTCCACGTTTTACTACATGCAGCCTATTTTGGTTTAGTTGTGGTTATGCGGGAATTATTTGAAGTGATTCATAACCATGAATTACCCATGGAATACATATGGTTAGAGAGGCCAAAGTGAAAACCAGGCCTTTGAAAAATATTTTTAAAATAAGGGCTTTGAAATAATATTTTTTTAAACAAGGGCAAAAATGTCTTTTACCTTTTTTTCCTATCTTATTTTCTTTCAACCAAATAAAAATTTTCCTATCAACCCATTTTCTTTTTCAGTGCCAATCAAACACCTTTATGGCAAAATATTTTCCATTAATTTTCATTCTTTTCCTTTGTGTTCCATTTATTTCCAACCTTCACTACAAAAAAACATTGAATTTGTGACAGAATTAGAGTTTCCGACGGAATGAATTCCATCGGCAATAATAGCGTCACAAAAAAATTTCCAACGAAATTTCTGACGAAAATCAATCCCGTTGGAAATTCCCTCATAAATTCTGATGAAACATTCCGTCGCAAATTTTTTTCTTTTTAAAATTTTAAAAATCCACTTGGCAACTCTACCAACAGCCCTATCATTGCCAGCGGCCGCCAATGGCAGCTCTGGTGGCATCCACCTTGTCGTCGGCCCCCAAATCCGCCACGTGTCTCAACCTCCCTCCCCATGTATCGCAACCTCATATTTCCTAGAAATGCAACTCAAATTGTCCTTATTTGGTTCGAACTTACGACCTCGTCCGTACACACATGATGCCTTACCAGATAAGCTCGACTGCTTTGGTGTTCTATTATTACGCACAATTATATATATATATATATATATAACCTTATGAGTATATTTTTTTTAATTTCTAAAATTAAATTTTTATTAATATTAATTAATAACTAACAAATTTTATTTTTTATATGACTATTTTGCCCTTACAATGACCAAAATATGTGATTGAAAATTTAAAATATTTTAGAAATTAGAAAATGATAATAATAATTAAATTAAAAATATTATTTTTTTAAAAAAATAATTTTTTAACATTAAATTAAATTTTAAAATATTAAATAATTAAAAAATAATTTTTAAATTTTTCTACGGGATTTTCGACGGAATTGAATTGCAAGGGAATTTGCGACAGAATTTAAATCCATCAGAAATTCCCTTTCAATTTCCGACGAAATCAAATTCTATCGGAAATTCCGTGGCAAAAGTCAGAATTTCCGATGAAATATTTTCCGTAGCTAATTTGCTACGGAAAAAATTCCGTAGAAAAATTTTCCAATGGAATTTATTTCATCGGAAATCCCATATTTTTTTTGTAGTGTTTTTTTTTTTTTATCCAAACGGGCTCTATATGATGATCACTTAATGAGAATAGGGATGAGAAGGATTTATCACGCAAGTCAAAAGGGTGGAACATTTGGTTTACAATAACTTGGGAAAAAGAGGAAAACACTCCTTGTGGCTTGTTTATAAGAAACAAATACTTGTTAAATTGGATTAACATTGCATGCGGCAGCGAATTGAGGAAAATACTTTCAAACAATCTTTTGTGCATGGTTAAGCATTTGGGTGATCCTCTCAGTAATAATATTCATTAGATTCAACGGGCCCTGGCCGCACTTTCCACCAAAAAAAAAAACACAATCCGGTGGTTATATTTCAGTTAGGTAGCAGCAGCTTGGTTTTAGCTAGTATGGTGTTTAAACTTTAAACTGTCCGTTAATTTATTAGTATTAGACATTCGCATTATTAACTAAAACCTCTCCGTAAATTTGACTGAGATAAATATAATGATTGCAAAAATATTCACAAAGTAAAAAATAATTAAAGAGGAGATAGCCCTTAGGTGCATGTGTGATGGTTCCCCTTGTAGGGGGTCCCTCCAAATGATCAAAGATTTTAGAGCTCAACACTGCCTTAAATCATCTGACAACAAACCACGTGGCTTGCTGCTGTTTCTGTATGCACCTAATCACGCCCATTTTTCATACGCAACGAACCAAAAAAAAAAAACTGACAAGGGCACACATATTGTTATATTAAAGGTAGCGTAAAAAACTTGCGAATTGAGCGACAAAATAGAAACTATAGTTAATTTGCTGTTATTTTTACTCTTGTTTACAACAACAACAAGGCCTTTATCTCATTAGGTGGGGTCGACTATATGGATCGTATGATGCCATTGTGCTATGTTGAAAATCAAATTTTATGGTATATTATTAATCAAAAGGTCTCTCTCTATGACTTTATTAAGCGTATATTTCGGCCTTCCGCGATCTCGTTTTACAGAATTCCATACAGCTTGATCCACCCTCCTCATCGGTGCATTCAATGGCCTTCGTTGAACATATTCAAACCACCTCAAACGACTTTCTACCATTTTTCCTCCATGTATGTGATTATTACGAATCTTGTCTTTTCTTGTATGACCACACATCCATCTCAACATCCTCATCTCGGCCACCCCCATTTTATACTCATGTAATCTCTTTAAAGTCCAACACTCACTACCATAAAAGCATTGTTGGTCTTATAGTAGTGTGGTAGAACTTCCCTTTTAACTTATTAAGTACTTTCCGATCACAAATAACTCCAGTAGTTTTTCTCCATTTACACCATCCAGCTTGAATTCTGTGATTGACATCACCATCAATTTCACCATCTTGTTGTATAATTGATCCCAAATACTGAAATTTTGTCACTTGCGGAATGACTTGCCCTCCCAATTTAACTTCCACTTCATTTCGACCTTGTCTCTTATCATACTTACAATGCATATATTCAGTTTTGCTCCTACTCAGACGAAAATCATTCACTTCCACAGTTCGTCTCCATATCTCAAGTTTAAAATTAATTTCCTCCCTGGATTCAGCCAAAAGAATTATATCATCCGCAATCTCTAAAAGATAAATTTAATAAACAAGAGATTTTTACTCTTATTTATTAAATTTATCTTTTAATTTACGGCCATAATTTCTTTTAATTAATCAGTATGCGACTTGCGTAATTCTCTTTCCTATGCATATATGGGTCCTGAATCTGCAAATAACCAGACATGTTGTGACTCGTGACTCGTGATCGAACATTGAAGTTGTTATTTACTTTTTTTTTTTTTTTTTTCTATCTATGGCCTGAGGACAAACGTAACGTAACACCGTAACAATTCAGAACACACGTGTTAGGATGCCCTTTTAAATTAGCATCAATAGTGTGTCGATTCTTAGCTTCGCTTTGCCCGGGGCTTCTTAAGTGATCAAATCCTGCAAAGTAAAAAAAAAAAAAAAATGTCCGCCATAAATTTATAAACACACTGAATCAATTTTAAATTTAGCCGTATTCAGTGCATCCTTCGAGATATTTGAAAATTAAAGATGGCACTATAAACACATTGAAGTGGCCTTTAGAAAACATGATTGCTACAAAACGTATCTCGTATACTTATCATTGTCATGAATCTCAATATACGTGCATACCCACGCGAACACATGTTGGCACAGTCATCGCTATGTTCAATGGCGCTTTATTTTTGTTTGGGTTAAGGTACGAATTTATTAATGAGATTTTATTTAAGGAGTGTCTGTCATAAATATATTTTAGAATGGGTAAAAATACTAATGAACAATTAAAAATGGGCATCTACCATAAAAACTGTTAAATCCATACTAACGCCGTTAAGAATTTTCTTCTCTTATAATTTAACGTCGTTAGTATGGATTAACGGTTTTTATGGTTGATGCTTCTTTTTAATTGTTCATTGGTATTTTTGCCTCTTCTAAAAGATATTTGTACCAGACGCTCCTCGGACAAAACTTCGTTAGTAAATTTGCACCTTAACCCTTTTCCTCTTATATAAGAGTCTGCAGTACGAATAATGTTACTATAATATTTAGACTTTAGATAAACTACATACATATAAGACAGGAAAAAATATTACTTCCTCCAGTTTTAAATATAAAACAAAGTTGATTTTTTCGAAGATATTAAGGAAGCTAATTAAATTATTTCAAAATGTTTATATTTGTTTTTCTCCAAACTAATTAGTTTGACTAATAAATTGATATATAATATAAGGATAAGATATAATACGATTAAACAACTTATTTGACTTTCTTAATCTCTCCAAAAAAAATTAACTTTATCTTATATTTAGGATCGGAAAGTATATATTATATATATCATAATCAATTAAGATTAAAGAGCATTATTCCTATATCAATATATCATGTTCGTGATGTTTAGTAGTATTGCTTTTGATTATTGCAGTGACGTTATGATCATGGACTTTCAATGGCTTCACTTAATTTTCCATTCAAGTTTTTGTTAGTGGAAGTCTCCATTAACGATTATTAGGACAGCCACATCTTTCGGGAAGTGGATCTCCAAAGTTAACATTAAAGATACGTTACTCTTACCGGCACCTATCATACATGTTTTTTTTAGGGAAAATCCCATATAAAGTTGTCTGAAATAAGAAAATTCTAAATTGGGTTAATAAATTTAATAAATCCCTAATTAAGTTATAGACCCAATTTAGGATTTCAAAATGTAAGTTAAATAATTTTATTGCCCTCCCCTAGTCTCCTCTCTGCTCTTAAAAGATTTTTATTGTTTTGTAGTTTTTCAACAAGTGTGTATATATATATATATCAACATTAATGTATAATAAAATATGATTAACTTAAATAAAAAAAAAAATGGTTTGGAAGGATCAACAAGAATAATTCAATTTGAAAAAGAAAAGCATAACCCAAAAACAATTGTCGAATATTGAGAATAGAAAATTTATTATTATAAAAAAGAATATTGAGAATAGAAAATTTTATTTTTAATTTGAATTTTTCCGAAGAAAATAAAATGAAACTATGTCAATACGAAAAAAAATCTGACTTGTATGATATATCAAACTATATATCAAAGATTTTCAGTAATGGAATTAAAAAAGAGTCTCATTAACGTAAAAAAGCAAACTATATGTCGCACCAAACAGAATTCTAGGATTATTGAAGTATTATTTTCTTTTTATTAACAAAACAAATTTAAGTCTAGATCTTCCAAAAATAAAATTTTATTGATAATATTTAAATAAAAATCATTTAATTGATATTGGAGTTATGTTTTTCTTTTTATTTTTTGGTTTGAAATATTCTTTATGATTCTTTCCGAACACAAAAATTCTTATTTATGCAAATCATATTTTATTTTATTAATGTTAATGTTAATATATACACACACTTATTGAAAAACTTAGTTATAGAACAATAAAACTCTTTTAAAAGGAGAGAAGATAGGGTAGATTATGGAAGTGCAATAAAGTCATTTTAATCATATTTTAAAATTCTATATTGAGTCAATAACTTAATTAGGGATTTGTTGAGTTTAACAGCTTGATTCAGAATTTTCCTTTTTTAAGTAGCCTTATATGGGAATTTCCCTTTTTTTTAAACTCAAATTAACATTTATTATGTAAATATCCATAAATCATAAATGGTTCAAACTCACAATCATGAGCTTAATATCATATTTATAATGATCATCGACTTTCAAGTTTCAACACCTTCCCTGGAGATGGAAAGCGACACGCCGGCCTCTATGTATTATTTCAATTTCAATGATATTATTGTCCCTTCAGTTTCCTTTCGTAAGATATAATTATTCAAATGCGTATATTCCTTTTTATAAGTTATATTTTAGAGATATCTAAATATTTAATATTTTTTTTTCTTTTTACTCTCAATTAATTATATATCATCACTTTATTATCCACTCAGTCTCTCTCACATCACAATACCCACCTTCTTTACATATAAAGGTGTTTTTAAAAAATGAATTGCATTTTTTTATATCTATATTACCTTTAACTAATTTTTTATCTATTTAACTCAGATATTTGTCTCTTAAAATTAAAAAAAAAAGGGAAAAAGACAAAAAAATACCATTTAAACTTCAAAATCCTGCTGACAAGAATGGTAATAGGATTGACAAGAATGATAATGAGATTGACAACGTGTTAAATAACTAATTTAGGATTTTAAAATTTAAATGATATTTTTATGTTTTTTTTTTAAAAAGGCCAGAGGTTGTATTGTATTTCAAAATCCCAAGGACATCATAGCAGTGGCGAGGGCAGAGAGCATGAAAGCGTTGTCGGTTAAACGTGGGGCGATACCTTGATTAGCGCCTCGTCTGTTTTCTGCCCTGATTTCCCAAAAATTAAGGCTTACTTCCAAAGTACACTCGCCTTTTTTTTTTTTTGGGGTATGATTTTCATTTTACTTTCTTAATTTTGAAGAATTAATATTATATATATATACAAGCCTTAATTAGCGCATCATTTAATTTGATCCTCTCCAGAATCTACATATTTATCCGATTATATATAGGCTGCTAAAAAGTGCCTATGACTTTAAAGTTTTTAACATTGCACAATTCCTTTGAGACGGAGGCACGCATAAATACCTCTACAAACGTAATTAGTCTATATTATTCAAGTATATATAATAGCGCTGAGTTTTTACCTATAAATATAATGTCTTTTTTTTATAAATATTTTTTACTCTTTTATTTTATGAGAAAGGAGAGGGTGACATTTTAAAGTCAGAAAATGACATAATTCTAAAAAGAAAAAATCGCGTGGGGTGTATTGCCCATAATTTATTTACATTACGGTGTAATTTTATTCTGTTTATATTAAATTCATATACATACATTGTCACGGTGAGGGAATGGAAGCATCCGTAATTTAAATATCCCCTGACAACATATATGTTTTTTTTTTTAATTTGGGCAATTATATATGATTGTTGATTGGAACAGCTCCAAATTTGAAAAATAAATCTTAACATGTATCATGTATGTATGCTCATGGCTTCTCTCCTTATATAAGATCGGAATACAAATAAACATATTTAAATTTAAAGTCAACAACAAGACGAGCTAAAATAATTAAAACAATTAAATAGTTTAGATACCAAACAAAAATCTCCAATCAAACACAGGTAATAATTAATAAGTAACATTGAGACCAAATCTGCAGGCGAGGCCATGCCCTTATCTTGCATTGTCCCTTTGCTACCAACAATTTATGTGTTTGTTTGGGTTAGTAGTATAAGTTATTTTTTTATCTCGACTTGTATAGACGTGTTTCTTGAACACTAACTCAAACAGGCAATATATGCATATATACATGTGTGTGTACATACATAAATATGATTTTTTTTTTTGCCATAACATAAATATAATATTACATGTGTTTTTGCCAATTATATAATATGACACATGACTAACAAATGAAGAATCGTAATTAATCGTATACGGAGAAAACTGAGATGCGACTCAATATCCGATTCTGGATTAAATATAATGTTGCCGTGGAAAAAGGGAAGTGTTGAACCAGACATTTAAAATGCGCAAACAATTAATAGATAGACAGCAAGCCAGAAATGAACGATTCCTAGAATAATATGAGGGCTTGTGAATAACGTTAGGTGTTATAGATTAGGGTTAAGGATTAAATTTACCAATAAAATTTTAAGAAAAGAACGTTTGACGCAATTATATTTTAAAGGAAGAAAAAATACACATAAGGAATTAAAAGTGGAGCATCCAGCACAAAACTGTTAAATTTGACTTAACGTCGTTAGGAGTTTTCTTCTTTTATAATTTAATGCCGTTAGGTCAAATTTAACGGTTTTGTACTGGATGCTCCACTTTTAATTCCTTATGTGTATTTTTCAAGGAACATAAAACCGGATTGGATAATGAATTGGTCACGGAACAAGTTCAAGGGTTAATGGGTCAACCGGGGTCTAACCGATTGTTGAACTGGTCACATTAAAATATTATAATTTATTAATAACAATATATATTAATATATTTTTAAACTTCTATAGATAAAATTAATTGATTATGTTATATTTGATTACTTGAATCATATCTAATTAATTGACTAAAATATTATATATTGTATGTGTATGATATATAATATTTTTTCATTTATTCTCTTTGTTTTTTAACTTTTCGTGGCCTTGAAATTAAAATTTGTCCTTATAATTTATTAAAATATTATATATTGTATGTATATCGGTCTAAATCTATAGTTTTCTTTTTTTTTTCTAACCTTTTTGTTGAACCAGATATCTCATTTTTTGGAAAAATAAAGGAAAACTAATAAACCAGTTGAACCATTCAAACCACCATTTCAAATTGTTTTGACCGGTTCCCTGGTTCAGCATCAAACCAGACCAGTTTATCGATTTTTCGGTTGAATCAGTTGGTCTGATTTTTTATTTATTGATATTTTTATTCTCTTTAAATCATAATTATTTCAGACGCTCATTTCATAAAATTTTATTGATAAATTTACTACTAAACCCCGTAAACTACTATTAATGTATTAATTGGAATGAAATAAATAGTTAGCAATTAAGGAGTTCGGCTTCTGCTTGCTGACGAAGGCGCCGCTAGCCTCCTCCATCACCCGTCAATTTCACGCTTCCACGCGCCATAGAAATTATTCTTTAAACTTTTTGACGTTGCAGAGGCTATTTTTTTTTTGGCCAGTGACGTTGCAGAGGCTATTACTAAGCATATCAAACTGGGTGGGGGGAAAACCATATCAAATTGCGAGGCAAATTGTAGATTTTGTAAAAAGTTTAGGTGAGTTGGGTTTTGGGGGTTCATTAAAGTTAGTGCATATTTTTGGATTCAAATAATATTTATAGAAGTACTTATAGATTGAATATCGCCTACCAACAAAATTTTGACATTAATAGTGAAATTTGAATTCATGGTTTTATGAGTTATGAGTGCATGTTTGTTTAAGCTTTTTGCACAGTAAATAAGCCCTTATTACCCAAGCCGAGAAAAAACTCCTCTCACATACTTACCTCGTATACTGTGAATCACGAATTATAAGCACTTATTGCCCAAAAATAAGCTATTCCAAACGCACACTGAGTCAACTCATTACTTATTTAATCTTTTATTTGTCAATCATTTTTTATATATTTGAAACAATTAAAGAATAAATTTTTTAAATTTTAATTTCATTGACCACAAATAGAATAGATATACTCCCTCTAGTCTTAATTATAAGACAAAGTTGACTTTTTTAGAGAAATTAAGGAAACCAATTAAATTACTTTAGAGTATTTATATTTTTAGTTTTTTTAGATTATATATTAGTTTATTAGTCAAATTAATTAGCGCATCATTTAATTTGATGGTCTCCAGAATCTACATATTTATCCGATTATATATAGGCTGCTAAAAAGTGCCTATGACTTTAAAGTTTTTAACATTACACAATTCCTTTGAGACGGCGGCACGCATAAATACCTCTACAAACGTAATTAGTGTGTATTATTCAAGTATATATATATATATATATATATATTTTGCCCAGAGTATTATTCAAGTATATAATAGCACTGAGTTTTTACCTATAAATATAATTTATTTTTTTTAAAAATATTTTTTACTCTTTTATTTTATGAGAAAGGAGAGGGTGGCATTTTAAAGTCAGAAAATGACATAATTCTAAAAAGAAAAAATCGCGTGGGGTGTATTGCTCATAATTTATTTACATTACGGTGCAATTTTATTCTGTTTATATTAAATTCATATACATACATTGTCACGGTGAGGGAATGGAAGCATCCGTAATTTAAATATCCCCCGACAACCGCATATATGTTTTTTTTTTTAATTTGGGCAATTATATATGATTGTTGATGGGAACAGCTCCAAACTTGAAAAATAAATCTTAACATGTATCATGTATGTATGCTTATGGCTTCTCTCCTTATATAAGATCGGAATACAAATAAATATATTTAAATTTAAAGTCAACAACAAGACGAGCTAAAATAATTAAAACAATTAAATAGTTTAGATACCAAACAAAAATCTCCAATCAAACACAGGTAATAATTAGTAGGTAACATTGAGACCAAATCTGCAGGCGAGGCCATGCCCTAATACTTGCATTGTCACTTTGCTACCAACAATTTATGTGCTTGTTTGGATTAGTAGTATAAGCTAGCTTTTTAACGTGATTTATGATGTACGAAGTAGTTACGTGAGAGGAATTTTGTCTCGACTTATATGGACGTGTTTCTTAAACACTAACTCAAACAGGCATTATATACACATATACACGTGTGTGTACTTATACATGCATCAATATAATTTTTTTTTTGTCAGAACATAAATATAATATTACATGTGTTTTTGCCAATTATATAATATTACACATGACTAACAAATGAAGAATCGTAATTATCGTATACGGAGAAAACTGAGATGCGACTCAATATCCGATTCTGGATTAAATATAATGTTGCCATGGAAAAAGGGAAGTGTTGAACCAGATATTTAAAATGCGCAAACAATTAATAGATAGACAGCAAGCCAGAAACGAACGATTCCTAGAGTAATACGAGGGCTTATGAATAACGTTAGGTGTTATAGATTAGGCTTAAGGAGTAAATTTATCAACAAGAGTTTAAGGAAGGAGCGTTTGACACAATTATATTTTAAAGGGAGAAAAAATACACATAAGAAATTAACAGTGGAGCATCCAGCACAAAACCGTTAAATTTGACTTAACGTCGATAGGGGTTTTCTTTTTTTATAATTTAACGACGTTAGGTCAAATTTAACGGTTTTGTGCTGGATACTCCACTTTTAATTTCTTATGTGTATTTTTCAAGGAACATAAAACCGAATCGGGCAATGAACTGGTCATGGAACAAATTCAAGGGTTAATGAATCAATCGGGGTCTAACTGGTTGTCGAACTGGTCATATTAAAATATTATAATTTATTAATAACAATATATATTATTATATTTTAAAACTTCTATAGATAAAATTAATTGATTATGTTATATCTGATTACTTAAATCATAAGAAATTAATTGAGTAAAATATTATATATTGTATGTGTATGATATATAATATTTTTTCATTTACTTTTTTTGTTTTTTAACTTTTCGTGGCCTTGAAATTAAAATTTGTCCTTATAATTTATTAAAATATTATAAATTGTATGTATATCAGTTCAGATCTATGGTTTACTTTTTTTTTTCTAGCCTATTTGTTGAACCAAGTATCTCATTTTTCAGAAAAATAAAGAAAAAATAGTACACCAGTTGAACCATTCAAACCACCGTTTCAAATGGTTTTGACCGGTTCCCCTGGTTCAGCATCAAATCAGACTAGACATTAGACCGATTCACCGGTTTTTTTGTTGAACAGGCCGGTCTGATTTTTTATTTATTGGTATTTTTATCCTTTTTAAATCATAATTATTCCATACGCTCATTCATTAAAATTTTATTGATAAATTTACTACTAAACCCCATAAACTACTATTAATGTATTAATTGGAATGAAATAAATAGTTAGCAATTAAGGAGTTCGGCTGCTGCTTGCTGACGAAGTCGCCGCTAGCCTCCTCCATCACCCGCCAATTCACGCTTCCACGCGCCGTAGAAACTATTCTTTAAACCTTTTAACGTTGCAGAGGCTATTACTAAACATATCAAACTGGGTGGGGCAAAATCATACCAAATTGCGAGGCAAATTGTAGATTTTCTAAAAAGTTTAGGTGAGTTGAGTTTTGGGGGTTCACTAGAATTAGTGCATATTTTTGGATTCAAATAATATGTATAGAAGTACTTACAGATTAAATATCGCTTATCAACAAAATTCTGACATTAATAGTGAAATTTAAATTCATGATTTTATGGGTTATGAGCCAACTCATTACTTATTTAATGTTTTCTTTATCAATCATTTTTTATATATTTGAAACAATTAAAGAATAAAGTTTTTAAATTTTAATTTCATTGACCACAAACAGAATAGATATATTAAATACCAGAGGCAATTTTTGTTAGTCACCTACTAGCTAAATGCACATATGCTATATGCATTGGGGATACACGCAGGTGTGTAGAAGCATAACTAACGTGAAGCATACGGGATCTTATATCAGGATTAGCTTCCTTTTTTTGATTTTCATGTTCCTGAAATCTAAAGAGAGAAATCATATTAATTGAAGCGGAAAAACTGCAATGCACGCTCCGAAAGGAGCGTGGTTAGCCGATGTTCAAAGGGAAGGGAGGCGCCACCGAATTGCCAGAACGAAAACCAAACGCCGTGCTATCACGCAATTACCCCCCCCCCCTCTCTTTTGGTAAATAGAGGAATCGTGTTTTACATGCGAGTGCGAGGACCGGTGTTGACTCTATTCATTCCTGTGTTCAAAGTCTCTCGGTTTGATTATCCCCTCCCGAACAATTTGATCTCAACAATTTTTCATCTCGATTGGAATTGGTAAAATCGAGACTGGGATATATTGAAACCTGAAATGGGATTGGAATCACACTTTGTGATATCAGTTTCGTCCTGATTCTAGTGTTTTTTATAATTTTTTATCTTATAAATTAAGTTATTCTTTTATTTATTTATTTATTTTTATTTTTTTACCCTATAAATTAAATTATTATTTGATAAAATATGCATCGCATCGTTAGTTGGAGTTAAATCGTATATATCGTGATACTTGTATAAAGATAATAACAAAAATGAGGAAGGTGATAATAATAATAATAATAATAATAAAATGTTACTTCCTCCGGTTTCCTATTTGTAAACAACTTTCTCCTTGATTACCTAAAATGAATTGATAGTTAAAAACAACGATTGTGTCAAAAATACCATATTTTTTTCCATGTATGCCCCTATTTATGAAAATAATATAGGAGAGAAAATAGATAAAAAGTATGAGAAATAATGAGTATAAGATATGAGAGAGAATAAATATTTAATAAGGCTAGAATAGGAAAGAGAAGCTTATATTTTCAGACAACAAGTGAAAGTTGTTTATAAAAAAGATCAATCATATGAAAAAAAAAGTTATTTATAAAAGAGACCGGAGGGAGTATTCTTTAATTCTAGATCAATTTGTGTGATTATTATGGCCTTATTAGATGTTAAATGATCATTTTAAACACTAAATTATAAAAAATTTAATTAATATGATAATATCTTTTAATTTTTTTATTAAAAAAATCCGGGATTCCCCAGTTTGGTCATGGGGTTACTGGTTCTGGCTACTCTCAACGTTGAAAAAACAGAGCACTTCGTTTTCATAAAACCCTTTACCCTTCTCGCTCGCTCTGACCTCCCTCAGACGCCTCCTTCCTCTGTTCCTTTCTTCTGTCACCAACCATCTCTTCTTCAAAAGCTCCGTTCTTCATTCATCTTTACTTCCTTTTTACTATTTCTTATATTCCCTGCATATCTCTCAAAAGAAGAGCCTTCTTGGCCCAAAAACCAATACCCCCAATAACTTTTTGAGAAACACCGAACTGACGCCTTGTTTAACGCCTTCTTCCGAGGCTCTTTCTGCTTTCTGGTATCTGATTTCTCTCTCCCTCTCTCTCACTGCAAATGGTCCAATATCACCGCTACCTTTCGCTCAAGAAAAATGCAGATTTCCCAAACGATGGCATCTTCGCATCGCATAGTCTTAACTTGGATTTCTCCAACTCTTCTTACTACTACAAGAGAACCAGGCCCAATTCGTTCTCTTTCTTGTTTCTCGCTGTTCTCTGCTGCTGCTGCTTCGTGCTTGCTCATCATCTTTTCTTTGCCTCTTCTTTCACTTTCTCTCTCCTCCGTAAGTCTCTCCTTCTCGCCTCATGCTCTCGTGGGTTTTTTTATCTTTCCGTTTTTCATCTCTATTGATCTTGTTTTCTTGTTTCCAGATTCCGCTGAAACCCAACATGATAGCTCCTTCATGGGGTTGTATGAAAATGCTTCTTCGTGCTCTTCTGTTTCAAATGGTAATTATTCCCATCCCCTTTCTTCCTTTCCTTGCTTCTTAATGGTTGCCCCTGTAATATTAATTATTAACCTGTGAATTTATAATGAAACCAGCTCGGCCAAATTAAGCTCATAAAATAATGTTATACTGTGTCTTAGTTGATTGAGTTCAGCGCTGAATGTTATATTCCATACCCTCTTCCTCTGTTCTTTTCCATGATCATATGGACCGCTCACAGAGCATTTTATTTTATTTTCCCCAATAATTTGATCACAGGAGGAACCCTATATTGTGATAGAAGCGGTTATCGTTCTGATATCTGTATAATGAAAGGAGATATAAGAACACACTCTGCTTCCTCTTCGGTGTTCCTTTTCAACTCAGGAAGCAACGATTGTGAAGGCAGCAGAGATGAAGTTGAGGAATTCCAACACGAAAGGGTCAAGCCCTATAGTCGAAAATGGGAAACAAGCGTCATGAATCTCATCGATGAATTAAACCTAATATCAAAGACAGTAAAATTTGGAACAGATCATGGCTGTGATGTTCAGCATGAAGTTCCAGCAGTGTTTTTCTCCAATGGAGGCTATACAGGCAATGTCTATCACGAATTCAATGATGGAATCATACCTTTGTATATAACTTCCCAGCATTTGAACAAAAAGGTTGTGTTTGTGATTCTACAATACCATAATTGGTGGATGTTGAAGTACAAAGATATTCTTTCTCAGCTATCAGATTACCCACTCATCGATTTTGACAGAGACAACAGGACCCACTGCTTCCCAGAAGCCATTGTTGGTTTAGGAATCCATGATGAGTTGACTGTGAACCCTGCATTGATGGAAGGTAACAAGAGCATTGCCGATTTTCGGAACCTTCTTGATCGCGCATACCGGCCTCGAATCAAAAGCTTGATTCGAGAAGAAGAAAGGGAAGCTCAAGCCATGGTTAGGGAAAGAATGAAAGAAAATCAATGGAAGAAACCCAAGTTGGTTGTTATCTCAAGAAGTGGGTCAAGAGCAATAACTAATGAGAATTTGATGGTGAAGGTGGCAGAGGAAATTGGGTTCCAAGTGAAAGCTGTAAGGCCTGACAAAACAACTGAACTGGCAAAGATTTACAAGGAAATGAATGAAAGTGATGTAATGATTGGTGTTCATGGGGCTGCCATGACTCATTTTCTGTTCATGAGACCTGGTTCTGTGTTTATTCAAGTGATTCCTTTAGGTACCACATGGGCATCAGAAACTTATTATGGAGAACCTGCGAGGAAGTTAGGATTGAAGTACATAGCCTATGAAATTGATCCTAAAGAGAGCTCCTTGTATTTCAAGTACGATATGGATGATCCTGTTCTGAGAGACCCCAGAAGTATTACCAAGAAAGGGTGGGAATTCACAAAGAAGATCTATTTAGACAACCAAAATGTCACATTAGATCTCACAAGATTCCAGAAAAGGCTTCATCACGCTTATGACTACATTGTATCAAGATTAAATCTGCATAGTCAACAGTAAATTTTTATACTCCATGTTCACATTTCCAAGTCTCTGTATTCTTGTGCACAGAGAGACACAGAGTATTTTTCTTCTTTATGTAAATCTTCATACAGTGAAATGCTCTTGTGGAAAGCTAAGCATTTAATTATAAATAAAATACCAATATGATTTGGAACAGCAGCATCTGCATCTTTCATTTTCAGTGGTAGAAAGCAGCTTTTGACTAGCCAATAGCATTTGGTTTCCTGGAAGGGACGAAATGTTTTACTATGTTTCTGTTTTACTGGAATGAATGGGTGTGCAAAATTAATGTTCAAAGTTGCACTGAAAGTTTGACTCATCTTTGAGGCATGTGAAATTAAAAGCAGAGTGTTTTGCAGATTTCTGAAGGTTGGTGGGCTGCTAGTGTTAGCTCCAGAGGTAAGGTCGTGAGCATATCAAGAATATATATATATATATATATATATGTGTGTGTGTGTGTATGTATATATATTGGGGTCCATAAGCCATGTGAGTTGGCAGTAGTATTGGAAGATGAGTGTATTATTTTGTTGGGTATGGCAAGTTCTGTGTTGGGCAGATTTCATCCATGGGGACCATTTTCCAGGTCATGTCTTTTTTGAATTTTACAAAGTAAATCGAATACCATACGAGAAGAATTGTCTCATAAAAAGCACAATTACCTGGTTTTTTTTTTTTTTTTAAAGCTAAACCAAACACCTCTCTACTCAAAAAGGCAAGATTTGTTGTGTTTGTCTTCTGTTGATTGTGGGTTTGTTGTTCAGCATTTAATCTCATTGCAGTAATTTATGGGCCTAGATTTAGGCACAAAACCTGCTTGTTATCAGAGTAAGGGCACAAGATAAAAAATTGTACTCGCTCCCGTTCTTGATATAAAACCTACTTAATTAATTTGATTAAATTAAAAAAATTTGTTAAGTTAGTTAATATAATATATATTTTTTAAAATACTTTAGTCATCTTCATTAATTTCCTCTTTCCTTCTAATTTTTTTAATTATTATTGAGAGAATATCAACAAAGATAAATCATGAAAATATTGATAAATATAAAAAATATATCTTATACATTAGGATCAATTCTTCAAATATGTCTTATATTAGGGATAAGAGGGAGTACATCGTAAACTTTATGGCTCAGACCGTCGAAGGACGATCTCCGTTCATCTTGCCATCTCGCTGACATGATCCGAAGGTGTTCGTTTGCTTGACGAGGAACCATTTAGACCAACAAGTCTGCATTTCTTTAGGGAAGAAAAAAGAAGAGGTCTGGATTTCTTGGAAGTTTTCACTCTGCAATTAAATGACGTTTGTTAAAAAAAAAAAAAACAGAGAGACCAAACCCTTACGAGTCCGGTTTCTCTCCTTTACTGAAAAAGCAAAGGACCTCCATTGCTTTTCTCTGGGCCGTTGGATCAAGATCTCAACGGTCCAGATTTAATATATTATAAAAATATTATTATTATAATAATATTTTTATAATATATTAAATCTGGACCGTTGAGATCTTGATCCAACGGCCCAGAAAGAAGCAAAAGAGGTCCTTTGCTTTTTCAGCAAAGGAGAGAAACCGCTCCCGAACCCTTACACCTAACGATGAGCCTGTGTTGTGTGGGATGAGAATTGAGAACAATTCATCTTTTATTCAGAATAAGGTCATCTAGCCAGTAGCCATCTTCATCAAATGAGTTTATTAATATTATGTGTGTGTGAGTATACTATTTATATATGTATATATTATTATTGCCGTCATAAAAGTTTGTAAGTACGTCTTAAGCAGGTATTTTTGCTTGTCCTCAATGTTCTTCTCTTGGTACTGTCCATTGGCCGAACACGATCTTGTCCGTTAAAGTTTTTTTTTTTTTTTTTTAATGAGACTGTGTTTTAAGGCGATTTCAAAATATATAGGGATTCACGGAATTAAGTGCAAGGGCCTGAATCTAATTTAGATTACACCTGGAAATAAAATAAAGCCTTAACTGCTAACAAAAATCCTTGCCTTATGTATGCAAGTAATTAAGACGTGCATGGTTGACAGAAATTATTTCATGTTTACGGAGCCAAAGATAAGAATTGTTGTTCCTAAAAATCAAGTAGTTAAAAAATGGATTTCTGTTAATACTGTGTGCACATGGAATCTTGCTGGGAAGATGTTTTTCCGTGAACAACATCCTAATACTGTGTTTACCAAAATATATTTGAACTTGTTGTCCAAGATATTATTTTTTAAAACATCAGCAACTGCTTTTTTAAATAACATATTCTAAATAAGCACTCTACGTTTCTTCAATAGCTTGCAGCTTCCAAAAGTGTTGTCAATATATAGAATGCATTCTATTTAAGTCTTTTTGTGAAGCTGTGTAGTCAAAAAGCAACCTGCTGATTTTAAGAAGTACATTTAAGTAAGGTGAGACAAAACTCTTCTCACATACATATCTCATATACTATAAATCATATTGAAAAAGCAGTCTTTACTGCTAACTCTAACAAGCATGAATTCCAAAGACCTCTCTTCTCTTCTCTTTCCATTATACTAATTAAATCTGGACTTTTGAATTAATATAGCATGAATTTAGAAGGCAATGGGTAAAGCTGTTTTAAGGTAAAAGAGAGGAGCAGAGAATATTGGGCATGTGAGGCTTTAGAAAAAGAAAAGGAATTTGCTAGTTGGAATGGGGAAACAGAACATTCCCAGAGAGGCAAATTGGCTAGTCCCCCAAGTAAGATAGATTTCCATATTAGGATTCAGTGCCCACATATAGTATTCTATCTGTCACCTTTCTCTATAAATTCCTAATTTTGCTCACTTTTTTCCTTCTTTGGCCTTTCTTCTTGCACAAGAAGAAATCCCAAAATCCCATTTCCACATTACACAACAATCACACTTTGTGTGCTGAGACTCTGCGATATTTATATATAGAATAAAAGGGTTCAAAGGTGGCTGGCTGGCTTGGTTGTCTCTCTCTCTCTCTCTCTCTACCATCTCATTGGCGGAGGCCGTGATGGTCGGAAGCAGGTTTCAGGGGAAAATGGGGAGAGGGAAAATTGAAATTAAGAAGATAGAGAATTTGAATAACAGGCAGGTCACTTTCTCAAAGCGACGCAATGGGCTGCTCAAGAAGGCCAAGGAGTTGTCTGTTCTGTGTGATGCAGAGGTTGCTGTCATCATATTCTCCAGCACCGGCAAGCTTTATGAGTTCTCTAACACAAGGTACATACGCACCCACATTGCTTCTTATTTAGAGAAATTTTGATGTTGATTCTTGAATACAATTTCTGGGGTCTGCCACTCTTTTAATATAAGATCTAGTTTGTAGTTTGTAGGACAAACACAAATATCCTGCAAATGCAAAATTATAGGCATGTACAGAACCAGTTTCAATAATTTGTGCTTTTAAGTACTGTTCTATTGAAGTATTTGTTTTATACTACTTTTTGTTTTATATATAAGATCCAATTGATTTTTTTAGAGAGATTAAAGAATCTAATTAAATTACTTTAAAGTATTTTTATTGATCATTTTTCCTCCAAATTAATTCGTCTAAATTATAAACTAATATATAATTTAATTATATACAACATATGATATAATTAAGTAACCTACTTAACTTTCTTAATCTCTATGAAAAAAATCAACTAGCTCTTATATTTTACGGAGATAGTATAACCAGACAAGTGCCTTGGTTGTGCTTGACAATCCTCCTTTTAGATTTTTTCTTCTCATGAGTGAGACTGACAGAAAAACTTAACAGGGGACTTGCACTAGGGATTATTTGATATGCTTCAGAAATTGTGTTGGAAAAAAAGTGGTTCTTATTGTTATGATGATCAAAAAGTTTATTTGATTTTATGAAGCATGGAGCACACGCTTTCAAGGTACACCAAAGGCGTGGAATTGGACTATACAGAGCAACCTTGTGCTGTGCCACCAGCTGAGGTAGTAAATATGACTCTAGTAGCTTTTGTTCTTGTTCATTGAATTAAATTCTACCTTTTAATAATTATCTATAGCATATATTTAGATTCCCTCTCTACTTTTGTTTTCTGGGCTAATTTTTTACCTTTTTCATTCTAAGCAGGAGACTGGGCCTGATACAGACCTTCTAAAGGATGAAGTAAGAAAGCTTCGTTTAGCATCCTTGTAAGTTACTCCGACTTCTGAGCCTGTTATGTATATATATTACTCACACATCTCAAGGTAAAGAACAATGCTATGCCAATAACTGCTATTGTCAATGGCTGAAACGAGTACTAGTAAGTTATTCAGATTTGTATTATTTTTCAAATTATGCAGAAGAATGATGGGGAAGGAGCTGGAAGGGTTGAAATTTAAAGAGCTTCAGAACTTAGAAAGTCAACTGAGTGAAGGGATACTATCTGTTAAAGAAAAGAAGGTACGTACATACAAATGACAAAATTTCAATACCATTCAAAATTATCTTAATCAGCATATAACTTAGCTAGTGCTTGAATGTGGTATCAAAAGCCTAAGCCATTTGTTGTGTAAAAAACTATTGCAGGAACAAATACTTCTTGATCAACTTAGAAGGTCCAGATTGCAGGTACTCAGTCAGCATCATAATTTCGGTGGTTTTAGGGAAAAAATCAGTAATTTACAGACTTTGGTGGTATATTTGCAGGAGCAACAAGCCATGCTGGAGAATGAAGCTCTGCGCAAACAAGTGAGAATACATTTGTGTGTGTGTTTTCTTAATAACAGACTTATATATGTGCCAATCATTTGATGTATTTATTTGTATATACGTGTTGATTTTGACGTACGAGACAGATAGAGGAGATGCAGAATAAAACAAACACAAGACACTTTGTTTATTTGAATAGCTTAGAGAGCAGATTCTCCAGCCCCATTTTGCATTGTGCCTCCCATGAAAGACAAGACCTTTCTGACACTTCCTTGCAGTTAGGGTATGTGTGCTCCATAATCTCTTCCAAATTAAAATCCTCTCTTCTATACCTTAATATCATCGAATTTGAGTTTTGGATAATGTTTAGAGATGGTATAACGTTGTGGAATATTGTATAGGTTGTCAACAGAATTTGGTCGCAAGAGGAAATCACTGAAAGCAGAACCCTGCAACGCCTCTGCATCACAAAACACTCCTTAGTTCTTTCTCTTTTATTTTATTATCTCTTTTTTTCTAAGCATTTTATATTATAGTGAAAAGTTAGTTACAAGCTAAAGTAAGCCTGTTTGTATTTTACCTTGACGATGATTACTTGTTCGCCGTCGCTTTCATTTTGCACAGTTAAAATTCCAGTCATGAGCTACTTTATAAAGAGTAAGATACAGCTTTCAAAGAGGACTTTTTCGACTTACTATTAATCTATATTCGAAATATTAGCCCGTCCTATTAAATTTTTAAATTATTGGATTCATTCATTAGTTTACTCCGATCAAGGGCGTTGTGATTGGGACCGATGTACGTAATCAAGCGCAGACCGTTTAAACAAAATAATTAATTAGTGAATGGATCAGAGCCATGACTTTATTAATTGGTTATTTATTTCTTGGCACGCCGTACCTCAACAAATGGAGGTTCTGTGGAATTCTAATCCTAATTTATCATCAGAAAGCAGACAAAACTGGACTGGGATGATTTAGTTAATTTGAACCCAGAATTCTTCTCTTTAGTTTGCATTTTTAGCATTACTTACCCAAAACAAAAACAACATTTCTTGAGAGATGAAGACAACTGAATTATTGAATATTACCAAATTGAGTCACTGTTTTTTTAGAGCATGTTTTGGTAACGGTAAAATTGCGGCTTCAGAATCTTTTTTTTGGTAAGGTAAATCGGGACAAAACTTCACTCATATTATCATCATATAAATCATAAAACTTGTTATTAAAAAACTAATCTAAACACATAGGAGGAAGGGTGGTGTAGATAACAATCTTCCTCCTTTTTCTTCTATTGGGTAAAACCAGGGTTATGTAATCCAGACCGGCCGGTCCGGCCCGGAAACCGGTGAACCGACCGATAAACCTGTTCGGTCCAGGTTACAAAAAAAAATTTAATTTTTCTTTTAGATTTTCATACTATAAGTTTAAAATTTTTAATTTTTCACCGGTTTGGTCCCAGTTTAGCTCCAGTTTGACCTCGATCTGAGCCACTGACCCTTAACTCAATACCCCCACCGGTTCAATACCTGATCCAAATTTTAATACTCCCTCCGGTCCTAATTATAGGACAACATTTGGAAATTGATCTTGGTCCTAATTATAGGACAAAATTTTAATTTTTGTCAATTTGTTCCCAAAATACCCCATTACTTTAGATAATGATTTGATTGCCTCATGGTAGACTCATGTAATATTCTTAAATCACCCCTATTAAATAAGGGCATTTTTGGAAAATCAATAAAATTAACTAATTTAACTACTATCCTTAATTTCTCCAAAGTTAGGTAAATATGTCCTATAATTAGGACGGAGGGAGTACCTTATTAAAACACTGTAAACAAATTTTAGGCATAAAACTACTCATAAACTTTTATAAAGGAGAAAAATGTAATATCCTTTAACCACGCTAAACTACCGTTAATTTTTTTGTGGGGTCTGTATTGTCCACGTGTCAAGTGCTGAGCCCATGTTATCTTCATCATCTCAGGCAACTCTCCCTCCGTCGCTCCCTCTCTTGAACAGAAATCCAATGTCACTCATGAAATTGACCATCAAGCTCCGCCACCTCCTCTGTTGGAGGAAACTGTGAAGGAGGTTAGCCACGAAAAAGAGCAAATCAAAAAGAGGGGTAAAGACAACAGGGGCAATGAAGTAAGCAAGAGTTGTTAATTAGTTGAATAATGCAGAGAGAATAAATTGGAGAAATTAAAGCTGCTGGGTTTGGAACCGTCCAATAGGAAAATTAATACAACCTTTTATTTGGGCCCTCCATGTCTGTCTAATGACGGTCATTCATTATTTTAGGCCAAGATATTGAAATAAGAGAATGCAGAGGAGGCATGATGTTATGAGTCTGCCATAGAATGCATGAAAGCCCCCTCACACTTAAATATGCAGGCTACCTAATGAAGATGGATATGGAGGGAAAATGATGAAAGGAGGTGGGCTTTTTAGGAAAAGCATGGAGACAAAGCGCGTCCTAGTAGAAACAACATAATGAACATCCTTACACCCTGCTTCATGCTTGCTCCTTCCCCTCGTGTCCTCCCACTTCCTTTATTTGCCGCACGCGCCTACCCTTTTCTCCTTTCCTTCTTAAATATCTCTTCACGTTTTCATATACATGACAGGATCCGACTTTTGACTTTTCTCATATACTGTAATCCTATATATATATGCGCGCGCGCCCAGCTCATATGGTGTCATTATCTATTTTTTTATCATCCATCTTAATCTTTAAATCGTGTTTGTCCAATCAATTTAAAAAATAAAAAATGAGCTACATTATCAAATTATCACTCATTTCATTTTTTTTCTTATCATCTCAATCAACGTTTTAGATGGTTCCTTATCCCAATCAACAATTCAGATAAACTCATAAAAAATGATGAGAGGATCTACTTCCTATACCCACATGCATATGGTCAAGGCCCTTGTGCGTCAACCAAAGCATAACCCTCACTTGTTGTCACGCCCTTGCTTCTTTCACATCGCATCATATCATACAGTAGTGTCAACTTAGTGTGTATTTCATAAGTTCTCAAACCATAGTTTTAGAAATATTTTTTTATAAATTAAAATAAAACTTCTCTCATATATTTATTTCGTAAATCGTAAAAGTTATTCTTCAAAAACTAATAGAAGCGCACACTAGTTTTCTTCTACGTGATGTTGTTTTTTTTTTTCGAAAAATATATAATTAAATTAATTTATTTTCAGTTACATCAACTTTTTAACGCGTGCGTACGTGCCTCTGATCTTCCCAGGGCCCCCCATTGCTTGGGTCTCTCTCTCCCTGGCTCGTGTCTCCACCACAACCGCCATTTTCATCCAACGGTCACCATGAAAACCCAATAACATTTGATTATCCATTCATACGCATCAAAACCAGCTCGCCCGCCCCGCACCACGTATATATCATATTCTTCGATCGGCTTTAATTAAACTATTGTTCTGAGATCTCCTCTCAGCTCACCAGCACCTCTCATTTCCTACCAAGTTAATAAGAAACAGTATTATTGAGAACGTTTGCGATGTGTTTGGTGAAATCACTCTCCGCCGGAATATTCGATCAACTATCCTAGCTGGACTCGTCAATGGATTCAACAGTAGTTAACTACAGTATTCCACGTCAAAAGCTGCCTTCCGTGCACTGTTTTTTTGAAAAAATTACACTCAGAATCTAAAAAAAAGATAAATGAAAAAATAATCCCTAAAGATTACAAAATAAAAAAATGATCCCATAAAATTATCAAACTCATGGAGTTATTAATGAAACTATTTTTTCATTTTGTAATCCTCACGTATCTTTTTTTGATTTATTTTCTTCCTCATCTAAGTGTAATTCTTTTTTTTTCGGCTGCTAGTGTATCACACAGATTTTCTCTTAAAAGGCTCTCGCCATATGTACAAAGACTAAAGTCTCACAAATCATCGTCATCATTACACGGACAACCCTCCATAGCTTCCCTTTATATTCCTCTCACTCCCCCAACACTATCATCACCTTGTCGGCTCCTTTATTTTCTTCTATCTCTCTCTCTCTTCATCTGCCAGCCTTGATTCATATTCTTCCCGAGCCTCTGTTTCACTCTGTTCCCCTCTGCCTGTCTCTCTCTCTCTGTTTTTCTCCGCCATGAAACGGCAAGACTACACCCTCCAGAGAAGCACCAGCACCACCGCCCTCACCACCAGAATCAGCAGCAGAAAAATCACCCCTTCTAATCACCACCACCACCACGCCGATCTTCGTCCCTCCGACCCCGACGACTTCTCCGTCTCCGACAACCTCCTCATACGCCGAGGCTCTTCTCCTTCCGTCTCCTTCCATCATAACCCCGCCTCTCACTCCAAGCTCTCCTCTCTCCTCCGCTCCTTCCTCAACATCTTCTCCTTCCCCACCATCCTCCCCACCTGTAAATGGCTCACCGTTCCTTCCCACCTCTCCATAACCCCTTCCCTCGGCCGCAAAGTCACCGGAACCCTCTTCGGCCACCGCCGCGGTCACGTCTCCTTCGCCGTCCAGCTTGATCCTCGTTCGGAGCCTCTTTTAGTGCTTGAGCTCGCTGTGTCTACTTCTTCTTTGGTCAAGGAGATGTCGTCCGGTCTGGTTCGGATCGCGCTGGAGTGCGAGAAGCTTCCGGCCACGGCTCAGACCGGAGGCCGGCCCAGGAAGCTGTTCCAGGAGCCGAATTGGATCATGTACTGTAATGGGAGGAAGTGCGGGTACGCTGTGTCGCGCACGTGCGGGGATTCCGATTGGCACGTGTTGAGCACGGTGCAGAGCGTGTCGGTCGGAGCCGGAGTGATTCCGTTGGTGGAGGACGGAAGCGCGAGGAAGGGTGGCGGTGGGTCAGAGGGCGAGTTGCTGTATATGAGGGCGAGGTTTGAACGAGTCGTGGGAAGTCGTGACTCGGAAGCATTTTACATGTTGAATCCGGATGGTAATGGAGGGCCTGAACTTAGTATTTTTCTGCTAAGAATATGAACCAAAAAAAAAAAAACTTATTCGGGATATATTAAGATAAATCACTGTAATGTTGAAGTCATGTTTAGGATTGCCAAGTTTGGTGCTTTCTTCTTCTTCTTCCTTTTTGTTTTCTTCGTACAAAAACATGAGAGAGGATCAAATATATTTAATTTTATTTATGAGATATTGATACTTTTGATTGATATTTAGGAGTGTGTAAATCCTGATATTCTTAATTATACGAGTGGAATGATATTTTTCTTCCCTGTACGATTGCAGTAGAAATTAGTTGTATCTGTCAAAAAGAAATCAAAATTAGTTGTAATATTAGGAGTTTAAGAGTTTTAAATAATTGGGCAAAACATGAGACTTAGCTAGAGGTTCTAAATAATTGCGACTTTGCGAGTGCAATTGTGTGCATGTGCAATGTATACGTGCAGTCGTGCTCGCAGCGTTGTAATTTTTGTTATTATAATTATATGCTGAATCCTGAATGGAAAAAAATTGTGAGGGATAATTGGCATGGGTCACGTGATAACAATCATTTATTAGTTAATAGGGTCACGGATTTAATTTTTGGTGGATTGGCATTGGAATATTTATAAACTAGTATTGATTAATTTACAAGAATCAATAATCTTAGTCAAAATTAGCCAATGTTGTTAAAATTATTCGGCCTTTTGATTAAGCGTGATAAGTCATGATACAATCCTACACTACTACATAATATACATATTACTCCTTTTGGTCCTAATCATAAAACAAAGTTAATTTTTTTTGAGAAATTAAGGAAATCAATTAAATTACTTTAGAGTATTTATATTTATATTTATATTTTTTTTTCCAAACTAATTAATTTGACTAATAAACTAATATATAATCTAAGGATACTAAAAATATAAACACTCTAAAGTAATTTAATTGGCTTCCTTAATTTCTCCAAAAAAAAGTCAATTTTATCTTATAATTAGGACCAGAGGAGTATTACCATAAAGGACGTCCCTTTTCTAAGAAGGGATGCCAAAAACATAGCCGGTAGTATAAGACTTTAAATTTCGCTCTAAAACAGTTCATTTTCGACCATAAGGAAGTTTTAGGCATCCCTAATTTGAAGCCATCAACGTCTGTGTTTAGGGCTTTAAGCGCCCCCAGTCAAACTAGGGACGCCTAAAGTTCACCTAAGACGTCCCGGTACCAGTGGGGACACCAAAATTTTATTTTTCAAATGCTGGTTTACAAAGTTGGGAACGCCTAAAGGTTCACATGCACTAGTATGACATGACCAGTGCACGTGAATTCTGTCAGACATTTATGCATCCCCAAATTGGTTGGGGACGCATATACTCAGCTACTTTCTCCTTTCCTTGTCTCTGCCTCAACTTTCTCCTTTTCTCCTTTCTCCGTCTCTACCTCTCTCTGCCTCAACTTTCTCCTTTCTCCGTCTTCATTTTCTTATTTCTCCAAAAGGTCGATACCTCCTCTCTTCTTGCTCCTCCATTCTCTCTTCTTGGTCGTCCATCCTTCACTTCACCAACTTCGTTACTCGTTACCGTCGCTGCTACTGGGCCAGCACTGTCGGTTTGCTCTCATTGTCGCCACTGTCGTCCTCCCTCTCACCACCGTGGGTTGTCTCCCTCTAAAGCGTCGGCTACAGGTTTGCTTCCAATCACGCCTTCATCATCTTCATTCTGTATCTCTCACACCAACCATACTCGTGTGTTGTTGCTGATGCCTTAGAATTCATAAAAAATAAAATATATTTATTTCTCATATTTATAACTTCACAGGGAAAGAAAATTATTTCTTTGTTATCTATTCAAATTTGCAACTTGTTAAATATATTCCATGATCCTAACAAGTAGAATTGTAAGAATCTCTTTGCTTAGTAAGCTATATTTGATAGTCAATTGTTCAGTCATTAGAACTACAACATTCTACTAGTTAAATTTCAATCAATCCATCTTGAAATACCCGTTTAATACATGCATAAGGCCTCCATTATAACCTATAAATACCACCCACGTCTCTTTGGCATGCCAAACCACAAAACCCAATGGTTTACATATAAAGTTCATAGTTCCAATATTTGCTCTATTCTGAATTTACCATTGATTTATCAATGAGGCTTCAATCTAAATACCTAGTGGTCCTTATTTGTGTGTTGCTCTTGCCTGCTCTATGCCTCTCCCAATTCAAAGACTCCAAAACCACGTTTTACTCTACCCTTGATGGCAAAGAAATAATTTCCCCCTTACAAAGTTATAAATATGAGAAGATAAGTGATGATATGGTTACATGTGAATAATTATAATCTTGTATATATGTGAGCCTAATCAATATCTAAAGTAAAAGTTAAATTGTAACATAAATGTTGTATCATGTCTATAGGCTATAGCAATTTTTTAGAAGACATAAACATAATTAGAAGTTAAAGTTGTTGTTTTTTTAATTATTATTTTTTAATTTTTTCGATTTAGTTTCAAATGAAAAGCATGTATTTAATTTGACTTCAAAGTTTCATTAGTTTAATGAAATTGTTGGATTTGAGCTGCTGACATTGTCCTGAATATAAATTGCCTTAATTAGTTTAGTTTCATTTAAATTTAGCTAAGATAATTTTGTTATTTTGATTTTGGAATGTCACACTTTTAAGGGGAAATGCTGCCAAAATTTTGAAAAATATAATAGTAAAAGGCAATCCTAGTGTTGACAATTATTCTAAACTTGAGTGTTAATGGAAATGACGTAGGTGGTAATGAAATGGATAATAGTTGGATGAATGCTTTGAGAACAAGTGAAGAATATGAGAATGGGGTTGAATATTTTATTGAATTTGTTAGAAGGAACGCTCCAGCAAAATATGGAATGTATTTTTGTCATTGTGTCAATTGTTTAAATGAGAGAAGATGAGATGTTGAAGTTATAAGGGATTACCTACCTTGTGATGGAATAAATCTTCGATACACAAGGTAGATATGGCATGGTAAGGAAGTAACTGATTATCCGTCACACAAGAAGGAAGCTGTGAATGTCATAGATGGAGATAGAATGGAGAGAATGATTTACGATGTTGAGGTGGAATCTTTTGCGCAGTCGCATGAATATGACAGCTTGCGGAGTGATGCAGAGACACCGTTGTACCCTGGGAGCAAGTACACACGGTTGACAAGAACATTACATTTGGTTAATTTAAAAGCAACTTGTGGGTGAACCGATAGTAGTTTCACATCGCTGCTTGAATTATTGTGTGATATGTTTCTAGACGATAATGTACTTTCAAATCGTATGTATGAGGCCAAGAAAATCCTATCTATGATGGGTATAGGGAATATAAAGATGCACGCTTGCCCTAATGACTGCGTATTGTACAGAAAGGAGTATGAAGGTTTGAGTGAGTGCCCTAAGTGTCAAGCTGCACAATACAAAGTGAATAAAAATAGTGGTTGTGGCAATGAGACAACTAAAAGGCAACCTTTAAAGGTTTTATGGTATCTTCCAATAACACCGTGTTTTAAGCGTTTGTTTGGAACTGCAAAAAAAAAAAAAACGAAGAAGTTGAGTGACATTTGGATGAGAGAATATCTGACGGGAAATATCTTCGGCACCCTGCTGACTCTCTACAGTGGAAGAAAATAGATGAAATGTTCCCTGAATTTGGCAGCGAGCAGAGAAACCTTCGGCTTGAGCTTTGTACAGATGACACACTTTGTGGGGGTTATATATATATATATATTGTACATATAATTAGAGTTGTTATTGTACATGGTAGTAGATTGTTGGATAACATTTTTATTAGATAGTGCTGAACTGCTAATGTTGTTTTCATTCTGGTTTATGTAATATTCCTTCGATCCTATTTCTGTAGTATAAATTTGATGGATAGTGAAGTATATATATAAAAGGCCATTTAAAAAAAAACAAAACCTTTTAATGTTTATAAATAAAAAAGACGTAATAAACACTTTGGGCATTACTTTAGACATCATTACTTCAAAATGGGATGTCTAAAGTGTGAGAGACACACTTTAGACGTCCCCATTTTGAAGTAGGGACGTCTAAAGTCCAACCTTTGCACGTCCTCTCTTTTATGGATGTTATTGTCAATTTTTACTACGTCGCCCAGATAGACGTTCTCCTGTTTTCAGATATCAAAAAGTCTAAAAAATGGACATTAAAAGAGTTTTTTGTAGTAATGCTATCAATCTCTGTGCACTACAGTCACCCAATAATATTCAATCGATTATCCATATTGCTAACTTTTTACTAAAAAATATAAATTGCGATTCATATAAAAAAGTTGTTGGCAAATGACTTGTGAGTTAGGAGTATGAAGAGGGTAAAGATTAATTTTTGAAGAGGTTTGAATTACTACGCTTATGATAACTTTGGAGGAGTTGAGAGTGAAGAGCACCAAAGAATGCTGATGGAAGTGTAAACACAGGTTTGCAGCGTATGGGGAAAGCGACCACCTTCGTGGGACGCACCATTACATTATACATCTCATTGAACATTATCACTATTATTTATTTCAAAATACTAATATGATTTAGATAGTTTATTTTTTATTTATAAATGATTTTTATATAAATCGAGATAAAAATTCTCTTACATATTTACTTCGTATATCATAAATCACGATTTAAAAACACTTATAAACTAAAATTAAGCTGTAGCAGACAATAGCTAAATCTTGGATCCCATTGACTCTCCTCGTTTTCCTTACGGGCCATGTATGTACTGTAGCAATGAACTTACCCATCATTTGTTCCAGAAACAACTGAGTTTGTTAATGCCGATCTTTTGTTGGCCCATATATCTGACAAACACAAAACCAGAAAGGCCAGTCCGACGTCGTATCAGTCCCTAAAGTCCAATATCGACTTTCTCAGTTTCTCCCATTAGGCCCCTTGGGACTCGATCGGCGAGCCTTAGGTCTGTGTTGGGTGTGAGGGATTTGGAAGATAAGGAAAGGAAAATTTTTATGAGTTGAATTTTAAAAGATTGAAGAAGTGGGATAATAAAATTTTAATAAAAAGAATATATAAATTAAAAAAATAAAAAAAATTAATTAAAATTTTTTAATTCTATTTCTCTAATTTTTTTAAATTTAAATTTAAAAAATTTTTACTCCACCCACTTTCCCTCCACTCCCTCTCCTCTGACCAAACAAACAACAAGCCATCAAAGTTTTGCATCTGAGTTTCATGTTCCACTTAGTGTGCGTTTGGAATAGCTTATTTTTGGGCAATAAGTGCTTATAATTCGTGATTCACAGTATACGAGGTAAGTATGTGAGAGGAATTTTTTCTCGGCTTGCATAATAAGGACTTATTTACTGTACAAAAAGCTTAAACAAACATGCACTTAGACTTCAGCGTTTGAGCTGCAATACGCCAACATCTCTACTCTGATTCAAGCGAAATGCACTTGTTAATTATAAATTAGTTGTGTTCATTTGTCATACTTCCTTCGTTACTTCTTAAACCCTAAATCTCCGTTAGTGATGTATTTTTCCCCGTCTGGGAAAGCCGATTCAACGGTCCTAGCTTGCGTGCTTGTGATTTGTGGATGAGCGAGTAGTGACAAAGAATGGGTGGGTTGAAGGGACTTCTAAAGAAAGGGTTGGGAGAGATGGGCTTCATGGCCGACGGCGGAGTTATCAACTGGTTCCCGGGACACATGGCGGCCGCCACTCACGCTATTCGCCAGCGCCTTAAGGTTGCAGACTTCGTCATCGAAGTTCGAGACGCGCGCATTCCTCTGTCTTCTGCTCACGCCGATCTTCAATCTCAGCTCTCCGGGAAGCGCCGTGTCATTGCACTTAATAAAAAAGACTTGGCTAACCCCAATATCATGCACGTATGACCCTCGTTTACGCCGAAATTTGGTTGTTGGCGTTGGAATATAATTCCTATTATACTTCTCGGTTTCAATAGATGTTTGCTATGTGTGACTACGTGATAAAACTTTTTGCTTGCCTGATGTCAGTTTCATCCCTTTCGTCTTCAGAAAATATATTTTATACTATAAAGCGGTTTACCCTCCATTTTTTGATCCATTTGGTTTTGTTGTTGTAGAAATGGATACATTATTTTGACTCGTGCAAGCAAGATTGTGTTCCTATAAGTGCCCATAGCAAGAGCTCTGTTAAGAAGGTTAGTTGGTATTATTGTTCTAATCATTACATTGCTACCGTTGCCTACTGCTCTATGCATTTCTGTCTTTTGAAGGGGGGAAATACTTCTACTCTAATGTTCTTTAATCCCTATTATTGTGGTATATGTTATTTTATGTTGACGTCGTTCCTGCTAAGCTAAGCCTATAAATTACATGATAATGAGTGCATAATTTGAAATGCCAGTCGTTCATGTTTTACCGTTTCCCCCGTACCTCAGAAAAACAAGTCGAATGTGCATGTTTTAACATGGATGCGATTCTGAACAAGTTAGGTAATTTTCATGAAGTTAATAATGTGTACTAATTTATCCCCTGTTGTGATCTTTCTTGTCCATGTATTGAAGCTTCTTGATCTTGTCGAGTTCAAATTGAAGGAAGTGATTTCCAGGGAACCTACTCTCCTTGTTATGGTGCTTGGTGTTCCAAATGTTGGGAAGTCGGCTTTGATTAACTCAATTCATCAGATTGCATTGTCTCGCTTTCCAGGTAAAAATTGCACAGCAATTGAAAATTGTTAATGAATGTCAAGCTGTCAGATTTTTTTTATTGTTATTTTTTTTTCGTGATTTGGTTAAGGGAATGTGCATTGGTGATGTTTTAATTTGCTTCCATAGTGCAGGAGAAGATGAAGAGAGCTACTGTGGGTCCACTTCCTGGTGTTACTCAAGATATTGCTGGATACAAGGTCTAGTGATCTGCATATCATAATTTCTTCCTCTCTTCTTGTTTTCCTCATTTGATGTTTGCAATATATGCGTGTGCACATGCATGCTAATATGCTCTCTCACTTCTGCACATAATTTCTCATGGGCAATTTTTGAATTGTTCATCCATTTGATAAACATGAATTTAGCGAGAACCTTAGAAGTGCTGGCTTTGCATCCCTATTGGTGGTGTGCATTAGATCCTTGTATTTTTTGTGGCCTTCTGAATTTGCTGTAGTTTATAAATTCATTTAGTATTGTAGTTATATTAGTTTTTCTTGTCTCAATTTCAGTTGTCAATATTTTGAAAGGTCATAGCATTGAACAGAAGATTATATTGAAAAGGCAAGAGGGAAATGAGAACTGCTTTACTTCTGCCAGCTTTGTCTATTTTCTTGATGATATAACAATGCTTTGGCCTTCTCCAACCTTTCCAACTTATTGTTTGTCATTGGTCGTTTTTTTTCCATTTGTGTGTTTATGAAAGGTCACAGTATTGCACGCACATATGCTGACATATGGTTAAACTCTGGCCCTGACTTAATGTCCAGATTGCACACCACCCGAGCATATATGTCTTAGATACTCCTGGGGTGCTGGTTCCAAGCATCCCAGACATAGAAACAGGGTTAAAGCTGGCTCTTGCAGGTAGTGCATCCCTTAAAATGATCTGTCTTGAATTTCTTTGTTAACATTGTTTTGTTATTTGACTATAAGTTATCTATGTGCTTGCAGGATCTGTGAAAGATTCAGTAGTGGGTGAGGAGCGTATTGCTCAATACTTATTGGCAGTTTTGAATAGCCGAGGGACTCCAATTCACTGGAAGCACCTGAATAATAGGAGAATGGAAGGGATTCGATATGAATCTGAGGAAAAGCATGAATACAATTTGAAAAGTCTTAAGCGAAAGAGAATAAATCCACCAAATAAATCTGAGGTGGTTTATATTGAGGTAACATACCCCATTTTTCTTAAAATTTCTTACATTACTGGAATATTTATGTGCACCTTATTTCATTTACTCCAATCTCCATCACACTGTCTTTTTACTTAATTTATTTGAGTGGGATAGATGTTTGTTGGGAGCATATGTTGGATATAGTCACATTTTCTTATCATTTATGGTTGTGTTGGGAATGTGTTGAAAGTTGTTACAGTGCCATTCACATAAAATACTTTCAAAAAACACAGAAGTTCGCCAAAACAGGGCCATTAATGCATTTCATTTTTTCTGAGAGGGTACGATATTAATATTTGAATGACCCAGTATCAATATTCACCGTCAACTGGCAATTTAGCTTGCCTTTTTGATAGAGCTAGGAGATCAGATACGAGTTTATAGTTTAATGTTTATTGAAGTTCACTGCTTGAAGCATTATGTTCCTTGGGTTGCCACTCTTATCTTTGTTATTGTAACTGCATGCTAGGATCTTGTAATGGAAGTTCAACGAGCACTGTATGTTACTCTAACGGAGTTCAAAGGGAACATAGAAGAGGAGGGCGACTTGGAGGATCTGATTGAGCAGCAATTTGGAGCATTGCAAAAGGCTATGAAGATACCTCACAAGGCTTCAGAAGGACGTTTGATGGTATCCAAGAAGTTTCTTACTCTATTTAGGACTGGCAAGCTTGGGCCTTTCATTCTTGATGACGTTCCTCATCCTTGATCATTGCTTCCCCTGTGGCGGTTTTGGCTGGCTTGTCAATATTTCCTCCTTTCCTCTCTTATCAATTAACCCTCTAATATTATTGTTTCATAAGTTTTTAGCAAGAAAAAGCCCCCAAGATTTGTAATTTAATATATAGCATTTTTTTAAAAAATCATGATTATAATCAGGGTGTATTTTGTACAAGTAAAATAATGGTCTTGCAAAAAAAAAAAAAAGAAAGAAGAGGAATAGAAGTTTGATGGGTTCCATTCATTTCATCAATTGATCTAATGGCAAATAAAGTTGTATTTTAATATTTCACGGATGTTTTGTTTTTGTTTTTTTTATTTGGCTGCCTTGGGGTTTTGATTTTTGCCCAATATCAACCTTGACACTTGAAGGGTGATTCAGAGATTTAAATTTATATGCGAAAATACTCAAGCCAATTAAATATAATTTTAATAAATCAATCTCAATATAATTATAGTTTGGAGAAGATATAATAGTTATATAAGATTTAAAAATATAACCAACGGAAAGGCAAATGTGTGTTTCCATTTACCGGTGAAGCTTGGTGGGTCACTCTCATTTCCCCCAAGTCCCCAACCATCACAGCGAGGCCCCCATCTCCTACTGCTCACATTTGGACTCTCGTCGTCAGTTGTTGATAATATTTTTAAAAAAAGCATGGCTTGTTAGCTCCACTCCATCCCCATCCATCCCCTAAAAATATCTAAATGAATAATAAATAGGGAAAATTGGCCTTAAATACCTTATTAAAAATTTATTTATCAAATGGGATCTTGTGTTCAAACAATCTTTTCCGTGTATAAAAGATCTTTTCCTGTGTTTAAACAATCTTTCAAGTATTCAATATATCTTCCTTATGTGATCTCCCTTTATGTTCAAACAATCTTCCTTATATGCAAAAGATTTTTTTTTGTGTTCAAATAATCTTTTCCGTATGCAAAAGATCTTCCCTTAAATGCTTTCAGGTTCCATTGGGCAAATAAATTTTCAATGAGGTCTTTATGGGCAATTTTCGCTAATAAATATTATTACCTTCTATCCTTAATACTCCTTCTTGTCCTTAATATAAGACATATTTACTTAATTTGAATAGATTAAGAAAATTAGTTGAGTTGGTCCCGTTTGGTTTAATTGCAGACCCCTCTGGTAATGTAATGGACTGCAATGCAATGGGGTGCAATGCAATAATAATTACCATCATCATGTTTGGTTGCTTAATAATAAGATGTGGAGAAATTTTTTTTCATATTTAAATTGAATTATAAAAGGTCCAAAATACCCCTTAAACATAAAAAAAACCTCCATCACCAATCATCTCCTTCCTCACCCCAAATCATAGCGTCAGTGCATAACTCAAACAAGAATAAGCAAAACCTCTAAAGACAATTTTACTATCGACTAAATTGAATACTGTACAATTTTACTATTGACTAAATTGAAGACTGTTTAATCGACTAAATTGAATACTATGATTGTCTTGAATTGTAAGCAAAACCTCAAAATCCAATTATCAACGATGGTGTTTCATTTTAGACAATATAACTCTCATAACCAAGAATCGATTGACTGGGATTTTTTTCTGAAGACAGAATCTGGCATTTTTGACTGGGATTTTTTTTCTGAAGACAGAATCTGGCATTTTTCGATGTTCTGCGCTCACGTTAGGGCTTTTGCTTTTGAAAGCCAAAAAAAAAAAAATGAATACAAATTTTGATGTTTTGCCTATTATTGAGGGTATATATTGTCTTTTTATTATATTAGTAGGGTCAAAATTGAGATTTCATCAATGATTACAAGCCTGCAATGAGTTTTCATAGGGGTCCCCATATGAATGGAGATTACCATAAAATATGCAATCTATTTTACAATTGTAATCTACATTACCATTAATAAGCCCAACCAAACAGGCCACAAATGGTAATGCAATCAAGATTACCATCGCATGTGTGCAATGCAATCTAACCAAACGGGCCCATAATATATATTTTTTTAAAATACCTAAGTCATATCTTCCTTAATTCCCCTCTTTCTCCTCCTTGATTATTGTTGTGAGAGTATCAATAGGGGTAACTTAGGAAAAAACTAATAAATATGAAAACTATGTCTTATATTTAGACTAAGACCAACTCTCCAAATATGTTTTATATTATTAATAAACATGGCAATAATTATTTTGAGTAAATTGATATTTTTAGTTAACCAAAATGATTTTTTTTCGTTCGGTGAGCCTATAGTTTTTTTTTGGTACAAGAGCCTATAGTCATTTCATTTCATACCTTGACGTTTTTTTTTGTTGCCCATCCGGTTCACCGGAGCTTTGCCTCGACAACATCCGGATTCGACCCGCGTCGTGTACCTGGCTATAGTGGGAGAGTCTCCCAATGAGAATTTTCTGCATACACAAGGCTCAAACCTGAGATCTTGCTTAAGCGGAACCAAACCGCTTACCACTTGGATCAGCTGCCATTGATAACTTGACGTTTTATTGATGAATAATTAAAAAGCTTAACCTCAATCCGGCCCAATCGTATTTATTTCTAATGACATTATTTTGCTCAATTTTCATCATGAACTTTTACTGGATAATCAATAATATAAAATATTTTTGGCCACCATAATCATCGGCATAAAGTATAGAATTTATAAGTTAGTATACTGCTTTCAAGTAATGAATAATATGACTCAATTTCTTTTTAAAAAATTTTAAACTCCCATTAATTAGTATCCAACTGTGTTTAAATGGTTTAAAACTATTTAAATAATTAAAAAAATACTATGAAGCTCATCATGTTAAAGGTCATGAATTGTGGACTTAAACTTTCGAATTAAGATCATGAATTTTAGTTTCTTCGCAGCGTGATTTTTTTGTTGGGAACAAATTAAGTTTTTCATGTTAACTATCACTTGATAAAGACTAATAACTAGCTTCTGAAACACACACACACACACAGACATATATGAAAATAAGTAAAATAACTGCACCATTCTTGGCCCCTTATTAATAATTATTGCCGACGTGACCCTGGCGATAATCTTCGTACTAAGTTTTTCTTCATACACACTGCGTGCACGCTGATTTTACAATCAGGCCTCACAGACCTGCTTATTTATTTAAGAGTACCACTTACTTAACTTGTATTTAATGACCATTCAATAGACCCTTGGCTGGTGGAAATTCCTGGTAAGAGAATTATATCTCCCTCTCCTCATGAGTCTTTTTTGAATTAACTGTGGATACTCTTTGAAAGCCTTTTGGTTGGGATCTCACTTTAATTGAAGGCTGGTTAGAAGAGTTTGAAAAAAAAGCAATCGTAAACACCACAGTGGCACTCAATAATAGAAATGACAAATGGATAAGGGCTGGAGGTAATAGAGGGTTATATACAGTAAAAGAGGGATATAAAAAGGCAAAATTAATGCTCTAGGGGGAGCAGACAAATATCCCAGGGTCGTCCTCAATTATTAAAACAAATGTGTGGAAGGAAGTATGGAGATTGAGAACGCCTCACAAAGTTAAATTATTTTTGTGGAGATTATTATCCAATGCCCTGCCCACTTTAGAAAATTTACATAAGAGGAAAATGTGTATCACTGATTTGTGTCTTCTGTGTAAGGGCAAATGTGAATCAAATACACATTTGTTCTGTTTTTGCCCGTGGGTGAAAAGAGTATGGTTTGGAAGTTTATTCTCATTTAACTTTGGTGATGATGACAACTTTGACATCAAACAGTGGCTAGAACAGTGTTTTGTGAACTTGCAATTGAATGATTGGCAAAAAGCAATGATTGTCATGATTCTGTGGCAAATATGGAAGGGAAGAAATATATTTATTTATGAACACATGGAACCTAATCCTATATTGACATTTTCTCAGGCAGGAACCTTACTCAAAGAATTCTGGGAGGTAAGAGGTTGGATGGAGAGTTCATCCCAGCCCAATCTTGACGCACGCTTACCAGTTGAAGCTTCGGCAAGATGGAAGAAACTGCAGGGTAATGAGCTGAAGTTTAATACAGATTGTGCTTTTGACTCAAAAGAAGGAAGAGCAGCAGCGGCTTTTGTGATCCGTGATTCTAATGGATGGTTAATAGATAGTGGTGCTATGTGTGGTACAGCAGATTCGGCCTTCATGGGAGAATGTCTAGCTATTCAAGAGGCGGTTAAATATGCTGTTAATAACCAATTGGATAATGTTATCTTTGAATTAGATTGTAAATCCCTTGTTAAAAGCTTGAATGATGGGGGATCTTCCCCATGCTGGAAGTGTGATATTATTTTGAAAAATATCCTCATTATGAGGAATTTTGGAAGGAACTACTCCTTTAAGTATATTCCAAGAGAGGCAAACTTGATAGCTGTTTGGCTAGCCAAGGCTTCATTAAGGGGGTCATGTCCAGCAGATTGGATGAATAGACCTCCACAACATTTGCAGCAACTACTATTGGAAGACCTACAAAGTATCGAAGAGGAACCATGATGAATAGTCTGGTGCTGATTTGTTTAGCATGTTTATTATTCAGATGATTATGTATTTATTGTGAACACATGTCTCGATTACTAATGATGAATGAAGTATTTCTGTTGGCAAAAAAAAAAAATAATAATAATGACCATTCAAGGTAGCTCATTTTTTATATTATAATGGGTAAACGTGCAAAAAATACCCAAAAACTTGTATTCAATGTACAAAAATATTCATAAATTTTTCTCAATAGTAAAAACACCTATGAATTTTAAAATTGAAGCAAGAATCACACAACAGTTAAAAACACCCAATGTCTAGACACCCAGACATTGGGTGTTTTTAACTGTTGACGTTGGGTGTTTTTAAAGGTTGTGTGATTTTTGCTCCAATTCTAAACATGCAAAAAAATTTTATAAGTATTTTCTAACATTGAGTATGAATTCACAGGTACTTTTGCACCATAACCCTATTATAATACTCCCTCCGGTTCTAATTATAAGATAAAGTTGACTTTTTTGGAGAAATTAAGGAAGTCAATTAAATTACTTTAGAGTATTTATATTTATATTTTTTTCTCCAAACTAATTAATTTGACTACTAAAGTAATATATAATGTAAGGATACTAAAAATATAAACACTCTAAAGTAATTTAATTAGCTTTCTTAATTTCTCCAAAAAAATTAATTTTATCTTATAATTAGAACCGGAGGGAGTAATTGATATTATTTTTATACAAGAGTCTCATTTTCTTGAAGGTCCTCCATCAACATTGCGCGTGCGGGTATATATTTAAAACTTTATGCTCAAATAATTAATAATGATATATTCTCATTCATATATATATATATCGTAGGGGATATTTTATTTGAATACTACTTGAGTTTAAAAAACCTAAAAAAATTTGTTAATATATGAAAAGAACACAAGTCTTTAAAGAGAAATATGAAATTTTGAAATATTGTACTTTTACCAAAATACTTTTCACTATTTTTTTTCTGAAAAAAGGCAAGTTCCCCTTACCGGCCGGACCTCCGCTGCTCGGCCCCACCCCTGCTGGCGGGCCGAAGCTCTGATAAAAACTTGAGTAATATGATTAATTACTTGAATATAAAAATTAACAATTTTAGCTCCTAGATACTTTGAGTGAGTTTCTTGTTTCCTTTTGAAAATATTTTTGTCAAGCTTTCTGAATGTGAATTGTCACTGACACGCAACATCGTCACATTCTGCAATGTACTCGAAAACATCAGAGAGCAGAGCAGCCCTTACGCGGGTGTTACAAAACATCAGAGACAATGATCAATGCAAGAAGAAAGATTCAAAATCTGATATCTGACGTACGAAGTTCTTACTCGAGAGTATTTTATTAGCAGAAAATTACATTTGACTTCTTTGAACCGAGTCCTAGTTATAAAATTGTTTAATGAAGTTAGAAATTTGGTAAAACACACATAAAAATGTTATCGAAAATTCCTCTGAAACAGGGGTTGGTGAATAATATTGAGAAAATGCTCTTATGTTCAAAGTTTAACAGTGTTTGGAAAGTGATGAATTTGTAAACTGTTACAGTCGCAGGAAGAACTGGTGATTGAGTCCGACATGAGAACAAGCACCAGCACTTGGTGGAACCAACTCTGCACATTGACCCAACGATCTTTCCTGAACATGACCAGGGACATGGGCTATTACTGGCTCAGGATTATTTTCTATGTAATGATCTCAATCAGTGTTGGAACCCAGTTTTATCATATTGGTGTACACAACAACTCAATCTTAGCCAGAGGAAAGTGCATATCATTCATCTACGGCTTCATGATTTGTTTATCATGTGGAGGATTGCCATTTTTCATTGAAGAATTGAAGGTAAACTAAGAATTTATCCATTGATTTCTGTACAGGAACCACTTTAATAACCATACTGAAATATTCTTTCATGTCATTTAACAAAACTTAGGTGTTCTATGGTGAAAGGTCCAAAGGACATTATGGGGAGGCTGTGTTTGTACTGTCAAACATCCTATCCTCGATCCCTATCCTTATTCTCACATCGGTCTTATCTGGAACGATCATATACTACATGGTGCAGTTTCATCCAGGCTTATCTGATTATGCATTCTTCTGCATCAACTTGTTCTGCTGCTTATCAGTTGTTGAAGGCTGCATTATGGTTGTTGCTTCAATGGTTCCCAATATCCTAAGGGGCATAGGAATACGAACTGGTGCAATAGTAGGCAAACCTCTTTCTCTGCTTTTGTCATGCTTATCATCATCATATGTAAACATGTTGTACATAATATACAAATCTGTTCCTTCTGGTTTGAAAGGGCCTCGTCAAAAAATTCTTCCACACAAATGACCATGTCTTTAAAAGCTTGATCGCTTTAATTGGTGGCGGCTGCAGATCTTTATGATGATGTCTTCCCAAATCTTCAGACCACTACCTGACATTCCCGAGTTCTTTTGGCGCTACCCTATGTTCTACCTCAGTTTTGCAACTTGGGCTGTACAGGTACAGTACATCATAGCCTAAACTCCTAAGTTATTGAAATTTCATCCCCATTAAATCTATAAAACCAAACCAAATACAATAACGCTGCTCACAACCCCCCAAAATGGATGAATTGCTTTGTATATGGTTGCATCTTGGTTTGACAGAATAGAACTTCCTTCGTATTTTGGAGCACAGGGACAGTACAAGAATGACATGGTGGGGCTAGAGTTTGATGCTCTGCTACCTGGCGAGTCAAGAGTAAAGGGAGAGCAAATCCTTGAGACAATATTTGGGGTTCCTTTGGATCATGGTAAGTGGTGGGACTTAACAGCGTTGCTTTCATTAGTATTACTTCACCGAGTGCTTCTCTTTGTTGTGCTTTAGTACAACAATTGGCCTAAAATATGCATGCTGTGGTATTATGCAAAGGTCTTTGCCGGAAGATTTTCACCAAGCAAAAAAGCCATCTGTCTCCTTCCAAGAAGCAGTTTGCTCCCCGGCCATTATCTTCTCAAGAGGCTCTCGTGTCTCCGAATTTTGCAATTTGATGCTTTTGGGTATAATGCAGTGATGTTAAATATTGGCAACTCTACATTTACAAGTACAATCGAAAGTTGGTAATCGGCAAAAGTCAAAATTGACAGCATTACTCGGCCAGCCAATTAAAAAAAAAATACAAAATTGAATCACAACCTTGTTTGAAATACATCATTTATTTTCTTCAATGAAATCTCTATACTCCCGCTTCATTTTGACTCCTGAAACGGTCCTGCAAAATGCAATTACCAGCAACTGACAATAACCCATTAAACAAGCATATATGTAACACTGGTCAGTTGGTTAATATAGACATTGACGGCACCATGCATATCTACCATTTTTCTTGCATTAGTCATAATAAGGTGGAGATAAAATTGCATAGATGTTAAATTAAGGTGTTTAATATGTACCTAAGCATCTCCTTGTTTTTGAAAAACTGCACACATGGTGTACCCATGATTCCAGCAGCTTCTGCTATTTCTGGATCGTCTTCTATATCAATTTCGACAAAATGAACCTTCTGATCAAATTCATCAATCACCTGCCACAGGAATGTAAAATGAAGTGTTATAACCCAACATTTTCTATGTATACTTTTAAACCTAGAGATGTCAAGCATGAAAGGTTAAGTAGTTACACGCTTCTACATTGATTTGTTTCTCGACAAGGTACCAAGCCTTTCATAAACGGTTAGAAGTTAAACCTTCGCTACCTCATTCTCTTCATCAAATTAAATCTGAACAGAATAAGCTAGACATCTGGCTGTTCTCTTGCTGATTTAAGCTTTTGGATATTGACAATTACTAACGTACTACTAACAGTTTCTAGCTGCAAGTAACAAGACATTGCTACTTTCAAGTTGAGCACGTAAGAAGTTGATTCAAAACATAACATACCGAAATATGGTGGTAATATACTAATATGCACTATTCTCTCAATCACAAATACAAAAAAGAAGAGCAAATGATACTGAGAACACTGGAACATTTTGGTATTATTATTCTCCTAAGCTCTAAAGGGAGAATATTTGCATTGCCTTGCAAAGGTGCAATTTGAAAAGACAGAAGGTTCTGAGCCATAGACAATATACAACATATATAGTATGTATCTGTATCATTTACATTCATTCCTAGCATGTAAAGAACTGCATAGACATCATGTCAGACGCTTATAGAGATCATTAGTGTCATGACACGTAAGGATAATAAATTACTTTGGCAATCACATACCTTGCTAAGAATAGGCTTCAACGTCCTACATGGACCACATGTTGGTGATGTATATAGTACACATATAAGCCTTGAACTTTCATGGTACAGTTTCAGTAGGGCGTACTGTGAAGACAAATTAAAATGGAAAGAATAAATATCTAATGCAAACTCCAGAAGTTGATAAGAAAATGAATTGATTGAACATACCAAAAGCTAGGACTTAATCCCATTAGCATAAGCACCAGGCAAGTAAACATTTACCTGTCCCATGTGTTTTGTGAGTGTGATGTCAAAGCCCTCTTGGACGTCTCTGTCTGTGAGTTCTTTCTGGACCTCTTCAGTTTTGGGCTGTTACAAGTATAGAGGAAGGCATGTTGTAATTACTGCATGAATTAACTGATTTTATCTAGACCTCAAAATTTTATGTCCCTTATATTACAAAGAATGGCTTTATGCAGTCCTTTCTTAATTCCTCAATTCATAGAACATTCAGAATTTACAACCAAATCCACATTCAAAAAGTTGCAGATGCCTCTCTAGGGCTTACAGGTGTATATAGAATTACAGGATGATTAGATACTTGATGCTTGTCCCAAAGTGATAAATTTCTAAAGGACATTAAGTGCACATGATGTTGAAGTAAAATACCTGATGGAACTCTATAAGAAGATCTTTGCTCACAAGATATCTCTCAGCAGATAAAGCAGCGATACATCCAGATCCAGCAGCAGTAACGGCCTGCCTCCATTCATGGTCCTATAAGATCAAACCACAAGATGAATTTAGTAACCTTACTTCCTGATAAATTTGCATATTCATATGCTCAATATTTGTGCCAACATTTCATAATCTATATATACCTACTATAAAAATTATAGGAAGCCACTCTATTCATAAACATGAACAGTGTAGCTCACCTGAAATTTTATGAAAAGCACAGGCCTCGTAGTCTAGTTTAAGGAGAAAAGATCAAATTTTCAACGATGTCTTATGAGGAGATTATTGAGAACAAATATGCACCTCAAAATACATCCCATTTGACATTCTCAGAAGATTATATACAGAGGATGAGAGAAACAATGAATGTTAAAAAATTAAGACATATTGCATGTGAAGAACTTGGGAAACGATAAGGCATTTCAAAGAAAGCATTCATCCGCTTACCTGCACATCTCCAGCAGCAAATACACCTTCCACTGAAGTTTTTGCAGTACCCTCATCAACTACTATGTAACCAGAGCAGTCTTGCTCAACTTGGCCTTGCAATAGTTCGCTATTTGGCGAATGACCTACGCCATAAAATAGCCCCTCTTGCCTCAAGCACAGATCCCTCCCCAGTATTAACCTTTCTAATTAAAATACCAGACATCTGTCCTTTAGTATCGCTCACAACATCCACAGCCTCTGTATTGAAGTGCACGGTGGCATTGGGATTGTTGTACAGTCTGAAACATTCGCGATAATTAACCTGTTAAACAAACATTAAGGCAGTTGAAAACTCATACCAATTATTTATTAGTATATAATTCAACGTCATCAAAGAATCCCAAAAGGGAACTCCAAATCAACTTATAATAGCAAGTAAAAGTTAATAACATAATAAACAAAATACAACAAGAGTTTTGTTTCAAGTTAGAATCATTTATTATTTCAACATAACATTTTTCTACGACCAAAGGCCTACGGTCAAATGCATGTATCTTAGTGTAATATGTCTGTCGTTTGACATGCGAAGAAAGAGAACTCAACATCTCATATGCAAAAAGTGGATGGTGGTATCATGTTCATGGGATCAAACAAGGAAGTACGACGTAAGAATCAGAACCAAACCTAAATCTAGGAATTGAATAATTATAACTATAAGAAACTTGAACTAGTTCATCATAAGGTTCACGGGTTATTTAAAACCTTCAATATGTGGCCATCATGCATTTGAAGGAAAAAAATCAATGATAATAGTACAAAAAGAATAAATGGCAATTTCACTATAAATAAAATATTCATTACTCATTGATTGCATTCTGCTCATCAAAAGAAAAAAGTAACTATCAAGTCATACTTATATTAAACTATAGAACAAAAACAAATAGAACAATATGAAATAAAGAGGCATACGAGGTGGTCGCTGGTCAATGAAGGACATTTTAGTTCTGAAGACAAAAGTAAGAGGGTTACCTAAATAACGGAGCTTGACAATTTTTAACATGTAAGAACTAAAGCACCAATTAAGTATGTCTAAAACTAAATCTGCCCCAAGGGAACATATTTTACACACACAGACACTTTAGAAAAATAAAGAGATACGTCACAAAGAGTGAATAACACTATGATTAAATAGGAGCTGGTATCTACAATGTATATGAAAGGCAAATGAACTTCAAATAATGTAGCATCTCAAGAAGGTCTTCAATTAATAGCATAAAGTTTGACATTCCTTAACAACTAGTAAGTACCAAATGTTGGGATGTGTTCATCCGACCCACCTATCTTGCATAGCTTTAGAAGCCCTTAGTTGGTCCCTACGTACAAGTGAACATGACGAGCATATTTAGTCAAGTATAATGCTTCCTCAGTAGCCGTATCTCCACCTCCAACGACAGCAAGAACTTGGCCTTTAAAGAGAGGTGATGCTCCATCACAAATAGCACAAGCACTAATTCCCCGGCTCCAAAATTCATCTTCTCGAGGCAGCCCAAGTCTTTTTGCAGTAGCTCCAGTAGCAAAAATGATAGTATGGCATTTAATCTGAAATATATACACACATATAAATATTTAATCACAACACCAAAAAAATATTTACTCAATAACACTTAATAAACTAAACCAACAACTAGTCTTCCACAGAGCAGGAAAATTTAAAATATAAAAGTACTTGTCAGTTGTCACTTGTATGTACCAAAAAATGTTGTTTTACTCACTTGAAGAAGAACAGCATAAAGAAGATACAAAGAGCTCTTTAAACAAATATATCACCTTACGTTCACTACTTTGTAGTGTAAAAGGACTGCTTTTTACATCAATCACTTCAACATCTTCTTGGAACAGTTCCGCTCCCCATCGCTCAGCTTGACACCACATCCTAGAAAGCAGAGAGGTAGAAGAAAATGCGTGAAATTTAAGATTAAGTGACTCAATTTCAATATAACATGGGTTATGACAAGTGTCCTTTCCTTTATTTTCTTTTCATATACCTGTCCATCAGATCAGGACCACTTATCCCATCTGGAAATCCTGGAAAATTCTCTACCTCAGTTGTAGTCATCAACTGACCCCCAGGAACACCACCCACTTGGTACCCCTCAAACACTACAGGCTTCAAGTTGGCACGCGCAGTATATATTGCTGCTGCGAATCCTGCAGGGCCTGAACCTATAATTACTACATTCTCAACACCTTTTCCTGTGAGAAGAAGAAAGAACTTAAGAAGTCATCTTTAACTTTGCTTTTTCAAAACAGAATAAAATGAAATATCAATAACATGATTTACAGTATTATGACACATAATAAATCTGAATTGACAAGTCCATAGTTTTTTCTCACAAGGGCATCTGTGTTTGAATCAGCAGGTACTTCAAATTTCTATGCAATGTCATTACAGAAATATATGCTAGAAAGTTAACCGTAGCCCTGAGGTAAGAACACTGGATTGTTCATTAACACAAGGAAAAAGCATGAAATATAAAACTGCCCCTTTGTCCCTTTATAACTAGATCAAGTGTCTAATGCCAACTGTAATCAACCCCTAAAAAGGTGAAGCCATGATAAAGTGATGGAATGCGCTCAATAATCAGTATAAAAAAGGAAGCTGAAAATTCAACATAAAGTTTGTCCGACACACAGCAAACCATAATCAACTTGTAAACTCCAAACATAGTATACCTTCGTCTTAAATAATCATTTTCAAAACCATTATAGCTAATTCCACCACCGCTGTCCTTTAAATTAATTTAGAGTTCATGACGAATGTTGTTTGATCAGTAAAGAGCGTCAGGCAACCAGGATTTGATTAGCATTCCGATGTGTAGTGCAGTTTGAAATTATCCATTAACTGCCCCAACAAATAAATCAAGTGGCTGCGTGGTCGCTCAAAAGTCAAGTTACCATGACACTAACAAACACTCTCATTCTTCTGTAGGCAACTAAAAGTTTTATTTTCCCTTCTTCCCATCGAAATTGAATAGAGCATCAGACGTCATTTGCCAAGACCGAAAACTGCAAATGTAAGCCGAGAGCTGACATAGAAATAGGCATATCTTTTCTCCAAAGCCTCACTACACAAGTCAATAAAAGGAACGGGAACCCAACCCAATCATTGAATACAACCTCACGTGCCGCAAATTATTGTCCCTTTCACTAGCATTCCCACTCCAACCACTCAGACATCATCCAAGGAAGCACAGTATGAAGACAGCAAGTATGGAAGTAAATGCCAAACCTGGTGAGAGAGATTCGTCCGCCGACGACGCTCGGACTCTGAGCAGGGAGGAACGAGCTCGAAGAGAGTAAACCCGGAGAAGCCGTCGCCTCGCCGGCCAAGTCCTGAGAAAGATGATACCATGCGACGGAGGAAGTGCGTTTGAGGAACGGGTGGCCATGACTCAGTGAGTCGGAACGGTTCCAACTCCGATTCCTATCGTTGCAGTAGCCATTGCCTTCTTCCGGACCATCCAATGGGAGACCACCAGGCAGCCTTGCAAGGTTAGACGACCATTTATCAAGACAAAGGTTAGACTTGCAGGCATTGCCACCTGGCTGTTTTGTTCTATTTCTGTCCCTTCTTTTTCGCTTTTCACGTCTCTTCTTTTCTTTTTTAATAAATTAATCTATGGGTATTTGGATCCCCTGAAAACACACTTTCTCTTTTGGCAACATTTTAATTTTGATGAACACTGATCAAAGCACTTCTTAAAACTGAAAAAATGATTATTATGTGAGAACTACAGTTTCCAGTTTGCACCTCTCAAGCCATGTTTTTCCATGTAGCAGGAGAACTAACTTTTGAGTGAAATAATGACTAGCAATATACAAATAACCAAGATAATTAAACTCGGACTGGTCACTGAACCGGCCGAAACACTGAGTTAAAGGTCAGTGGATTAGATCGGAGTTAAACCGGAGCTAACCTGATAATAAACTAGTGAGAAATTGAAGATTTGAAGATTATTAATATGAAATTTTAAAGAAAAAATTTTAAAAAATCGATTTTTTTTAAAAAATAAACAAATCAGACCCGAACCAATTAATTGGACCAAACCGGTCTACTAACCGGTTGGCCGGTTTCCTATCCCGGCTGAGTCTGAATACCTGGAAAATAACGGACTCCATTCAATTACTAACCCATTTCTTTCTTTGTAATTATCACAATCATTTATATCTTTTTTATTAATTTACACGTAAAAAAGTGATTCTGTCATACCTAAATGAAATTTTTAAGCAAGGAAAAAAAATGAAAATTTTGTGTTCTTTCATTACAGCAGTATTCGGTCCTAAAAGAAAATTAAATTTGACCTATCAACAAAACATTTCGACACTAATTATTATCTTTTTAATCATGATTATTAGAAACACTCTCGTTGGATTGGCCCAACTAACTTCTGACTTGTGATCAAGGAGCGGAGTTGATCCCTTTGGTCCAATTGGAACCTCGCCCAACGTTTTGGGCTAAATATTTGGGCCTACGGATGCTGCAAGGTGTCCCCATTTCTTGGATCCATTGAATGATTTTCGTGAAAAAAGAGACTCAACGATTTGGTAAAACGATTGACCTACTGCTTAAGGTGATAGATCTTGGACTGAATTTTAGAATCATCATCTTGGACTTAGTTTAGGTGATGCTATATCTATCTGATTCTATATAGTAAAGAAAGGAGAAAATGTCTCTGGTGCTCTCTGGTGAAACATCTTCTTTCGTTCCTCCTACGCAGGAGGAAGAGGATCAAATGGCAAGAAGCTCTAAGAAGATTAAGAATGGCTCTAAGGGAACAGGAGGAAATACTCTTCATGGCCATTGGCCAGCTCTGGGAGCAAAACTTTCTGGGGCTTCTAATGGAGGTCCATTATTTGTTGATAAACTCAAAGGGGTTAACCGTCAAATGGAGTCATTGGAAGATGAAGGAAGTGAAGATGAGGATGACCTTTCAGATGATAACATGTCTGATTCATCCCAAGCTGCAAATGACAGGAATGGAGTGTCTCCGTTGTTCAAGACTGTCGAGAGCCCGGGAGTAAATTTTCTGAGCTTCACATTTTCTGGGAAGATGAGGAAAAGGCTATACAAAGCATGGAGGAAAGCGGTAATAGTTAAATTACTGGACAGAAGTATTGGGTATAAAGCTCTATTTACACGTCTCCAATCTATGTGGGCTAAGAAGGGAGTCATTAATCTTATTAATATTGGACATGGTTTCTATGTGGTTAAAATGTCCAACCGAGAAGATTATTTTAATGCTTTAATAGGGGGACCTTGGATGATATACGATCATTATCTCACAGTTCGGCCATGGGAACCGAGGTTTAGACCTGATAAAGCAACCATTGATAAAGTGGCAGTGTGGGTTAGAATTCCTAAGGTAACTCTAGAGTATTATGATGAATAAGTGTTAACAATTATTGGGAACCGGATTGGGGAAACATTGAAGGTAGATATGAATACTTCTTGTCATATCAGAGGGCACTATGCGAGAATTTGTGTGTTAGTGGATCTTGGTAAACAATTAATGCCTGGGTTTTACTTAGACAGGGTGGAATATTATCTTGAATATGAGGGTCTTCATATGCTCTGTACTGGATGTGGTCATTATGGTCATAGGGTTGATGTTTGCACTACTAGAGCGAAGAATGTTGAGCAGAAGGAAAATAGCAGCGCTGATTATCAGGAGAGCACGGAGCAGGGGAAACACAAACCAGAGGAGGTGGGAATTGTTCAAGAACAGTGGCACGTGGTTAACAAGAACCGCTGGCAACGATAGATGAAAGAAAACAGGGGTGAGTTGACTCGGTCGGAAAAAATGGGGTCTCGATTTGGTGCATTGGCTGAGGTGGAGGAGCGAGATGGTGCAATTGGAAATGCTGAGATAGGACATCGGTCGGTTGAGGTGGAAGATTCTCAGACAGTAGTGCGCTCCACACCCATTCGAACTGTATGGGAAAAAAAGAAGAAGGAAAAGGTGAACGAGCATGATGGATTAATATTGAATACAGAATTAGTTGAGAATAGGGTTGTGGAGGAATATTTGGTAGGGCAGTCAGTACGACAGAGGAGAGAGAAAAGAACCAGGGATATGATTTAAAATAGGCAAAAAATTGGGGGAACTTTAGTGATGAATAGTAGGGAGGAGGGTGGAAAGGAAGTACAAGGAGACTTGGAGGAACATCAATGAGAGGAAAAGATGAAGGAATTGAGGGTGGGACCCAATCCATGTGCCAAAGTCATCTTACGCCATAGTAATCATATGGAAGAAGATATTGGAATTGAGGAAGTGGACCCAGGAGAACCAAGTAGTGGATGGAGAAATGATATCATGGATAACAATGAAATAATGTGTGAAGAGCGGTGTGGGGACACAGTGGTCCCAGAGACTCAAATTGATAAAGAGGATTAATATGGGCTTTTTTATTGGGCTTCCAATCTTATTATTTTGTGTCTATATGGATACAATATTATTTTGGAATGTTCGGGGGGCCTGTGCTAGTAGGCTTGCCAGAAACTTGAAGACAGTGTGCAGTGGGCCGAAACCAATAATGCTTTTACTAGTTGAGACAAAATGTACTAGTGAAGATCGATTTAGTTTTCTTAAATCTTGGGGATTTGATGAAATTAATATAATTCCAAGCACTGGGCGCCCGGGTGGCTTAGTTGCGGCATGGAGAAGTAATAATATCAAAGCTACAGTGTTGATTGAAGATAGGCAATTCTTTCATCTCAGATGTGAGATTAATGGAGGAAAACCGTTTTTCCTGACCTCCGTTTATGCAATTCCGCATTCAAATTTAAGAGAGATTTTATGGGAAAAGCTGAAGAATATTGCTGATACGATTGACCTTCCTTGGGCGGTATATGGCGATTTCAACGACATTCTTCACCAATCGGATAGAGTGGGCGGAGTTAGAAGTGGATCATCAAGAATCCGATGGTTCCAAGAAAGAGTAGCTGCATGTGGACTGTCAGACTTGGGCTTCCAAGGTCCGAAATTTACATGGAGAGGTCCGAAGCTTGTGGGATGCAAAAGATTATTTGAAAGATTGGATCGTGCTCTGGTCAACAACGCGTTCTTAATGGAATTTGCAGAATGCTTTATTAAGGTACTCCCCCGAATAAAATTTTCTGATCATAACCCGCTTATATTGAAGTTTAGTGTCGATAATAACAATCGGGGTGCTCGCCCTTTTCGAATTTGAATCAATGTGGCTTGAGCATGCAAGTTTTAAAGAATTCTTGTTAAACAATTGGGACCAGATTAATGATTTAAACACCTCTCTTGAGCAACTGGGCATTTCTCTCTCAGATTGGAATAGGAACATTTTTGGTTTTGTGGAAAAAAAGAAGAGAATCATATTAGCGAGATTAAGTGGTATCCAAGCCTCGGCTAGCTATTCTTACTCATCTTTTCTTAACAATCTGGAACGAGAACTACATATGGAATTGGAAAACATTCTTAAGATGGAAGAAATCAAATGGTTTCAGAAGGCAAGAACAATGTGGGTCACAAAAGAGGATCGGAATACTAGATACTATCACCTGAAAACAAGCATAAAAAGAAGAAGAAATAGAGTCTTGACTCTTAAAGATGAAGATGGAAAGTAGGTTGAGGGAGTGAATGATCTTAAGAAGCTAGTTCTTAATTTTTTTAGAAGATTGTATGACCTTGAAGTTATGGAGTATAAGAAGCTAGATACTACCTCATCTTTTCCAATATTGGATGATGGAAGATTGTCTAATTTATGTTCCCAGCCATCTAACTTGGAAATAAAGAATGCAGTGTTCTCGATGGGCCCTTATAAGGCTCCAGGTATTGATGGGTTTTCACCTATTTTTTATCAAGCTAACTGGAATACAGTGGGTGCGACACTTTGTAGCTTTGTTAAGGAAGCATTTAAGGAAGGGTTGGTATTGCTAGAGTCTAACAGGACTTTGATTTCTCTTATTCCCAAAAAGGAAAATCCGGAGGTTGTGGGGCATTTCAGGCCAATATCTTTATGCACTGTACATTATAAATGCATTACAAAAGTAATTGTGAGTAGATTGAGGAATGTGATGGATGAATTAGTGTCTCCATTCCAATCTAGCTTTGTTAAGGGTAGGTGCATACAGGATAATATTATAGTGGGATAGGAGGTAATGCATATTATGAAGAAATCAAGAAGCAGTAAGGGGCTTATGGCTTTCAAGATAGATTTAGAAAAAGCCTATGATAAAATCCGATGGGATTTCCTGAGGCAGGTACTGGTGGATGTTGGTCTTGAAGATTCCTTTATTAAATTAATTATGAATTGTGTTACCACAGTTTCTTATAATGTTTTGTGGAATGGGGACAAAACAGAATTTTTTGCTCCCAAAAGGGGTCTTCGACAAGGGGATCCTATGTCTCCGTTGCTATTTGTCTTATGTATGGATCGCCTCTCGCATTTAATTCAAGACGAGGTGCAACAAGGTAGATGGAAACCAATTCGGGTTAGCAAAGAGGGGCCTAAAATCTCGCATCTCATGTTTGCCGACGATCTATTATTATTTGGTGTTGCCTCGAAGGAGCAAGCAGCTTGTATGATGGAATGCCTTGAAAGTTTTTGTTCAGCTTCTGGTGAATGTATAAACAAAGCTAAATCCTCAATCTATTTCTCGCCAAGGGTGAAGCCAAATACTAGAGGGAGGATCAAACAGATTACTAAAATGGGTATATCAACTGAAATTGGAAAGTACTTGGGGGTTCCAATTGTGAAAGGAAGAAAACAGACTGATACATTCCAGTATGTCATTGATCGTGTAAGAGATAAATTGGCAGCATGGAAGGAAAATACCCTCTCTGTAGCAGGAAGAATAACTCTAGCTAAGTCTGTAATCAGTGCTATACCAGTATACCCAATGCAAGTGGCTAAACTACCACACTCAATCTGTTCAGAGATTGAGAGACTACAGAGAAATTTCATTTGAGGTAATTCTCATAATCCCCATAGTTATCACCCAATTAGTTGGGATCAAATTTTACAACCAAAGTTATATGGCGGTCTGGGGTTCAAAAGGTTAGAGTCATTCAATCGAGCTTGTGGGGCAAAGGTGGCTTGGAGGCTTGTGACTGGAGCTAAAGGTCTGTGGGCGGAGGTCCTATTACATAAATATATGTTGAGGAATGAAGACAATCTGTTAGAAGCTAGGAGTGGAGATTCTTGCTTATGGAAATTTATTTCTCAACAAGAAGAAATAGTAAAAATGGGAGCTAGATGGCAAATCAGAGATGGTATGGATGTCAACTTCTTTAATGATGTTTGGCTGTTTCAAGATAGAAGTATTAAGAATTCTTGTCTTAGAGAGCTGAATAGTGTGGAGGAGGATAGTAAGGTAGCAGATTGGGTATCATCAGGGACTTGGGATTTTACTCGGCTTGACAATATTGTTTCGAGTGAGGTAATCCAGCGCTTAATTACAGTTTTACCACCGATGGCTAGTGTGGGTGCTGATATCATGACTTGGAGGGCCATATCTAATGGAATATTCTCTATCAAAAGTGCATATTATCTTCTTGAGGAACCTCCATCAAATAATTATAGTGCTACCTATAAGAAGATTTGGGGTTGGAAAGGGGCGGAGCGAATTCGTGTATTTCTCTGGAAAGCCTACCAAAATCGTCTTCCCACCAAATACTGGAGAAGTAAGTGGTCTTGATCCACTGATATATGTGACTTTTGTAATCAAGGAGTGGAGGATGTGCTTCATATTCTTAGAGATTGTTGTTATGCGAGGAAACTGTGGAGTAGAGTTGTTGATCCAAGGCATCTAACTAGTTTCTACTCTGCATCACTAAGAAACTGGTTTGCACTTAACCTTAATAGAGAATTGGGAATAGGAGACATAGATAATTGGAGTTTATTTTGGGGTGTCTCTATATGGTTTCTGTGGAACTGGCGGAATAGGGATATGTTTGATGAGGATTTTGAAAAGCCACCTGATCCGCCAACTGTTATTTTAGCCAATGTGCGAAGTTTTGTGCAGATACAGAACCAAAATAATGGTGAGATATCTCTTCAACCCCTGTTAAATTCTTGTTGGGAAGCACCACCGAGAACTTGGATAAAGGTTAATGTAGATGGTGCAGTTACTTCTAATCAGACTAAAGCTGGATGTGGAGGAGTTTTGAGGGACCATGAAGGAAGATGGATTGCAGGTTTTACTCACACACTTGGGCCTTGTAGTGCTTTCGAGGCTGAGCAATGGGCAATTTATAAAGGAATGTTGCTGGCATGGGAGATGGGGTTTAGAAGAATTTTGGTGGAATCTGACGTAAAGCAACTAATAGAGTCGCTCCAACAAAGTAACCGAAAGGTGATTGGTAGTCTCCTATTTTTGCAAATCGAGAATATGTTGGGATACTCATGGGAAGTGAAGATACAGTATGCTCCACGGAGACACAATCGTTTAGCATATTCACTTGCAAAAGAAGGTTTGATAAGGTCTTGTCTTTTAGAATGTTGTCCTTCTCATTTGAGGACAGTGATGCATGAAGAGTATTTGGGATCTTGTCCCCCAGTAGTTTAATAGTTTTTATAAGGGCTTTGCCCTCATTTGTACCCAAAAAAAAAAAAAAAAAAATCTATCTGATTCTAAACATAAGACCTGACTTGTAGTCAAATTATACTATAAATTAGGCTTTACATTTAGAATCAGAAAAATATCTTCAGTGCTGGCTTGTTTTAAATTTTAAGAGGTACTTTTACTACATTTGAAGTAAGTATATGAAAAGAATTTTGTCTCGATTTTACAGATAAGCACTTTTCTCATCTTTCCAAACGAGCACCGAGTTTCTTCTGTTTGGCTTGGGGTTAAAAGCACAAAATGTAATAGAGCAGCACCATCCATTCCCATCATATCTTATGAAATTAGTTCAATGTCTAATCTTGAAATCCTTGAAAAAAGAGGATAAATCCAAATACTGCTTTTGGTGCAAAGAGGGCTTAAAAAGTGAAGAAAAATTAAATTGGAAACAAAATCTTGTGCCCGTTGAAATAGAGAAGACAATACAGTTTCTTCAATTCTGTGGTTTCTTCGTAACTTACCAATGCCCTGATTTGATATCGATTTCGTTTGAGAACAAAGAATGATAATCTCTAATATATCTAGAAGGTCACCTGCCACTCTGGTTGACAATTTCAGGAGAAGAAAAATGGCAGGACAATAACTCTATTTACAATTCGATGGCATCTAACATAACTCATGACTCAACGACTCTTCAATTTTCAGTCTTTGATATTTACGTATGGCCTATCACTAGAAAATTATACTAGTACAACATTATCACTGTAATATTTCCTACCAGAAGAAAGTGATGAACGGCACATCTCATGAGTTAGCTGCAAAATGATTAAATATGGTCTCCAGAGTTGATTGGCTAATGCTGTACTCTGCAATACCCAGTCTATTTCTGGAAAAAAGATTTTGGCGAAAATGAGTCGCTTCTAATTTTAACTATCAAGACCAAACGTACGAAAAGTACAAGTACGTGTGTAGTTTACCTGTTCCCTTCAAGAACACCGAAAACATCCGCAAGAGAAAAGCCTTCACCATATGGTAACTGCAGTAAACAAACTATGAATTATCGTATGCCCCACAAAATTCAAATCCCCACACTACTGCGTATAAATATATGCAAATACCCTGTTTACGGCAAAACTAAGTAAAGCTGAAGAGGTGAATATACTGGTAAATATATGTCTTACATTACTCAAGATACAAAAATCAAGACAAACCAGAACAATAATCGATATACGCCAGGTGTTATCAGAAAATCTAACCAATCAGTTAGAAAGTAAGACTTCACTTTGGGTTTAACACGTGGTTTTGACCAAAGCAATGCGAGAGTAATATTATTGTCTCGAAAGTTGTAAAAACCTATTTCCAACTGGAAATTAAACAAGCGCTAAGGCTATGAACCATCATGGGAGAACTTTCCATAAAAAAATGGTCTAATTAACTGAGCAAAATACCTGGTATCTCGTACTCAAACCATTACACCCCTGACATCTTGCTCCAGGAAAAGAAGATATAATAAATGAATCTATTGCCGAGAACTTTTCTTTGGACAGCCACCACTCAGAAAATACCGGCAATGGAATACCACCTAGATGGTCTCAAACAGTTACTGATAAAGTAGAGAGCGCTTAAAAATCAAAGAACAAATTTTGTGCGTCACATATTTGTGAAAGTAGATGAAGCGACACCAACTTGTAAAGAATGTCATGAAGACATAAAAACAGGATTCATGCACAAAGCTGATAGAAATTTAAAAAGCAACATCAAGTTCACACCCACGTGCACACACCAGAACTTAACTCAGTTATGACGTCACTAGCACTTATATGGCCTAAGTTACACAAATAATTCTAGGATGTTCAAGGAATATGTTTACAGACATTCTGTGGACTAGACCATTTAATGCATAAGACAAATTCTTCCAATCACAGGAGAATAGAAATGAGTTTTCAATACCATAGAGGTCTATCAAAAGGGGTGCCAGCATAACTGCAAGATATCATAGGATGGAACTTTTAATTTTTTTGAACAGAGATATGGAACTTTTAATCGGTAAATCTTTGACCAGAAGTTAGAATCAACCCAGAAAAAGTAAAATATATATAAATATAAAATGTCAAACTGTAGCACTTTATTGTTTTGAACATTTAGGACATGTTAATTCCATATAATATCTTTTATCCAAGAACAACGGAAATGAAATCCAGCATGATGATTTTACACTAAATAAGAAGCAAAGTGAAGGTGAATCAAGTTATGGCCGATTATAGACCAGTGTAAAAGAGACTATTCAGTTATTTACCCACGTTCCAGCCAAAACAAAAGGGTCATCAATTATTATTACACAAAGAATCATCAGTGTGGAGAAAAAGCATGAACTGAAGGTTCACACATACCGTCTCGAAACAGTTGTTCAGATAACAGTTCATTAGAAGCCCCATCAGATACAGGTGTGTAAGAGATAAGCATCTTTATTCTTTCTTCATTAGCAAGCCAGCGTCCAATGAGGACAATCATTTCCCGTGACAAGCTAATTTCTGAGAAAGAGGAATCTGATGAAATGGAGTCAGCGCCTCCAATGCAAATTTCAAGGCCGTCAAGTAAGCTTCTTGGATGAGAAGGAACATCAAAAAGTCTTTCTTGTATAGCTTTACAGAGTATTTCTAAGTCCTCAGAGCTTACTTCGGTCGGTTTCACCTGGAAACGGGAATCAATAATTAGGTATATGAAGGTGCTTTAATCTGAAAAGTTAAAAAGAAATCATAGATTTGTCATCCAAGCAACCTCTAATTCCAGATGATTCCCAAATCTTGTTTTCAAGTGCTGTGGACTCCCAATACATCTTAATCGGCCACCAACCTTCCAACAGAGACAATGTAATTAAAGCAACTTTTGAGTATGGATGTTGTTTGGGTGGGGGGAGAAGACACATAGGAACTTAGGAAGGAAGAGAGAGATTGTTTTTCTCCGGGGTTTATTACTCAGAATAATGACATTAAAAAATCACAAGAGGAGAAGTTGGTCACACAAGTTTGACCAATCAATTCCCATAAATATGGAAATAAAAATAAACCACAACACATTTTAGTTATGGGACAAATCATAAATACAAGTAAAAATACTAAGAAATAGGGTTGACTAGGAAATACTAAGAAACAAAAGAAAACAATAATACAACTAAAAACCAAAAATGTGCATGTCAGTTCTTAAATAAGCAAATAAAGCAAACTTATACCATTATTCCTATTCTCGTACACAATGCTTGAGCTTCATTCATGCTGTGGGTAGTTAGAATTACTGCTGTCTTTCCTCGTCTTGTTGAGATCCTAGATATTACATCCCACATGAAACGTTTGGCAATGGGATCCATACCTAAAAATATGAAGAATTAGATTTTAAAGCAGACCTGACAGCAGGTGCTTTTGCAATTCATCAAGAATAAGAAATTATGCAATAAACTCTCATATTGTTTATCTGTAAGCAGCTTTGTAACATGAAGGGCCTTGTTGCTTTGAGTAAAAAACTAGCTGACAAAAAGGCTTAAGCTATTAAGCAAGATTCCATGAATGTATTTTGATAACAGGGAACTCGCCCCTCACAAGGAAATCTTACTAGGTCGAATATGTGGTTGCAACTACCTAACAGTGAGACAAAAGACTACTGTAGAGAAGATTTAATAACCAAACAGTAGGAAAAGGAGGAAAAAAAAAAACTAAACACCAGTTTATCAGCTGCTTTTGAAACCATGCCAAACGACACTTTGAGAATAGATTTGATAACTTAACAACATGAAAAGATAAGGCTTATTTTTATGATGTTTGGAGATAAATAATGAAATAGAATGAATTATACCTGTGGATGGCTCATCAAGAATGACTATAGGAGGATTTCCAATCATCGCAATTGCGACAGACAATTTCCTTTTATTTCCTCCACTAAGAGAAAATGATGGCTTATTAGCATGCTTTAGCAAGTCAAACTCCTCTAACTTTTCCAAAACAACCTGTCCAGATGGTCATATGGGCATTAAAGGCCAATATATCATAGCTAATAATAATCATGCCATTGAACTAAAAAGGTTGATATTCCCCATCTTTCAAAGGTAAAAATAAATAGAATGGTCATATTTATTTCAAGTGCATGAGAAAGCAGATAGCCCAACCTTATCTAGTGTTTGGTGTACATGTTATTTATGAGAAATAGTGAAGGTTATGTAAGTTGTAGAAAGTCTGAGAAATGAGTCACATTATTAATGACTCATGAATAGTGTGGCTATATCATATATTGACGATGCAAACATTGACCATATGAGACCTTTCGGGCATGCTTTTCTTTCCTTCAAAACTATTTCAGGCCTGAATTAGGAAAGAAGTGAGGAAATTCAGGCACAAAAAGTGAAACGTATTAATCTGGGTAGTATTGTGAACTATATTCCCCAGAATCATGTGAGGCGCCATTAGGTTTTTATGTAACTTGGCTCTTTGGTAGTCCACAAATCCGGGTTGCATTGATAAAAGAGGTAAGATTTCACCAAGGTTTTCTCCTACTTGCTCTTAATTTGGGGGGGGGGGAATATAATGGCAAATGGTCCAAGGAAACAAAGTCAGTTCCAAGAAACAGTATTACTTGGAAGGATTGCCCACATGCCTCATGTTAACGTTTATGCCTTGTGCTGAAAATCATAATTTAATATTCTCGGTAAAAAAAAAAATCATAATTTAATATTCAAATGATCAAATAGAGAAATTTTGAATGTCCAAAACGAGGACACTTACAGACTAGACTACAGCAACTATCATTCAGTGTTCCATGTATTCATTTCCAATTCAAAAGAATTTCTAGACTATAAAAAACTTTTAACTTCGTTAATTTTTTCCTTTGTACTTCAAATTTCAATATTTTAGCTTCTAAAACGAATGGCTTCTCCATGCAAAAATAAATAAATATTGCCACCATGCGAGATCCTGACCAGAACAAATACAGAGTGATCCCGAATTTCTTACACATACCTCATCTATTATGCAACTTGGAACACCTTTTATTCTAGCATAAAGCTCAAGATGTTCTTGTACAGTCAAATATTCCAATAGAGCATCGAATTGCGGGCAATAACCAATCTGAAATGAGAATTCAAACAAACAAGTATGAGTCAGATGGATTCAGGTAAGTTTTCAATCTCTAACTATATGTTTGTGTATATTATAGAGAAAAAATTACTAACATGCTGGCGAGCAGCCTTTGGATGAGAACATATATCCTTGCCAAAAATAAAAGCAGTCCCGTCAGATGGAGATTCTTCTCCTGTATGGACAGAGTAAAACAAAAAAATATTAAAATTGAATTTTCCTGAATAGCAGAAACAAATGGTAAGTTTACAGTAACCCAGTGTGAGCAAATATAATTGCAAAAGATTTCCAACTAGTTCACTTGTCCAGGATTTTGAATAATCTCGTTCATTCTACACATCAAGCTTGCTCAAACTGAAAATTCCATTGATGACATGCTTATATCTATTTTGTCTCATTTGATCATACAACTGGCTTTAAAGATTAATGTACTGTGTTTTGTTCTTTATTACCATGGTTAGCATTTTGAAGTTAGCTTTCAAACTATCTACCATGGTAATCATTGATGTTTTCTTCATTACCATGGTAGAGTACTTAAATAATGGTTTATGAGTGGTTTTAAAATTAGAGTGTTATAAACATCACATATGTGGTAGATGCAGAATCTATATTTCGCTCAGAAGTCTGATATACCACACAACATAGACAAAGTTGTGGTCTTTCCAGCTCCATTTGTCCCTAAAAAGCCAAAGCATTCTCCTTCCTGAACTGCAAAGGTTAATGAATCAACTGCAACCTTTTGCTGGCCAAGCTTCCCTTCATAATAGACCTGAAATGAGGAAAAAAAATATCACTATAATTTACGGCTAAATTATCCCATTATCATTTATAAAACAGCTTTGGTTATGAAAGAAGCAAAATTAAATCATGTTGGAAAATACCTTACGGAGGTTGCGCAAATAGATGATGGCATTGTCAAGGGAACCTGACAGTACTCTGTTTCTTTCTGTTTTCACATCTACATCTTCATCAAAGTTCATATCAACAGTTTCCAGGGAAGGTTCTAATAGATTTTCCAGATAAGGAGGAGTATTACGTGGGATGATATTTTCCCACCACTTTTTGATCATGAACAGAGTCAATTTGAGAGAAGGCAAAACTTCAATTCCAAGTGTTAACACAAAGTAACCAATGCCCTGTCATGAAAGAGGGGGGAAGATTAGATTGATCAAAGCCCATGTGTATGTGTATATGTTATCTATAAACAATGCATTCCTGCCTCCAAATCAAGAAGATAGAATCGAGGAATAGAATTTTTGGTTCAAATTGCTACATGTAACTCATGGGAGCAACATAGAAAAGAACACAACTTGTGAAATACACTTATAGATGTAGTGAAATAAGAGAGGGGTGTAGTGGAGACTAGAAACATGTAGATGCTCAACACTTATACTACAATCAGTAGTTTCATTGAAGCAACTTAGTCACTTAAGTCTGTCCTTCTCCCATGTGAGTTCATTTATCAGCTGCAACCAACAAACTATTTACCAGCAAGTAGGTCCTGCCATCTTATCCCTGTGTTTCCAATCTTTCTTTACACTATTATAGTACTATTATTATCTGAAGAACCTTCAGACAAGCATACGTGACTTCCAGTTTTTAATTATTATAAGAAGACATGGAGCAAAATTTCAGTTGTATGTTCTAAACGCAATATTAGCAAAACCCTATGACATTAATGACACAAACCTCAAGAGCAAGATAACAGAGAGCAGCACCGGTAACATTCCAATCCAACACCCCATCACTTGTTTTATCTTTCATCCCTTGCCGTAGAAGAGCAAGTGAAGTAAGCCCATCAGCAAAACAAAATCCAGGAGATATTCTGAAGAAGTTCTGAAAGAGAAAAAAACAAGTTAAATAACGCAAAAGAGCTAATATTTGCTATCATTAAATGTAAGTCTTTACCAAAGTGAATGATCATACAATGCTAGACGCGAAAACGGACAGAAGAATGATATGGAATAAAAGTAGAAAAAATAAAATACTCTGTTATAAAGGATAGCAAGTATCTCACTAATCTCTCTAAAACAGCCCAGGAGGATCTCCAAACTTAAAATAAACTCTTTGAATATTCGATACTTTATTGAATAGGCCAAAGGCCAATTTATAGGAATACAAAGAGAGATAAATATAATTCAAAATTCAAACTAGGAAATCTAAATAATATAAAAAATACTAAAATAATATCTAAAATCCTATTCAAACTAGGAAATCCAAATAATATCTGAAATACTAAATCCTACTTGTGGATATTCCACTTATTTATAAAATAATAAAAAGATAACAACTAGAATAATCAAATTCTAATAATTAAACCCTAATTCCTTCTTATACGTTTATTTGTCCTAGAGTAAATCAGCCCATAACGATTTGAGGTCCTATCATTTCTCCTCCCTTGAAAAGTCGACTTGTCCTCAAGTTGAAAAGAAGGAAACTGGGCTGCCACAAGATCATAGTCCTTCCATGTAGCCTCCTCCAGTGGGCGTTGGGTCCATTCAATGAGTAATTCCAGCTTGTTGTTAGGGGTCCAGCGATGTTGCACGACCTTAGCAGGTGTAAGAAGCAACTCCATATCTGCAGAAATTGGGATTGATGGAGGAGGGGTGGCGGCGACTTGCCCATGTGCAGGGCGAAGTAGGGAAACATGGAATATAGGATGTATTTTGGCAATCAAAGGGAGGTCTAGTTCATATGCAACCTTGCCAATCCGCCAAAGTACCTTAAAAGGACCAAAGAACCGGGGTGATAATTTCTCAAACCTGAAACGAGACAAAGATCATTGGCGGTATGGTTTTAGTTTAAGCCAAACCACGCTCCCAGGAGCAAATTCAAGATCCCTTCTGTGTTGATTAGCATGCAACTTCATGCGGTGTTGAGCCTTGAGTAAGTTGCCCTTCAAAACTCGTAACATTGCGTCACGGGTTTCGAGTTGTTCCTCTAATTCAGCCATCCGAGTCTCACCCCGTACGTAAGGAAGAAGGGACGGGGGGTCCCGACCATAGACCAATTTGAACGGAGTATTGTTGGCAGCAACATGATACCCTATATTAAAGGAGAATTATGCCCAACAGAGGAACTTACTCCATTGCCGTGGTTGCTCATGCGCAAAACAACGTAAGTAAATTTCGAGACATCGGTTGACCACCTCTGTTTGTCCATTGGATTGAGGGTGATAAGCTGTGCTCATGTTTAAGCGAGTTTGGCTTAAACGGAACAACTCTTGCCAGAATTGACTGAGGAAGAGAGGATCCCTATCTGAAACGATAGACCTCGGCATGCCGTGTAAACGAACTATTTCTCGGCAGAAAGCACTGGTGATAGATTTGGCGGTATAGGGATTGGAAAGAGCCATAAAGTGGCTATACTTACTGAGGCGATCGACCACCACTAATATGACGTCAAACCCTTGCGATTTTGGAAGGCCTGTGATGAAATCAAGAGATATGTCCTCCCAAATCCGCTCAGGGATGGGAAGAGGCTGCAGAAGGCTGGCCGGTGCCAATGTGAGATACTTATTTTGTTGACAAGTAGGGCAGCGTTGGATGTAATGCTTGACGTCATGTTTCATTCCTTTCCAATATAGTTGATCACTTAATCGGCGTAAGGTTTTAAGGTAACCACCATGGCCCCCAGTTGGAGTAGAGTGCGCTTCAGCCAATAATTTTTCATGGAGATGAACCTAATTGGGAATCACTAGTCGCGATTTGTAGAATAAGTGTCCATTAGAGAAATGGAAGTGGGAATGATGATCTGGGTGCGTCTACAATTCTGTTATCTTACCCCGTGTTTTAGGATCATCTAACAGGGCCTGGGGCAGGTGATCGAGTTCACGGGACATAGGAATAGCCATTTGGAAAACATCCGCATGAAGGGGGCGACGCGAGAGGGAGTTGGCTGCTGCATTTTCCCTGCCCGGTTTGTAGTGAATGGTAAAATCAAAGGGAAGAAGTTTTACCATGAATCTTTGTTGGGATGTGGTCACAATCTTTTGATCCAGTAAGTGCTTCAAACTGTGATGATTTGTTTGCACATAAAAATGGTGCCCCAGTAGATAGTGATGCCATTTTTGAAGAGAAAGTACCAACGCAAGCAATTCACGGTCGTAAGCGGATTTATAGCGGTTGGAAAATAAGAACCCTTTGCCGAAGTAGGCTATGGGATGACCATATTGCATTAATATCGCCCCAATCCCATCCATAGAGGCGTCACATTCAACCATAAAGGGTTGCTGAAAATCTAGTAGTCGAAGAACGGGGATGGTGGTGAGCGTAATTTTGAGTGCCTCAAAGGTAGACTGAGGTTGTGCGGACCACTGGAATGCATCTTTCTTGGTTAAATTAGTTGATGGACGAGCGATGATCCCGTAGTTTTTGACGAACCTCCTGTAATATCCGGTGAGGCCTAGAAACCCACGTAATTCCTTTACTGAGCAGGATGTAGGCCAATGAGCAACGGCCATAATCTTTTCATGAATGACCTTAACTCCACCACTAGTGACAATATGCCCCAAGTAATCAATCCTAGTTTGTCCTAGAAGACATTTTTTAGCATTGGCATAAAAAGATTGGTGGAGCAAAAGTTGAAAGATAACCCTGAGATGCTTGAGATGGTCCTATGCTGTGGCACTATATACCAGTATATCATCGAAAAATACAAGCACAAACCTCCGTAAGAATGGGCGAAACAAATTATTCATGATAGCTTGGAAGGTGGCAGGGGCATTAGTGAGTCCAAAAGGCATGACAACGAACTCATAGTGCCCCGAGTGTGTTCTAAATGCAGTTTTATGAACATCCGAAGACAAAACACAAATTTGGTGATACCCAGAACGCAAGTCAATCTTAGAGAAGTATTTAGCACCATGCAATTCATCTAACAACTCATCAATGTTGGGAATGGGATACTTATCTGGGACCGTGATTTTGTTGAGGCGACGGTAATCCACGCATAAACGCCAAGTGCCTTCTTTCTTACTGACCAACAATACCGGGCTTGCAAAAGGGCTGGAACTAGGACGGATGAAGCCTCTGTCTAATAAAGTTTGTACCTGAGATTCAATTTCATCTTTTTGAAAGTGAGGATAACGGTAAGACCTCAAGTTTGGTGGAGATGCTTCAGGCAGCAAGGAAATTGTGTGATAATGCCCACGGGGTGGGGGCAAGGTAGTAGGTTCTTCAAATACAGCAGAAAAGTCATGAAAAATTTGATCAACGTTGAGAGCCAAACGTTGTGCTGTTTCGGTTTGGTGGAACTCAAGGCTTTGAAAAGAGACCTGAGGTGTAGTCATTGGGGGTTCGCCTTGTAGTTTATATTTCTTTCCTTCGACCCAGAATATCATGAACAAGTCGTTCCAATTTGCTTGAATTGTGTTTAAAGATGCTAGCCATTTAATTCCCAATACTAAATCAGATCCTGCTAATGAAAAGGGGTAGAAGTCCTGTTTAATGATTAAACCTGGTAAATGGACCTCTAAATCTTTGCACATCTGATTACAACGAATAATGCTACCATCCCCAATTTGAACACCAAAGGGAGCTACTGTACTTGTGGATATACCAAGTTCCCTTATTAAAGTAGTTGAAATAAAATTGTAGGTAGACCCATTATCAACTAACAAAAATACCTGTCGAGAATGTAGTGAACCCTTCAACTTCATGGTAGATGCTGATGGTGTGCCCAGAATGGCATTGAAAGCAACCTCTGGTTCTGCCGCCTCCTTTTGATCAGTAATAGGGTCGAGTGGTTCGGAAATTGGATTCCCATCATCGTCAACCTCCATTAAGGAAAATGAGGCACTGCATCGATGACCCGGGCGGAAAGGTTCAGCACACCTATAACATAATCCTTTATCACGCCGTCGTTGTCGTTTGGAGTTCTGAGTGAGTTGTGGTCTGTGGTCCCGTGGAGAGAAGGAATCACGCACTGAGTATGCTGGTTGGCCACGGTATTGAGATGAAGAAGCATTGGCTTTTGACCCACGAGAAAAGGAAGACTGCTTATCGAATTCAAGTGCCAAACTCGCAGCCCTGTACACGCTTCTGGGATTGTGAAGTCGGACGTCCGTGCGCAACTCTTCCTTGAGTCCATTCATGAAAACACCGAGAAGGTAGTGCTCCGGCCAATTAGATATCAGCGCGACATGCAATGCCCATTCCTTCTGATATTCTTGAACAGAAGCAGTCTGCCGGATTCAACATAAATTCTCGTCAGGATTAAGGTATTTCGGCGGACCATAGTGCTCCTGAAAAGTTTTAACCAGATCATCCCATAATAGCACCGTGCGCTGTGAATTGAGCCAAGAAAAGAGATCTAAGGCATCTCCTTCCAAAGACACGGCTGCAACATCTACCTTGTCATCCTCCGGTGTGTTGTAATACTGAAAAACTTCTCGGCCTTCAGGACCCAGCCTCTCGGATCACCTCCATCGAATTTGGGGAAGTCTATTTTGGTGTATGGAGTCCTATAAGTGCATCTGGAGTAATCGGAATCATCATCGCTGTCCTCTGTGCAATGACGTGATCGGCCCCTGTTTCGGTTCGGACGAGCCGTCTTCATCTCCAACGCATGTATCTTGTCTCGCAACTAGTCCATAGCGTCGAGTCGGGCAGTAATAGCAGCCAGCAGGTCGGACGAGGATGCGGAAGGGGTAGTCGATGGTGTCTGTGCAGCGTGTGACTGTGAAGAGCGGGTCTCAACCATCATGGATCGGAAAAAGGCTCTGATACCAATTTGCTAGACGCGAAAACGGACAGAAGAATGATATGGAATAAAAGTAGAAAAAATAAAATACTCTGTTATAAAGGGTAGTAAGTATCTCACTAATCTCTCTTAAACAACCCAGGAGGATCTCCAAACTTAAAATAAACTCTCTGAATATTCGATGCTTTATTGAATAGGCCAAAGGCCAATTTATAGGAATACAAAGAGAGATAAAAATCTAATTCAAAATTCAAACTAGGAAATCTAAATAATATAAAAAATACTAAAATAATATCTAAAATCCTATTCAAACTACGAATCCAAATAATATCTGAAATACTAAATCCTACTTGTGGATATTCCACTTATTTATTAAATAATAAAAAGATAACAACTAGAATAATCAAATTCTAATAATTAAACCCTAATTCCTTCTTATACGTTTATTTGTCCTAGAGTAAATCAGCCCATAACGATTTGGGGTCCTATCATACAAGAATTTACATAGTTAAAACACAATTCCATATCATCGCTGCCAACAAAAAAGTATAGATCCATATCCTAATTACATGACCTGGAAGTGCCGGCTTTGTAGCCTTGTAGCCTATTACTTAAAACACAACCTTATCCAACAACATGACATATAATAATAGTATCGGACAGCTAGGAGTTATTTATAGAAATTCAGGCGCACTAAGATGCTCCTGTATTATGTTATTCTCAGGGCAATAACTACCTCAGCTAAGAGAACTGGTTTTCCTACAAGAAAAATACATACCAGCACTATCTTTGACATAATTTCAAGTAAGAAATTGCAGGGAAACAAAAGCATAAATAGACTTCCATAATAATATTGTCCAACAACTTCAACTTCTTTTGCTCCAAAAAAAAAAAATCAAAGCTTACAAGAAAGAGAGGAATAATAAATTAGTATCATGATCCTCATCAATTTGCATATGAAAGAAACTCAATAGAAATAATACTTTATTGTTAAAGCCCTCACTGTGCACATCTGACAGGGAAAATCAACGATAGTAACCATTTACTAAGCACAACATAAAATCCCAACCTAAAATGGATCAATTGTGATAGAAGGAAACTTGTCTATTTGCAGTATCAAGGTAAAATGGACATTTTCCACATAAATAAAAACTTTGTAATTTAAAATTTATGGCAGACAATCATTTTAAGCCGTAAAATTTAGAAGAGTCTCAGACAGAGTTTTCCCCCCTTTGGAAAATGGAGCCTAGATAGACACTTCCACTTCCCTCTCCTCTGCCGGTTGTTGGGATAAAAATAATTTCAGCAAGAGGATGCAATTCATATTGCCAGCTCCTGAACCAACATGTATTAATACTAAGCATCTGAAGAAGAATAAGGGTTTCCAACCTTAAGAAAAGAATTGGCACTTGTTGTTGATGGTATCAGTCCCATAATGAATGAAATAACCATGAGTACCAGACCAGTGAAGAAGTGGACCAGGAGAACCACATTCTGCAAGGAAAGTGAACATCTTAATTTTTATAATTTGTTCAAATAAAGAAATAACAGATTGAAATCCCCCCACACCTGAGCCATGGTATGGTCAGAAAAGAAAAAAGTGAACATCTTAATTTTTATAATTTGTTCAAATAAAGAAATAACAGATTGAAATCCCCCCACACCTGAGCCATGGTATGGTCAGAAAAGAAAAATGTGAGGCAGTATGTTGATGATGCAATTGCCAGTCCATACTCCAAAAACATGAGGACTGTTGGCAGCAAAGAAGGCCCACCAATAAACTGATCCAAACCTATGGTAATATAAAATACACACAAATAAGCATTGAAAATTATAATATTGCAAAACAAATTGATAATGTCAACAGGTTATATTTAGATTTCTCAAGGACTTGAATGGGATTTTAGAAGAGTAGGGTGGGGTAGTCATTAGGGCTTAACATTGACTTGGCTCACCAGCTCTAATGGACCAAATCGGGCAAGGCTAATGCAAAAGTAAAATTAGCAGAACTTGCCATGGTGGCATTTTATTTTAGGCAAGACATTTTAAGCACGTTTCACAAATTACAAATAGCTACAGGATCATGCCTCTGCCATGTTCTTCCCAAGTATAATGGTCATATTCATATGAATAAATATGAGATATAAAATGTGCGCTGTTGGAGTGTATAGACTGATATGAATGGAATTTACTATCTATTCATTCTGAGGGGAGGGAGACACACACACACGAGAGGGGGAGAGAAAGAAAGGAGCCTTTGCTTGAATGGCTCATAAATACAGAATAATATCATATCCCTACAATGAAGGTGTATTACCTACACCTACAATAATAAACTAAATCTTCTATAATCCTAACAGATTTTAAAACGAAAAAACTCAAAATTGAGAAGTAAACATCTATTGTGTCAAAAAATTATCCAACGTGAAAATCAGACCATTAGGCTCCAAATTATAGCGTTTGAAAGTTTCACCCTTATCTGTGTTTTCTTCCATTTTCCTGCCCATCAACGTGTTTTAATTATTTCTACAACATAGATCTCGCAAGTGTATTACTCATTTGCCTAAAATAGTTGAGTGGTTATAAATATTTAAAAGAAGAAAAAGAGCCTGATCACGCCAGGTTGCCAAATCCAATTGGGACTGGGCAAGACTTGGATGTCACTATCTGGAGTGTACCGACATTTACATTTAATATGAATTCAATCTGATTAATTACAGCTCAACTACAAACAAATGTAGTTCAGTACTGTCACATACTGAACTAACTATAAGGATCACATGGCCTTGAGCCCAGGCCCCCTAAGGAATAGGGGGAATTATGACATCGTTGTTTTTGTTTTCCTTTACTATTTCTCCTCTCCTTTAGCTTAGTAGAAAATTTTACTGTCCCTTCTATCTAATCTTTCACTCCTGAGTCCTTTCCCCGATAATTTTTGTTCTTTTACACCAAATAAATTCTACATTGCCTCTGAATGATGTTCAGAGTCAAATTAATGACAGTGCCAAAACATATAATTTGTATAAGATTGGGAAACATACCAAAGATGTAAAAGAGAACAACCGCAACAGAGGTAGGAAACAAGAAGCTCACAAAGTCCCATATAAATGTAGAAGCCCAATATGAAAAAATGGAAACCTGAAGTAAAATATATCAACATCAGATAAGTATTGGCAAAGATAGAATAGAGTATCTTAAAAGCTGCTTCTTTTGAAATTAAGATACCCCACTGATCAGTTGTTGGTGCTTAGCTTTAACTTCCCGTTCCTGCATCAGTAAAACACTAAAGTTCTTTATCCCAAGAGACAGAAAAAATTGAGAATAAAAATCCTGACACACTCGTGGCAAAAAAATTGCTTTGGCATGCCACTGTGACAAGGACGAGGAGGAGGAGAAAAATAATACACTTCAAAGCATTGCAAGGACAGCAACTTGGGAAGATATTTTATCAGGAAAGCTGGCAGGCAGGTATACAAATTAAAAGCACCATACAAGAGGGAAGAAAATCACACTTCAAAAGCATTCACAAATGAGTATTTTTCAAATTATGCAGAACTAAATTTTACAAGCAGAAATAAAAAAACATTAAAAGATAAAAAGTAGTGCTTATTTTTTTTTTATAGGGATCAAATGAAGAGCACACACATATCACACACACACACACACACTGCTCAGGATCAAGCCTGTGACCTCTCTCCCAAAGGGAGAGGTGGGTGCCAAGTGAGCCAAGGCTCATTGACAAAAAAAGAAAGGATTGCATATATAAGGGCTTGACAGGAACAAGGAAGCCAGAACTTTGAGATAATCTGCAGTCTTTGCAGCGTCTTGCAGATATTTTTGTAGGGCAATGCTCTGATTTTTAGTAATCTCTTTTCATCTCTTCTGTGGCGTCAGGATGGGTCATATAAACTCCCTTTAGTAAAGTGGGTCAAAATATACTGAGCCAAGCTGAACTTTCAAATTGAAAATCTGAAATTTCTTTTTCTATTCCAAAACAGAAGCTTCAATATATTGAGTAAGTAGGACACTGAAAATCAGCCAATCAATCATTGACAATAAACATACAACATCCAAAAAATTTAACTTCAGTCCTCAATAAACTACCATAATTCTTCCCAAGAGTTGCGTCCCCTTAGCAGCATATATCCCATATGATGAATCCCAACAAAAACATCTACTACTATTAAAAACTGCTTATCCAGTAAATTTTAATATGCTATAAATGTAAGCAAGCATGTCATAGAAGGAAAAAAACCTAATTGACTGTCTTGACTCTTGAAACAGTAGGAAGGGCACTGATAGAGGCATAAAACAAATAGAAAAGGTAGCATTTTTTTCAGGGGGATGAAAAAAAGGTAGCACCATTTAGTTGTCATTTTTTTCAGGGGAATGCATTAAAAGTTACCTACCTTTACAATGGAAACAGCAAATGAGGCGGGTATGAAAGAGAAGGCAATATTGACAATTATCGCAGCCGAAAAAGCATCCAGATCCTACAAAATTTCGTCTTAACTCATCAAGACTCTGATAGGTATAAGAGAGAATGCAATGCTAACTCCAAAATGTTGCTTAAACAAAGCTAACAAGCACACAAGTAAAAAATCTTTAAGAAGCCCACGATGTACTTTCGATGCGGAGATTAAAAAATTACATTCGTATTAAAATTGAACAATGTTTCTTGAGCCTTTTTAGCTTCTTTGGTCTTCTCATCTCTCTAGAGTCTAGTGCACCAAGTCAAAGCAATTAGCATTACCCCTCCAATAGCTTATATATATTTTGCATTGAAAAGAATGACTAATACATCAAAAAGTGGGAAGCTATGGTGGAGGTAGCAAGCAATTATGGATAAAGAGGTCCTTTTTTCCTTCCCTTGCGGTTTTCCCCCAGCCTTTACTCAAGCACAATGACTTGCATCTTAATGCGTATTATCATCATTTTTAAAAAGGTTTTAGCCTTATCCAGCAATAATATAAGGTAAAAGCAGGATTCAACATGCTGCATTAGTAGCAAAATACGATAGTTTGCAATGTGATATAATTCCAATCTGACTGTACAAAATATCACGTATCATGATGCTAAAAAAGCATTCATTCCCAGGAAATAAAGAGGCTGCTTACATGACGTTGTAAGAGCTGGCTTTGTGTCATTGGTAGAGGGTGGTTACGTGTCTGAATGGTCATATTCATGTCACCAGTAGCAAGCCTAAGAATTGCGGCATTCATCAAATTGATAAAGGTTGGACCAGAATGCTGGCAAGAACAGTTGTGTAGAACAGTGTAGCCTAAGCTTCCATCATTGTACTGCTCATCCATTAAAATTGCTCCGTACCTGTTTAGCAAAATACATTGCAAACGAATGTAGAACAGATTTGCTCGTCATATTAAACTCACATAATAAATGCCCCTTATTTCTTCTAGAAAAGACATGTAAAGTACAACAGACAAAAATAACTGATCCTGCCTCAGTTTTCAAAAATAATTTTCTTAAATAATTCTGCCCACACAAATTTCAAAACTTAAAAATTTGAAAAATGGTCAAAAGCACATGAGTGCCAATTCATATGCAAAAATTACCTCGACAAAAAAAGCTGTCTTAAATATTAAAGAACTCAAACATGTGACATGCAGTTAATTGTAAGTCTAAATCTTGGTATATGGCTATTATTGTCTATGAAGGTGTAATGGTACCGATTTTGGGGAGAAGAAATTTCAATAAGAATCTGGAAAAAGGATTGAAAGAACTCAACGGAATAAAGAAATACCATAGAACTGGCATTTCTTGCCCTTGTTTTGTGAGTTCACTAAAATAATCTGTAGCTGAGATTGTCCTTTTTCCTTGACTAAATGGATTTAAAAACATTGAGAAAATATTCCCCATGTCTGAATACAACCATTTTCTGGCACAGCCAATCTCTTTTTCACTCTTGTATGAGATAGGTTCCCAGGAGAAATTGCTATGCATTTTAAGCTATCCATGTAGCTAAACAAGGCTCATTCTCTTCTGGTTTTCTAGGACCAGGGAGATAACTTACTTTTCCTCTTCCTTTAAAATGTTGTTGAATAGATTTGTGGTTACCGATAAAAAAATGTCTAATCACTTTGTTTCTTTTTCTCCAAGTTACTTCAACAGGCATCAGAAACAAGGACGAGGAAATATTGCCACTGGGCATGAACTGAACTTCTCATCTCCATGGTTTTTCTATTTGGTTCGGATTGCAGCTTGATGGCAAGAAATGCAGGGCAGTTTCATTTTCTTTTCACTCCTTAACGAGCTTCAATCATGATAGAGGCTATAATATACAACAAAGAAAGAATGAAAATGGAAATGAAGCAACTAATCCCAAGATAAAACGATTGGGATTTCAATATACAGGTCACCCATGATTTCAACAAAATCCAAAAAATTTTGCAATCCCAGGAATTAGGAATCTTTGAGATTAACATATCCAGCCAAGAGGCATGGGACTAATAGTAGTTGAGTCTACAGGCAATATGAATTTTCCCTGGTGCAAATGGACAAAGCGTCATTTTGTAGCTAGCCATCTCACCCACCTTTATTGACAATAACAACCATATACCAAGATTTTATAAAGGTAATCCATGCTCAAAACTCCTTCCTAAGAAACAATAAGCTGAGGCACACAGAGATGTAAAGATCACATGACTTCAATCAAAATGGAAAAAAAAATGAATTGACAAGAGCTGGCCTATGATATTGTAAACTGGAACTTGTAACCTTATTCACTTCACTATAAGTATCAACCTTACTACATCCTCTCCCAATTACTTAGCAGTTTCAAATAGAATATAAAGATTAAACACATAAAAAAGACAAGATATTCTAGCTTGCATACCTAGACTGGTAAGATTCATTAAAGCTAGACATCAAATATTTACTCATCGAAAGTAAAGCAGGTCCAAGAATTGGCCCTGCTGCTTCCACTGCTTCATGTAATGCCTTTTCTTGATTAGGGAATTTATATACAGCTGGTTTGGCCCTTTGAATCCACCCTCCTTTAACATAATTGGCTACCTTCAACATGATAGCAAATCAAGTTAGATTCCATCAGAGAGAACCAAAGTTAAATCAAGCAGCAACAAAGCATAATGTCCAAGACTGAGTATTCAGGGGGAAAGATGGTACAGAAATCAACAGTCATTAACAGACCTCTTCAGCAATTGGAAAAGAAAAATTAAACGGAATTGGACCTCCACCACCACCTCCGCTCAGCAAGGGATTAAAATAAGATGTTGTAAGAGTCAAGGACTGCTGATCAGGATGTGGCTTAAGCTTTAGAAACAGAAGGCCAATAAATAAGAAGACAGCAGGAATCAGAAGCTGGAAAACAATAGTTTTGTGATCCCTGCGAGCAGATATTGCTCTCTTAATGAACAAAGCCTTGGAATGCTGCCAGAATGGGGACCTGGTAATGACACAACAGCTACAACATAGCATAATCGAGTAGCTTATAAGACTTGACACTGTAGCAAAGACTAAATAACAAGCTCTTGCCACTATCCTAGATATGAATCCAATGATCTTCCTGTAATTTCCAAGAAATTCGAAAAGCCATCTGACTTTGGATGGATGATCATAAGAAGCATGAGAAGGCAAAGAATCTGATATGAAGGGGCAATTTTTCTCCTCAAAACATTCAACATCATCATAGTCTGATCCTGCAACTCGCAAGAATACCTCCTCCAGGGTTGTGACAGATATACCATAGCTGTCAATACCAAGACTTTCTTTTCCATCATGATCAGTGTATTCCAAGTTAGAAACTGATTTTCTCAAGCAACTTTCAATTTCCCTGAACATGCTCTCAAAGGCTGATGAGGACAGAAGAGGAAGCCTGAAGGAAATCTCAGTTCCCACCTGAAACACGTCCAGTAAATTATGGTAAAAAGAACATCAATAATCATAATCACAGATATGAAAACAAAAATTTTGGTTTCGCATTAAATTAAATTTTAAATAACATGGAATTCTAAGTACATTACACATGATTATAGCATTAATTACCGTTTACCACACATAAGCCTCAAGTCCACTGCTGCATATAATTTTCTTTTAAGCGTGACAGTACATCTAATGATGATGAAACGCAGATAACATGAAATTCCCCAAAACTAGCTGAACAACAAATTAATTTTACAAACAAAAAAAAATTGTTAAAATTAGGTCAGAAGAAATGAATTTTTCAAAGCAGTATTTTACATGTAAGCATATTAGACATACCATTCCACTAGATTATTTATTTTTCTTAAAAAGCTAACAACTACAATTTCTAGGATTCCTTTCCCATTTCTTTTGATGTTCCATATTTTATGTATCAATTCTCATCAATATGTTTCTTTGAGTAACCCCCAAATCCTAAAGAAACAATGATGGCAACTAGCATGAAGATACAAAAACCAAAAGAATCAGATCAGAAAACTGTCCAGCAAACTAGCACTGCAGCAATATATAATCACCAGATTTGCTATTTTTTTTTTTTCATTTTCTAGACAAAAAAAAAAAAAAAGGAATAGCAGAGACATTTGCAAGTACAAGAATGAACAGTCATTAAATGAGCAGAGAATTCCCCAAGTTTCATGAACATAAAATGAAAGAGAAGATGGTAATGCAGTCAAGAAGTCACGCATGCATGCACACCCACTCATTCAGTCAAACACTCGTTCAATTCATAACCATAAAAAGAAGGCAGACACAATAGTAATACAGCCCACAACACTCTCTCACACACACCCCAAATGCACACGTGCTAGCATACACATATTGCAAGAGCAGGCTATCAACATGGAAATCTTGAAACTAAGGAACAAAAGCACATCACACCAACATGTATGCGTTCACTAGCATACACACACACACACTCCAAGAGCGGGTTATCAAAATGAATATCTTGATATTAATCAAGGAAAGTACCTCACTCACACAAGTAGCTGATGGAACATGGCGTTTGACAATATCAGAAGCTACCGAAGCAGTTGGTGCAGACTGAAAAGAAAAGAACAACAAAACCAAAATCCAGGTAAAAGTGTTAAGAGACTCTCAATTATGAAGGACCAGCCACTGAAAAAGTAATTGAAAAAAAATTTTAGGGCTAGGAGCAAACCTTCACAAGAGTTAAAGTATAACCAACACCATAGTGGTGCTTCAAGAAAAGGGAACTGTCAAAAAGATGATCACACAAAATAAGGGGAAAGAAAAACGCATATAAACGTTTTAAAGAATAATGAAAGATATAAGTTGAACTAGAAAATAACACTAAATTAAAATTTTCCTTGCTTCCCTTCTCACTTCTGTTTAGATAGAAAAAAGAATTTATTGTTGATAAGTTAAAATATTACCAAAATGGAGGGCAAGTAAGCCTCCCAAAACCAATAAAAGATCAAAAAATAAACAATCTAGCTGGGGAAACCTATCAAGCTCCTCTAGAACTTGACAAGGGAATGGAAGGAGATTGAGAACTGTTGGGGGAAATAAAAGACGAATTCCTTGGTCCATTAGTGCTTTTTCCCACCCAGGCACATGGTCCATTTATGATTTTCATGAAAGTCAGTCGGGCCAACTGAATTCCTAACAGCTACAGCTGAATTGATTATTAGCAACTTCAACAAACTCAGCTTTTGCTAACAGAAATCCGAAGCAGAATCTAAAGGAAATAAAGAACCAAAAAGGTTAAAAATGCTACAGCGCTATCCAATTGCTGCATACTAGTAATGGAAAACAAGCATGAGCCAAGAAGCCATTAACGCAATCATACACATCAGAAATGCAAGGCCAAGAAGATGACATTGAAGATGAAAGCATTCTGCTCCAACCAAATACACCAAGAACTGACTAAATTACATGCTGAAATAAAACTTAGGTTTTCTTATTCTTGCTGAAGCACTGAGAAAGCCATGAGATTCTCAAAATCAACAATCAAGTATTCTAGTTTACAGTCGAAATTGGAATCGCTAGCCATAGTAAAAGAAAGCCAAATGTAAGGACGTATTCATTATATCCATGAATTATAAACCTACTCTAGAACTTTAGAAGGCCAAAAAAAGAAAGATCATTTTCTCCTATTGAACTTCATTTTTCTTCGTTACCAAAAACAACTTAGAGCCAGTTCTAAAAATTAAATTCCATGTATTATTCATTATTCATACTTGCTTCAAGAAGCTCCAAAACGATAATAAAGAATACTTAAATGAAGATAACCTTCCACAGCATTTCAAAGAACCATTGGCCATGATAGCTATCCGATCACCTAGTTCATCTGCTTCATCCATAGAGTGTGTTGTCAGTAATATTATCCTTCCTTTTTTTATTTTTTTAATTAGCTGCCAAGTCAAGCGCATTGAGTATGGATCCATTCCACTCGTAGGCTCATCAAGAACTATAACCTGCAAAGGAAGACCAAAATATTCTAGTTTTGTCCAAAATATGAACAGACAATGATAAGCCTTCAATATAAACTCAACCTTGCTGTTTCCTATCAATGCAATTCCAAGAGACAATTTCCTCTTCATGCCACCAGAAAGAGCTCCCACTAGAGTGTTAATTTTATCAGCTAAACCCACCTGTCCAAGCAAATTAACCAAGCTAGCTGTAAACCAAATAACCAAGAAGAAAATCATTGAAGAAATTAAAAAAAAATCTAAAGTGAAAAATTAAACTCCAATCATACATATTCTGTTAAGACCCGAGATAGAAACTACCGAACTCTTACACGATTAAGAACAAAAATACACTTGAAGAGAAAATAAGAACTGAAACACATTACAACCTGAAGTAAAACACTATTTTGATACATCTACAGACACACAAGTGGAAATACAACCTCATATTAACACATAACATAAACGAACACAATGGGGTACAAGTCACACATAGACACTACAACTCTAGACTAGAACAACCTTACCAATCTTTCGAGAGGTTGGCACTCTCCACCCAAAGGGCCAAGACCAGTTTCAAATTCTTCTCCCCCTCTTCCTGAACCAAAGGGCACAGACTTGTAGAATTCAAAAAGTAACTTTCTCCAACCCCAACTCATAGGCGTTGACTGTGGCAATCCTAAAGCTACCCTACTCTTAAGTTCTTTCTTCAAAATAGCAAGTCAACTTCTGCCCAGCAAAAGGTACCTTTCCCTTAACATGTAATTACCTAGGTTTTCAAATGGGGTTCTAACATTACCTGCCCCTTGAAGTTTCACCTTGTCCTCAAGGTGAAAATTGAAATTAAGCATTGGTGGTTGCCTCCCCAAGTAGCTCAGCTTCTTTTGCTTGCTTGAAGAGTGTCTAGCCAATAGGAGATATGGCTGCCCATAAACTGTTGGTCTATGCTTTGAGTAGCCATGCAAGTGTTTTCTGCCATAGTAATGTGCTTTTGTTCCAAGCTGGGAGGTAGAGAACTCGTAGGCAAGTTGCAGCTCTAAAACATTGCAAAACGTTGAAATCTTATCCAAAACAAATGCAAACATCACACATCCATCAATTTGAACCTGAATTTTGATATCTCCAGTGATAGCAAAAGGTTTGTATCCTGCCCAAACATTCCTAGCATCCATGGCTTGTGAAAATCTTAACTTTTGAATTGTGTTGTCGTTACTAACTTGCATATCGCAAGATAGTAATTGCAACTTGAGACCTCCAATGTCATAGAACATTAATATAGCCATATTGAGCGGAGTCTTGCCTTCCACAACTTGGACGATGAAAGTAGTCATTAACACCCCTCAACCTGAAATTGTGGCAGCCCATACAATGACCTCCCGCCGAAAGAACCTTTCACCTTTATCTTCACAAACTTTGGCCGATAAAATTTGATTTTTCTTGCTCAACCAGAATATTGCATTAACTAGAACAAAACGCACAAATAGAATATTGGTATACACATGAACCTGGGGGCTATTTAAAGCTTCAAAGAGTTTGAATGTAGAAGCCCAGTAAGTTGCCTCAGTCATCCACGCACAATCAGCAAGTTCTCTTATTTCTCCTTGTCTCAACATATCAGTATTAGTGAGAGAAAAAAATGTACCAGGTTTGTCCAATGCAACTCTTGCTCTAAGTGCAATTTGAGTAGGACTATGCTCTCTCCAATAAATCTCTTCAAAAATCTCAGCAGCCCCGAAAATTTCTATCAACAAACGGTTTCTTGCCATGTCATTGACGAGGTGAGACAGCTCCTCTGGGTGGGTTGGTTCACTTGACAACAACGAAGAATCCCTCGTTTGAATTGCTTCGACGCCAAACAGTGGGGAAAACTTTGGTTTTCTGTGCATGACCAGCAGAAATGACACAATCCTAGCCCCCCCCCCCCCCTTTCACATAAGACCAAGTAGCTTTGATGCTTGCCTTCGTCTCCCCCTTTCTTCTTGTTGTTTCAGGGTTAAACAGAAAAATAAACTCCTCTAGCTTGCTGTTTGCCTTCGTCTCCGATGCTGTCGACTCTATTTTCTTCAGGCTGTCGCGCACAAACACAGCAGAAGAAGGCAATGTTGTTCCCCTATTCGTTTCCGTCTTTGTCGAGCTTTCAAAAGTTGCAATCATAGAAAGGATAGCACTGTCCTTTTCAGCCACGTGTCCAATGAGTGAGATGGATTGGGCTAAATTGGGAGGCCTTTTGCGGCAAGCAGCGGCCTTATTTTCTTGAAGGATTAGGTTTTTTCCTTCCACTTTAAGGCCCAAGCCCATTCTCTGCTTCATAAATGTGAGATGGATTGTTACCTGTGGCTAGGTCAACCACCTTGTATAAAGTAAGGGATTATTGGGCCCAAGTAGGTCATCTAGTTTTGGGCTTCCACTCCAAGTAATTAACCTGACCCACTTAAGCCTCCACTTTCTCCACTCCTCTCTACCATTTGTGTCGATCACAATCACCCAGTCTCTTCTACACCTACAATCTCTACAGTGATATGCTCAGGTCACCTCAACATCCTGTCCTCTTCTCATTCCTTTGCTCGTTGCTTCTATTGCAACATATGTAGGCCAGATATCTACAGTGTCTTCAACTTGAAAAGCTTCAGATTTCATCTCTTCTCCTAGGCTGTCACCAAAAATCTCTTCCATCGTTTCTTCCGATGAGAAAGGTTGCAGCTTTAATGAGTTTCCAGTTGCTACAAGTTCTTTCTCTTCAACTTCAGCTATCTTGTCTTCTATTTTTCCCTCCCCTTCAGTTTCCTCCTTTTCTTTTGCATCCTCATCTACTACAACATTTCCTGCCCCTGATTTCTTCTCCACTCCTCCATCTCCATTTTTCTGCAATCATAATAGAACTGCATCTAACATCTGAATCAGTTCTCTGAAGCTAAGCACACTCAAGTCTCTCTCTCACTGCTCTGATACCAATTGTTAAGACCCAAGATACAAACTACCGAACTCTTACATGATTAAGAACAAAAATACACTTGAAGAGAAAATAAGAACTGAAACACATTACAACCTGAAATAAAACACTATTTTGATACATCTACAGACACACAAGTGGAAATACAACCTCATATTAACACATAACATAAACGAACACAACGGGGTACAAGTCGCACATAGACACTACAACTCTAGACCAGAACAACCTTGCCAATCTTTCAAGAGGTTGGCACTCTCCACCCAAAGGGCCAAGACCAGTTTCAATTTGTTGTGAACGTAGAATAGATTGGTGGTATGATATTGTTGAAGGAGCTATTCTTAGCATGAGTTGGTTGACTTCTCATTCAACTACTCTCCGTGAATGGCTCAGTGTTTGTCTCTGTTTCTTTCCCTATAAATACATTGTAAATCCTCTGAAGTAATATAGATTAATGAATACCTTGTAAAGTTTCTACATGGTACCAGAGCCTCCTTTCATTTTCATTCTGGGTGCCAGAAACTGAGAGAGAGGTGCGACAGAGAGCGAGGGACAGAGAGAGGTGAGTTCTGTCAGAGAGAGAGGTGCGACAGAGAGCGAGAGAGAGAGAGGTGCGTTCTGTCCATATTCTCAAACCCATACACGCGCCCCACCATCAGAACCGCCGGCGGAAAACCGGTCGACGCCGGAAGTTTGACGGCCATCCGACGACGGGAAGGCGGCGCGTGGCCCTCACGCGCCTGACGACCAGAATCTCTCACCGGCGCGTGTGACGGCGGTGCTGACGGCGGTGCACTTCGCCTGAGCTCATTTCTCCGACCCGGTCTATCCCTGATGTGTTTTGGTTCATTCGGGTACGTTTGCTCATTGGGCTCTCCTTGAGTTGAGATTTCTGTCATTTTTCTTCAGCAGCCGGTGGTGTTTCGTTTCTGTCCTGTTTGCTAAAGTGTGATTTCGGTAGAAATTGTGATTGTTTGGATATTACTTGGTTGGTTTGCTGAGTGGGGGTTCTGTTTGCTGAGCGTGGGTCCCTGGTTATTTGATTTTGTTGCATTGTATAATATAAATACTATACACTTGTGACTTAATCATTTTTCTATCTTACGTGGATCTTTTGCCAAGTGTGAGCATCTTAGTATTATTGCCTCTATTGCGGTCTTGTGAGTTATTACTTGAGTTGTTACTTGGTGGACCTTGTGTATCTGGATACTATTCATGGCTGATTCTAAAGCTAATATTTCCACGGAACTTGTTCCAATCTCAAATAAAATTACTGATCATAAGCTAAATTGGACAAACTATTCGGACTGGAGTAAAACTGTTCGAATGTACTTACTCAGTATTGAAAAAGAAGGTCATTTAACCGAGACTCCTCCCAAAGATGATCCTAAGTTGGTGTGGGCTAGAGTCGATGCTCGATTGTTTTTACAAATACAGAATTCCATTGAGTCTGACATCCTCCCCTCGGTTAGTCATTGTAATACGGTGAAAGAAATTATGAACTACCTAGAGTTCCTATATTCTGGTAAAGGGAATATTACTCGCATTTATGATGTGTGTAAAGGCTTTTATCGGGCTGAACAACAAGACCGTCCCCTGAAGAACTTCTTTTTAGATTTCAAGCGTATGTATGAAGAAATGAAGATGTTGATGCCCCCGACAACTGACCTTCAGACACAAGTAGATAATCTGGAAAAACATGCCATCATGAGCTTTCTTACTGCTCTTAATCCAACTTATGAGACAGTTCGTTCTCAGATTTTGTCAAGCTCTGAAATTCCATCACTCGAGGATGTGTACTCCCGTGTGCTGCGTGCTGATAGCGTATCACAATCGGCTTCTACTCCTCCTGCTAGTGCTTTAGCTGGTCGTGGTCCGATTGAAAACAGACCCCAGGGCTTTCCAAGACAAGGCAATGGTAATCCAAATCTGATTTCTGCTGATAACAGGAACCAAAGTCTTCCTCGACAAGGCTTCAATCTTCAAAATCATGGAGCAATTGTCTGCTACTATTGCAAAGAACCTGATCATACAAAACGTCATTGTCGTAAGTTGCAGAACAAGCTGCAACGTAGCAATGCTGCTCATATGGCTCAATCCTCTGATAATCCAGATAATGTTCCTTCCACATCCACTGCTCTTGCTACAGGTAACTATGACTCATGTCTTGCTACCTCGTCTTCAAAGTGGATTATCGATTCTGGTGCCACTGATCATATGACAGGTAACCATCACCTATTCTCTACATATACACCTTATGCTAATCCTTCTTCTATAACGATTGCAAATGGTTCCTCCTCCTGTGTCCTTGGATCTGGCATTGTTACACCTACCTCATCTATCTCCTTATCATCTGTTCTTAATGTTCCTGATCTTGCTTTTAACCTTTTGTCTCCTAGCAAACTTACTCACCAGTTAAACTGTTGTATTTCACTCTTTCCTGACCATTGTTTAATTCAGGATCTTACGACGAAGCGTATTATTGGTAGGGGATATGAATCTGGTGGTCATTACTTTCTTGATGATCGGGTGCCGCGTTCAGTTGCATGCTCTGGTGGTTCTTCTCTTTTTGATGTTCATTGTCGCTTGGGTCATATGTCTTTGTCCTCTTTGAAGAGGATGTATCCTCAATTTCATCATTTGTCTTCTTTAGAGTGTGAGTCATGTCAGTTTGCCAAACATCATCGTGTTCACTTGACACCTCGAGTCAATAAACGGGCTGCGTCCCCTTTTGATTTGATCCATTCTGATATTTGGGGTCCATGTCATGTTGAGTCAAAGTCTGGATTTCGGTATTTCGTTATCTTTGTTGATGATTTTTCTAGAACCACTTGACTTTATTTAATGAAAAATCGTTCCGAGTTGTTTTCTCACTTTTGCAATTTCTGTGCTGAAATTAAAACTCAATTCGGTGTATCTGTGAGGACTTTACGGAGTGACAATGCTAAAGAATACTTTTCTGCTCAATTTCAAACCTATATGCTTCAGCATGGTATGATTCATCAATCCTCATGTGCTGATACACCTGCTCAAAATGGAATTGCCGAACGAAAAAACCGACACTTGTTAGAAGTTGCTAGGGCTCTAATGTTTCAAATGCATGTTCCAAAATCTTTTTGGGCTGATGCTGTGTCAACGGCATGTTTTCTTATCAATCGTATGCCATCTTCAGTTCTCAGTGATAATACCCCTTACACAACTCTTTTCCCTTCCAACCCCTTATTCCCCATTGATCCAAAAATCTTTGGTTGTGTCTGTTTTGTTCGTGATATCCGTCCTACTCTTACCAAACTGGATCCCAAGTCTCTTAAATGTATCTTTCTAGGGTATTCAAGGGTCCAAAAGGGTTATAGATGCTATTCTCCCACTCTTCGGCGTTATCTTATGTCTACAGATGTTACCTTTCATGAGTCAACTTCATTCTATCCTGGTTCCATTCCATCTTCCGACTCTGCTCCAATTGCCGATCTTGATGATATCTTGGTCTATGAGGTTCAGTTGCCACCAGTACCGGTGTCTGTCCCAGCACCTAGCAAACCCCCTATACATCATGTGTATCAGAAGCGTCCTCGGGAAAGTAATGACATCGTTCATATTCCAGCCTCACCAGCAATACCTGCTTCGGAGTCTGATCCGGATCCTGCTACTTCACCTCCTCCTCCTGCACTAGACCCAGAAACAACACATGATACTCTTGGTCCTTCCGATGCTCGTTTCTCAGAAGATCTTGATCTTTCTGACAATCTGCCCATCGCCTTACGTAAAGGTAAACGTACTTGTGCCTATCCTATTTCATCGTTTGTTTCCTATAACCACCTGTCTCCTCCCTCTTGTTCCTTTATAGCATCCTTAGATTTTATTAGTATTCCCACTACTCTCCACCAAGCCTTAGCCCATACTGGTTGGTGTGCTGCGATGAAAGAAGAAATGATGGCCCTTAATCAGGCTGGCACCTGGACTCTTGTTGATTTACCTCCTGGCAAGAAGGCTATTGGGTGTAAGTGGGTTTTCACTGTCAAAACAAACGCAGATGGAACCTTGGAACGTTTGAAAGCTCGATTGGTTGCCAAAGGTTATGCTCAGACGTATGGTATTGACTATTCCGAAACATTCTCCCCTGTTGCCAAGTTATCTTCTGTTCGTCTCTTTATCTCTCTTGCCGCAACTTATAATTGGGATCTTCATCAGCTCGATGTTAAGAATGCTTTCTTACATGGTGAGCTTCTTGAAGAAGTTTATATGGAGCAACCACCTGGTTTTGTTGCTCAGGGGGAGTGTGGGAAGGTATGTCATCTTCAGAAATCTTTATATGGTTTAAAACAAAGCCCTCGTGCTTGGTTTGACAGATTTAGTTCTGTGGTCAAGAAGTTTGGTTTGAATCAAAATAAGTGTGATCATTCTGTGTTTCATCAGAGGACCGATGCTGGTATGATTCTCTTAGTGGTATATGTCGATGACATTGTTATTACTGGTAACAATACTTCAGGAATCTCATCACTCAAGGCTTTTCTTACATCTCATTTCCAAACGAAGGATTTGGGTCTGTTAAGGTACTTTCTTGGGATCGAGGTTATGAGAAGCAAGAAAGGCATCCTCTTGACACAGAGGAAATATGTTCTTGATCTATTAAAAGAAACAGGAAAACATGGAGCAGCACCAAGTAGTTTTCCCATGATTCCTAATCCTTTTCTGGATATTGATGATAGCATACCATATGACGAGCTCCCTGAGAATGTGAGAAAAAAGGTTGATCCAGAGAAAATCAAGCCATTTGCATATCCTGAGAGATATCGTAGACTAATTGGGAAATTGAACTATCTCACAGTGACTCGCCCGGATGTGACTTTTTCAGTTAGTGTGCTTAGTCAATTTATGACCAAGCCGACTATTGCACAATGGGAAGCTTTAGAGCATGTTTTACATTATTTGAAGGGCTCACCTGGTCGTGGTATACTTTACACAAATCATGGGCACACCGAGATTGAATGTTTTTGTGACGCGGATTTTGCTGGATCAAAATCTACCAGAAGATCCACCACAGGATACTGTGTGTTTGTAGGTGGAAACTTGGTATCTTGGAAGAGCAAGAAACAGGATGTGGTATCTAAATCGAGTGCGGAAGCCGAGTATAGAGCCATGGGTCAGTCAGTACAGGAAATTGTGTGGATTCATCAGTTAATGAAGGAAGTCGGTCTTGTTACTTCATTGCCAGCAAAACTGTGGTGTGATAATAAAGCTGCTCTACACATAGCTTCTAATTCTGTGTTTCATGAACGTACAAAACACATTGAGATTGATTGTCATTTTGTACGTGATAAAATCAAAGAAAATTTCATTTCTACAGGGCATGTGCCATCTAGTGACCAATTGGGAGATCTTCTAACTAAGGCCTTAAATGGGATTCGTGTTGATTATCTTTGTAACAAGTTGGGCTTGATTAACATCTATGCTCCAACTTGAGGGGGAGTGTTGTGAACGTAGAATAGATTGGTGGTATGATATTGTTGAAGGAGCTATTCTTAGCATGAGTTGGTTGACTTCTCATTCAACTACTCTCCGTGAATGGCTCAGTGTTTGTCTCTGTTTCTTTCCCTATAAATACATTGTAAATCCTCTGAAGTAATATAGATTAATGAATACCTTGTAAAGTTTCTACACAATTCTTCTCCCCCTCTTCCTGAACCAAAGTGCACAGACTTAAAGACTCCAAAAAGTAACTTTCTCCACCCCAACTCCTAGGTGTTGACTGTGGCAGTCCTATAGCTACCCTACTCTTAAGTTCTTTCTTCAAAATAGCAAGTCAACTTCTGCCCAGCAAAAGGTACCTTTCCCTTAACATGTAATTACCTAGGTTTTCAAATGGGATTCTAACATATTCATAAAATGGTTTTATTATAGATTGACGCAGTACATCAAACTATCCCAGACAAGATGAGGGATCATAACAGATTCATTAATTCTCTAATCCTTTCAACAATGCTACCTTGATACTAGAGATGTCTCAAGTGGAAACTACCATAACCATTTTACCGGTCCAAACAATAATTTCTGGGCACCAAATTTTCAAGATAACCCTTCCTTTTTAGACCTAAAAAACACTTCCCAACCAACAAGTTGATTACTCCTCAAGACCTTAACACATACACGCCCAATCAAACTTCAATGTCTGGGCAACATCTCCTTGAGCACTAAAAAGATAAAAATTAATTCAGGGAAATACTGGAAAGAAAAGACTGTATATTAGTAATGCAGCTACCAAAGGAGAAAAATGACTAAACCAAGCTAAAATTGAGGCAGCAGTTTGGCTTCAAAAATTTTTCCAAGTGAAATCCAGTTTATATGATTCAGTTTTTGCAAATTTTAGACCAAATATGGATTTAGACAAGAAAAGATTTTCTGAAGTCTGTACAGATATATTGGTTTATGCAGAGTTTTCCTCACATAATAACTGAGAAATAATAAACTCACCTCATCCACCATATTAGAAACAACATCCTTTAAAGAGTCTTCCTCCACACCCTTTAATACTGCAAATATTTCTAGATGCTCTCTCACCTGTATAATCAAGTTGATGAAAAATCAGAACATTGAAAAATGTAAAACATAAAGATTTATTTTATAAAGAAAAATTATCAAAAACCAAATGACTATAAACCTATGTTATAAGACAATAAAAATTACAAATATGAACAATACTCACATACGAGTATTTATATACAGCAGAGTGAAATAGTTGATCATTTTATCTTGTTTTGTAATGAAAGCAGAAATAATTTCAAAACGGAGGAAAAGCAGAAAATGCCAGGAAGATCATAAGGATAATAGAAAGCAAAAATTAGCTCAAAATATGTCCAATCCCTTTGCAAGCACATCAAAGAACCCACCCCTGTACTTAAGAAGTCATTAATTGATTGGTAAAAAGCAAGCCCTAACAAAAAATGGTTGTGTTCCCAAACAAATGCAATCAATTAGCTCCAAACAAACCAGATAAAAGCAATCATGGCTTAGTATCCTCTATGCTCCAATTCTAAAACATTAAAACAGAAAAATAGCTCTGGTATTTAAGGGCAAAACTTTTGCCATCAAAGTTGTAAACTAACTAAACCTCCAATGACAACTGGTTTCAGATAAATAACAGCATCGACATTTTTGGTACCAGTCTTGGCCCACTCCTCTGCCTAGGGATTTCAAGGCCTTTCCTTTTTTTTAATTCAAAGAAATTTCCAAAAAACAAATAATATATATTTATATACACTTGGAGAGATAGATGATGAGACCGATGTTGTTAAGGGCATGGCAGTTCAGGAGCTGCCCACTATAATCATGAAGGCTACTACGTCAGAACAAAGTTCATCACATAGAGGGAGTACAGCGGTTAAAAGACTAGCTAGGTCTGAGACCTGGTAACTTTTTAGTGGTACAAGAGACACAGGATGTTAAAAGCAGCTTACAACTCTATCCACTAAGGTAGCGAGTAATAAGTATAGACCACTCCAACAAAGTATTAAAAAATGAGACTCAACTGGGTCAGAGATTAGTTCCTACATAAAGAGCATATAGACTTGCTCTCATGCATTATAAACTAGACTACCTCTCAACAGCCAAAATAAAAAAATAAAGTAGTCCCTGCAAAATTTGCAGTGACATATATAATTATAAAATAATTCAAAAGTTTGCCATCAAAGAATGCGACTGACAGAAATATGAAAAGAAAATCTATAAATAGTTCAGGCTTTAAATTGGGTGACGACAACGCTAAAGGCGTTCTTGCTAAAAGTTAACAAGAACTGCATTGCCAATAGGCAAAAACATAAAAATTAGCATTCTAAAATCAGCAGCCAACGTTTGATTGAACAGGACTACTTAAGTCTCACTAGAGAAAAATAGTGAAAACAACTTACAGTCAACTCTGGAAAAAGTATGTCATTTTGGGGGCAGACACCCAAAACCTTCCGTATATCATCCTACAGAGCAAGAGAGTCGAAATTTGAATGAACAAAAGATAAAGAAAATTATCAATACAATTTCCCCTATGAAAGCAGATGACTCTCCCACTGCCAGCAGAAGAGATAACTTCACGTAAATACTCTCAAAGATCAAAGCTATAAGTTATTACATTCAGATTGAAGTATGTAAATCACCTAATTAGTATATACATGGCTCAACATCATTTAACTATTATTTGATAATACAAGGTCACTAAATTTTAGATTACCGTAACATTGATGACACCTTTTATTGGAGTACATATAGGACTATCAGAGTTCAATGAACTAAAGCAAAGTAGCAAACCACTTCAACTTACAATATCAGTTAAAATATTCTTTCCAAACACCAAAGCATCCCCTGAAGTAGGAGGAAGAAGACCAACGAGCATTGAGATTGTCGTGCTTTTACCAGCTCCATTGTGCCCTTTAAATAAATATACCAAAATACATACATATCAGCGGTAGCATTGAGATTTCTTTTGACATAGGTGCAAAATTTATTATAGTAGAGAAGCAAAGGACACGGGTGGAGGAAAAGATATCCCCCTGAAACAATGAAACAAAGAAGAATAGTAACAAGAGAAGGAAGGTGCGCAGCAAAGCTCACTGATCAATTCTGTCTGCAGAATAGAACTAAGGGGCATAAATAGGGGGGAAAGAAAAGAAAAATTCAGACTCTATAATACCTAAAATTATATCAATCTTAGTTAACAACTCACTACAACCACAGCAAGCCATCACCATTAAAAACCAGATTTCAAGCAGAGATATTTGAAATAAATGTTGTAAACTCTCTCAGAGAATTATAATTATCAAGTATCAATACATCAAAGTTTAAAATACTGGTTTATCTTATTTATTAGAACAACAAATAGACCAAACTACAAAATGTCACCAAAAGAATAGATTAGACTCACATACCTAGAAGAGCAAGAATTTGATTTTCATACAATGTAAGCCGCAATGAGTTAACAGCACAGCAAGCACCCTTTTTAGAAGCGTACACTTTATGCAAATCCCTAATTTTAATGCACCTATAATTTTCATAACAGAATAAAAAATCAGCTCGACATATAATATCAAATAGCACCACAACTGAGGCACTTCTGTTGTACAAGACAAACCTGCCATCAATCTCTTGTTGTTTCATGTCCAAACTTATGGCTTCTATACCAGGTTTGGAAGCATTTTCTGCTAGAAAATTTCCCTTCAACTTTGAAATCTTATCCGCAATTTCCATGTCTGAACTGGAGGAACAATGTTTTACAGCTTGTTTCTTCCTCCAAAAGCCGTTTTGGAAAATAAAGTTCCATGAATATTGTGATCCATACTCCCTTGGAAGAACCTTCATGATGAGAAAGACAACATGGAAGTTATATAAATAATAAATATTGGGTATATCTTTCTAGACTTGTATGCTTCTTTTCCCTGGCAAGTAGCATAGAATTGAAATGGACTTGTTCACAGATGCTCGCATGCAGGAAGGAAAGGGGAGGAACAATAAACACTAAAAAGCTGATGGACCTGTCAAGAAATGGAGCTGAGTGTACAAGAGAGGCTAAGAGAGTTGATCCAACCTAGAAAACCCAAGATCAAGCACATGGAAGAGAAGGGCAGAATGGGAACAATGAAGGTTAACGAATGTTTTGGCAGTGTCAGTGTGGTGGGAGAGCATAAGAGGGGTGTAGGGGAATATTGGGAGGTAGGCTAGTAGTACTGGCTGAGTGAAGAGGACTTAGTCTCTCAAAAACCAGGCTGAGGTTGTTTTTCTACATGTTTTGGGTCTGTGAACCTTTTTTCTTCCATTACTGTGTGCGTTCTGAGGTAAGAGAGTGATAAACAGTAGGGGGTGAGTGAGTAGAGTTTGTATTTCTACATTTGCCCAACGTAATAGAGGATACGCAGATATTTCCTCTCCCATTTCCACTGTTTGATTCGCAGGTTCTATCACAATCTAAAATCAGTGGAAAGATTCAAGTAATCAAAGACATACCTTATCAAGATAAAGACCAACCGCACAATACAGCAGTGTATCAAGCAGCAGCATCAGAAAACAGAACAAAAAATTTACTCCAGATGAATCCTGTAACATTTATATGTTATTAAGTTTGGACGAAAAAAGAGGTTCAAATAACAAAGGAAAAGCCCTGTTGCAGAGACTTACCCGCCATATGTTGCTCCAACGAAGTCCAACATGAGCACGCTCATAATCAGCAAAGTTGATAGACCCCAGAGCAAAAGCCGTAGGTGAAAGCAAAGAAGCAACAATCTTTAAGACACTAAAGTTGGCAACCTCAAAGCAATTAGATCAGCAGCAGGGAATATATAAGTTTGGATAGTAAAAAAAAAGTAATAATTATAGGTAGCTCAAACACTTACATAGAGACTGCCTCGTCATGCACAGTGTAATAAGGGAAAAAGGCGCCAAGGAAAGAAAGGGTTCCAACTGCTACAGCCGTTTTAGCCCGGTTGAAAAATGTTGATATCAAAAATGACAACATAATTGCACTAATCCCAAAAAGGAAGAAGTATGCAAACACCAGTGTCTTGTCACTATACATGAATAAATTGTCCATTGTGCAAGCTGTGATGATTCCAGAAGAGATTGCAAACTGTAAAGAAACCAAATTGTAGAACCAGGAGATCCATTATAATTCACTCATTAAGTCAGTAACACAATCCAAATGAGTGGAACAGATGAGGTGGCCTCTACTCATCGTCTGATTTTGTTTTGGATAGAGGGAAAATAAATTGTTAGAGAGATAGAGAAATTATGGGAAAGGAAGATAAGACAGCCTCCTCAAAAGAGAAGAAAACAAAATAACAAATATAAAGAAAAGAACACTTTTCTTAAAAAACAATAATACTTCCCCATCCCTATTACCTGACAAAGGGGGAAAAACCCTGAAAAAAGAGAGGATATAAGTGGGATGCAAGAGATAGGACCCTTTGTCCGTAAATCAACTAGAGTTAATACATCTTTAATTACTTGATCATTTCTTTCCAACCAGATACACAAATCACAGTGAAATTTGCATATTGCCCCAAAACTTTGCCATCTCTATTAATAGTAATACCCATACTCTAAGTAGCATTAGGGTGTTTTGCCCCATACTACAACAACAACGAAGCATTATCCCACTAGGTGGAGTCAGCTACATGAATCAAACAACATTTTGCCCCATACCATACCCAAAAAAAATACACATAACAGGGGATGGCAAAGTTTACCTGCAAAGCATATGTTATAAACCATGAGAGATGGAACACACCATCTGTCAGGCCCATCATGTAGAGCCCTTCCTTAATTTTCTGTTCCTGGAATTTGGGATCAATATATTAGGCGAAGAAATCAAAAAAGTCAAAGACTTCTAAAACATGAATCATGACGACAGATATCTAACATAAAGAAAAATTTATGTAAAAACATATCCATGTAACAGTGAAAGGCATAGGTAAATCAGCCTCCCAATTTTAAAACGTCATGTAAGCAGACCTTCTCAAACACAGAATAACTGATCAGTCGAGAAACTGGATACAGAAATCCCAATAAGTACCTGCACAGCAAAATCCCAAAGCAAAGATATAGCCTGTTGAATATTTTAAGAAAAAATGTTCTTATGAATCGAGTATATTACATAGAATACAAAATTATTGGAGAGGAGCTTACAAAATCCCCATGAAATTCTTCACGATTGACTGGAACTGATCATCAGTGTACTCTCGCGTGGGAAATGGAGCCATTCGTATGTGAGCAGGGGTAAACTGAGTCCATGGAATTTTCAAAGAAAAATCAGTATTATTGGAGCGTGGCAGAGGATGCTCTACACTTTCAGTGCTAGGGGTTGCGTCAGACTGCTGAGCCATGAATATTATAAATGAATCAACAACTTGCTGGAGCTGCAGAAAATACTATATCATTAATCCATCCCGTAAAATATAATATATTAGATTCAAAAAAGGATATAATGAAGCCTCAAAATTTGACAGAGATGGGTCCAATGAGAGACAGATGGCAACAAATTATAGTATAAATCTCCAAAAAAAATCTATAAAACAATAAAATAGTATTTAAATGACTTACAAACTGACATGTAAAACACAAAAAAGATATAACATAGAACATCACTCGTTTGCTCTCATTAGATTCATATATAGAAGAAATGAAGTCTGAAATTTTGTAAAAGATGTGTGCAAGGAGACAAATGAATGTTAAACTATATAAACAATCCCGTACAAAAACAACAAAACAGGTTGGTGTGGCGTATTGGTGACCAGAGTTCAAACCCTCCTAAACGTTAGCATGAGTGATGGTTAGAGTAAAAACACTTCTAATTTGCACGCCTGCCCACCAAATGACTTCCATTAAAAAAAAAGACTCCTACCAAGACAAAAACAAAAAATCAAATGTTTAGTACTCAATAAGATTAGTTACTACGACATATCAACATCAACAAGAGCCCTTTTCTCAAATGTGTATTCTAAGCAAACTTTGGGATTGCCATCTGACTAATCTTGAAAGGCGTTCTGGTCTCTCAAGACAAAGTTTACTCAAAACGTACACACAAACACACACCATGCATGCCTAATAACCAAATGACATACCATTTGAAATCAAGGCTCCTTCCAAGACAAAAAATTCCATGTTTACTACTCAATAAGATTAGTTATTAATGGCATACCAACTAAAAACCTTTTCCCAGATAAAAGTATTTTTTATGAACGTTGGGCTTGTCATTTTATCGATCTTAAAGTATGTCTAGTTCTCAACACAAGGTATATGTTGCAAAATATAGAAAGCTATTAGTCTGGAGGAGGCATGCATAGAAAAGGACATAACTAGAGAAGTAAAATTAGTATGGACTGTGGAGGTCTTAGGCTTATATAACTTTCTAAATCACTCAATTCCTTGATTAGATGTTTTCCTTAATGTTGTACTTAAATATGAAAATTGAACATAACTAGCTCTCTTAATCATATGAAATTCATATACAGTAATTAATTAATTATTTCTTAATTAGTCAGCCTTGCAAAGGTTTGGAAAGAATAAGTAGGCCAAAACTCTCACAACATTCAGTTTTTCCAGGGTATTTAGCCATAAGGAGTGCTTGCATCAATTGCATCATTCATTATTCCTGAACGAAGGTGGGATGATTGGCATGCCTTGGTGTTCTTATATCTTCCTCAAAAGGTGCCAAATAAAAAGAAAGATTGGGTTACTTTATTGCATTCTAGATCTTGTTAGTTTTCAGTTTTATCCTGTATTTTTATTTTTATCTTTTGTCTTCCTTCTAACTCATGTTTTCCAGCACCCACAATTCTTATCTCTTTCCAATAACATTTCTTCAGTGACAAAAACAACAAAGAATGAGAAGAAAGTGAAACATACAGTCAAAAACCCACTGCAGCTGTACTGCGTTGTTGGTATTGCACTAACACCAAGATCCAAGTCACGGACAAAAGGGCCATTTGTGTCCATTATGGTTTTAACATCAGGAAAACCAGAGAAAGCCCATGTATGATTTAGGCGTATGCTGTAATCAAATGACTTAGGACCTTGTTCATGAAATACCACTGCTCCTTTGATTTTTGGATATAAACAATTCCTAAACGGAAAGAGAGCAAAGGGATAAAAATTGTCAGTGAATCAACTCATTTAGACTTATTGATGAAACTCTAATTACCACTAAATTAGGAACATTTACATATCTCATCTTAAGCTTTTTTTTTTTGAGAGAGAAGCAGAGATTACAAAGGGAAGTGGAACAGGAGAAATACTCATTAACAGAAGCACAGAAAAGAAGAAAAAGTAGAAACATAAAAAGGCTAAAGATTCTATAATATTCTCCTATTCCTCTGCGTATATTAAATAAAAACTCCTTTGGAAATGAAATTAGCCTATAAGACCTACTCATGTGAGTATGTCATTTATCCACACGCATGCAAAAACAATAAGGCTGAGAGAAATGTAAGCACGACCACCCAAACCTACCTGATGGTAGAACAATGAAAAAAGATTAAAAATAAATAATTAATTGCAAGCAAGAACAAGCCCACAAAACAACCAGCAAACCGTAATTTCAATTGTCTAATAACATCTCTAGCATTATTAATAGGAAATGGCTGTTGAGATTACTAGAGACCTTAATAAAATATCCTAGAGTGAATCTATACAAGGATATAACTGAAGAAACCAATAATTTGCAAACTCACTTATAACCTCAATAAACCTAGAAATCCATATTATGTGAGAAATATCAGAGAGTTTTAAACCCATCTAAACAAGTTTATTAGCATTTATCTGCTCTCTCAATCAATCAAAAACAACATATGACTTAAATTTCCGTTCAACCATGCAACTAACCCAATAATTGACCTTCAAAACCATCATATAGCGTTCAATGTCACAAAAGAGTTTACCTTGCTTGATTACAGGTGCCATATAAATCTGAGCGTATGTAAGTCTCCAACTCTGCCTCATCTTTGTATATTTTACTGACAAGCTGCAAATCATGACCAGATTTTTCTTTTTCATTTTTTTGCTCAACAATCATGACCAAAATTTAATTAGCTTGATTTGTGAAAATTATTTACAGGGAACATGAATGGAGAACAGACATACGTATGTTCAACATACTTATTTTGCAACAAGGCTTCTAGAGAACTAGCTTTATGATGTACTTTTGCATGGAGCCATGGGCACTTCAAACTAGCACATATTATGACGATACATAAAATTTTATGCACATGGGAAGTATTGTAATAGACTTCTATCATCACTGTATATATTTAGTTCAGATATCTACTCCCCTAAAACAAAATGCAATAAAAATTAAAGGGGGAAATATAAAAATGAAGATCACTCGTGATGCTGAAATTGTTTTTCTATAACAAATTGAGGACCATTTAAAAGGCTGAAAAATTTAATGTGCAACATAGAATAGACTATTTCAGTTCTCTATATACAAATGGAGCAACAGACACAGCTAGACTAGCTTAACCAACGAACAGTAGAAAAAGCCTAAGCAAATATACTAATCAAACACAATCACTCAACCAAAGTAAAGCTCAATCAAAAAGTGAAAAGTTAAAAACAGAACAGCTAGCAAAGAGAAATATAACAAAAATCAATCCAGAGAATTAAGCGCATAAAACCACAAGCTATCAGAACACAAGGGGTACCTTTAAGAGGGGAAATTTTATTGACATTATGTCTATCATTTGCTCAGTCTCTGTTGTGTTAGGGGCAAAGGCTATATACTCTCTCTTGGCCAACAAAACTTCCAAAACTTGTTGGAAACTCGGAGAAATACCCCTGCCCACTTCTACAAACATCCTTTCTCGGATGTGCCTGTTCCATTTTCATAAAAACATTACTCTAAATAAAAATATAGAAAAAATAAGATTCAAAAAGATATGTTATTTGCTTCACTCCTTCAATATAGATCAAGTAATAAGATCCAACTGAATTTACTACATAACTTAATGGAATTCAAGTTTAAACAATATTTCACACTCACATACTCTACTCTCTGCCTTGAGTTCCTAAATGTAAGAGATTGAAAAAAGGAAACATTCGAAAGCAAATAATAGTTTTTTTGCCAGAAAATAATAGATTAGAGATAGAAAAATAGAAGGGAGAGCTCACGGTTGTGCGGGATGAATTTTTGTATCAACCCGAGTCCTTACTCCTATCAACAGCAACATCACTAAAGTTGGGAGCAAAATCTGTCCATCATTGAGTGATATATCAGAACTCTAACATTGATGAAACCTTCTTTACCCAATTCAACTGAAATATACTACTGTTAACGAAAATATAAGGGAAACAAGATCACGCGCCCACATTATCAGTGAAACAACATCAAATTTATCAGAGACAGTCCCGTCCCATTATTCACTCATTACAGCAGGAAGATAAAAATGAAATTATCCGGTAAATAACAAATACAGTCAAAACTAATAATAAAGCAACAGCTTCAAGCCGTAGACTACCTTACTCTCAGAGAAAAAGCAAATGAGGATCGTTAAATATAAGCATCATATCACTCAACTCCACAGTTGACTCAAAACAAAAGGGGTAAAATGTGAAAACAAACTTAGTACAGATGATCAAAGTACAGATACAGAGTCAAAGGGAACAGGTCAAAGAAACATGCAAATAGGATCAAAGCAAGGACTACTTCGAGACTTGGAATCGAAGGGAAAAAGGCGGGAAAATGAGATTGATGAAGAATGAACCTCAGCACTTGTTACAAACGGATGACGAATTTTGAGAAGCCAATTCTTCCATAGCATAACCTTTAATTGCCTCCTCGCAGTGCCCATCTCTGCAAACCCTAGAATTCCATCATCAGACAATGAAAACTTCACAAAGGATTGCAGGATAAAGAGACAGATGCTTGAGAGACTTGAGGAATACCGAAAGAGCGCGCGTTCGAAGGTTAATTAACTGTCCAAGTAGCTTCCCACAAATCGTTATTTATTGCTTTGGTTTACTTCGTTTTGGTAAGACACTTCTTCACTTTCATTTTAATTTCTTTCCTTTTTTTTATTACCGATCACCAAACCGGGAAGGAATTATAGATTTATAGATTATATTTACCGTATTCTTCACGCAACAGTTTCTTAAAAAGAAAAAAAAAGGAAATAGTTATTGATAATTGAACTACAGCTGGAGTAGTATAAATTTAATTGATAAGTTGCTAAATTAATTTGACAAAGACATTAAATTTGCGGTTTGAATATAGCCGTTACCAGTTGTAAAATTAAGGTAAATAATGTTTACAACTGTTGATGAAAAATATTTGCATACTTCATGAATGTCATCCCATCTATACTTTGATAAATTAAAATAAACAACTCATCTTATTTTATAAACAACTCATCTTATTTTAATCCTACATGATAGGTGAGTTATCAAGAAAAATTCAAATTTTATGATTTTAAGGATGATGGGAGGGAATTGCATTTTTTGTTTTTCTAAATTAAGAAATTTATGTTTTTTAAAATCATAAAATTTGAATTTCTCTTATGATTCATCAATCATATATAATTAAAATAAGATGAGTTGTTATATTTTATTTAATCAAAATACAAATAAGGTAGCGCTCATGGAACATAAAAGTATTTCTTGTTATTGATTCATATGGGCAAAAAAACCTGTAAAAAGAAAGTAAGTTTATTCATAAATTTCATAAAATATCATAAAATTCGAGTAATTAGTAATAAAATATCATAAAATTCGAGTAATTAGTAATAAAATATCATAAAAATGGAGTAATCATAAAATTCGAAGGTCAGGTAAAAAAAATAAAATTCGAAGGAGGGCGGCTGGAAATTGAAAGGGACAAGTCAAAAACACATTCGCGTCTGCGGTTTGCAGGTGGCGCCGGCTTTTTTTTAATATAAAAGAGAAAGTCCTTTTCTTATTAGTTAATTAATTAACCAATTGATAAAACGTTTTTGAAGATGACCATAAAATAATATCTTTTTGAGGGGACAGGAGAAATGTCTTTTTCTTCATTTTATTTTTCCGGATACGGATAGAAGCCATCTTCTCTCCGTCGGACACATGCCCATAAACTTTTTTTTTTTTTAATATTACATGTGGTACACTTTTTCTTTTAATAAGAAAAATCAACCATTTGTAATTTCATCTCATTTTTGTTAATTTTTTATTAGATTATTATAGTTTTCTTAATTATAGATATTACTGTGTATACTTATTATTTGTCAATTAGTAAGAAAAACAATATTATTAGTTGACAAAAATAAAAGAAAAACGATATTATTAATTGATTATGTGACTTTTATACACATCAACTCTGATTTACATATTAATATTAAAAGTACATAAGGATAAAGAAACTATAAAATCCTAATTAAAAATCAAATAAAATCATAGGAGGGAAATTAATTGGGAGAATTGGGTAAAAAATCCTCATTTAAAAGTTGAATACTGGGAACGACCTAAATCAAAATATTAATACTACATGCCTCCCAAATTTGCAGATTACCAATGCTATGTTTACATAAAAATTTATCAGATTTTTCGCAATTAAAATTTTGTACAGAGAATTCTTCTCCTATTTTTTTCTAAATTAATTATTCATTTTAATATTACACGTGTTATCATTTATCATCCACTAGACTGCCACGCTACGGCTTGACCTAATCTGCTTTCCTTTCGGGTGTGTTTGGTTTGAGGGGAGGGGAGGGGAGGTAAATTACAATTTTGTATAAAAGAAATTCAAAATTTACCCTCTCATTCTTTTAAATTTTGGGTTCCTGTCTAAAATTTACCTTCTCATTCCTTTTAAATTTTAAGTTCCCGCCCAAAATTTAAATACCTTCAATCCAAAAAGGTAATTTACCCGCCCCTCCCTCCCATATCCTCCCCTCAAACCAAACACATCCAAAGACTAGTGGTGTTACTCCGCAGTCGTCATGGATATTAAAATTGGATTTGACGGACCGGTTTGACAATAAAACCAATGAAAGGATTACCAAACCTCTTCAGTTCTAATCTGTCAATTTGACCGGTCCAATATTTATTCAGAGTTTTCTAACTTTAAAAATACATATGTAATTCTATGTATTTTTAAAAAATTATAAATTAAGACTGTATTTTGTAAAACTTGAGATGTCTACTTTCTAATGAAAAAAGAATTATTTAAAAATATTATCATTTGATTATCAAATATTATCAAAATCCAAGGCTATTATAAAAAAATATTATCCTTCAAATTCACTTCCTTACTGGTCTAACCCTAAGTGAGCTCCGATTTAATTATGATTTGATTCACTGTCCTTTGACCTACTACCCAGACCGGTTCAATGGCCGATCTAGGTTTAATAACTTTGGTAGTACTTCTTAACTTGCAAATATATACAGGGAAAATGATAAATAAATATCATCTGCGCTTAAAAATTTCCAAAAAGTCTTATGAAATAAGAAAATGACAGAAAAGTGATGTGGTAGGAATATGAGATTTTTAAGTTTTAGTGCTTTCACCAAAAGCCCTTCACATTTTTTTAAAAAAGGGCAAGAACCGTCGCCGGTAGCCGGAGCTCCAACACTAGTGGTGGGAGCCCAGTGACAACTTGAATATAATAATTTGGGTGTATATATTAACGACTTAACCTCTCCAAATTTTTTATGTATATATCAAAGCTGTAGTGTTAGTTGATATTTTAAAGTTGTCATTTCCTATATCCAAGTTGTCGAAGACGCTTAGTAAGGGTAAAATATAACATATAAGGTGTCATTGACAACTTGGATATAGGTAATGAGAACTCAAGAATAACAATCAGCAACCACACTTGACGATCGTAAGTTGACAAAATGTGTACACAAGTTGTTAATTGTTATACTCAAGTTGTCATCGGAGCTTCAACGTGCCAGCAAGGGTTATTGCCCTTTAAAAAAAAAATGTGAGGCACATTTTGGTAAAAGCATCTAAACTTCAAAATATCATATTCATAATTGATTGCTTATTTATCATTTTGCTAATTTAATAAACGTTTTGAGAGTTTTGTCATTTCCTGCTTGTCTAATTTTATTTTAATTTACAAATCCCAGTATTTCTTTACCTGAAATAAATCTGGGTATATGTTGATAATGATATTTTTATCACGTAGTTGGAAAATTAGCTGTGATCAAATTAGATTTAGTTCCAAGCTTCAATCACCAGAAAAAAAAAAAATCTTAAGAAAGACTATTAAACGTAGAAATAAAACATTACTTCCATCTATTAAAAAAATCGAAACTAATTTTTTTTTGGCCCAAAAAATTGGAAATTAAATTGAAAAAGCTTCCTACGATCATATGATGATGATATTATCGGTTAAAGACCATGACTTCCCAGTTATCATCCAAGTGATGGAAATAAAATTAGGAAACATCACATATGCAAAATGCCAAGAGCTTCACTGGCAAAGTGGTATCAGATATCTATGCATATTATATGTTATCCTTACATTTTAAAATTCCTGGGTCCGATCCTTGTCTGGCTGGTGAGGCATCTTAACAATTAAACAAAATTAAAAGGCGCCGATTCCTAAAAAAAATTATTGGTGAAGAATAACTGTGTGTATATATATTATACTGCTGAGTAGTAAAGAACAATTAAGGTATATATTGATGTTTTCCCTTTTTCTTTTTTCTGTCCCTATCCTTCTATTCTTTTATTAGAGGCAATCTCATTTAAGATACTGTTGGATACTAATTATAGACACCATTTCCAACATAGATTTAAATTTTAATTCGTCACGTTATAATGGGCTAATCCTTTCCACTAGACTCATCGCATGTTTTCTTAAACTCGAATGTTTTCTTCTTCGCCTATCTATTTTCTTGTCTTTATCTTTAGTTCCATCTTTTTAACGCCCAACAGTCAAGTGCCTTTTCAAACTCTCGATCCAATGTACGTGGATACATCCGCAGGTGAGCAGCACGTAGGACAGAAATAAAACGAATAAAATATAAGCATTTTATTTTTAACAAAAAAAAATGTTTATTTTAGTTTCTGTCTCTTGCTCTCTTCTATTACGGTGCTAATAACGACTTTACGGCTCATAGAATTGGAGAAAAAGGGATGCGGATTTTGATAAACCTTTACTCATATGCTGGCCATTATATTATTTTATTGTTAGTTTATATTGTTTGTATGTTTCTTATTTTTTTAAGTAGAGATATTGAATTTATCTTCATTTTTGTTTTTATATACCTAACGTTTCAACATCAAAACATCTACATTATGCGTCAAATTTTGTATTTATTTTTTATTATTGTTCGATATAGATGAGTTTTTGTCGAAATTGAGTAACACAAGGAGTGAGCAACTGGTGTTGGGCTTTACTAAGCGTTAAAAGGGATCGATAAAAACATGCCAATTAAAAAGATCTAAAATTTATAAATAAGAAAATTGTGGATCAGTATAGAACTCAAATATATTAGGATTTGCTTTCTTTCTCTTTGGGCAAGAACATGTACTAAGATTTGTTGGCACTTGTGTATTCTAGCCATATAATAAGCGTCCAAGTTCTCATGGTTTAAGGGTAAGAGTACTAGCTGCAAGGAGCCAACAACGACATAACAAAATGCAGATTATAAATTCTCAATTCACACGATCCATTAACACCTGTATTCTACAGTTTTTTGCACTTATCGTAAATTTAGAAAGTGCATGTAAAAACCTTGGGAACGAACCAACGTGAAAACCTTTTTTGGATTTTGTCTAAAGCTCTGGAATCCATTCATTCATCGTGAAGTGAAAATACACAGAAAACGGAGAATACCATGCTTCCTTTAGAAATGTAAATTCAAATAAAATTTACATTGACAAATAAACTGAAGAAAGCACGAGTAAATAACAAAACAGATTCTGATAAACTCGTTTTTATAAAAAATAATAATAATAATTAACAAATGACCATACACCTCCTTACATTGGTGATTTCTTCTCTAATTATGTACATGCAATCGGAAAAATTTCCCACTATTAAAAAAATTTCCCTGTTTGTGTAACTCTGATCATTTTCTATATATGTCACTGAGATATCAATTAACACGCCATCTGGATAGCTTGAAAAGATTTAACCTAATGCACAGCACAATATTTCCCTCTCTATAATCTCAAAGGAGACCATACGATGCCTGCAAAAATTGAACCTTGGGGCATTCTTGGACAGATGCTTAGGCTGCTGTAATGATGTTGCTCAATGCCAAGAGATGAACATATCGATCCACTTCTATTAAGCAGATGTCCTGCTTTTGGTCAAATAAAAAATCCAAATGGGGATATGTTCAATCACTCCTCTGGCTGAAATATGGTGTAAGTTGAACTGCTCTCGGTCTTGGTGACCTGCATATCAATTCATTTATATTCATGGTGAGGTGTATCTACATGGAAAGCAACTAGTAACTTGCATCTTACCATACAGTCAACTAAACAATTTACATCAATTTGAACTTTATTGTCCCTATCATTTCATTATTGTCAGACGAAGTTTTAATGCCCGAGGCAGCTGCTTTTCATTGATATATCATTGAATAATAATAGGAAATTTGGGTCATATAGAATAGTAATGGGCCATCAATGAGACCAAATTGACCAAATTACTGGCGCATACCTTAATTAGTTTTCAAGTTTTTACTGCATCTAATTATTTTTTTTAATCATAAGCATTATAAAATCATTATTCAAAACAGCACTAGCCTAGCTATTAATTTTTTCTACTCTAACAGCATGAAATTATCATGTAACCTCAATCCTTCAGAGAAAGTAAAGCATATTTGAGCAGATGTACCAACCTCGGCTGTCCGAGAAAGGCCAGCAGGAAGCATAGGAACAAGAGATGTCCAGAGAACAGGATCTACCATGGGATTGGCGGTATTATAGGCTGTCAAAAGTGGTGCAGACAAGAATGAAGTCAAGGGGTAAACATTTCTTTGAATAGACAATGCCCCGCTCATTCCCATTGCAATGTCAAGCCTTTCATCCACACCATTATGATTTGGTGATCTCTCAAGTGCCTTGCCATGGTCCAACTTATTGATGGTATTTTTGTTCTCATCCTCATCATTATCAGTGTAATTTTCTTGTGTCTTTGATGCTTTCTCTTGCAGGCCCTTGTAGGCTGCTGACCGTGATAAAATAGTTAAGGCAGAGACAGCAGAACTTTTATGCTTTTTCCCATCATGGGGCAAGCCTAACCGTGGCATCTGGTATGGTTCCGTGGGTTGGAGTTCCTGCTCCAGCGTTTTGAGCTCACCACAAATATCTCCCGCAAATCCTTGTTTTTTTTCTTCTGATGATTTTGTTCCAGCATCAGTTTGGCGATTTTTACAGGATCCCCACCACTTGATGTAATTTGTTAAATCAATCTTTCGTTCTATGCAGAAACCACTAACACATTCACTTTCTGCTGCTGAATCATCACCTGTCCCTTTGATATGATAAAACAGTGAGACAGTATGAAGTTGTCAGCAGATAAAGAATAGGTGGAATAAATTGAATTCACAGAAGTACATTTTATAATTGACAGAACATAGTTAAGATTGCGGTTACAGCTCTGTAGTCTTAATAATGAAAGATGGCTTGAAATTTGATCAGTATTTACCATAATGTAAACTGTTGAAGTAATCCGATCCAGCCATTCTACCATATGATGGCTCCCATCGGCTGCTTTTTGGTACCAGCACATGCAAAATAAATGCAGAATAAAAGTTTAAGGCAACGATCCTCTAGCAAAGTCCATATAATATTTTTCTGCTCAAGTTTGAACACTAATCAACAGACAATATATACACATGTCTATGCATCTTGTGTCCTTTTCTGATAGATAAACACCTGGAGAGTCCACGATATTTAGAGATTCCTCTAGAAAAACCACTGCTCTTCCTGCACAAAGCATCCCGTATAAGCAACGATTTTGTTTCATGTTAGAAAACATTTTAGTCAAGTATATACGTACCGCCGTAAAGATGCAAGGTATTCCTCTCTTGAAACATTTTGCATTTCTTCAAGATCTCTTGTATAATCATTCACCTACACAGATCAAAATTTGATACAGAAATACTGTATTTACAACAGGAGAACAGTTGACGTGCCTTTTCCATTGGAACAGATTTAAGGTAACTATAAGGGTCTGTTTGGTGTGAGGGATTTGGAGGGGAGAGGAGGGGAGGAAAAGTTTTTATGAGTTGAATTTTAAAAGATTGAAAAATTGGGGTAATAAAATTTTGATAAAAAGAATATATAAGATAAAAGAGTAAGAAAAATTAATTAAAAATTTTTAACCCCACTTCTCTATTTTTTTTAAATTCAACTAAAAAAATTTTCTCTCTGCCCATTTTCCCTCCCTTCCCCTCTGACCAAACAAGCCCTAAAGGAAATCGTTCCTCGAGTAATGAGTCCTCCACATCAAAATAATTATTCAAACAGACATCTTACTGGAAAGTTGATTAGAGTCCCTGGACCCCAGTACTTCAGAGCAGCAAGGTCATAAGCTCTAGCTGCAGCCTCCTCGTCATCATATGCACCTGTTAAAATATCATAAGAAGTAAGCATCAATGTGAATGACGCCGCAATCAAAAGAAAAAGGATATTAAAAATGAAACAAGGAAGGAATAACCATATAGCGAACTTACCCAAGTAGACTGACATCATAAATGAATTGTTGTCCAGTCAATCCATGCATAACAGAAGAATTAAATTATGTAAGTAACTGTAAAGATATGAGAGTTTGGTATGACAAGTGTTCAACAATATCTTCCAACACCACGACTAAAAGAGGAGAGGGAAAGGAAGCCAGAGAGAAGAAGAAACCTTGTTTTCCCTTTTTATTCTGGTTCTGGTTCCAAGTACTTTTATCCCAAAGATGGGCCTCATAACGACCAGTCCATCTATGCCTATTTATTCATCAAAACAGAAGAAAGGTTCTATGCTTAGAGAAGCAATTGAATTTCAAAAGCAGTACAAGAGAAGCTTACAGGACAATTTGAAACAGCTGAAATGGTGCTATAAACAGTTAGACATAAAAAAAAAATTAAGACAAAAGCGTTTCAGCCTACAATTATCTAAAGAAAATGTGAAATAATCAACACGAAGTGTGTGAATGTTTAAAAGCAGTCAAACGATCGCATAAGGTGAGACGACTTAAGACATATAACCAAAGGATTCTAACATTGCTTATTCATCATCTATCAATTGTCATTTACAACCATGTAAACGTACAAGAGACAGCTATGCTCTCTCTTCCACTAGAGGAAAAAACTGAAAAAATGGAGAAAAGCAATGCCAACGAATGTTGGAAGACATTGATACCACTGCCATCACAGGTAAATTTTAAGGTGTCAATAAAAATCAAATAAGATTGTCTGCGCCATGACGATACCTCCATAAGTTTCTCATTCTATGTAAGCAACTGAAGTCGATGAGTCAATTATTATCACTACTGAAGTGAAAGGAATAGGATTCAGTTTATCCGCGTCCCCGAAAAAAGCAGCTATACGCTTTACAATAGCATATTTATCCTACCGGATCACTTTCATAACAATCAAACGGAAAATTGAGCTCAGTACCTGGTGACACCACGATATATGGAGCTGCGTTTCCCCGCAGCACAAGGAGGCATCTTGCTGATGCGCTCTTTAGCTGTACACCCCCTTTCTTTCTTCGCTTTCTTCAATCCCCTGTAGAGTAAGAGCTTATCATTTGCCATCGCTGCATCCGAAACCTCTGCACTACCGCCGCCGCCGCCGCAGCCAACTTCAGACTTGCTAGGGTCAGAGGAAGAGGAAGCCATGAAAGGACTGGAACCTAACCCTAAAATAGAGACGTAGAGAGCTACAAAGATAGTTCAGTGTCTGCCCTTTCTAGATGGTATTTTGATTAATTCACAGAGGAGGGAGAAAAGAAAACTACAGAAATTCAGCAAGAGAGGAAGAAGCAAGTCTAATTACAGATATAACCTTCTATGTATTAAGATGACGAGGGGATATTTGGCTCTGTGGCAATCTGGGGACAGAGTAACGGCTAGGACCCCGAAAGGGCAATTACGTCATTTAAGACATTTTGAAAATGTTGCCAATTATTACCATCATGATCATGCACGTTCCGTTTGTCTGTTGGTTTCGAATACATGGAGGCAAGGACTACCTGCTACTCCTAAAAGCACCAAACTTCATTACATGAGGGGCGGTAAAAAAAAGAAGAAAAAAAGAATCTTTCAATACTAGAAGGAATCCAAGAATCGTTTGGAGGATAGTCTTACAATTTATTATAGTAGAAATTTTTTACCTTCTTTTATTGCTGGAAAAAAAATAGGTGAAAAACCTCTTATAAAAATTTATCGACTAGAAAGGTTTTAAACGTAGAAAGTATGTTTTTCAGTTTTTCTATCTATACTTGAATTGAAATCCTTCTAACCAATAATACCTTTTTTACTTGGACCAATACCTTTTTAACATGGACCAACAATATTTTTGAATAGGGATTTTTTGCCAATTTTTTCTAAATAGGTGATTTTCTATGTATTAGTAAAAATGTTTATATTTTGTTATCATATTGAGACACACGGAGTCCTGAAGACGACAGCTTGTTTTTCCAGCAGCGCAGGATGAAAAAAAATGATAGCTTCGCCGAGAAACGCTACTTGGGTTTTTTTTTTTGTCTGTTTATCTAAGTCCGTTCTATCAAATCAAATTCTTGTTATTCATATTTATAATGTTCATTCATCAAATAAAAGATATTAGACAATAATAGAATTTTATTCATCTCATATCTACCAGGAGTAAAATTAGTTTGAGCTACAAGAAATCTCAGGTTCAAGTGTGATTCAGGCCAGATATCGATGACAAAATGACCAAGTCTACATATTCTTAGGAGCTATACAGACTAGCTGTACATCAATGCAGTTGAGAAACTTCCATACAAAGTACAGACTGCGCAGGTTAGAATTACAAAACAAGAAAACAAACCCCGACAACTTTCCTCGGAATAATACTTCCCAGCATCATCATAAATCAATGGTAGGAATCTTCTGCATTGACTTCATATCTAATAAAATAATAAATCTTCAATCTTTCAAATGCAATTCTTGCGTCAGGCTCGAAACACACATGTTGCGGTGATGTAAAACTGTTCCATGCTCAGTGATCAAGTTAAAAGATGAGATCCAGATGATTGGCTTGTGGACGTTTGATCCCTAAATTTCCTTTTCAAGGATTCTGTACAAGTTTGCAACCGAAATAAATTTTAGGTCAAAAGAATCTCTTAACACCATGACAGTCTTGCCATACTTTAACTTGAAAGACAATGACGTGAAAAACATATAAAACTACTTAAAAATAATAATAACCAAAAAAGGTATAATTGAAGAAGACTATTGTATTCTTGTAAAATACCATCGCTCTTCAGTCTTAGAAACAAAGAAAACAAAAACACAAACTACCACCTTTATATAGCTTGATTTGCGAGGGAAAAAAAGAATTTACAGAAGATAACTATAGAAGGCGCAGGTACCTTTAAATGCCCTTCACTTTTTCAAACAAAAAATTCCTCGTCCACAGCCCCCAATGCCACCTGCCAGAGCTTTGACCACCAGCCGGTAATAACAGCCTGTGGTGGTGACTCTGGCAGCCAGCGGAGATGACAGTGGCTGAGGAAGCTTTTTTTGACAAAAAACTGATGGGCGTTTATGTAAATGTGCTCAAAATTTTAATTCCATTTAAGTCTCTAGGGACTTTACTGGCATTGGGCCAGTTTGTGGAACCATTTTGTCATATGACTATTTTGGAGGTAATTAGATGTCATTCTCCCAAAAAATATCTTTTTTTGTGACATTCCAGAAAATATCTAGTGATGATGTAATTATCCATACCAAGTCTTTCTTTTATGATGGCAGCACTTTCAGCTCCGCAGCTTTTCCGTGCCAATGAAGATATATCGTAGTACATTTCATACGGTGGACAAATTCCTGCATCTTCCATCCATTGCAAGACCTGCATAAATAGGTTGCATTAATTTTTACAGACATTCATAGCAAAGGCCATTATTGGAAAATTGAAACTAGGGATGAACGAATGAATGTTGTGTTCCAGATATGCATCTTTGCCTTGCAGCCAGGAAAACAGAAGAATAATACAACCTACCATGTTGTGAACTGGCATAGACATGGAAAAGAAAAGCATTAACCCATGGACATAAAGTATTGCACGGGGCTCCATGAGACCTATATAAAGTGCGGGAGGAATTTTGATACAAGAGTTCATATTCAAAGAGTCAAAACTCTTAAATTTATGTGTTCCACATAGCTACCAAAATCCAAACAACAAACGTACAAATCATTGTTAGCATCATGGCAAAAATTTGCACACATCCAACCAAGACCAAGAACTTAGAAGCTGTATGCATTTTTAAATAAAATGTTCAACAAAGAGCTAGATAAACACATACCACTCTAGTCCTATTTATAAATCCAAATTAACTAACTCTCACATACCAAGGAGAGTTAGTTAATTCATTAATTATGGGCTAAATTTCCAATTTTGCCCTTATCTATAATTGGTTCCAAAAGTCAACATGAATAAATTCTTTTTGTTTATTGTAATTAATAGGGGCAAAAAAGTAAAAACGCATTCATTACTCTGAAACTGAACTTATATTAAGGACCAAAATTTTTGGTCAAAATAGATTTATAAATAGGACCAGAGTGGTAAATGAAATAAGTAGAAGAATATGAAGATAATTAAGGTTACCTCTATGCACTTCCTCCAATTTCCAGAGGATACTAGGTTCTTCAGTAAAATAGAATAAGTATTAAAGCTAATGTCAGCACCTGATGCGACCATTTTGTAGAACAACTGGGCATATGAAAATAAGATGACCAAAAAAAAAAAAAAGCAAGACTATGTCAGATAAGTAACACCTGGAATCATGCATTAACTGGGAAAAAGATATCTCAATAAACGTAGTGGCAAAACACGTTGAAATTGCATGGTAACAAGTAGCATAAACATTTTGCAGAAGATTTAATACCTTCATCATAGTCTCAGTCCTTCCACTTTTTCCTAAAAAGTGCAGGAACTGATTAATAAGTCCAACTGAAGCTACAGGAAGCAAGGGCTCTATATGAATAATTAGTTGAACAGCTGTCCTCCAATCACGTAGCCTGACAGCAAAAGACAAATTTAGCAAGACAGAGGTATTAATTTTTTTTTTTAAATGCAGCCAAAATATCAAAGAGAAAATGCATCAGAAAACCAAAAAGACATGTAAGTAATAATAACCTACGTTCCACCAAAATACCATCCCATGTGAAATTAACAGAGGCAAAAAAAAAAAAAAATCCAATATCTAAATATCCTAGTTGAAAATCGACCAAGTGACACGTACTTAAATGAGCAAAATTGTAACATCAAAATCAAATAGTATTATAGTTGAATATCTAAATATGCTTTTTAATAAGCAACAATGAGCCAATGACCAGTTGCACCAAATGAGGGAAGGCAAAACAAGTATCTTTATGTCTCACAAATGAAGGCCCCTCCCCCTCATATATCAATCAATGTGGCTAGCAATATACTTCTAATAATGAAAATATTAGCTATTAAAATTTTGCCACAGGGGAGAATGCACAATGAAGCCTAGATCAGGAAGATAATAAGCAAAGTTCAGTTTGGATCAGCAGAATGTAGTCTGGGAGAATGTCATAAGATGGACACCCCAGAAGCTTCACGAAGAATAAACAACAAAAAATCATTGTAAATTGCAGGGCGGCATAATTAGAGCTTACAAGCTACATGCAGATAACAATTCAAAGATAATGGCATCTGTAAAAGGAATCTCTTTCTCTCTCATGCTTTCTGCCAGATTCAGAGCCCTTCGGGGTTGGCCTCCTTCATTAAAAGCTCTCATCAGAGCAGCACAACCAATAGTATCTAGTTTGATGTCATTTTTAACCATTTCTTCAAAAAGTGCATATGCTTTTTCCCAATGACCTGATAAACACACTCTAGGGAAGTTACTCCAAAAATATAAAATTCCATTTACCATATTATTATTTCAATGGTTAATAACTTAATAATCTAACTTACCTGCAGCACTGTATGCATGAAGCATTGCAGTATATGTAACCACATCTGGGTAATAACCAGACTTTTTCATCAAGTCAAACGTAGATTCTGCTTCTGTGAGTTGACCCTAAAAATCACCACAAAAATGTGAAGAAAAGAATAACAGAAGGAAACAGAGTTGTGAAATTTTATAATTACTCCATTAAGCAGTATCATATTTACAAGGTACTTGCCTGTTTGCTATAAGCACATATGACAGATGAATAGACCTCGTTGGACAAAGGAAGTTTTAGATGCATCATTTCTTCCCAGAAAGAGAGTGCCTCACTATATCTTGACATCTTACAACAACCACTAATGAGCACAGTGAAAGTAACAGAATCAGGCTTAACTTTTTTCCTCTTCATAGAATTATACAAGCCAACAGCTTTGTCGTATTCCCCCACAGTCATGTAGCTTCCAATTGCTGAATTATACGCAATCGTGTTCAGTTCAATGCCTCGCATCTCAGCTGCTGAAAGCACTGTATCAATCTTCACCTTCTTATTGCATTGTCCACATGCCGCCAAGAGGGTGCATATCGAGACAACATTTGGCTGAATTCCAGCTTGCTCCATCTCACGCAAGACTTCAACAGCATCTGCTAACAAACCACCAGATCCATAGGCATTAATCAGTGCATTGTAGCTAACAAGGTTGGGCTTGCAGTTGTTTTTCTTCATCATTTCAAATACTTCCCTTGCCTTTTGAGGTTTTTGAGATCTTCCATAAGCATTAAGAAGAGATGTATAGGAGACAATATCCGGCCGCAGACCAGTTTGTTTTATCTCATTAAAAACCAACTCTGCTTTATTGTCCATCCCATGAGCAGCATATGCACCAATGAGTGCATTATATGAGACAATATTAGGTTTTAGCCCTTCTGCCAGCATTGTATTGAACACAGCCTCACAATTTTCAACTTTCCCACACATAGAATACAAGTGAATGATACTAGTGAATGTTACAACATCAGGGTGACATTCTGACCTCTTTTCTTTCATGGAATTGAAAATGACAACAGCTTTCTCATATTGTTGAAGCTTTATTAGACAATGGATCACAATATTAAGCGTAATTGTGTTCGGACGAATGTTAGTTCCCTTCATAAGTTCAAAATAAGACAAAACTTTGGAATATTGAGCCCCACTTTTAAAAGCCGATAACAAAATATTGTGAGTAACAAGATCAGGCCCAATTCCATTGTCCGTCATTTTCCTGCAAACATTAAGAGCTTCTTTCCAATTTCCACTAGATCCACAAGCATTGATCAAGTTGTTGTATGTTGATCGGGTTGGTGGAATCTGCGATATTTTGTTGGTGTTACAAACAGCACTCAAAATATAAATACTAACTGTTAAAATTAATCAATTATTTTTCTAATGTCTGAGTTGTTTGGAATAGTGTAACCCCTGAACCAGATAGTACATAAAACTTATAATACATTGATTATGAAAATCTATCACTAAACTTAATTACTTATTTCAACAACAAATGAACAATAGTCAGAACAAAAACATAAATAGTTCTATAGAGAAAGTGAGGTCCTCTACCATCAGGTTAAATAAATTCACTGAGTAAATCTAACAGTGAGATCTCAAGTATTTCATCTGCGAGAACCAATAACCATTAATCTATTATTTTTTTTAAAAAAATAAAAATATTGAATTTCAAGGGGCATATTTTATCTGAAACATACAAAAAAGTGAATTCATTACACTTCATCATCAAACAGTATGATGAACTACTTAAACATGCTCCCATCCCACCAGGTCAGGGGGCATGCTTCCTTGGACGTAATCAGACATTAAAAGATAAGGTATGAATGCTATAGAAGATATAACAAGCCAGGAAAAAACAAAAGGATGATCATAATGGATACTTCAGCAAGAAGTGCTAACAGAAGCATGCTATCATGATGTGATATCTCGAGTACTTTTGTCCCTACAAGCAATCTAATAAAAAAAAATTTAGGAAACCAAAAACAGGAGTTGCTCACATCAATTTAGACCCACTAAGATTGATTAGGGAAGAAAAATACAAGGTACACACAGCTGCACGTAGCATGTCTTCCATGATATTCAAAGCCCAACGCCATTGTCCTGCTCGCCCATGAGCATTGATAAGAGCATTGTAGGTCTCAGCATCAGGCTTGCACCTAGAAAAATAAGAAGAATGCAATATGATAACCCAAATGGTGGCTACAAAAAATCAGGCGGGCTTAACAATTAAATGCAACACTAATCATATTCTGATATTCATGAGCAAACCACTGAAAAACACATTTGAGAAGCATCAACAATAGCAAAAGCCACGTGCCTGATCCGTTCACGTTCAAGATGAACATAAAGAGCATATGGAGCTTAAAAATATGGAATGCAATCTTACTAACAATGATAATTTGCACCAAAATAAAACCCCATACCTCCATTCTTGCATCTCAAAAAACAAGCCACGTGCCTGATCCGTTCGATTATGCCTAGCATTTAACCTTATCATCATATTATATATATCAGTTCGAGCACAGTAATTTTTCTGATTTTTCATCCAGCGGAACACTAGATTACAGTGCTCAATAGATCCGGTTCGAACTAACTCCTACAAAATCGAAATGCAGGTTTAGATATTGGCGTATCAAACTGAAACTTAACAGCTAAATAGAATTATTTTTGCAGCAGAATTCAGAAATGAAATGCAAAATGCGAAGAACTTTTGAGGACTCTGGTGACTAAAATTCAAAATGAGATATATTAGGAAATTGCACGCAACAGACAAAATTAGCAAGCATAAAATGCCGACAGAGAATTTTGCAATACCCTAATAAGCACAGGGAAATTCTTCCGAGCAAAGCGTCCAACCCAGCGATTCAGGAGTCCTTCGACATCCTCCGAGAGATTGTGCATCAAAACCATGTCCACCACCTCAGACACGGTCCAGTCCTTCTGGAAGCGTCTGCCTTCTACTCGCAAGCCATAGTGCTGGGGAATGTCATCCTTGCGGAGCCCGCTCACCCTGGTGGAGACTTCGTGCTTGCCACTATCGTAGTCCACGAAACCCTGCTTCGTCTCCTTGAACGCCGTTTCGTTCTTCTTCTTCTTTGGCGTGTCGATTGGAACCGACTCGGCGGTGACGGCGAGTTTGAAAGAACATTGGTAAAGTGCGGTGGCCATCGAGAAGGAATAGTTACTGATTGGGATGAGTGGATGACGGTTATAGATAAACCCCTCCCGCCCTCCTGTCCAAAGGGCGGGAGGGGTTTATCTATACCCGCCCGGCCGCCCGGATTGCCCCGCCAATGCATGTGCGTGCATGTGTATTTACTATTAGCTCCGTCTTTAATAAAAGATCCGTTAATTTTTTTATGGGAAGATTAAGAAAATTAAATAAATTATTTTAAAGTATTTATAATTAGAGAAAATGATACTAAGATTCTAATTAAGAAAAATGATGTCAGAAAAGTCTCATAACCTGTTAACGATAAGTGAAAGAGAAATCATTAATAAGTGGAAGAACTACCATTAATAAGTTATAGGACTTTTCTAATATTATTTTCCTTAATTGGGACCTTAGTGTCATTTTCCTATATGATTATCATTTTTATATTAAACTAAAATTATTTTGACTTATAAACTTATATATAATCAAATGATACACGGCATATAATATGATTAACTAACTTATTTAGTTTCTTTAATCTCTTAAAAAAAAAACCAACTGAATCTTATATTAATGACCAGAGGGAGTATTTAATGGGCAAATGACTAACAAAGTATTGCCTCTTTGTTGTTTAAATTAACAATTAATTTAATACTAGCAGCAACGGGGGCAAAATTTTCAAAAACACAAGAAAAGAAAATTGATATGTCATGTGTGTAAACCATGGTTGTTAAACTCGGACCTGGGAACCGGTGAACCGATCGGTAAACCGGTCCGGTCCGGGTTGGTATTTTTTTAAAAAAAAAAATTTTTAAATTTTTCCTTTAGAATTTCATACTATAAGTATAAAATTTTCAATTTCTCACTGGTTTGGTCCCGGTTTAGCTCCGGTTTGACCCACTGACCCTTAACCCAATACCCCGACCGGTTCAATGCCCGGTCCGAGTTTTAATACCTTGGTGTAAACAGATAAAATATACTTTTTTAGTTGCTTTACCATCGTTTATAAAAAAAATTATCAATAAATTTATATTAATCTTTGAAAAATTGTTTTTACATTTAAAATATACGTACAAGTGAAAGAAGAATAAATTTTTGTTATATATGTTGTAGGTTGGATTGATAGGCTCACCATTTATAGTTAATATTTACTATATATAAATTTAAAATACACATTTAATTATTATTGATTGAATTTAAATATTATTGGCTGGGTTGCTGCCTTGTTGGTTCTTTTGGGCCAACCTCTCTTTTTCGAGTTCAATCCGCAAGAAAACTATAAATTTCAGGAAAACAATTTATTTTAGATTATTTAAATCTTTGATTTTTTTTTGGTTATAGAAAACACAAACATCAGCTGTTTCCATTTAGCAACATCCCAACGACTAAATAGCAAGAGAAGAGAACAGTTTTATAAATAGCAAGAAAAAGATGTGCAGAATAAATACTCTAATCATTAAGAGCTTATTTGATTCTATTCTCTATTTTTTGTTTTTAGAAACAATTTTATAAAACAGTTTTTGAAAATAAGTTTTAAGAATTAAAAAACAACAAATATTTACTTAAATAGTTGTTTTAAAAAATCTGTTTTTAATATAACATGACGGTGAGGTCACTGGTAGTGAAGTGGTGATGATGGTTGTCATTGGTAATGTATTGTCGATAGTGGATTAGTGCAGCCTCAAAAAATAAGAAAACAAAAACAAAAAAAAACCAACTAAAAACTGTTTGTTTTTTAGTTTTTAAAAACAACTTTTGTTTTTTTGTTTTTAAAACCAAAATCAAACAGCCCCTAAATATCTTCTTCTTGTTGTATACTTGTTGTATAAGTATCAAGAGGATTACAAATATAAACACGATTACATGTTTCTAGCCAATGGACAAAATTTGCAACCTTCTGGTTGTGCATCCAAGTAGACTTGGTCCTATGATTTAAAAACCTTTAGGCTTTGTTTGGTTCAACCAAGGTTAAGTTAAGTGAGGTTTACTTAAATTAGGTTAGAAGAGGTTATAATGTTGTTTGGTTCAACGAAGGTTAGGTTAGGTGAGGTTTATTTAAGTTAAGTTGGGTTAAAGGAGGTTAAAATGCCCTTCTATATATTTTCCTTCTTCTTTTATAATGTATTTATTAATAATAATTATTTATATAAAATTATTATTTATAAAATAATTATTCGTGTAAGCATATAAATAATTATTTATAAAATTATTATTATTGAAAAAGTTCGTTGAATTAGGAGGTCAAGTTAGGGCAGTGTTGGAATTTAAAAAAATTGTCATGGGCAATTTAGTCACAATTGAAGACAAATATTCTCTCACCTAGGAAAAACCCCAATTTTGGAGGTTTCTAAACCTAGGTTAGGTTACCACTAGAAGACAAAAAAACATCCAACACCTAACCTAACCTCCTTCCAACCAAACACCACTTTTTTACCCATAACCTACCCCAACCTAACCTAACCTCCAACCAAACAAAACCAACCCCACCCCAACCTAGCCTAACCTCCAACCAAACAAAGCCTTAGAGGAGTTAGCCAAGAGATTCAAACTTAGAGCTTGATGAAAACTGGCAACTCAATTACACTTGGTCAGCCGGAAAAACTTCATGCTTAGACACTAGAAAATCTGCAGATAATATTTTACCTACGATCTCCCCCGCTTAGATGGGCAGTAACGGTATAACAACATTGGCGCAAAGCTAACAACTTTGTGGCCAAACTTCCCCTCCAACACATTCCTGGGAGACATGCCATGTTTACTGGTAGCACTTGCTTTTCTGATTTATGCAGATTGCTCCTCATCTATCAATTTAATCTTGATTTACCTTTTCGTCTTGTGGATTTGGAAGATCTCATAGGTCCATGAGAAGCTGCCTTAGTACTCTTAGGCTTTACTTTTCTCTTCCCACCACCACTGAGACCTTTGGTCTTATTACTCCAATTGCCCTTCTTACTTCCTTCTTGACCTCCTTTTTTTGAATTATTATTGTAAGAATGTCTAGCTCTTTTGGCAGAATCTGATTCATGATTGCTACAAGACTTGAGAGGATCATTTAAGCTCGGTAAGTAAGTCTCAAATTTCTTGTCTCTCTTTCTCTTTTTAAGTTTGCCTGCACCATTCTCCTGAGAATCTAAATTCTTGGGCTTCTTCCTCTGCACTGGCCTGTGATGCAAGGGAGAAACTATGAAAACGAGGATCTGATAGAGGCCGTTGCTTCAAGGATGACGTTCAAAAAACCAATGAATTACATAATAAAATTAGTTAACAAACAGTTGAAGCTATACCCCTTGGCAGATGATCCTTCAGGCTTATTTTTTGTATCATTATCGACAACTTCCACTCCACTTGATCTGCCATGGCGGTTCTGAAGGACACCGGGTGCAATACAGTGAAATGAAATGTTTTAAAATTGGTCAGCATTTACCATTTAACTAAAATAAAATGAACTTAAAAAGTAATACATATTTCATACAAAACTCCATCAACCCAATAGATCCAATGGAAGCATAATATAAATTCTGTGGCTTGCATATAAAATAAAAAGAAACGGGAAAAAAAATTGCCTTCAAGAAAGACAAGGGCAAAAAATCTACATGAGATGAATAATTGTTTAAAGCTTCAAAACAGAAGGATGACTCTCCAAGGGGGAGGTCAAACCAGAGATCAAAAGCATAGTCTGGCCCAGATAAACTTGGTAACAATTAGTAAATTAATAAAAAGTTTTTATAAATTCAGTCAGTGTATTTTTGCCTTGATGAAAAAGACTGTGATTAGGAATTTGTGACCTAGATACAATTGAACTTCAAAGTCCACATGTCCAAAAAAAACTTTTGTGCTTTTGCATAAGGTGCTGTCATATAAGAATAGCCTCAGACCGATTTTAAGGAATAGAAATGGTCTCTTAACTAACAGAAAACAGAATACCTCTAGCACCGTCTTAATAAAACCCGTGTATTTCTGGGGGATAACCGCCTTCACCGCTGCAGCACCACACTTCCGTATTATTATCTCAAATATGACCGTGACCTGTAGAAAACAGGCGCAAAGAAACACACGAGTTTTAAAAATATTATATAGTCCTATCTATATAAGCACACGCCCAAGTATTTATTAGAATTTTACAACCATAATGCTAAAATTTGCACATGCCTTCGATCTAAAATGATGTCTTGAGACAGATGACCAGGGGAGAACTTCAGTTACAATATCTGAGAGGAAGTTGTGCAGATCTTTTGCTTGTAAGCAGGAGACCATCACTTTTACAAAGCCCAACGCAGCCTGCAAAAGATGTAAGTCAACTCAGCAGTTGTTATGAAGATCCTCTAAAAGTATTCTGACTTCCAAATTTGAGTAGGAAAATACTCACTTTTATGACTTCAACAGCTTTGGCATGCAGCAAAGATAAAAGAGAAGGGACAAGATCAGACACTGAGAGAAAGATGTCTATATCCTTGTATGCCAAAACAGACAGTGCAGACACTGCCCCACTTTGCATATGCGGAGATGAACCAGAAAGATAACCCATTATCTGAATATTGTAGAATGTTAATCACTTACTATTTACTACAGATGCATGAGAAAAGCAAGTAAAATTAAACAATAGCACAACCAAGTTCAATAGTGCAATAACCAAATAATGATTCATAAATATAAGATCTCATTGCATACACCTATTTTTTTAGTTAATATACATAGTACACACACATACAAGAACATAATCAGCTCTTAGCCAAGCAACTACCGAAAAAGTAATAGAAAAGGAAACATCAAAGTGAGATATAATATGCATTTACCATATTAATGAGCTTATGATATGGTGCAGTCGGGCCATCACATGACAAGTCTCTCAATGTGGAACCAATATCAAGGAGCACATTATACGCTTGCTTCCTAGCTTCATCATCGCCCTACAAATTACAATTGGCCGTCAGTTTATTAAAGTAACCCCTTTTCCTCTTTCCTTTGAAATGACAAACCAAACTTAAATCTGTGAAGTTTTTGACAAACAGATCAACAACATTCACTCAAATCTTACATCCTTTAGTGTGAGAATTATTTCATTGAGAATTAAAAAAGCTTTTGAGTCCACCTCCTCCGCCAAGCTCATCTGCAGAATGCATAGAAGAATTAGTAATTTTTAATTTCACATAATCCAGGTAAAATGATTATGTTACAGGAAAGTGTGAATAAATTGCAGCTATCAGGTCCCCCAGCCCCACTTTCCCTCCAAAACTTGATTCTGAATTGCATCAAGCAAAATTCAGGAATCAACTTCAATACGCTAGACAGCTAAACATGACCCACAAAGTAAAAGCCATGAAGAAGATTTTGGATTTGATTAAAAAATTTTAAATAAAGACACCTAAAAAGTGAAAAGTCACTTTTATGATTAATCATGACACAAAGCTCAAGCTTCAATGTCACACTAACTAGTTTTCACTATTTTGATCAAGCCCACAGATTGGCTTGGTTTAGATAGAAGACCTGGCATCTTTGGGTATTAGACTCAACTAAACCTGTTTGTTGGATTAAACACCATCCAAGCCCAAAAAAAAAAAAAAGCAATAGGGACTCAAGTTTGAGAGCCATGATCATTTGAGCTACACTAAGCCTTTGAGGAAAAAGAACTCTGGCACATTCCAGCCCTATCTCATCGGTCAGTGCATATTTATTTATCGAAGCCCTCTTTCAAAATTTCAGTTGCTCTTTCTTTAATTTAGAATGAAAATATAATTTAATTGCACTTCAAGCCAGGCTCTATCCCAAAGGTCCACCCATGGTCAGTTTATTTCCCACTTAAACGTCCACCCAGTTATTTGACCTAGCTTAAACAAATTACAGAAAATAAATTTATCTTAATTGAACAAGAGTCTAACCTTCACCCTGTGTATCATCAACGTGTGGAAACAAGCAAATCGACTTCTAAGACACGCACTATCACTTGGAGACTTCTGATTCAGCAATAAGTCAATAAGCTCTCCATATCGAGAAGAACAAAAAGATGTGTGCTTCTGCATCAATCAGCAATAGTAACGAAACTGGAACGAAAAACAAAGACTATTGAACATAAGAATCTTGCCGCAAATGCAGACCTCCAACATTTTGCTCAAAGTGCAGTATGCCTCATGATGAACGCGCTCATTAGCTGCCTAAATAGCATACGTACAGGTAAAAGGCCAAACAATATGGGATAGTCAAAAGAATTATTTAAAAAAAACTGTAAAAACAAAAAGGAGATGTATATTGCTCAGAAATACCTGAAAAGAGTTTATAGTTAAAGAATAGATCATCTCAACAAGATCATCCTTGGCTCCTTCAACAAGAGACGATGCCAGTTCCAATATCAGATGCCTGGACAAAAAGCCATTCCAACTTTAGAAAGAGATTAACATTAATGCAAAAAAATAAGGCCATACATGAATTGTTGCCCTTGCATTAAAAACCCATACAGCCATGCATGGCCACTGACTCAATTATCCTTATAAAATTTCTACTGCTACCTTTGAGAATCTCTCTCTGTGTCACTTGGTTCATTGTCTAAAGCTTGATCGTCATTCTTCAGCTCTTCAGATTTACCTTCATAGTCAATAAACTGAAACCTCTTAAGTAATGACGCAAAGATTTCTTTAGTAACAGAAGAATCAGTGATAGAAGCCAGACATCCAATTGCTCCCTGAAAAAGGAAAAAAAAAATGATTCAAATTAATTGTATCCTGTCTATAATCACAGATCATCAGGTAATTGTTTTAAGAAAAGTCAGAGAGCAATTGAAAAGAGTGTGTGATAGATACAAAACCACAATAATAATTGTTATTATCAAGGATAAATAGAGCTAGAGGTAATGTTTCCAGCCAAGAAGATTCCACCTAAAAGTTTAGATGCTACATTGACTTGAAAACTCCCGGAATAAATATTCTTTAGAATGATGATAATGCCAACAAATTCTTGATTATGGGCTCTATTCAATGACATATGTAAGATAAAACTTATGTCCGAAAGATAGCAATTCCAAATGGCAGGAACGGGAAATGCTGTGCTAATTACTGAAAGCAGAAATAAGTCATGCATTTTTCAGGGCAACAGAAGGAAGCCTTATCTAAGACAAGAGGAGCTAAATAAGTGATAAATGTACCTTTAAAGGAATGTGATTGTCAGAGAGTGAATTTATAAATAAGTCTGATAGTACACGAAGCAATTGATCAGAACAAGATGCCAGAGCCTTGATGTTTCGATTGGCTTCTTTCTTTGAGTAGGATGGTAACATTCCAATCTCCATCTTATCTTGTAGTGCACTGCAGTTTGACTCACTCCTTTTCTGTCGTACAGTTCTGTTTTCTTCTACTAGAATCTACGCAAAAATTAAGAGTATCTGTAAGAACAGTACAATTTTTGGGGAAGCGCTAAATCATATAGGCCCATCGGTTTGGAAGCAAAGAGACCTGTAATGCCATGAAAATATTTTCATGCATAGAGGGGTTCTTCTTGAGGAAAGTAATAAGAACATCAGATAGACTAGAAAACTTCTGGTAAGTATCAGTTGCACGACGACAAAAGCTAGGCAGCAATGCCAAGAGTTCATGTGCTCGAAGCTGCAGATCTTGGCTACTGGCAGTCTTTTTTACTGCAAGGGGATCAAAAAGGAAAAGGCATTTAAAGTTAGTAAAATTACCGGACATGTGATAAACCAAATAACAACAAAGAATAGACATTTTTAGACAAGTACTCAACCAAATTATTCATAATCAAATAATTGTTACCACTGTTAGGAAAACCAGACCAAACAAACCTTCCTAAAGTTTACTCAAAACAACATGTTACAGAATCATAATACTGTAATGGGAGAGAGAGAGGGAAAGAGAGGGAAGAAACCAGAATTAGAGGGTCAGAGAAGAAGAAGGCAGAGAGAAATCAAGAGAGAATGAAAGAAACAGAGAAAACAGGAAATATGCATTATCAACCCATATCACAAATCTGATTACAATAGGGATTACGTCCTTATTTCTTATTTATAGGTTAGAGTGACTTAATTACCAGCCACATCTAAACTAACTAACCAACTGTAACTAACTTTTAACCTATTATTACATTTATATATCACAATACCACAAGGGTAAGCCAGTTTTGAAATTTTCTACCTCAAAAGATTCATTCCTATGAAACAGCACAGTTCATTTTGGACAGATCTGAAAAACTAAGAATGGAAGGCAATAGAAGAAGGTGGAAGATGAAGCCGAGAAAATTAAGGAAAAAAGAATACAAGATAACAAAAAGTGTGTATTTGGTAATTTTTGGAAGTTCTCTCCACCATGGTCCATCTCTTAGCAGCATCTAGCAAGGTGTTTGGACAGAATTACTTCTTCTACCATTGGGTACTTTGATATAATGTGGGAAACTGGAAAGTTCTATATTAATTTAAATATTAATTATGGGTAGTTTTTTATTGTTCAATTCAAAAATGACTTCTCAAACATATTAAGAAATATCGAATTAGTAATTCAATATTTAAAATTTATTATACCCAAAGTGAGTCAATTGAGTGATAACGAACCCAACACTCATTAAACAAAGTTTCAAATTCAAACCTCGGAAGAAGAAGAAAAATCATATTTTAGAATAAAACAAGCGAAGCTTTCAAAAAGAATGATAAATCCTATGGTAAAAATATAGAAATTGATAGAGTACCTCTACGACTAGCCTGCTTAAAGGACTTCGCAAGAGGCATGATATGGTCCTTGTAGTATGCAAGGGTTGCTCCAGTAACATAGCGCTTCAAAATAGGTACCAGCCAAATATTTGAATAACTTAAGTCATGTTCATCAAGAGAGATAGGTACCAGCATGAGAATCCTCTCTGGCCCCATAGCAAAAACAGCAGCACCAAAACATTTCTGAAGCTGCATAATTACGAAAAGCAGAAAAACCAATAATCAGCAGACATATTATGAGCATGTAATGTATCAAAACACATTAATTTGTAAATATTGATTCAGACAGCTGCAAGCGTGGGAGTCTCAACTGTAAGCCAAGTGTATCATGAATCACTACTACTCAGTATTTGTAACTTATCCTTAAGCAAAATTTCTCAAGACCTAACTGCTATTAATTGAAGTTTTGGGACTAGGTGTCACTCCCCCTAAATTTTACTTGAAAATTAGAATAAATGACGAAACCACATATAACAAAAAAGGAAAACCAGAAAACCAGAAACATGAAGCATTAGTTGAACACCGAAGTAGTAAGGCCAGATCAACAACACAGCGGCCAAGCCAGTCAGTACTTACATGCTCCACACTAATCCCACCTTCAGAATCGTGGGTCATCAAGTCAGCAAGTTTAAGCACAATATTCCTCATCAGCACAAATGAGATTTCTCCTACAACAAGAATTATTCAGCAATAAGCAGACATTATGTCTAACCCCCACTCCTTCAAAAAAGATAAAACAAAAATTATCACTGAAAGAGGGGGAAAGTACAATAGCCGATGATAGGCAATATCATCAATATGATTATATGGATTGAAACAGTGAGCTACTATAAAATTAGAAAGTCCCATACCAAGCTCGACAAACAGAACAGATATGACAGACAGAATATGCTCATTTGGAATTTCAACTCCATTTGAAATGGCATTCTCAAAAACAGCGCATGTTGATTTCAATGCACTGACTTCAAAACTATCCTGACTCCTACCACAGGATATTTGATTTGGATCAATTAATAAGCTTAGTGGGCGCACATGACGCTTTAGCACATCCTTCAAAATACTTGAAGCCTGTGATGCAGCGCTTGCCTCAGAGGTTAAAAGACCTAAATTCAACATTGACAGCTTCAATCAGAACACAACATACATGAAAGGACACATAGAAGCAAACAGGTAGAAACAAGAATCCCCAATAATAAACTTAGAAAGCATATGACAACATGAATCCCCAATAACATTCTATATAAACATTTGCCAAATAGAAAAACACCTTTAGATAATGTATAAAGCCTATTAATAGGTGAATTCAGCAAGAGTTAGATAAAAGTTAGATTTTTTTACAACGTTCTCACAGTTTCCCATTTGTCATTCAGAAGGTCTTCAGAAATTGTTGCAAATTCAAACTACATAACTGTAAACTTAAACAAAGTAAAAATCTGACACAAACTCCCTGCACAATACTCCGGGGAAAATAGCAAACTATTGCTCCTAAATTACAATGAAAATGTTTGTGGGTAGGATATTGATATATAAATGTAATATGAACTGAAAACTTAATTAATGTCAGTTAGTTAGAGCTAGCCGTTAAAATTAGTTAGTTAGTTAGTTTTAGCTTGGCTTGGTCATTAAGTCACTCTAGCCTATAAATAAGGCATAATCCCATTGTATTTGATAGTTTTTTACGTGTAATGGATTCTTCGAGAATTATTTCAGAAACTCTTCTCTCTTTCTCTCTCTATTCTTCTCTCTTATTCCCTCTCTTCTTCTTCTTCAACCCTCTAATTTCTTCTTCTCTACCCTAATTCCCAATTCCTAAAGACATTCAAATTACAACCATCTATCAGATATATTAATAAAACCAATTTTTGACCTCCTCTAAAGCTGAAGGTTTTGGGATGGTTGGTATTTTAACAAAGTAAAAGTTTCACCATAAGTTAGGGTGGGTGGGCCTACACTTCCTCAGCGCTTCAAGCAGAAAGGCTTTCTTGAGTGGCATGTCAGAGATATTACATAAACTATTCTTAGGTCTTCTCCAGCACCATAAGCTCTTGGGATAGTTGGTAGCTTGGCAAAATGAAAGTTCTTAGTTTAGATGATACAGAAAAGTAACTGATTTGAATCAAAAGGTAACTATTCATTTTTCTTCGGGAAAAAAACAAATAAGGAATTTAAGTATTGCAGCTGTCTGGTGTTACTGTGTTAGTGATATTTGAATGACAGGTATAGTGAAGTAAACATGAGAAGGCAACCTAGGATGTTTTTCAATGACAGAATAATGACATCCCAGCAGATTATGTAATTCTATAATGCAATGATTCAAGTCAAATAAAAGATAAAAATAGGCAAAAACCAGTGCCAAAAATTCCAGTTTGACTATATGAAATTTGATGATGGTGGAGAGGAAATAACAAGAGACCTTGAGTTAACCTGAACACAATCAAATGGTAAAATTTTACATTCAATTAACATGTAGCCATGTAGGAAGTTTACATACCCACTACAGAACTACAAACATGAGGAAGGTTCTTGATCCAAGAGCTTGATTGTCCAGTCTGAAGCACGGCCAATGCACGGCTTAACAACGTTGCTGCACAAATTACAGTATCCAAGGGGTTCTTATCTCCCAAAGACACATATGAAGTAAGAGAAACTGTAATGTTCTCTGTCTCTACAACTATATTTTCAGATCTTGAAGCTTCAAAAATAGCTTCAATAATTTTAAGAACATGCCTTGTAAGTGCTGAGAACTGGGAATCAATTAATTTATGCATTTCTGAAAGCACTTTTGAAATGACTTTTGCAGAAAGACAAGGAGCAGTGAGCTTAAGTACATTTAGAACATAAAGGACCTCCATATGTTCAGGTTTTGAAGACATATCATCTTTAGAGCCATCACTGGTCCTTGAAGTGACCAAGTTTGTAGCCAAAGGCATGTAACTTCTCAGCACTGACAAAACGAACTTGCTTGCTTCCATAACAACTCTGGAAGATTGGAAAGACTTGAAAACCTTCTCAAGAGACTCTTGAGCACATCTTCGTACCTGAAAAAAAAAAAAACCAGCTAAAGTATAAGAGCTGAACTTGTTTGATCCTATTAATGATTTGATCTACTCTTTGACCAAAAATATTGCAAACAGATCATCCAAAAAGAACCAACCAAAAACAACACACAAGAACATGAAAATAAAAAAAGAAGAAAGAACCGAATCAGTTTCTAGTAAGTTTGGTTTGACCATACAACTTGGTCAAATTGAATTTGATTGCATTTCAGACAAAACCTATGTCAACATTTAGGATCGTCAAAAGGCTCCCAAACTGAAGGAAGCAATCTGATGAATACACCTAAGTGCCATGGGTAAGGAGGGCAAAATGCTGTTGGCAATATCAAACAAAATAAGATTGACAAGTTCACTGCGCAAAACCTTTTTCATAAATTTTATTATCCCAAGAAGCTTTTCAGATTTTCTTCTTCCAGGCAGGAGCTGTATTGCTTCGAGAGTTAGAGTTAGTAAACTTAGTAGGTCTTATATATAGTCCGTCTGTATCACCATGAAATAACGATACTAAAAGACCGCTAATTCCAATAAAAAATAAGACATGTTATCATATGGACTACATTACTTGCACGGTTACACGTCCATACCAGTATTAACCACCAAGAAGGATGTGTTCGACGCTAATGGGCACTGAAAGAGCCAGTGTCTTAAAATGAGAACAAAATGTGAATTGAGTGCTAAGTTTTGCATTGAGACTATGGAACATATGCACGAAAACATGGATAATCACAAGCATCTTGATATGCATAGTTGCATAAACTAACAATGGGAAAAATAATAACAAAAACACAGGAATACCTTGGGACGCTTGTCAATGGAGAACTTCATCAGTGCTTCGAAACCCAATCTGACAGTGTCCCAATGCTCCAAGTCACAAAACCCCATCAAAACCCCGAAACACTTTACCGCAGCCCTCACACTAGAGACAGCCAATCCCTCCCCTTCCCTCTCCGCCACTTTGACCAATACTTCAACAGCATCACTCGCCCTTGCTGGCGCAATTCCACCGGGTTGCACCAGAGGAAGGTCGATAGCCAGGAAAGACAGGAGCGCGGAAACGGCCGTTGGGTCCAAAGACTCGGATGAAGACGCAGTATCAAGTGCAGAAATAATGGCGGCAAAATAAGCCAGCGGTGTGAGAGGAAGGGACTCGGCGGTGAGATTGGAACGCATGGCCGCGGCGGTGGCTAGAAGGTGCCGGTGCTGCGGCGCGGTGGAGTTAGCATAACGGTCCATGAGCTGCCGGCAAAGGTCCGAATCATCCTTAAATAATTCTGCGCGTTCTTCTTCCATGATAAACAGATTTTCACTTGATTTGTCACCCTGTCGATAATCTTCAATCCCTGCGCTCCCGCAGGAAGAAGAAAGAGATCCAAAATAGGTGAGGGGTTTTAGCAGGGGTTTGAGGGATCTGGCTGCAGTACGCTGCCACTCCTTTCCTCCCAAACTGCACCGTTTTGGTGTAGGTTGCGGGTTAAGGGGCTGGATTTTTGTTTTTAAAATAATATATAGTATTTTAAAATATTTTTTTTTAAAGGTATCTAATATTTTAAAATATTTTTTAAGTAACATATAATATTTTAAAATAATTTTTAATACTTTAACCCTTTAAAATATTTTTTCAGTTGTATCCAGTATATTAGCAGACTGATTGTAATTTAACTCTTAATGTATTTTAAAGAGTTAAAACTTAAAAGCACCAAAAAATATTTTAAAAGGTTAAAAATACCAAAAAAATATTTTAAAGTGATTTTTGGAACTGAAAAAATACATTAAGGGTTAAATTCCAATCAGTCTGCTAACACACTGGGTACAACTGAAAAAATATTTTAAGGGATTAAAGTACTAAAAATTATTTTAGGATGTTACTTAAAAAATATTTTAAAATACTAGATACATCCAAAAAAAATATTTCAAAATACTATATACTATTTTAAAAAAAAAAAAAACCAGCCCCTTTACCCCCCAAACTACACCAAAACGGTGTAGTTTGGGAGAAAAGGATTGGCAGCGGACCGCAGTCAGATCCGGGGTTTGATGGGGTTTTTTTTTTTAAGTACAAGAGGTCGTTGTCAAAAAATATAACTTTAATTGCCTGATTAATGCACTAGGGGGTTACCAATGGAAGTTAGTCCAAGTAGTAAGCGGCTTGGTTCCGTTTAAGTAAGGTCTCAAGTTCGAGCCTTATGTATGTAGAAAATTCTCATTAGGAGACTCTCCCACCATAGCCAGATACGTGACGCGGGTCGAATCCGGATATAATCGGAGCAAAACTCCGGTAAATCGGGTGGGCAACCCAAAAAAAAAAGCACTAAGGGGCTAGATATATGCTATTGGGCTAATTACACGAAGACTTTCTGGTCTTGAAAAATGTCAACAATATGGGTTTCTAAGTAAGCCCAGTAGAAAGCCTGAACCCGTTCCTCCTCTAGCAATACCCAAGTTCGCGCAGAGAAACAATATTTTAAAAATAAAACAAAGAGGATGTGGTCACGTGGATATAAAAAACCTAGAAGAAAACTAGGTGCTTACTTTATATAAGTACGAAACAAAGTCATAATTTTTAATTTTGGCCTTCAAATAATATCATAATTTAAACGTTGGAGTTTGGATCACTACCACTGGGCTTAGCCCTTCATGGTGACGTTTAACATTATGGGAAACGAGACTAGAAGAAGGAGTTAGTGCATTCATTATCTGAAAACACACGAATGAGGAAGGGATTTTGATGGGCGTCAGTGTCTCTGACCAGCTGATACATAAAACAACTAACAATGATGAAGACGACACACAGGAGTGGCAACATTTTCCATATTCAACATTAATTTAACTATGCTCTCTTCCTAACCCGTATGATTAGCTCCTTTGAATTCCTCCACTTCATAGCCTGCACAGAACAGACACTCACTTCTGCACCTCACAAACACAACCCCCGGCCCGTTACACCATCGCCAATACAACGCATCAGTATACAAAATACTAAGTAATTAACAACCACGTACTCAGTAACTCAGTACCATTGAGCCCCACAACGCAGAATACTACTGCACCCTCTTCTCTCTAATATAAAATATATTAGAAAAATTTATATTAATCCTAAATATAAAATATACTACAATTTTTATAGTTGTTAATTGTTTCTTCATTTAATCTTACTGATCTCTTTTGACAATAATTAAGGAGGGCAGGAAATGAGGGGTTTAAGAAAAATGACTATGATATTTTAGAAAATATATATCATATTAATTATTATTTTTAATTTAATTAGATTTAATAAATATATCTTATATTAAGAATTGAAATGAATAATATATATCCGACAATAACTGCCATCAACAGAAATGAAGATGGATGGAGTGTATGCATTATAGTATACAGTAAAGATAATAATTTATTAAAAATGGAAGTAAATAATATCTTACAGGGGAATAAAAATATAGGAAAAAGATAAAGAAGGAACTTTAAATTTATAAAATTTTATATCAGATTTGTTACCAATAATTGATAAAAGAATGACAAAATCTGATAAATAATTTACAATTCATTTTTTAAGAAATACCTGCTTTATAAATTTTTAAATTCAAAATTCTTTTTCTATTTTTTTCACTTAAAAATATGAATAGGTGAGGCAGGGTGCAGGTGATAGAAATAAATGAAGCAGTCAAGCAGAGAGAGAGGGTACGCTGTAGGAAGAGGAACGTGAGGTGGGTAGAGGATGAGAACACCTGTATGTACAATACTTCATTATTTCTTGGGAGCTTCCAACTATGCATGTCTTTGCCATTTACTCTCTGAATCATCGTATTTATGATCCCTGTCTTGCTGCTTTCAACTTTCAACCCCCCACCCATGCGAGATCCTTTTCCATTTTTTTATACCGGTCAACCCACGAGATCACTCACCAATATACTTGTGCCTGATTTAATGTGGTATTTTTTTCGCCTGTTTATTTTACTACTTTTTCTCCCACTAATTCTATTTATAAATAACTTTCTTTTTTATTGTATAAAACGAATCGATAGTTAAAAATAATAAATATATCAAAAATGTCATATTTTTTTCATATATACCCCTATTTATAAAAAGAGTATAGGAGAGATAATAGATAAAAAATATGAGAGATAATGAGTATAAGATATGAAAAATAATGAGCATTTAATAAGAGTAAAATAGGAAAAAGAAGCTTACGTTTTCAGACAAATATTGAAAGTTGCTTATAAAATGGACCAACCCTATGAGAGAGAAAGTTACTTATAAATAAAACAGGAGGGAGTAGCTTCTACTAAATACTAAAAGGTGTTTTTTATGTTTTATGAGACGTTTCAACAGTTTTAATGAGCAATAAAATATGTTTGTTGGTAATCACCATACTCCTCTAATCTTGTTTATAAGACAAAAACAAGAGGATATCTTTTTTTTTTAAAATAAAAAAGACAAGATTAAATCTTGGTAGAGGTTTTTCACAGTTTACATACAATGCTTAACAACCCCAAAACAAGAGGAAAGTAAACAGTGTCAACCAATATCATATAGCAATTGTTGGCATAGTATCCTGGAGCTTCCACCATATAGAGCCAATCTCCTTCCATATTCAAAGCTCGTTTTGCCAATGTATTTGCACACCTTAAGGCCTCCATCTTAACATGAACAATCTGAAGATCCCTGTAGGGGAATACCCACTTTCAAACTTCCTCTATTTTAGAAATATGTGACTGTAAAGGATTATTAGTTGCAAATACTAGTTGTATGGCTTCTAGAAAATCAGAGTAAAGCTTAATTCTCTTTAAGCCCATCTCATGACAAACTTGTAATCCCATTTTAATGGCCAGTAGTTCAGTCATAACTATTCGGATGAAACCCAATTTCCTTTGGAAACCCATGAGCCAGTTACCATAGCAATCCCTAACAAGACCTCCACAAGTTGGTTGTCTATGTTAAGTGGGAGATCCATCCACATCGACTCTAACATGTCTTGTTGGTGGCTTGCTCCAACACTCCTCAGGTTTGACTGGGAATTTAAACAACTGATGTTTAAATTTACCATTCTCAACCTCCTCCGCCTGTGCATTAAACTTTGGGATGAATCACAGCTTCTATCGAAGATTCTCCTGCACCTATTCTACCATACTGTCCAGCATACTATCCCAAAAACTCTTAGCAATGGCCACTTGTTAACTCTTGGACTGCCTGGTTCAAGCGTTTCATTCCACCATAGCCACCCCTGCAAATCACTAGAAAAGAAAGTCCTATAATATAAAGGGTTAATTAATAACATCCATATACCACTAGCTCTCTCGCAATCTCTCACGGTATGTAAAACTATTTCCTCACTTCGACACTCAAATGGGCACTTTTTATTTTCACTAATTCCTCTCTGCGCTCTAAGTGAGCTTGTTGGGATTCTCTTATGGTATACTTGCCACACGAAGTATTTCACTTTCTCCGGAATTGGCCACTTCCATATATTTTCTCACCTTGGACCTACCACCTACAATTGTTGGTTATACACCATTTTATATGCTGAATTAACGCTAAAGTTTTCATCCAAGGAGGGCTGCCGTTAGTATGCTTCCATCCCATTTAATGTGGGTGGATTCACCATCAAGATCTTCTCCACCACCCAATTTAGGAAGTACGTTCCCCACTTGTCTACATCTCAAGAGCCATCAACAATCACAAATCGATTCACTGTAGCTTTCAGCTTAAATACATGGGCATTCCTTTCTACAAATTGCACCAAGGGTCTATATATGGGAGTCCACGAGTCCCACCAAACTCTAGTCGTGACACCATTCTGTAGTTTCTTGCCTAGCCCACTGTAGAAAATATCCCATACTTTCATAATACTTCCCCAAATTGTCAATTGTTTTAACTTTTTCCTAACAGTTGGTAACATGCCTTCTCCACATTTATACTTGTTCCTCAAACATCTAACCCAAAGCGTATCCGATTTACATACAAGTCCCTAGCAAAGCTTCATTATCAATGATACACCATGGCATAAGATATCTTTTGATCTTATCTGTAAGACCCTTCGTTAATTTTTTTATATAGATGTACAATTTTACCTTTCATTTATTATCACAACAATTATTTTCTTGAATGGTGTAAAGTTAGATATGGGTAGAGCTAGAAAGTTGCTGAATTTCAAGATAGATCAAAGTTAATAAAATTCAAGGTTTTTTTTTCGTATGAAATATGTTGAAAGTGTCTTATAAATAAGACTATATAAATACTATTTAATGAAAGTATTCATGGAGAGTGAAAGTTAACATGATGTTGGAGTTATTAGTGTGTTTATTAAGAGTAGGATAGAAATAATATGAATTTCATGACAAATCTGATGGGTAGTATGACTTACTTAAAAACATCTTATAACAACTAAAGGAGGGAGAACTCATACAGGATATGTAGATGATATTTACCCTATGTTTGGATGAAGAGGGGAAAAAATTAGAGGGAGATAATACTGGATTTGAAAACTTCTAAAAATGATAAAGAAATCTACTATTTTTAAAAAAATTTCTTTTTAATAATCTTTCTCTCCTAATTTTTTATCCATCCAAAGGTATGGCTGATGTCCTTCACCCTCCATTATTGGAAGCATGCCTTCCGAGTTCCTTCAATACTTTTTTTTTAATTTTTTACCACCCTACTGACCCAACTTAACTATATGGAGTATTTCAAGCCTGCATATATCACTCGAGAGTACAGCTCCAGGGGCTTGCCTGGAATCGGAAACCCCGATACTAGCAGCATAATGACAGCCACATGTAACTCCTACAGATTTGTGCATATGGTAATATCTAACTAGAGTATGTTTGGATTAGCTTTTTTTAATAGCTTCTGGAGAAAAAATGGAGAATAGCTTTTGGAGAATAGATTATAAAAAGAATAGATTATGAGAAAAAAGTGATTTTGATAAAATGAGAGTGTTTGGATGTTTTGATCAGAATAGCTTTTTTCATGGTCAAATTACATAAAAGGACATTAACTTTTGTGATAATTACATATAAAGAATAAGATTATATTTTATGTATTATTTAAGGATTAATATCAAATTTAACAGCCAAGTTTTTCCTGAAGAATGTCTGGTACAAATAAATTTTGGAAGATGGAAAATAACAATGAACAATTAACAAGGATGTAAATTTAACAAAACCGTTAAATTTGACCTAACGGAGTTAAATTATAAGAGAAGAAAACATCTAACGGTATTAAAAATGATACATCTTAACCCATTATTTAACATTAAATTTCATAATTAATACCAAAAATGAAATAATTTTGTCTATATGTAATGTTAATTAATTTAACTAATTTTTTTAATATAATTAATTAGATAAATAAGTCTTAAATAGGATAAGAGGGAGTATTAAAATTTTAAAATTCTAAAAAAAAAAAAGAGAAAAAACGTTGAAATTCAAAAAAATAAAAAAGATGAGAGAGAGAGTGCTGTGGGGCCCACAAACATAAAAAGAACCAATGAGAATGAGAGGGTGGGACCCACAAAGTTGAAAAAGTAAGAAAAAATGGATTGTTCCCAAACCAAGGTTTGACATGGAAAATGGATTATTCAAAAATTGTGAGTGTTTTGATGAATATTTTTCAAACCATGGTTTGGCCTCAAAAGTAATTTTTTTAATTGCATCCAAACACACACTTAATATCACTTGAAGGTAAACGTGCAAAAAAATAAAAACTTGTCTATTCCAAAATGTAACAATGTGTATCGAGGTTCGAGGATTGGACCCTGCAAGTCTATCTCAATCATCCATTCCTCCAGTCCCTTCCTACCCTCACATTTTCTGTCGGCAGGGGCAACTATTTCTTTCCCAATTACCCAGCGGTTATAATTATATCAAATTTATCTTATAATCAGGACTAGAGATAGTACTTCATAATTAAATATATTATAGTACCCCCGATAATAGAAAAATTAGATATTTCTAATCAATATCAGTATTACATTTTAAAATTCCCTGCGAAATATTATCTTACATTTTTTTAGTGTAGATTTTCATGAAAACAAAACAGCATGGGCTATTTATAAGATTATAATCTCATAGAATCTTATAAATAATTAAATATGCTTTTTATTTAACAGTGTGACGAAATATTCTTACCCATTCATGGGCCTACACTTTTGCAGAGTGACAAAATGACAAACCTAACCCGCAATTGCGGGTTGGTGGGCTAGCCCACAGGCTTGTGTTTAAAAAAAAACATAATTTTTTTCATGTTTTTTAGACGGTGGAGTCATCAAATTTATCTTTCTATCATCGATCATTTCACTTATAAAAATTCAAAAACATAATCTATAATTCAAGAGAAAAAGTTATTAAATTAGCTAAAGTTTGCTGCCAAAAAACATTAAATCATCCCCAAACAATCAAAATATAATAATTTGTTTAAAGGAGGAGGAAGGAGGCTGAGATTTTGTTTTTCATTGGGATTGGAAGGTACCACTGAGAGTGTGAGAATTTTTATCGATTTTGTAAAATTATCATTTAAAAAAAAATATGCGGGCCAACCTTCCAGCTAGTCCCCATCAACCCAAGGGCCACGCAGGTTGGGCTTGCACGGCTCACACTTTCACGGGCTTGGAAATCTCCAACCCTAACCCTATCAAAATCCACGGATTATGGGTTGAGCCTGTATTACCAGCTCTATCATTAATTTTTTCCACGTCGTTAAAAAAATGTTAAGCGAGCTGTTGCGGTGATTGTTATAAAGGTAGGACTATGGGAGTGTGAGAAAAAAAAAGTAATCTTCACCTTGGTGCAAAAAATTCCCTCTGCTAGGGTTTCCCTTCCCTCCGATAGGATGAGCGACGACCTACTAATGGGTGAGTAGTGACGGCTCTTCCATCTCAGTAGAGGTTCCTCTCCCCTTCCGGTGGAGTTTATCAACTGGTCCCCTTCGTCGTGCCAAGAGGATGTGTTGCTTGGGAGTGAGTCCCGTGACGGAGAAGCGTGGGAGTGTAGGGCCGATGGACAAGAAGAGGTGGTCAACACTCTGGCACCGTTAACACTATCTGATGAGGACCTCCGGTGGGTGCCCCCATGGCCTCCGTGGTGGCTGGGTGAATCAAAAAGACGGCTCTCTTTCTCGTCAACTCTGGCACCGTTAACACTATCTGATTGAGGATCTGAGAGGCGAGAGCAGTGGTCGTCCGATAAAAGAGTGCAGATCTGCTATGGAGATGTGGCGCACAAGAAAGCAAAGATCAAAGGCCACACGAGATCGAACCATGGAATCAGAGGGCTCTTCCACCGGCGGCTTCTCAGGCGAATGTAAGGTGATGAAGACTCATTGGAGAAGTGCAAGCTGGGGATTTCCAGTCGCTCTAAAGAAATCAAAGGTGCTGAAACAACCACAATTAAAGGCATCAATCTTGCGATTGTTGGTCATGAGGTGAGTGGCTTGCTCCAGTGATGTATTATTGAATCTTAGTGTTGTACATATGGTCAAAGGTAGATGTTTAGGGGAGAGAAGTACTATTATTTGTGGGCATTATGCCTAAGGGATGTGCAATAGATAGTCAATTAATTATAAATTCTCTGGACCTTATTAGTATGAGTATGATGGTATGCGTTGTTCATCTTTGGCTCATCATGTGCGTATTCAGTGTTTTGATTAACGTTGTTCATTATAGGACAAGAAATGGGTCTGTTCAATGCATATGGTTTTTCTGCTCATTCTCAGGGTGAAAATGGGTTCCCTTCTCCCATTGCCTATGTGATTGTGCATTCTTTGATCAGAGTTTGATTGTTGTTATCTTTGAGTACATATTTATATCAAGGGATTTGGTTAGGAACCTCTCTTGTAAGTGCATTCCCATAAAAGCAGGTTTGGTAGTCAGGAGGATTACCAAAGATGCATTGGAAAAGTCTTGTCATTGTGTTCGGGCATTTCGACCTTCGTCTCGGTTGCAAGCATACCATTCGTATGGAGTGGATGAAGTCTCAACTTTTTGTTCTGGTTGTATTGAAAAATATTTATATAGTTGTTTCTCTAGATTGTTAGCTTGGTTTTGGGATTTACTTATTATATCAATGTGTTTGTTTGGTGTAAGTTGGTTCTTTTCTCTTTTAGTGTGTTTAATGGTATAACTTATGAGACATTGTAACTTAATTGGATTTAATACTATTAGTGTTGTTGATGGCCCAAAAAAAAAACAAGGGTAAAATAAAGGACGGTGGGAGTGTGAGTATTATTTGTGGACCAACGTCTGTCAATCAATTCTTCCACGCCAGTGAAGTGGACTCAATTAAATATCAAGAATTGATACTTCTTTGTTGGATATAAATTCTGTCTTTTATATTATACGGTATTAGAGAAATATATAGAGTATTAGTAATTTAGTGCATTGAGTTGGACTTTTCCAATTTTAAAAGCTTTTTTTTTTAAAAAAGAAAAAAAGTTGGATTCGCGAGTGGTGTGTTAGTGTTTGCCATTCTATGTGTTTTTGTAACGAATGTCCTATCTATACATGTAGTCAGGTGTTGGCAATGGCTTGTTATGTTTGCATTGTGAGAGGGCAATAATTTTTTGGGAAGATCTCACACAAGTCCCATTGACTTGAAAAAATATCAAAAAAAGTCTAAGTATAGGTTCTTCTATCAAAAAAATTTCTAAGGATATCAATGATATATATTTCAAATCTGAACTTGCATCATTGATAAGAGTATTTGAATATATTGACAGGTCATAGAGTGGTCATTGATAAGTTCATATATATTAACTAAAGTAGCTATTTTTGACAAGTGTATGTGACTATATTGACAAGTTATACAATGACAAGTGACAAACCCATCTATGTTAACTAAACAAGCTCTTATTGATAAGTGTATGCGACTATATTGATAAATCACTGACAAACCCATCTATGCTAACTAAAACATTTTCAGTTAACAAGTGTCTGTGACTATATTGATAAATTCATCTCTGTCATTAACAAACCTATGGACTTCTTTTATAGAGGAATCTGCACTCGGACTTTTTTAATATTTTTTCCTGTCATTAGAACCTGAATGAGATTTTCCATAATTTTTTTGATATTGACATTTTAATTGTAGTAAAATTTTCTAAAGTTATCGAGGCAGCAAAAATCTACAATGGACTGATCACCGGGGTTGATATTTGTTTTGAACTAAAAATATGTTGTTATGTCTGCCTCCACCTCTGTATTCAAATCAACTGATGAATAATTAAAAGATAAATTTGATATATTTAAAATTTGGAAAGACAAAATAAATACTTTCACTGCAACTGAGTTTTTTTTCCATAAACTAGCCTACGGGGCACATCTATTTGTTTTTTTTTTTTAACCATAGACTTTGTACACCTAGTTGATTTAAGGAGTAAGAAAACCTAAAGAATAAAATAACAGAAAATTAAAGGTTGGAAATCAGACTAAAGAATAAAATAGAACATTCGTTGGGAAAAAAAAAAAATAACATCTTCAGCGTCATGAAAACATAATCCCACGTCATCACAGAAAATTTGTAAATTTGCTGTTAATAGCCCTCGTATGGGTATAAAAAGTGCGGACACCCGCATTTTTTTGCAAATTAAAAAGGTACGTATTACGGATTTGTGGGGCTTTTGCTGTCCTTCTTCTGCTGCGCCTTTATTTTGGGGATTTTTTAAATATATTTTTTATGTTTTTTAAATTATTAGATTTTATATAAAATGAATGGAATTTTGATATATGAGGGATAAAAAACGGATATGTTATCAATTTTTTATGATTTTTTAAATATTTTTCACAAAAAAAGTACTTAAAGTGAAAAAAAATACTCACCATTTTTATAAAATTTTCATAAAAAATTGAAAAAAAAAATCCGTTTTTCACTCATAATATATCAAAATTTCACTCATTTTATGTAACATCTAATAATCTAAAAAATCATAAAAAATATATTTAGGAAGACCGTCAAAATAAGAGAGCAGCAGAGAGGGCGCAGCTGACACTCTCTGTGCCCACGTAATACAGGGCACACCACCTGCTCATATTAACCAAATGGGGTTTCAACTTTGTATTTGTAATTCGATGCATTGGTTTACTAGAGTGTTATATAATCGTTGTGTTTGGGTTTTATGTACACATTTCTGTGCCTTGGTTTCATATATGTGTATTTTTTATATGTTGGTGTCTTGTGCATGCTGCTGTGAAATGTGCGTTATTTGTCTAAAATATGACTATCTTTTTATACACGTGCTCCCTCCTATCATTGATATAAGACATATTTAAAAAGTTAATATTTATCATAAATATAAAATGTAGTTTGCGTATTTTTAAATGTTGTCATAATTTACACTCATTGATACTCTCTCAACAATAATTAAGGAGGAGGAGGATTAGAGACTTAAAGAATATAACTACGGTGTTTTAAAAAATATGTGCGTTAAATAATTCAACTAACTTCTTTAATTTGATTAAATATATAAATATGTCTTATATTAGAATCGGGTTAATATCATTTTTAAATATAACTGATTTTTTATTTAAAAAGTACGCATAATGATATAAATCACATGCACAAATACCCCACAATAGGATATTATTGGGCATATTTGGGTTAATATTCGAAACTATCCATCTAGTAGCCATGGTTGGAGTTTCTTTACGCTGATGGATTGTTAGAGCCAGAAGAAGTACCATGATGATGAGTCTATTCTCTTGGTAGCAAGTGAATTCTCAAATAGGATGGGATTGGTAAAATGGTTATTTGAACCCCGTCCTTTATTTTAGGCATGATGACTAATGTTTCTTCATTTCTTTGACAACGACGGCGGTGATGGCACATTCAGTTTTCTAACTTCCTTCTAAGGTTAAGGTTTAGGGTGAATGTGTTGTTAGTATTTATGATTATTTTGATTGAATTTAAGCTTTTTGCTTATTGTGTTTTATTTCAGACTTTTGTGTTCTACTTTAATACTCCCTCCTGTCCTAATTATAGGACAATATTTAGGAGTTGATCTTGGTCCTAATTATAGGACAAAGTTTTAATTTTTATCAATTTCTTCCCAAAATACCCCCCATTGATACTTTCTCAATAATAATGAAACACAATAACAATTTTATAATATACCTATGTATTCTATAAAGTGAGTAATACTTGCAACTCATTAATATCACATACACCTCAATTCTACTGTTTCTTTTTTTTTAATAAAATAATTTTGAAACCCTGAGAAACTTTAAGTTAACGCCTTTTGATAGTCTTTTAAAATAGAGAATAATACACGTTGTTTGTGGTTTTTTTCTTGGCTCTCACGCACTAGCTAGAGAAATTAATTCTCAATCTTTGTAATGAATGGATCAAATCTGACTTTGTTAATCAAACAATGAGTTCCGAGATCCTTAACTACAATTTCCTCAGATACAAGAAGTGCTCCAATTAATACTTCAAAGTTAGGGCATTTTTGGAAAATAAATAAGATTAACTAATTTAACTACTATTCTTAATTTCTCCAAAGTTAGGTAAATATGTCCTATAATTAGGACCGGAGGGAGTATATTACAGTAGTATAATCTATTTCGACCAAAAAAAAAAAGTAGTATAATCTATTTCTGAAAATAGGACAGATTGGCTGTATATAATAAACAAATAAAATCAATAGAAGTGTTATATATAATTACTTAATTATCAATTCGCGCTCCTCTTAAAAATTAAAGCCTGTCAATCTAAATATTTTGGGTTACTATTTTGAAAACTAGATCATGCATTCATAGTTGTATACAGATGTTAAACTATATATGGAATATGGTTATATAAATATGGACATTTTCCTATTTTTTCTATTGCCAACATATACATTTTCCTAATTATATTTTTTTGACAACATTTTCCTAATATCATAATAATAAAGGAACAGAGGACAATGACAACATTGCGGGCAAATAGAACAAAGACGGCGAAGCACATAACTATATCCCCGAAAGGGCCTCATAACTCTCCTTCATTATCGTTTCCAAAGCGTCCAAAAACAGAGCCAAACAGAGCAGGTTAACAGCTTCGCAGCACATTTGATGACCACAAAGCCAGCCAGAGACGAAGATGGGTTTATGTGCGAAAGGAAAGGCAAAGTCCGGCGATAACGCTAGCACCGCCGACACTAACCGGAACATGGGTCTTCTAGTAGTTTTCTTCCCTGAAGACGATTCCGCCGTGGCCGACAAACCCAAGCCTTTTTCCTCCCCCTCCGTTGCTTCATCTTCATCTTCTTCTTCACCCTCTAGATCCCTTGATTCCTCCTTCAGAAAAAGAAATTCCAGTTTCCTCCTCTCTAAAGCCCAATTCACCATTTCAATCTGTGCGCTTTTCATCTTCACCACTCTTCTTCTCTTCACTCTCTCTACTTTCGAACCCTCTAATCCTTCCCCTCGCAATACCCTTCTTCACTCCCCTCCTCGTCGATTCCTATCTCAGAAACCTCCCACCACTCGTAATATTCCCAACAATCCCACTTCAAAATCCAAAATCCACAGCTGGTTACCCCAAATTTGGAAACCCAGACCGTATGATGCATCAAAGATCGATTTTTCTTTCCCTTCAACTGCTCTGCAACGAATGGGTACCCTGTATCGGAGAGGAACCAGAGCCATGAGTGATCTCGTTGTGGTTCACGTGGTTGAAGACACCACCGACGATGAACTCAACTTGTTTCTCAGAGTTCTGCACCGGTCTGGTCTCACTGCTAGAGCCGATGTCGTTTTCATATTCGATTCTGCTTCTTCTTCTTCGAGATTCGGCTCCATTATTCAGCAAGAGAACGACTTGTTCTTGTCACTCATTGACCACTATACAGAATTGAACTTGACTGATGCGAGCCTGAAGAAAAAGAAGAAGTCGAATTTCGATGCCGCTCGGTTTTTTAAAGTTGGCAAGAAGGGAAGGGCAATAGGGGAGACATTGTGGGGGAAGAAATCCCGAATCAATCTCACAAACCCAGAAGCAGAGAAGAGTAACAACGAGGTGGCTCAGTGGAGTTACGGGTCGGTTCTTAGCTTCGACGCCACTGAACTCGACCCGGAAAACGCCCTGGGCGGTTTTTTTGATCACGTTCCGTTAAATTTGCGGAGATGGGCATGTTATCCCATGTTACTGGGCCGAGTCAGGCGGAACTTCAAGCACGTAATGCTCGTGGACGCGAAGAATCTGGTAGTGACAAGCGACCCATTCGGACGAGTCAGGAATCGGAGCTCCGAGTCCGTTTTCATGTACCATGTGCCAGACAGTAAGCACAGTAAGAAGATCTCCGACAAAAGTCAGTCTAACCGCCCGGTTGACTCCGCCGTCGTAATGGGCGGCGAGCGTGGAATCCGGCGGTTATCGAATGCGATGTTGATAGGGATCGTTCGAGCCGCGACGCAACACAAGAAGAAGACGGCGTCCGAGTCAGCGGTATTGAGTCAACTTGTCGGCAACGGGTTTGTATTGAAGAACATCAATCTGATCACGTCGACCGAGTCGATACCGGACGCGACTTCACTCAGAGGCGGCAACTCAGCTGCTTTTCGGTCATGGTCGGATTATCCGATAATTCAACGTGGTGCGAGTAATCGTGAGTTAAATTTTATTATTAAGAAACAATTATGTTCGTCTGACATAGATTCTTCTGTTTATAGAGATTGTTAGGAAAACAGATATATAGCGTTGAGAGAGAAAAAATAAGGTGGAAAATAATGAAAGATGTTTTAAATTCACGCCTACCACCAGTCACTGGTGATTCGATTAGTTTTGTTGCAATACATGTACATGTTCATGTTGGGATTTTTTTTTTTTTTTTTTTTTTTTTTTTTTTGTCTTCGAAAAGTGTTATGGTGCAGTGTGAACACTGAGCAGAGTGGAGCAGGCAGAGAAGTTTGACTGAGCTGCCCCAATAAAAGTCTTGCTGAGGTGTATACCTTGACTTTGGTCCTCTTTCCTAGATCTCCATTACTAGTTAGTTAATTAATTATGCCTATAGTTTATTGAAAATTAGGGCATAGATTCGCCATTAATGCGGGATGTGTCAATGGAGCAGTAAAACAGATTCTGATAAAGGATAGATTGGAATTAGGGTTGCTTCCTGGAGAAGAGATCATATGCAAGAAAGTGAAGAAAAATGAAAAAGAAAATTAAAGAGGTAACCTGGTGGCATAAAGGTCCCTGCTAAGTTGAGGGTTGTAGGTCTAATCTCGTTGGTAACTTCATACTATTAGGTTGTGTTTGGTTCAACGGAGATTAGGTTAAGTGAGGTTTATTTAAGTTAGGTCAGAGGAGGTTATAATAAGCATGTTTGTTTCAACTTAAAAAAACTTATAAGTTGCTTTTTACGTAAATCGAGACACAACTCCTCTCACATACTTACTTCGTATACCGTAAATCACTATTAAAAAGCAACTTATAAGCAATCGAATCGCTCAACCAAACATACCCAAATGTTGTTTGAATCAAACAGAGGTTAGGTTAGGTGAGTTAATTATAAGTGGACAAAAATGCCCTTCTACATATTTTCCTTCTTCTTTATCAATGTATTTATTACTCGAGGAGGCGGCGGTGGCTGGATCTATAAGACCTGAGACAACGTTGGAGGAGTAACATGGCGAAGGAGTCGACTGCAGAGCGCATGAACAAGATGAGAAAAAATGAGATTTCAGGCAGGAGAGGGAATGAAACAAAGTGACAACTTTTTACAGGGTAGGGTGGTGCTGGAATTTTAAAAAATTGCCATGGGCAATTTAGTCACAATTGAAGATAAATATTCTCTCACCTAGGAAAAACCCCAATTTTGGAGAGTTCACAACCTAGGTTAGGTAACCACTAAAGGCAAAAAAACATCCAACACCTAATCTAACCCCCTTCCAATCAAACACCAGTTTTTTACCTCCAACTCCAATATAACCTAACCTAATAAAATCTCCAACCAAACAAAGCCTTAGCATCTATAATTTTAGTTGAAAACCAAAAATGAAAATTAGAGAGGAAAATCTATGGCAGGAGAATTAGTGTGTTCGCTTACCCCCAAATCATGGTTTCAGAAGCATTTTTCCGTAAATCGAGATAAAACTACTCTACATACTTACATCGTAAACTGTAAAAATTATTCTCCAAAAATTAATTGGAAAAAACACTTAAAAAAGAAGAAGGCATGTGGCGCTGAACGCTGGGAGCCTGGGGCAGTGTCCGTGTCGGTAATAAGAGAGAGCATTAAATTTCGGAAATTCCAGCTTTTAAAGAAAAAGGTCACAAAACGTGCTGATTACGCGCCTTTGTTTTTTCTCTTGCCCCCAAACAAGGCCTTTTAAGGCGTGGTACACGTACTACTACTACGGCTGCTAATAGTATTAACTTTGTAGGCTGTAAAGTTGGGTGAAGATTTATTTTTAACCAAGAAAGGTCACTGATGGAGTACAGTGTGTTTGTGTTTTCGTAATTCTTTAATTAAATTAAATAAACCGAGGAATGATCCCAGAATTGAGCCAACCGGGTTCATGCTTATTGATGGTAAGTGGCTCGTATCCCACAAGCACATGCCAACCTTGCAACTTGCCAAGTAAGGACCATCTTCTTTTGGAGAGACAATTTTGATTAAGTTTTTTCTCTTTCTCATGACTCAGGTTTTTTCTGCTCCACCCAATCCTTGGCATAAGGGAGAAGGTTAATAAATGCAAAAATGAAGAAGCCGTATTACTCAAAATTAAAAAAAAAAATTTAAGTGTCTATTTAGATTAGTGGTAGAAATTGTTTTTCTAATATGATTTACAGTACATGAGATAAATTTATAAGAGAAGATTTATCTCGACTTATATGATCATGCTTTTCCTCCCGATTTCTCTAGCAATCTTTTCATTCATTTTGAGTTTTGGCTTTGGATGCCTATGTGTCTATGTGAGCAAAGTGATCCGAACAATCCTTCCATGGTGAAAACCAACTCACCGACACCAGTTCATTGTGACCTACGTGTCATACCATAATTGACTCCAGACTCGCCCTGTTTTTTGGTTCCTTCTTAGTTCTGTAGGATAGACAAGTTTCCAATTGATAGCCCCCACAAGATCCCTGGCTAATATGAAAACTATTGACTATCATAACCACTGCAGGCCAGATTCATGAGTTTCTTGATATTATTTATATATTTGTGGCGGTGGGACGTATATATTTCTAACAATAATGAATAGTTACAGATACTGGGATCTGTGTGGTTTTGGCCCACACTTGTGTTGACACTGGTTGTTGCCAATATTTTGTCGTGTGCTTTCATGCACAGCTGTGAGAGATCTTATTAATCTGTGTATATCCTCATTTTTCCCGTGTGCACACTCTGTTTCCTTTTTTTTAACTTTTTTTACACTCTGTGGGATCATTTTTCACACAAACACTGTTAACACCAACACGCCCAAAAAATAATGATGACTTGTGGCTAAAGACCTCTTTGTTCAATGGCATCCTGCACACTTTCTTTAGATGAAGTTGTAAGTTCTATAACTTAAGTGGCAAAAAATTGGGTTGATATGTAAATATCTCTATAAGTGTTTTTTGAATCGGATGTATACTTTAATCCTAGTGAATCCCAGAATCTAACTCACTTATTTTTTTTTCCAGTATACAAAAAGAGAGGAAAGAAAAAGAGTAATAAGAACTTGTGATGAGTCAATGAAGAATAATTACAAATAATGAGGTGTATATTTCAACGCTCCTTGACAAGAAGGAAAGATCCAAGGGCTTTTTGTAATCGAAAACGGCCAATCATTGTTTGAGATTTTGAATTTATTTTTTTTTTGAGTAGGAGATTTTGAATTTATTAATTAACGCGGGTTGCTAGATTAAAGTAAGCAAGCTGTAGTATGTATTTTATAATAATAATAAGATTGAAGTAACCTGAATGTATATTAATTAAAGCCCGTACAAGCATTTTTACCGTTTAAAGCACGAAAACAAAAAATCCATATATTATTATCTTTAAGAAAGAACGAGACTAATGAGAGTGGCTTTCATACTTTCGGTGTTAATGGGTGGCACGGGTCCAAAGCAAAAAGCCAAACGTTCAAGTGCATGCGAGCTGCCTTTAAATCATCTCTCTCTGTTTTTTTAAGAAAAAATTAATGCTATACATCTTCGCAAAGCAAATAATAAAGTCCATATAAACGCAGGTTTTTAAAGCCGCTATATTGGAGAACGCTATTAAACTTGCTAAAAATAACTCTAGCACACCTACTCAATTCAATTTTTCATCCAACGCGTGGATGAGAAATAAAATGGATTGTGAGCATGCTATGACATTTACACCAGAATTGCTTATTTACATTACTTTTTTACAATCAATTATATAGCCTTTCAATATGGAAGGATATGGTTAATTAAAGGTTGAGTCTTCAGTGTGTGAAAACAACAGAAACCCTAACTTATTAAAAAGGGACAAAGTGGGATGGGTATAGTGCCCCATATATTCGCAAAATCCCACGGGATGCTCATGAAGCTTATATGAGAATCATCACATGTGAGGACAAAATTGATTATTAATATATATATATATATATATATTGTGTGTGTGTGTGTGTGTTGTGAATGCGAATGTGAACCTCACGTCCCAACCCTTCCCTCAACTTTTCTGGAAGCAGCCTCACAATGCTTATCTTTTTCAATCCTAACTATATGATCTCTCGTGTTGATAACAATGATACACACACGTATATATCATACGCACACAGGTATTCATATGTCACACCAGTGAAGCGTATTGAATTTTTGTGAGTGCAGCATCTGGTATTTTGGACCCACTTTCTCTTAACTACGAGGATTTATCGAGGGTTTATACTAATCCAGATAAAATCAGGTAGGATCACAAGGGTGACAAAAATCTACCACTAAATATTTAACACTGTTACGTTCCAGAGTTCAAACTCAAAACCTTTACGCAAGCTGGTACAAACCCTTACTAATTAAAATAAGTGCTTGATAGCCATGCAGCATATTGAATTTAAAGTAGGCCAACAAAATTAAAGGCAGTTTGTTGGGACCAGAATCCTTCATTACTAGTACTATTTAAAGTAGCGGGGCTGCAGGGAGAGAAAAAGGTTGGGGCCAGTGTTCATATAACTATATTAGTAGCACTACAAATTACATAACATAACTTGATATAACTATATAAGTTTTTGGGAAAATCACTCCCAGGTCCCAAAAACCCAAAAAAAAACAACAATAAAGTCTCAATAGAAATTCCACACACAAAAAAGTCCCTAAGGGTTTTTTTTTGTGATTATTTGATAAGTTGAAATGACAAAGTTACCCTTAGGATTTAAAATACTCTCTCTCTAAAAAAATCACAGTGCTTCATTCTGCTTTGCTTCTCTGTGCTTGCATCCGATTGAGCTTTTGTGCATCCCTCCTCCATTGGCCCAGTGTTTCGTGCGTCGCTCCTCCACTGCCCCAACGTTTGTGCGTCGGTCCTCCGTTAACCCAGCCTCCATCCTCCTCAGCAACGCCGACCTACGTCGCTCTTCCCAAGCCCTAGTGTCTATCACTCTGGCCAACACCCAACCACCGCCGTCACTCCTTTAAAGGTGTAGGCTCTGTCGATCCTCCGAAGGCCTACTGTGCGTCACTCCCTCCAACACCCAGCTGCCGTCGTCGCTCCTCCGCCAAGTCGTCAAAACTGAACAGAGAAGGTGAGTGATAACTTAGAACATAAATCATTAAAAATGATTCATGAGGTTGTAAAAGCAAACAGCGCCAGTTGTTAAAAACGCAATTTGCAGTTGTGGAAGTTGGAGTTTTGAAACTTGTCATTTCAGTCATACATGAAAAAGCAGTTGTAAAAATGACTCAAGATGTTGTAAAAACATAGGTTAGAAGTTGTAAATTGAGCAACTTGCAATGTTAAACTTGGAGATGTGAACAAAGATAGTTTCATTCATACACGAGAAATAAGTTATAAAAACGACTCAATATGTTGTAAAAACACGCGTAATCAGTTGTAAACTGAGGAATTTTTAGTGTTGAAATTGGAGATGTGTAAAAAGATAGTTTCATTCAGACATGAAAAAGTTGTTAAAATTACTCAACATATTGTGAAAACACGTCTAACGAGTTGTAAATTACCTTTTAGTGAACAATTGTTAAAAAGGTAGTTTCATTATGACCTGAAAAATATATTATAAAAAAGACTAAACATGTTGTAAATATAAGTATAACCAGTTGTTAAATAAGGCATATGTAGTTGTCATATTTAGAGTTTTGGAAAAGGTCTTTTCATTTGGACAACAAAAAGAATGTGTAAAAAATCACTCAAGTAGTAGTTATAACACGCAATGATAGTTATAAACGTAGAGACTTGGCAAACTTAAAATTAACTCATTGCATAAAAACATGTTGTGAAAATGACTGATGAATTTGTAAATGACCGATGAAGTTGTCAACTATAAAATGACTGAGAAATTAAAGGCAGTTTTGTCATTTGACTTTTGGAAATAATTACAGAAAAGTCTCTAAGGATTTTTCTAATGTTTGACTTTTTAAAGGGACTTTGCTGTTGTTTTCTTTGGTCCTTGAGACTTGGGATTGATTTTCCGTAAGTTTTTGTTTATTAAGGGTTTTCTTCTCGAAGTTTAATGAGCAAAGGGTTCTCACCTCTCCAACAACTGTACTTCATGAGATTTCTCCTCCTTATCATTAAGGCCCCTTACCGTGTTAACCAACAACTTGTTGGTTAAGGTTTATATAATTTAATTTAGACTTTTTATGTTGCAAATTTTAGTTTATATGATTAATCTGCAGCTTTTCACTTTCTTGAAGCATTTTATTTTTGTTTGTCAAGCCTGAAATATGTTGTGCTTCAATATTCTCCCCTACTTTCGGGGGGGAAAAAATCTCCCATAACGTGTGATATTAAAAAAATTAGTAAAAGTTAATTAGTTATTTATAACAAATATGTGCTAGTTTGATGATTTCTCTAAAACTAAACTACCCTTAATCATGTATTATAACTATCACTTGATAGAAATCACTTACTATGTACAATTAACAAGGACACTTGAAAAAAAATTATAATTTTATGAGATAAAATGGATGGATCAAAGAAAACCTCTTGTTTAATTCATATATTTTGAACAGGAGGTGGTATTAGTTTGCATTTTTAACCAAATCAATATTAATTGATAATTTTGTTTGCCTATAACAGAGAGTCACTTGATTAAATTAATTAATTGTACATGTGTATCTCACTTGTTGTCACAGGTGGTTCTTTATATACTATTACTAGTGTCTAGTACTACTATAATGGTATACTACTTCTTTCGGTCCTAAATATAAGACAGAGTTAATTTTTTTTAGAGAGATTAATAAAGCTAAATAAGATATTTAATTATATCATATGTTGTACATCTTTAGATTATATATTAGTTTATTAATCAAACTAATTAGTTTTGAGAAAAAAATAAAAATATTCTAAAGTATTTAATTAACTTATTTAATCTCTCCAAAAAAAGTCAACTTTATCTTATATTTAAGATTGAAAAGAGTATAATATTGTAGAATATACATAATTTTGTAGATATATTTGTAGTATAACGATTGTATGTATTTACTGCATGTGTTTACTTTGTTGGTGCTTGTATTTACGACCCAAGCCCATCACTCATTGGGCTATATGTACATTAGTATGTGAACATATTATACAATTATTGATTAATGAGAATTTGTGGGCTCAATCCACTTAACATGGCATCAGAGCCTATATTATGCGATCCTATTTGCTCCAAGAACCACATCCACCTTTGATCATAGCCAAGTCCATATCTCACTGTTCATTCCCATCAAGGCATGCACGAGTTTTCTTCCCCCGCAGCCATTGTATTTTTCAACTCCATTACATTTAGATTAGCGATTTTTCGGCACCATTCTATCACTGAATCTCGCGCACGTTTTTGATAATGACAGTCTCCAAGATCATGGAATTTGCTGCGATTTTTCCTCAAGAATCGGTCCAAGTTAGGTTTGCCGGTTTTCTTATTTTTCTTGCTTGAGTTTCTTAAGATCTCACCAAACATTGGTTCTGACAAGACCAAATCCAAGAATTCACGATTGCTGAATTTGCTTGGCTCCCTCGTCAGAATCGGTCTCAGATTTCTCGTCAGAAGCTGCGATCACTGTCTGATTATCAGTTAGGGACAACATCTGCATCAAAAGCTCGACGGTGCACTCCATTCTGTTTCATTTTCTTTGCAATTTCCCTTATGTCTTCTCTATTCCAATTTCCACTGGCTGCTACGGTCTTCACTGGTTATTTCGTGGTTATTTCAGTCATTGCCTGACTTGGAGCATGCGTTTTGATTGTTTCAATTATCTGTTTTGGTCTTAGTCGAAGCCTCTTTGGTATATATTTGCAATATGACAGAATCTGCCACATCCAAGATGCAAGCACTGGATTTTCAACACCCTCTTTTTCTCTATCCAGCAGACACTCAGGCCATAACTCTGGTATCACAAGTTTTGGTTGGGTCTCAGAAATATGCTGTCTGGAGCAGGGCAATGCGCTTAGCCTTACTTGGTAAAAATAAGCTCGGCTTCGTTGAGGGGACTTGTCTGAGAGACAACCAAGAAGATAGTTATAAGGATCAATGGGGCCGTTGTAATGCGGTTGTGTTTTCCTGGCTCATAAACTCTATTGATAAAGAAATAGCCAATGGTTTGGTCTTTTCTCTTCATGCCCACACTGTTTAGAAAGACCTGAAAGAACGCTTTGATGTTGTAGATGGGGCACGTATCTTCACATTATATCGCTCCATCAACTCTCTTTCACAAGGCAACATGAGTGTCTTAGCCTATTACACACACCTCAAGGAATTGTGGGATGCGCATGCTGCTCTGATCCCTATCCCCAGCTGCCAATGTGTTTCATGTCAAGAATATGCGAAGACTGTTCAGGAATAGCGATTGTTTCAGTTTCTTATGGGCTTAAACGAAAGCTTTCATCACGTTCAGAGTCAAATACTCCTTACAGTACCTCTTCCTTCCCCCAATCAAGCCTGTTCGATGATCACACAAGAAGAGACTCAAAGGAAACTTCATATATGTGTCCTTCTTCCTCTGTTGATGGTTCTGTGATGGCGTCCAATGCTGGCAGAGGTGGGCGTGGCTGTGGAAGAGGAAGGGGAAGAGGTATAGGACAAAGTCAGGATGTTTGTAGCCACTGTCATAAGCGAAGACATCAAAAGGACTCATGTTACCAACTCATTGGGTTCCCTCCAGGATTCTTCCAGCCTCAAAACAAGAAGGGATCCCTTGATGAGCAACTTAATCTTGCTATTAATGATAATCAACTCAAATCCGCTGCCAAAGACACTGTCCACACCTCTGATCAAGGCAACTAGCCACCCTTCTTCACCCATGAATAGTACAAGAAGATCCTAGAGATGTTAAAGAAAGATTTAGACCAAACTGAGGCCGCTGTAAGTGTGCAAGCAGCTACCCCAGGTATGTATCCTAACCTTGAAATTGAATGGATATTGAATTCAGGGGCTGGTTATCACATAGTGAATGATGTAACCCGTCTAGATAATTGGAAACCTTCTTTAGGTCCAGCTAAATGGGTTAGAGTCCATAATGGATAAAGAATTAGGATAACACATGTTGGGAACATTCAACTAACTAAGGATATTGTGCTAACTAATGTATTATTTGCTAAAGAATTTTGCTATAACTTGTGTCAATAGTAAACTCACTATAGATAGTGCATGTGTTGCCTCTTTCCTTCCTAACTTTTGTGTACTGTAGGACATATCCAATGGAATGATCAAGGGGATTGGTAGCTATTCTAGGGGGCTATATCTGTTCAAGAGAACTTGTAATTTTGATTTGTTGAAAACTAAGAATAAGCATGAACATGTGACCAATGTAACTAATTTGCTTTGGCATTCTAGGCTAGGTCATGCACCTATAGACATATTGAGACATTTGAATGATGTAAAAGTTTTTGGTTCTGCTAAAAATAATGAGAAATGTGAAATCTGCATTCAGAGCAAGCATTCCTGCTTGCCATTTCCTACCAGTTATTCTGAATCCAGATGTTGTTTTGAACTTTTACATGCTGATGTGTGGGGACCATATAAGACACCCATACACCAAGGTTATCGATATTTTCTCAATTTAGTTGATGATTTCTCTAAAGCAACATGGGTATTCCTTATGCATATTAAATATGAAGTTGTTAAGTTTTTAAAATGTTCATGATAAGTTTCAAAATAGGGCAGAGGCATGCATTTTTCTTGGGTATCCAACTACTCAAAAGGGGTACCTTCTATACAACATTAAATCTAAATCTCTCATTGTTTCTCGGCATGTAACTTTTATGAAGAATAAGTTCCCTTTTCGTGATTGTGCTGATTATGATCAAGGGGGAGTTCAAAAACAAAATCAACCTCATTATTTTGATATTTCTTATGAGTTATTAAATATCGTATGAAGATCTTTAAAAACTTAACAGCTTCATATTAAATATCGAATGAAGATCTTTAAAAACTTAACAGCTTCAATTTAGGTTATCAAGGTTTGAAAGAAAAATAGATCACTTGAAGGTATGTAAGTTGGAAAAATCGTTCTATGGCCTAAAGCAAGCTTCTAGGCAATGGAACGAAAAATTAACCCAATCATTAATTAAAGGGGGTTTTCAACAAAGTAAACACGATTATGCCTTATTCTTTAAACGAGTTGACACGGGTTTGATTTTTATCCTTGCATATGTTGATAATATCATGATTACAGGAAGTAGTGCAAAAGGTATTAGTGATGTGAAGAGCTACTTGCATGGTGAGTTCAAAATTAGAGACTTGGGTACATTGCGATATTTTCTTGGGTTAGAAGTAGTAAGATCCAAGCATGGAATCCTTCTTAACCAACAAAAATATGCAATTGAGCTTAAAGATCAGACTGGTTTAGATGAGTCAGAAAGTGTTTTGACTCCCATGGAATAGAATCTCAAGTTATCAGCTGAAGAAACAAAGACGGACCATTTCCTTGAAGATGGAGGGCCATTTAGAAGGCTTATTGGTAAATTGTTATATCTCACTTAAACAAGGCCTGATATATCTTACACTGTGCAGGTGTTAAGCCAGTTCATGCAGGAACCAAAAGAGTCGCACATGAAAGCGGCACTTAGATTGGTAAAGTATTTAAAGGATAGCCCTGGGAGAAGGGTTGTCCTTTCGGCCAACAATTCATCTATTCTTGAATGTTATTGCGATTCTGACCATGCAGGTTGTGTGGATACTAGATGGTCAGTAACTGATTTTATTGTAAGGTTTGGTGGTTCTTTGATCTATTGGAAATCCAAGAAGCAAAGTGTAGTCTCTATTTCACCTACTGAAGCAGAGTATAGAGCACTAAGGATGGCTGTAGCAGAATTAGCTTTGATTGTTGGACTAATGAGGGAGTTGCATATTGGTAAGGTAGAACCTGTTAGAGTTTATTGTGATAGTCATTCTGCAATTCATATAGCAACAAATCCTGTACGAATCCTGTTTTTCATGAGCGTACAAAGCACATTGAGGTAAATTTCTATTTCGTAAGAGAAAAGCTCCTAGCGGGAATGATTGAGTTCAAGCATGTGAGATCAGATGAGCAATATGCGGACATCCTAACCAAAGCTTTAGGAGGAGCACAACATGAGTACATTCTTGGCAAGTTGGGATATATTTGTAGTATAAGGATTGTATGTATTTACTGTATGTATCTACTTTTGTTGGGGCTTGTATTTCCAGCCCAAGCCCATCACTCATTGGGTTATATATACATTAGTATGTGAACATATTGTACAATTATTGATTAATGAGAATTTGTGTACTCAATCCACTTAACAAATATAAAACGCATAGTTATGTGCAAGATAATCTGAGTGATCTTATGCTGTTGTATATTTAAGAAAAATGAGTGGATGATACGTAGGGCTCTATAATAATGATGTAACATTTTTTTTTTGCCGGTTATAATAATGATGTAACTGTATTTATAAATTCAGCAAAGGAAGATACTTTATTAAAAGTCAAGAATTATACGGACGAAAAGAAATCCCATGATTGATTAGTGTTGGCGAGGACAATATACATAATTTCCTGAAATGAAGAAATATTTACAATTGAAAGTAATAATATTGTCTGGTATGAAAATAAATGAAAAGAAACAGGGACCATCATGAAAATATTTTTTTTTTTAAAATGAAATTATAATTTTCAGAGTAAATACACGATATATTATTTTGTTATTATTTATACACGTACACTCTATTATACCCCAATCAACATGTCATTTCTCTATTATTGTAACTGAGTGTACTTTCGGATAAGCTGTTTATTAGAATTATCTAATTTATCTGTATGGTTTTATTATATATCCGTTGGCCATTGGAGTGGACACGTATAACTTTATGCACACTTCGATAAAAATTCCAGCCCCAATTATTCCCTCGCAGGCACATGCCTTTCATTAAAGGTCACTTTATAAAGGAAGGTGAATGGTTTTTCCTTTTTGTTCAAACTGTATATATAATCAGACACTTCATTATTATGGTTCAGTGAAAGGTGTTGTAATCAACTTATTATCGCTGTTGGGTTATTATTCGGACACTTAAACAATAATTTGAGTACTTTTTAAGAACCGTAAATACAGTGCATGTATAACTTTATGTATACAACACTCGTGCTTTGGTCTAAATAATTTTTCCTGAGTGTTGGCATTTATGCAGCTTAGAGCATTTTAACCTGTAGATCCAATGATGTGATGTAAAAAAGTCAATATGAGAGCATTGACTTCTTGCCCTTCTTTTATTATCATGTAGTCCATCATAATGGCTACATATGAGTGCATTATTACCTAGTCAAATTAACTTGAGCAACATTGACCAATGACCACCTCCCCCTCAATCTACTGCGTTACGTTCTCAATCAGGATCAATTATATTAAATATTTGATTAAAGATTAATATATCCTTTGAATTATTCTAAGCTGCTTAGCCTAGATAAATGCGGTGAAAAAATGACTGAGTAAATATATAATTGCTCGGCTACAATTTTAAAGCTCTGCTTTATCCAAAATATAAGATAAAAATGCGGTGGTTTAGTGTTTTTCCCCCAGTCTTGTCATCTTCAATTGCAACAAATTATTGGCATGCTTTAAGCATTTTTGTAACAGAATTTTATTATTATCTTTCTTTCCTTCGGAACCTTGGCAAAGGTACAGAAGTTAAATCATGTTTGAGATCATGATTGGGGATTTTAAATATGTTTATGTACGTAAGTCAAGATAACACTCCTCTCACGTACTTATTCTATATACTATAAATCACGGTTAAAAAACTATTTTTATATATTTTAATCACTGTTTCAAACAAACACTGGTTAACTTTATTCTATTATATAAATAGTGAATTGTTGGGATGGTTGTGAGACTTTAAATGAGATAGTTAGTGTAAACATTTTTAAATTTTGATTCTTGGGTGCACTCACTGCAGTATCACACGTTCCTCAGATTGCGATTCCTCAGCTCGTGGTAGAGTTGCGCAAAAGAGTGGAATTCAGAAGAGAAACTTTACCTTTACTTTTTACTTTTTACTTTGTAGTATCCCGGTTTGATCCATTACCATATGCTTCTACTTTTTATCTGAGAGCCGTGAGGTTTCAACAGAGCAGTTTTCAATGGAAAAGGTAATGCGAACCTGATGCTAAGCCAAAGGAAGGTGGAACACCACTCAGAAAAGATATCAACCCGTTTACAGTTACCATTCCCCACACACAATACACTAGTAGGTTAGTAGTAGTGAGGGTTGCCAAAACGGTTCGGTATATCTTTCAACGTTAAAAATGTTTTAAACGTAGGATCGGATGGATGTCGAGTCAAAAAGGTCAAGTGGTCATGTTTTAACCAGTTAGAATGGTTGAGCCGTTCGGTCGGACCAGTGACGTAATAATTAAATTTAAAAATAATATATATATATATATATATTACAATTAATCACTACTACAAAAAACCAAATCTGTGGCGCTTATAATTGCATTAGCTGTGGCGCTTGCGAAATGCCACCTATCTTAACGTTACTAAAAATAGCTGTGGCGCTTGGAAGCGCCACAGCTATTTAAATTTTTTTTTTTTTTTCAATACCCTTCTGTGGCGCCTAACCAACCAGGCGCCACAGGAGGCATCCCTCCTGTGGCGCCTGGCCAGCCAGGCGCCACAGAAGGCACCTTTTTTTTTTTTTTTGCTTTTTATTTTTATTTTTCTTTTCTTTCTTGTGGCCTTTTTTTTTTTTTTTTTGCTTTTTACAACAATAATGTTCTTACATTAATACTCTCCAAAGCTAACATAAAAAATATCACAATACAAGAACTTGATATGTGAACACAGTACATCAACAACTGATGATTAAGTAAATTAAAAGATTACTAAAAAACGCAAGCTTTTCGGCCAAAAAATTTAAACAAAGCAAAAAGGAAAACGTTAAATATTACGGTTTATCTTGACTGTACTAAAAAAAATTTAAACAAAGCAAGTTAGAATGAAACAATCTTCTTCTTACGTTGGTGACGCTAGCTTGAGTGACGAGGATGAGCAAATGTGAGCTGTAGAGTGGGGACTAACGAAGAAAGGGGAACAACTAGGAACAAAAGTGGGGACTAACGAAACAAAATGGAAAAAGGGACAAGAGAATTTAATGAAGAAGACGAGTGTGTGTTTTTGTTGTGCAAGAGAAAGTGATATCTTTTACAGGGGGAGAGGCGTGAACGTGAACTAAGGAAGAGGGAATAAAAAGGAAAAAGGGAGGGAAAAGATAAAAAGTAAAGTTAAAGGAGGGAAATCTGATTGTTGGCGGGAGAGTTGAAAATTCATTAGCCAATTGTGGCACTTCTTTAAAGAAGTGCCACAGCTGCTCCTTTTTTTTTCTATTTAATTTTTTTTTTTTTTTAGGACCCAATTGTGGCGCCTGCCAAGGCAGGCGCCACCCTTGGGTAGGAGCAGCTGTGGCGCCTGGTGGACCAGGCGCCACAGCTGGCCAATTGTGGCGCCTGCCTTGGCAGGCGCCACAATTGGCCCCACCAGCTGTGGCGCCTGGTCCACCAGGCGCCACAGCTGGTCCCAAAAATTAAAAAAAAAATTAAATAAAAAAAAAAAAGAGGCAGCTGTGGCACTTCTTTAAAGAAGTGCCACAAAATGTGCGCCACCTTTCAATCTTTTTGTAGTAGTGAATCTTCAGTTTAATTTCATATGAAGTTAATAAAATTACAAAATATCATTTAAGGAAGAACATTAAATCAATTATCAACCTAACAAAATGCATTGACAATAATAATTTCATGACTTGTCAAATATTTGTGACTCTTGATTGATTAAAACATGAGTTTCTTGAAAGACATTTGGACCATACCACTCTGGTCCGATCTATAAATCCCTTTTGACAAAAAAATTTGGTCTCATTTATAATACCAGTTTCAGTTAATAAATGAGATTGTGACAGTTTTACCCTTATTTATTATACAAATGAAGAAATAATTTAAAGATAGATAGAGAAGAAAGAGTTGAAAAGTACCTATTCATAAATGAGGGTATAGTTGTAAATATACCCCATAATCATTGAGTTAACTACCTCTCCTTGGTATGCGAGATTTAGTTAAAATAAACTTATAATTATGACTAGAGTGGTAATTGTTATCAACTTCTTGAGGAAATGACCTAAAATCAAGACCTTCAATTCCAATCTCAGTGCTTCTAATTTCATCTTAGCTTGAGGATAAACCTCATTGCCTTTTTATTCAAAAACATTTTTATAAAATAGTTTGCAACAAATCAAATTAATTAAAATTAATAACATATAATATAAATAAAATAAAACAACATGCCTAAAATTTATATGCCATTTTTTAATTTTTTTTTCAATCATCAAATGCAAAAAAAAAAAAATTTTTGCAGCAAAAAAATTTCCCCCCTCCTTTTTATTTGGCCGGACAGTTTTTGAAAAATCGGTCTGGTTTTCGGCCTAATAACGGTTGACGGCCCAAAATTGGTTAAACGACAGCCCAAAATGGCTCCATCAGAAAAACAGTCCAACGCATATAGCCAGCTCGCTTTAATGACCGACCGGTCCGGTTCTCTAAACAGTTTTAAATGATGATTTTGAACGTAAATTTTTTAACGGTCAACTTTAGTTTTTAAATTAAAGATGATAGTATTACTACGTTTTAAAACTTATGGGACAACATTAAAATTAAAAGAAACTTCTTGGACAACATTTTTTGTTTTTGCTAGGTATAGGTATCCTCCTATTGGAGAATATTCAAGATACTGTCGGATGCTAAATATAAGCATATCTTCCTGTGAAGATTCGAACCTTGATCTTGAGTGAAAGCTTTGAAGTAAATTTACAACTTAGCTCATATTTTTTTATACAAAAAGAGTATGGGCTGGCCTGAGTCTGTTTTTGGGGCCTAGAAGACAAAGTCTAAAAACTTTTTCATACAAAACTCCCCGATCTTCAAAGCCTAATCTTTAAAAAAAGTTGGGCCTAAACAAATAATCTAATGAACCCGTCCCATATCGCTAACTCTTCCAGAGTGCCAGTGAAAGCTCAACCGCTTCCAAAGTTATTGACTAGGCGAGGTTTAGTTGACCGGGTATAATGTGTAGATTGTTTTTAACTTTCATGTATAATTTGTAGTTAGTACTGGTAAATTGGGCTAGCCCGAGCCCGTCGGGCTGGCCCGACACGGGCTGGAAGCCCGTCGGGCTGAAATTGTTCAGCTCGACATATAACGGGCTGCCAAATTGGCAGCCCGAGCCCGATAGATAAGGCTGGCGGGCTAGCCCGCCTGCCCTTTTTTTTCACAAACAGCCTAAGTTCCCGAGTTCACAAACATGCATGATCATTTCGAAACCGGAACTCCATCCACTGTAAAAAGTCAAATCAAAGAGACAACAGTGGAGTAGTTGATCGACAAGACTACTGGTAATAAATTGAAAATTTTCAATTCACATGGCAGTTGTAATTCTTTAAGGGGCAAATAGACTATAAAACCGAAAATGAAAAAGGTCGAGCAATAACACCGAAATAAGGGGGAAAACGTCTAAATCGAAGGAGCCAGCACAAGGAGTACAACAAAAAACACTTACACCAAAGAGCAATTCAGAGAAATCGAAGAGAAATCGATTAACAATTCAGAGAAAAGATTAACTGAGAAATTTTTACCTATAAAACTAATTAACAAAACCACAGGACAGGAACATGCTATTGAAGAGAAATCGATGAGAAATTTTACAATAGCTTCCAAATCGAAGGAAATTTTTACCTCTCAGCTCTCGCACAGTCGCACGCGGACGATGAAGGCCACAACGGAAAATCGAAGAGGGGGAATGGGGCGCCGTTGCCAGTCGACGGTCCACGATCAACGCCGGCAGTCCACTGTGTTAATAATGAGGGCAGAGGACGCGATTAGGGTTCGATTTCAGATGCCGCACCACCACCACGGAACTCGCCGGACGGTGGACCCACGACACACGAGACGAGAGGACTCGAGCCGAAGAGGGAGGGAGAGACGCTTCCGATCGGCGAGCCGCGGCGGTGTGCGTTAGAGACGATCGACGGAGAACTGGAGAGTGAGAAGCTGAGATGAGATGAGAAGGGATGAGCGCCGAGAAGCAGGTCGACACGACACCGAATCGAATCTGAGATTGAGAAGTGAGGACTTGTCTCACTGTCTCAGTGTGTGTCTGTGTGTGCGCCAGCGCCAGCGAGGTACTGGAAATTTTTTTTTTTTTTAATAAAACGGGCTAACCCGTTTAACCCGCGGGTTAATCGGGTCTAGCCCGAATAACAATGGGCCGGCTTTTTTCCAGCCCAAACCCGAATTTTTAAATGGGCTGGCGGGCCCAACTCGCCAGCCCGACCCGAATTACCACTCCTATTTGTAGTTAAAAGATTAGAAAAATACACTTAAAAAAGATGATAATCAGAGAATGCACATATAACAGTTTGTGCTGATCAGACCGAGTACTGGATCGCTACTTGGTAGAATGGGCCGGTCCAGTTTTGTTAAACAATAATATGGTTTCAGTTGCAATTTATCCTTTTTTGGGGCAGATACCATCATTTTAAACCCACAGATCAAAATTTCCCAATGGGCCAAGAGACATCCAATAAAAATTGGGCCGAATTGCCCACCAAGGGTGTATTAAGGGGTGTTTGCTATGAAGGGTGAATATGACCTGCCGATGTTTCAGGTTCAGGGCCACCGTGAAAGTGGAAGTTATCGCGGGAATGACATTAATCAAAAGCGTCTTTAATCGCAATTCAATGGTAGCTTGCTTGTCAAGCTAGCTATGTGGCACTTCAGGGATGGTTTATGAGTACGAGCCAAAACCTCTGTGCGTGTGAGAGAGGTTCTATGACATCTACATTTCCGATCCTATAACTTTCAGTTCAGATACTGCTAATACTGTGGCTCTTCATCTCTACCAGCTAATACGCGCACAGCCTTTTCCTCTGGTTTTCACGCGTGTCTCTTTCTCTCTCCAATTTCTGTTCGTTCTTTCTGCAATATGCTTGTCTCTCATTCCAGGAGCTGATTCTCTCTCTTTTTCATTAATTCTTTGCTTTTTGCCATCTTATGGACAGTACTGCGTGATTCCCAAATTAGTGGACGGTGATTCAAAATTTTCCACTTTTTTCTGTACTTATAGGCCCAAGGTTCCCTCGCCAACTCACGCTGCAATCGTCAATTCACTCTGGTATGTTCGTGCTTCTTATGTGTTCTTGATTTTCCTTGTTTTATGAGCTTTGTTGTTGCTTTTGGGATGCTAGTTTTTCTGCTACACAATAAAGTATGAACATTAACTTCATTGTTAGCTTGATTTTGACTTTAAGCTAACTTCTGAGTTCGTTGCTGTGCATTATCGATACTTATGAAATTTGCAACTTGTCAGGGACAAAGAATTTGGTGCTACATGCGCATATTTCTATAGAAATGTTACTTAACTAACCCCTCTTATTCGGATTGGCATCAAGAACCTGAATTAACTTCATATCTTTCACTTTGTTAAAGGATAACGCAGTCATCGAGACTCAAGAACATTAGCAAATCACACAGTCTAATGTTTTTCATTTCTTATGCTTTGATGTTATCTCAGCAAATCACATGGTCTTTACTTTCACTCATGAGGCTCGAAACCCCCTGATTGATAAATTGACCATTGATGCAGGATACGGCATTAAAGCAGAATTTGTTCTCCCACTGTTTCCAATCTCTGAGTCGCTATGGGTTACCTAAGTAATGTAAGTAAGAGATTCCTATTCTCTCTCGCTTTTGCGAAACATTTTTCAGATTTCTTTGTTTTTAACTTTTGTTGGATGCGCAGGAGTTTGATCAAACTGATCAGCAAAATGATCATGGTATGGTGTTCTTCCTATATCTCGCACGCATATGGATTCACAACTCACCATATAGTCTTTTACTGGCTTAGAATTGAAACTCCCATGACATGCACAACATTATAGTCACAGCTGGTATTTTGATCAATAGTAGCAAAAGTGATATTCATAACTGAATTTTCAGTGGCTGTCATCGCGTCAGCTTAATTGTTGCATGCAACTTGTTGATTTAAATACTCAGTTGAGGACATTTTGACCCCACTGAATGTTCCTTGACAATATGACCAGGTGCACTGATACGAAATGGAAAGGAAATTCTTTTCCAGGTAAACTATATTGGGACTCTGCTGATATGCTTAGTTGCCTACCTGTAACTGGATAGATTTTGAAGACAATGTTCTGGGTTTAATTATCACGTATCATCAAGCCGTTTTTGGCTACACTTTTCGAAGTATATGTTGCTTGTTTCTCTAGCTTTGGGCAGTATTTAGTATAAAATCTGTTCAATAGTATTGCACACAGCAGATTTAACTGGAAGGCTCACAAATATGACCACTAGTATTGCACACACCAAAATAAAAATAAAAATGCTTTGCAGGCATTCAACTGGGAGTCTCACAAATACAGTTGGTGGAGAAACTTAGAAGGAAAAGTGCCTGACATAGCAAAAGCTGGATTTACTTCAGCCTGGTTGCCGCCCCCAACACATTCCTTCTCTCCTCAAGGTTAGAAGCAGTAAGCATGAAGTTATTTGGTTTTCAAATAATATTTTATCTTTTCCATTGACCAGATGAGGACGATGAGATCAAACTTTTCAGTTCATTTTCGTTTATAGGTTACACTCCACAAAACCTTTACTCCCTCAATAGTTCATATGGCTCTGACCATCAGTTACAAGCTTTGCTTCATAAGATGAAGCAGTGCAAGGTACGGGCAATGGCTGACATAGTTATCAATCATCGTTGTGGCACAACCCAAGGACGTGGAGGGATGTATAATCGTTATGATGGAATTCCATTATCATGGGATGAACGTGCTGTAACATCAGATACTGGTGGTTTGGTGAGATTTTTTTCTATGTTAAGATATTTTCATTGATTCCCCTTTGCAACCAACGAATTCTCTTATCTGTGTCTATGCTTTTTATTTAAGGGTAATCAAAGCACAGGGGCCATTTTCCATGGATTTCCAAATATTGACCATACCCAAGATTTTGTGAGAAAGGACATCATTGGGTGGCTCCAATGGCTGCGCAATAAGATAGGCTTTCAGGATTTTCGTTTTGATTTTGCAAGTGGGTAAGAGTTCTCATCCCTCTGGAATAGTAGTTTTCTTTTGTTGTTTTCCATATACTATTCATTGATAAACCTCTCTAAATTCTCTATTTTTTCAGTTATTCACCAAAGTTTGTGAAAGAGTATATTGAAAAAACAAAGCCAGCATTCATTGTTGGGGAGTGCTGGGATTCTTGCAACTATAACGGTTGTGTGTTGGACTATAACCAAGGTACCACACTTTTGTATGTTTGCATCGCAGATAAATTTGTGTTCTCCAAAGTCTTAAAAATGTGAAGAAAAAAGAATGTCCTTTGGATTTTTTTTATATTTTTCGGTTCATAGACTTTCTCTATCCATGGAGTTTTGTCTTTCCTTTTAAAATATATGGAAACCTCGGGTAAAATTGGAAAAATCCAAGAGAGATTGAAGTATCTTAATTTACTTTCTTTTTCACTTTAAATTCCTGAAGAAATTATTGCAGCTTGAGGAGAGTAGATGGCGGAATATCAAAATGAAGTCCACTTTTCTGCTATAACTAGGAATTTAAGGCGTTTCTAACAAATGACAGTGAGACATCTCTTCTTCAACATTTGAATTTTTACTCAACTACGGCAAAACTTCTAGTTTAATGTTTATTGAAGAAGCAATAAAAGAAGAACATGATATGAAAGAAGTTTAGTAGTGGCGAAGTTCTCCACAAGAACCAAATTGATTGCTTACCTCAACAGAGTTGTTTTGCCTTGTCTTGGTTTCCATGTTGAATTTGACAGGTGACCCTGTTAATCTGTTTCTGAGTCATTCTACGTATGGAAGATTATGATGAATTATTCTTTTCTGAGTGGTGGACGAATTTATGCCGAATTGTTAAAGATTGTTATCTTTGTTGGAACTAAATGGTCCCAACACTTGGGCTTTTGCTTTCATTTTTTGTGTGTACTCTAATTATTGATCAAAATATATAACTTTTTTGTGCCTCTTCACCTGCAGATAGCCATAGGCAACGGATAATCAATTGGATTGATGGCACAGGTCAGCTTTCAACTGCATTTGACTTCACTACAAAAGGAATTCTCCAGGTATTTTCCAACATTTTGTAGTTCATAAATACGTAGAATTTAGGAAATGGGCACCATGTTTACATCTTTAATTGAGGGTAGAAAGTATAGGTATCAGCTTTTTGAACATGACAGTTACATCTTTCTAAACATGAAGTTCATTGTGATTTTAGTTTGATTTTCATTAGATCTTATGAAGTCTACAAACTCTTGTATTTATGGAGGTGTTATGGCAAATGGAGTATCCAGAATTAAATTTCTTACAATAAGCAATTTTCTCATGGAAACTGAGGTGCTTTGTTGTAGGAAGCTGTCAAGGGAGATTTTTGGCGTTTAAGGGATCCTCAAGGAAAGCCACCAGGGGTGATGGGGTGGTGGCCTTCAAGGGCAGTGACATTTCTTGATAACCATGACACAGGTTCTACACAGGTACTGAATTTATTACTGCTAAAATGATGCATTGAGATGCTTCAGAGACAACATCTACTGGGTAATTTTTCAAGTTTCTAGAGCACATATTTCATGTAATTATGTATGCTGGTTGCTAATTAAAATATATCGCCTTTCTAATTTTGATAAAAATTTTAGCATCAGCACGAAAAATGTTTTTCCCCCTTTGACAACGATTCTTATTGTATTATTGTTTAATTAAGCAACGGTCTCACTCACTGTGCAGGCTCATTGGCCCTTTCCCTCAAATCATATCATGGAGGTATTTTTTTTTTCCGGGATAACATAATACTTTGATACCCATAGTTATCTTCCACTATGCTTTCTTGCATAATTCTCTTCTTTTCTTTTTAGGGTTGAAGTTTATATGCTCTCCTTATGTTCCCAAAGTTTACTAAATTGGATCTATTGATGACTTGTTGGCAGGGTTATACTTACATATTGACTCATCCAGGGATACCAACAGTTTTCTATGATCACTTTTATGATTGGGGTAACTCCATCCATGATCAGATTGTGAAGTTGGTATGTAACTAAACTATAATACCCAACTATTGCATTGGACATTGAACTAAGATGCCCCTCAGTATAACTAATTAACGTTTGGTGGCAGATTGATATCCGCAAGCGTCAGGGTATTCACAGCCGGTCGCCTGTAAGGATTGTGGATGCCAAGCAAAATCTTTACGCGGCATTCATCGGAGAGAGAGTGTGCATGAAGATTGGGGACGCTTCTTGGTGCCCTTCTGGTAGGGAATGGACATTGGCTACTTCTGGCCACAGATATGCAGTATGGCACAAATATTAGTGTTTTCTTCAACAACCCCACCTCGAATTAAAAATCGAGTAAGATAATAAATAAATAAGCATAATTTCCTTTCTATTATAACCTCACCTTTTCATTTGCTGTATTACTGGGGATACACCTCTGGATCTCAGATTCTCAGGTCATGGACTCATTCTCCATAGACGTAGACTAATAATAATGATAAATACTTTGGCATGTAATTCGCTACTGGGCCACCTCGGTTGATGAAAATTCAAAATTCAGTAGACCAGCATTTGACTGCTATGCCAGAACACTTTATTATAAGTTTGACCATTCCGATATTCCTTCACAGTCCGTATTGATAATCCGGTGTCACTGTTTTTATTAGCCCACCTGCATGTTTTCTTGACTGCCTTTTATTTAAATAATTCTAGAAAATGAGGAGCAGAAAACCCTTACATTATAGGGGTGTTGTAGCCCAACCGGCACCAATCACAGCCCTTAATGTTTTTATAAGTGTGAGATTGTGAATTTGAACCATGATATAATGGGTGTTCGAGTCATAACAAGAAAAGAAAAGAAGATAACACTTACATTCACTTAATTAAAGCCATGACAAACAAAATTTCATTCTCTGCATTGAGATTCATCTGAAGTGCAATACATACACATCCGCGAACGTAATCAATGACAACATAAGGTCGAGAACTATAATACGTATAGAGCAAATGAAAGAATTGGCCCTGTCCACTCTCAATAATTACGACCCTGGCCAAAGCCCAGCTCCTCAAAAGCCACCAACAGAATTTAGGCGCAGCAATTACAAGGATGGTGTGCCAATAAAAACCCAACAGATAAGTGGATTTGAAGATGCAAAAGCAGCAGACACATGACAAGTCTAAAACAAGCCCTGCTTCTTTTTCAGCATATCTTGTTTCCATTTTGGCATTTCATAAAATGCTTCTTTTGTCATTCCGAATACAGATAGGAAATCATCATCCGACAGATAAGCCTGAGCAACACCACAATTGGAGACAAAATCAATATATATAAATTCAAGGCATGTAGTTAACAATATGCAAAGCAAGACTAACCTCTCTCCGTTTAAAGTCAATTCCAGACACAGGATTATCAGAAAGAGTCTTTAATTGATCATAACTGTATGCCACATTACTACTTGGACTTAAAACATCATCGTCCAAGTTTTCCTGTTTTGATTCGGAATCTCCATCACCCCCAGTTTCATGTGCAAGTTCCTCTGGCTCCTTGGCATCTTCGACTTTTTCAAGCTCTCCAGTTTCAGCAAGGGCATTTCCACGCTTACCTTCTGCTGAAACTATTCAAACTTGTCAAATGGATCCGCTTCTGATTCTTTGAACAAGTAAAAATCAAGCATGTGGACGGCAAGGAAGTTTGCAGTTCTCTTTTAAAATTTCCAAAAAAGCAAAATTAGGACGTGACTTTGAAGATACCTCGAGGGAAAGAGAAAGCCAAAGCCTCCTCATGTATTATTATTGTCTGACATCTCAATAAGCTAGGATGGCAAATCCTTTTTACATAAAAGTAAAGGTGCCCTGATGGCGTTGTTTGCACTAATCGAGCTCAAATCTATGATTCTAGATAACGCAACTGGTCACAATACTACACATTTTCTCATACTGACCACACTCAATTCAGGTGAGAATAGCATGTATTAATAAAATGACAAAAAATTGTATAAAAGTTTCAAGGAAAAGGAAAAAAGAGATCAGGTTCCGATTTCCGAAGAACAAGAATGAACTGTTTTCTTAAAGAAATGTATTTTGCAGCATTTTATGCAAAAAATAGACAGAAGCACCAGCACAATGGGCATAATGCAACATCTCTGTTAAAATAATCATTTGATATATTTCCTCACCAGGGGTGGTGTTTCCAGCAAGAGGACTTCCAACTGGTGTAGAATCAGGTGTTTGCTTCTTTTCAGCAGTGAGAACTGACGAAAGAGCAGCTACTGCAGCTGCTCTTTGTGATCCTTGACTTGTTCCAGAATGCTTAGGAGCAACAGCTTGAGGAGTCGATGATGAACTAAAAGCAGAATTTAAGGCCGCCAAAGCTTCTGCTCTTTGTCTGGGTCCTCCATGAATTAATTCATTCAACCTATCCTGTGACTGTGGGAGCGCCACAAATTAGAAAGAAGAACTACTATATGCTTTATCTTGTTAGATATTATCCTCTTAACATGAGAGTCTGTTTCAGAAACCACTCTGTATAATTAATTTCGTTATGAAAAAAGCTAGCAAGTCATCTGTGAACAAGTGACAATACCGTCATGGACGTTTTCTCGGAAGATGAATTAAAAGCAGAGTTTAACGCGGCTAAAGCTTCTGCTCTTTGTCTTGGACAAGACCCATCAAACTTTTCCTGCCACTATGCTTTACCGTGTTAGTTAATATCCTCTTAACATGAGTGTCTGTTTGTTTCATAAACCACTCAGCATAATTAGTTTTGCTATGAAAAAAGCTAGCAAGTCATCTGTGAACAAGTTGCAATACCGTAAAGGACGTTTTCTGGGAAGATGAATTAAAAGCAGAGTTTAAGGAGGCTAAAGCTTCTGCTCTTTGTCTTGGACCAGACCCATCAGACTTCTCCTGCGACCAGAATCAACAAAGCCTTATTAATGAAATACAGGAACAATATTACTAATGTCGTAATACATTCACATATGATACATATTAATACCGACAAGAATGCTTCTGAACATACTTAATTAGTTATTTTAATAATAAAGATGAGCAAGACATCTAATGATGAAACTTTACAGTGCCGCTCTAACGGAACCTGGATGAACTTGAAAATTGCGGGAACACCACTAAGTAAGAAAGGCGTCATAGATATTCTAATATGAGCCTAATAATGTTGATACTTGATATAGTACGTGCCTCACTTTTCTCTTTACCGCATTATAAAGGAAAACTATTGCAGCATCATCAAGAGAAAATGGGGAAAAGCAGAGCAGTGTTTCTATATCGTAATACCTTCATCGTTTTTACAACCCAGTTTGAAAGTATCGTGTTAGTGCTTGATATACTAATTACCTCACTTTTCTCTTTATTGCATTCTAAAATAAAGGTACACCACATGAATTATTGTAACATCATCAAAAGAACCATTTCATGAAACCCCGTCCTGAGAAGAAAAGAAAAGCAGAGAAAAACAGAGTTTTTCTGTATTGTTATCGACACTTTCATCCTTCTTTCAACCCAGTTTGAAAGTATACAGTCTTGGGGTTGACACTGAATGTTATTTTGAAGTAGAAAGATGGCGAAGGTTAAAAACCATCTCACAAATTTCCTTACAGGACTAAGTGAAATGTTTCATAACTGAAAAGACTACGCTTGGCGAGCATATGCATATACTATCATGTTTCTCTACAAAAAGCACTGTGGCAAAGGAGAAAAAAGTGATTTTAAGCATTTTTTTTTGCAAGCGAAGACAAAACTCTCCTCACAGACTTGCCTCGAATGCCATAAAAACACTTCTGAAATGCTAAAACAAATAGGCACTTAATGGAGATAAGAGATCATGACAAGAACAAGAACTTCCATGTTTTGGATCTTAGCAATCATATGAGTATTGGTCTTGAATTTGATTGAAGTTCAATTTCAAGTGTTGGTTTTAATGTAATCAGTAAGTCTAATTGATAAACGGAGTTACTTTTCAAGATTGATAGCATCAGAATATTGTGAAAATTAAAATTGAAGCCTTTACCTCCACAGCATGGCCAACCCCAAATAGTAGGGCCACCTTTTTCTGGAATGAGTTTCCTTGAACCTGCATTTCATCAGCAAGCACCCTTTAATGAAACATGTAAATCGGCATGAGCCTAGTCTTGGGCAAAATCTATTCTTTAAAATCACACAATCACTTCAACTCATTTTTCAAAAATCACAACTTCACCCGGTACATTTTCACATTGTACAAATAATAGCCCCAAGTGAAGTTCATAAATGCAAACAATAACTGGGATTACAGTTGGAAATGATAAAAAGAGTAAAAACAATGAATAAAATATCAAACATAATTATAAAAAAAAAAACCGGAAAACCCTGATAGTTAATACGCATACCGTGGCTTTCGCGTGATCCCATGAAAAGTATGCTGTGAAGAAGCACGGTTCGTTCCCTTCTGTGACTTTATATAGCGGCACTTGAGGAGACAATCCCTCCAAAGGTGCAGCCAAATCTATGTATTTCTGGTGGGAAAAAGTTCCAGAATCAATGAAGTATCACGCAGGTAAGAAAATGAGAAACAACATCCTATACACGATTAATATGTTTACCTGGCCAATTTCAAAAGCATTTTGCCTCTCTTTTGAGTCGACAGTATGACCAACCCAAATAAACACTTCTCCATGCGTGTCAAAGATGAGCATATCCTCAGTTAACAGATCATCTTGAGAGAAGTTGTAAATCTCTTCAATCTGGAGAGGAAAATAAAAAAACACACTTAAAGCTATAGAGAGACCAAATTACAAATAATAGATTTCTTAGCAAGGAAAGTTGACTTAATGAAGTTGAAGACACCAACTCACCTGGAACTTTCCTGGTGAATCCACGTTGCAAAAGAATTACCAAAATCAAGAATGGTTAGAACAAGGAAACTGCTCCATCCAGTGTCACTAACATTTTATACAGAAAAGTAAAAAGGAAGAATTCTACCTTTGTTAAACGAGAAAGCGAACAAATGTGGATCTCTGACAGTGTCATTAGCGACCTTTTTGCTGACATAATTTTGTTTTCCTCCTAGTGCAGACCAGAAAGCTGAGCTTTCTGTTCCTTCTTTAGCATGTTTTAAAGCAATTCCTGGCTGAAAATCCCATATCACAGGTGAGATTACTATCACTTAATCTTTCATGGTAAATCAAAAACCCATTATGTACAATAATATAGGATTAATTAAAATCATATTTTTGCTTAGTTGTAAGAAATGCAAAAGGAGCACAAAACTATCAGGTCAAGTCAGTGTGCTTGACTTGAAGCAACGTGTGCAACAAAAGTATCTATCTAGTCTAAGATTTCATGCATATAAGAATCAAAACCTCTTTTTAAAAGGGTCTATCTTTACAAGGCATTAAAGTAAACGCATGCGTAAGTTTAATTTATCAGTGGTTGAAACAACTTGTTCAAGTGCTAACTTCTTACCGTAATGCTCAAAGAACTTCGTTATTTTTTAAATGAAACTAGTTGATGTCCCAATGCATTTTGGTAAGCAGAATATACCTTCAAAAAGTCTGCAACTTTTGCAGCTACTTGCTGCTGCTCTAAAGAAGATTGGCTCCCGTGCCAAAGGGAGATTGTTAAGCCAGTTTGCAGGAGAAAACACTCAGTAGAATTTAGTGATGTTGCCACCTGAACAAGAATAGCAAACTTGGTGTGAAACAACTAAAAATGACTGGTAGAAAAATATAAGCCCCAAAAAAACAATGACAGTGAACAAAAATGAAGCATTCAATGGGCGCATACTGCATCAACTTGCACTGCTTTACTGTTATGATTGGAAGTTCCAGAAACTTGAATGAGTGCAACACAGTCTGCTGTATATGTCTCGTCTGCCAACTCTATCTCAGCTATTAATTGTTTGTAAGAAGAGCTCAAACCTCCCTAAAACATAGATAATTCAGTTAAAATGGATAGCTTCACATGTTTAGACTACATGTAGTGTTAAAAAAAAAAAAAATCCAACCGGTAACCATGGTCCTCATGGCTTGAATTTAATTGGCCTAGAGGATCCAAGTTCGATTCGATTACCGGTATCAAAAACAAAAAATTCCAGAGTAATGACACGGTACCTTAAGGACCACCATAGGATGAAAAAGAGCAACAAACTGCGGAGGCTCTTTACCTTCAAATATGCGACCCTGCAAGAAACTAATTCAATTGTAGACAATTTCCAAGCACCTTCCCAACTTGACAATGTGATAACAATACCTGAACAGGTCTACCCTTTAGTGAATTGAACATTATGTTGGTCAACTGAGTTGCCATCCTTTGATCTTCCTGAGTGGGAATTATAATCAAGATAATTTGTATGTAGCCATCAGTTCATCAATATTTCAGCCAACGAAAGCAATTAGCAAAAGAAATTTAAAAATCTGAAGACAATTCCATGCCCTTTATATTGTCTAATCTCAACTTAGACCGAATGCCATAAGGAATAACTTATTCTTTCGTTCAGGTAAGTACTATTGGAGAAAAGACACTTTGAAAAAGATAAAAACTTGCGATTAGACAGTTTATTGATCATGGGAAGCAAAAGCTTATTGCAGACTAGCCATAAATTGGCAGCACAACAATGGATTACCATTTAAGTTTACAACCTAAGAAAAGTTATTTATGCGCTTACAATCTAAGATGATCATTTATGGTTGGTTTGATGCGCAAGACATTAGATATGTGGAGGAAATAGTCAATGCAAACATGTAGCAGCAGCAAAGTATCTGATTAGTTAAAGAATGGAGTTGGTATAATCTAAATAAATTATCTGCTTAATATAATTATTCATGAAAAAAAATATTCCTTCAAACCTACATAAATTCTTTAAATTCACAAGCTTCGGGGCATCATGTGAGTTTGAAAAGAGATAGACGATGGTTTGCTAAGTTATGCCTTATCTTTGGGGAAAATACCTTGATTACAAATACTAACAAGGCTAAGTGAATGTCACAAAATATTACACTTTCCATTCTATATTTTGAACTCAAATTGAAATTACCTCAACGCTGTCTTTCCCTAACCAACAGCACAAAAAGTAGTCTTCCTTCCTCTCACCAGCGTGGTAGGTGTACAGTACAATATAGCAATCCCCACTATAAAATTTACCTATATCCTCCTTGGGTAATGGATCCTTTTTCCCTCCATCAATCCGCCATACCTGAAAAATTAAAACAATACTATTTGCAAGATGCGGATTAAGAAAAGTAACATTTATTCACCCCCCACCCCCCAAACCAAAAAAAAAAAAAATCAACTGACCTCCATCTTTCCACCTCCTTCAAGTAGGTGTGGAATTTCTTCATTTACAGCTGTGTTTTTTGTCACTCCTTTCATACCCATACCTTGTTGCTTCAACATAGCTAGTGGTAAACAAAGTACCATACTTAGTATGCCTTAGTGAGACACAATGGCACGAGTCATGTTTCAAGTGGGAAGAAGTGATATTCACCTGCAACTTTTCCCCTTCCTTCCTCAGCACCCGTAGCAGCAGTTCCAGTTGGCCAAGAATCAAAGTTGAATTTAAACGAATGTGTTTCAAAACCTTGAATTACTCTGGTTATTTTTGTAGATTTTGGCCTATTGTGACTCGCAACAAACTCCTGCAGCCAATAGGAAAGATAAGGAATCCATGTTCAGCTGATATATGAAGAGTTCGATGCTATAACGTCAATACCTCAACTGCTTGACAAGCTGATTTTCTTTCTTCAACTTGTGTTAGCCGGCCAACCCAAAGAAATACCTCAGCCCCACAGTCCAGTATATAGCATTTGTTGTTCTGCAATAGTGATTTAGACAATTCACCTTCTACAGGGTTGACCTCGCCATCAGCAATGCTACAAGGACATTTCATACTACCTTTTATAACCAGCCAACTGCTTTTATCTTTTAAAAATGGAAACTACCAACTTCCATCTATGGTCCTTCTGAAACAGATCTTTGAGGGAATGGGGGAAGGGATGAGAAGAAATCAGCATACTTATAGAGTTGAGCTGGAATGGCCTCCGGAATTATATCATCCTCACAGATGACCTTCTTTACAATGGGAGCAAAACCACCAAAGAGGACCCAAAATTCACCAGAGTCTGACTCAGTGTCCAACCTGCCATCATCTGCAATGAGGAATAGATTTTAGGCACATTCAGAAACAAAGAAAGACTTGCATCCACAGAAAAGAGATATCATTTTATATATATAAATATTCATATAGAATCTACGAAAAAAATGTGTCCTCACCAACAATCGCAACATCACATTTCCCTTCATGATACTTTTCCTTCAGAAATTGAATTACTTCCAAAGCCTTAGCTCTTTCTTGAATATTGGAATTTGCACCATTGAACTGATAAATTTTATTCTGTGTGTCTAAGATAAAAACATCATCATGATTCAGTGACGACCGTGCAAAAGGTACCTGCACAAGTAAAATGTTAGCTACATATTCATTCAATGAATGTTCACTGGATCCATGAAATTCATGTCTAGGGGAAAATATGCCTGTTTCATCCTGACAAATCGCTTTCCCTTGCATATGTACAATCGTGTTTCAAACTCTTCTCCTTCAGGTTTTCTAAATCCAGACGCAACACCCCCCTCTAATGGTATGATACATGGTTTGAAGTATGACAAGAACTTGTCGGATTCGTGGCCTTGGATTTCCCTGTGCTGCACTCCACGTCCTCCAAGAGCAGCATCAAGTTCAACAGTTTTGATGGCTGCTGTTCCAGCCTCATCCTACAGAAAAACATTATATCAAGAAAGGATATTCTTTTGTCAGAAATACCGGTTCAGGTGATTCCGAATCATGTATCCCAGACAATCTAAAAAGAACTTTACTAGTCTCACCTAACATTTTACTTAGGCTCACCTGACTTGTGTCCTTTCCAATCCAGAAGTGTATATCATAAAAGTAAGTGCCTCCTTTTGCTTGAGTTGTCTGAAAATGAGCATATAAAAGAACCTAAAATGATAAGGGAAAACTGAAGATATAAATCAAACATGCCAAAGCCCAAAAGGTTAGTAATTGTGTTAGAGGCTCCTTCTACATTAATATCATGAAAGTTGCTGTACCCTTCCTCCTTCATCTATTTAGTCTGTGAGTGTGCTCTGACCTAGAGTTTCTAATATGACAATTACCATGACATAGTGGACCAAATCTCTAACTAAGGAAGCAATTTAGGTATACCACGCAAATGGTAAACAGACGAGGATCATGAACCATCAATAGAATATTCAGCGCCTAGTCATGCGAGATGATGATCAATAATACTAGTTAAATAAGAACATAGTCAATGCATCAGATTTGATAATACTTAAAGTTCACACCTGCAATATGAGATACGAATCACCCATGTAGAAATTCCCGTGTTCAGATTTGGGCAAAGGAACTGGCTGAAAATTCTCAATTCTCCATATTTCAATTCCTCTTTAAGAGGTTAAGTAAAAAACAACTCAATGTGGACTCAATATACAACAAGATAATCAGGAAAAATGATATAGCACTCGACGATCAATCACACTTAGTTTGGCTGTTCTATGCAGTAAACTCTTCTGTTTTCGTTTTTCACTCATAATTTATTCAAGAAGTTAAAGAAGAAATTGTATCACATTTAAATTCAAATGCGCTTGGTATATTAAGGATACGACTTTTGACCCACTCCCTGAAAGGCAGGATCTAAAATTTTAGTTGAGCTAGACATTGCTGAAATTCCTTCTTAAATGCTGTCTTTACAAGCAAGCACACAGTGGATGCAAATTCCTGAGTAGTTATTCACCAAAAACAAAATCCTGAATAGTTCACTGCATGAAAATATATTTGATATTAGCAGATATAATGAAGAATAAGCATGAAACAAACATGCGTCCACTATTTAGAGCAACTGCATATTATTTGACACCACCATCACATCATGCAAGCTTCTGCGATGATTTAAAAAAAATGTGTGAAGAACAACCGCAATAACAAGTATTCATTTCCCTAAACAAATTTTTGCTACATCTTTAATAGATACCAAGGTACTATGATATGCTTAGCACCAGATTGAGTAGTAGGGGCTACTCTATGGGATGCTCAGTTGGATTAATTCTTCCACCTCGATAGCTAACTCCGGGAATTTCAAGTCATGATAGATGCAAGCAGGCGTGGAGCCACAGAACAAAATAATAAAAAAGTTTAAGAGAAAACAGATAACCCAATGACCAGAAGCAAACTCGAAAAAGAGGCAACTGTAAATCATAGACAACACTAATGACCAGAAGAAAAGAGTTAAGTAACTGTCCCTATATGGTCCAGACTCGGATCAACAATTACAATGCTGGATATAAAATAATCAGTATATTGAATCAGATCATAAAATGTGAAGCAAGAGATGATCGGATTTTGGCTGGATCGGGAATCCGCGAAACTGATACGAATGACGCACTTAAGGATATACCGAGGGAGAGGAATTGGCGCACCTGTGATCTCTCGTTGTGATGATGATGATGAATGGAGAGCTAAGAGGCAGCGCAGGAGATAGAGAGGAGAGGAATATACATGAAAAGGGGCGAATTATTGCAATGCCTGAGACTGTGTTCTCTCTCTAACTTTTGAGGCTTTTGAGATATGTAATTGAGAGAGACGGGGATGCAGAAAAAGAAAAGAAGAGAGGCATGGATGAATTATGACGACGAAAGGTTGGGGAAAGGCAGAAAGCAAAGAGAAGGTACCGTTAAGAGGAGAGAGGATTTTGGCGAGAAAAAGTCTTTGTTTAAAGACAACGGATCCGCTCACCTTGGCGCCGGACATTTGGCTTTATACGTTGCCTTTGCTTAGACGTAAGAAATGTTACCCGCCTTTAATTTCCTCTTCTTCCTTTGTTTTATTTTTTTCAATTAGATAATGTTATTTCCATTTTTTCACTGACAAACATTTAATCGTTGGTGCACGTAAGAAATTCAAGGAATTACCCGTATTAACTATTGATTATTTATTTATTCGTTGCAGTAAATGTTAATATGTTGCCTTTATTTGAGCTGTGATGATTGTAGTGTGTGTTTGTGTGAGCGTTTTACACAGTAAAAACGTACTTATTACGCAAGCCGAGAAAAAACTCCTCTCACATACATACTTCGTATACCGTGAATCACGAATTATAAGCACGTTTTGGACAAAAATAAGTGTGTGTTTGGAAAAGCTTATTTTTGTCCAAAACGTGCTTATAATTCGTGATTCACGGTATACGAGGTAAGTATGTGAGAGGAGTTTTTTCTCGGCTTGCGTAATAAGTGCGTTTTTACTGTACAAAAAGCTTAAACAAACACGCACTAAGCCATTCCAAACACACACGTAATCTATTTATGTTAGTGCAGATCAAATTTCTAACGGCTACTAGGCACTATGCCAGATTAGACCCACGCTTAAACACTCAATCTGGTATATATCTTTTTTTTTTTTTTTTTTGCCAAAGCAATCTGGTATATATCGCATGTTCCCATTCAAAGCATTTGTTTATTACATGCTTCACTTATATTTTTAAAACAAAAATTACGATCAGGTCATCAAGATTAATACATATATGCTACATAACGAACAATTACGTGGATATAAAATATAGAAAAAATTCCAATTAAATCCAATTAAAATGGTCAAAACTCATATTTTTTTTTTTTGGCCAACATAGGAATTCATTGCTTAACAGAATACAAACATACATATGCAGTCTGATAGAAATAGTGTACGACAATTATAAAATTACAATAACGACACTCAAAAAGAAAAATGGGAAACAAATTGTACATTAGCCAACTCCTTCCCTATTTGCCTCCAGAACCTGATGGATCTCATTGGAAATGTCTTCATCTCGAGCATCTCGAAGAAGGATAGAAGCTAGAGGAGGTGGTGATTCAAGAATCAAACCGTGAGGTTCCAACTCCCTTGAAGCCAAAGCAGCCAAACAATCGGCAGCACCATTACCTTCACGGGGTATAAGAGAGAAAGAGATCAAACTTCGATTCTGCAACAAGTTAAAGACATCCAGCAAAGCTCCATGGTACTTCCAGTAGCATCCCTCAAGCTTTCTAGAAGTTACAGCAGTAAATAGCTCCTTACAATCAAGCTCAATTACTATTGGTCTTTGAGGCCAGAAATTAGCAAGCATAATCGCTTGATGAAGAGCCTTTAATTCAGCAAAGAAGGCTGAATCTGCATTGAAACTCTCCACCCACCCTCGCAGAAAAAGGCCTTCATTATTCCTGCAAACAATTCCAATGTCTACTCTACCCATGTTCTTACAAAAAGCTCCATCACAATTAATTTTAATAGTATCACCCTGTGGCTTCCTCCACTTAAAAGAAGCTTTGGTTACCACTGGCTTTAGGATGGGATCTAGCAGAGAATGGGCAAACCAAAATTCATACATTGCTTGGTTAGCTAATTCAATAGCAATCATTGGATCAGGAGCCTTATGCTCAAACACCCATTTGCATCTTAATTTCCAAATAAACCAACAGAGGGTAGCAACATAAGCTTGCACATAATCTGAGTTATCAACATTCATTAGGAGAATGTGTTCCAGCCATTGTTCAATATTGTGCACATTAAAAGAATTAAACAGAAAGCCTAAAGGACTCCCAAACCAACTCATTTGAGCCCAATGACAAAGTAAAAATAAATGTTCAAGAGATTCCACCTCACAATCACAAATGGGACAAAAAGGATTAGGTGCACACTTACGTTTAAACAAGGCCTCTCTGGAAGCTAGAGCCTTACGTATAATGCGCCAAATAAAGTTCTTTATCTTTGGCATGACCTTGAGTTTCCAAATCAGATGCCAGACTTTTTCACTAACTTGATGTGAGGAAGAGGCTCGGTTTAGAGAGGATCCAAGCTTTTCCTTTGCTGCTATTCTGTATGCCTTTCTCACACTATAGCTCCCATCTTTTGTTCCTATCCAAACTAGCTTATCAACAGTAGGCACAGACGAGAGAGGAATATTATTAATAAGCATAGAAAAATGTGGTTCAATAGCCCCTTCAATTGGATTCAGTTTCCATTGTGTATTTTCAATCAAATCAGCAACTAACATTTCCTAGTTGACCACCGCATTAGACAGTTTTGGCAGCAAGAATTTATTGGCCTCAGGTATCCAAGGGTCCTTCCAGACTTGAATATAATGACCAGAACCCACCTGCCAACACAGATTTGCCCTCAAGACCTCTCTCCCAGTAAGAATACTATTCCACATCCATGAGGCTTTGTGACCCTTTTCAGCATTCAAAAAGGAAGTTGCAGGGAAATAAATACTCCTAAGTATACGCACCCAAAGACTATCAGGGAATTATAATATTCGCCATGCAGTTTTGGCTAAAAGAGCATCATTGAATCCCATAAAGTCCTTGAAACCCATTCCACCTTCCGCCTTTGCTCGAGCTATAGATTTCCAGGCATTCCAATGAATATTACAATGGCTACTAGAGTTGCCCCAAAAGAAATTAGACACCAGGCTGTCAAGCATCATACAAGTCTTCTTTAGAAATTTAAAACATGACATTGAGTATATGGGGATAGCACTTACCACTGCCTTGATCATAATTTCTCTGCCTGCAAAATAAAGACACTTCCTCTGCCAGCCTTGAACTTTCCTTCCCATTTTATCCCGTACATATGCAAGGGCCCTATGCTTTGAATTTCGCCACAGAATTGGTAAACCAAGATAGTTACCAGGGTCTTCCACTTCAGCAACATTTAGGCAATTAGCTACCTCAACTCGCCTATCATAAGGGGTATTTCTTGAGAAGAAAAGATTAGATTTATCATAATTGATCAGCTGGCCAGATGCACTACAATAATCTTGCAAGATTTTCATAAACATACTACAATTTGACTGATTTGCTTTCAAGAAAACAATGGTGTCATAAGCAAACATGCAATGTGTTATCATAGGACAACCCCTAGCAAGTCGAATCCCCACTAAATTACCATGATTCTCATGGAAGGACAGCATAGATGAAAGAGCTTCTGAGGCAAGAATGAAAAGATATGGAGATAAAGGGTCTCCTTGCCGAAGGCCACGCTGAGGCCTGATATGAGCAATGGTCTTGCCAGATAGCTGCACATTAAAGGTAACACTAGTAACACACTTCATAATCCAATTTACCCACTTGTTACTAAAATTTAGTTTCAATAACATGCCCTCTAAGAAATTCCATTCCAATCTGTCATAGGCTTTGTTCATGTCCATTTTTAGAGCTAATTCAAATTTGTTACCTACTCTTTTATTCTTGAGATAATGGAAAGCCTCATGGACATGATACTGTTGTCTTGTATAAGACGATTAGGAATAAATGCCCTCTGCTGCTCTGAGATACAATCGTCCAATACACCCCGCAACCGATTAGCAAGAATTTTAGAAACTATCTTGTAAGCAAAATTGCACAAACTAATCGGGCGATAGTGATTAACAGATTCAGGGTGATCTATCTTGGGTATAAGAATCAGATTAGTTTCATTTAGTGAATTCATCAACCCATCATTTGCAAAAAATTCCTGAACCATTCTAATAATAGAAAATTTTACCTCTTCCCAGGAACTTTGATAGAAATGCCCATTAAAGCCGTCTGGCCCAGGAGCCTTAAAAGCCCCAAGTTGGAACGTTGCCTCACGGATTTCAGCTTCAGTAACAGGGAGGACAAGCCACTGATTTTGCTGCTCAGTAATTTTTGGCTGTACATAGCAGAGCACAGAATCTGCTTGATCTCTAGCATTACTCAGAAACAGTGAAGAGTAAAAATCAGAGATCAGATTGGCCACATCTTCTTCTTGATCAACCCAATTTCCATCATGGTCTTTGAGCTTTAGAACTAGGTTCCGTTGGCGGCGCATGATGGCTGTTCGGTGGAAAAATTTTGTATTTAAGTCGCCTGCTTTCAGCCAGTCAGTTCTCGCTCTTTGCCACCAATATACTTCCTCCCTCTTCCAGAGTTGCTCCAGTTCCAGTTTTAGAGCTTCAATATTTCGTTTTGAGACCTCTGTATAAATTTCAGCTTTCAAAACTTCAATTTTTTTTATTAAATCAGAGATAACACATTTGTTGTTTGGGAAGGCCTTTCTGCTCCACTTGATTAACTCCTTTCTGCAATGATTCAGGCAGCTAGTGAAAGTAAGAATACCATCAGAAGAATTACCACTTCCAGAATTCCAACAGCCTTGGATAATATTTTTAAAATCTGGATGAGTAACCCATATAGCTTCAAATTTGAAGACCCACGGTGCTTTTGAGCTGTTAAAACACAGATTGATGAGAAGGATATGATGATCAGATGCCACTGGCTCTAAATGGAAAACCAGCGCCTTTGGAAACTGTTCCTTGAATTCCAGATTACCCATAGCCCGATCAAGACGTTCTTTGACATGGTCATTCCCTACTCTCTGGTTGCACCAGGTAAAGCGAGATCCTTTAGCCTCAATCTCCAGAAGCTCACAGTCAGAGACAAACTGTTGGAAATTGAGGACCCGTCTTAAGGTATGAGGATTTCCTCCAATCTTTTCATTTTGTGATAATAAGTCGTTGAAGTCACTTACACATAACCATGAGGAGGACATTGATCTAGCAATACCCCGAAACTGATCCCACACTCTCATACGATCACATTCTCTTGGAGGGCCATAAACGAAAGAAATATATTCAGGAAAATTCCCACTCCCTGCACTCAACTTAGTGTGAATTACATTTTTTGAGCTATGAACAATATTAACCGTTACTTCAGTCATCCACCAGAGGGCCAGACCTCCTGATCTGCCAATCGGAGGAATATACCAGCATTCTTCCAATCCACAACTCCGGCGAATTTTTTCTAGGTACTGATTCTGCTGCTTCGTCTCCATAAGGAAGACTATTTGAGGCTTATTTTTCCTAACCTCTTCTTTGAGGTTTTTAACTGCCAAGGTCGCCCCAAGACCTTGGCAGTTCCAAGATATGATACTTATGATTCTCTGGTGGCTGATAAAGGACAGCCACCAGAACCCATAGCCACCGAAGAGTCTTTGTCACCCGAACCTTGAATTCCATTAGACCCAAACCATTCCTCCGGGAAGTCAATCTCACATGCAACTGGAACCTCAGTTAATGCAGATACTTTTGCAACAACTTTACCCCGTATGTCATTTTTCACTTTTCGCATACTCTTTCTTCGGGTAGACGATTTTTGAGTTGATTCCATACCTTTGGATTCAGTTATCTCAACAAATAACCTTCTCCTTTTACATGGGCCAGGAGATTCAGGATCAGCAGCACTTCGTTTCAGATTAAACCCATCAAGCCTTCTAACCATATCAGAGACTGGAGATAGATGAGAGACTGGTATTAAGGCCTTACTTAAATCTTCAACTGTCGGATCAGCACTTTCAGCTCAGCCCAATAGAGAGAGATCCATTTGCTTGGTTGGGCTTCGGTCCACGTCACTAAGAATATGGGAGCAATCTTTAATCATTGGGTTTATTCTATATTCCCCACTTTGGGCCTTTTTGTTAGCTTTCAGACTTTTACTCTTCTGCTCACTCTCTTCCCCATCCCTTACTTCTTCATCTGTTGACTTCACATCCTTCATTGTCTGTGACGTACACGCCACCTGCCGTGCCACCTTAGTGTCTACCAACCTTTTCACAACTGCAGACTGTGATTCAGTACTCCCCTCACGTGATTTAGTAGAGTGTATGTCACGCTCCAGCACCACCTTCCTGAAATCTTCCTCATTCCACGAAACAGAGAACTTAACCATTGCTTCTTCTTTATCTCGTTCAGCACTAACACTAAGCCATGGTCCATATGCTTTTTCACCATTTTCATCAGTAATAATATCACCCTTGCAAGACCTATTATCATGGCCAATCATACCACACTTGTAGCAAAAGGATTGAAGCCGCTCATATTTCACAGAGACCAATACTTCTGACTTATCTGGTCTATCAACCCAAAAACCAGTAACCAGAGGCTTATTTATGTCAATAAGAATACGTGCCCTCCCAAAGCTGCGAGAAAACTTGTCCTGAATTTTTGGTTTTTCATACCAGACAAGATCTCCTACCATGTTACCCATATTGCAAATATTTTCCTCCTCCTCTAACAGAACCAATGGCAAATTGTGAAACTAAACCCAAAGAGGAGTTTTGTCGAAACATACCTCACTTAGCACCATATATTCTGACCATTCTTGGATACTCATGATAGCCCCTTGAATCGTCCATGGCCTCCCATGCAGCATACGGTGTTTATCCTTCAGATTAGGAAAGGTGAAGACAAATGCATCATCTTTCATCTCCACAATCTCTGTTTCTTCTCCCAAATTCCAGCCCTTACGGATAGTTGCAACGATGGACTTCTTGTTTACCCCTTTTTTAGAGATAACTTTCCCTATGAGCATTTTGCTTTCCTTGTCGACATCGCCATCCTTCTTCCACACAGCATTTAATCGAAGCCTCCTCCTGCTCGAACTACCTCCACTTTCTTCCATCATGATTCCCCGCCTTTCACTCTGAAAACCCCTCAATTGATGAAATCCCACTTAACCTCCCACCGCCAAAACCCCAGATTAAGACCTTGAAAGCTTCCCCATCGATAAAAGGGAATAAATTTAAACACACACACCCCACTCTTGTCTCAAACCCCAAGGAAAGATTAGAGACTAAAATTTCTAATCGGAAACCACAGTGGGTGGATCCGGCACACTCTCGCTGTCACGAGTTGGACAGCACTTTACTCTCTCAAAACGAGAGAAAAAACTTCCCAGAACGAGAAGACGGTCAAAACTCATATTGGGCTTAAACTTTTAATGAATTCTTAATGAGGCCTAGAGGCTTGATTACGAATTTCTGAACATGATTAAAAGACCAAAACACCTCTGTTGTTTAAAAGGAAATTGAAGGTTGTTAAAAATAATAAAAGGGATTTCTAAATTAGGCATAGCCTAGCTTAAATTAATCAATAATTATTTAATATAATCAGCATGTATTTGTTATTTTAACTTCACACATTTGATAGATTTTTTATTTTAAATATGATCATTTATTTATATATATTTGTATTTATATCTAATATAAATGACGATATACTTAAATCATTTGTGCGGCATCATGTTCATATTTCTACTGAAGAAAAAATCCCTTAAATATAGTAAAAATTTGAGGAGTTCACGTATAATATCCAGTACAGCTTCTCCACTTTAATCAAACTTAATTACTATTTCTTTTGCATAAAATAATAAAACAATTAATTTAGAATCTTTTACTTCATTGTCTGCAAACCTCAATAAATAAAATGAAACCATATGTACCAATGGGCGCTCGGTCGAGTTGGTAAGGAGCTACGACCGGCACTCCTCAGGACGAGGGTTCGAATCCTGGGGGGTGACAGACGCGATAATTAACGCAACCTCAAAGAGGTTGTCCCATCGGTACCAACTTACCCCCGTAAGGGCTACCCGGTTGGGATCCAGATTAGTTGGAGGGCGGGCAATGAACCCAGAATACCCCCCATATACCGGATGGTTTATACCAAAAAAAAAATGAAACCATATGTGTGTGTGAACCCAGAAATAATATGCTGAATACAAAATCAATAATTGAACTTGAAGCTTATATACGCGCGCGCATATAACATGGCCATATTTTTCAAAAAGAATTAGTCAAATGTGCATAATTAAAATAACAAATCATACTAATTATATTGAATAGTTATTAATTAATTTAAGTCTAATTTAGAAATATTTTTTTTTAAAATATCTTCAATTTTCCTTTTTAAAAAAACATAGGGGTATTTAGTCTTTTAATAACATTTAGAAATTCTTAAGAAAGTCTTTTAATCTGATTAAGAATTTGTTGAAATTGCAGGTCCAATTTTAAATTTGATAATTTCAGATGAATTTAATTAGGATTCTCCCTAAAATATAAAACATAATAAGGAATTAAATGGCAAAAAAAAAATTGTTCGCAAGCCATGAACGTTATAAATTATTTTTAAGATTCCGTAGCAAGCAGACTTTTTTTTTTTTTGGACTGAACGTAGCAAGCAGACTTTAAAAGTCTGAACACATGAATCTTTTTATGATCAATCAACTTTTAGTATGAAGAGTCTTTTTTATTTTTTTGGTGCCAACTTTGTGTGAAGAATTTGATTTGATACAAGGTGGCAGCTTTTAAGAGCGAGCATCATGTGTGATGAAGGCGGGTTGGGTTTCTTTAGCTGTACTCTTTATTATTTTTTTCTCATAATCTTATATATGTCGTTAGATTAATTAATAAATGGTTCACATACAATCTCTTATAAAAATGTTTCTATAAAAATAAATAAATCAATTTAAACTCTTAAAATCTGACATATATCATTTATAATTGCAATCTATAAAAAACTAAATAAATTTTAATTTATAAAATATAATAATAATAATTATTATTATTATTATTATTTTATAAAATATTAAATATAAATAATCTATTTTATGATTTAAGGATGGAGATTAGATGATAAGAAAATAATGAAAATGAAGGCAATAAGAGCATCCTCTCCCTGCGAGGGCATATCTACTTTTGCCCTTATTCATTATAACAACACTGCCCTGCACATTTCTTGGCCTCGTGGGTCATGTTGCACTCCACTTATTTCACACCATTGGTTTCTTTTTTGTAAGGTATTAAAAATTGGACCGGTCAGTAAACCGGTTAAGGTAGTGGTTCAAGGGTCAATGGGTCAGATTAGAGTCAAACCGGAGTCAGACTGGTGATAATTAAAATCAATTAAAATAGGTCAAATATTCATATTTTGATTAAAAAAATATTTAATATTTAAATATAATAGATATTTTCCCCAATCTCTAAGTAATATGTATTTTTTAATGAACAAAGAACAATCACACCCACGTAAGTGACGTGACGCACTAAATCCATAATATTTGTTTCCAATTCTTTTTTTTATTTTTTTCTCTTTTCTTTACTATTCTCTATGCAATCACATGAATATCTGATTTCTCTCTTTGAAGTTTGAACACACACAAGCATTGTCAGATAAAACAGAAAGGCAAACACTGGAGCGCAGGGATCTTTCCTTTTTCTCCTTTCTCCTTTCTCCTTTCTTTCCTCCATTCCTCCTCGCATCTTCCACAAGCATCGATGAAGACAACCGCAGTTGCCACGGATCGGAGTACCAACAACGATGACGGAGCTAGAAGGGAAGAGGATGCCGATGCTGGCGTCAGGAGCACAAGCACGACAAAGTTCGATTGTGACAAACACAGATGGTTTTTCAGCTGCCGCCATGGATGTCTCATTTTCTTCCTTTCTTTTAACTTTTTTTATTTTTTTAAGATACTGAGTAACCCACCAACTTGATGGTTACCCGGGTTCTTCCCGGTTCACACCGAGTTCAGCCGAGTCATCCTGAGTCGATTTCTTTCGAGTTTGGGGGTCAACCGGATTGGTAAGGTGGACGGTTCGCCGGGTTCTGGTCCAAATCGGCCAGTCCGGTCTGTGTTTTAATACACTGCTTTTTTGCAATAATGATGAGCTGATAATTATTATATTTTTTGAGAAAGGTACAAAAATATTCATAAATATTTTTAAAAGTACGTCTAACATCATATATATTTTGGAAGTGTAAAAATATACATCAACATTTAAAATGGAAACAAAAATGCCAACTCAGTTAAATTTAGCCTAATATTGTTATTTTCTGTAGTGGGATCCACACTCTTTAAGCACAGTATATGTAATGGTGTTAGACTAAATTTAACCGTGTTAGCATTTTTGCTTTCATTTTGAATGTTCATGAGTATTTTTGCACCTCTAAAATATATATGGTGTTGGTCCTAGATACACTTTTGATAAAAGTTTATGTACATTTTTACATCTTAACCCATTTTTTTAAAAAATAAAATAAAATACATGTTTGTTACCTTGTTTTCCCACTGTTTTCGGCTTTTGCTATAGCCTGGAACTGTTGGCTTATCTGGATAATAGACCTCAGCTTTCTCTAACCAACGAAGACTTGTCAAGGCAAAGGCACGTCACTTGTTGAGATTATAGTTATTTTTTGGGTTAAGGGACAAAAATATCTCTGTATTTTTTCTAAATGTGAGTCTTACACCGTTTACTTATTTTTAGGTTCAAACATCTTCATAAACTCTTTTAAAAAGGGTAAAAACACTAGGTCCATTAAATCATGTAAACTGTAGTCACTTTTTAATTTGGTGGGCGCCATAACACTATTTTTAAATGATTTTTTGATTTAAAAAAAAACTCACTTTCTCTCTCCCTACCTCCTCTCTTAGTGCCAGAAAATCGGGTCGGGCCTGTCGGGCCGGCCTGTCAAGGGCCAAACTTGTAATTTAGGGCGAAAAAAAGGAGGCGGGCATAAAAGGACCGGCCCTATAGGTCCGACCCTTTTAGGCCCGTTTAACTTTTTTTTTTAACTAGGCACAGGGTAACAAGCAGTGGTCAGGGGGTAGAGTTAACCTAACCTAACCCTCAGATCAGAAACGCTCTCACACTTACTCATACCTCATTTGAAGCTTCTCTTCTTTGATTTTCTTTTTTCTTTTTTTGTATGTGTACGCCAAAATTCAAATCAGGTATTCTATTATTACTGACATTTGAAGCTTTTAGACTTGCTTAATTATGACTGTGGACTTGTTTGATAAGTTTTGGACATTAATTATGGTTTGGATTTAAGTCTTAGTATTTGTGTTTTATTAAACTTGGATAATATTTATGTTTTAAATTAGTTTTGATGATATTTATGTTTTAAATTAGGTATTTTAGTCTTTAAGAGAATAAGGAAAAAAAAGTCATGACAAAAATGTTAAACGGGCAAAAAGCCCGCGGGCTTTACATAAACGGGCCGGGGCCTCTCTTTTGGTGTACTTTTTTGGTACTTGGGCCTAAACGGGCCGGCCCGTTTTCCCAGCTGTACCCTCTCTTCCCCTACTATCTTACGGATCTGGCTTCCATCTTTTTCCTTCCCATCCTTTCCCCGTCCTTTTCTCAATCTGGATTGTTGGATTAAGATATCAACGGTCCAGACTTTTCCTTTTCTCAATCTGGACCTTTCTTTTATTATAAAATATTACTATTATAATAATATTTTTATAATATATTAAACATGAGCCGTTGAAATTCTAATCCAACAGTCTAGACTAAGAATAGGACAGAAAGAAAGAGGATGGAAGCGGATCCCTCTCTTATATGCTGAAGCACCTCATCTCTCTCTCTTTCTCTCTCTTCCCCCACTCTCTTATGTGCTGAAGCCCCTTGCTTTCTAAGGATTTGTTTGGTTTGAGGGGAGGGTAAGGGAGGAGGGGGGTTAAATTACCTTTTTGGGGTTGAAGGTATTTAAATTTTGGGCGGGAACCCAAAATTTAAAAGGAATGAGAGGGTAAATTTTGGGAGGTAACCCAAAATTTAAAAGAATAGGAGGGTAAATTTTAGGTTTCTCTTGTCTAAAATGGTAATTTAACAATCCTCCCCTCCCCTCCCCTCAAACCAAACACACCTTAAATTTTACTCTCCACTCTCACTCATCAACCACCTAAACGTTATCCCTCATTCCTCTTTCTATGGAAACTCATCTCAACTACACCAACTATACATTGACGCCAACGTTATCTTATTTATGCCAAAATGATTTTTCACCTACAAAAAACTAAACAAACATGTCAAGAAGAGTTTGTTGTCACGTGTCAGACTTTTAAGACAAGAGAAATTATTTGCAAAATATCCTGAATTTCAAGAAGATTGCTTTAATTTCTTTGAAGTATCCTTTGATTTAACTTCCTATTTCTGGGGTTTTTTTTTATACAAATACAATCATCTTAGTACCCCTGAACCATGATCAAGCCTAATTCATTCCTAAGGATATAATTGTACCTTAGTACTCTAGTTTCATAGTTAGAGACCGTCGTCTTCTCAATGCACGTGCCATATCCAAACACGTCCTCAATGCTTTGAAGTTGGAGCAAGACACCACTATTTTCATTGCCCCCTTTTAATATGTTATCATCGTCGTCACCATTGTCTTCGACTGCTTATGAAAGTAGATGGCCCTCCTTTCTTCAAACTCCTTCTTCAAATCCCAGAATCTGAGGAAGGAGAAGGGATAACGTTGAGGTGGTAGATGAGTGAGAGTTGAGAGTAAAATTGAGAAGGGGGAGGAAGGGTTGCGGCTAGGAGTGGAAATAGGCTAGGTGGCCTGTTAGAGAAAAAGGCCAGGCATAGGCCTGTTTTTCAAAATAGGCCAGGCCTAAGCCTATCAGGTAGGCCTGATACTATTTATAAAAAAAATTTTGGGCCGCCCCAAATTCCCTTAGTCTTAAACCTCAATCACTTGTCTGAATTAAAATTGGGTCGCCCCCAATCACTCTCACTGTCACTCTCACTGTCACTCACAGTCTCACTCCGCCTCTCTCTCGACTCCGACTCTCAGTCTCAGATCTCATATTCTCAGCTCAGCTGCCCGACAGTCGACAAGTCAACATACACCTACTCTCACTCTCTCATTCGATTACCGTCACTTCGATATCGGCCCTGTTCCTTTCTCAGTCTCAGATCTCAGCCGACACTGGACAAGTCAACTCTCAGGCTTAGATCTCAGCCTTGTTCCTTTCTTCAGCTTCGCCTTGATCCGAAGACCTAACCAGTCGATCTCTGTCACCTTGATCTCAGTCGATCACTGTCACTCCATCTTCTGTGGATTCTTGAACCATCGCATCGATTGTTCATCATCTCCTTCCTAACCTGAGGTCTTAAACCTCTGAGAGTCATTGTCCTCTCACTCTCTGTCGGACAGTCGGTCGTCCTCTCTGATTTGCTTCTCTTTTGGTTTGATTTCTCTTTTGATTTGATTGCTTGGTTAATGATATTATATGTTCGGTATGAGCATTTTGGGATTTTAAATGAGGTAATAATTCTTCTAAAAATGCTTTTTAAAAGCTAATCATCGAAGAATGAATAAGCCTTTTCTTTTCTTTGAAAATTTGTAATAGGTCTGGCCAAATCCCACACTTTATATTGACTTAATTTTTCATTTAAATATACGTTTATTGCTTAAGTTTATATATTTGTGGTTTGAAAACATAAGATGCAAATCGATCCAAAAAAAAAACATAAGATACAAGATCATAAAGTAATTAACGAAAGATAAAAGTTCATAAAGAAGTGGATACTATATGCTTGTCGTAGAAATAGGTTGTTTGTTCATGTTCTAATTTCTGAGAGACAAACATGCATATAGTGTTATTGTTCATGTTCCAATTTCTAAGAGACAAACATGCAAAAATTATAAGAAGCAAGCAATTCCCCCTATGAAATCAGAATTGGAAACTTATCTTGAGGAAGGTGTTTATCTTTTGAAAATTTCATGTGAATGCGAGAAGGTCCACTTGTGTCAATATTCCCTTTTCTTGTGTCATTGTTGGTTGGCTTATCTTTATCTCCATCAACTTTAATCATAATTGGTATTCTGGGTATGTATTCAGAACTTGTTCTTTCTAGAACTTGAATCTATCATACTGAAAGTCTGAAAGCTTAGGTTGTCATGGTTTAAATTGTAATATTTGACCACCAATATTTTTCACTTCATCTTTATTCTGTAAAAGTTCCCTTCCCCTTGTTTGATCAATTTCATATCATGCTGTCGCCATGTGCTTCGAGTAATTTATACACAATGTACTAATTTATGCAGCGAATTGAATCACCGTGCTTCATGAAGACAAACAAGTATATGTTATTTCTTCTGTAAAAGTATGTGACTAACAAGTTATCTTGGTTCTGATGCGTGTTCCTCATTTGTCCTCTTGTATTTTGATGTATTTTGAATCATTGGTAGTAATTTATGTATATTTTGGCCTATTTAAGGAGGCTTGTTTTCGGCCTGTGGCCTATTTTGCAGTATGGCTTGTAGGCCTGTCAGTTTGCTTAAAAGATTTTAAAAATTCAGCCATCATTAACAGGCTTCAGGCCAGGCTAGACCTATATACAGATCATGTCTAGGCCTAAAAATTGGCCTCCAACAGGTCACATGCCAGGCTCAGGCCAGTTTGTGCCTTAACAGGCCAAGCCTGTTAAAGCAAAAGCCTGGTCTGACCTGACCTGTACCCCTTATTGTGGCACAGAAGAGAGTGGGGGAAGAGGGAGTGAGGAGAGAGAAAGTAAGTTTGTTTATTAAATAATCATTTAATAATAGTATTGTGGGACCCACTAATTTAAAAAGTAACTAGAGTTTACGTAATTTAATAGACCTCATATTTTTGCCCAAAGTAAAAGGGTTCATGTGCACTTTTACAGGAAAGTATATGACCTCAGAAGCACATTTAAAAAAAATATAGATATTTTTAACCCTTAATCCTACCCGGAGGAGGGGTTGCGGCACAGAAGAGAGTGGGGGAAGAGGGAGTGGGGAGAGAGAAAGTGAGTTTTTTATTAAATCATCATTTGATAATAGTATCGTGGGACCCACTAATTTAAAAAGTAACAAGAATTTGCATGATTTAATAGACCTCATATTTTTGCCTAAACTAAAAGAGTTCATGTGCACTCTTACAATAAAGTATACGGTGTCAGGAGCGCATTTTAAAAAAATATGTGGATATTTTTACCCCTTAGGGCTTGTTTGGTTTGAAGGGAGGGGATAGAGGGGAGGGGATGGAGGGAAACGATAAGAGATTACTTTGTTTGGTTTAGTTGGAAGGGAAGAAAGGGGAGATTTTTTTAATGATCCTTTATTTGGTTCAAGAAGGGATGGGATGGGAGGAAATAACTAATTTACCATTTTACCCTTACATATTTTATTATATTTTTTACTTATATAATTTAGTTTACACCTTAATTTAAATGGTATAAATTATGAAAATCAATGTTAACTTATTATTAATATGCATATATAAAATTGATATGATGATATATAAAACTCTTGGTGTTTTTTTAACCTTGGAAATATTTCATTGTGTGATTAGTTACAATGAGGTATTAGTTACAAAGAGGACATGCTTAAGATTAGGATTTTAAAATTAAAAACAGCCTGATTCCTCTCTTTCCAAATCTACCATAACATCCAAGACATAGGAGACAGATTATAATCATGCAGATACTTTTTTTGACAAAATACATTATAAATCCACGGTTCAAATGACATTAACTGTAGGTGTTCAACTTGCTAACACAATCTACAAGGGAGAAAAAAATGAATTAAACCAAACCATTTCAATTTACAAAATCAACATTAAAATTTCTTCAAAACTCTCTCAACCAGTATTGGAGCAACAACTTCCAATTGCACTTTGACCAAAATCTGCTTTCAAGGTCTCATCCCCCTTTTTTTTGTTGTTGAATGTTCAATGGTATAACCAATTCCAGAAGCCTTTCGTGCCTTGGACTGCAAAAACTTCTTTTCCTCTTGAAGATCACTAATGGTTGACTGTAGATCAATTGATTGCCATCTTCATACAACAGTCGTTAGGAAAAATCTGTATGATAGTTGATGTTTCTTTTTTCAGTTGTACAATGTTCAGCAAGGAAAATAATCCAGTGAAGCCAAACATGTGAATTGTCATGTTTTAACTCTGCTGTAGGAAGATCCAAACCAATGCCAAATGTTAATAATACAGAACTTTCTCTTGGGCCTTCATAATACAGAAATGACTAATAACTCCAACCCTTCCCGGCTTATATAAGCCGGCATGATTCCAATTTCACTTTCCCCTGGCTTGATTGTATCAGGGTAGTTCGGTCCTATCAATCGAGTACAGAAATAATCTCGCCACAGTTATGTTACTATGAAAAAAATGACGAGCAAGGATACACCTAGGCGGCAATAATGGAAGCAAAGAGACGATGAAGCAAATATCTAGTACAACAGGGATGACGAGCGGTGACAACAGGGACAAAATGCAATGCAAGCTCGGACCCACGAGAACGGTGTAGACATCCCAGGGAGTTGCAGTCGAAGGTCTGCAATTGGGAGCGAAGAGTGGAGTTTCTTGTAATTTTCTGACATGGGTATAGATGGAATATTGTAAAATATAAGGAGGTAAATTTGTTACAAAATTTGGCTCCCCTAAAAAAACAAAAGCCAATTTGGAGGGGACCAAAATAAAAGGAAGGAGGAAGAGAAGGGTAGATTTTTGCTCCCTTCTCCTTCAAAATTTCAAACCAAATGAAGAGAGGGCCGTACTCTCCCATCCCCTCCAATCAAACATGTCCTTAAAACTCCCCCGGCGTTTTTCCACACGAAACTTCTGAGAAAAACCAAAAGTATGGGTTTTTCTTCGTTCAAATGTTTTTTTCCTGGATCGAGATCAGTTTTGAATTTAAATATGATTTTTGGGTCATGGACTGTACATTTCGTTCCGCCGCGCTACTTGTAGTTTAGAAGGCAATTTTGGTAAAAAAAAAAAAAGTTTAAAAGGAAATAGATAGCCAATTTCCCTCTAAATCTATGGGCCATAAAGACACCAAACATTCTAATATTACAGCCCAATTTGATTCTTGACAACATCCGTTAACCTCCCAAAGTATGTACACCCATACACACCCTGCAACAAAATCTCATGCATTATATATGTACACACATTTTACAGCCTCCATAGCATTACTATTCGCAAACCACGATGACTCAAGCCAGTTTAATTAAATGACGTGTTTTTTCCCAAGCTCACACACACACATGCACGCATACACACACACACACACACACACACACACACACACACATATCGAAAAATCAAATGCATATCATGCAGAACGTACATACGTACTCCCTACTATGTAGTTCTATAGCTAATTGAAGTTGGTAAGAAAATTAATGCTTTATAATTAAATTATTTCGTCTCAATAACAAAAACACACACACAAACACCCACTCAGCAAAAAGGTGGATGATCGACGTTGCGAATCAACAGTGAAATTACCCACTACGATGGATATATTCATATATAAATAAATATATATATATATAGAGAGAGAAGGGGATATTACTTTCTTCGACAACTTTTGCCTAGGTGGTGCACGCCGTTACCGACGAGTCAAGCTGGAATAATCTATTCGTTTTTCCTTGGACGAAGCTTGAATAATTTATTCCTTTTCTCGGACAAAAAAGTTGGAATAATTCATTTATTCTTTGCCTTTTCTTGTTTTATTCATGAAACAGTACGTTCATGAAATTAAATATATATACGAGGGATCCTCGGTCGGCATGACACACAAAACGCTCATATATATCGCCATTAATATTTATTCTTCCTCCCATATATTTCTCTCTCCTTTCATGTCAAACTCCTCGAGCCCTCAATCGCAGCCTCCTGATGACCAAGGCCAATTAACTTCAGAAACCATTTCTCAAAATGGTTACCATAGAGTCACTTTTGGAGAAGTATTGTTAAACCTCTGGTCTCCAAGTGATTCTAGTAGTTTTCCAACCTCATTTCAAGTATGGTTTGGTCAAAACGTGTATCCTTTGTTGACCCCAATGCGTATATTTGTCTTCTCCCTGAGCCTCATAAGCTCCTTGTTAGCTTTCGCCAGCTTCTCGCAGACTGAGTGGTACAAATCTAGCCATTATCGCCACCAGCTTCTCTTTTTTTCAGCATTATTATGGCACACTCTCTGGCTCATTTCCATTCTGTTCTTTAGATTCTGCACTGTGAGTCGCCACCATTACGTGGTGAAATCTGTCGCAGAAGTTATGGTTCTTGTTCTGGTGTCTTGTCTGATGTTGGAAATCGGACATCAGAACCATCATCATGGTTCGGACGAGGTTCCGGTATTTGCGGCGTGTGTTTTCCTGGACGTTGATGTGATTTGCCTGATCAACTTGCTTATGCCTGGCCGTCATTTCTCTCTGTTCGAGGCCATTGTAACGTTAACGTTGCACTTGGGGATGCTGGGTAGCATTTATCTTAGAATATTTGCCATGTGTTTCGTGTTTCTGATACTGTTCGTCAAGAATTTTCAATGGCGACACGTGGGAGATGCTCAGGCTACTTCGAATGAGCAGCGTCACTTGGTTTGGGTTGCTACTCTTGAAGCTGTTTGATCGATAACTTGTTACCCAGTTAGTTTATGAGCATCTATATATATCACTGATAAATAAATGGAGTGTAATATAATATGTATGCAATCGTGTGCTATTTTCCTTGCTTTTTTTTAATGATATTTGATTATGAATAATATGTAAATAATAATAAAGTGATGGATTGTTGGAATAATTTTACGTTTCTTTTTAATTTTTTATCTTGAGGATTTTTGTGTGTGTTTTATTTTTAAGTGTCCAATATGGTTCATCAAAGTTAGATTGTTTTAACCTGACAAATTAATATCAATCAAATTCATTTGATCTCCGATCTGCATTTTGTATTTTTTGACATTTATTTCAGTTCATTTTTTTTAAGGAAAAAATCATACTAAATCGAGATAGCCGAATCGCCATGCAATGTAACATTATATTAGTTCTTGCAGTTCTATTTAATTAGTGTTAAATTAAGGCAAATATAAGGGCATCTCTTTATTAGTGGCCATGTACCTTCCTTGACTGCATATCAAGTTCTCGAATAACATTCTTGGGGGTTAGTCCTAGCTTCTTCCCAGAGATGTATTATAACAAGCTGAGGAATAATCAATAGAGTGTAAAATTTGCAATTGATCTCCTAAAACCAAAGGCATGATAGCATAACTAGAAAATTGTACAACTATATGATCCTTGACGTTACTCAAGCGAAGAGGAATAACAGAAATATTATTACCTGGTTAACATTAATTTGCCTAATCTTTAGGCCAATTAAACGATTCCTCATGACGTGCTTCATAATTCTAAACAATGCACCTTGATACCTTTCCTTCAGTAGTTGATTACCAATAACAGAAGCCTTTGAATATACCTGCCTTCAAAGTATGTGGGCTACGTCAAATACAGGGATCATGTTGAAAAGGGTCCAAGATGCTTCCAAAGCCACGAATATGTAACCAATCCCCATTAAAGGCTTCAATATAATCTCTCACACAGCACGATCCACTTTTGAGCACGACACATACCTTCGTTACAGATCCGAATTCCAATCCAGCTAAAATAAGCTAGGCCTTCAGTAATAAACCACCATGTTGATGAGCAAGAGGATCTAAATCGGAGTTTCGAAGTGGCTGGCTCTGGGAATGGTACATGCCATAAATATATTTTGTTTGTGTAAATCATACTCGAAAATTAATGAAAAAGAGTGAACATGTTAATATTAAAAATTAAGCGAGATCTTATATTATAGACAGGAGGTGACATTTTAGTCGGTCGGTAAATAGGTAATTCATATTCTATTGTTAAATTTGCTGTCACTGTAAAACTTCATTGGTGGCAATTATAATTTATAAATACTCTTGGAATATGGTAAGAGCGAAACTGTTCATAAAAAATAATTTTATTAGTAAAGAAATTATACTAATCAGTTCCTGAGGCATCGTGAATCAGTCTAATTAAGAATTACAACAAGAGAAGCAGGTAATGCACATGACACGCCAATACACAGGCTACGAGAACATCACTAAATTACTCCTTCTAACCCTATTTTTACTTCATTCACGCATATTTAAAAAACTGTTACAAGTAATTGATATTTTCAAATTTTCCGAAGATTATACCAACAGTCTAAATCTTACCTTTATTAAAAAAAGATCTGTTCCATTAATTTATGCCTCATTAATTATGTCGTCTAACATCTTATTATTTTGTCTCACCTTTTCTTGTATGAAGGGCGGCGAATTTAGGAAAAATACTTAACGCCTTGTAGATTATTTAGAATCACTTATATACTGAAATACAAAAATTTTAGAAACTGACTTATAAACATGATCCAAAAAAGAGTTACAAACATGTAACATGGATTGGCACAGATCTCTTTTGGGATCCTCTGACTCTCTGAGGCATGGTTGGTAGCTAGTTTTGGAGGTCTAACCTTTCGTTCGTTAATTTTTTTTTTTGTTTGGGAAAAACAATTAACGTAGATTGACCAACAAATTTCCCAAACTAAAAGCATGTAATTAGATGCTTATCTGTCCTGGGTCCTTGCCCAGGGAAAATGCATGGAACAAGAATATATCACTTTCCAATCTTCTTTACTGGAAATGAAAGCTATGAATCCGCATAAAGGTAAAGAAAAGATTGAGTCATCAGAAATCGTCTTTTTAGACAAATCTCCTTTATTCCATTCCTTCAATTGTTGTTCTGGAATAACTATAAAAGCTTCGAATATACATCCCTTCATAGTGGGGGCTAAGTCACACCCAGGCGATGTGGCAATGGGTATAAGATGTTCTGGAGCCTGGAACCACACTATAAAGGCTCATCATACTGATTCAATCTCTCTCACTGCATACTCATCCAGAGCCATGCACATCCCAGGAACAAACTTGGTTTTTGCTAATGAACCACTCAAGCAAGTAGATCAAGCTTTTGGAATGAGCGGCTTTGGGAATCTGTGCAGCCTAACCATGAGAAGCCATTGTACTAACTATGGTCATGGAGGCCTAAGAATGTATCCGAACCTAGAGCCTGAGGTCCTCCTTTGGTGACCCCAATGCGTATATTATCGTTTCTCAATAGGTTCTGGCTCATATTTGTTTATGTGCAAGGTAAAATTTTTGCTGGAGACTGAATTTTACAAGGCAGGTGCAAATAACCTGTTCCAGCTTTCACACAGCATAGTGTCAGTCTATTTATGAGGAATTTGTTTAGCAAGTATCAACTTTTTTTTTTGGTTGATTTGACATCCTTAAATATATGCCGGGGAGTTAGTGAAGCCTGAGAATTTCACTTTTTCACCCCTTTTTACCTTGTTTCTGCACCAAGGTATGATTTTGTGAGGGAGATTAGTGATGGTAAGGATCTGAGACTTGTGAACAAAATCAATTTGGCTTATGCATTATTGTTTTAAGTAGTCGTAGTAGTCGTTGCCTTGGACCGATTTCGTTCATAACTTGTTTGGCAATCTCCATATATGCACTAGGCCTGGTTTTCTCAATGCTTTTGAGGTGGAGAGCGGAGGGCCTGAGTTTTGCATGATATACTCATCGAGATTGTCAAACAAGTTTTGAAAGAAATTGAAAATCATAAGCCGAACAGACTCTGCCCAAAGGGCTCAAATCCTCACCATCACTAATCTTCCTCGGGAAGGTCTCCTACCTTGCGCAGAAAGAGGGATTCTTAGGATTTGTTACCTACATTAGCACATATTTTAGGATGTTAAGATCAATGAAAAATTCAAAACTTACTAAACAAAGTCCCCGTGTTATTCCCACTTTATTTTTTTTCATACCAAACCCATGAAAAATCAGTGTAAACTCAGTTAACATGTATCATCTTGAGTGGAGCTGATGTCAGTGCAGTTGACGAACTGTAATATCAATTTTGGAAGTTTCATCAATTTATGGTATTAATCTGATTGGAAGTTTAGACTGGAATTATGCTTAATCGACCAACCATTTAACCCAAGAGATGCCATTGTTTCAAATAGTTTATAAATGTCACGTGCCATGATATATTACCGAAATTGCTCTCAATTGCTGCTCTGAAACTTTTTTAATCTTATATGCTTGTATAGGAAGTCAGGAGCTGCAGTAGTACAATCACTGTATCCGAAAACATCAGGAAAAATGAATCATGAGATGAGCAAATCTTCATCCTTTTAAGTTAAAGAATCACAAATTCAATACAGAACAAAAAAAGATTCCTAATTTCTTCCAATATCTTTCCTCCTTACTTTCTATCCTTTTCCAACACACGGAGTACTCCCTCTGATCCTAATTATAAGACAAAATTGACTTTTTTAGAGAAATTAAGGAAACCAATTAAATTACTTTAGAGTATTTATATTTTAAATTTTTTCTCTAAACTAGTTAATTTGACTAATAAAATAATATATAATCTAAGGATACTAAAAATATAAACACTCTAAAGTAATTTAATTGACTTCCTTAATTTCTCCAAAAAAATCAACTTTGTCTTATAATTAGGACCGGAGGGAGTATTATATTTTCTGGAAACGGCAGTTAGAACTTATGAAACCATCCAAAATCCAAGACAAGACGTGACTAGCAAATTGTAGGAGACTCCACCATACTTAACAGAGAATAAGTGAGGTCATAAATATCTGATATGTTGCAGCGCAGTCCAATTTTACAAAACTAACCGAGGCACTTTTCTCAGCATTCAGCTATATTTAGCGAGAACTAGTTCTACTGTGAGGCCTGTCAAGGGTGCATCAAATTCTCAATCTATCTTCGCCATTTCTAAAGCAGAATGCATTGTGCCATACACTCACCAGACAGTCCTCTGCTCAAATTTTCAAAACTGTGCTCATTCATATCATCATATGCTATGAAGCGGGTTCGGATCCTCTGCAAGCTATCAAGGATAGTAAGTATATTCATGACTAGAGTCATGGGATATATCCAAGACCAGTCAGAAAGAAGATACAACCCAAAGGACAAAGCCTAGACAATCGCTGGCTTACTATAAAGATCAAGTATTAAAGACATCTTGGATCTTCAAAGTATTGTCACTGGAAAAATGGTTAGCATATTAGCCACAAATGGGCAAGCTGCCATTGTCAAGGTATGTTTAAATTGGCGTTTAAAAAGCATGCTCACATGAGTGAGTGGAAATTAAACTCATCCCATATATTTATCTCACCGTATATCATGTTGGAAGAACAGTTTTTACGGCCAACCCAAACAGGCACTAAGTAATTAGGGTAATACCAATATTGAGTACCGAAAAAGAGAAGTCAGCATGTCACAAGCTTCAAGTAATCGATTATACAGAACTCTCGTTCTCTTCCATTGGCTTCTCCTTTCCCTTGACCTTATTCATCAGTTTTGGCCTTGGCTTCATTGGCTTCAAATAACTAGCCTGGAGCTTCACCATTTCCCTCAAAATCTCAATTAATTTGCTCTCAATCTCTAACCCATTTGGCTCAATCACTCTCAAAGCTCTTGCCACAGCCTCCATAGTACTCACGCACCCGGAAAAAGGTTCCTTCCTCAAGATCAATTCGGAGTCGTATATACTTCCACCACTCACTTTTTCATCGATCTCCAAACAAACCCTAGTAGCAAAATTGGAAAGGAACTCCTCGCTGGCCTTCACCATCTCCCTGGCGTGCTTCCACGTTCCATCAAAAACGATCAACACCAGACCTTCTCCATTATTTCGGAGCCAATCCAAAGTATCGAGGTCAGTGATATTGACGGCCGGCGAGGAATGAGTGGGCGGAAAAAGATATAAGGCCTTGGGAGACTGATCGAGTAGCGAGGAAAGGCCAGGGCGGAGACGTCGGCCAACGATGGCGGTGGCGTTGAGTAGCGCCTTGGTGAGAATTGGCGTGGTGGAGAGCTTGTGCTGGGCCTCGTGGGGGTGGTGAAGGATCACTACTCGGGTCGTGGTTTGGATGGGGTGCGGTGGAAGGACGTGGCAGAGGCACACCGGATCGGGGCGCAAGCAGTGTGAACAGATGAATCGGCGATGCGACGGTGACGGTGGTTCAGGCATACAGGCGGCGGTCGTTGTTGGACCGTCGGGAGTGGGTTCATCTGTATCAAAGTCCATGAGCAACAGCGATGAACCCGTCAGCTTGGGCCTCCTTCTCCGTCCTTCACGGCGCCGTCAACTTTCTCGCCCCTAATCTTTTTTAACCAAAACGTAAAGGACCTCAAAAAAAAAAAAAAAAAAAAAGTTCTATGACCAATTAACTATGCTTTACGACTTTCTTTTTATTTTCCCATATTAATTAAAATTGTATCATAAAAGTATTAAAGAAGACATCTTTTTTAATAAAAAAAATGATAAACAGACAGAGAGAATTTCAATTATATTTTTTTCAGATAAAAAAAGACCACTCTTGTTTTAAAAGGGAAAATATAATTATTGCAAATAAGTATAAATTAATTTAGTTAAATGGAGGGAGTGTTTCAAAATTCTTTATTTTCAATCCAATCAATTTGAATTATTCACATAGAACTAAATTCAAATGTTTTCCCCGTCATAAATTTATGAACATAATCTTTCTGGGTCCTTCTAGAATGATGCTAAATCATTTATTCTTACTTGATCAAACTTAATATGTACTCAGTTGTTTCATCTTGAGTTGTTGTAGTAGCTCTCAGGTGATCAACATTCAATCAAGTGTTTCTAATGAAATGTCTTCAACTTAATTCTCAAATTTTGTTTGGGCGCTCATTAAATCTATACTGTTCAAATTTAATTTGTTGGAAGTAGATGTAATCTCTCATGCATGTGTTTTTTAACTATGAGGATCTTAATTTTATTAGTTGTATATCTATTTCATGTGAAACTCAAATACATATTCACATCATTACTACTTGCCTATCTGAAAAGTGTCTTACCTCTGTCATTATGTTAATTATTCAACTACGATTGATTACTGATAGTGATTAATTATAACCTTTAAAATATAACCGTAGGTGACAATATGTTTTTTGATGTGATTATGGCAAAACCAATGCTTTTGATCCAAATATCACTTTATGGCACTAAATTTTTAGAGATTCCATGAAATAAAATTGTTCTCACATTAGAGGAAGATAGATAAAATCTATCAGAGAAGACATTAATTCAATAAAACTCAAGCTAGACATACCATACTGCTGAAGATCTATGATGGAGACTCATGAAAATGTCCAACGTGATCGGCAGCATTCTTGCACCGCAATCAATCCCCCAAACTAACAAGTTACATTCATTAATACTTCCATCTTTTTTATAATATTATTAGGCACCCTAACAAAAGAAAAATCACCTCCAATGCTTAGTTAATTAGTACTCTTAATTAGAAGTCATTCTTAATCAACGAGGTAGATAGACTCCAAGACAGTAGAGATGAACATATCTCTGGGAACTTGCTGTCTTTTTTTACGAGGGAAGTTGTTGATTTACACTTCTACCTGTGAGGAAGTACATATGAGTTGATTGATATTCAAACAACAAGAACAAAAGGACAATGGAGGAACTTGTGGCAAGTTAAATGGAAGCGTAAGACTTAACAGTACGCATGGGCCCATTAGGTTTCGCGGACAAAAATATCGAAACTCCTTTTCAATATAATACACAAACTCAAAAGTAAGAAAAGGCCTCGATGTGCTTGCAACGCGACAAAAAGTCTCCCACTTTCTCTCTCATCATCCACATCCTCACCCCTTCTTACTCCTCCTTAATCCCTTCGCTGAGAAATCCTCTTGGACCAATGAGAATTCAGGAAACTCCATCTCCAAAAGCTCAACCAGATAGAAATATAATACCACCAACACGCCCCTGTTTCTCTCTCCTACACGCCCCCATGATGCTTCTTGCATCAAAACCTCAGTCCACTCATTAACTCTAATGCCTACCCGACTTGCTACGTGGGTCTAGCTCTCACCACTAACCATAAAAACCAACTGTTCAATTCTCGAGCTTCTTCTTTCACTGCCCTCCACACAAACCCAATAAAAACCATAACCTTCAATCTTTCTGAAAGAGATCAGAGGAAGGAAGAAGATGCACTGGAACCGAGTTCCAAGCATAAAACTTTAGAGAGAACAAAGAAAGTAAGCGTGCAAATTCATTCCTCTACTCTGATTCCTCATTCTTTCCAATTCCTCTGCCTTTTATACACTCTTTAACTTGGATACATAGCACTCCTCTGTGTGATTGTACAGAGCTGATCACCAATGGCTTCTCTGGTATCATCCCCTTCTACTTTGCCCAGCTCTAAAGCTGACCAGCTTTCTTCTCTTGCCCGAAAGCATTTCTTTCTCCATTCTTTTCTTCCCAAAAGAGCCAATTTTGTCAGTTCAAAGTCCCCCTTGAGAGTGAAATGTGCCGCGATTGGCAATGGCTTATTCACCCAAACATCCCCAGAAGTTCGTAGGATAGTTCCAGAGAAAGACACGAACCTTCCAAAGGTTAAAATTGTATATGTTGTTCTCGAAGCTCAGTACCAATCATCTCTATCGGCTGCGGTGCGAGCTCTCAATGGTGGCAAACAATATGCTTCATTTGAAGTTGTGGGTTACTTGGTCGAGGAGCTTCGCGATGAATCGACGTACAAAACTTTCTGTAAGGATCTCGAAGACGCTAATATTTTTATTGGGTCTTTGATTTTTGTCGAGGAGCTTGCTCTCAAAGTTAAGGCTGCTGTGGAGAAAGAAAGGGAAAGACTTGACGCTGTTTTGGTTTTCCCATCAATGCCTGAAGTAATGAGGCTGAGCAAGCTGGGTTCTTTTAACATGTCGCAGCTTGGGCAATCCAAAAGTCCGTTTTTCCAGCTTTTTAAGAGAAAGAAGCAGCAATCAGCTGGGTTTGCTGATAGTATGCTGAAGCTAGTAAGGACTTTGCCTAAGGTTTTGAAGTATCTTCCAAGTGATAAAGCTCGGGATGCAAGGATTTACATACTGAGTCTGCAGTTTTGGCTTGGTGGTTCGCCTGATAATCTACAGAACTTCTTAAAGATGATATCTCGGTCTTATGTTCCAGCATTAAAGGGGACAAAGATCGAGTATTCGGAGCCAGTTCTGTACTTGGACAGTGGAATATGGCACCCTTTGGCTCCTTGTATGTATGATGATGTGAAAGAGTATTTGAATTGGTATGCTACTAGAAGGGATACTAACGTGAAGCTCAAGAGTCCAGATGCATCTATAATTGGTTTGATTTTGCAGAGGAGTCACATTGTAACTGGGGATGAAGGCCACTATGTGGCTGTGATTATGGAACTCGAAGCAAGAGGGGCTAAAGTTATTCCAATTTTTGCTGGTGGACTTGATTTTTCAGGGCCAGTAGAGAAATATTTGATCAATCCGATTACCAAGAAACCATTTGTAAATTCAGTTGTGTCACTTACTGGCTTTGCTCTTGTTGGAGGCCCTGCAAGGCAGGATCATCCAAGAGCAATTGAGGCTTTGCGGAGGCTTGATGTACCGTACATTGTTGCAGTGCCACTGGTGTTTCAGACCACAGAGGAGTGGCTCAACAGTACATTGGGTTTGCACCCAATTCAGGTCGCTCTGCAAGTTGCTCTTCCTGAGCTAGATGGAGGCATGGAGCCCATTGTATTTGCCGGTCGAGATCCTAGAACAGGTAACAACAATTCCCTCTCTGAAGTTTTCTTCGTGTTAAGTTGGAGTCTTTTTTAAGGTGTGATGTCTTACATTTATCTGAGTAAAACTCAGACAATTCTGCTTTAGGGAATTGGTAGATTACGAGTCTTTGTTGCAAATTTTTTAGTTGTACATTTTTTTTTTTCTGTATCCAGAATTTCACTTTCTGTGTTTTTCTTAATTCCATTTTAGTTTAGGAAAATCCTTACCTGGTTTTTTTTATGTGTTTTTAGGAAAATCTCATGCTCTTCATAAGAGGGTGGAGCAGCTCTGCACTAGAGCAATCAGATGGGCTGAATTGAAAAGAAAATCAAAGGTAATTGCTGGTTTTTGAGTCGTAAGTTGCATATCCAGTTCAAGTATGTACTGATAAAATCTCTGAATAACTTCTTGTTCACATATATACTTTATAAAATCTGTCCTGTTTAAAAGGAATTTAATATTGAAACTGTTAATGTGAACTTTTTTCCCGTGTCCTGGAAGATAGAGTATCTGATAAAGGAACCACCCCCCGGGTTTTACCTCACCCATTCATAACTTGCTAGCAATATCTAACAGGAAGCTCTGCAGTTAGAATCTATATTCCATAATCTGTGTCTGAAAAAGGAGAAAAGATGTGGAGTTGTAGATAGTTTGAAGACTAAGTGGTATTTTACTGTAGTATGAGTATGTTTTAGAAGTCGTATCTCTCATTTTCATAATCAAACTAATAATATCTAGGGAATGGGAATGAATTTATCTCAGACGGCAGAAGAGAGTCAGAGATAGAAAGGTTTCCTAGTTTGGTAACAATATTTATTTAACTGGCCACATGTTTCTACTCTAAACCCTTGTTTCAGAAATAGAAGAGGGAATGAAAATTTGCAAGGTATAAAACCATAATTGCAAACAATTCCTCCCTATTTTTTACCAATCCATGTTCTTTTTCTCCTTTTTGTGTTTCCCAGACAAGTCATAAGTGAAGTCTTTCATCTTTGTCCACTAGTATTGCAGGAATGATAATAGGGTTTGGTTTTCCCAACATTTTACATTGCAGAACAATATTTCTGTCATTCATTTCATTATTACTATTTAATTTGAAGAATCTTTCTCCTTTACTTGCCTAGTGAAGTTTGACTTTGATTGTTGAGATTCTCATGGCTCATTTATGCACTCATGCAGGCAGAGAAGAAATTAGCCATCACTGTTTTCAGTTTCCCTCCAGACAAAGGAAATGTAGGAACTGCTGCCTACCTCAATGTTTTCTCCTCCATCTTCTCTGTTCTAAAAGACCTAAAAAGGGATGGTTACAACGTTGAAGGCCTTCCGGAGACTTCTGAAGCTTTAATTGAAGATGTCATACATGACAAAGAGGCACAATTCAGCAGCCCAAATCTGAATGTTGCTTACAAAATGAGTGTTCGTGAATACCAAAAGTTGACTCCGTATGCCTCATCACTAGAAGAGAATTGGGGAAAACCTCCTGGGAAATTGAATGCAGATGGAGAGAATCTATTGGTGTATGGGAAACAGTATGGTAACGTCTTCATAGGTGTTCAGCCCACATTTGGCTATGAAGGTGATCCTATGCGGCTACTTTTCTCCAAATCTGCCAGCCCACATCATGGGTTTGCGGCTTATTACTCTTTTGTTGAGAAGATTTTCAAAGCCGATGCTGTTCTTCATTTTGGAACACACGGTTCACTTGAATTTATGCCTGGAAAACAGGTGGGGATGAGTGATGTATGTTACCCAGACAGTCTGATTGGAAATATTCCCAATGTCTACTACTATGCTGCAAACAACCCTTCTGAAGCCACCATAGCCAAGCGCAGGAGCTATGCAAATACCATTAGCTATCTGACGCCTCCAGCAGAAAATGCTGGTCTTTACAAAGGTCTTAAGCAGTTGAGTGAGCTAATCTCTTCCTACCAGTCCCTTAAGGACACTGGCCGGGGACCACAAATTGTGAGTTCAATTATCAGCACAGCTAGACAATGCAATCTTGACAAGGACGTGGAACTTCCAGACGAGGGTGAGGAGATCCCAGCAAAAGAACGAGATCTTGTGGTTGGTAAGGTGTATTCCAAGATCATGGAGATTGAGTCCCGCTTACTGCCTTGCGGGCTTCATGTCATTGGTGAGCCTCCCTCAGCCTTGGAAGCAGTTGCGACACTGGTAAACATCGCTGCACTTGATCGTCCTGAAGATGGTATTGCTTCGCTCCCATCAATACTGGCTGGGACTATAGGAAGAGATATTGAGGATGTTTACAGAGGGAATGACAAAGGAATATTGAAGGATGTGGAGCTTCTTCGACAAATAACTGAAACATCACGTGGAGCTATTACCGCCTTTGTGGAGCGAACTACTAACGAGAAGGGTCAAGTTGTTGATGTAGCTGATAAGCTCAGTTCAATTCTTGGATTCGGAGTAAATGAGCCATGGATTCAGTACTTGTCAAACACCAAATTCTACCGGGCAGATAGGGAAAAGCTAAGAGCGTTGTTTGCTTTCTTGGGAGAATGTTTGAAGTTGGTTGTGGCTGACAATGAATTAGGAAGTTTAAAACAGGCCTTGGAGGGTAAATATGTGGAGCCTGGTCCAGGTGGTGACCCCATTAGAAACCCAAAAGTCCTACCAACGGGAAAGAATATTCATGCCCTGGATCCACAAGCTATTCCTACTACAGCAGCTATGCAAAGTGCCAAAATAGTGGTAGATAGGTTGATTGAGAGGCAAAAAGCTGATAATGAAGGAAAGTATCCTGAGACAATTGCACTCGTATTGTGGGGAACGGATAATATCAAGACTTATGGTGAGTCCCTGGCTCAGGTCTTGTGGATGATCGGTGTGAGACCAGTGGCTGATACATTTGGACGGGTCAACCGGGTGGAAACAGTTAGTCTTGAAGAGCTTGGAAGGCCAAGGATTGATGTTGTTGTTAATTGCTCTGGAGTGTTCAGAGATCTCTTCATCAATCAGGTATCAATCTTCTTGTTTCTCTGAGATGAAGGCTTAGGACCAATTTAGTAGTCCTGTTCTGTCGTCCGCTGCGATAACTCTTTCTATCTCCTTTGCTCGCGTTCTAATTTTTTCATTTGCAGATGAATCTCCTGGACAGAGCTGTGAAAATGGTTGCTGAATTAGATGAGCCAGCAGAGCAAAACTACGTGAGGAAGCACGCATTAGAACAAGCTCAAGCCCTAGGGGTTGAAGTCCGAGAAGCAGCAACAAGGGTCTTCTCCAATGCCTCAGGATCCTACTCCTCAAATATAAACCTGGCTGTTGAGAATTCATCCTGGAATGACGAGAAGCAGCTTCAGGACATGTACCTTAGCCGCAAATCTTTTGCTTTTGACTGTGATGCTCCTGGTTCAGGCATGACTGAAAAAAGAAAGGTCTTTGAGATGGCTCTGAGCACAGCTGTTGCCACATTCCAAAACCTTGATTCCTCTGAAATTTCCCTCACCGATGTGAGTCACTACTTTGATTCAGACCCTACTAATCTGGTTCAAGGTCTAAGGAAAGATGGGAAGAAGCCAAGTGCGTACATTGCCGACACAACCACAGCCAATGCGCAGGTGAAAATTTACATGAATATCTATTTCGAAGCTAAAATTCTTCTCCAGCTAGATGAATTTTGCTCTAACCTTGTGAAAATACTGCTTTCAGGTCCGTACACTTTCTGAGACTGTGAGACTTGATGCACGAACCAAACTACTGAACCCCAAGTGGTATGAAGGAATGTTGTCTAGTGGCTATGAGGGTGTACGTGAAATTGAGAAGAGACTCACTAACACTGTAGGGTGGAGTGCAACTTCAGGCCAAGTGGACAATTGGGTGTATGAAGAAGCCAACACTACGTTCATCCAAGATGAGGAAATGCTGAACAAGCTCATGAACACAAACCCTAACTCCTTCAGGAAGTTGGTTCAAACGTTCTTGGAAGCCAATGGACGTGGTTATTGGGAAACTTCTGAGCAGAATATTGAGAGACTCAGGCAATTGTATTCCGAAGTGGAAGACAAAATTGAAGGAATTGACCGTTGAATTTTGGCCCTGATATTGAGAGATTGAGGAGGATATACCACAGCGAAGAAATCTGAGACTGCTGATTCATCTTTGCCTTCTGTATTTGGAACCTTACTCCACCTCGTTGTCCATTATCTAGGATATCTTTTTGTATCATTCTGTTTTTCTTGCCTCTTTCCCTGTTGTAACTTAATTTGCAGGGATCGATCAATGTGTAGCTGCAAACTCTATCCCTTTGCAAACACAAGTTTCTGATTCAAAGTTAATCTTAACCCAGCTCACAGTTACTCCTTTTTTTTTTTTTTGGTTTATTCCTCAAACATGTCAGCATTCTGTTGTAAGGATTCCGTGAAGGGGCAAGGCCGTTGGAGGTTAATCGCAATTTCGGATACATGTCACTCTTGTGTTAGCAGCTACCGAAAGGGGGAAAAAATAAGGGAAAATCACTCTCAGGTCCTAAGGAAGCAAAATATTGTCAGAAAAATCCCTGAAAAATCTGAAAAATCTCTAGGGACTTTTCTGATATTATTTTCCAAAGTCAAATGATTCACATGCCCCTCTTCTATTATTTCTCTCTCTCATTTGTTCTGGGTTTTCGCTCTCAGATGTGATCTTTTTTATTCAGCTCCCTACGTTCTCTCTCTGCAGAAATGATGGTGATGGTGATGGTGATGGTGAAGGCCAAAGCTTTGAGGTGGTGAAAGATTTGTGGGATGAGATGTAAGATAGAAGGAAGAAGAAGATGGAAGGAAAGTGGTGGGATTTTTTTTATCTCAAGCTTCCGCCATTTTTAAAGAAGGAAGGGATGAAGGTGATGATGATGATGAATAGTTCAACCCATCCCCCTTTTCTAACCTCATTGTGCTGTGAAAATGCTAATATAGAAAAAAAATAAATTGTTGTTAATTCGCGCAGTAGTAGTTGTTAATATAACAGTAGGACTTGTTAATACGGAAAACGAGGTTGGATGCTGTGGTGCTCTGTTTTTGGAAAAGGAAACAGAGGAAGTGGTGTGTTTGAAGTGGTGGGGTGTTATGAAAATGCTGATATAGAAAGAAAATAAATTGTTGTTAATTCGCGCAGTAGTAGTTGTTAATACGGAAAATGAGGTTGGGTGCCATGGTGCTCTGTTTTTGGGAAAGGAAACAGAGGAAGTGGTGTGTTTGAAGTGGTGGAGTGCTATGAAAATGCTGATACGGAAAAAAAACTAAATTGTTATTAATTCACGTAGTAGTAGTTGTTAATATAACAGTAGTAGTTGTTAATATGAAAAATGAGGTTGGGTGCCATGGTGCTTTGTATTAACAACTACTACAGTTATATTAACAACTACAACTGCAGAAATTAACAACAATTAAATTCTTCCCCATATCAGCATTTTTCACAGCACCCACCAACATGACAATCAGCCATTCTCACTTTAAACGTATCATTTCCTCTGTAACCTTCCCAAAAAACAGAGGATTGTGACATTAATACTACCCAACCTCATTGAAACCCCAACTACAATACTCAAGATCATATCTTTACCTAAATCATGCCATTACTCATCTACCTCCTACCACCTTATCTCCTATTGATCCCAAGCACCTACCTTTCACCATCATTCAATTTCACTTCATTCAACGAATACACAGAACCAAAAAAAAAAATCAGTTTGCTATTCTACCTCTGTACCAGTAGGTGGAGCTTGTAAATTCGATCCTTTGCCAAGAACTTTAACACTAAAATTGATCCCTTCAATGTTTGAGTTCAAACCCCTCCCTTTCGCATCGTTTCTCTGTCTCTCCAAAAAAAAAAAGTTGTGCCTTCCTTCTCTTTCTGAAGCTTCGATTTTTACAATTACAACACGGGCATGTGGGTCATTTGACTTTAAAAAATAATATCAGAAAAGTTCTTAGGAACTTGTTAGATATTTTAGATTTTCCAGGGACTTTTCTGACAATATTTTGCTTCCTTTGAACCTGAGAGTGATTTTCCCAAAAAATAAAGATTCATACAATCCTCTAAATTTGCTCTCTTTTTAGTTTTGACACCTCAAATTTCATCATTGTAAAATATTAGTCCTTTTCTTTTTTGTCACAAAAATTTTTAGGAAAGGGTAAATTTGAGAGACTTAAAATTATATTAACAAAAAAAAAACATTCATAACACCAAAACGAGCATTGCTACAAGAAAAGAAGCTTTCAATTGAGAGCTTGAATTGCGACATTGGGTACAAATGAATTCTCATATTTCAGACTTTCACAAAAATAAGGGGGCAAAGAATTTAATACATTTTCTATTTGGAGCAAACAAACAAAAGAAATGAATTATACAAGGCAGATCTACAATGAAGGGAAAACTTGGAAGAAAATAATCCCTTTCTAGATTTTTTCGTCAGGGAAAACAAAAAGACTGTCTTTCGTAACAATTAACTGAGTAATATGTTCCTTTGCGTGCTCTCTCGCGTCTTTTAATATCCCTACCATCAAACTAACTCCATTAATAGGGGGTCCCCCTCAGCCATTATTCTGATAAGCTTTATAAAATCTTGCTCGCTTGACACATTCCATGGATAAACAGCAGGTACTTTAGCAGAATAAAGAGTGGTGGAGTTAGTTGGGGGCTTACTCTTGTAGGTCATTGTGTTGAGAACAGAGTCAAAATTCTGGGGAGAGTCCAAGGATATAAAGAACATAGGAATTGCAACCTTCTGATGGATCTCCAGATCGCCCACCAGATTAACAAGCTCAACAAAGTCACCGACCAAGCGCTGAGGAATGTAGAATACCTCAGAGCTACACAGTAGGAGGTTCTTCTCACTTGTTAGAGTTTCTTTGTAATTGACTTGAAAGTGAACTGGCATTATGCTAACAACCTTCTGGACCATGCTTGCTTGTTTTGAAAACCAATCTGAGTTGTCATTGGTTGTAACTTTAGTCCAAGACTTCGATACCTGGACGTCAATGAGAATGTCAGAGGAGAAACAGAGCTCTAATGGGCTCTCTAAAAGTCAGCTAACACAGGGAAAACATCATCAACTAGAGTTATTAGGATAATTAGATAAGCATTTATCACAAATCGGAATACCTCGTTAGTGATCCACAGCTTAGTTTTGTCAGCTTGTAGCAAGTTCCAATAGTTAAGGATGGTATTATCTTGCAGGAACAGAAATCCTTCAGCACTGCTGAATTGATCAAATATTTTTGGCAGGTCCCTGGAAACAGAAGAGAAGGAAGTAATCATCATGAAGAAAGATTAGCGGCCTAAATTCTGTACCAGATCTCGCATCTAAAGACTTCAAAGGTCAATATCAACCGAAATATTATGTAAGTCAGAACTCAACAGAACTGAATTTTAACAACATTATGTCTAATATTAGCATAAACCAAAACAATGAATTAACAACGCTGAACCTTGCTAGATAATTTTCTCTAATATTTCTGGTCTAACAACTATTAAGCCAAGTTCCCCAATCAGAACCTCAGGTGAGACATTAATGGATCTTCAACTCCCAATTGGATATAATTATAGCTATAACGACGCAAGAGTATTTTATAAACTACACGTTTGATATCCAACATATATTCGCACATTTTGAATAATCAGGATGTGCAACAGTCTTAAAATTAGAGACAAGTTTTCATGTGGTTTAACTTGATTATTCATTGAATTATCTAGAGAACTTCGCCAGCTTCTAAATTTTCAGTGCTAATTCCAAAATAAAAACTATATTTAAGAGAGAATGCAATTCAGGAGAGAGAGACATGCGATAACAGCAGTCATTAATAACAATCAAACGACCTAGGTGAGACGCGCAAGAGAAGGATATAGCTCAACTTACTTGTATGCTTTCTCTAAATGGCTCTCTGCTACAGCAAGATCGGTATCCTTCTTTTCTGACAAAATGACAACAGTTCTGAATATACGCCCATAAAGCAACCTCCACTCAAGAGCCGTACGCTCCACTGGGCCACTACAATACATGATGAGCACAACATTCCCAAAAGTTTTCCTCCATTTGATCAAGTTAGCAATCTCATAATTTACCGTTCCTATTTCCTCAACCGCAAGATGAACAGATGGCAACTTTTGCGGTATAAACTCCCTTCTATCACCATGACCAATGTTTGCTCTTGGACGTCCCAATTCCAATGACATCAATCTTGGCTGCTGATACCCAACAGCAAGCAAGTCCTGTAACCAAGCAGCGGTAAGCTTCACATCCTTATCTTCCCAAAAGCCCTCCTCTGCCATCATGTAGCTTAACTCCAAAATCTTCTCAAACAATCTATGTTTATTTGATCTCCACGAAATCAAGTACTTGATTAGACGTCCCACATTGACATGAAGATCTTTCTCATGTGAGAATGGATAAGCCTCAACCCTATCATATCTATGCAGTGTAGGGGGATAAAATACAAGATAACCACCGATTTCCCAAAGAAGCCTCTGTCCCCAGTATCCTCTTAAAACGTCAGAAGCCATGGTGCTAACAGAAACTGGAAGCATCAAAGCCCAAAATGCTGAAGAATGGTACAATGTATTAAAGGAATTAACAGGCGCCATAATACCTTGTGGCAGCGCCACTTTTGGGGCATGCTCATCAAATCGAATGTCAAAAGCTTCAAAGCTGGACTTGCGTGTATAATAAAACACTGAATCAACATCAGGAAGCCCATTTGAAAGTCCCTGCTGTATAAACTGTTTTCCACCAAAGACCTCTGTGTAAAATTCTTCATGCCCAATTTCACCAACATTTTCCAATGGCATCCCTCTAGGCCAAACCGAACGCTGCCCAAAATGAATATATGGATTCACAACAGTTCGATTTGGATTGTCATGGCTGTACTGTAATATAACCTCTTGCCTGGCACCCTCCCCAAACAATTCTACATCAAGATGCTTACCTAAATCCCCATCAATTACATCACCCCTATTATCAGCATCGAAGATCTTCTTAGCGCCATGCTGAATAGCAAAGAGATAACCAACAGTTTTCCTAACATATGAATCATAAGGAAGATAATCCACCACCCGAAATCCCAAATTAGCTTGTTCCTCTAATGACAAAAAGATAGCACCTTTTAAGCTCCAATCCGACGGTGTTCTTGAGTTCCCCACAGCCAGCACTTGCCACCCCTTAAGCTTGACGAGATTGCGAAGTGAATCCGAGGGATAATTCGACACTGAGACGACGATCCACCGCTCAGATCGAAAATTTACGTATCTGGAGGTCTTATCCGTGATTGGAGCAATCGAATTCCAGTTAATATGCGGAAATTCGATCTTTTCGAGTTCTATGGCCTTTTTTTCGAAGCATAGCAGCGCAGCCGTGTCGCCAACGTTGCGGAGGAAGAATAATACCGCCACAGTGACAATTAGAAGAAAGATTGCAGTGACTTTGAAGAGATTCTCGGAAACCCATGCGGAGCAATCGAGGTTTTTGGACTCACAGAAGCGATCTGTAGGAAGCTTAGGTATATTTCTCCCCTGGGGTTTAGGAGACTTAGGACCTGAACGATCTTGGACCAACATTGGATCCTATGAGACGAATCGCCCTTCCTCCCACCAGACCAGCGCTTGATTCAGATCCCTACTCAGTCCAAGTTTGACTTCAGACGAATTAACACTTTGGAGTCTCACTTGATTCTTCAATAGCACGAACCAAAACTGAGACCACTGTGTATCAGCGCGCGAGCTTACTTTGTCTGTAATTGCTTCTCTTGCCGACAGGTATGAATGAGTGTCTGTGATTCCTTAGGCTTCAATGCATCTGAAGAAGTTTGGTGGGTTGGAGGACTCTGTATTGTGCTGAGCTATCTCTTTCTTCTTTTTGATATTTCTGAAATATATATTCATGGTTGGGTGGGACTGATTAGGTAATACGAACGAATAATAAATTGATATACGATAATATACAATTTGTCTGGTGGGCATTATACATTGTCGGTTACATGGTTCTGCTTGCTTCTAACACGAAGATCCAATCTCAACTCTCCATTCTCTCAGCTTGATGCCTTCTAAACAAAGCCAGCTCAATCTTTGGTACCCACTTGTCTCTTTTGAGTAGTTAACGGGTCATTTTCGTTTTAATTAATCCTTTTCTGATTTATGTGTGCAATGCATTTCAAAAGAAATCAGAAGACGTTCATGCCCGAATAGAAAATTTATGGATAATAGTGTGATTTGAATATCGTCTTTGGGAAAGAGTGAGTTCGACATTATCTGATCGAAGTGTTGCGGGAATGTGTTCTTTTTCATCATAAAAAGCGCCAAATCAGAGTTCTTCGAGTGCAAGAAATGTCAGGGCACCCTGAATGTAAAGGAAGCTTTTGACAATTTTAATTACAGACTAATGCTGACTAAGCAAGCTATATGTGTGTGTCAACATGTAGGATTTGGGAAAATATTTACTACTCCATATGTAATCGTAATGCTAAAGAATCAGTAATAAAAATAAAATGTCAGATAAAAAATACATGAAAATAATACTAAGTGCTCAATGCGAAACGAGTTCTAAAAATAATCTCCTCAAACAAGAGGCTTTTAATGGGTTTACATTGTAAACTTTAGCTCCTTTAAGTAATATCATTTTGTTTCTAATAATAATAATGGGTTTACATTTTTAATGTGGTCTGCAGATCATAGTTTATACTGAAGAGAAAAAATTCGAAAGAAAAACATTGATGAGTAGTATATATTTGAGAATAGATATATAAAAGCACGTCACTACTTACAATTAGTGGTGTATTATATATACAAGTACAGAAAAAGCAGGAAAAACCCTGAATCATGTGAAATATTAATGAAATCAGATCCAGAAAACAGTAACGAAGAGACAATGGATCAGATCAGAGAAGGGAATGATGGCCCGAGACCCGGGTTTTTCTTTATTAAAATAGAGGGACAATATTTTAGATCGGGTTCAAAGTTGCAAACTGTCGGGCCTTCGGATGGGACCCACATAGATGTTCATGCAACTTAAGATATTCCTTGCATCAAACGCGAAACAAAAGTAGGCTTTTTTTTTTTTGGAACAATCTAACTTATAATTGGCACTAAAGGTAAAAAGGACAAGCTATTTATACTAGCTACTTTTATTTGGCCCCCGCAAAACTCTTGCAATTGTGAAGCATGTGTGATAATAATTTAAAAAAAAAAACTTAAGCTGCTCCCAATTATGGTTCGGGCTTACACTTAGCCCAACTCAACTACAAACAAAAGGCATTCATTCCATGCAAGGCTCGGGTTTCATTTTCACGGCACCACACACGCATCTGCGAACCACAGTGAGCAAGAGTATGTGTGCGCAAGGGGGGAGAGAAATTTGAAAGACTTGAATAAACCCGCCAAATTAAAATTGGAAAACAGAGGCATAGAGCTACTGAAACGAACAATGTCATTGTCACCGTTTCCGAGTTCGCAAGAACAAACGGTTGCTTCTGCTTTGCTTCTTCTCTCTTCTCCGCCTCCATATCCATCTCCCTCGCTTACTCCTACAAGGTAGTCGAGCTACATATACGGCTCTCCAGTTCTATTTTCAACCCAGAGCGTTCTTGTTTTTTGCGTCTGCATTTAATTCTGTTCGCTCCACAGGGCGTTTGATGTTGGTCCGAGCGATTCGACGCCAGAGAGAAGCAGAAGCAAGAGTTGGAGAGATGACAGCTTCGTGTCGATTGGTTCCAAGATGTCATCGTCGTCGCTCGTCAGTGATGATGGATCATCGGAGGAGATCAGAGGTCGTAGGATCAGGTTCTTCTCTGCCGTCGCTCGTTATCGTCAGATGAAGTTCAAGGTCCTGAGCTTTGATCTCAGATTTATATTTATTGCTTCGGTCGAATTCTCATTCATTCTCTGTTCTGATCCGTTTTCTGTGTGGTGTGACGGTTTTACTTCTGTTTCCCGGTAGGCAGAACAATTTCTTTGAATAGTCCGATCTCACTTTTCTGCCCTGACTGAATAGTTATGAGACTCTATTTCGCACCGTCAAGTGATTTTTAGTTTTTGTTAACCTTAAGATATTGTAATTAGTCACTTGCTTATGCGAGATATATACTTGGTCTTATCGCAGAATTTTTTTCACTTTGCCTCACGTAATATTTGACTGCTGCAAATAAGAACAGTGTTTCTTCCACTTATAAGTAATCATTAGTCTCTCGGTTCTCTTTTCATACGAACATAATCTTATTTATAAGTTTTTAGAGATTAGTTAACAATGTTTTTAATATGAGCACACTGAGAGGTTCTTTGAATTAATAACTAAGATTGCGAGGAAGAGTCGATCGAAGATCATGTGGGTCTCCAACGACGACGTCCCGAAACCAAACACCAGTATGGCATCAAAGGTGTCCGAGCATACAGCTGACGCATCCTCCTGTTTGTCAAGCGGTTCCAGCGGGATCTCTAGCGCGCGAAGCTTGCGCTATATAAACCGAACCAGACGCGGGAAAATGCTTGGAATTCTGAAACGCAATCACGCGCAGCATTCAAAGCAAAAGCACGTCGCCAGTTCCGGTTATATGCGCCGCCGAGCTGAAGCCATTTTGAAGTTGCTTTCTGGTGGAGATTCCTCTGAAGTGAGGATCCGCCAACTCCTTGGTGACAGCCCTGACACCAGCAAAGCTCTTCGAATGTAATCTCTCCCCCCACTCTCTCTATGTAGTATGTATGTACACACACATCACGATAATAAACATATACGCAGCCGCAGCTAGCCAATTGAAATTGGCGTGTGCTAGGCTTATATTTACACTACATTGACAAAGAACATAATTCAGTTTGACATCCATTTTGAGAAAAGAAATTTGAACCTAACTTCTCATGATAACCTGGTAATTTTTGTTTATACACCCACGGTCGTTCATGGAAAAATTAGTGAATTCTAAATCAATAAAGGATTGGCATTAGCGTAGTGACTGGTCTCAAAACCCCTTGAAGTATATTGGAGTCAAAATGAGCATCTCTGTTTATATTTGCATATACAAATTATCTTTAATTTGGGGATCTACCTGGCATATATACTGATAAATTGTACTAAATGTGGATTGTGTTATTAAGGCTGCTGAGGCTGCAAGCGGTGAAAAGATCAGGCTCAGGTGGGCGTCATGACCCCTATATTTACAAGGTTCGTATGAATACTACACCAAGTCTTTTTCTTCTGGTAGTGTAATTTTATATTGTTCTGTTTAATTGCTGGTGCTAGATTGCTGCCTGATTCTGGCAAAAAAAGCTAAATTGCTGCCTGATAATGCTATTCTTACCTCAGGACTATTTACTTGTGCTGTCTTTTGTGATTTTTTGGCAGATAGCTGAATAAGGTTGTCTTAATTAGCTAGACAGTAGCGGCTTATATATAAGTAGATACCCAGTCAAAGATTATCATATATTCGTGAAGATTCAAGAATCCCCATACTCATACCATAGACAAGCAACTAAATTTCGGTATATTACGAAGTGCTGTTATAAATAGTAATGTAGATTGTAGATGAAGGGAAACGATAGGATTACAGGTTTCCTATGTTCATAAACATAGTCTCAACAGCCTTTTAAAACGGATTGGATCATTTCTTGTCATCCTTATCAATCATTATCCATGTCTAATATATACATCTAAAAATTGAACAGGTAAGGATGAGAATGTATCTCTCGAGTATTATAATATTATTATTGATGCTGATGAATTATCACAATTGATTCGCGTACACTTGGGAACAAACAAACAATATTGAAGGATTTTTTTGGTATGGTAATATTTTTTGGCATGGTAATATAATACTATAATGTCATGTTATTAATAGTAAATTCCTTAAATTTTTTATCAACGGGCTTTTCAGCAAGAAAAATTTTGCCTTAATTTTGAAAAATTTTACCTTGAACTAAATCAGAGCAAAATGAACTTTTTATATTATAATAAAATAAAATCCTTCGAAACGTGGATGTAAGATCTGAATATAGATTAAGCAACACAATTAAAATGGCAAATATCTTTTTATATTTCCATACCTGTTAATTTTTAAAAAAATGTAAAATGGAATAATTTTCTTACAAAAAAGACCTATATTTTGAAAGAGGGAGTAAAATTTGAAGTTGCAAGAGAATATTCATATGGGGGGATCGACAATGTTGATTCAGCAGCATCGCTGGTTAAAAATGTGGTTTTAGAGGGCATTGAACAAGCACTTAATGATTTAGTACTAGACAACCATAATAAAATTACCACCAACGATAACAAAATAAATCATCAAATTGTAAAATGTCATGTTGTAATCTTGAAAATGAAAGATACATTAATGACAACTACATTTATTCATACAATTAAAAGAAAGAAAGAAAGACCAGCAGCTATAATAAAATAGCTCAGCTCATGGTTTAATGGCATCAGTATGTTCCAATCCTGAAAAAGAATCAAGTCATCGTGCATAATTTAAATATTCAATTTCAAAATCTCACTTTATGCAGCATTCGATCTATTGATCTAAAATGCGGGAGATAAATGACCGAACGATACTCAATGCAGAAGATAAATGATCCATTTGATCCAATGGCCAACTGTCGGAAGGAAGGAACTAACAGTCTCGTTTAAACGGGTAAAAATGCACCAACATGCCACCATCAGCTTTAGATTACTCATACTTGTCTACCCTTTAAAATCGAACATTCAAGCATTTTGTAAAACTTCTTTTTCTTGCTGATATGAGAAGGATGGGTATTTTCAATCATCTCGAATCATCACACCAAAATAATAGGTAAGGAGGTTTCACAATCCGAGTCCTGACCCAAATTTCTATAACTTCACCTGACCTGAAAGTCCTCTAAATGAACCATATAAAGGCTGAGATTTTCTAAAACAGAAAATATCATTTATTTTAGCTGAATCTGGTTGTGAAGCTTCAGCTTTGAAATCCGATGAATGAAGGTTCCCATATACCCGAACACTTAAGGTCCTCTTCCGTGAAGCACCGACTTTAATATATTCATTGAAGAAATCTACAAGTTCTGTAAGAGTGAGCTGTCTTAACTCTGCAACCTGTTCCAAAACCACCCAAGGGAATCACCATTTCAGCAATGGCACATAGCTAACATCCAATTTTTCAGCCCAAAAGAAGGTAATATCCATATTTTTAAGAGAATTATGCCCAGGGGCCAAATTCACAAATCTTTAATTCCTAATGACCACTAATAGTAAATACTCATTGTTCCACTTTTCAATTTGTTTTGTTTGAGTGGTAAATAGTATAAAATATTTTTTTAGTTACAAAATTTGCATAACATGAATGGCAAATTGGAGGAAATTCTTATAGTTAATCTGTGAATTCAGTGATTCAGTATAATTCTCCCATTTTTTGTCCATAAATTCATGACTTTTGACTTAATACGAGTGTTCTAATCAACTGATCCAGATAAGATTCTAGAGAGACCTTTCCCCTTCATAAGAATTCCTTTATTCAACTTTTAGGTAGAGGGGGAAAAAGCGAACTGGGTAAATAAAGGAACAAAAATAAAGAATACATACAAATATACATAAACTTCCAGTAATACCTCAAAATCTCTTCTCTCAAACTTCAAAGTTCCATCATTAATCTCTCTCCAATAAAATGATGACTCCTCCCGTAAGTTCTTGTGTCTCTCAAGCTTCACCTCTATTAATGCGTTTACATGACCCTAAACAAGCATTTCAGAAATAATGAAAATAGTTCAAACACAATCATTGTTTTTGGTCACTGCAAAAATACGGAAGGTTCAACCCAAGGACTTGGGGAAACATATAATCAAACCCAAAATTTAATAACCAAGTTGATAAACAAGGATATGGAAAATGAACTTATCAGAATTTTTTAAAAATATTTATAGAATATAAAACAAATCATGAATAGCTTTATAGTCCCAAATTCGGCTACTAAGATTCAAATAATGGAGAAGTGACCCAATGAAAACAGCAATATTTACGGGTAGAAGAGATTTTTTATGCTTCAATAATTTCTATTCAAGAAATATTCATCCCTTGAATAGCAATGTTGTTATGGGAATGGGACAACAACCCCTCTTTCTCAAAGATGATCCGCCTTATAGTGCTTCCAGTAAGCAATTAATTTGAATCTCAGATACAAGGGGTAACAATGACATGTTCAATCAAAATATAGAAAACAAAAAAACATGTTTGCTTCAATGAGGATGAGGGTATAAAAATGTCATATTACTATATTATACACAAAGATGATCCGCCTTATAGTGCTTCCAGTAAGCAATTAATTTGAATCTCAGATACAAGGGGTAACAATGACATGTTCAATCAAAATATAGAAAACAAAAAAACATGTTTGCTTCAATGAGGATGAGGGTATAAAAATGTCATATTACTATATTATACAAAAAGAAAGTGTAATTTATCCATCAAACCTTGAATTCTTCAACAGACATCTCAAGAAGTTTTTTCTCAAACATCTCGAGAAATGCCTCAACTCTCTTCTCAATGTCTCTAGGACCCTGTTATGCAAGTAGAATGATAGTATTAATCAATAGAGTCATAAGTATCAATTATAAGATATTAGTTTCACATACCTTCACTGTGGATTGGATGATAAATTGCACTCCCCGAATACCTGAATCATTCCTGCACATTTTGAAAACTAAAGTGAAAAACAAGGAGTATCTTTTCTATGCTGGGTAGGATATAAGGGACGGAATAGTCTGACTCACCTCTGCATGAGCACAGTAATGTATCCAAGCTGTTCAACTGATCGAAGCTGGTGAAAAGCTGGTTGCTTTGCGATAAGTGCAAAAAGCTGAAGTTTTACATTCATCTTAAAGTCATCACGGCCAACCTGCAAGTTAATCATGAGTGTTACATAATCAGCACAAGGTATATAAGCTCAGACCAATATATCTAATCAAATTAAAAAAAAAAAAAAAACCAAAAGGGAGGGAAAAACCATGCCCAATTTTTTTTTTAAAAAAAAATAAGCACTTATTTTTGTGTTAAGGAAAGGAAGTTAACATCACAACAAAAACATTATATTTGGAAAGATGTGTACATTGAAGAAATCCATACATGAGTGGAAACAAGTACCTACAACATGGCTTGGTCACCTCAATAATGCAATCATGGAAATTAATGTGTAAAAATTGTGAAGTACATGGTAACAAAAAAATATGTGCCACCGAAGTGAGAATTTTAATGATGTTGATTTAATTAGTTAGCCTCGTGAATAATTGGCTTTTGATGGTAACAAAAAAAAAACCACGTGTATCACGAAAGCAGAAAATATATAACTCATTCAAGAGAGCTTGGTGGTCTTAAGAATGGTTTGAGGGGAGCCTTTTTAAATTATATTCAACTGGAAAGAGTGTGTCAGAAAAGTAGGTGTATAGTGACAATAGTTAGAACCAAAATAAGTAGCAGAACCTTGGTATTAGGCGGCAGTAAACTACAACAGCCATTTTTTCTACATAAAAGCAACTTACCTGTATATAGTGAACAAGAGCCGAATTCTCATCCTTCCCATTGAGACATTCTGAAGAGTAGAAATAATTCGTGCCGCTTTCAAGCTTAACAACCCGATTTGTCAAATGCTGAGATGGGAATAAAGGCTTGCATAGAGGGTTTTCACACTTAAAAAGAGTATCTTCTATGTGCCCAATCATTGACTCTGCTTCATCGTTTGCAATGTTTCCTGTAAAGATATGTTTGATTAGGTGGTTTATCTAATTTTGGGAACATAGAGGTAACAGGTAACTCATCAACATTTGAACCATAATTACCTGCTATGTAAACCTCTAAAAAGGTCCTTGAGAGCATCACTGGAACAAATTTGACCAGATCCTCCGCCTGAAGACGTGGAAGTACTTCAAGTGCTTCTATCCATGGCAAGGTATTATCTTGTAGTATCAATGCGCAATAGTACATAGCTTGCTGATAGGGTTGTTGATACTTGAAATTTTCGTACTCCTTGGTAACCATTTCCTGATAAAATGATAAAAGAAAGTAACTATAATCTGTCTAAAAATATATACAAAAATCAAGACATAGTTAAAAGTACAAAATCAAATACTTACAATAAAAGTTATAACAATAACATTCTTTCATAGTCTGATAAAATTCTTAATCAGGCATTATTTTATTAAAAGAAATTAAAGAAGCAGCCTGCTCTCTGAACAAAATAGGAGTTCCATATAAGTCCATTAAGGGCAAATATTAATAAAGTAAAGCTCATATGGGAGTTCCATATAAGTCCCTCAGGTTTACCTTAATAACTAGGAACCTGTCCTCCTTCACTGTGAATGTTGCGATCTTTTCAATGATGGTTTCAAGTAGAATTCTTAGTTTGTGGTTATAACCAAGAAGGGTCACCTGAAAAAAAAACATGATATACAAATTATATGCAAGGAAACTGTCATGTAAATATTGATAGACATGAGAGTTGTTATGTTCAGTGTATATAAATAAGAATAGGATCTCAATAGACATGAGAGTTCAATGGAGCCTTTTAAAGAGTGTTCTGCTTGAGGAAGGTCAAGCGAAGTGTCACACCATCAAAACATTGACTTTCCAAGGTTGACTTATTGATAAGGATGGGGATCCCTATTCCCTAAGTCTCAGATCCAGTAATATAGAATGCAACATGTAATAATTATTATGATTTTCCCATATCAATAGCTAGCTTCCGAGACAAGATTTCCTACCCCATTTCAATGCCCATCATATACATAAATTACTAAATTGCAAACCAAATTACACTGAACCATAATACCTGAAAACCACTATCCGTGTGGCCTATACTGTAATACAAACCAGCTACCTGAGCATAGTAAGCTGAAAAATGAACTCTAGTAAGAACTTCTTCCATTTATAGTTAACATCCAGGAATAACAGTTCAAGTATAAAAAGGATCTATACAAGGTCTAACTGTTTAAGAAAACAACCAACCATATTCATTCAAGTAGTCCATCAATAATCGCGTGAAAATATCACTTAAAACTTCAGCTTCAGGGGAATTTCCAGCATATGGACAATTGAAATCTATCTTTACATAAGCCTTGGGAGTGGAAAACATGGTATCTGGCTTGTACCATAAGGCTGAATATGATGTCCTGCTTAATAGAAGTGGAATCTTAACCTGTTCCAAAAGATAAATATGTTAAATAAAGTTAAGACCCTGATAGTTATATTTATGCTACATAAAATCACAACACATGTTGTACCTTCTCTTGCACAATCTTAAGTGACAAGTCAGTAGGAATGAATATGTTACGTGCTGGAAGATGCAGATCTTCCTTAGGAGCAGAAAGGACCCACTCCTGCAAGCGCAAAATGATATGGGACTAACAACTTCAAATTTTCCGCACAATAATTCATATAAAGGCCTAACAAACTCCCTTGAATAATAAAGAGACAATCCAAATTAGTTTACTCTAAAAATTTTGCACAGCTGCTCATAGAAACACAGACCTGAATTGTGGAGCTTGTAATTCTTTCAATGGAATATGTAGTTCCATACCATGGCTCCACCTTATCAGTATGCCCTTCAAATTTTTTTGATTCCCAAAAGATTCTTCACAGCAGAGAATAAATCAGTTTGACAACTATCATAACAAAATTATGGCCTCATCCTTAGAAGCACAGTGATCATAAATACAAACAACAACAGAAAAGAAAGATCTTTTCCCGCAATAACTGAAACATTAATGAATGAGATTGTCATTTGAACTAGCAAATACAAGTTAACTGGTTTTTAAAATTCAAGAAATCTATTATAATTTCCCATTATATTGAGCTCCATTAGGAGCTAGTGGATTGTAAAACAGGCATCATGCAACTACTTAGCTAGTATCGAAATCATACTGTCACAATGTAAACCTGGAATTTGCCACGACTTGAGAAGATTTGCCAAAATATGCAATGTTAACATGATTCCAGTGTACTTACCGAACATTGTCTGGAGAAAGCTGATTCAGCACCATCTGGATAACACTTGGGCTAAATTTAGAAGGCAGAGATGACCCTACCAGCCAATCTTTGGGGGGATATAACTATATGGCAACAAAATGCATCAGTAAGAAGATTTCCATGAGAAGCATTTCATGAAAACTATATGCATATTTTAAGGGTTACCTGCATATTTGATGCTATATTAACCACATAACTACTTGGAGGAGTCTTGTCCTGATAATGGAATTTGGTCTCACAAACAGCTGAAAGCTTCAAGAACAAGTTCAGTTACATCAGAATCTTTCAAAATGTATTTAAAGCCATAAAGAAAACAATCTAGGACAGTCAGATACAAAAGATCATAGCCAAATGAAATACCTCATCAAAAATCCATTGGCAAACACCAGAGTGCTGTAGAAGTTTAATGTATTTGAATAACAGCCCTATAATGTCCTGTATGTGATCTAAATGCCAAACATAGAGGTGTCAATAAATTTACAAAATCCAGAAACCAATATATCTCACACCTAGGCTTTGTTCACGAATTTGGGGGAAAAAAATGACAGCTTGCAATTTCTTCAGTGAAGGGACATTCTGGATACTTATGTGAACATGACAATACCAAAAGAGATAGGAAGATATGTACAGCAAGAGAGATAAAGAGAAGGGAGTGCGAAAACAAACAAAAAATCTAACCATGACCAGCATCAGTAAGCTCAACTACGACTTTAAAGAAAGAAAAGTCCAGATTCCAATCTGATTCGCCCGCAGACAAGCCTGTTGCCCATCCTGCAAACAGAACACTTTCATAAAATCACACAGCCCATAAGTTATAGAAGCTAAAATGTACTATGAAACTGTCATCCACATGATGAAATCTGTATGTGTGTGTGTGTGTGTGTATCAATTCATACAATGTTTAGCCACACATTTTCAAAATAAAAGCAAAAAATGATACTTTTCAAAGACAAAAAAGCCCTCGCTCAAATTTCTAGTTACTATATTATCCCTTATCATATTTTACTCATAATCTCCACTAGTCACCAATCCACTCTTTTCTGTTTTCATTTCTTCTCTTACCCTTGCAGAGTTATTTTGATATGTTTATTTTATATATATATATTTATTTTTATTAAAATATTTTATAAACTTATTGACTCTTTTTTCATTTGAATTAGACTAAAAAAATATAAACTTAATCACAGTTAACCATAATGAATATTTAAAATTATTTATCCATTAAAATATTAACTGCGAAGTTAATTCTATATACATCCTTTTAAGTAACTTGTAAGTAAAAGGTGATTTTTCCAAATAAATATAATAATATGGATAAAAGAGCTAACAAATGATTCTGCGATAAACAAATAGCTTCTTGTTCATAGTAATTTACTAAACTCAAATCGACAAAAAAAGGTTAAAAAAGAACTTATAGACTGTAAAGATAACCGCTAAGAAATATTATCATTATAGTTATAATAACTAGAGCCTGATTTTATTGATATTAAATGTTCCTTCATGTATGGTTCCTCAAACAAGTTAAAAATTCAAATGTACAGTTTCATCTGATAAATCTACAGCTCCTTACCTAAGTGCTGATGATTGTTATTTTTTGCAAAGAGGGGATAGAATAGAAGTGAATGTTGAAATTTTGAGGAAGAAAAAAAGATAGATGAAAAAAAATATATAAATGTTCCAATAAACTCCAAAATTTACTACCATTCATATGAAGTTAATGATATCAAGACCATATACACAAAATCAGTATCATCTCTCTAAGTTTCTCCTTCATCCTATAGCAAAAGGATTACTAGACAATGATTTACACCAATCCTTATCCCAATATACTTTATCTTAATTTTGAATCAAACCAAAGTGGCATTATCAGAAAAATAATTGTAAGATATGTAAAGGAGGATGTATAAAACCCACCCAGTGTTTTCAAGATGTAATATAACGATCCTTCTCCCTCATGGCCAATAAGATGACCAAGATACCTGCATGGCCCTTCCGTGTAGTGATGAATCTCAGGGGTTACTGGCCATACAATTCTCAATTTATGACCTTGTTTGATTGGGACAGTTTTGACAAGAATCTAACACAAAGACAAGTCAGAACAAGCATTAGCATAAATCCTGAAGCAGTTAAGAATTGTTTAAACGGCAATGGTGCAATTATACCTGCAGATGGTCTGATTTGCATGGCTGACCAGGAGGGCGGAAATAACTTCGGTCAGTGTTTCGAATATCCGAGAATTTCTCCTCCACCAGATTTTGAATTTTATCAAGGCTTTCTAAAAATATTCGGGAATAAATAATGGTATTCAGAGTCATTTCAAGAATAGCAACAGTAGCATCTGATACAAGAAAAGATCTAGTACCATTAGTATATACAACTAGATGCATCAAATTGGCCGAATAGTTTGCTTCATAGAACTTGATAAGCTCATTCCTTGTGTCCAATCCTCTTTCTTTTGGCCGAACTTCCAAAGTGTCCCAATTCCCTAAACAATTCATAACATTTTGAAAGCATTACATTATGATTACAGCAAGATGAAGATAGTAAACACCAAACTTTTAACGAATATTACAGCTTAGTGTGGACAGAAAAAATTCTTCTAGAATGAAGTAGGGCAAAATTAAGCATGCTGATATAAAATTTTAAGTAGCCATGTAAAGAAAGCATAACTATGGGATAAAGTATCAATGCACACATAAGTGGACATAATTGTTCATTTAAAATTTCAAATCGCAATTATACTGAAAAATTAATCTCACTTTTTAAAATTATTTTTCTCTTTTATGAATTCATAATGTTGAAAAGGACCCACTTGAAGCAAAAGCATCGCTTCATGGGAATTCCAGGTTATGAAACAGGCAAGACTGAAACACAACTGGTAAAGGTGCTTTACCAATGAGAAGAAAGTTTTCTCTACATGCATGCCCATCAAAAGGAAGAGTGAAGGAAAAAAACCATTTATTAACAAAGCATCCAATAAAAAAACATATAATCAAATTTTAGTATAATTAAAAATAGAAGAAATCAAATACTAACCTGTACTGAATTTATGAAATGGATGGTCCTCACAACTGAGATGTTTCTGAAGCTGAACAGATTGCAACATTTCATGCAGGGGAGAAAGGGTAATAGATTATAAATATTTCTCCAGGAAAAAAATGACTTGAAATGCTATTCAAGTATTCAAATGCATATGAACAAACATTGAAGATCAGAATTATTGCTTTTAGCTTTAACAAAGGCCAAATGACAGTTACAAAATGATCCCCAATTGGCCTGGTCAACTACTAACTTCATAGAGAACAGTTTCCTCCTGACTATGACAAGATGGAGGCATCCAGCCCAACATTGAAGCTAAAAAGTTCTCCCAAAATTCTTTGACAAATGCATGGTCCAAATGGTTTTGTTGGGCCCCAAGGGATCAGCGAGTACAAAATCAGTCCCAATCAGCCCCATAATAATAAAAAACTTAACAAATTAAAGTCACTTCAGCAACTATTTTTAGTCAAATAACACACACAAATGAAAGCAATGGCCATCCTTAAAGCAAAGAATCAGAAAAAATAAATCCGCCCCTACAAGGGTTGGGCCTCACATCTTAGTTGTTTTATTGATGCAGCACAACTAAAGCAACTGAACAAGCACACAAAAACATGCACATCCATGGGAGCTCATTTAGTTATTTGGTAATTAGGCCTGCTACGCACTTGGCCCAAACATATTTAAAGCATTGAAAGTAAATCTTATGCAATTTTAGATCAATTCAACATGTTTAAGTCATGAAGAGCTCAATTGATGCATGAAAGAATCAATAATACTATGTTTCTTTTCCAAAACAAACAAGAGATATTTCCCTCCAACCTTATAGAAGGTGAGGACATATGTCATAATAAAATAAGATTTTGATTTTGCTTTTCTACCATTTTCTACTATGCACCCCTACAAAACCGTAAAGGCAAGAATAGTTACCTGGTTCATTCTCCAAGCATCAGATAATAAGTTCTTCTGATTTTCTAAGCAAAGGAGCAAGGAAGAGTATAGAGATAAGAAGGTATGGGGAAAACCTAGAGATATTGGACAATGTCATAAAATATTAACTAACCAGAGTCAACCGCTTTAATTTCCCTCGTGGTGGCATCGGCGGACATCAATGGTTTAATGAAGAACTGAGCAAATCTGACAGACAAACCATGCCCTAACATCATATCTCCTATACAAAAATTATTATAAGAAATAAGCAATGAAGGAAACACAACTGTGGGGTCTACCTGTCTAAAGCCTCTTCAAAAGCATCAATGTTAACATCAAAATAATAGTTGGTGTGCTCAGAGGATGTAAAAGCATTGGTGCCTCCTCCATGCTGTGTTAGGAAGAAAAACCACAATGATGACAAACTACAATGATTAGTAAACAATTGGAAAAGCAACTCTGAAGGATGAAGTCGCTTAACTGCCAAATAATATAATGAAGGGTACTCTAGAAATTTTCACCGCTTATTAGAGGAGTTAAATTGCAAAAGGCCCAACACTCCAAGACACACACAAAAGAGGCACCAGTTAGGCTTATTAATAAAAGCAGTTAAACTTTAACATAACCTTTGTGTTGAAGTATCAATAACATGATATCAGAGCCTCTTTGACAAAATTGTCAAATGATAATTGCCAATACTCACCTATTAAAAGGATAAACTTGCCTTTCAATTCATCATTTTATAACTTTAAATCGTTATTACGCTAACAAAGGAAATGCAATATGTTCATCATTCTATATCAAGGCTTCCCAGAAAGTAACAGTAGCTCTAACTTAGCTCAGGTCTGAAAATACTTCCCAGTAATTCTCAAAAGCCATAGGAGAGATCTCAGGTTTCCTTTAGTCTCACCAATTTCATACAACTATAGATGAAATAAAAATGAGTAGCTAAAATGAACAGCAAACTATAACATAGCATTTAGGATTATAGAGTCCCAGGAATCTTAAAATTATAACAGAATTTGCCCAATAGTTGTACCGCTGCTGATTCTACTCATTTAACACATGGCAACATTTACCTCAGTAATATACTTGGAGTAGCTATCTTCTACGGGGTACTTTTCACTGGCATAAAACAGCATGTGCTCTGTAAGTAACAAAAATCAACTGATCATGAGATTATAATTTTTCAAATAAGTAACATTTTAATTCCATAAGCCATCGAAGTCGTTCAAGTGTTTGCCTCGAAGTAAACTTTACCAAGAAAATGGGCAAGGCCTTCAAGACCGTCTGGATCACTGAAGGAGCCGACACCAACGTCCATAGAAGCAGCACACTGGAAATATAACAGAAATACATATAAAGAACTTGAATTCATTAAAAAAAAAAACAGTTTTGAGGGATAATTCAACCTTATCAGTATCAGGATCGCTGATGAGAAGTACTTCAAGCGAGTTCGGGAGAACAATCCTTCTGTAATCCCTCTTGTCCAAGCGAGCTTTAAAAATCTCTACCTCTTCCTTCCCCACTGCCATCGTCAGTTTATAGGTTGATTCTTTCCAGTTTTTTTTTTTTTCCCTCTTCTATTCCCTTCCTCTCTATCCCAAGAGAGAAAGGTGTTGACAGCAGAGTGAACAACAAGGTTCAATTTTCCAACTCTACAACTCTGCCTTCTCTACTATCCCTTCAGTAGTCAGATCTCGGGCGCTGGAGCAATACAAGTCACTCGTTTGAGGTCTTGGGCGAAATTGTAACTATCTTTATTGTCGTTGGCGTGGCGGTGGGGAACTCTTTTTTTATTTCATTTTAAAAATTTTTGTGATCAAGATGAAAATCTGACAAAACAGGCAAAGAATCTAAGTACAAAAGCAAAGACAATATAGTAACTAACCTTTTTTAAAACAATAACTTTTATTCAAAAATAATCCATTAAAAATATTAAATTTTAACGGTCCAGATAAAACATTTCTACTGATTTCTATACACATACGATTGAGTGTGTTTGGTTGGGCTTATTTTTTGACAATAAATTCTTATTACGCAAGTCGAGATAAAACTCTTCTCATATACTTATCCCGTATGCCGTGAATCACGATTTATAATCACTTATTATCTAAAAATAAACTATTCCAAGCAAGTACTGAATGGCATGGTGTTGTAAATTAAGCCCAGCTTGAACAAAAAACAATGTCATCCTAGTTTTAGGAGGAGTAGGAAAAGACGATTCAATTAGATACTTAAGAATTATAATTTATCGTGCTAATTAACGTTAGATGGCGTAAGCGTACTCCAATATGTGACACAGTCACAAACTCATTACTTCAACGGCAAGAAATTGCCTTCGACAATGATGTCATATTAGTGGTAGCTTCTCTTACACGATCTTAAGAGTGTGTTTGATTCAATGAAGATTAGATTAAGTGAGATTTATTTAAATTAAGTTAGAGGAGGTTATAATGTTGTTTGGTTCAAATAGAAGTTAGGTTAGGTTTGGTATCTTGTTTGGTTCAGGAGGTTAGATTAAGTGAGTTAATTATAAGTGGACAAAAATGCCCTTCTGCATATTTTCCTTCTTCTTTTACAATGTATTTATTACTCGAGGAGGAGGTGGCTGGATTTACAGGACCCGAGACGACGTTAGAGGGGCAGAGTGGCGAACGAGTCGACTACAGAGCGCGCGAAGATGAGAGAAAATGGGATTTTGGGCAGGAGAGAGAATGAAACAAAGTGACAACTTTTTACAGGGGAGGACAGTGCTGGAATTTTAAAAAATTATCATGGACAATTTAGTCACAATTGAAGATAAATATTCTCTCACATAGGAAAAACCCCAATTTTGGAGGGTTCACAACCTAAGTTAGGTGACCACTAGAAGACAAAAAAACATCCAATACCTAACCTAACCTCCTTCCAATCAAACATCACTTTTTTACCTCCAACCCCACCCCAACCTAACATAACCTAAAAAAACCTCCAACCAAACAAAGCCTTAGGTGACAAGTTAGTATGAATAACTTTCATTATCTAGTTTTCATACCAACCTTTGTTATGATATTTGCCTTTAGTACCAACCTTGTTATAATTTTTGTCTCTAATATCAACCTTTGTTATGATTTCTAGCTCTAATACCAATACTATGATACTAAGCTTTGTTATGATTTTTGTCTCTGATACCAACTTTCTGATATTAATACTCTAATATCAATTTTTGCTAGTATACATCTAATCCATTGTTAGTGTTTTTTTTGTACAAAAATAAAAAATCAAGAATTATATATGATTTAACTTATACGGTGTAAAACAAATTGCATTGAACAACAATACCTGAAAACAACTATATGTGTGGCTTATGAAAATGGGCATGTTTAGATCAAATCTATATCAATTCATGAAAATGGGCATGTTTAGATAAATTCTATATCAATTCAATATGTTTAAATCATGAAAAGCTCTATTGATACATGAAACAATCAATACTATTTCCATAACAAACCAAAGATATTTCCCCAACCTCATAAAACTTGAGGACGTATGTCTCGATAAAATAAGATTTTATTTTTGCTTTTCTGTCATTTTCTACTATGCACCCCTATAAAATCGTAAAAGCTGGTTAATTCTTCAAGCATCAGATAATAAGTTCTCCTCCTTTTCTGTGAAATGGAGTAAGGAAGAGTACAGAGATAAGAAGACAAGAGGAAAGCTAAAGATATTGGACATTTTAATAAAATATTGACTAACAAGGGTCAATAGCTTTAATTTCCAGCCTCAGCGGACATCAATGTTTTAATGATGAACTAAGCAAATCTAAGAGATAAACCATGGCCAAACATTATATCTCTCCTATATGAAAATTATCATAAGAAATAAGCAGTGAAGGAAAGCCTAACTGTGGCGTCTACCTGTCTAAAGCCTTTTCAAAAGCATCAATGTTAACATCAAAGTAATAGTTGGTGTCCTTAGAGGATGTAAAAGTGAAAACCACAGTGATAACAAAACTACAATGGTTAGCAAACAATTGGTTCTGATACTAACCCTTTGACATCAATGGCTCTAATACCAGTCCTCTTATACCAATCTTTACTGGCTCACTTGTAAGTTAATTGTAAAAGTGGGGAACAAACATAATTAATAGTTAATTGTAAAAGTGGTCAAACATCATATCTCCTATACGAAAATTATCATAAGAAATAAGTCATGAAGGAAAGCCCAACTATGGGTCTACCTATCTAAAGCTTATTCAAGAGCATCAGGGCCCATTTGGTTCAACTCCATTGTAGGTGTGCAATGGTAATCCTCATTGCATTGCCATAAATAGCCCGTTTGGTTGGGCTTAGTAATGGTAAAAGAGATTACACCTGCAAAAAGGATTGCACATTTTTTGGTAATCCCCATTCGTAGGGGAGACCCTATAAATCCTCATTGCAGGCCTGCAATTCATTTAAAAAGTCAATTTTATCCTCAAATATCATTGTGAAAAGACAAACTTACCCTTCAAAAATTATCTATAAGATAACAATCCCTAAACCTAATATGCAAAAACAAAGCGACCCTATTATCTAGCGCCGGTGAGGTGAGTTAATCTTTGGCCTTCTTCAAATTTATTGTCAAACCAATCAATGTGATATCAATCAAAACAAGAGTTAATGTCCTTGCTTTACTATGAATGAATATTATTCACCCATATCTTATTGTTGGAAACACTAGAAACTCACGTCTACTAGGCAATCCTAAATTCTCAAGTACTATGTCAATCTTTTATGTCACGGCAATTTTCTAATGTGGAAGAAGAAACAAATGATCAACTATGGTGAAGAGAGAATGTAGGCGTTCTGGTTTCGAAAGAGGAATAGGGTTGTCGAAGAAGAAGAATCAGCGCATAAGCCTATGAATTAAAAGAGTATATTGGTCTTTTAAATATATATTAATTTTTAAAACATTATTATAAAATAACTCATTGCACCCTCTTATAAAAAGCTTACCAAACATTATCATGGTAATTCCCATTGCATTGCATCCCCATTATATTGCATGGCATTACATTGCAGGTGGTAATGGGGTTGAACCAAATTGGCTCTTAGTGTTAAGATCAAAGTAATTGTTAGTGTTTAGAGGACGTAAAAGTGAAAACTACAGTGATAACAAAACTATAATGTTTAGCAAACAATTGGCTCTGATACTAGCCCTTTAATTTGATGTCAATGGATTTGTCTCACTTGTAAGTTAATTGTAAAAGTAGGGTAAAGATATAATTAACAGTTAATTGTAAAAGGGACCAAATATCATATCTCCTTTAAGAAAATTATCGTAAGACATAAGCAATGAAGGAAAGCCCAACTATAGATCTACCTGTCTAAAGACTCTTCAAAACCATTAGTGTTAACATCAAAGTAATAGTTGGTGTGCTTAGATGATGTGAAAGCGAAAATGACAGTGATAACAAAACTACCATGGTTAGCAAACAATTGGCTCTTATATAAGGGAAAAGAGTATCTCAGCCAACTCCTCTCCTCACTTCCTGTCCCCTTAATTTCTTCATCATTAGATTGGCTTTTAATGGTTGAGATTTGTTTTGTAAAAATATTATTATAATTTAATATTTAATATTACAATAATATTTTTAATATAGTATAAAATCTCCACTATTAAAAGTCAATCCTATGGTGAAGAAATTAAGTGGAGAGGAAGTGAAGGGAAGAGTTAGTGGAGACACCTATTTCCCCTGATACCAGCCTTCTAACATCATCATATCTCTTATATCAAAATTATCATAAAAAATAAGTAATGAAGAAAGGCTCAACCGTGGGGTTTACCTGTCTAAAGCCTCTTCAAAAGTATCAATGTTAACATCAAAATAATAGTTAGTGTGCTCAGAGAATGTAAAAGCGAAAACCACAACGATGACAAAACTATAATGATTACCAAATAATTAGGCCTGATACTAGCCCTTTGACAGCAATGGCTCTAATACCAATCTTTATTGGCAACCTTGTAAGTTAATTGTGAAAGTGCAGCACAAAAATAATTAATAGTTAATTATTATTTTTTGAATATATTAAGAGTTAACTATTAATCAGGCGTTAATAAATTACTAAAACATTTTAACACAAGCATTGAATTACTAACACATTTTAATATAAATGTTAAATTTATAATTCAAATATTATAAATTTTAGAATTGAGATAATTTTTATGTGTTCTAATGAGGCACATGTATGGGTGTGGAAAAGGGTTCTTGAACATAGAAGAAATTTTATGTTTAATATTTTTTTCAAAAAATGCAGGAAGTGTGTAATTTAAAGAGAAAGGGAAAACACTTGAAAATGTTAAGATTGTTATATGTATAATCTGTTTTTAATAAATTAAAAACAAAGAAAAAATTGTTTTTTTAATGAAAAACTCACATTGTTAAGTTCTTTTTGTCACAACATTACCCAAGCTTTATAGTTGTGAAGTAAGAGGTGAAAAATGGAAGTGGAAGTGGAATTAAGATTTTTGTATGTTTGGTGTGTTGGAAGCCACATCAAGCCACATCTCTGGAAAAGCCACTTCCTTCAAAATTGATGAAATTCACTTCCATCAGATACCTTATGAAATTGGCCACACTTCCATGGAAGTCATTTTACCTTCCAATCTTGCCCTCAAGCTTTCAAGCACAACCTTCGCCTTTCAGGTTCTCCAACGACCACGTTCATCTTGCAACAGTGACGACGAACCCCATAGTGATGTATTGAGAAGGTGGCGGCGACAAACCATGTGGTATATTGAGGTGGCAACGAAGGATGACGGAGGACAATGGCGACGACAAATAACAATGAAGGCGGATGACGGTGTAAGGACGACGGTGAAGTTGACCAAGGACGGTGAAGGTAGGCGGTGCTTCGCTCTTCAATCTTACATTTGTCTTCTCCTTCTCCTTCTCCAGATCCGATGGCAAAGGTAGATCGTAGATGGTGCTTTGCTCAGATTCGAACGAGTGATGGTAAGGTTGCCTCTCTGCCATCATTTTGTTTTCAAGGACGACGTTCTATCTCTGGTTTGGCAAGGTTTGATTTTGTTTTCACCCTTTTCATTTCTAGCCTCGATCTTTGGTTTTCGATTTTGGTTCCTGATTGTTCATGGATTGATTATTATTCTTCAATTTTGGTTCTTGTGTTACCGGTGGAGGTGGCACCTATCTACTGTTGCTCACTCCGTTTGCTGCCATTTTCCTGTGTTAATGGCCACCATTGATGGAGGAGGAGATTTGCAATGAAGGAGCTGCGTTTTGCTGGGAAGGTGGAGTTTTTTTTTTTTTTGCCAGCATGGATATTTTGGTATTTTCATACTATAAATGTATATTTTAATTAGAAGTTTTATCTCATTTCCACTATCCTACCGAGTATATTTTAAAACGCAATTTCACTTCTAATTCCACTTTCAATTCCAATTACAATTCCACGTCCACTTCCATAAAAATCTCTTTCATGATACCAAACAGGGCATTAGTGTGCCCTTCCTCCTTGACTGGGCATAATTTATGTATATGTACCGATGTTGGATCTGGTTTCAAGGCTGAGCTATGGGTATCTTATGGGCTCCAAGGGTGGCATGAGACCCAGGGTTTAAACACGTACTGGTTGAAAGTGATTGCTGGGGTGCTATTCAAGGGGTTCTCGCTGGATTGGAGGAAGACCCCCCCACTCTGGTGTATCGGTGGAAATCCAGAACTTACAGAACAGAGAAGAGTGAACTTCGTTGATGCTAATGGACTTGCTGTCTCTTAGGCCCGAGGAGCGAGTTATATGATGGCTGATACTAGGTTCGTTGCTGAACCTCCTGAAGAACTTCGCCACCCGCCGAAAAAGGAACTTCGATCTTCTTTTGTTGATGTTGGGTCTGGACTAGGCTGTTAGTCGGTCTATTTGGTTTGCCTTGTATTATCAAAAAAACAAAGAAAACCATAACCAAAGATTAAAATGATTTGAAGAGAATTAAAACAAAAATTTTTATGTTCCCTCTCTGGCTCGTCAAATTTCAATCCGAAGAAAAATGTACCAATCGGTTTATAATTGCTTTATATTCATCAACATTTATTTGTTGAGAAATAAAAATTTGAATTGGCCGAACAAATCAAAAACTGTTGTGCAAGAATCTCGCCGTTTATGACTGAGATTAAATGATCCAAGCAAAATCTTCAAGAATCAGAGCGGGACTTGACGATGAAGTTTTGACGATTTATGGGATTCATAACCACCGGGGGACCAGCTGTTCGAGGCCATGCCTGAAATTTTTTGTCAGTCTCCTCAAACCACTCCTTACTTGAAACTGTTTTTGGGGTAGTGCCTGAAGGATAAAAGAGACTAACAATTACTACTTCACAAAGACACAAAGCATAATTAATTCCAGAAGCGAAACGCAACTGACCTCCAAACATCTTTGAGTCAGAAATAGATGTGTCACAGATCCATGCAACTCCAAATGATGCTATTAGAGCAGAAATGATATACTTGCCGCTTGCCATGTTCAAATTGCACGCTGCACGAGAGAGAAAAATTAACAGAGTCAAATAAAAGCTCAACATAGGGAACCAGATGAGAGGACCTCCCTGAACTAAAATTTGTCTGGTAGAGAAATTTGCAAAGTCAGAAATCATGACGACACAGGCATTAAAGTTTAAACTCCAAAAAGATTCCAAAAACTGACAAATCAGAGAGGCAATTTAGATCGAATGCTCACAAATAAATCAACAAAGTGTGGTTGTTTGGAATTTTGATTTATATACACGATCATTTAAGTCAAGATAAAATTCTTTTTCCATTCTTACCGCTCCCATTACCATCCCTGTGATACATTGGAGTGGCCAAAAAGCACAATTTTTGGTACATCATCCCCATCATTTCCCATGGTTTTTGTATATAGTTGGGAGTAACTGATACTAAGTAATGTCAGAAAAAAAATTCGAAATTTTTTTAAAACGATCAGAAAGCATTTATCTACGTAAAAGATTACCTGAAGCATATTTCGATCTAAAACTAATAGTAGAGATTAACCCTAAAAATCCCGGTTTAATTAAGTTATTTAATACATTTCAGACCCTATGATTCTGTGTGCTATCTAGTGGGAACTTTTTCGAGAGCAATTCAATAGAACCGATCACTAATAGGTAAATCCATACGAATAATAGAGATTAAACCTGTCAGAATAAAGGCAATAGTTAGATTCGAAATGTCTAGGATATTGATTTTTATTTTCCCTGATTCTTTCCACGCAACGAAACATATTTTCATTGGAAAGCAGCCAATCAAATCAACGGCCTCGCATTGAAAAAAGAAAAGCGCAGAAATTCAATGAGTCTCTGAGATTCTATTCGATCAAGGAAATGAAAATAAGGAACATTCCGAAAAAGAGCATGAATGCGTTCGAGAAAAGTGTGTATTGCTTACCTGAAAGTCTGTAACGAAGAAGACAGATCACTATACCGATCAATGAAGGTGCGAAAATAACGAAATAGAGAGTTGGAAGAAGAGGCCAAGAGGGACTTTACTAACGAACGCCACAATAGAATTGGTCAGAGTGGAATAGGGCTTTCATGGGCTTGTTACCCAAAACACTGTTTTTTTTTTTTTAACTTCATTTTTTTAAGGGGTCAAGGAATAACTTTACCAATAAAATTTTAAAAAATGAACATTGACATAATTATATTTTAAAAGGGATAAAAATACATATAAGTAATTAAAAGTGGAGTATCAAGCACAAAATCGTTAAATTTGATCTAACGCCGTTAGGGGTTTTCTTCTCTTACAATTTAACGTCGTTAGGTCAAATTTAACGATTTTGTGCTGGATGCTCCACTTTTAATTCCTTATGTGTATTTTTACCCCCTTTAAAACATAATTGTGCCAAACACTCATTGCTTAAAACTTTATTGATAAATTTGCTCCTTAACCCTTTTTTTAATACTTATTAAAAGTGGAACATCAAACACAAAACCGTTAAATTTGGCCTAACGCCGTTAGGGGTTTTCTTTTCTTATAATTTAACACTGTTAGGTCAAATTTAACGATTTTGTGCTGGATGCTCCACTTTTAATTCCTTATGTGTATTTTTACCCCATTTAGAACATAATTATATCAGACATTCTTTACTTAAAATTTTATTGATAAATTTACTCCTTAACCCTTTTTTGACTTTCATATCATATGCTTAATGAAAAGAACTGATAGTGTCTTTTTTTTTTAAATCAATACATTAAATTTTTACTCAGAAGTCACAACACATGTATTTTTAAATTTATAAACTTTTTACATTTTAAAGTTTACTTTGAGGCAAACACTTGAACGACTTCGATGGCTTATAAATTTAAAATGTAAAAAGTTTATAAATTTAAAAATACATGTGTTGTGACTTCTGAGTAAAAATTTAATGTATTGATTTTTTTTTAAAAAAAAAGACACTATCAGTTCTTTTCATTAAGCATATGATATGAAAGTAAAAAAAAAGGGTTAAGGAGCAAATTTATCAATAAAGTTTTAAGTAAAGAGTGTCTGGTACAATTATATTTTAAAAGAGTTAAAAATACACATAAGTAATTAAAGTGAAGTATCAAGTACAAAACCGTTAAATTTGATTTAACGCCGTTAGGGGTTTTCTTTTCTTACAATTTAACGCCGTTAGGTCAAATTTAACAATTTTGTGCTGAATATTCCACTTTTAATTCCTTATGTGTATTTTTACCCCCTTAAAATATAATTGTGCCATATGCTCCTTACTTAAAACTTTATTGATAAATTTGCTCATTGACCTTTTTTTTAATACTTATTAAAAGTAGAGCATCAAACACAAAACCGTTAAATTTGATCTAACGCTGTTAGGGGTTTTCTTCTCTTATAATTTAACGCTGTTAGGTCAAATTTAAAGATTTTGTGCTGGATGCTCCACTTTTAATTTTTTATGTGTATTTTTACCCCATTTAAAACATAATTATGTCAGACACTTCTTACTTAAAACTTTATTGATAAATTTGCCCATTAACCCTTTTTTTACTTTCATATCATATGCATTAATGAAAAGAACTGATAGTGTCTTTTTTATAAAAAAAATCAATACATTAAATTTTTACTCAGAAGTCACAACACATGTATTTTTAAATTTATAAACTTTTTACATTTTAAAGATTTTTTTTAATGCCTCAACAATCAATATAGAGAATTATTAATGCCTTAATTGAATTTTGCCTCTGATTTTTATCCTTTTTTTAGGGCCAGCCGCTCTAATTCATATCTACTAATTGCTTATAGTTTATACATCAAATGAACTAAGCTCCCCAAACGGTGGAATGCCATCTTCGTGCAGCTAACAAACATATACAGAACAATTTAAATATCTAACCGTTTTTTTCGTGTAAGCTGATGGAGTAACCATTGAATCAGTCAGTTTAATATCCATCATGAAGGAAAAACCCAACAAATAAATACAAAAATAATTGAGGCAAAAGAAACGAATCATGCTGTGATGATTCAAATTTCAACCAGACAATGATGTTTAAAACTTCAAATTCATGTGAACAACCTTTTCCTTTTAAAGGGGGGCGCAAACTGATATTATACTCTTCTAAAATGAAGTATAATTAAACTTCATCCTGTTGAACCAAACCTAGGCTCTTGAACTACCACCGTGATCCCTCTCAACATGCTCCACAAGAGCCACTGGATCTCGAAATCCTCTGCTACATTTGGGACAGACATCGATGGTCACCTTCGCCACCCGGGATGGGTTGCTGCTCCTTTCATGAACTTTCTGTACATGATCCACCAAAGAAGTGACAGACGAAAACTTTGCATTACACTGAGGACATTGCTCCATCTCCACTTGCCCGTTTTCATTACCCCTACCACTGCTCTGTCCCGTCCCATCCTTTGCTGTATGCCAAGCTTGGTTAATTTCATTACCCAATTTTGACATGCTGGCTTCAGCTGAAGCTCGAAGATTTGACGCCACGTTGCGAAAGCCCGAAGCCCATTTTGATGAGGATGTAGGTGGAGATGGATTTGGCTTTGACTCTTCTTTTCTACTTCTGCTTAAGATCTTCATAAATGAAAAGCTTGTTTCCAAACTTTTGGGTCCTGGACAGTTGTGATCAGGGCCAAAACGATGCTTTAGACAATGATCTACCAAACAATCCCTGCATTTGATTGTGTTTGAGAACACCAAAACCTCTCTGCATCCAGGGGCAGGGCATTTTTTCTTCTTCATGGCTTTCTCATAATTTGATGGGTCACATTCAGTGTTTACATGATTCTCCCAAGTTATGTTTGGATCTTGATCAGGAATTAGGCGAACTCCTTTTGCACAAAGTGGACATATTACAACAGTGACATCGAGTCTATCCGCATTCTGACACTGATGTTTAACGTAACCTCTGTGCTCCAAACAATATACCTACAAGAGATTTTGGCAGACATAGACATAAAGTTAACTGAAACCAAAATTTTAAACATGAAAGAAAAGGAGGATTAGTAACCATACACAACTAAGATATGAAAAAAAAAGAACATACACAGTGCAATTTCCCCAAAAGGAGAAGAAGAAGAAGAAAAACAGTGCGCGCACTAGCACATCCCCAAAAGGTAACATGCATAATCAATTCTTAAAATACAAGTTAAGTTGGGAAGAAAAATTGCTTCTCAGAAGACAAAACTAAGAAGAATTCCCATATTATAAAACCAAACATCAAAACTATCTCAGGATTGACAAACATTGTAATCACGTGGTTTTTATTCATCATCAGGTACACAACAACCCGACAGCACTTGGCTGTAGGGGCTCAACCTAAAAGAAGCATCAATGCAGTTCGTTCACGCACATTAAAAAGCTTCAGTTTGTTTCCAGCAAAGGCAATTGATGTACAAACGACCAAATAAATAGTGCAAGGCTTCCCTCCAACTCCAAATTAGTGTTCTACTTATTTCACATTGTAATTCAACCATTATCAAAATACACAAACATAATCAACAAGACATTTGCCATACAAGCAAGTGAGCAACACTGAGACAATACTTGAAGAAAAAGGAAAATACTAGCAGGCCAATTGAGAGGAAAAAACAAGTACTAAATGGTGTCAATCTCATTTATGACTTAAAGCTATGAGCCAAACTGACCGGTAGAGAAAAAAACAACGGAAAAAAATAGAACGTCATAGTACATCCTTGTCCTTGGTTCAATAAGAAAGATATGTGCCTGTTTGTCTACAACACAAACTAAATAGGCACACAGGGAGATGTACGAGTATGCTAGCTGCTAAGCATTCGTTATTGAGTTTTCTGCCAAAGTAGAACTGCATCTTCAATCTTCACTTTTCACCAACTCCCAGTGCACATGAATAGGCAGCAGGAATTATCCCCAGAAATTTCCCTTATCAAAGAAAAACTAGACTAGATATAAAGGACACGACAAGAACCAACAAGGAATCTTTTTTTTCCAAAAAAAAAAAAACCCAGCGATGAAGCTAAAATATTAAAAAGTGATTCAATAGTCAAACAGAATCAGCACTGAACGCAGCAACCCTCATCTCTGATATTATCTTAAGTATTGAAAGTGGTAAATTCTATTGCCAAGCACCTGGCTTTTGGAAGACATATGCCAGTTGATATGCAAGGGAAGGGAAAAAAGGTTAGGACTCTATTGGGCAAAGTACAGTGTGTCAACTTAGGAGGGGTACAGTCACACTGCACAAGTAGCTATGATGAATTCCAAAAGTTCCCACTAAGGACTAACACAATACCAAAGTCCATGAGAAGACGATATCGTTAGACAATCACTTCACTTAGTGGGATACAACAGAAAGTGAAAGATCAAGGCAGCATTTTCTCTTTCTCTTCTACATTTTTCAAAAAAAAAAAAAAAACCCAATCGATGTTAGAGTTTCTACAGAACTATTTTACTGCATTCCTTTGCCCATAAGACATCAAAGTGATACGAAGATAACCACATAACCCAGAAACATTATAAACTAAAAACAATTTTCCAGCTAAATTGCTACGCTCCTGTTCTCCATGTTTTTTAACTTTTGATGGAAAAGGGAACGGGCTCACCACTGCTGTACATCTTAAGTTTCAGCAAAATCTAACTTAAGCTATGATAAAAAAAAAAAAATCTAACTTAAGCAATCATTCGAACAAAGAATTAAAAACAAATTGAAACCAACTCAGAAGCTGGAAAATACATGAAAACCAATCAACAATGCAGCTTGCATACAGTTCAGTGACACAAACAATAAGAAAATCTAAGTATAAATTGAAAATTGATAATAAGAAGCGTGAGAAAAAAGAAGAACAAACTTGATTGCAACGATCGCACGTGAAGGGCAAGAAATCAATCAACTTGCAATCATCAACAGCGCAATGCTTTCCAAGATCTGGGAATTCGGGAGTTCCCATTGGAGGATCAAAATCAGCTGCCACGCGAGAAAAGACCGAACGAAAACTTGGCCGGCAAATTAGAGTAAATTCCGGCAATAATAAAAAGGGAAGGTGAATTAAGATTCCCGGATTTTCCTGGACGAGTGGAAATTGAAAATCAGGATTTTAGATTTCAGCCTATATAGAAGGTAGGGCGAGAGAGACCGAAGGAACGGACGGCAAGGAGGGAATCAGAAGTCGCCGCAGTCTTTGAATATTATTCGTCGCTTTATTTATTGTTCCAAAAAAAACAGGTAATTTTGCAACTTGGATTTGGTCATCTCAAAATAGTACCATACAACTGATCGTCGATCGAACTCTCACGTCCAATAGGAATGTAGTTCATGCGCGCTTTTGACGTAATAACTAATAACTTAAGCAAAACATTTTTTTATGGCATAATTTTAATTTATAGATATTCTTTTCTTTGGATAAAAAAGATAATACAATATACAGTAATTTATATTCGGATATTTTATATTTTTTAAAAAAAATTAAGTTTAATCCTTCAAGTTTTAACTTAATTATGATTCTCAGGTAAAAAAAAAAACTTAATTATGATTCAGTTTTTCACCTATGACTTGCTGTGGGTGTCCTTAATTTTTAACTTGCTTGCAACTTATTCGCCAATGTTTACTTCCCTGGACTGAGTTATCAAACAGGGCAAAAACCATTTGGATCAGCAGTCATAAAAGAGCCACGTCAGCGTGAGGAGAGAAGGGGAAAAGGACTGAGCAATTTAAACCCCGAAGAAGAGGCCGGAGAAGACAACGCTCAACAGTTCAAACATCAACACAGCTACTCAATGACATGGTCATCAAATATATGATTTTTTTTGGTCAATCATCAAATATATGATTTGAGTTATATTAATAATGATATTAGCAAAAATTTAAGGGTTAAGATGTAATTTTATCTCAGAATTAACCACTTCCAAGTATTGAGAAGTTTCGTTAGGATTAGTTTTTTAACAGTTAGCTCAAATTTATTCCCAACCCCAGGACTAAATTATACCTCAGCCCAAAAGGTCGTTAGATTTGCCAATTCTCTCGGTTTCACTTTATGGCACCATAGGCGAGATTACCAATTTACCAGCGAAAATTGTATAAATTGTTTTTTTCACCTGAAAAAATTGTATAAATGGCGGGGCACTCAAGCATTAATAGGCTTCAAAAGGAATGAAATGAGACACTCCCCCACTTAGTTCTAAATATAAATATAAGATCTAATTAATTTTTAAAAAAAAGTTAAAAAAATTAAATAAATTATTTAATCATATTATATGATTATATTATATATAAATTTATAAGTGAAATAAATTAACTAAAAAAAAATGATAAATATAAATATTTTAAAATAATTTAATTAGCTTTCTTAATCTCCGGTAAAAAATCAACTATGCCTTTTATTTGGCATCACTAAGAAATAATCCAGTGGACTAATTAAATGTTCGTCGTAAAAGCTTTCTTCCCACCAAGAGCCAAGTATACTCGTAATAATACACCCATCATGAACAAAAGGCGATTCATTACTTCGACACATCTCACGTAATAAAGTTTCGTATTCGAGAAAGGGTAAATATCCATTGAATTAAAACTCAAAACGGCGAAAACAAGAAGAATATGGAGTTCCTTGAAAAAAGGAAGTAAAAATACATGACCATAAACACATATAACTACCAGTTCCTATCACCAGATTCTTGAAATCTGATGAGTCCCACCTCATCAAAACTGGCTGGTTCAAGCATCGACTTTGTCTTCCTCCAGGGTTAGGGCCTTAACACTAGGTTTCGTCAACAGATCTGTGTACTCTTGGAATGGAGATTTGGTAAAGCGAGTCTCCCTCCAGAACTCAGGCGTTAGGAACCCATAGGTTTTCAGCAAACAGTCAAAAGTGGCCTGCCAAAAGACACAACGTTATGGACATTTGTAAAACTACAGCTAACCGTTTAGTAATGGAATAGTGCCTCAAAAATGTTCTGATTCCGTTTCGATATTATAGCTTATACAAGATATATAAACTCTATCCACATTTCTTGCACCTCAACTTATACAATCATAAGCATAGGTACAGATAAAATTGACGGCAGAAATAAAATATTTCAAACACTGAATTTGCAATGTGCCTCAAGAATCAGCCGATTCTCATTAGCACACCAAACATGTGCACAGATGACATTCAGGGCAGAAACTGTTTATTGTAATTACCAAATTTGCAACATTCCTTCAATATCTGCAGAGTCACTAACTTTCGCGGGCCAGCAAAGCATGCTTAGAGACAAAACAGATAATAAGAACAACATCAAAGCAATTCAATATTCAGTGAACCCAATCCTCTTGCTTGGCCTTGAGACAAGACTTGAAACACAAAATCAAGGGATTCAAACATATATGGCCTAGTTAACATTAACGTGGCAATGAAGTTTAACTCATGCATAACATTGCAAAGATAACAATTTCAATCTTGATCCATAATCTAATTTCCAAAAAAGATAACACACATGGACACTAGAACAGTTCCCGAAAATCAAATATAACGCCGGATTCATGGTATACTAATTGCACTGCGACAAATCACAATGACATGCCGATTGAGATAATGCGCTTAATAAGCTCATGAGATACGATTTACCAACATCAATTATAAATTAAATAATGAGTTTAGAACATTTGAATAAACAGATCAAATAATTCTTGGAACGAACCTTGACAAAATTTCCAAGGGTCTTAGTCGACCCTCTTGAAGAAGTGAAGACATCCTCGATCCCAGCGAACTGCAATACCTTCTTCGGCACCCTGGCAGCAACAATACCAGCACCCCGAGGAGCGGGAACCATCCGCACAGTGACTGAACCACACTTACCAGTAACCTTGCACGGGACAGTGTGGGGCTTACCGATCTTGTTACCCCAGTAACCTCTTCTCACAGGAATTACAGAGAGCTTAGCCAATATAATAGCACCACGAATGGCAGTAGCGACCTCTTTGCTACACTTAACGCCGAGGCCCACATGTCCGTTTCCGTCACCGACGACAACAAATGCCTTGAACCGAGTTCTCTGCCCCGCCCTGGTCTGTTTCTGTACAGGCATAATCTTCATGACTTCATCTTTTAGACTGGGACCAACCAAGGTATCAACAATTTGGTGCTCCTTGATTGGGAGAGAATGAAGATAGATCTGTTCAAGGCTGCGGATCTTTCCCTCCTTGACGAGACGGCCAAGCTTTGTCACCGGAACCCATTTCTCCTCCTCTTCGCGGCGACCACCAGCTCTGCGTCGTCCACCTCGGCCACGATCTCCGCGTCCACGGCCGCCAAAGCCACGTCCAAAACCACCCCTTTCGCCGCCGCGCTCAGCCATGACTACCACCAACCACCAGATGCAACCCTAAATTCAGAAGGGAAGTACTGCCGCCAAAAGAAGGTTGGAATAACTGAAACGAATGAGGGGCCAATTTTATACGAGAAGAGGCCTAGGGTTTTTTTCAGGGTTAAGAAGACCGCACTTGGCATCGAATATAGTGAGTTTTAACTTTTAGGTTGTGTTTGGTTTGAGGAGGGGGAGGGGAGGGGAGGTAAATTATCTTTTTGGGTTAAAGGAATTTAAATTTTGAGCGGGAATTCAAAATTTTGAAAAGAACAAGAAAGTAAATTTTGGGCGGGAACCCAAAATTTAAAAAAATGAGAGGGTAAATTTTAGATTTCTTTTATCCAAAATTATAATTTCCCCACCCTCTCTCCCCTCCCTTCCAACCAAACACAGCCTTAAGGATTAATGGGTCATCGGGTTGACATCACTGAAAAGGAACCTAGAAATTGGAAAATGACATATGAGTTTTTTTACAAAAAATTGATTAGAAAATCTCAGAGTGATAAGAAATTCTTAACTTTTTTCTTGCAAAATGACTGATTTGTCATTTCCCAATTTTCTGGTTCCTTTTCAAGGATTCTCCCAAAATATTTATTATAAAATATATTTTCATAAAAATAATACTAAAATACCATAAAAGCAAAACATAGAGTCATACAGAGTATATTGATGGGTGCCTATTTTATGATTAAATAGGACTAGATTTTGGGATATATTATATCAAATCTATAAATATTTAATTTATTTTACATGATGTTCTCCCTAAATCTAATCTGATCATGAGAATAAAAAGTAATCGCCATACAAAATTTACCCATGTCTATTTATTTTGTAGATAATATAATTGAATGAAAGATTTTGAACGTATGAGATTGTCTCTGATCTTAATATAAAATATATTTATTTAATTTGATTAGATTAAGAAAATTAGTTAAGTTAATTAATATAATTTGTATTTTCTAAAATATCCTAATTATCTTTCTTAATTCTATTATTTCTTTTCTTTCTATCAATATGAATAAATCAGAAGAAAAAAAACTGACAAACATAAAAAATAAACCTTATATTTAAAAATTTTTCTGGGTGCAAAAATGCCCATGAACTTTTCAAAAGTTTATGGTGTTGGGTGCATTTTTTAGAAAAGTTCATGGGTATTTTTGTACCTCAAAAAATAATATTGTGGGTCCCACAAAACGGACGTTTGTACCAATTAACGGTTTGACATTTTTGCCCCATTTTGAAAAGTTCATGGGTATTTTGGCACCTAAAAAAATTTTATGGTGTTGGATGCACTTTTAAAAAAAGTTCATGAGCATTTTTACACTTTAACCCTATTATTTATTAAGCGAAGTATTCAGAGTACCTACTTCCCTCCTCTTCTTTTAATCTTATATGTATTGGACTATTGGTTCATAGTTAATATGGGGTGATCCACTCATGAGAAAAAGGTTATTAGAAATGAAAATAGGTCAGGCCCCCTAATAAAGGTCTACGGCCTAACCTGTATAAAACCTAACCTAGCCTATTTAGTAAAAAAATCAGGCTTATATTCAGGCATATTGCTAGGCCTATTTTCATAAGGCCTAGCCTACAGGCCTGACTTATTTAGCTTTTTTTAATGTATACTATTCAAGGTATTAAAACCCAGACCGGGTATTGAACCGGTCGGGGTACTGGGTTAAGGGTCAGTGGGTCAGACCGGGGCCAAACCGGAGTTAAACCGGGACCAAACCGGTGAGAAATTAGAAATTTTAGGCTTATTGGTATGAAATTCTAAAGAAAATAGTAAAAAAAAAATTTTAAAAATGGAAACCGGACCGGACAACCGGCCTGTTCGCCGGTTACCGGGCCGGACCGGCCGGTCCGGTTTCCAGAACCATGATACTATTACATAAGTATATATAATATAATCTAAATAATTTTATAAATTATTTATAAATGTACTGGCTTAACCTTAATTCTAAGTTTCACATTCTATCGTCGTTACACTCAATCACTACTTTCGCATAAATCATTCACCCTTGCCTTTCTTTTATTCGATCGCTTGAGATGGCAACACTAACTCACTTACTCTCCCCCAATTTGCACCCTCCACTAAAGCATAATAATTGTTATGAGTTTATTTTAGTGTCAAATGAAATATTATAATATGAGTAAGAGGAGTTTGTCCTAATTTACGTGGGAAATGTAAAAGAGGTAAAATCCATATTGATATATTATTTATTATGCTTAGTCAATTTTAGAAATTATATCTCATTAGTTAATAGACGATTAGTTTTTCTTATTTTTATTTGCTTGAACAATTGTTGTTACTAGATTTTTTTTTCTTTTCTTTACTAAGCCCTAATATTACTATGAGAATGAATATTAGGCTTTTAAGACATAATGTAGGATTGTGTGCAACTGTGAAGGGTTATATATGAATTTGAAGGCATAGGCTTTAAAGGCTATTTAAAAGCCTACATTATTTAAGTATGCCTTTAAATAGGCTTCAGGCCTTTTGAAGGCCCAGGCTCAGGCCTACAAAAAAGCCTACATACAGGCTCAGGCTTTGAATTTATATTATAAGCCCAGGCCTATTTAGGCAAAGCCTAACCTAGCTTATCTCTACCCCATTGATTATATAGCTTATAGGGATAGAGATCGTATGCAAGCTTTAGAAATTAATAAAAAAAAAAGGCAAAAATCACACTGCTTTCAATATTTCACTGGAGTAAAGCATAACCTTAAATTTTATTAGCTCTATTTTAAAATTTTAAAACTTTTCAATTTTGACCCTCTTTAATATCCTATGAAAAAAATCTACACAATAATAAATGAATAACAAAATTATACATTCATGTGCAAAATTTAATGAATTGACTTGAAACTAATTCCTAGGTTACTTTAATGCTCATCTGGTCTTCAATATAAGATATATTTAACTAATTTGATTAGATTAAGAAGGTTAGTTGAGTTGGTCAATATGACATGTATTTTCTAAAATACCCTAATCATATTTTTTAATTCACCGATTTCATCTCCTTCTTGATTATTGTTAAGTTAATATCAATAGGGATAAATTAGAAAAACGTTGACAAATATGAAAGCTATATATTATATTTAGGACTAAGATCAACTTCTCAAATATGTCTTATATTAATGAACATAGGGGTATAAAGTTTTTTTTTAAGTTGATCAAGGATATCGTTAAGTTACCCTATACTTGAGACCAATACCTTCCGAGACTTAAAATGTTTCTATTCCCAACAAGTGAGCTTCAGTAATGAGTGCTTTTTAAGCCCAATACCAGCAAAACGTGGCCAGTGGTCCAGTAACTGCATCAGGGCCTGAGGGTATCAGTCCAATAAAAACGGGTCATGGGATAAAAAAACAAGGACTTGGCCCAACAAACAAAGGAGAAACACTGGCCAGTGCTGCAAAATTTGGGCGGTACGACACACAGAATGAGAGTTTGTTTGGCAAAGCGGTTGCCATGCCTCACCGCACATTTTGCTTCAAAAAAGTGCTTCGGACAATTTTGCACCGTTTGGCAAAGCTTTAACGTCCACTGCACTTTGATCACTACCGTGGCTTTTTTGTAATGCTCCTTTGTGGTGCTTTTCTCTCAATTGCGTTTCGAATCTCTCTTCCATCAATACAAATAATATATATATATATATATGTATATATATATATGTGTGCGAGTGACCTTCGCATTCCACGAAGGAAGAAGAAGATGCTTTGTTTCGCTGGTTTGAGTGTTCCAAGGAAGAAGAAGATGTTTTGGTCAAATTAGATTTGATCAGGGACTTCTGTGCAAACTTCAAAAGTTTATAAGGATGAATTAAATTGAAAATTGTTGAAATATTTTTAGGTTAATTGTAATTTATGAAAAATTTGGGTCATTTTCTATGATTTCCCCGATCCCTTTTCTTCGTTCACTTATAATTTTCATAAATTATGGGGTACTTTTCTGTAAATTTCTCTAGTCCTCAAATTAGTACTTAATCATGTAATAATGTCCCAAAAAATACATTAATATGACTTATTGTATTTTATCAAATTTTAATTTTAATTTAATTTTTCACTTCAGTTATCGCAATATATACAAGGGAGAATTGCTCAAAAATGCTTTGGAGGCAAATTAATTGCTGATTGCTACCAAGCGTGCAAGTGATCTTCCGTGTGTGCAAGCAATCTTCGGTTTTGTGCAAATCATCTTCCGTGTATGTAAAAGTCTTCCATATAAATGTGCAAGCCATCTTCCGTTATGTGCAATGGTAGCATTCAGCAATTAATTTGCCAAAAAGGTATTTATCAGCAATTCTCCCTATATACAAATAATATATATATATATATATATGATTCATATCCTTTTCAGTCATTTTGCATCTAAACGGGCTTTTCAAACTCTAATCCAAACAGATTTAAGGTTAGAAAAAAAAGTCACTTCTGCCACCGCTAATCCAAACACAAATCACATTTACATTTTCACTTTTTTTCCTACCTTACTTTTTCAAAAGTCAGATGATAAAAAAGTCACTTCTCTATCGCTAATACAAACGGACACTGAGTGTCATTTCAAAGCACTGCATTGGCTTTAACTTTTAATTCTGGGCAGTGTAAAAGTATCAAGGTACTTCGATATGGACGGACTAATGGTGAATCAATATTTGAATCTGTTACAAGAGTTGTCTGACATTGACAGGTAAACCCACACCCATGTCTACTTAATAGTCTAATACACTTTCCCAGAAACTAACAGTTGTTTACTTGCTATAAATTTTTCTGATTTACTGACCAAAGACAGTGCGGGATCAACATTATTCATGTATGCACGTCAAGAAACGCATGGACTTGTTGATAATACTGGTTTTGAAGTTCTTAATATATGAGCTGTGTTGTATTGTTACATTCACAAATACTTTTGCAGCAGAACATAATGGTCCATGTTTTTGAAGAGTAGCTATGAAGTGTGTCATCAGTGATTAGTCAGGTGTTTTGTACCTATCCAAGTTCCGACAAATTGACGACGAGCCAGCCAAATCTATAGACTCAGAGCTCTTAACTTCTCTAATTTCTGGCAGACCCATACCAACCATAAAACTGTCACGGTATGAGCCTATGAGTATGAGCCATGACAAAATTCTTGGAAAATTCGAGTCAGGGAAACAAACAAAACCATATATAGGTATTAGGAGATAATATATACCTGATATATCAGAAGACTATGAATTTGAAAAAAAGGGGGTCATAAAATCGCCTGATTCTTTAGTGGTCAGAGACTGGACATAATATGAACATGTGACATGAGAGAAAGGACAAAATTGGGAGGAGAAATCAGATTTTTTTTTTGAGTGTGAAGTTGCCATATGATGCAGCCCAAGACCCTCCACTGACAAGCTAAAGAGGACCGTTTCTACTTTATATAATTATTAATAATGAGTTAAATGGGTGGTCAGAAGCTTTTTTTGCCTTCATCTATATTTTTGCACCTCAAAAGCCTCGCCTGCTATGGTAACAAAAAGAAAAACAAAAATCCGTGAAACAATAAAACACCAAAGAGATCCTAAGCAGCTTCAAAAAGCAAACCAAAGACATTTATATTGCCACATCCACTTGATAGCATTAAATAATGAGAGCCAGCTAGTTCATTTTCACGCCCTTTGTACTCACAGCTTTCTTCACTCTCATAAAAAGAGTTGGTTCGTCTTGCTCATCCATGGAAAGCTCAATGCAGCCAATAATGGTGCCTCCGCCGAGAGCTGAAGAGGCGAATCGTTATTCTCACAGATCAATAGAGACACTTGTGGTGGTTCTGGCAGTGATCACAATAGTGGGTGTGCTTGCAGGAATAGTGGCTCGTCTCTGTGGTGGAAGGCACTTTGGAGGAAATGGAGAGAACGATATTGAAGGTTGGGTTGAGAGCAAGTGTAGAAGTTGCATTGATGGTGGCCTGCCGCCGCCGCCGCCGCCACCGGAAGAACCAAAGACAGCGGCAGCAGGAGGAGATGAGAAAAAGTGAAGACTCTGAGAGACAGAATTCTAACACTGATCTGTAAGTTAGTAAGTATAGAGCTTGATGAATGTTTTTGGGGAATAAGGGTGAATATTTTATTGTGTGATATATATATATATATATATATAAGGGAGTAAGGGGAGATTTACACTGCTTTTAACTATAGTGTAGTACTGTGTTAGTTGTAGAACCTCAACCATTATTCATGTTTGAGTTGGACAGACTCAACCGCTTGATGTTCTTGGTGTTTCAGTTCTAATCTGTTTCATTTCCCCCCTGAGGTATGTTTGGAGCGGAGAAATTGTCATTTTTTTAACTTCTATTATAAGAGAGCCTTTGGTTTTGTTTGGTTCAGGGTTTTTGTAGGTGAGGTTGGGGAAGGTAGGTGAGGTTGGGGAAGGTGAGGTTTGTAAAAGAAAAAAGTGTGTTTGGTTGGAAGGAGGGGAGGTTAGGGGTGAAAAAATAATTTGTCTTCTAGTGCTCCCCTCCCCTCCTCTCTCAACCCCCAAATTTGGGGTTTTTTCTAGGGGAGAGAAATTTTTTATCTCATCTTGACCAAATTGCCCTTATCAATTATTTGATATTCCATACTTACCCTTCTAGTAAAAGCCTTATTTCCTCTTTATCTTCTGCAGTTCAGCCGTTCTGTCCAACAATTGAGCTTAATAATATTTTTTATTTGTGATTGTGCCTAGATCCTTTTGATGTTTTGTGGGGCTATATTCTTGCAAGCACAGTAAGCAATTAACTTTTTAATACTTTTTATTAATTATACTTGCACAATAACGTGTTTTCTTGGCCCAATTCGCTCATAATTTGTGTGTTGATAATTTTGCAAATGATAATTATTAATAAATAATAATTTTTATAAACAATAATTATTAATAAATACATTGTAAAATAAAAAGGAAAATATGTATAAGGGTATTTTTGTCCACTTATAATTAACCCCCCTCACCTCCCCTTCTGAACCAAACAAGATACCAAACCTCCCCTCCCCTCTTCTTGAACCAAACAAACTTATAACCTCCCCTAATCTAACTTAAATAAACCTCACCTAACCTAATTTCCGTTGAACCAAACACACCCTTTAATTCCTGGTAACTCAGCAAGGAGATTGCACTGAGTACTAGAACAGAGGGTTCCACTTTTACATGAACAGAAGAGGAAGAGCAAAAAAGAAAAAATCTCAGACTATCCACAGACTATGACAGTCATTTCATCAGTTATTGTTTAATTTCCGTGGTCTCTAAGAGGGCAAAGTGGTAGTCTGAAAAATAGAAATATTTGTGCGGGTGTGTGTTAATTTCTTAAATTATTTTATAAAATTTTTAATTTTAAATGATTAAGATTTGATGAGTAATATCTTGAGAAAATCACGTTAGGCCCTAGGCATAACTTATGCCATAAAAACCGAAACAAATGTACGCCAATGATGCTGATGGACCAAAAGCAAAATTGTTTAGTGGGCGTTGGAATGTTACCGTTGCAAACTTGCAGTTACCAATCACACTCACTTTAGGAAAAGGAACTCAAAGGGGTTGCTCAGATTAAAAATGCCGCCACTTTGCGGAAAATATATAATAAGAAACTACTTTTTTTCTTTTGTAACTTCAACTGTCCTCATTTAAGACAATGATATTCAAAAATACCATAAACAACTAAATGTAGATACCTTTCTTGGTGACTTTGATTCATTTTGTTGTAGGGACTAGAGCCTTCCACTAAATTCAACTTCAGTTGATAAAATTTTTTTGGGAGAATTACACTAAGGTCCTAAGAAAAAGAGAAATGAAAAAATGATCCCTGAATATTACAAAATGAAAAAATGGTCTCAATGAGTTGTCAATACAGGCTCCTGGAGTTATTAATGAGTTGTCAATACAGGCTCCTAGAGTTGTCAATGGGACCATTTTTTCATTTTGTAATCTTCAGGAACCATTTCTTTATTTATTTTCTTCCTTAGAACCTACGTGTAATTCTCCTAAATTTTTTTATAAGTACAAGTTTCTTTCTATTTAAGACTATTATATTCAAATTACTATCCAGTACTAAATGGGACGCCTTGCCCAACGAGAATCCGAACATTGATTTACTTTGTTTTAAGGGATTGGACCCTTCAACCCTGCTGGTAAAAACGTTTTTTCTTGAGTTGTGCTTTTTCAAATTGGACAGTGGCCCAAAAAACCTCAAATGGACTGCTCGCTTCGTATGAATAAATATTATGGGCCCAATAAATGCCCGTAGTTATTTTTTTCCCCTTTTGCCAACCATAGTTGAAACTATACTCAGTCATGCTTCTCTATTTGCACGGGGTGTTCAAAGCTTTCCCATATTGGCCTCAGGCAAATTGGGATGGGAAAATCCCGTTCCGTAATTTATGACCCACAAAATACATCCCCAGCTTAGTTGATAGTGTTTCCTTAATTGCTTGGTGTATATCAGGGTTTTTCAATCCAATAACCCAAAACAGATTGTAGTAAAATACTTTTTAGAATCTCCCTCCTCTATATATATTTAACGTGCTATATATATAGAGATAATCAAACGAATTAGAATATGATAGAAATTGTATTTAAATAATAAAAATATATCATTTTTATTCATGTGTTTTGTATTTTCTATTTTTTTTCCACATCCTACCGAACATAGTCAAAACCTAAGCAGTTGGCTCTATGTTCTGCCCTCTATCTTATAGAGACCAAATCCTTGGCATCGATCATCTACAGCAGAGTGTGAATGGGGTGCAATTGTTTACATAATCTCTTCTATATTTGTCAGGAGGTGCTTCACTTCACAATCATGATAAGACCAAGTGTATTCACCAGCTAATCCGCACAACTCAATTTTCTCAAGTTTTTTTTTAGAGGCTACACCAATCACATGGGTAAAGATTACAGTCATTAGCTATAATCTTCATATGCTTGATTCAAATGAGAGTCTTCGAGAGGTTTCTCCAGGACTCCAGCCCACATGTATTCGCTTTAAGGACAGCTCCAACCCAAAGTTTCATCAATTTTGCTCTCTATCAGCAAGAATTGGGTCTCCAAAGGAATATCCCTCCCAAGAGTTCCCTTCCTCTGGTTTTTGAATCAATGAGAAATTATTTACAACTATAAAATGACGTTCGAAGTTCAATCTAACAAAGAAAGCAGGTAAAAGTACATAAAGTTAGATTAACATGCCACAAACTTCATAATTCAGCCGCAGCAACATGTCTGTCCGAGTCAAAAGTAAAAACTTCACATCGCCCATAATAATCTGCAGCAGTCAAGTAGTCTTTTACTACTTGAGCAAGTGACACAGGCAACCATAGAAAGTATTGTGCACAGATTTAACAGTATAGGGACTTCAATAACTCCGCAATTCAAGTTTAAAGAGTGACTATGAACTGAAGAGGCATTCAGGGATTAACTCTTCAGTAGATGAACATGTGGCACGCTAAATTAGTTAACTAATTAGGTTTCTTATGCCTAGATCAAACTGTGACATAAAAATATCAGAAGTATCAATTGCCTGAAGAGCTGAGAGTAGACCGTTAATGGCACCTTCAACGTCAACTTTCATAATGAGTTATATAAGATACAAGTTTTGAAATTTCAATTGCAAAGTGTAGATGTTGGAAAGAACTTGCTCCAAGATACCATTGGGGAAGACATGGAGAACCAATGAGCTTCTCTTTTTTCTTTTTTTTCTTTTTTTGCCAACATAATGAGCTTCTCGAACATAAAAGCAGCAATTCTGTCACAGAACACATAGAAACAGCAACGCCTCGAAACTGTTCAAGGCGAATAACGAACCGAGCTGACAAGTAACAATTTCCGAGGTACGAGCTTCGAAATCAGCGGCCCTCTGGATCACAAAATCCAGATTCCCGCCACAAGATTTAACATTCCTAACCATGCAAAATGAGAATCCACAGAAATTTCATCGTAACAAAACCGTGAACCAACTAGATGCTCAAAATTGAAAATCCCTCCACAAGATCTATCACGTTGATCATAAAATGAATCTTCAGAGCACACAGAGGCAGAGCTCAATCAAGTAAAAAGGTAAGAGCACTCTGGTGTATCAGCCTCCATAACTCACCGTTATCCGCCGCTGGAAACGAAGTCTTTGGAAGTAGTAGCTCCGAGAACTCAAATAAGAAACAAAAGCCTTTAAAATCAAATACGAGATTTGTATTTATTCACCTTGCTTACCCCCGGAAACCAGATTTGGAATTAAAAACAATAAACAGATCTAGGGTTTGCATACCGAAGGGGGAAAAGATTAACAGAAAATACTAAATCAAATTGGGAACCAAAGACATAATTTCTTACCATAATCGGCGGGAAAAACTCAAGACACACAAGATCCCTCTCACCGACTGTGACCATTTCCATTTTATCTATGGAGAATCACAACCCTGACAAAAGATGGCGCACAACGAATCTTTCGACCTCTTATGAATAAAGATAAGAAAATCTTACATGGATCAATACAAGTTTCCATGAAAGGCCACCGCAATCTCGTCTGAAGCCAACGAAAAAAAAATCTCCAACCTATTTTCTTTCGAACCTTCGGGCTGCTGTTCAATCTCATCCTTTTCGAACAAAAATCACTCCCGCTTTATATTTGTTAGGATTGTGATCCTCCATAAATAAATTGTAAATGTTATCTTTGACATGATGAAGAAGCGGATGAAAGTGAAGGCTGCCGTCTCGGCAGGCTCGACCCGTTGTGCTTTCTAACTTGCCTTCTCTAATCTGAGCTTTCTAGTTGGAGAGAGATAGATAGAATAATGAAATTTGAATTTATATCATTTCATAACCCTAATCTTGAAGGAGAACCTAAATTCTAGAATATTGTAATAAAATTTATAATAAATGATATTATTTATAAGTCATGAATAGTATAATTTATTTTTTTATTTTATACGAAATCGAGGATAACAGCCAACAGCGCCTATTAAATCATTTTCAAAAATATTTAACAAGTAAAATAAACAGAATCAGTCTTATTTTCCAGCTTCTTGCCACGTTTAATTAAAAAAAGATACATTCATTTTGTCATTTTAGCCATTTTAGTGTAAGTTTGTATTAGCCATAGAAACTGCTTTTTCAATATAATTTATGGTATACAAAGTAAATATATAAAAATAATTTCATCTCAACTTACATAAACATACTTTTTAAACACTAACTCAGACAGACATATAAACTATCAACCTTTTTACTATTAATATTTTTGAGAGTGAAATAATTTTTTAATTAAAAAACCATGTTAATTATAAACATGGTTTTTTGTTTGGAATGGGACCTGCAATCCGTTGTTCCGGGGCAGACCACACCCCTTGGTCTGAATTCATCTTCTTAAGGGGGGAATATCATTTTTAGAATTCGTAACCGAAAATATAAAAATTATGTCTTATTTAATATTTATAGTGTATATAATTTGGAACTTGGAAAACAATAAAACCATAAATTCTGGGAACACAAATATGAAAAAATATCTTAAACTTTAAAATGCTGTTCAAAAGTATTTTCTGCTCCATTCAGGTAAAAAGAAACCACCTTTGAACAAATCTCGCTGCGCATAAACGCCTCAAGATGAGACTTTCCAATTCTCACGAGCGTTAATCTTAGACCAGAAAGCTCATTAATTAAGAAAAACCGCCTAATGACATCAAGGTTAATTATTAACTGAAATCAAGAAGAGGTAAAGAGAGTTTATGTGCAGGAGGGGGAAGATGAAATGTTGAATCATTACAATATTAATTACGATATTTATTTTCAAAGTATCCATACAAAATACACACAGCACAAATAGATCCATGGTTAATTATTGGCGCTCTGCTTCTGATAAGTTTAGACACTGGCTTGCTATAATAATATAGTAATGTGCAAAAATGAGTGCGTTCTATAAATGGTTGCGTTTATGGAACTCTTATCACTGCCCTCTTTCTTTTCTTGTTAACAAAAGGAAGATCATCAAACTAAATTTACTAGCTGAATCATTTGCTGTCTCATCAGTGCGTAGTTCTTGTGTTCCTGATGTCATTACTATTATTCTCTTTGAAAAGTTGAGCATGTTGTATTGTGGTAGTTAGTGTCCTTGTAGAGCGGGCTAACATAATTGGAATCAAATATTTAATAAAATATACTACGATACATATGATTTTTGATAATATTTACACACATATATCTAGAAAACCCAACAATATTTTCTAGACATGTCAATAAAATTATTTATAGACAATACATATATATATCTATATATATGAAAGAATCCCATTTAAATCCATTTAAAATACTAAAATTTAGAATTATGTCTACACTTTTTACAAATTTCTAATAAGGCCTATAGACCTAATTAGGGAATTATGAATTTATTGATTTTATCAATATATCATTTGTTATTTTCTCTGTCTCATTCCTATTTTAGTAAAATCTCCAGTTCAGTCTTGTCAATTCCTCGCATTTTCTCTCCCTATGTTGAGATTTCTTTAATTGACTCACCATTTGAGATGTTCATCATGTCTTAGTTTATTTTTTAAGCACCTCTTCAATCACACATGGCCACAAAAATAGTTTTCTGATTGAAGATAATTTATAATTACTTTGAAATTTGGATTGATTCTATTTCTAAGCATATCGAAGATAATTTTTTTTTATGAATCTATAGTTACAAAAACACACTATAGGTGTTTATTCTTTCAATAATTTCATATACATTCTATGTAAATTGGGCGACATTAGAGTTAAAAAAATTGTGAGAACTTACCCTTCAATATTACCAAGTCGACTAAAAGTTGAGATCCCGAAAGGAGTGGATTATGAGATTAAGGTTAAAAATTAATAGGAATTTAAAATTTAAAATCTTCAATTTTTTAAATTATAAAAGGGTATTATAGTCTTTCAATAGTATTCATAAATCCCTAATCAAGCATGTAGGCCTTAATAGAGATTTGTTAAAAAATTTTGGATTTAGGCATTTCAAATGGATCTAAAAAGGATTCCCCTAGTCTACAAATTATCATACGCCAAACCAATATACATATCGGAGGTCTATGTTGTGCAACACAATTCCCTGACATGGAAAGCTGTGGCTGCAGTTCAATCTCACTGCAACATCTGAAGCACTCGTTCCCTTTATGTTTTCGTGCACCACATTCCTGATCTTCACCGTTGACTTCTGCATGCATGCCACAAACAAAACCATCCTCTGAGTGATCCACCATAACTTGGCTCTCTATCAGCATGAATTGGGTCTCCAAAGCAATATAGTTCCCATCCTCTGAGTCATCCACCATAACTTGAACCCGAAACAACGCATGAAACAATGGCCCCTGTTTTTCGAATCAATGAGAAATTATTTACAATCTCGCTTTAACAAATAGCAATGGCCAAGCCAAATGGTTCAACTATAGAAAGATGTTCGAAGTTCAGTCTAACAAGAAAGTAAAAAAAGTACATAAAGTTAGATAACATGCCACAAACTTTATAATTCAGCTGAGCAACATGTCTGCCCGTGATAAAAGTCAAAGCTTCACGTCGAACAGTTTAATTTGCAGCAGTAAGTTTTCTTTTACAGCATGAGCAAAATGACACTGGCATCCACAGAAACTATTGTACACAAATTTAACAGAGGCTTCAATAACTTCAAAATTCAAGTTTAAAGAGAGTAACTATAAATTGAAGGGCGCTAAGGGATTAAGTCTTCAGTAGATGAGCATGAGGCACACTAAATTAGTTAACAAATTACGTTTCTTCTGTCTAGATCAACTGTCCAGTTCTATCATTAGCTAATGCGATTTAATCAAAAACCGTGATATAAAAATATCAGAAGCATCAATTGCCTGAAAAGCTGATAGTCGACCGTTAATGACAGCTTCAACGTCAACTTTCATAGTAAGTTATATATGATACGAGTTTTCAAATTTCAATCGGTGAGCCAAAGAACTTGTCGAAGATAAAAGCAGCAATTCTGTCACCGAAAACATGTTATGAAAAAGTCTGGTAAGTACCATCCACCGAAACACAAACGCCTCGAGATTGTTCAAGGCCAATAAAGAACCGAGCTGACAAGTAACAATTTCCGAGGTAAGAGCTTCGAAATCAGCTTCAGCAGCCCTCTGGATCACAAAATCCAGATTCTCACCACACAGTTTAACATTCCGAACTATGCAAAATCAGAATCCACAGAAATTTTATCGTAACAAAACCGTGATCCAACTAGATACTCAAAATTGAAAATCTCTCCACAAGATCTTTCACGTTGATCATAAAATGAATCTTCAGAGCACAAAGAGGCAGAGCTCAATCACGTAAAAGTTAAGAGTACTCTAGTATATCAGCCTCCAAAAATCACCGTTATCCGCCGCTGGAAACGAAGTCTTTGGAAGAAGCTCCGAAAATTCAAAGAAGAAATTTAAAATCTGCTTACCCTCGCAAACCAGATTTGGAATTAAAAAAAAACTCGGATCCGATTCTGGAAAAACAATAAACAGATCTAGGGTTTGCATACAGAAGGGGGAAAAGATTAACAGAAAATAACGAATCAAATTGGGGGCCAAAGACATAATTCCTTACCATAATAGGCGGCAACAACTCAAGACACGCAAGATCCCCTCTCACCAACTGTTACCATTTGCATTTTATCTATGGAGAATCACAACCCTGACAAAACATGGCGCACAACAAATCCTTCGACCTCTTGTAAATAAAGACAAGAAAATCTTACACGCATCAAGTGAAAATCTTACATAAAAGGTCAGGGCAATTTGATCTGAAGCCAAAAGAATCGCCAACCTTTTTCTTTCAAATCTTTGGGCTGTCGTTCAATCTCATTCTTTTGTAACAAAATTTACAGATGCATTTATTTTTGTTAGGGTTGTGATGATCCATAAATAAATTGTAAATGTTAGATTTAGCATGAAAAAGAAGAGAAAGGAAGTGAAAGATTGCTGTCTCGGCCGGCTCGGCCCGTTGCGCTGTCAACCTTCCTCTTTATAGTTGGAGAGAGATAGATAAAATAATAAAACCTAATTTATATTATTTTATAATCCTGATTTTAAATAAAAAATTTAAGAAATTATAATAAAATTTATAATAAATTATATTATTTATAAGTCATTAACAATACAACTTATTTTTCTTATTTTATTTAATATTGATAATGAATTTGCTCATTAAATTATTTTAAAAAATATTTAAACGGGTAAAATAAACAAATTTAAGATTTTTTTTTTCAACGTTGGCTTTGTCGCCGACAACCATTTTACCACTGGTAACTTTGAAAGTGAAATGATAATTTTTAATTAAAAGATCATATGTGTTCTGATTAGTTTTTGGAGAATAGGTTTTACAGTTTACGAGGTAAATATGTAAGAGAAATTTTATCTCGATTTACAGAAAAATACTTCCGAAATCATGATTTTAAGGATAAAAGAACACCCAACATATCAGTTACAAAAATGGTTTTTAGTTTGGGATGGGACATGCAATCCGTTGTTTTGGGATAATAGAGTAGACCACTTGGTCCGAATTCATCTTCGAACATCATTTTTAGAGTTTGTAACCCGGAAATATAAAAATTATTTCTTGTTTAATATTTATAGGGTATTTTAGTCGGAGAAAAACCATTAATTCTGGAAACATAAGTATGACAAAATATCTTAGAATACAAAATGCTTTTCAACAGCATTTTCTTCTCCTTTCAAACAAAACGAAACCACCCACATAAACTTCTAAAGATGAGACTTTCCAATTATCACGAGCGTTAATCTTACACCAGAAAGCTCATTAATTAATAAATACCGCCTAATGACATGGAAGGTAATTATAAATTGGAATCCAGAAAAGGTCAAGAAAATTTATGTGCAGGAAGGGTAAGATGAAATTGCTGAATCATTAAAATATTAATTACGATATTTGTTTTTAAAGTAGGAAAATACTTACATCAAGTTCCTTATGTCCATTTCGTACACACACAGCATAAATAGATCCATGGGTAATTATTAGTGCTCTGATTCTGATAAGTTTAGACATTGGCTTGCTATAATATACTCCCTTCAGTATTAATTATAAGATAAAGTTGATTTTTTTGGAGAAATTAAGGAAGCCAATTAAATTACTTTAGAGTATTTACATTTTTATTTTTTTTCTTCAAACTAATTAATTTGACTAATAAACTTAAATATAATCTAAAGATACTAAAAAAATAAATACTCTAAAACAATTTAATTGGCTTCGTTAATTTCTCCAAAAAAAATCAACATTATCTTATAATTAAGATTAGAGAGAGTATAATACAATATGCGAAAATGAGTGCGTTTTATGAATGGTCGTTTATTTGAACTCTCTCACTGCCCTCTCTACTTTCTTTTCTTGTTAACAAAAGGAAGATCAAACTAAATTTATTAGCTAAATCATTGGTGTCTCATCAGTACGTTGTCCTTCTAGTGTTCTAGTCCTTACTATCATTCTTTTTGAAAAGTTGAGCATATGTTGTATTTTGTGGTAATCCTTGTAGAGCCGGCCAAAATCATTGGAATCAAATATTTAATGAAATATACCACTAATATGATTTATGATGATAATACACACACACATATAATATACAGAAATCCCAACAATATTTTCTAGTCATGTCAATAAAAATTATTTATTAACAATATAATATATATACATGCTGCAGTCTACAAATTATTATACACCAAACCAGCACATAAATATATATATATCAATAACCAGTCACACACCGTACAGATAGGATAATAATTCTAGTTTTGAAGTGGTGGTTCTATGGGCAACGTGGGGAAACGGATCCAACGTAGGACAAGAGAGCACTTTGACATAAAGCTTTAGGAATTTGTCCTTCTTGTTCATGTCGGAGGTCTATGTTGTGCAACACAATTCCCTGACATGGAAAGCTTTGGCTGCAATTCAAGCTCACTGCAACATCTGAAGCACTCGTTCCCTTTATGTTCTCGAACACCACATTCCTGATCTTCACCGTTGACTTCTGCATATATATATATATGCATGCCACAAACCAAACCAAACCATCAGATATACATACACATGATTGGTCGAGTTCTTTATCGTTAAATAACCTCGACTTCACAAAAAGCAAGTGTTGTTAAGTAATTATATTGATTAATTACCTCTTGTTCACATGGAGTCTTCTGGTCACAGTAGTTCTGATCTATTATTATGGGGTTTGTCACATTTTCCATGGCAATATTTTGAAACTTGATATGGCTTGCACTTCCTGACCCTCCCTGTATTCAAATAGTATAAACAAAACAAGTTAGAATTATTATATGCAAAATTGATATGTACTATTTATCTGTGTGTTGATAAATTAAGAGATTCTTTATAATTTTTCACAAATTTTAAGAGATAATTGATTGTTAGAAAAAGTTCAAAGTAATTACGGGCCAAGTCTTTATTCTAACTCCATTTGTAGTTCCAGAAAGATTAGCTCCATTCACTGTTATTCCTGACACAAGCTCTTCTGTTCCGGTCTCCCCTAAGCTTCCGATACTGTATTATCATTGATAAACAAAGGAATTAATCATTGGCAATTTTAAGTAGCCTGATTAATATGGAATATTTAATTACATTAGATATTGAAAATAAATTGCATTTAATTACCTGATACCATGGCCGGGTCCGCAAGCTATGTCTGTGGCTAGTAAATTTTGGGTTCCACTCTCTATGGACAAACAATCATCTCCTGAAAACACATCAAATCAAACACAACAGTGATTAAGATAAAAATGACATTAAAGGACTATATTTCGAAGTGTGTAATGATTAAATTACTTTATTCAAAGTATATACCTGTGGCTATAACGGAGTTTGAGATTTGGATAATTTTGGTATTGGTGATATGAATTCCATCAGTGTTGGGGCTATCCTCTGGTGCACTCACTGTAACACCAGAAACCTTAACGTTTGTGGATTCTTGAATGTTCACATGGATTTGTTGTGCATTTTTAATCACCAAGTTCTCCACTACCAGATTCTCACACTCATAGAAAGTCACAGCCTGCAGGCACAACCATTAATAATCCGTGTTAATTAAAGCATATAAATGAACTCTTTAAAATTTATCATTTGTTGCAATTAATATCTGTGTTAGAGTTTATGCTTATATACGTACCGTGGGGGCGCTCTTGCAAGGCTGCAAAGTTATAAAGAAACAGCGAAGGGGGGGAAAATATTTATTAGTAGAAGTTTGAATAAAAATATTAGTATAATGAAATGAAATGAACATTAGAGGGTTCAGAAATATATACGTACAAGACTTGGGTTCTTTTTGCAGGAGTTTTGCCACCATGTGTCTCCATTTCCATTGATGGTTCCACCACCTTGAACTGTTACATTCTGAACACTCTCGAACATGAGCCAGTGTTGTGGGTCTTCGGCGTAATCCGATGAGTTCTCTGATGCTTCAATTGTCCCAGAAATCTGATCACACAGTTTCAAAAATTTCAAAGTTAGTATAATTATGTGTTTGACATAAACATTTCTTGAACTGGAAAACTGATTCACTATAAGTATAATCTAGTTAGTTTATGCATGTAACTAACCTGGAAAGTAATTCTAGAATTGCAGGGACCTGAGAATCTGACAGGCTTGAGAAGATAGTTATAATTAGAAGGCACCACAAGAATTACGTCTCTTCCAGAAGAACATGCAGCTTGCCAAGCCTTATTGAAAGCCTGAAATATTGAAAATAATTAACACACACCCATTACAGAAAGTAGTGTTATTTTTGTTAAAAAAAAAAACAAAGCTTTAAGTTCATGTAATATATATATATATATATATGCATGGTTGTTACTTTAGGCAAGGTACGTACCTCTGTGTCATCAGTTTTACCATCCCCTTTAGCTCCAAAATCATTGACATTAAGCTTGGAAACTGAAGAAGACGTGACACTCAACTTAACAAACCTATTTAAGCTCAATACTTGTGTGCTTTGCCGTATCAAGTTCTTGGGTGTCCCACCATCATCGATGTTGTTGAAAGGCAAATCACCACCACCATGTATCTTTAGTGGGTCCTCTTGAGAGGTACCATAACAAGGGACATAAGGAATAATAATGATGAACAACATTAAGAACAACGAAAGAACATGTTTTTGGAGGGCCATTATCATCAAAGGGTACGAACGTACTGGTTTTAGAATGTTGTAGGGACAATATATAACCAACAGAGGACAAGAAGAATAATGGGATAATTGAAGTGTGATCTGAGGAGAATGTTGAGTGGGATATGTCAGTATTTATAGAGAAAAAGGAAATGAGGAAAGAGATTAATCAACTGATTAGGTGTTCATCATTATTTGAACACAAATGGTATTTAGGGTATGAGAGTTTGAGACGAAAGGGTCTCTCAGGCCACCCCCTATGACTTTTGTTCCATACCACATCCACTTGTAACGTCCACGAATCTGTCATCTATGTATATATGTTCTGTTATACATGCATAGGTATATATATATATATAACTTGAAACAGTACTCAACTTATATACGTTTAATTAGTTAAACCCAGGAGAAAAAACGAGTATATGTGATATCCCTTTGTCATCAAAATAAAATAATATTGTGTTATTTTACTTTGTTTGATTGTTATACTTAATAATGAATTGTTAAATCTTTTTCCTTAATTATTTGATATTCTTGATTGAGATAGCTGGCATGTTGATTATTCTGAGTTAAATCAGAGAGAAACCGGGCACAATAGTAATGGAAATTAATTATTGGGATACTAGACATTTATTTGAGTTGAGATTTCTTATATGTCGTTCAACGCTAAACTGCACTTAATTAATATATTGCTTTTAGTTTCTCATTGCCCAATAAAGCAAGAGTATTTAGAAACAATACCACGTGATTAGAAATTAAAAGACAAATTTTGCAGTTATCAAACAGTGGTCAGTTAAAATATCCAACACATACAGAGAGGTACTTGTCATTCCTCAAGTGGCTAGATCATGTTGAGCCATATATTTACATCGGGTAGCACGTAAACTAGGGTTTCATTCGTGCAATTCCATAATTCTTAGAAACTTAATAGAACTTAAGTTTGGAGGATATGGGGATGACATTATATTAATAGAGTACGCAAGACATTATAAACTAAGCATTGACTTTTTTGTTGCCTAAAAGTTCTCCTAACCTTCGTTACTATATTAATGCATGCCACAATTAAATGTATTTAGACACGTGTACACCTTCAAATTTCATCTCTTTCTATGATCTACATATCCACAGAATAATATTTGTACCGAAGAGTGTATATAATATAGTCTGTATGTTTCATCATATTATATTGCAAAGCCTACAATCATTTTAAGGGATGGGAAGAGGAGAAGACAAGAAGGATTTTCGATCCACGTGTCAAGAACCCAGAGAAGCCACGTGGCATAAGATGGAGACGATATCCCATGAAGGTGGCAATCAAAACTTGAAATGGTTTGGAGGTATGGAGGAGGGGGGTCATGGTCTTGAAACATAACTAACTTATCGTCATTAATTTGGAAACTTAGACGTACGATTAACTAAATGTAAAGATAAGGTGTTAAGTTGATCTTATAGATAAGAGTTTGGTTTAAGAAATTAATCATATATTGATCAATTTGAGAGCTAGCTTGTTCGTCCCATCATAACGTGATCCTGTTGCATTTTACTTCAAACTGAAACCTACGGTATATATCTGTAAGAAACCTTTATACACAAGTGTACATACAATTCCGATAGAAAGGAACGTGATGTATGTCTCAAACAAAAAGTAGGCTGCTTGTCCTACAAAAATATCTGTACAAATTCTGATCACGCATTAGGTTTAAAGTTACCTCAGCCAGAAAAAAATAAACCTTAAATTAATTAAAAGCCGCATATAGGCTTAATAATTTGCTCCCCTGTGATATATTAAGATGTTGAAGAAACATAATTGTTTCATTTTTATTTTTTGGTCTGAACCGAACTGATAGACAATTTAATACAAACAACGGGAGCAATTTAATTTAATGAATGAACTTTTTCGCCTTAATTAATTAGGGTAAATACATTGTATGGAGAAGGAATTAAGGCCACTGTGTCCCCAATTCCCTATAAGCATAACCTTCATGTTTGGTCACTCAAATTAATATCTGATATTGCTATATCATGCACAAGATGTCGTGCACATGCTTGATGGATATAAATCAATGCATTGAACCTGATGACGCGGACACAAAAGTAGAAACAGCAGAGATCAACCTAAAATCTTTAGCATCCATTAATGGGGAAGGAAGTAACGTAAACTGTGAGAGAACAAGTGTGTTTAGTATTCGTATGTTGGATCTAAATTTTTAGCATCCAAAGGATTAATTCATAATAACGGGTGATTCGAGTTTAAGGTCACTGTTTTGATATAAAAACATGGAAGGGCGAAAAAGGCAGCCGAGGAACCAGAAAGACATGGGGAGGAGGAACAAAACTAGACAAGACCCATTCCCGAATTTCATTTGATAGTTTCCTGTCTCGGATTTCAGCTTTTCACTTTTTTGAGTGAGCCAAGAGGGCTCCAGGACGGACTTGAATAATAATTTAATAATGTTGAGAGGAAAATTACAAATATACTATTTTAAAACATAAACGAGCAAGATTGATATTCTCAGTTGAGACGCAGAGATCCAAAACCTCAATGCTTTTGTTAGAAGCCAATCTCTCTCTCTCTTTTTTTTTTTTATCTTGACTAGTCTCGGATTTAAAACAACTTCATCTCCCAACTGTTTCACAATCTTCTATTTTCTCTTATTTCTTTGTTTTTTGGGTATCAGCAATATCTCCCTAAACCCCTTGCAACACATGGTATAGGTGGTTCGACATATGCTTGGATTGGTTGAAATAAAAGTTGCATGACATTTTTGGTTATCAAATGATCCAAAAGATCAAACTTTGTATTGCCAGAATAAAAGTTCCCTTTCCCCTTAAATTACTATGCTTGTATAATAAATCGAAACACAGGAAACAAATTTCTATAATTTAAGACAAAGAAATATATAGAACTATGGTTTAGTACAGATGAGAACTTTTATTCGACAGAAACAAACATGACAATGCTACATCTCTATACTGTTGCATAGGTAACTAAAACAGCTACCCATCTTTCTCCCTAATAGTAAACACTAAACACTTGCTATTACATCTCATAACTTTTGTTTTGTTTCGTTTTTTTTTTTTTTTTGGGTCATGTTCACAACTCATTACAGTATTACACCAAGCCCCAACCCGCTTCCTCACCTTCATACATGTAATTTCAAGAAAACCCCACCTCTGGCCAACCTAACAACACACTCTAAATGCTAAACGTAAAATACTTAAACTTGGATTTGTATGGGCCATCTGTACATTTCCTCAGAAGGAAGTGGGATGGTGAGTGTGACCAGTCCAGTGGCCGAGTCATAGTTGAAATCGGTTTCAGCCTCACCCAAAACACACTTCAATGGGCGCTGGGACAAGTACGCTCCGAATCTGCCACTTCCTCTCACTTTGAGGGCAATAGTTGCCGTTGCTGATCGGTTTGAACTGAGAGAAGTGGTCATCTCAGATTGAACCTCACCATCAAATAGTTGTTCTTCTTTGTCACTAGCTTTGTGGATTTCAACCTCCTCAACGGCTCCTCCAGTGTTGAACATTTCCAATAGCCCTATTGCTGCAAACGAAATACTTGGAGCAATTTTCTGTGAAACATAACAGCATTTTATCAGTTTCTACTCTGAATGATCTTGCAGGGCACAATACCAAAGACCAGTCAGATTTTTATCCAATATAATGGAGCCTCACCTTCACAGGACAGAAATGGAATAGTTCATACTCCAAAACTTGCAGTGTCACTGGCACTGAAGCATCTTTTGGTAGCCTAATCACCTCACCTGATGTATATATCAGATGTTAATTTTGATCATGTTCAAAACGCGAGGTTCAATAAAAGCATATAGGACAGTAAGCTTCATCTCTAATTTTCCACAAGCATTTAAATAACCGTACTTGAAAATAAGAAGGCAGCTCCCCAGTATTCAAAATATTCGCATTCTACAACGCCATATTATGCCAAATTAATAATACCTGATTTGTAGGAATAAACAATAGTGTCGCCATCCCAATCACCACCAGCCACTTGGGTGATGAGATCAACATCAGAAGCACGAACAGAACCTGTGAGTGTACCAGGAGATGCATCATGGATCCGGGTCTTCTTCTCTACCTTGCACCAACCAGCACCTTGACAGTTAAATATACCAACCACTCCAGAGCATTTGTTCAAGTTCCATATTTTGAGCAAGCTACAAAATTGCAATTTAGGTGCATGAGCCTTCAGTTAAGTATAAAAATAACTTCCTAATTTTTAGAGATAGAAATAAACAGACCTAGTCCCATCTCTAGCTGGGTCAGTAAAGAGAGAATCACGAGTGGGCCTGCCTGGTAGTTGAGCACGAAGAACTGATCCATCAGACAGAACCAGCTTCCTGAGAAGTTCAAAATTGTGGTTGCCTGGTTTATCACTGTAAAAGCAACATAAAAACAACAACCATTAATAAAGTGTTCATTTCTTCAGTAAGTCATTACAAAAATATGCAATTTGATATCATTACACCTGACATAAATTGCACATCCACCAACTGCTCGAGCCGCAGCATGGTACTCTGCTGCTGGGTGTAAACTCTGAAATGGTAAAAGATACTTTCGTTAGTATGAATAGAATAGAAAGTCAATAAAGGCAATAGAGTGAACCCTGAGTATATTGTAAAGGAAATTGCAGAAACCGCAAATATAGGGAGGTTCCCTTCTTACATGGAACATATCCCAGTCGGGCTGCATGAATTCTCCAAGGAATAGTGTGTTGTATGCCACAGAAGATATATGGATAGTGTGGGAAGCAGGATCACGTGGGTAAAAGTCATCAGACACTCTCACAACAGCAGTCTGCTTAGCACTATATATCCCGTCAGTGTTGTGACACATACACGCAATACAACCATTATCAGGGAAGTTACGAGCCACAGAGGCCTCAAGGGCCTGATGGTAGCTGCGTGTGAGTGAGACTCTGCCACCATGTCCAGCCCCAAGAGTTTCAATGATATTCTGAACATCAACTTTTACTCCGTCTACTCCACATGAAGCTAAGTAAGCATGGAGCTCATTGTAGAAGTTATAAACCTTCTTGGGATGCACTAGACCCAAGCCATGTACAGTCAAACTGTCCATGACAATGTCTGGTTGGTTTCCTAGTACGCCAGGAGAATGTACTGGGTATGCTAAGGCAGTGTCATAATGTTCCATGCCACTGGCTGCTGGCTTCACTCCGCCCCAATAACCAGCTAGAGCATGCCATACATATACATATCTGTGCATCAGGAGAGTAAATGAGAAACTTAATTACGCAAGCCACTGATCAGGCAATGCTTTTCAAATACATTTCCAGATGTGCAAAACAACTTGTGAAAGAGGAAAATGCACAGCCATAAAAATACTCAAATCAATTTAAGGATCTAAGACCATACTTCACATTGTGATGCTGCTTCACTTCATCTACTACATGCTTCAGGCCTGAATTTTGTTCATTATTCTGTCCATTCTTCTGAAATTTAGCGTTTTCTTTTATACCAGTCAACCATGTGGCATACCTGCAAAGATTGTATTTGACGAAAAATCAACAAACTACAGCTTCGGTCAAAGATATTTAAATGCTTTAAGTGCTTGTTACTATTAAATAGTAATAGTAGTATTTGAATATTTAAATTCTTATTGATGAAAGTATTCTTGAGGATGGCAAATTGTAGCTGATTATATATTGAGGTCTTACTGTGCTCCTTCTTGAACGACACAGTCCGGGTCCTTTGCTTTACTTTCAATTTGTTGCCAGCCATCGTCTATGATAAGGAAGCGTGGAGGTGTGCCACCCTCTGATAAGCTGCAATCATATTAAAACAAGTTTCAGTGTAAGTTTGATCTTTCGACATCATCTTAGAAATCCATCTCTTCCCCATTCATCAAGAAGAAAATTATCATACTCAACAAATTTTCTCACTAATCACCTTTTCAGGCCTTCGTCAACACCCTCTGCCGTGACATCAATATAGAAAGCATCCCATGTGCACCAGCCAAACCAGTCGAGAAAAAATGGCAACTATGCGAAATCAACAAGAACATAGTTAAAAGATCATGTAGATATTTACTTGGAAAATTTTGCAGATTCAATAGAAATACAGCAAGGAGGAAGTTCTTACTCTTTTCTTCTCACGATGAAGGAATGTTTTCATGTGTTTTTCTAGAGCCCTTGATTGACGAACAAAAAGGGGTCAGTAGTATTCAATATATAAATTCAAATGCTTGGCAAGTAAAAGACAGCAAGATAGTGCTAATTAGGAGAGGTAATTGGCGCTTTCCGTATTACGAGTGTGATGGGGGAAACAGAGGGGCCAGATCAGTGACCAAACACACACACACACACAAACAGAAGGAGAACGAAGAGATGCCTCACTTGACGGCTTGGTTGATGACTTCAAAGGGGTTTGTTCCAGCATGCATGTAGACAAGGTGAAGGCCTTGACTCGTCTCAACAGCATTGTCTCCTGCAAAACCAAACCACACACCCAGAAAAAAGAAAAGTCGGTTGGGTTCTTTCGATTCATCCTATTTACTTATTCTCCAAAGCCATAATCTTCATATGTTTGATTCAAATGACTGATAGTCATCGAGAGCTTTCTCCAGCCCACACGTATTCGCTTTAAGGACAGCTCCACCCAAAATTTCAGAAAGTAAGACTGCTTCAAATTTTGGCTGATGAAATTAGACATAGCACTTAATTATGACGGCGTGGCAGGGTTTAATGTAGGCTAAACGTACTTTTTGTGGGTAAGAGGTACTCACCACTCTCAAGGCAAATCTCTATCTCATTTTTCTCATTCCCTTGTAGAACAGCACGGAATGGGCCTTCCAGGAGAGGAAGCAAGACGGTATAGATGGTTGGGGAATTCTCCTGATCAGCAGCTTCGTCAATTTTGCTCTCTATCAGCATGAATTGGGTCTCCAATGGGATATCCCTCCCACAAGTTCCCATCCTCTGAGTCATCCACCATAACTTGAACCGGAAACAACACATGAAACGATGGCCCCTGTTTTTTGAATCAATGAGAAATTATTTACAACTATAAAATGATGTTCGAAGTTCAATCTAACAGAGAAAGTGAAAAAGGTACATAAAGTTAGATTAACATGCCACAAACTTTGTAATTAAGCTGCAGCAACATGTCTGCTAGCGCAAAAAGTAAAAACTTTAGGTTGCACAATATAGTTTGCAGCAGTCAAGTTTTCTTTTACTAGCAGAGCAAGTGACACAGGCATCCATTAACAGCATAGAGACTTCAGTAACTTCGCTTCAGGTTTGAGAGTGACTATGAATTGAAGAGCATTCAGGGATTAAGTCTTCAATAGATGAACATGTGGCAAGCCAAATTTGTTAACTAATTAGGTTTCTTCTGTCTAGATCAAACTGTCCAGTTCTATCATTAGCCAGTGCAATTTAATAAAAAATCGTGACGTAAAAAGATCAGAAGCAGAAGTATCAATTGCCTGAAGAGCTGATAGTAGACAGTTAATGGCAGCTTCAACGTCAACTTTCATAATAAGTTATATATGATACAAATTTTGAAATTTCAATTGCTAAGTTATAAAGTTTAGATGTTGGAAAGAAATTACTCTAAGATCCCAGTGGGGAAGACGTGGAGACTTTTGCTGTGGGAAGCTGTGGCACCAAGAAATGCACCAGCAACAAGGCCCACTCCAGATCCTGGGGTCAGGATAATGTTATCTGGTACTCCAGTCAGTATGGTCTTCCCATGGACAACCAGGTTCCCATCGTTAACGGAGATCTTTGGCGTGACTGTCATCTTTGAACACCTGAGTACTGTATCATCACAAACACCAAACAGCTAGCATATATACGAAAGATTAAAGAGAAAAAGAAATCCACAGAATATGAAATATTTAATATCAAGGATGACAAGCACAAGGGCTCGAATCTAAACTTTTTTTTGCTCAAAAGGCTCGAATTTCAACTCAGAATACAGGACACAAACAAACGCTCTAATAAGAAAACGAAAAAAATTGTCAGGGAGCCAACAAAAGGATGACAGGTAAGGAACCAAAACAGAAAAGTAGCCACCAGTAAGATTTAAAATTGTCAGGAAGTTGTGCCATATAAGCTAAAACAGTAAAAATTAGGGAGTTAAGTACTACAGACCTAGGGATTTATGACGCAAGCAAAAACTTCGACGCGCGTTGGTGTGATTGCAAAGTGGCTCCCGTGAGGGAAGAATCAACGCCGAGGGCTGTATCGATGTAATCCCTAGCATCGTGACCTACTCAAATTGAACGAATTAAAGGGAAAGATGAAATACTAAATACGTATGGGCTAATTGTCATTGGTGACTGTCGCATCAGAAAGAACATCCGATACCCGACTTACCGGCGAGTTGGCTACCATATGTGGTAACATTCGACGGTTTTGAGAGTTTAAATGAAAATACAAAAAAGATAATTGCAGTGACCCAGCAAAAAAGATGGCAAATCGAGTCATTCGTTTGAGCAACGATGGACCATGGTACGAAGATTTCACAGAAAGCATCAGCTAATTTTTATCTTACGTGGAATCGGTAACTAAAGTTTAAACAAAACACGACAAAAGGGAAATGATGAGTTGGTGAAGATAGATGGATCAAATGAAGTCGCAAAAATTTTAGGATGACCGGAATACATGAAGCAAGAAATCCCAACAAGCTCAACCCACATGATTGAGATTAGATTGTTGCATCTACTGATAAGAAATATAGGTGCAAGAAAGACAATATATGAAGAACGGGCTACAGAAAATTGAAGGCAAGCAAGGAATCCTGGAAATGAGAAAATCTTGGTGAGCCAAGGAACTTCTCGAAGATAAAAGCAGTAATTCTATCACCAAAAACAGATTATAAAAAACTAAAAAAGTCTAATAAGTACCGTTCACCGAAACTAAAATGCCTTGAAATTGGTCCTTGCGAATAAAGAACAGAGGGAACAAGGAACAATTTCCGAGGCAAAAGCTTCAAAATCAGCGGACCCCTGGATCACAAAATCCAGATTCTCGCCACACAATTCAACATTCCAAACCATGCAAAATCAGAACCCACAGAAATTTCATCGTAACAAAACAGCGAACCAACTAGATACTCAAAATTGAAAATCTCTCCACGAGATATTTCACGTTGATCATAAAATGAATCTTCAGAGGACACAGAGGCAGAGCCCAATCAAGTAGAAGGTAAGAGTACTGAGATATCAGCTTCCATAACTCACCGGTACGAAGTCTTTGCAAGTAGCTGCGAGAATTCAAAGAAGAAACACAAGCGAGATAGTGCGATTCAGAAACAGGGGAGACACAGGAAAGTCAGCAAAGACCTCAACAATAAGAGAGGTGCATTCCAAGAAGGAATGCTCCTTCTATGAAAGGAAAGCACGGAGCAAACTCAGAGTCCAAATGGCTTTGATGCTCACGAATCAGTACTGGGGTGACTGGAAAAATGGAGCCGGAGAGGCATTTTATCCCATGTCCAGTGTTAAGGATCGAGTAAGTTTCAACTCGGCATATTCGGATTATGACACGTGGAAGATCTGTCCCCACATATCCACCCCGATGAATTTTAAATTCATAATGAGCAAGAATACCTTTTTTTTTTAGTTTTTTAGGAAGGGTGGGGTAATTTGGTAAAATCCCTAAAAAATACTATGGAAATAGGTAAATCTCACATCAGTGCGCTAAAATTGTAAAATCCTAATTCAGTGCTATGTCAGTACGGACATTAAATCTGTATCGGCGAAAAGACGAATTTGCCCTTCAGCCCTCCTTCTCCCCACTTCAGAATAAAAACATGAGACTTTTCATTAATAACTCTGGATTCTAGATTAACAACCCCAGTTTCTTCTTTAACAATTAACAACTCTGCTTTATACTTTCATAATAACAGTATTAGTCTTGTTATTAACAACACTATATTCTATATTAACACACATTTTCTTATTTCACAACTTTATAATTTAAGTTTTAAGTTCTAGAGGTTTTTTATTAAATCGACAAACATTAAGTTAAGTTGACATAAACCATCTGAAATTTACTGGGAAAGTTCAAACACCCTAGCAGAAAATAAAAAACCCCTAGTAAAGCAATTAATGTTGACTTATACGTAAAAAAAGATAAAAAATTTAAAAAGTATTCGTATTTATAAAATTTCAAATAAAATCAACCTTTTTAGTGCCTCCTATTAGGTGTTGATAGTTTTGGCACAATCATGCAATCAGCTAAGCTGGTGTCTAATTAGGATAAGTCCTGAATTTTGGAGGATGGCCCAAAAAATTGAAGATTAAGTTTAATTGCGTATTTTAGTTGGTTAGCGCTGTTAACATGAACACCAATTGCATGCATGTGCGCACACGTTATAGTTTTAAAATTGAAGGAAGCTGAAACTAGGAATTGGTCACAACTCACATAGTCACATGCATCAACCCAAGTTGAACCAAAAAAATATCTGAAGCAATAGGCATAAAACTCCAAAATTGTTTGCTTCTCTTCAGACCCCTGCTCTTGCGAACATTCTCAGAAGGCCAGGTAAAAGGTTAATAAGTTAATGGATAATCATTGGGCTTAAGACCTAATTTATGGTATCAGAATAAGTAATATTTAATTATTCCATTTTCTGGTGGATCAGTTTTGTTCACTTTTCACTTCTGACTTCCCAAACATCCCCCACCAAAGAAAAAGAGCCTGGAAGGAACTGTGCCTTATTGTCAAGATTATTTTAATAATGTAGAGAGGAAAATTACAAATTAAGTGTTGGAAAGAATAAATGTGAAGATTGATGTTTCTCAATTGAGAGAGATCCAAAACCTCAATTCTTTGCTAGGAACCATTCTCATTTTTTTTAGGGTTAAAGTGAAAAAATAACCATGAACTTTTTTCAAAAATGCACCTAACACCATAAATTTTTTTTAGGTGCAAAAATACCCATGAACTTCTCAAAATAGAGCAAAAATGTCAAACCGTTAATTGGTACAAACATCCTTTTTGTGGGACCCACAATATTATTTTTTGAGGTGAAAAAATACCTATGAACTTTTCTCAAAATAGCACCCAACACCGTAAACTTTTGAAAAGTTCATGGGCAATTTTGCACCTAGAAAAAATTTTATGGTGTTGGATGCACTTTTGAGAAAAGTTCATGTGTATTTTTACACCTTAAAAAATAATATTGTGGGTCCCACAAAACGTACGTTTGTATTGATTAACAGTTTGACATTTTGGACCCATTTTAAGAAGTTCATGGATATTTTTGCACCTAAAAAAAATTTATGGTATTGGGTGCACTTTTGATAAAAGTTCATGGGTATTTTTGCACCCTAATCCTTTTTTTTATATTGACTAGTCTCGGATTTAAAACAACTTCATCTCCGGCTGTTTCACAATCTTTAATTCTCTATTCTTTCTTTCTTTGTTTGGCATCAGTGATATCTCCATGAACCCCTAGGAACACTTGGTATAGATAGCTAGACATAGGGTGTGTTCGTATTAACTTCTAGAGACTAGATTCCGAACAAAAGAGATCATGAGAAAAAAATGATTTTATAAAATGAGTATTTGGGTATTATGGTCAGAATACCTTTTTTTCATTATATGGGGCCCATATAATAAGAAATGATCAATAAGAGAGTGAGCATGTGGCCCACATAAAGAAAAAGTAAAAGAGAGAGAGAATGAGGCCCACATAAAAAAAATGCAGAAAAAAATAATTTTTCTCAAAATTTAAGTTTTGAGATTAAAACCTAAATTTGAAATAAAAGATAGGTTTTGTAACAAATTGCCGAAGACACACATAAACGTAGAAATCAAAGTTATATGCTCCAGGAACTTTTCCTCAAGACAATGACATTTTTTTTTTTTTTCAAATGATCCAAAAGATCAGACTCTGTATCGCCTGAAACAAGGTTCCCTTTCCTTTTAAATTACTATACTTGTATAATAGATCGAAAAACAAGAAACAAATTTCTATAATTTAAGACAAAGAAATATATAGAACTAGGATTTAGTACAGATGAGAACTTTTATTCATTTGACAGAAACAAACATGACGATGCCACATCTCTATACTGTTGCATAGGTAACTAAAACAGCTACCCATCATTCTCCCTAATAGTAAACACTTGCTATGACATCTCATAACTTTTTTTTTTTTTTTGCCATGTTCACATCTCATTGCACCAAGCCAGAACCCGCTTCCTCACACCTTCATTCATGTAATTTTAAGAAAACCCCTCCTCTGGCCAACCTAACAACACACTCTAAATGCTAACGTAAAATACTTAGACTTGGATTTGTATGGGCCATTTGTACATTTCCTCATAAGGAAGTGGGATGGTGAGTGTGACCAACCCAGTGGCTGAGTCATAGTCGAAATCGGTTTCAGCCTCACCCACAACACACTTCAATGGGCGCTGGGACGAGTACACTCCGAATCTGCCTCTTCCTCTCACTTTGAGGGCAATAGTTGCCATTGCTGATCGGTTTGAACTGAGAGAAGTGGTCAGTTCAGATTGAACCTCACCATCAAATAGTTGTTCTTCTTTGTCGCTAGTTTTGTGGATTTCAACCTCCTCAACGGCTCCTCCAGTGTTGAACATGTCCAATAGCCCTATTGGTGCAAACGAAATACTTGGAGCAATTTTCTGTGAAACATAACAGCATTTTATCAGTTTCTACTCTGAATGATCTTGCAGGGCACAATACCAACGACCAGTCAGATTCATATCCAATATAGTGGAGCCTTACCTTCACTGGACAGAAATGGAATAGTTCATACTCCAAAACTTGCAATGTCACTGGCACTGAAGCATCTTTTGGTAGCCTAACCACCTCACCTGAAATATATCAGATGGTTAATTTTGATCATGTTTAAGACGCGAGGTTCAATAAAAGCATATTGAAGAGTAAGTTTCTATTCTAAGTTTGACCAGACCCTATCAAGTATTTAAATAATCAGACTTGGCTTCTAGAAAATAAGGAACCAGCACCTCAGTATTCAAAATATTCGCGTTCTTCAATGCCATTTTATACCCAATTAAAAATACCTGATTTGTAGGAATAAACAATAGTGTCGCCATCCCAATCGCCACCAGCCACTTGCGTGATGAGATCAACATCAGAAGCACGAACAGAACCTGTGAGTGTACCAGGAGATGCATCATGGATCCGGGTCTTCTTCTCTACCTTGCACCACCCAGCACCCTGACAGTTAAATATCCCAACCACTCCAGAGCATTTGTTCAAGTTCCATATTTTGAGCAAGCTACAAAATTGCAATTTAGGTGCATGAGCCTTCAGTTATGTCTAAACATAACTTCCTAATTTTCAGAGATACGAAATAAACTGACCTTGTCCCATCTCTAGCTGGATCAATAAAGAGAGAATCACCAGTGGGCCTGCCTGGTAGCTGAGCACGAAGAATCGATCCATCAGGCAGAACCAGCTTCTTGAGAAGTTCAAAATTGTGGTTGCCTGGTTTATCACTGTAAAAGCAACATAAAAACAACCACCATTAATAAAGTGCTCGTTTCAATAACAAGTATTACAAAAATCTGCAATTTGATATCACCATACCTGACATAAATTGCACATCCACCGACTGCTCGAGCCGCAGCATGATACTCTGCTGCTGGGTGTAAACTCTGAAATGCTAAAAGATTCTTTCATTAATATGAATAGAAAAGAAAGTCAATAAGGGCAATATAGTGAACCCAGAGAATATTGCAAAGGAAATTGCAGAAACTGCAAATATAGGGAGGTTCCCTTCTTACATGGAACATATCCCAGTCAGGCTGCATGAATTCTCCAAGGAATAGTGTGTTGTATGCCACAGAAGATATATGGATAGTGTGGGAAGCAGGATCGCGTGGGTAGAAGTCATCAGATGCTCTTACAACAGCAGTCTGCTTAGCACTATATATCCCGTCAGTGTTGTGACACATACACGCAATACAGCCATTATCAGGGAAGTTACGAGCCACAGAGGCCTCAAGCGCCTGATGGTAGCTGCGTGTGAGTGAGACCCTGCCACCATGTCCAGCCCCAAGAGTTTCAATGATGTTCTGAACATCAACTTTTACTCCATCTACTCCACATGAAGCTAAGTAAGCATGGAGCTCATTGTAGAAGTTATAAACCTTCTTGGGATGCACTAGACCCAAGCCATGTACAGCCAAGCTGTCCATGACAATGTCTGGTTGGTTTCCTAGTATGCCCGGAGACTGTACTGGGTACGCTAAGGCAGTGTCATAATGTTCCATGCCATTGGCTGCTGGCTTCACTCCACCCCAATAACCAGCTAGAGCATGCCATACATATACATATCTGTGCATCAGGACAGTAACTAAAAAACTTAATTACGCAAGCCACTTATCAGACAATGCTTTCCGCATACATTTCCAGATGTGCAAAACAACTGGTGAAATAGGAAAATGCCCCGCCATAAAAATACTCAAATCAATTTAAGGATCTAAGACCATACTTCACATTTTGATGTTGCTTTGCTTCATCTACTACATGCTTCAGGCCTGAGTTCTGTTCATTATTCTGTCCATTCTTCTGAAATTTGGCGTTTTCTTTTATACCAGTCAACCTGGTGGCAAACCTGCAAAGATTGTATTTGACCAAAAATCAACCAAAGATAGCTTCGATCAAATATATTTAAATATGTTAAGCACTTTTTACTATCAAATAGTAATAGTAGTCTGTGAATGTTTAAATTCTTATTGATGATGGTGTTCTTGAATTAAGCATGGCAAACTGTAGTTGATTATATATTGTAATCTTACTGCGCTCCTTCTTGAACGACACAGTCTGGGTCCTTTGCTTTACTTTCAATTTGTTGCCAGCCATCGTCTATGATAAGGAAGCGTGGTGGCGTGCCACCCTCTGATAAGCTGCAATCATATTAAAATAAGTTTCAGTGTCTATTTGATCTTTAGATATCATCTCAGAAATCCATCTCCACCCCATTCATCAAGAAGAAAACCATCATACTAAACAAATTTTATCACTAATCACCTTTTCAGGCCTTCCTCAACACCCTCTGCCGTGACATCAGTATAGAAAGCGTCCCATGTGCACCAGCCAAACCAGTCTAGAAAAGATGGCAACTATATGCAATCAACAAGAACATAGTTACAAGATCATCTGGATACTAACTTGGAAAATTTTGTGGATTCAATAGAAATACAGCAAGGGGAAAATACTTACTCTTTTCTCCTCACGATGAAGGAATGTTTTCATGTGTTTTTCTAGAGCCCTTGATTGACGAACAAAAAGGGGTCAGTAGTCATCGACATATAATTTCAAATGTTTGGCAAGTAAAAGACAAGAAGCTAGTGCAAATGAGGAGAGGCAATTCGTGCTTTCCTAATTACAAATGTGATGGGGAAACAGGTGCCAGATCAGAGAGCAAACAGAGAGAGAGAGAGAGAGAGAGAGAGAGAGATGGAAGAGATGCCTCACTTGACGGCTTCGTTAATGACTTCAAAGGGGTTTGTCCCAGCATGCATGTAGACCAGGTGAAGGCCTTGACTCGTCTCAACAGCATTGTCTCCTGCAAAACCAAACAAGAGACCCAAAAAAAATAAGAAAGGTCGGTTTTATTCTCCAAAGCTATAATCTTCATATGTTTGAATCAAATGACTGATAGTCATCGAGAGCCTTCTCCAGCCCACATGTATTTGCTTTAAGGACAGCTCCGCCCCAAAATTTCAGAAAGTAAGACTGCATCAAATTTTGGCTGACGAAATTAGACATAGCACTTAAGTACGACGGCGTGGCAGGGTTTAATGTAGGCTAAGCTAAACGTATTTTTCGTGGGTAAGAGGTACTCACCACTCTCAAGGCAAATCTCTATCTCATTTTTCTCATTCCCTTGTAGAACAGCACGGAACGGGCCTTCCAGGATAGGAAGCAAAACGGTGTAGATGGTTGGGGAATTCTCCTGATCAGCAGCTTCATCAAGTTTGCTCTCTATCAGCATGAATTGGGTCTCCAATGGGATATCCCTCCCACAAGTTCCCATCCTCTGAGTCATCCACCATAACTTGAACCGGAAACAACACATGAAGCGAAGGCCCCTGTTTTTCAAATCAATGACAAATTATTTACAACTATAAAATGATGTTCGAAGTTCAATCTAACAAAGAGAGTAGATAAAAGTACATAAAGTTAGATTAACATGCCACACAATTTATAATTCAGCCGCAGCAACATGTCTGGTCGTGTCAAAAGTAAAAACTTTACGTCGCACAATATAATTTGCAGCAGTCAAGTTTTCTTTTACTACTTGAGCAAGTGACACAGGCATCCATAGATGGTATTGTACACAAATTTAACAGTAAAGAGAGTGAGTATAAATTGAAGAGCATTCAGGGGTTAAATCAACAGTAGATGAACATGTGGCACGCCAAATTAGTTAGCTGGTATAAAAATATCAGAAGTATCAATTGCCTGAAGTGCTGATAGTAGACCGTTAATGGCAGCTTCAACGTCAGCTTTCATAATAAGTTATATATGATACAAATTTTGAAATTTCAGTTGCAAAGTTATAAGGCGTGGATGTTGGAAAGAACTTACTCTAAAATCCCAATGGGGAAGACATGGAGACTTTTGCTGTGGGAAGCTGTGGCGCCAAGAAACGCACCAGCAACAAGGCCCACTCCAGATCCTGGGGTCAGGATAATGTTATCTGGTACTCCAGTCAGTATGGTCTTCCCATGGACAACCAGGTTCCCATCGTTAACGGAGATCTGGGGTGTGACTGTCATCTTTGAGCACCTGAGTACTGTATGATCAAAAGCACCAAACAGCTAGCATATATCAGAAAGATTGAAGAGAAAAAGAAATCCCCGGAATATGAAATACTCCCTCTTCCGGTCTTAATTATAAGATAAAGTTGATTTATTTTAGAGAAATTAAGAAAGCTGATTAAATTACTTAAGAGTATTTATATTTTTATTTTTTTCTTCAAACTAATTAGTTTAACTAATAAATTAATATATAATCTAATAATAGATAATACATGATATGATTAAATAACTTATTTAACTTTCTAAATCTTTTTAAAAATAAGTCAACTTTATTTTATATTTAGGTCAAAGGAAGTATTTAATATCAAGGATGACAAGCACAGGGGCTCGAATCTAAACTCAGAATACAGAACACAAACAAACGCTATAAGAAGAAAACAAAAAAATTGTCAGGGAGCCAAAAAGGATGACAGGTAAGGAACCAAAAAAGAAAAATAGCCACCAGTAAGATTTAAAATTGTCAGGAAGTTGTGCCATATAAGCTTAAACAATAAAATTTAGGGAGTTAAGTGATGTAGACCAAGGGGTTTATGACGCAAACAAAAACTTAGGCGCGCGTTAGTGTGATGGCGAAGTGACTCCCGGGAAGGAAGAATCAACGCCGAGGGCTGTATCGATGTGATCCCTAGCATCATTACCTACTCAAACTGAACGAATTAAAGGGAAAGATGAAATACTAAATACGTATGGGCTAATTGTCATTGGTGGCCGTCACAACAGAAAGAAAATCAGATGCTGCCTTACCGGCGACCATATATGGTAATATTTGAAGGTTTCTAGAGTTTTAATGAAAATACAAAAAAAGGTAATTAACGTGACACACAAAAAAATGAAGGCAAATCGAGCCATTCATTTGAGCAACGATGGACCACGGTACGAAGCTTTCACAGAAAGCATCAGCTAATTTTTGTCTCCAGTGGAATCAGTAACAAAAGTTTAAACAGAACCCGACAAAAGGTAAAGTATGAGTTGGTGGAGATGGAGGGAGCAAATGAAGTCGCAAAAATTTTAGAATGATCGGAATACATGACTGAGATTAGACTGATGCTTCTTCTGATAAGAAATATAGGTGCAAGAACGAAAATATATGAAGAACGGGCCACAGATAATTGAATGCCAGCAGGAATCCTGGAAATGAGAAAATCTTGGTGAGCCAAGGAACTTCTCGAAGATAAAAGCAGCAAATCCCTCACCGAAAACAGATTATAAAAAAGTCTAAAATAAGTACCGTCCACCGAAACTAATGCCTCGAAATTGGTCCTCGCGAATAAAGAACAGGGGGAACAAGGAACAATTTCCGAGGCAAAAGGTTCAAAATCAGCGGACCTCTAGATCACAAGATCCAGATTCTCGCCACACAATTTAACATTCCAAACCATGCAAAATCAGAATCCACAGAAATTACATCGTAACAAAACAGTGAACCAACTAGATACTCAAAATTGAAAATCTCTCCACGTGATCTTTCACGTTGATCATAAAATGAATCTTCAGAGGAATAGAGGCAGAGCCCAATCAAGGAAGGTAAGAGTACTTGTCAGCTTGCATAACTCACCTATACGAAGTCTTTGGAAGTAGCTCTGAGAATCCAAAGAAGAAACACAAGCGAGATAGTGCGATTCAGAAACAGGGGAGACGCAGGAAAGTCAGCAAAGGCCTCAACAATAAGAGAGGTGCATTCCAAGAAGGAATGCTCCTTCTATGAAAGGAAAGCACGGAGCAAACTCTCAGAGCAAATGGCTTCAATGCTCACGAATTCGTCCTGGAGTAAGTGGAAAATAGGAGCCGAAGAGGGCTTTTATACCCTGTCTGGTGTTAAAGGTCGAGTGAGTTTCAAACTTTCGGCATATTCGGTTCATGACACGTGGAAGATTCTGGCCGAACAGATCGACCCCATGAACTATAAATTCATGTTATAATTATAAGATAAAATTAATTTTTTTTAGAGAAATTTAAAAAATTAATTAAATTATTTTAAAATATTTTTATTTTTATTTTTATTTTTAAAATAATTAATTTGATTAATAAATTAATATATAATCTAAAAGTTGCATGCATATTTACACACACATTTCATTTTAAAAAATTTAATCTCAAATGGATTGTTGGAGAAGTAAGCGACTGTCTTGTAGTTTTTTCACATGTAAATAAATATTTACAAAAGTGATGATATACTCGTAATTGATAAGAACGAGCCCAATGTTTATCTACTTATGTATTTTTGGATTAAAAATTCATTAATTTGGGAAATAAAAAGACTTGGTGTGAAAGGAAGCTGAAACTAGGAGGAGGTAGTCACATGCATCAACCCAACTTGAACCAAGAAAATATCAGAAGCAACATGCATAAAACTCCAAAACTGTTTGTTTCTGTTAAGACCTCTGCTCTTGCGGGTGAATTAACAACTACTATAAGGTGACATTTTGAAGCCACAGGGAAATTGCGCGTTAAAAGCTTGTACTGATTTTTATTATCCTGGGATTTTATATTTGCAAGTGTGAGGCTATATTCCCGGTTGCATTGCTTGATTACCTGGAATATGCGACCTCATCTAAGCGGGGCACCAAATTGACGTTTTAATAATGGACGTTGGGCCCCATACACGTAGGACTGAATTGACCATCTCATCCTCACATCCATATACATTTTAAATTTCCATATTTTCGTAATAATTTTTATGGAGGAAAATATCTGGAACAATCCACGACTATGAACATGTAGTCACACCGCATGCAGTGGCTTTACTTGCATCATACTTCACTTTTCTGTCAGACACTCGGACCAAACAGATCGACCATAAAAAGATAAGTGATATTTTGTATTTATTTGGGATAATTTATTTTTTATTTATAAATATTTATAAATCATTATTTAAGATATATAAGATAAATATATTATAATAATTTTATCTTAACTTATATAATATATACTTATTACTTAAAAATAAATTATCACGTGTATCCTTATTCCTTACATGCAATCGAACTTATTCATGAACTGGGGATGAAAGTATGGTGGGACCTACATGCAAATCATGTGGCCTTGTTATTCACATTCACGGGGAGATCGATGAATGATCCTCGGAACGCTGAATTTTGTTCCAACTAGTCAACAAGTGATATCCACGATGCTGTTAGGAAGAATCTTCTTATCATCTACGAGAAAATAAATAAATAAATATATAATCAAAATTAAATGACATAAGAAATATCAAAATTATTAATGTGAAAAATCTCTCAAATCTATGATAAAAATCACATGTCGTCTAAATCAATAAAAACTTAATTCACTATAGTTAAAATAGGGTATAAAAGAGTCTTAAACAAATATACAAACACATGTAATCACTCAGCCATATAACAAAAGGTACAAGCTTATATAAATAATAAAGCAGTCTAAAATACCAAAAAAAAAAAACCTCCTTAACTATGAGCACGTTTTCTCTCACATCATGCCTCCAATCGAAGATCGCACAGCTGAAAATGATGAACCATATGTTTATGTGCTGACTAAATTTCAACTCAATCCAACGGAGAACAAATATGAAACCACTGATTTACCGATGCTGACCTATGAAGCTGCATTTTTCTCTCACATGGCTGCAGCATTAGACTTTTTTAACCTCTCCAGCCCGGGAAAGGGGTCTCTCCACTAAGTTCCCTCTCCATTTTTTCTTCATTTAGTGTCTCAACCATCGGATTATGTTTTGATAAGTCTGATTGAATGTTATGCATTAACTAGTAGTATAATATTAAATATAAGAAAAATCTATAATTAAATCTTAACCATTAAAATTTAAAACATGATCCAATGATAAAGATATTAAGTGAAAGGTAAATGGAGAGGGAAGTTAGTTGAGAGACCTCTTTTCCCTCCAGCCTTGGCCTATTAGGCCTCAACGAGGCCTTTATGCCTAAAAACCTAATTAATATGCTCTCTCGCCACTCAAATAAATGAGATACAACCTTAAATTATGAAGCTTCAAGAGAATATTCTTTCTTACAAAAATAATAAAAAAACTTTCCCTTTTTTCCATTCAATGCTATAAAAGAGGGATTTAGTGACACCCTTCTTATAGCACTTCTTTAGATAATTGTTTTTTTTTTAAATATTTAGAAGTTATGACGTTTCCTATTATAAATGTCATAGCTAGTGTTAGGTTTGTATAACACTTGCCTAAACAACTGCTATACAAGGCATTTATTTTTTTTAAGAAAGAATAAAAGGCTACCTGAGCAAACGCAAACACCAAAATTGGCCTTATTTAAAAAAAAAAAACCAAAGACTTATATAGCGCTTACTTGATCTAACGCCAATCAAGGCGCACTGTAGTTTAAATTTCAAAGCCATTGTAGACTTGAATATTCAAGATGCACTGTAGTTTGAATTTCAAAGCTACTATAGACTTGAATATTCAAGGCCACCTTAGAAGGCGCTTGGCCTTTAAGGCAATGTGGTCTTGAATAATTCAAGGCCACAGTTGTGGCTACGCTTTCTAAGATTTTTTTTTTTTAAAAAAATGGATGAAGGAAAGTTAAGATCCTTTTTTTCAAAATTTGAATATTTGCCTTAGAAGTCAAATATTTAAAGGTGCTTGGAAGTCAAGCACTTTCTAAGGCCATGATATTTAAAGGTACTTGGCAAACAAGCACCATCTAAGGTTTTTTTTTTAAAAAAAAAAAAGAAAAAGGAAAAAGTTGTTTTTTTTAAATGAAGGGAAGATATGGCTCTTGTGTAGGTAAGCGCCAAAGCTTCCCTTAATCCTTGTATGACACTTATTTGAGCAAGCGTCATATAAGACTTACTTTTTAAAAAAAATTTGTCCAACCCGCCATATATGTTATTCTTCACACACTCTCAGCTCCCCATTTTCCATAATCTTATCTCAGATCTCCACTTCATTGGTTCCTACTCCTCATCCCTTCATCTCTACTCACCACCTTTCCTTATCATTCTTCCCATTTCCCTCTTCCTATATAACATGGTCCGCACTCCTCTCTATTTTGAAATTGTGGCGCCATTGTCCCCACTACTCCCTCCACTACTACAAAAAAGTAAAGCTGTGGCGCTTATAATTGCATTAACTGTGGCACTAGAGAAGTGCCACATATCTGGACGCCACTAAAAAAAGCTGTGGCGCTTGGAAGCGCCACAACATTTTAAATTTTTTTTTAAAAAAAATACCCTCCTGTGGCGCTTGTTTGAGAAAGTGCCACAGGAGGGGGGCCTACTGTGGCGCTTCCTGGAGCAAGCGCCATAAGAGGCCACAGTAGGGTCGCTTTTCTTTTTTCTTTCTTCTTCTTCTTCTTCTTCTTCTTCTTTTTTTTTTCCTGTGGCCCTTTTTTATGCTTCCTGATTGTGAAGCTTTATATAAAATGAGTGGCTTTCGTGTTTATCATCTCCACAAATTGTCAATCTTTCTATTTTATATTTCAACCTATTATATATATATATATATATAATTTTCACATTTAAAATTCAAGTTCCCCAACAATAATGTTCTTACATTAATACTCTCCAAAGCTAACATAAAAAATATTACAATACAAGAACTTGATATGTGAACACAGTACATCAACAACTAATTAAGTAAATTAAAAGATTACTAAAAAACGCAAGCTTGTCGGCAAAAAAATTTAAACAAAGCAAAAAGACAAACGAAACAAGCTAGGTTTTCAGTCTTTCCTATTAAATTAGGAACAAAAAGGCAAACTTTATATTACGGTTTATCTTGACTAAAAAAAAAAAATTTAAACAAAGCAAGCTAGAATGAAATAGTCTTTTTCTTACAAATCTATTAATTGACCAGCGCAACCGTTGCGCAAGGAGTGGGAGACCACGTTGGTGATGCTAGCTTGAGTGACGAGTGAGCGTGTGGGTGTGTTTTTTAGTGTGAAGATGATAGGAAATGGAGGGAGGGGGCCGACGGATCCACTAAGAAGATGAGAAAGGGAAAGTAGTTTAATGGAGGAGAGAATAGTTAAATAATTAAAGTGGAGTAGTAGTCAAAAAGAGAAGGAATGGGGGGCGGACACAGGACCACTACGCGGGAAATGAAATAATTAAGAGATACACTATCCATTTGAATTTTTTTTTTAAAAAAAAGGGGCAAGTGTGGCGCCTAAATAATTAGGCGCCACACATTGCCTCATATCAGCTGTGGCGCATAGAAATTAGCATGTGTGGCGCCTATTTATTTAGGCGCCACAAATGCCCAGTTTTTTAAAAAATAATAATAATAATAATGCTGCAGCTGTGGCGCTTGGTGGGTTAGGCGCCACAGCTGCTTTCCTGGCCCCAAGTGTGGCGCCTGCGTAGGTAGGCGCCACACTAGGCCTCCTCAATTGTGACACTTAATCTATTAGGCGCCATAGCTGGCACCCAAAATTTTAAAAAAATATTATAGAGGTAAAAAAAAAAAAGAAGCTGTAGCACTTGTTTAAAGAAGTGCCACAAAATGTGCGCCACCTTTTATCCTTTTTGTAGCAGTGCTCCTCTCCTGGTCTCTACTCCCCTTACGGTATAAAACTTGGTCTCCCATGTGTTTTTTTCCTTCCTGTTTTGACCTACTATAGAAACTCCCTATCTTGTAAGTCTTTTTTTATACAGAAGTTTAAGTTTGTATATTTTCTTCTTCTTCTTCTTTTTTTAAGTTAAAATCTGTCATGAATTTATATGCGTGTTTATTCACTTAAAATTAATTGTACATTACAATTGCTGTAATTAAATACATTTAGTAGTGCTTTTATGAATTATCTGTTTGTTTTGAGTTATTTCATTTTGGTTTGGTTTGATTCGTGCTTCGTTTTGTTCATTTTACTGTGAATTTTGACTGTAAATGCAGAGATTTTCACTAGAAAATGGAAACAATTACACAAAATTATTTAAAAAAAAAAAAAGACTTCATATGACACTTCTTTGGGAAAGTGTCATAGGAAGTCATATTATTTCTTATGGCACTTTCCCAGAGAAACGCCATAAGAAGTTATTTTTTTAAAAAAAAGAAATAAACTATGACTCTTCCATAAATTCAAGAAGTGTTATAGCTTTCTTTTAGGAAAAATTGTGAAAAAAAATCCCTTATTGACAACTTATCTGTTAAATAGGGCCTTCGCGTGCAGATTATCTTCCATGTGTGCAGAATATCTTCCCTGACGTGTAGATAATCTTCCCTGTGTGCAAAATTCTTCCATATATGTGTGCAAAAAGCTTTCCTACATGTGCAGAAATCTTTCATCAGTGTGTAGATATTTTCCCAGGTCCCATTTAATAAATAAGTTGCCAATGGAGTCTTTTTTTTAGCAATTCTCTTTTTTTTTTTATGTCACTGGAAGTTATAACGCTTCTTAATAGCCATAATATTCTTAAAAATAAGTATCATTTATTGTGTTTTTTTGTAATAGTGATTCTCTCACTCTTCTCCTTTTTCCCTTTTTTTTCTTTTCACAAAATATAAAATACATAAAACAGGAAATATATATAATTTGAACATTCCTCGCATAGGAAGGGAATCATCCATATCCAACACTGCTCAGTGTTGTTCCTTATCCAATTCATAATAACTTTGTCCCATCTAAATATTTATATGTAAATTAAAATTCTACAACTAACTATAAAATAGTTCGCTGCATTATTTTGAATTTTGTTATCCTCTGAACGTAGGGGATTATATGCTTTTTGTCAAGACAGAATATTCTGAAAATAATGCGTTGGATGATTGGTTGCTTAATTTCGAATAACAACTAGACGCAAAATGACCAAATTAAATTTTGCTGCCATATCGAGCAAAGACAGGTCCATGAAATAATTTATATTTTATATTTTATATTATTTTCACTGTCAATGATGTCAGAACTTTGGTCGGACGATGATTAAAATCTTCCTGGGGACCTCATCAATTAACTGACAGAGTAGAAAGCTTAATTTCAAGCTTAAAATTATAAGCAACGTAACTGATGATAGCCGAAAACACAGGAGAGTGGTAATTAAACTTGACATGTATAAATGGCTTGGTTTCTTGAATACACAAAATATCAAACATGTATAAACTTAAAGAAAATAAATTACTGCAGTGTTGTCAAACTCGCGAGTTGACTCTCCGAGTTTACCGTTTTTACGTTTCTAAATTATAAAATCGAGTCGAGTCATTTGTAAACTCGTGATCGTTGTAAACTCGGTTAAATTCATGAGTTTATACATCGAGTTTACCGTTTTTACGTTTCTAGCTTACAAAACTGTGTTAACACACCCTTAAACTCGTGTTAACTTTTTCAATTTGGTTATACTCAACGGTTTTATATATGAATTTTATAGAAATTTCTTTATTAAATACGATAAATTATGAATGTTGATAGATTTAATTTCAATTATTTAGATTTAAAATATATTTAAATCAAATTGTTGTCAACTTTTTATATTTTAATTATCTAATTATATACTAATAATATCTATTTAATAATAAAACTAAACTCTTACGAGTTTACGATTTGAGTTCACGATACGAATTTACGTCACTATCACGAGTTTGCTTAAACTCACGAGTTTGACAACCTTGCTGGATTCTACACGCCATTGACAATGTAATTAAGTCAATACCGTAATAACTCCAGTCATTTAAGTGGTTTTTAATATTTTTAAATAGGGAGAATTGTTAAAAAAGACTTCATTGGCAACTTATTTGCTAAATGAGACCTGGGAAGATATCTGCACACGAAGAGAAGATTTTTACACACGTAGGGAAGATTTTTGTATACATATAGGGAAGAATTTTACATACAGGAAAGATTATCTGCACACCAAGAAAGATATTCTGCACACGAAAGATAATTTGCACGCGAAGATTTTATTTGACAAATAAGTTGCCAATGAAAATTTTTTTTCACAATTTTCCCTTTTTAAATATCCATGTTACCTGACTTCTATTGCTCTCTTATAGAGTTCCTGTTAGATAAGCATGTGGGAGAAAAAATGTGATAGAAGATTTTGTACGCGTTGGGCAGCCTTTTTAATGAGAGATCTGGTGAAGGATTTATGTCATTTTTGTCTCCATTCAAAAACAATAGACGGAGACATCATTTATTTAAAAAGAGAGAGAACTTTTGAAGTCCTAATATCTTGATTAATTAATGTATCTATAGAAGGGAAAAGGCGGCTGAGTGCATGCAAGTTAATTTTGGTGCATTGCATTTGGGGTTCAGCTTCAGCTTGCGTATAAAAATTGAACTTCGAATTTGGAACCTAATACTCCGATAAATAAGTAAATGAATAATGATCATGTCCTCTTCTGACACGTGTCATTTTCTTATGCGGCCTCTTCTAAATCACCCGCAACACATGTGCCTCCTCCTCTGGTGCTTAGACGACGGGTCAAACATTTCCACGTTGCAAGTTTGAATATATGTATTCTATATTAAACAAATAAAAATCGAAACGGACTTGTACCACTTATAAGTAAATACATATAGTGTGTGTTTGATACCACTTTTTCTTTCAAATAAGCCCGTTTTTGCTGAGAAAAAGCCCAACTAAAATGGGTTTTCTTTTTTGAGTGTTTGGAGGAGCTTTTTTAAGTTGGGTCACGTTTTTAAAAAGCTCATTATTTAAAAAGCCCCATCTACCTACTTATCCCACCAGCTTATTTTTTTTTTTTTGGTCAAAAACCAATTTGTACCGTATGGACATTCCTGGTGGACCACTATTGCATCTTTTGTTCATTTTTGGTCAACCCCTACCCTTTTTTGTTTTCCTATATTTCAATAAAAAAAATGTCTATAAATAATTATGTAAAACGTTTAGGTTTATTTAAATGCTTGAATATGATTCGAGAAGGAGTTTTATTTCCCTTTTGAACAGGACCGAAAATTTTTCGGAATTCCTGATTCCGAATTTCCTTTTTTTTAAAAAAAAAAATCTCTATATTAATTTTTTTGTTGAGTTTCTTTTAGTCCAGTATAAATATATAATTTGTCTAATATCATATTGTTACTGTTGGATATCACATATATGATCTATCTAAAATTTGAAGAATATACAGATGATATATTACTGTTGGATATCGCATATATGATCTATCTAAAATTTGAAGAATATACAAATGCCCTTCAAGTTTTTACTTTTAAAAACGCACTTATAAAAATCGATAATCCAAACACGTTTTCAAATTATGACAAATCACTTATTCAACCGCTCATCCAAACATAAATCACGTTATAAATATTGACTTATTTATTAAGTCATTTTTTAATAAGCCCAAATTATATAAGTCATTTTTCCTACCGCTATCCCAAACACACCCATAAGTGGATGGTCGCGGGTTAAATTCTAATATGCAAATCCTTGAGAGAATTTTCACACACGTTTCTTGGGCCTATTTGAATTTGATTGATTTCATGATTAAATTTTGATGGTGACAAAAAAAAAAACGATTTTTCCACGTAAAAAATAAAGTAGATGTAAAAGAGAGATGAAAATTAAAAATAAATAAATTGCATATACACTTTTAATATTTTTTTGCCCCTTCTTTTATTACCACTCTTGAATAAATGTTGCCTTAATGGAAATAAATACCATCATAATCATATAATTAAGAGAATAAAGAATAATGGAACTAGGGGACATTAAATCGATTGTGTGGCTGAGAGTGAGGAGTAATTAAAGGGAGGCCAAAATGGATGGACTAGAAAGGAGTGACGTGGCTGGATGTGGGAAAAATGGGCGCATTAAAGGCACAGAATGTCTCTATTTAATAATCTCCCCACTACCTCTCCATTGCGATTAAACGCGCCGTTTTGCTAATAAGACAAGATCTGGGCCGTTACTTTTTCATCACTTCAATTTGAGCCGTTGGACGTCATAGATCAGTTCTCCATCGCCTCTCCTGTGCGCCTGTAGTGAAAAACATTCCCTCAGCCCCACCCTCCTTGTCCATGCTTCGTCACCACTGCCACAAGTTTGGTGTGCCTACATTCATTCCCCAACTCCCGTCTTTTGCCTTAATTAAAACGAACGTAACCAAAAAAAAAATTATTAAAATAACTTAGATGGAAAAATATTAGAATCTCCTTCTCTCTTTCGAGATGAACCAAAAAACAAAAACATTTGGTGAGCGTTGTACAGTACAAACTACTTAATTCAAATTTCAAATATTTAGACATGGGGCAATCTATTTCAGCTAATATAATGAAGATCAAAATGATTCAAACATATCGAGAACAAACATGTATATAGCTTTATTATAGAAAATATTTTTAACGTTCGTTTTTAAGCTTTTTTTATATCCCTTTTCAAGAAAACGCCTATATGAATGATGTAATAAATCTGAGAACAACATCCGTTAAAAAAAAAAAAGTTATAAGAGACTTACTACGTGTTTTATTTAAAACACACACCATAATGTTCACAAATTTTTTAAAAGTATAAACAGTGGTGCGTGAACAGTGACTGAACGTACGTAATCAGATTATATTATTATTGAGCTCTTAATTTATTTGGGTCTAGGATATCACTTTCAAGCAACGAATGATTATATTTATATTAAGGATAAATTAACTGGAAGTAGAAGATGAAAGCGGCCACGCGTCCATTTCCACACACACACACACACATCACTGCAAGGGTCAATATTAATTAGTGTCTCATTTCAGTTGCAGCCTTCCAGGTGTGCATTCGCTTTAAGTGCCAATGACTGGTTAGTTCGTCATGGAACCATCTGAAGATCCACGTAGATATTGATATATTTTCGTGATCTGTGCGTTTGGAATGGTTTATTTTTGTCCAAAACGTGCTTATAATTCGTGATTCACGGTATACGAGTTAAGTATGTGAGAGGAGTTTTTTCTCGGCTTGCGTAATAAGTGCGTTTTTCCTGTACAAAACGCTCTCACAAACAAGCCCAATAACTTGTACATAGATATATTTACAGGAGACTAGACTAAGTTTAAAATTAAAAAAAAAAAAAAAGAAGGTGGGAAAGATGTGTGTGAGTGTGAAAGAGAGAGAGAGAGGATGACAAATGGACAATAATGCATACTCACAGTAACACTTAATAAATGAAATGATTTCAGACCCTTCAATAATTAGCTTTTGATTATGACTCAACGACTTATTTATGTGGGAATTATTTATGCTACGTACATTAACAATTATTCATCACTTGTACTTGGAACGACTTTATACCAGTGGCAAAAATGTCCATTGCCTTGTTTTATTAATTTACCAGCTAGGCTAAATGTTTTGTCAATTTATGGTCGATTCGTACTAATTAAACTATATGTTTTGTGCCATCATTTTCTTGTATCTTCTTGGTACTTAGCTCATATATAATCATTAATCAACTCTCCTACTCCACAATTACGGAGCTCTATTATTATCACACGCAAATCAGCAAAATATGTGACGGCTATTTAGACACTTGCCTTTTAAATCATTCACTTATTTCGTGTGGTGCGTACCTACGTGAGTGACACTCTTTGATTTTTCACCAGTGAGTAGACTTTGATTAACTGGAGAAAGTTCATATATTATTAACACTTATTGTTCTGTGACCCCTCCTACTTATAAAACGAAATTAGGTCGAGATAAGCAATGTAATCAGCACTACTACAGAATATAAATACTGTTACCCTAAAAGACGTCCCTTTTTAAAATAGGGACGTCTAAAATATAGGTGGTGGCATTTTTGTAATTATGTGTGGGAACTTGGTAGCTTTAGACGTCCCAAATTCAATTTGGGACGTCTAAAGTTAAAAAAAAAAATTTAATATTTTTTTTTTTACTTTAGACGTCACTTTAGACGTCCCAAATTGAATTTGGGACGTCTAAAGTAAAAGAATTTTTTTTTTTTTTTTTTTTTTACACTTTAGATGTCCCAAATTCCATTTGGGAGGTCTAAAGTGGTACTTTAGACATCCCAAATTCAATTTGGGACCTCTAAAGTGATGTCTAAAATTAAAAAAAAAAATTTACACTTTAGATGTCCCAAATTCCATTTGGGACATCTAAAGTGTAAAAAAAAAAAAAAATTATTTTTTTTAACTTTAGACGTCCCAAATTGAATTTGGGACGTCTAGACGTAAAAAAAAAAAAAATTTTGACTTTAGGCGTCCCAAATCCCATTTGGGAGGCCTAAAGTGTGACTTTAGGCGTCCCAAATCCCATTTGGGACGTCTAAAGTAGAGACTTTAGGCCTCCCAAATGGGATTTGGGACTCCTAAAGTCATGTCAGAAATTCTGACATGTGTGAGACTTTTTTTCCCTTTTCTTCATTCCCATGTCAGAAACCCATACTTCTGTTTCCATCTTTCCCATCCCTATGACTTCTCTTCCCTTTTTTCTGCATTTCTTTTTTTCTTTCATTCCCGTGACTTCGTCTTCCTCAATCTTCTTCCTCTCTTTCTTTTCTTCATTCCCTTTTCCTCCACCTCCTTCCATTCTCATAACACCTTCTTTGCTCTCACCCTCCGGCGTACACCTCCTCCACCTTTTTTGCCCCCTCCACCCTCCGGTGTACACCTTCCACTCTCTTTGTTGCTTTCAGCCTCCGGCGTACATCTCCTCTCCACTGTGTATACACAACTCCTCCAACGTCTTCTCTCCACCTTGGAAGCACATAGACATTGTTGGCTGCCCTCTCCCCTGGTTTCATCAGGTTTGTTTTTTTTTAAATATAAATTTACATGAAGAATTAAGTTAAACTTGCAATATGAAATTATTATAATGCTTTCAATTTATTTACATGATTCTAGTTATTGGAGTGTTTTTCCCTTGATTGTTTTTTTTTTTTGCCAGAATCATAAACTAGTTGTTAGTAGTTATGTTATACTAATAATGTTTTTGTTTTATACGTTTGGAGCTTGGAAATCGAGGAAAATACATATGTATATTTATTTTGATGAAATGAATAACAATTAGTTTGTAGTTGTGTGGTGACAAATATTTTGACACTTTCTAGTTGTTGTTATACATATATGATATTAGGTTGTATGAGTTGTTGTTGTTATTATACATATATATATAGTAAAAAGATTGCAGTGCTAGAAGTACTTACCATTTTGTAAGGGACATTTTTTTATTTATGAATCCATCTTCAATTCTGTTTCTACAATTTTAATTTGCTGGGTAATGAAGAATATAAATAATTATTTTTAAAATAATAAAACTTTTTAACCTCCCAAATTAAGAATTTGGGAGGTCTAAAGTCCCCCAGTGGAGGACTTTAGACGTCCCAAATTGAGATTTGGGACGTCTAAAGTCCTCAACGGGGGACTTTAGACCTCCCAACTTTTTTGGGACGTCTTTTCTTAAAATATACTACGCCCCCTACATAGACGTCCCTTAGTTTTTGGACGTTAAAAGTGCTAAAATAGGGACGTTAAAACCCCTTTTTGTAGTAGTGCAGAGAATATATAGTGTTGATTAATGATTATGCATTCAAGAGGTAAGTGTAGAGTATAATAAAATATCTAGAAATGTAAGAGAGGAAATACTGGAAGATAGAGCTTTTGAAGGTTGTAATCTCTTTGATAAATATATGAGTGTCACTATAAAAAAATATTGAATTTCTGACGGATTTTATCATGGAAACGAGAGTTTCCAATGTAATAAATTCCGACGTTAATAACAGCGTGACAAATCAATTTCTGACTGAATTCAGATTCCGTCACAAATCTCCGACGAAATTAATTTTGTCGCAAACTTATTTTTTATTTTTAAAATTTTAAAAAACCAAGTGGCAGCTCCGGCGGCCTCCAACTTGTCGCCGACACCTAGATTTTTCCACGTGTCACAACCTCTTTTTTCCTGGAAATGCAACTCAACTTGGCCTCTTTTAGTTCGAACCCACGACCTCGTCCGTACACGCGCGATGCCTTACCAGATGGGCTCGGCGACTTTGACATTCTATTATTACACAATTATATATATATAATCTTATTATACAAATCAATTATTTATAAATATTTTTTTTTATTATATATAAATGTAATAATAATATAAAATTATTTTATATATTCTTATTATTTTTAATATAAATTATAAAATTAACTTCAAATTAAAAAATTTTACATCTTAAATAAATTTCATAAGAATATATTTTTGTCTAATTTATAAAATTAATTTTTTAACATTAATTAATAACTAATAAATAATTATTAACTTATATTTCTTTTACTAATATTAATTAATAACTAATAATTTTTATTTTTTATAAATAAATTTTTATATGACCATTTTACCCCTACAGGACCAAAATCTATGATTGAAAATTAAAAATATTTAGAAATTAGAAAATAATAATTAAAAAATTAATTAAAAATTAAATTAAAAATATTAATCAATAACTAATAAATTTTATAAAAACAATTTTTTAAAATTAAATTTAATTAAATAATAATAATTTTTTTATTTTACCACGGAATTTCAGACAGAATTCAATTCCGTTGGAAATTGCGATATAATTAAATTCTGTCAGAAATTCTCTCACAATTTCCTACGAAATTAAGTTTTGTCGGAAATTCTCTAACAATTTCTCCAAACTTCATTAGAAATTTGTGACGGAATTAGTCCGTTGGAAATTTAGTGACAAAAGACGGAATTTGACACAGAAAAAATTCCGTCGAAAATTTCATGTTCTTTTGTAATGTGTTTTCCGAATGACTTCTCTCTAAACTCTAGAAGCACTATCTTTCTATATTTCCTTGTCTCTTTAGAAATTATATTATGCTCTACACTTACCTCTTGTAGAGGTTCCTGTGCATCAGAATGAATATGATCTTGATCCTTGGGAACATGTTTATTTGTGAATAATGAGGTTTAATGTGGGTATCTATAAATTGAGGTCATAATGTGATTTGTATGGCTGACATAATAAGATCTGTAGTCATTCTGAACCGTCGTGATCTAAGGAGATTGTCTCTAAGATCTGTAGTTAGAATTTTTGAACGCGACAAATGATGACGGAAAGCCTTGTCCTCTTCCTACACGTGCCTTTTTCCCATGTGGATGGTCCCTTGTTGCACTAACACGTGTGCCTCCCAGCCACATCAGATGCAGGTCGTGGCAAAAATTTTCACGTAAAGGTTGAAACATGAAAATAGTACTTGTAATAGATTAAAAGCACATGCTGCACAAGTGGCGAAGTTGGACACTCTTTTATTGATATTGATTAGCAATTGAATTAGAAAAATAATCTGAATTATCGATATCGATATCGATATAATTCAAAGTCAGTTCCACTGTTCGTAACTATGAATAATATAATTCATTTTTGCTGGCAAAAAAAAAATTTCATTTATCAAAATTGATACAATAGATGGAAAAATGCATTCAGTTGGTAACTAACTACGTAATTAACAGCATGATTCACATAAGAGCAGTGACGCCCAAACAAATGGATTACATAAACTGGACGGAGTTTTTTTTATCAACCAAAAGGCGGTTTCTTTTGTAACAAAAAAAAGGCGGGTTTTTTTTTGTAGGCGGACACAAAAGATGGAATCACAGTACATATCTAGTGTCATCGGTACTACTTCGAATAAGATTGTCTCTACAGTAAAAAGATACATTAGTGTCTAGAGAAAAAAAAAATGGAGTCCTCTTTGATTCATTGAAGTGGATCTTATCCAGTCAAACGTTATGAACTCACAAAAAAACACAAAACGATGAAGTACCACACATAAGATTATTCTGAAGTTACTATCAGAAAAACGGCTTGTTTGTTTGGGAATGGGCATCACTTTCAAACGAAAAAAAAAAAAAACAAATCATATGGATTAATTAATAATTAATAGAAAATGAAAAACGACCACATATACATTTCCGTCATCGTCTGGGTCATTGATTAGGGTCTCTCATTTTCAGATACAGGCGGGCTTTCACTCTCTGCGTCCTGCCAATGATTGTTGTAGCCGTCAAGGAACTTGTACGATCATTTACATATCTTGTGACGACAATAATGCACACAGATCATTTGCGGTATTCCAGGAGACTCATCGGTTCAGATAAATAAGAGATAAACAGGGTCAGGTGCGCCAACCTTGATGTTTCTTATCATGCCTGATCCGGATTAATTTAGAGTCGTTGATGTGTTTAAAAGATGGTCTACCCTGGGGTTCTGGGTGCTTACACAAAAAAAAAAAAATGATAAACCAGTGGATTTCAACGGGACCTCCTTATGTGGGTGGGACTTCATTTTTTCTTTTCATATGATTTCAGGTTTTTCGATAATTGACTTTTGGTTATGACCCAAAGTATTACTCCCTCCAGTCATAATTTTAAGATAAAGTTGATTTTTTTGAAAAAATTAAGGAAGCTAATTAAATTATTTTAGAGTGTTTATATTTTTAGTATCCTTATATTATATATTAGTTTATTAGTTAAATTAATTAGTTTGAAGAAAAAAATAAAAATAAAAATACTCTAAAGTAATTTAATTGGCTTCCTTAATTTCTCCAAAAAAATCAACTTTGTCTTATAATTAAGATAGGAGGGAGTACTACATAATTGAACAATTGACTTTCTAGCAGATACCCATCCTTTGTTTCCGGCAGCCTCACCTGAGTTTCTTAACTTTTCTGGCAGCACCGGCTTAAGGTTAGGGTTTTGTGATGGTGGTGTTAATTGGGTCTGGGGCTTTTTTGTTTGGGCTTCGGCCCTATGTTTGTCGGTTTTTGTTTTGGACCTTTCTGCTGTTGATTTCAGTTTATTTCAATCAAGTACTATTTCTGGCCCGGAAAAAAAAAAGGTGAAGTTATGTTGCCTGTTCTTTGAAATGTGTAATTTTTAGACCCCAGCTTGAGAAAGAGTATATAGATAGAACAAAGCCCATGTCTTCGCCGCACACAAACAAAAAAAAAAATATTTCTCCCTCCCTCCCTCTCACTCAAGGATTTAAACCAAAAAAAAATTCATGGACAAGTATAGTGATCCTTGGAATTGTGTACGTTTTCTTGTTGAAGTTTAAGGAATGGAGGGAGCGTGTTAAAATAACATAACATTTGTGAAACAAGGGTCGTTGATCCAAAAGATGATGCAGATAAAATTATAACATTAACATATTTACATCCACAAATCACAACTCCACCACTCCTGCATTCACTCCTTTTCCCTAATGCCTCCAGCAACCAAAATAAACATAATCAGTCCCGCAAATGACATCACCACATCACCGGCCAATATCCTATTTTACTCTTACATGGGTTTCCCAATACGGTATTAATAAAATCAAATGAGAAAAAAAAAAAGAATTACAATGGGAAGGGGGTAAAACAAAGAAATTAATATATGGAAGACCTGGTATTTTGTCACTCCACAACGTTTCAAGTTTCTAGAGTCATCTAAGGTCATTGCTTGTCGTTGTTTAGTGATAAGGATCCGTCCCTCATCAATTTCAGACTGAGACTTGTGAACCTCTCTCGTGAATACTGTCTTGATGCTTTCCTCCAATCTGTGCCAGCCTTCATCATTGCGGCAAATTCGTCGTAACTTATTCTTCCATCCTGCACATTCGCCACCAGACCACATTAAAGGGCAATTCTATATGGAAAATATTGGATTAGTAATTCTATAAGCATGTTTGGATTAACTTATTTTTTAAGAATAAGCACTTATTACGTAAGTCAAGATAAAACTCCTCTCACACACTTACCTTGTATACCGTAAATCACGATTTATAAGCACTTATTACCTAAAAATAAGCTATCCCAAACGAGCACATATGTATCCAATCAAAACGCAAATCGTATGATTCAAGTCCAGGTTCGGGCACAGAAGCAGTCTTAGGATAAGCATTCATAAATTTTAGTAACTCTGCTTTTGGCAACTAATGCTTACAGAGTAACACTAGCTATCATTAATTTCTATACTGTCATGCTTGTTTGTGACAGAAAGTAGTTTAACATTGAGTATGCTGATGCAGCGAAGCAAATGCCTATATGGACAAAAGAACAAAATTTTGTTTGTAATTTTAAATGTCACCCATAAGCCAAAAACAGAAGAAATTTTATCTTAAAGTAAACTGACCTTGTCTGTGTCAACATCATGCATAATTGCCCTAATGACTTCTTCATTGTTCGAGTCAACTTCATCAGCTAAGGCATTGCGTAGCTCCTCAATCTCTATATATCCACTCTGGTTCTTATCGAAGAACTGGAAGGCTTTCTTTAGGTGATCGTCGTTGCCCATCTTTCTCAGATGAACAGAAATGGCTACAAATTCTCCGTAATCTAGGTATCCATCTTTATCTGTATCACCCTGCAAAAGCAGCCCCAGAAGATTAGAAGCTGACAATCTTTCAATGGTACAAAGCTTATACAATAAGTAAACAGATAGAACATTTTCTTGGAAAATTAAGAATGTCTGCTTCTAGCTATCCACTCGTTCCAACAAAGGGCTTCAATTCATTTTGTCAAATGTACTACTCATGAGGAAAAAAACAGAGAAAAGAGAGCCCACAAATGTGACAGAAGTACAAATTTCAGCAACCGCAAACTCAGCAGAGGAGAAAGATTCCAGTGATACTTACTGCTTCCATCAGAATTTGAATGTCAGCCTCAGCCATTTGATGGCCAAGTTTTTGCAGCCCTGCTCGTAGCTCATCAAGGTTAATTTTTCCTCTATTACTAGTATCCATCACCTTGAACCCTTCTTTTATTCCTGCAACTTCTTCTACAGACAAATGCTCTGCAACCACCTGTTCACATGAAATTTCACCACATACAAAATATCAATTGCTTTTGAATTATCTTGATCACATGTATGAACATATAAAAGACAACCACCAAATAGATTTCCAGCAAGTTTCACAGGCATTACCCTTAGAGCTCTTTTCTTAAGCTTGTTCATTACTGAGAATTGCTTGAGCCTTGCCTTAACAGTTTCTCCTAATGAAACATTAGGAGCTTTCTGGGCATTCTGTAACCATGGATGATCTGCATTTGAAAAAAATGAGCAAAACATTAACCCTCAGTCTTCAATCTCCCTTCTCCCCACTTCAAACCTTGTCAGTGAGCCAAAAACGATAAGCCACAAATTCTATGATTCTCGTTGTGTCCCTAAAGCTTTATATATGAACAGCATGTTACCTAACACTTCCTGTGCAGAAAGCCGCCGCCTAGGGTCAGCATCAAGCATCTTCTTCACAAGGTCTTTCGCACTATCAGAAACTTTTGGCCATGGGTCCCTTTTAAAATCAATTACAGATCGTATAATTGCTTGTGCAACTCCCTGTTCAGTTTCTGCATTTGAAGAGAGGAAATGTGGACATATTAACTTGAAGCAAAAATATTTGCATGGGAAAAAAAAATCTTTATACTCCTATTAGACAAATTCATGAATTCCTACAAACAGGACAAGAACAATTCTTTAACATATAACCAAAAAACCAAGAAAAAAATGACCAATCAATAACCATTACTCATTACTCAACTCAAATTTGAAGAGTACTAGACCAATAGGTAATATAGAAGTGTAAGCAAGACATGACGTAAGCATTGATGAATCCCAGCCCAAAGACATAAGCTGTGCTTTTTATTCTCATGATACAGGCAGATGGCACGGACTAGATATATTTATTAATTGGGGAACAACCAGACTACTCTTTTCTACACCGTCCTGAAGTCATTTGAAGACAAGCATTTATTTTTCTAACCTGTAAAGAATTAAACCATGCACAGGACAAAACTAACCTGCCCAAAACGGCGGGACACCACAAAGAAGGATGTAAAGAATTACTCCAGCGCTCCATATATCTACTTCAGGCCCATAGTTTCGTTTTAGTACTTCAGGAGCCATGTAATAAGGACTTCCGACTATCTCATTAAATCTTTCACCTGCAGAAACTGGCAAGCATCAGTAACTGAATCTTGGACAGAGGCAGCTGGTTGATAAAAGAGGAATTCAATTTCTAGACAAAGGCATTACCAGGTTTAAAGAAAACTGACAGCCCAAAATCAATAGCCTTTAGAGGTGCTGTTTCTTTCTTATTTCCAAACAAAAAGTTCTCAGGTTTGAGATCTCGATGCATCACACCATGTTTGTGGCACATCTGAAACATAGCAAAACAGAAATCACTCGACACTAAATCTCAAAGTTCAGAATAATACACAATTTGAAGGCTCAAAAAAACAAAAAAGGAAGTAATCATCTCAATATATAGTTCACGCAGGTTCAAAGGGCTCGCCGTTTCCAAAGGCTTTCCATTTCCAGTAAAATTGGAATCTTGTAAAGCATCTTTTTAATGCTATTTCTACATTTGTGAAATCATGATTCTGAAACATACCGAATAACTTCTTCCGCTTTAAAACAACTCAACGTTTAGTTAAGCCAAAACCATCATTTAAAATTACACATGCACAAACAGATCTAAGAAATAGCCCAAAAAGCAAGAATAGGGACATTTAAGAATTCAGAATTCATTTTCTCCGAGAACAAAAGAATTCAGGATTTCTCACCTGCACAACTTCGACAATCGTCCGGGTGACCACTGCGGCGGCGCGTTCCGTGTAGTGCCCACGCGCAACAATCCGATCGAACAATTCTCCTCCCTCGCACAATTCCATCACCAGATGAACGGCATTGTCGTCTTCATAGGTGTTCTTTAAGGTCACTATGTTGGGATGCTCTGGTAAATGCTTCATGATCTCAACTTCTCTCCTCACGTCCTCGATATCTATGGCTGTTCTCAGCTTCTTCTTCGATATCGATTTGCAAGCTAAAACTTCACCCGTCTCTCTATCGGTACACAAGTAGGTTATTCCGAATTCTCCCCTTCCAAGCTCGCGACCCAGCTCGTATTTCAGCTCGATTTCGCGGCCCGTCGGATTCTTCAAAACGGAGAGTTTACTTCCACCGTTGCCAAGGTAGTTTACGTCGTCGTTGGAAAAGGGGTTTTCCTTCTTCTTCTTTCCCTTCTTTTTCGTCTCACGAGGTCCAGACGGAGTAACACAACAATTACCCATGATTCAAGAGGCCTAAACTCTGATGAATTTGAATTTTCAAAAATTCCAAACCTGAGAGACACAAGAGGCTCAGAGCCAAATAGAGGTCAAATGCATTCAAATCTGACCTCTATAAGCGAGCTAACAGACGGACAATCTCAATTCAAGATCCGGCTTCAACCCTATAAAATCCCCTACGTTTTCTCCGAAAAAGTAATTGATTGTATTGAAAATAATCACAGCTGGGAATTCTCCAAGAGAAACTTTGTTTTCCCCAATGTGCACAAAGAAAATCGAGGGGGGTAAATAAGAATTGAGAATTGAGAATTGAGAATTTGAATAAAGAAAGATAAACAAGCAAATGCCCAGAGATGTGAAGAAGAGTGACAGATGATTTAAGCCTTTAAGGAGGAAATGGAGGGTTTTGGGAATGAAAAAGAGGGATTAAATTAAAGCGCGTGAAGCAGCCACCAACGATGAAAGGGAACAGACGAGATGGTCAAACTATATCCTCTGTCCCTCTCTCTGCATCTATTTTCTTCCTATTAGCTCTCTAGATTTTCTCTCTCTGTCTCTCTGAGAGAGTCCAATATAAAAAGAAGCAGTTTTTCCAAATCTGAAGTTGAAGGTATCCAAATCACAGCACAGTTCAACAAATTAAAGCCTTTTCCAATATCTGATGAGATAAATATTGAAGCTCGTTCGTCCGATGAAACTGGATATTGTTTAATTACCGTAATGCCCTTTGGAAGAGTTGTTCAACGACCAAGTACTAGTACATCGCAGCCGGCCATCCCCGGACTTTTAATTTTAACTTTTAAGACCACGTTTTAACTTCGAAGTGTTCCACACCCATGTAATGAATAAATAAATAAATAAATTCTATTAATATATCTCGTAGTACTTTATTTCCTTGGTACGACTACAAGAGATTTTAAATAATGCATTTAGCTGAGATTTCCTGTTTAATGATTATTTGTGAGATTTCTTTCGATGTGCATATATATATTTTTGTGTCCAAGGTTGTTTTAGATCTATAACATATTCACCAATTTTATCTCCATTTCATGTTTAACTCTGCATTTGTCCATGTATTAAGACACTTTTTTTCCTCACGAAGCTTCGCAATAAATTATCTAAACCTATATTTTGATCGCCATCTTCCATAAATATAGCATTGCCCGATTAGTTAATCTGCAACGTGTCAATTTTCTTTTTTCTTTTTAATTATTTTTTGCCAGCAGTCTGCAGTAATCATATGCCAGAGTTTTTCCTAATATATATATATATAGATATAAGAAAATAATAATAATAAGCGAGTACGTCGCAAGGTCCTCAATTTTACTGTAGCATTTCTAGAAGCTTTTTTCCTCGTAGTGGCTTAATTGACTTTAATGGTCTCTCTTATGATTGTCATTAGGCATTAATTTCTTATCATTTTTATTTTCTCTTATTTAAAAGAGGGGGGGGGGGGGGGGAAGGCCTGAGTTTCTTGGGTCCGGAATGTCTCCACCTAGAACCCCTCCACTCACCCTCCATTTACACAAAACGATCGTGCTTTCCCAGCAATTGTTTTAATTTTTTTTAAAAAAAAAAAAAATTCAAAGCACGGTCGTTTTGTGTAAATGGAGGGTGAGTCGAGGGGTTCTAAGTGGAGACATTCCGGACCCGAGTTTCTTTCACCTTTTCTTTTCTTATTTTTTTTGTTGGAATACTTTCTTGTTATGTGATTGCATGAATTTTCTTTAATCACTGAATATGTCTCAGCAGCCCATTATTTCTATTACTCCTTTTGATTATTTTTAGGGTTAATATAACTTTTGGTCCTTGAAGTTTGATTCAATTTTGGTTTTGGTCCCTTAAGTTTGAAATATGTGGTTTTGGTCCCTGAAGTTTCACCTGATTTTGGTTTTGGTCCCTGAAGTTTGAAATCGGTGGTTTTGGTCCCTGAAGTTTCACCCGATTTTGGTTTTGGTCCCTCAAGTTTGAAAAGGACTTGGCGACCCAATTAAAAAATCCGACCCGACCCAGAAAAAAAACCAAGTCCTTTTCAAACTTGAGGGACCAAAACCAAAATCAGGTGAAACTTCAGGGACCAAAACCACCGATTTCAAACTTCAGGGACCAAAACCAAAATCGGGTGAAACTTCAGGGACCAAAACCACCGATTTCAAACTTGAGGGACCAAAACCAAAATTAGATCAAACTTCAGGGACCAAAAGTTATATTAACCCTTATTTTTATAAGTAATTTTCTCTCTATTGAGGCTACTTCTTTTTATAAGCAACTTTTTCCCTGTATCTCAAAATTTATTCTACATTTTCTTTTTCTACTATTAAATACACATCTTTATATTAATTATCATCTACTCACAACTGATTCTCTTTCATTTACTCATTCATTACACATTTTTTATCATATTTTATACTCATAGAGTATTTGTGTGTGTTTGGTTACCCGATCCGTGGGCCCAATCGCACGATTTAAAATGTATGCTGAAATTCGGATGTTTAGTTGCCCGATCTGTTGGCTGAGCTTATTCCTCAATTGCACGATTTCACTGAAGCCAGATATCCAAGCTTTTAGCTTGTGAGAAAAGCCCAATTTGACTGTTATCTTGGCATTAAATGCGGTTTGAAAACACACCTACCCCCAGCTTACTTTCTCTCTCACTCTTATGCCTCTATTTCTGTCTTCTCTTCTTGTCGAAGAACAAAGAGCCAGAAACTCCATCTCGCGGCGGCAACACCACCTAGTTTCGGCAGTGAAGTTTAGTTTCCGTTGTGCTTTATAGGTGTGTCTTCTGGGCTGTCGTCTAGAGATCTGTGTTGTTTTCTTCTCCGTCTCTATCAATGTTGAAGTCCAACAGGTGCTGTTGAAGTCGAACAATGTGCTGAGGTGCGGTTTAGGAAGGTGTTGAGTCAGAGAATAGCCTATCTGTGCATGCAAGCCCATTTCAGCTTGCCTGGCTTTGAAGTTTGTCTCTACGGTTGAAGCTCTTGTAGTTGTCGATCTCCTCTGTGCCGCTAATCTGTTTTGGCAGGTAAGGTTTGCAGCTTTATTTAAAAAGACCTCATATATTCCTTTAATGTTTGGATGGATTAGAATGAAACCATGTTTGACCTGCTATTATCTCGGATTTGTAGTTTTTCTCTTATGTTATTCTAAAAGAAAGTAATCCACGGTTAGTCTCATGGCAAGAAATGGAAAAATGCAGATGAAGATAGAGAGAAGAAAAACAGAGGAAGACAGAGAGAACGTGGTTTTTCTCTTGTTTTTTTTTCCTCATTGCATTTGTCAAGCTTGGCGATTGAGGGGTTAAGTCCTGAACTTGAGGAGGGTTTTGCAAAATATACAGCTGATTGGTGAATCTTTGAAGTTGGAATGTGGGTATATTGTTCAGTATAAAGCTGTGATGAGGTGATAGGTATGGATATTGGGTAGAATGGATATGAAACTGATAATTCAGTCCCGAAAACCTCTCCGGCTTGCATGGTTTTTTATAATTTGAACTCAACCAATGAATGAGCAGAGAAAGAAGAGTTTTTTTCAAAGGTTTTGAAGGGAATCATGTTTAATTTGGTTGTCAACAAATGAATAAACGGATAAAGATTTTTGTTTTTGCAGAATATGTCTTATAAAAAAGGTTTAGAATAAGACATTCTCGCATATACTTACAAATCAGTCAGTGTTTTTGGCAAGTTGGCTCAAACATCAAAGTCAAGTCACCAAAAAAGGAGGTGCTCTCTCTTGAACAGCGTGCGGCCATCTTCTTTCTCCTGCTATGGGTGACTAACCTCATCGAAAATGGCCACCGGATCGGCCTTCCGATATCCTAGCTAATGGCAGCAAGAAAAAAACGAAAAATGATTCCTCTCAGGAAACAATGGACACTGATGACTTTCTCCAGCTAAACATATCGATGGATTCTGTCGTAATGGAACAGGACACCCCTGTGGTTCAGATACAGGACCAGTCTAACGCATCACCAATATCTTATAAAGCTTCTCTCCTTGGATTCAACGGATAGCTAATAGAGGTAGCAGCATCGAAGAAGAACAATTGCTTTCAGATGTTATCAACAAAAAGTGGGAGATGCCGGAGCTCACTGAGGAAATTCGACTCCTCATGCAACACCACCCTGTTGTCCCAATTACAACCAATGATTATAGCGATTGGTGTAAGCCTTGGAACACCTCTCTAATTATCATTGTCTTGGGGTAAGAGATACAATATGTATACTTTAAGAATCCATCTATGTCGTTTATGACATACTCAGGATTTTGATATTATGGATTTTGATATTTCATAGTTCGATTTCTCCACAAGAAAGGTTGGACACATTTATATCAAAGAGTACTTTATGAAGGGCCTTGGGTGGTTCAGCAACATACCATTCTTGTCTAGAAATGGACCCCAAATTTTGACCCTTTCAATAATTCCTTGAGAAGGATAGTCACTTAGGTCAAAGTTCCTAACATACCTATGCAATGCTATAATGTAGAGTTTATTACACAATTGGGAAATAGGATTGGGAGAATAATGAAAATTGGCATCTTACACCATCTGCTCAGTCATCAACCACTGCCAAGATTGAAAAAGGTATATATGCCCAGATTTGCGTTGAGCTTGACCTCCAAAAACAATTGGTGTCTTATGTAATTGCAGCTCACTCTACTTATTAGATAGAGTATGAAGGTTTGGGCCTCATAAGCTTCGCCTGTGGGCGTTATAGTCACTGGAAGGAATCATGCCAATGGGCCTATATCGAATCGAACACGAAGAGTTTGGAGCAAACACAAACGGCACCCCTGGTTGTGACCGCGCCATTACCGGCAACGAAGACGAGAGGAGTTAGTCAAAGGGTCTAGTCGGTCTCGGTCCACAAAGAAGAATTACTCAGTGAGTTCATCGATGGAGCCCAGAATTGGGGTACGGTCGCCCAAGCTCGGATGGGAGGAGTCGTGGTTCAGCGCCCTGGTGGATCTCGACGAGGAAGACGCCATGATGGCTTGTCATACTAGCATGATTTCAGAGCCTGCGAAAGGAATGGGTGATCTGCAGAAGCACCGAATTGGCAGCGAAGATAAAGGGAAGAGCTCAACAATTGGAGTGCAGACCCAGTCCAAGCCTGGGGACTCATGCAAAACGGGGAAGATGATTTCATGAAAAGAAATGGGAAATGTTAAGCAAAAGTCAACTGGACCCAAACCTAATAGGCAGACCCAATACATTAAAAAGGCACATGTAGGAGGCAAAACTGATGGGCCATCTAAGAGTATTATGGGCCGTAGGGACCATGTGGTTGTGGGGGTAACATTATTCAAATGGGATCAAATCCAATTGTTCCTTCTATGCAACCTCAACCCAACATAAATAAAAATATTTTGTTGCTAGAAGGACCACGTGATTCACCTATGCATGCCCCTAACGCTTTTTTGAAGGAAAAATGTTAATAAAGTGAACCTTTGGGCTGCCATACAAATCTCTTACCTTCAACTTCCACGACATCAAATGATGATATTGGAGATGATTTTATGGTTGCTATATGCCCGAGTTTGGGCCTTGTGGTACCACAAACCAGATTGCATGGGATGGGGATGTGCCGAGCGTCGAGTAAGTTTTTCTGCTCTGCTCCTAATTAATTTATTTATCATGATAATTGCATCATGGAATTGTAGAGGTGTTGGGAGTAGAACTTTTCCTACCACCATAAAAGCTTTAGTAAAAGATAATGCAATTGATATTTTGTGCCTTTTAGAAACCAAGATTAATGGAGAAAGGGAAGAGATTGTGACTCGTAAATTAGGTTTTAGTAATTGGATTAGGCTTGAAGCTTCTAGCTTTGCTGGGAAATTTGGATTTTGTGGAATGACATTAGCTCTCAGGTGGATTATATTCTCTTTACCACTCAACTTGTTCACTATAGACTTGTTGACAAAAAAAGTAAGGATACATTTCTTGTCACCATGGTTTATGGCGAACCTACGGTCAACAGACGAGAGGGTTTGTGGCACTCTCTTTAGGCCATTACCGGTAATATTAATGAGCCATGGCTGGTCTTTGGAGATTTTAATACCTTCATAGAACCAGCTGATAAGATGAGAGTCTTTGCCTGTTAACTTTTAGAAATTGATAACATTCCAATACATTTTCTTCTCTTTTTCCCTACTTTTGGGTTCAAAAGGTACATTGAAAGAAGTATATAGAAGAAAATGTGCATATCAAAGTATCAAGCAAAAATCAAAGGAATTCTTATTATATTTGTGATTCAATTGAGAATTTATAAATCCTCTCTCTTTTGTAGGAGGATGAAGACAAGTTTTAAAGCTCTATAAGAACCAAGAAACAAGGAAAGAACAAAGGAAGTGAAGCAATGCAAAGATAGAAGAACCTCTGCAACTGGCCTCAGCAAGTACTCTTTGTATGCTCTCTGTGTAACTGGCCACAGCAACTTGACAAACTTGCTGTAGTAAGTCAAGAATCTGAAGGAAAATTGGCTCTCTATGTAACTGGCTATGGCAAATTGACAGACTTGCCATAGCAAGTCCTGAAAAAGTGCAGTTGCGCGATTTGATATCAAAAGTTATGAAACACTATTTAACTTAGGGAAAAGCGCCGAAAACACATACTCTACACCCTGGGAAGCTGAAGCACTCAAGGAGACACCTTGAAGAGGGAATTTTAGAGAGTTTTGGAGCTTGGGTGGTGGTTCCAAGAGGGATTTTGTGATTTCTACCTTGGTTTCATTTCTTTTATTTTCTTTTCTTTTCCCTTTTTCTATGGTTTATTCAGTTGTTATGCTTGGTTTTTTTGTACATTTGGACATGAGTAGCTAAGTATCTCTTCTTTTAGGATTGTTTTGATCCCTTGTATGGATTAAATACTCATTTCCCCTTTATATTCTTTGCCCCTCAATTCATGTTATGAAGCAGTTTGCGGATTGTATCGAAGCATCAGATTTATTGGAAATTCCTTTTGTGGGGGAAAGATTTACTTCGAAAAAATAGGAGTGAAGGAAAGATTGGACTGAGTGTTTGGTAATTTGGCATGGGAATTAAGGCACCCTGATTATAAAGTTTTTCATAAGCTAAGATATAAATCTGATCATCGGATCATCCTCGTTTCCTGTACTACAAGCAGTGGCCGCGAAAGACATAAAGGTCGTTTCAACTATAATGCTGCGTGGGCTCTGGAAGATAGCTTCTCTAATGTTGTGTCTCAAGCTTGGGATGATGTTGATTAATACGAAGGGAAGTGAAGGTTCGATATTGAGGCTACTAAATAGAACTCTAGTGTTCTTGGCAATATCCCCGAAAAAAGAATGAGCCTTCTTCGGCGATTAGAAAGCATAGATAGAGCTCGTCACAACAACACATCTAGTGGGCTCTATAAACTTGAGGCTAAACTTTGGAAAGAATATAATAAGCTAAATGCCCAGGAAAAGCTTATTTGGTACCAGAAATCTAGATGCAAATATCTTGCTTGGGGGGATAAGAACACTAGATTTTTCCACACCTCCACTATGATCCAGAGGAAAAAGCAAACAATCAATGCCCTCCAGGATGTGAATGGAAATTGGGTCATGGACCCAAAGCAACTCAGTGACATTGCTGGGAAGTTTTTTAAAAACCTGTATACTAGTGATGAAGGTGTTTAAGACTCTTCTCACTGGACTGCAGAGTTTCCCCCACTTAAAAGCTAGGATGTCCAGCTTATCCAAAAGGACGTTACTGATCTTGAGATTAAGAATGCTACTTTCTTAATGGGTGCTCTTAAGGCCCCTGGCATAAATAGATTACAGGCTCATTTCTTTCACACTCAATGGAACCATGTTAGTGTTAGAGTCTGTAATCTCATTCGAGAAGTTTGGCAGTATTTGGAGAAGGTTAAGGATATCAACCATACCCATGTCATTTTTATTCTAAAAGTGGATCATCCCATATGCCTAAAAGATTTTCGGCCTATCTCTCTCTGTAATTTCATTTTCAAGATTGTTACTAAAATTATTACTAAGATGTTAAAGGGGGCGATGTCTTATTTGATCTAATCGCAACAGTGTAGTTTCATTATTGGGAGACATAGTAGTGATAATGTCATTATTGCTCAAGAAGCAGTTCATTCCATGCGAAACAGGTGAAGGAAGAAAGGGATTGTTGTAGTTAAAGTAGATATGGAAAATGCCTTTGATTGTTTGGAGTGAAATTTTATTCGCTCTACACTTATTAAGGTCGGCATACAAGAAGCAATGGTGAACCTCATCATGTCATGAATTTCTTCGGCATCCATGTCGGTTAAGTGGAATGGGCTTGAATCTCCCACATTTTAACCTACATGTGGAGTTCGTCAGGGTGACCCTATCAGTCCCTACCTTTTCATCCTCTGTATGGAACGATTAGGACAATTGATCAATAAAGAAGTTACTCAAGGACGGTGGAGAGGCCTTCAATTCAATCATCATTCTCCCAATATATCCCTCCTCTTCTTTGCTGATGACCTTCTTCTATTTAGGGAAGCTACCGAGTCACAGATTGCGTTAATGAGAGACACCATGAAAGATTTCTGTGAAGTCTCCGAGCACAGAGTTAACCTGACCAAATCTAAGGCTTTCTTCTATAGGAATATCAACTTTAACAGGGCCGTACTCTTGAGCCAAGAGTTAGGAGTTGGGATTACAAGAGACTTGGGGAAATATCTGAGTATCCCTCTTTTACATAGTTATGTCACCAAGATCACATTCTATCCCATCATCCAAAAAGTAAAGAAGCGTCTTGCAAATTGGAAAGGTAGATTTCTGACCATAGCAGGGAGGACGGTCCTGATAAAATCTGTACTATCTGCTCTCCTCAGTTATCAAATGTAAATCATGCTGCTTCCAAAGGGAATTTTAAGTGAGTTAGAGAAGATTAGTTGAGGCTTCCTATGGAACTAAGGCCAAGCAGGTAGGAAAATGCACCTCATTGCATGGGATCAGATTAAACAGGACAAGGATTATGGTGGCTTAGGCATAAAAGATTACAAAGTCAAAATATTCCCTTCACCATGAAACTATGCTGGGGTATGTTAACAAAACCTGAGGCTCTTGGGTACAATGCCTTAAAAGCAAGTATGGGTGTGAAAAAGGAGACTACCCAATTGTCTATAGAAGGATCAACTCATATCAAGTCTGGCATAGCATTACTGCTGTTTGAGAGAAATTTTACAAGGGTGTAGGGAGAAGATTAAAAAGTGGGAGAACGTGCAATGTATGGTGGGATCTCTGGGCTCCGATTGATGTTCCTCTAATTCACTTTGTTGACAGAAATATCTACCTTTTGAACCCGTGTGTGGCAATTCATGATTTTGTCCTGGACAATGGGGTATGGAATGTTCCAAAGTTGACAGAATTCCTTCCACCCTAGGTGATCGACATTATTTGTCTGATTCGGCCACCATGTAAGAGTGGAGATGATATTTTCCGCTGGAGAAGTGCTTCTGATGGCAATTTTAGTGTCCAAACTGCTTATCAATTTGTATTTGCTCGGTAGGAATGGAATGATCCGAGTCTGTGGAAAAAGGTGTGGAAAGTTCCTATGCTAGAGAAAGTTAAGATGTTTTTATGACAAGTTCTTCACGAGGGTCTACCTACCAATTCACTCAGAGCTATGTGAGGCTTATCTACTAGTGATGAGTGCCCATTTCAATGCCAGAGAGTAGAGAGTATCCTTCATATCTTTTGTGACTGTGGGATTGCTCGAGAGATGTGGTTACATTGTATTAATTATTATTGCTAACCATCATTTCAGATTTTTTTTGTTCTGGCTTGCAGGTATGGCTAACAGAGAACATGTCCAAAAATATGATCATGGCTCACTTTCATTAGTGGCTATGGCCTAAGACGTTCAGCCTTATTTGTTGGTTCCTGTGAAAGACTAAATGCCAAAGAGTTATAGAGGGTACGCGGGCTCATCCGAATGAAATCATCCATGGTGTTATGTACATGATGTTGGAGTCTGGCCTGTATGGTGTTTTCAAGCACCAGATATTCTAACTCAATGGCGATGACGAGGAGGCATGGCATCCACTACCAGACGGAGCGGTTCGGTTAGATACAGACGAGTTGGTTAATCACCAGCAACTAACAGCTTGCGGAGGTTTGATACGTGATGCCAGGGACAATGGATTTTAGGATTCCAGCGTAAATTGGGCTTTGTTTCACCTACCACAGTAGAATTGCTTACTCTCTTAACTGGACTCCAAATCTGTAAGCAACAGAATCTTCCCAAGGTTGTTGCCTATACAGATTCCTTTGAGATCTATCATCTGATAATGAGAGATGGAGGACATACTCACCCGTTGAGTTCAGAGATTAATGCCGTCAAAGACTTACTCTATTCTGAGTGTGATATTAAGCTTCGCTATGTACCAAGAGACATCATTAGGTGTGCCGACTTCATAGCCAAGGATGCTCAACAATTAGAGGAGAACTTTGTGATTTTGCAAGTGCCACCCCCTGAATGTAATATCTATATGGCCCAGTACTATAATCCACTGGCCTGATATCATTATTTGAACTTCTTTTGCAATCTCCAAGTTTTTCTTGGCCGTTCGAATTATTTATAAAAAAAATCAGTGTTTTTGGCACAAACATAACAAACAGCTCTCGAAACAAGTTGTACTTTTTTGTTGTTTTTAGTATAGGTTATAGGTCACGCTATAGTCTGAGTCCCAATGTAAAAAAAAAAGAATTTATGGTTTTTTTGTTGCAGATTATTAGAGTTATGGATATATGGATGTGAAGGACATGGTATAATAATTAATGATGATCATTATGTGGGGATGAGGCACGCTATAACCTAATGTTCCCTGTTGGTATGTTTTTATATACATAATCGACTGTGTTTTTTCTAAACTATTATATGCAAGGATGTTTTTCAATAATTGTAATCACTAAATCTAGAACACAACTTTTGCCCACAATTATGAAATTAATTTCTTTGGTCCACACCCCGTTCCCATTGTTGGTTTATGGAATTTGATTGAAGTCAAGTAAGTGTCTTAGTTAACTTGAGTGTTTATGGACCACATATTGCCCTATATAGAGACTAAATTATAAGGGATACATGATTTAATTAGTTATGTAATATTATTTCATAAAGTTATATATTTTTTAATTACAAAATTTCCCAAGTTCACTTTTTAAAATTTTTTAGAATTTTTAATTTAATTTCTCTCTTATCATTATCATAAAAGTCACTTATGCAACCACTAATCCAAACAGATTTATGTTTCATAAAAGCTACTTATGCAACTGTCAATCCAAACATAAATTACATCATACAATCTGATTTTTATCCAAAAGCACGATTGCAAAAGTCACTTTTGTAATCGCTGTTCCAAATACACACTTTGTTACTCATTTTCTCTCCTATGTTTTTTTTTCATAAATAGGGGTATATTTGGAAGAAACGTGACATTTTTTACACATTAATTGTTTTTAACTAATCTTAACCGTTAATTCATTTTACATAATAAAAATAAAAGTTGTTTATAAAAAAAACTGAGGGGTATATAATCTAGTATGTTTTTAATATACGCAAAACGAAAATAACTAAAAAACATTTTGTCCATGACTGCCACTATCATATGGTACTAAATTTTAACATAATTCTTATATTAGTATTAATTCTATTTATTTACCTTTGGGACTGTTCAGACGACAAAAGACAGTGACATTATTAAATGCAGACGCAACAAACACACCCATATCAAGTCCTTCACTCGTGATGGTTTAGGATAAGATATTTACTTACTGGCAAAAAAAAAGGATAAGATATTTACTTTTCCGAGTCAACTCACTGTTTCTGTTTGAAAATTGTTTTTACCAAACTTGATTTTAAGTCCCGACAAAAGTGTAATCTCTCAGTTCGTTTTTGCAATATCCTGCTAATTATATTTATATTAAATACTAATACTAATTGGCCATTCATAAAGATCAAAATAAATCAACAAGAGCTTATAGATCTATTAGCAGTAGCACCCCGTATCTGTTCTAATAGAAGAGGTCGCGATGAATGTGTGGGTTCCTGTGATATGGGAGGGGTTTTAAATTGTCCAACTAAAAATAAATCTTAAACCAATAATTTTTTAGATAGAATATATTTATTAGCAATTCTATATTTTACGATCACGAACTTCTACTAAATAATGAGTTTACTTGCATTTTAATTTTTAAATTGAAATACTGGTCAAGGTGGTGGTGGACGAGTAAAATTAGGCATTATGAAAAAATCCCTCTTATAATTCTGCCGACTTGTTTGGACTTTGGAGGCTTGCATCAGTCAAACTGGGTAACTAATTTCAGTTGATTATGATAAGACGCACTACTATAAAAGGCGAGGGTAGACTAGTCAATTCACAGAGATTTAGGTCACACTCTTCATGCTTTCAATTTATCAATGTTCCTAAATCCAGACCGGATCGGTCGGTCCAGCCCGGAAACCGACGAACCGGCTGGTAAACCGGTCTGATTCGGGTTCACATTTAAAAAAAAAACTTTTTTAATTTTTTTTTTTAGAATTTCATATTATAAGTCTAAAATTTTTAATTTCTCACCGATTTTGTCCCGATTTAGCTTCGGTTTGACCCATTGATCCTTAACCCAATACCCAAACCGATTTAATGCCCGATCCGAGTTTTAATACCTTACAATTTATAATCCCATTTTGGACCACTTGAGCTATAAAACCTACAAGCTCCTCTATGAGAAGGTGTAGGCGGCGGCTAGAAGCTCATTGGATGTATGGCAGTGGGTCGTGTTTTCATAACTAGCAAAATCTGCACGTGCATTCTTTAAGATTACGTACATATTAAAATTAGAAAAATTGTCGAAAACTTTCTCATGCTTAAATTTGTTGCATAATCTACTACTTAAGAACCCTTGTTAGTTGTTGGCAAAAAAAAAAAAAAAACCCTTGTTAGTTGTTAATGAGCAAGTACAACACATATTGAGTATGTGCAACTCTTTTTATGTGTAAAACATATATTTAATTATATACCATTCATTTGTTTTATGTAACATCGTTTTGAAAATCATATATTTCTACAAATAAAATTTTACAAAGACTATAAATTAAAATTATGAGGAGGGTAAATCTTAACAGAATAGTAAGGTTGTTATCATATAATCAATATTGAAAATAATTTTTTTAATTATGGAATAAAGTTGCTAATATGTATATACATCTATCTCTTTTCAGATTCTATTTAGTAGAACCCTTATGTATTAAGTTATCTTTTTTTATAAATTAAAATTATGAAATCAAACGATAAAGTTTTGATTAAATAAACTATAGGTATGTGATTTAAAATTGAGTTCAACTTCATGAATAATCCAAAGAGGGGAAAAAACAAAAGGCAAGTTAGTGTCACTGTCACTAGGCTTTGGACAGGGTAGGGCCGAGGCAAAGGGGTATTTTGGATTGGTGAACAAAAGGGTATTTTGGAGAAAGCACAGTTTTAAGTTAGGGGAAAAAAAGTGAAAAACAGGGACAGGGGACGGGCATGATTCATGAAAAGCAACGCCTCCACCAAATTTAATTGGAGAATGGAGAGTGAATGAATGATGAAGGATTGACCGGTCAAACTCTCACCAATTTTGACTCCTCTTCTGCCAAAAGTCAAAACTACTACTCCTACCACACTGCTTTTTATTTTTATATTTATTTATTTTTATAATCATTCCCACCTGTTTGCTTCCTGCCACCAAAAGAGTCCAAGTTCATAATATCCCATCACTACAGCCCAAACTAACTTCACATGACATTAACAAATCAGGCCAGCTTCTCCAACTTCAATCAATGTAATATGCGCTCCCACTAAATTTATCAATGAAGTTTTGTCTAAGAAGTGTCTGACATAAATATTTTTTAGAAGGGATAAAAATACCAATGAATAATTAAAAAGGGGCATCCACCACAAAAACTGTTAATCCATACTAACGGCGTTAAATTATAAAAGAAAAAAATCCCTAACGGCGTTAGTACGGATTTAACGGTTTTTGTGGTGGATGCCCCTTTTTAATTGTTCATTGGTATTTTTGCTCCTTTTTAATTGTTCATTGGTATTTTTGCCCCTTCTAAAAGATATTTATGCCAGACACTCCTCGGATAAAACTTCATTGATAAATTTACACCTTAACCCATATAATATTTAGAGGCTCCTGTTGTGATTATCAATATTGGTATCAAATAAATAAAATGGTGTAAATCCATTAGTTGAATGGATAAATATATATATATATATAGTATAATACTTTCTCCAGTCCTAAATATAAGACAGAGTTGACTTTTTTTTGGAGAGATTTATGAAGCTGAATAAGTTACTTAATCATATCATATATTGTATATTCTTATATTATATATTAGTTTATTAGTTAAACTAATTAGTTTGGAGAAAAAATAAAAATATATTTTTAATATTTTAAAGTAATTTAATTAATTTCTTTAATCTCTTTAAAAAAACCAATTTTATTTTATATTTAGAATAAACGGTACTCCCTCCGATCCTAAATATAGGACATAATTTATAGTACAAATTACACTACAAATTATATCCTATATTTAAGACCGGAGGTAGTAACAATTATACAGGCTATAGAGTAATGGTGAGTGGAATGGACTTGCGAGTTGGTGTGAAAAAGAGACAATGTAACGTATACTCTCAACCGTTTCTGCGTTGCTTCATTAAAAGAATGGATCCAATTTTGCTTTTCGGGCGCCACCTCCAATGCTTATAATTCGTGATTCACGGTATACGAAGTAAGTATGTGAGAGGAGTTTTTTCTCGGCTTGCGTAATAAATACGTTTTTACTGTGTAAAACGCTCACACAAACACACACTATAATGTCTCTCTTGAACGTTAGATGGCTCTTGGGTCATAAAGTATTTTTGCATGCCCTAAAAAATATTGAATTTAGACTCTTTAAAATATATTCCTTTCGGTTCTATTTATAAACAACTTTCTCATTGATTGCGTAAAACGAACCGATAGTTAAAAACAATAAGTGTGTAAAAAATATCATATTTTTTTTCCATATATGTCTTTATTTATGAAAAGAGTATACGAGAGACTAGATAAAAAGTATGAGAAATAATAAATATAAGATATAAGAGAGAATGAGTATTTAATAAGGGTGAAATAAGAAAAAGAAGCTTACATATTCAGATAAAAAATGAAAGTTGCTTATAAAAGAAACCAGCCCTATCAAAAAGAAAATTGCTTATAAATAGAACCAGAGGAAATAATTTAATATACATAATACCACTCATTTATTTACCCGTCTATTTTTTCCTTGTCAGAAACTTCAGCTGTCCTAGCCCTTTCTTGTACCCTGACTGATGAGATTGTTTTTATGGAAATTATTTAGGTTAAATTTCTTATATTTATTTTATCCAGTTCTTCAATTACAAATGACAATGTGTCTTAATTTTTAATTATTATGATTTTAACAATAGACCCATATAAAAAAAGTAAGATACATACTTATATGTAATTAGAGAACATAATAAAATAGATATAAAAAACTTGATATACGTTATTATGGTTTTTTTTTATATATAACATTGATTATTGAGATGATTGTTTGAGTAAGAATTTTCTAGTGCTGCCAGTCAAAAGTGGCGTGTTTATAATTAATTGAATAATTGTTGACCCCGAGTTGCAAATTAATCTCACCTGAGAATCTTTCTCGCATAAATAAAAATTTTCCAATACTCACTAACAAAGCCCAGGAAGAGGAATACCATTCCTTTTAGGCAGCCTTTTATTTTTTCTTGATTTATAAAAAAGAAAAACGATGTGATGACTAGGTGCATAAATAGGATAATAAGCACATGAGAGGAGGCAATTAATATTCATATAGGACCCACTTTTTCCATTTTCTTGTTTTTTTTAATCCATCGTGGACTGGGAACAAACTGCCTATAAAAATTTTTCGGATGGGGTCAAGTATGGCTTCTTCAGATTTATCCTAAGGCTAGCAATTTTAAAATGCGTTGACAATGCTCTCGCTTATTGAAGGTGTAGGCGTTGAATTTCTTTGAATTTGGACAAAGCCATGGTACACAAATCCCAGAAAATGCCCTCTTATTATAGTTTATCACCACTTGCTCATTTCTCATACTTGGACGTGCCAATAAAGAAATGTTAGATTTCAGCAAGGTAATTAAATCTGAACCGGTCGGGGTACTGGGTTAAGGCTGGAGCTAAACCAGGACCAACCCAATGAGAAATGAAACATTTTAGACTTATAATATAAAATTCTAAAGGAAATATTAAAAAAAAAAAAAAACTTGACCTGAACTGGGTCACCGGACTGGACCGGTTTAGTGACCGGGTAGCCGGTTTCCGGTCTGGTCCGGGTTAGATAACCTGGGATTTCAGCCCTTCATAGAATGAAAGAGAACATATTATTGCCACCATTAGATTCACAATGTAGAAAGCTTCTTATTCAGATTCAAGAGTAACAATATGATATTGCTTTACAAATCACCCCAGACATTAACTTTCAGGCACATGTCTGGCATATTACAAAATTCACCAATCATCAGTTTACAAAGAATGGATCTTTTGACTTTCCTACAGCTAAATACTAGTGCCCTTATAAAGTAAACAAAAACTCAAGGCCTCTCTGCCTCTAAATCAATTCATGGAAATTGCTGTAAGGGAAATAGCTTATCACCAGCCCCTATATATTTTACAGAGGTGAGAAGAATTTCTGGTATTACATGAAGCGATAAGTGGCATGACTTGTTACTACCAGCCAGCAATAATATTAATGAGTTATGCAACGTGACCAGCTATCCCCACGTCAATGCATCTGCAAGTTGCAGGTTTCCGGTGGAAACCTACCTTGTCTTCTTTGCTAGTTTAGGATTCTTGCACATTCGGATGCTCTGGGGAGTGACCTCTACTAGTTCATCTTCTTGAATGTACTCGATACAATCATCCAGACTATAATCCAGTGGTGTATCAAGAATCACTGCAAAAGGAGTAAGATTAAAAATAGTGCAATTCCTAGCTTACATCTACATATTGGAGAACTTGCAACTAGAGTTTTCCTTTTTATAAATCCTGGGCTCAAAACAAGCCTGAATCTGCCTTACAGAATTCTCTCAGCCCAAGACTTGTAAATAACCATACTCTGAAAAGCCCTCTTAAGAAGCTGTGTTGCTATCAGCGCAAAGTAGGCAAGTGCAGAAACCAAGACGTGGTATAACCCAAGTACATGGACTTGATGAAATACTATTCTAGACTTGCTTTCTTAAATATCTGATGAAGGCTTGCTGCCACAGCTAGGGTTGTTTGTCAGTTCAGGCTCAACTTGAAGGAACTCTATAATAGTAGTAAGAAAAGTACCTAATAATAAAATAACCATTTTTGACGAGATTTCGCTTCTCAGAGCATAAAAAGGTACTTTTAGTAACTAGTAATTGCATCAGAACGCTTCATATTGTTGTGTATCTCATATGGATAGAAAATTGCAGCTGCACTAGAGCTCTTCTCACCTGTTTGTTCCTTGTTGGAACGAATGTTTGTTGCAGCCTTTTTCTTGCAAACATTTAAGGCCAAATCCCCAGGTCGCTGATGGATGCCAACAACTTGACCTTTGTAAACATCCACTCCAGGACCAATAAACATCTGTCCTCTCTCCTGTGAACTAGCAAGAGCATAAGAAGTACTTGTTCCATCTTCAAAAGCAACCTGTACATCAATAATGTATAAATAATTAACGTACGGAGGAGACGTTGACGTTCTGAAGTGCCACAATATAAATAAAGCTGTTATGAACTGCTCTCTATGATCCAAAGGAGATGTCTGCAGCCCAGGGCATGAGGCTGAACAGTATGGGTAACGTAATAAAATTTTCTGTAGCAGTAAAGAGAGGTTACCAGTGAGCCTTGATCCCGAGTACTGATGTCCCCAGCCCAAGGCCCATAGCTATCAAAGATAGTGTTGAGAATTGCTGTTCCACGGGAAGCTGTTAAGATAGAATTCCGCAATCCCAAAAGGCCACGGGTTGGAATCTTATATTTGAGTAGGGTAGTTCCTTCCGATCTAGGGAAAAAAATAAAGAGAATATCAGAAAGATTGTTACATCAATTTGGGTGCAGATAATGGGGGAAAGCTGTCAAGACTATCTTTTGCTCTTCTACATACCCAACTCCTTCCATATCGAACATTTGCCCTCGTCTCTTGCCCAGAAGTTCAACAACAGCTCCCATGTGTTCTTCTGGTACCTCCACAGTGGCAACCTGCAACCATTTAATATGCATGAAATGAGCAAAATAATAACTATTAACCTGTCCGATGAAAAGGGATATTCTTAAATTTGGATTTCGGAACAGAGCAAAGGATATAAATGAAAGTTTCAGCACTTTGTAGCAAAAGAAAAGTTTTGCGACTTCCAATCACGCAAGGGGAAAAATTATGAGTTTCAGTGAGTTGAAATACTTCTATATTACATCATCTTAAATTCTTGGTCTAATTAAGAATGTTGGTTCTCAAAGTAAAATGTAGTCAAATCAGATGTAAGCCTAACCCTATGTTTGGATGGAGATAAAGTTTGGAGGGAAAGAAAACTAGAAGGGAAAACTCCCAAGAATAGTAAATTTGTTTACCATTTTTGGAAGTTTTCCTTCCCAGTATCCCCTCCCCCCTATTTTCCTCTCACTTTTCTCTCCATCCAAACATAGCTAAGGGAAATAATAATTAGGAAGATGCAAACAAAAAGGCCACAACATTTCCAGGACCTTCATATTCAGTAATGGAGTTTCAGAGGAATTTAATCTATTTATTTACACATTAGAGTAGGAGAAATCAGTTTCAGGCTCTCTTAGTGATCCTGCAGCAAGAACAAAATAAAAAATCCTGTGAAACAAGCATTTCAATAAAAACTACCAGATCAGGCTTGCAAGGCTATACGAGGGTATTAGTTATGCTTGCATCTCCTCATATGACTATATAAGTCTTTAAAACAAAACAAAAGGCATAGCTTGCAAAGTCACCTCATATGGTTCCAGCAGTTGGTCACCTACTTTCTTGTTGATAACTTTGGGAGGACCTACCATGAATTCATATCCTTCTCTTCGCCTGCAAATGCCATATTAGGAACAAAACAAATAAAAGAGGAAAAACAGTCATCATCATAATTTTGAAATTCTGGACTTGTTAATTTTCTGATTAGCCTTATTTATTGCATTGTATTTTAGCATCAAAGAACTTATTTATTTCCGAATTTATTTTCCTTTTATATGATTGTAATCAGACCTCAAAATAGGTTCCCTTATGCATTTATTTCTTCATTTTTATTGTCTTGTTGTTGTCCGATCTCGTCAATTACTATGGATTGTCAACAGTTTTACCCACCTCGTTTTTTAGATCCTAAGATAATTTCACCCCATATGCTTCCCTATATAATTTCACCCCCATACCATGATTAAAGTAAGAAATTGTAGGAGTCATTATTTGTTGAAATTTCTTCTCTCATACTTACATATTTTCTATGAGTATGGTTATGTGCAAAGTACCACGACCACTGACAATAAAGGTATCTGCTGTTTCACCATCTTCAACTCTCATGGCCAAATTTCGCTCTAGCTCACGATAGAGCCTATCCCTTAAATTCCTACTAGTAACATACTTTCCCTGGAAAGTTGCAAAGAAACTTGAGTTAGTAGAGCCAAACCAACAGAAGAAACTATCTATTAACTATTACCTAACTGTTAAAGCAGAAATGCCAATAATGCCAAGCAGCTAAGCTAACAAAACTTAATCAGTTATAACAATTATGGCCTAAAAGGCAGCACCAGGACATTCATATAGAATAGAAGCAGATCAAGATTGTCCTATGCAACATATAATCTTATATGAACAGGCATACCTCCCGGCCAACAAAAGGTGAAGTGTTTATAGAAAAAGACATCTTCACTGTAGGTTCTTCCACCCTGATGGATGGCAGTGGCTTCCCCGATACTTTGTCAGCAATCGTTTCCCCAATCTGATTAAAGAATTAAAATAGTTAAAAAGGCCAACACACACAAAATATGAATTCCATCCTAAACCATAAACCATCAGGTGGTACCTGAATATCAGCAATTCCACATACAGCACAGATATCACCAGCCTCCACACGTTCTGCTGGGGCCCTACTGAATTTGTCATACACAAAAAGCTCACTAACTCTTCCATATCTGCATGACTCTTCACTAGTACATACCTGGATAAAAGAAACCTATGACATCATTTCTAAAGAAATCGACATGCAAATTTGTTTGAAACTAAGCCTCATTAATCTCAAATGTCTCCCAAAAAATTAGAAAAGAAAAGAAAACACACACACACACAGAGGATCGAAGAAAAGGAAATTCGCTTACCCTGACATCCATGCCCTTTTCTAATACTCCAGCTTGCAAGCGTCCAATTGCTATACGCCCTTTATGTTCATCATACTCAATATTTGTAGCCTGGATAGAAATACAAAGTGCAAGTCTAGGGGTTAGATCTTTAAAATAAACACATATATTAACAAATATGCACTACTATAGTCATTAAATAACTTTATTCTGTATTTTCAACCATATATGCTTGTTTCTGATCTTCACCTTTTTATTTTCTTTTTGTTTCCCTTGAGGTGGTAAGATAACAGGAATAAAATTTCATTAAACATCCTCAAATATTAAAAAATAACTTTGGAAAAAAAATGCTATTCCTTCACAATATAGATTGAACTGGGATGATTCAAAAAAGACAGAGAAAGTTAAAATAGATTATATGACGCCACATCTAATAGTTTTCATATCTAAACATGGCCAATTGATAACTAATCATATTTATACAGCTTCTTAAATTGACAAATCAGGCGTTAATGCCCTTATATGGTTAAGAAAAGATCAGAAAAAGACAAGCCATTACCAATAGATCCATTGTTCAACAATTTCACATCATGGAGCTCAGCACAGGAAAAGACTAAAAAAAATAAAATCATTTAGATTACAGATAAATGATGTGATAAACTAAGAATCACTAACAAGCATTTGCAGTGCACCATCTTTGTCAATATGTGGTCCAGGGATGCATCTGACTACAGCTTCAAACAATGGGCCAAGATCTTCTGCCAAATTTTCAGGAGTTAGTCCTGCTTGTCCCTTTATGCCACTAGCATATATTGTTTGGAAGTCACACTGCATGCACAAAAAGGCAAAACTCCCATGTTATTATTTACAGAATTGGAAACTATTTAGACCATTTTGAAAATATAAACGACAGAAGTTATTTGACAAATAACAGGCCACAACATCCCAAACCTATTATGGAAAGTTAGAGTTTTTAGTCAGAAGTTTCTTCCATTGCATCTTATTTGGGAGAGAAATAATTTTCTGGCTTCTTCATGCACTTCAACAAATTGTTTTCTGGCTTCTCAGCCACAATGCTTTTTCCCTCCAGATTAGGGAGGTGCCCTTGTCCTTACTTTTTGTACCATTTTCCTCTTTTCATCAATAAATTATTTTTTATGGGAATAAAAAGGAAATTCCAACCCAAATTCTGCAGTATGAGAAAGTCAAACTACCATTATTTTAAATTAAATAACCAATTTACCTGTTCGTCTGATGCATTTAGTTCAAGAAACAGTTCAAAAGTGGAATTGATGACAAAGTCCGGCCGAGCAGAAGGTCTATCAATTTTATTGACAACAACAAGAACTGCATGCCCAAACTCAAGGGCCTTCTTTAAAACAAATCTTGTTTGTGGCATTGGACCTTCAACAGAGTCTACCTATAGAAATAGAGAAGCAACTCGTATTTAAGAGTCGGATGTACTGCATAGTATAAGAAGTCACATTTAAGGGAAAAGTATTAAGCACCTATGGAAAGCATATTGCCTCTTTAAATAGAGTAAACAACTTGAAATCTTCCACAAAATGATAGATATATGTAGTATGAGTGCTTAATCAGAATAAAAAGGAGAAGAACTAATTCATTTCTTTTATTTGAAATTCAAGCCAATGTTGACAGTGTTGCTGCAAGTCAAGATGAATAAGAAACAAAAGGGCGCCCTAGTGCATAAGGTTTTCACCAAGTCAAAATGAATAAGAGAACTTTAAAATTTTGCATATAGAAAGTGTGGTGAAATTCCCTTCCAAATACCGAGGTTTCTATTTTTTTTTTTTAATTTTTGAAGAAAATACTAAGGTTTGTTTAAAGTATGCTCCTTTTCTAAATTGAAAACCAATGTGTGTAAGAAACCAGTGTTGTGGAAGATTGAGTCCCAATCCCAGAAAAATAAGCAAGATAGGTATCTGGAATTTTTTTGATTGGTTGGACTAGTAACAACCACCCGCATTTTCAAAAAAAGGATAAGAAAAGCATGGTAAAAACCATTTTTTACAGGTGACTAATGCAACAAGTAGCTAAGAATCAGTAAATGTCAGCATCAATCATCATAACCAACCAGAATGATAGGAAACAGAACAATAGAGCAGTACCACTAAAAGGATTCCTTCCACCATATTTAGAATGCGCTCCACTTCACCTCCGAAGTCAGAGTGACCTGGAGTATCTATTATATTAATCTTGGTGTCTTTATAGGTGACAGATGTATTTTTACTTAGTATTGTAATTCCTCTTTCACGCTCCAAATCATTTGAATCCATTATTCTTTCCTGTACAAATTGATTATCACGAAATACCTGCAACAGAGATCAACATAAACAAACTAGTGACACCTCATTCTTTCAAACAGATGAAGGAAAGTAAGATGGTAAGGATTAATTATTTGATTTTGCCATGGCAGCTCTAAACAGTTGAATAAGTCTTGAGCACCTACCAAATCATATTTCATTTAAATAACCAATAGTAATGTGGGGGGGGGGGGGATCTCGAAAGCACTTTCAAATTCTATTTGCGCATCTCAATTTTAAGCACCACGTCAGAGAAGAGCAAACCGAGATATTTGATTATTGTATAGAAAAACTAATCAGTCAATGAGGATATCTGATCCCATGTGAAAGCTTGTGTAACATATAAGAACTTTTTGTATGTAAGCTTTGTCGCAGAGATGTTGGAGCTTGGGGGCTACGTGTACAAGTTTCAAGAATTTAGGCTGTGCCTTCCCGCTAATATCTAGGCTTGTGCTTAAACTTGAATGGTTGAACCAGTATATGTGGCAAGTGCTTTTGTGGTTTATGGAACTTGTTATCTGTATGCTTCACCATACAAGATGCCAGAGAAATGCATTAAATTATGCAAATCTTTTGGCGTTACCTTTGTTTGTTTCAGCATCGCATCAACCAAAGTTGTTTTCCCATGATCAACATGAGCCACGATTGCTATGTTTCTTATGTCTCTTCTTCTCTCCAGCTGTTTCTTCTTCTCTAAGGTGGGAATAAAGAACGTATTAAAATCTCAAGATACATCTTATCACCAAAAAAAAAAATCTCTAGATACATATACAATTGTGGCGGAAGTGTAGACCAACAGGCAATATTTAACTTAGCATGAGGCACAGAAAGAAACCTGATGATATGTCTAAATATCCAATATTGTGAAGATGAATTTATAAATGTATGGAACATGTACACGTACAGAATATTATGACTGAATCCCACCCGAGTCCCCAAAACGAAAATCACATGAAGGAACGAAAGACATTATATATCAGTTTCAAGATAAGATTCATTTGCCGCAAACGAGAATTGGAGCTACTACTAGTTACTTCAGCAAGGCATCCATTACATCAAATTCAAAGCTAAAAACGATAGAGTAAGAGAATGAATCACCAGTCTTGGGTTCCATAGCTTCAGAAACTGAGCATTTGATGGGCCCGCAAGTAGAGTTCCTGGAAACAGTCAATTTGGTGGGCTTTGAGGAAGAAAATGGAAGGCCAAGTAGTTGGTTGGCAAACTGGGGAGGATAAGGGGTCCTTCGAAGGCTAGAAGGACTAGCCATGGAGAAGGAGAAGGAAACTCTGTGCTTATTGAGTGCCATTTCCATCGCTCTCAGTCTCTCTCGAGTTGCAGAAAGGTCTCGAGAGGGGGAGAGTGAGGATTTGGTATTGAGGCTGTTATTGTGAAGGGATTGACACTTACGAAGCCACCGATAATTAGCACTCCTTTTTTTGGCCCACGATAATGAGCACTCCAACTACATATATTTCGTGTCACACGATAATGTGCGGCTCTGAATTTGACGGCCTATTTTGGTCCACGTCGTTGTACAGGGCTCACTTGTAATGCCTCTGGATAGATTAAGGGAAAGCATATTCTTTATTCTCAATGACAAACAATTTATTTATGTACATTTTCTACCTTTGGATCAATCTGTATGCAGATATAAGAATGAGTAATGGCGGACAAAACGTAATGGATTATTTTTCTTCGAAAGTTTCTTAATATTAATATAAGATGTAGTTGATTAATTTAAGTAGATCAATAAAATTAGTTATATTAATTATTTATAATAAATATGGATTGATTATCATTTTTCATCGTGACCTTAAATAAAAACTTTTTAATGTGACTAAATCAATATAGATATTTTAAGAAAAATTATAATTTTAATAGCTAAAATTTATACTTTGAACATGCATGGACATCCAGCGCCATGCGCTGTTGCATGGGCTCGTGGGCATAGGCTTCACTGATAAGATATGTGATCAATAGTTGTTAACAATTGCTTATCCTTTCCACCTTTATTTTTTCTGTACACACGATTTAGAAAGAGCAACAAAAAAGACATATTAAGGCCAGCCCAAACAAATTGTGTGCTAAAACAAAATAGAGCGATGAACCTGTGAATATTTCAAATCTCTCAAAAAAATACTCAAATGAACAACAAAAAAAGCAAATGAAGGCAAGCCAAAACTTCACACAAACGAAGGACAAAAAACACCTTATATAAAAGAAAGTCTAGCTATATAAACACCAGACAGAAACATCATCTCAAAATGGGCCAACATTGCGCAACCAAAGCCCATGACCCTAATTACACGACTCATGACTATAAAAAACAAACCTTCGTTTTCATGACCAAAAAATGACTCAGGAAATATTATTCCTTCTAATTCACTCCTACATGATAACATTTGCATTTCACCAGCTAAATGTGCACCTTGATTTTGAACAGCGCATAACCTGGCACTCTTACACCAAAACACATCTTTGCTAACTGTAAAAATGTCACCATCTACACCAATATCACCAACACATACAAACTATGAAGATTAACCTCAAATTTAAACAAAAATAAACTTGCAATTCAATACCTATCTGTGCAACGTCCCCAGACCTTAAACATAGATTTCGAGACACATTAGTAATATTCTGCAATTGTCTAACCCTGGGTAAACGCTTCCTTAACAACATATTATTGCACCTCCTCTTATCATGCATATGAATTTGACGCATATTACCTTCAGCCATACAAATATCTTCACCATTTTCACTGTTAGCAGTTCCACCCACCATATTATTGCTTTAGGAATATGACTACACTTGATGAACACTGATGTTATTTGGGGACAAATCCAGGAAAACATTCTCACTAACTCCCAACTCATTCACTCTTGATCGCTGTCGCTTATAGGGATTCCCTTACTGAGTTCCCACAACGTTCTCTTTCCCTTCATTTTCCTATATGATTCATACACACCCCACTCAAAATGATACAAAAGTTTTACCACACATCCATTAATATGTATAAAGTAAATTGTGATTTTTTTGCTTGAATAAAGTGAACTATGATGAGGTATAAAGAAAAATAACACAATAAATGTAAAATTGCAAAATGATGGCATAATAAGCAATATTTTATATATTTTATAGGGAAACTATACAGAGGCGGTCCACATCATCATTTTCTAGCATATCACCTATAGAGTTAGATTAACAAACTTTTCCTTATGTCCTAATATCTGCACTGACATTTGAGTTTTTAAAAATCTTGATCATGTCACAAATGTCAAGCTTTCTTGATGTTGAGTAGTAAGGGCCCGTTTGATATAAGGAATGTATGATGAAGAAAATGAAATGAAAGGAAGTGAATGGAAAGGAAGGGAATATTGGAAGAAACTTAAAAAGTATCTTTGTTTGGTAGACATTGAGAGGTAACTTATGTTGAAGGAAAATAAGACATTTGGTAGAAAGAAAATGGAGTAACAGATATAGGAAGAATACGTGAAATACCCATAACAACTTTATAATAATGTAATGAAAAAATGGGTTAAATCAAACTACCGCTTTTGTAAATAAATTTACAAAAGTGGTAAATCGACTTACCACTTTGTAAATCGATTTACGATTGACCAAAGTTGTAAATCAATTTACTAAAGTGGTAAATGAATTTACAAAAGTTGTAAATTGATTTATTTTTTGGATTTACAAAACGGGCCCTAATTTGTTTATGGATTTTTGTTTATGATCCGTCCCTGGATATTTATAAGTCGCATGCAGTGCTTATAAATATACTGAATATCACAGTAAACAAGTGCACAAATTATAGAGTTATAATGAACCACACTAAATCATTTTTGCACTTATTAATAACCCATAACACATTATAGTTATATAAGCATTTATTCCCCTTCTCATCTCTCAACCCATTAGATTTAGTCTGCACAAACCATTAACATAAATTTCCCTTAACTACACACTTCAAGATACATATTACATTAAGCTGTTTACTTCCTTATTACCTACCAAGTCCTTTATATTTTGTTTGTAGCGAGTATCGGTTATTGATTGTTCTCTTTCACCAATACCCATCCATTTACATACACATTAACCTCAACAACACCATTCCGCCGCAACCCGTTGAAATCCAGCATAGTAAACATTCAGCTATACCCATTGAATATACAGTATAGGTTAGCTGTGACGAGATGGACTTGATTATAGTAGAAGTCAAGTGATTTAATGTCTGAGATTCATTAATGCACCCTTATGAGGTTAGTGTATCCATTTCGACACACCAATAAAAGAGAACTATAATACTAAAACAAAGCACAAACGCAACAACATAAATTAACCATCAAACCTATAAGTTACATACTTGCTTACTAACTTTCACATCACCAAACAGATTTAATATGTGCTTGCCCGTATGGCATACATCACTTACACAACACTGAAACATAACGTACTCTTAACGACATAACCTTGAAGGAAACTAAACGCACCACTTAACATTTGCATGGGATGAACCAAAATAAAATATGATAGCTCAAACTTAAGTAAATACTTAATATGCACCATATGAACTGCTAGATCCCTACATCCTCTCCTTCTTAATACATTCTAGTGGCTTGGGAGGCGCCTTTATTGGGTGGATGTATTCAACAACATTTCGACTAACTTCATATAAAACTTGAAAAACTCATTTTTGGCACGAAAATTATAACTCTTCATCGATTTCCTGCCCCTGTAAATCACCACATCCGTATCATCTACTTTAGACCTTAAGCCCTACATTCTTGAGCCACAAAAATGATGACACCACACCAGAAGCTACAAAATCTAACCTTATCTGCCTGACTGCTATATGATAAACAAATCGTCGATAAAATCTAAAATCACAACACCTTATACTGATCGGCTTGACACCTACAACTCTGCTCATAGCCCTTCAATCACTTTGAAAAATGTTAAAACAAAACCCTCCATCCACAAAAAATGGAGGTGCCATCATATCTCTATAACAGACTTACAATATAGAAATCATCACAGCATAGTTCAACTTACACTTTCATTACCAAATACACAGATCCCACTGACATCCAGCGCCACCTATATTAGCATATGACAAACTACCTTGAAAATCTTAAACCATTGTATTCAGCCGAGATATCCTAATAGTTGTTCGTCCCCTTTGAATGATGACTATATCAAAAACAAATGCCAAGACTTAAAGTATTTGTGCATACTCATGATCTGTAACTTTGATTTTTCTGCATCATTGCCATAATACAAAACACTAAATAGTACAACAAACATCACGTATTAGTTACATCTGGATCTTTGATTTACCTATCCCACATGAATGTATACTCCCTGACTACTTACCCTGAAATGCATAAACAATTTCAAATAAAAAAATATTGTCCCACACTATATATGACTTCTAATAATATCTAATCAATGATGCCTATCGCTCTAGATAAAATCCAAGCAAAACACTTCTTGCTAGTTCCCAATATATCTAATCAATAACACACTGTCATAGAAAGTTGACATTATGGGATAGTATTCTGACATTAGGTATGGGAAGTTCAATTGTGCATTACTTTAATACTTCCTAATTATTTCACCCCTTTTTCTTGAAGACATATACATTTGAAAGATGTGTCAATTCGTCAATTTATGTATTTAATTTATTTTATGTTATAACAATAATAAATGAAGAAAATGAATAACATGGGATGATGGCTGTCAACTTTTGCATACGGTCATTGACTTCATTAGTTATGTTGACTATTTGTATTCATTTAATTTCACTCATGGACCCTTTACAATATCCCTAAGATCATCTTGATAAAATCCTCACCCATACTTCTTAAACATCAGAAATGAACATATACAATATCCCACACAAATAAAGGTGGTAATTCAGGCTGGGGGCTGTGATGGGGCAGACTGGTATAGCCAATTCCCCATTATTTGACACTTATTTTCATATTATATTTATTTATTCTACCATTATTAAATTTAAAAGAGTTGTGTTTATATAATTTTTCTTACATTTCACTCTCTTTTTTAAAATTTTTTACTCTCTTTCTCTTTCACTCGCTCATATCACACTTCTTTTTTTTATACATTTGTGTTATGAAGTCAATTTCATTCTTTCATTTTTTTCATCTATTCACATCGTAAAACGATATAAACACGTCTTTTTTAAATTTAATAATAGTAGAATAAATAAATATAATATGAAACTAAGTGTCAAATAAAAAGTATGGGGAATTAATTAAACACATTGTCAAAGGAAATAAAATAAGGGACTAAGGGTATTTGAGAAAAAAAACTAAAAAAAATAAATAAAGCAGGCTAGCCCGCTGGCCAAACGGGCTCAGTCCGTTTAGTCAAAAATCAAATGGCGGCCTGAACCCGATTATTTTGGCCAGGCTGGCAGGTGCCCAAATTACCGCCTCCACACACAAACCACATCTTTCCTTCTTATATGATTTTGTAAGCTTCAAAGAATACATATGTATAATACCGCACCACTCGTACATGGAAAAGTTAACCCATGACATACATCACGATCAACCTCTTCGCATTTAATTCCCAATGAAAAGCATTTTTTTTTGGAAAATTGAAATTCAATATTTTTGTTGGATTCTTGGGTTTGACATCCTATCATATTTTTCTGATGAATGGGGAGTCGTTAAAAAACAAATATATGATTTACTATCCATCCTATTTATGTTTCTCTTCAGGATAAGGGGAGTTCCTTCGTATGTTTTCATCTTTTTTTCCTTATGATGTAATTATATATACAACCACTGTGACGACAATTTGCATATAATCTGGATTGACTTCCTATACTCATACATAGAGTAACTGATACAATGAAACACTAATAAACTGTCATCACGTTAACAACAACAAAATACATTGATTTAGATGCTGTCATTCACTGTGACACATCTCTACATATAAACTTCCAGACGACAAAAACATTAGTAAGGATTGTGCTCAGGAACCAACATAAACTGCTTCAAGTGATGTCAAAACATAAGGCAACAAAATAAAATGACCATTTCCTTCAACTAATAATTGGTATCCATCCTTTGTCCCAGAAAACACCTCCTAATCAAACATAGGGTTTCAAAAAACCATTGTTGCAGATTAATAGTTGGTCATTGCACCATAACCTGCATCATTGTAATAAATTGTATCATCACCACAACAGAACCAAATAGATGGATGAAACATAGAGGAGTTATTAAAATGGGGGCCAGCAACCAAAAGTACTTTAAAATGCAAAGGCAGTATTAAAAGACATGGAAAACAGTGGAAGAGTTCCTTGTGCCTTCGGTCTCAAGTAATGATATATCATCACATTTCAACTAAGCATTAAAATAAACACCAACTAAACTAAACCATACCTCCATCGCCTTTTGCAGGAAAAGAGTTCGAAAGCAAGTCTAGTACATACATCAGTTTGAAACAATGCTTGGGCAAATGAGCAATGCACACACTCACTTGCTGATACATCGTCTAGCCTTTGGATAAAAAAACACCAAAAGGTAAGTAGCTTAATGATACTTAAACTGATAAAATGCTATCTGAAAAAACATGAAGGTTATAACTCTCACTACCTAAATGATTTGTTCTGCTTCTTCCTTAGGCATTTGAGAAACAAACCCATGACAGAACTTTCAAAACAATTCCATAACTGATGAAACCATATCGGCAACAACCTTTATATTACACTACTGTATATTATATTGTTCACAAACATATGCCTGCATACCATATAGGTATTAGCCTGTACACATGTGCATCATATAGATTAATTAAAGCAATTCTAACACAGAGCCCAATACAGAGCCCGCGCTATTCATAAGAGCAAGCCACGTGGCTCTTTGAACAAGAAAGCGTGAGAGGAGGCACGGTTTATGAATAGTTTCAACTCAAAAGATTTAATCCGTTATAAATAATAACTAGCATAAACTCTCCAGCGCGTTGCGCGGGGAGCAAATTCTTATTTCTTAAAAATTCCACTTCAAACTATAATATTATAGCTTTTTGCTATCATAGTTATTTATATAAACATATATAATGGATGTGATAAATCCAATCGTTGGGTAGATTTGTTACTTTTATTATTGGCCTACTTCAAGGTCTTTTAGCAAACTGAGTGGCATGGTGGGTTCACCATAGGCAAATCATCAAATTCTTCTTCACTTTATGATCTTTATATGATTTTAAATACTATTGCTGCAACTGAAATTTGACAGAAATGTTCCATTGCTCAAATGGCAAGCCATATCGTACATATTATATTGAAAGTAAAGTGAATAAACAGATAGAATTAAATTTATTAAATGAAATAATTAAGAAAAATACAAGAGTACAAGTATAAATGAAATAATGAAACAACACAGATGAGGTGCATTTGTTAAATTAATACAGTACTATTTAGTCATTAAAACTTGCAATTCTCTACAATAATATGCATAACAATAAGGTCCAAGATAAGTCACTCAGATCTCATTTAGCCCAAGGTTTGACGTATCTGCCCTTAACTTTGTACAGTTTACACCCAACCAAACTCCATCAAAAAAAAAATTCAGCTTGAAATGCTCTCATGTTCTCAACAGTTTTCTCAATGGACTTTGAGCAGTACAAAATGCATATATATTTCTGGAGAGAAAAAATAAATATATCATCAGAAACAAAAAAAGGAAAAAAGAACTATAAGTTAAACGCTGGCAATATGGTTATCCATATTATTATACACTAATTACTTATCTGCAGCATTGCTAATGTTAATTATCTGCAGCAATGCAGCTGCGTACGACAATAGCAGGGGAGAAAAAGAGTAGAGGAAAGTTTCCTATGCCTAATAAACAAAATAACTTGAACTGAGCGTACGACAATTGCAATGTTTTGAGGTCCATTTTGCAGACTAATTACTCATGCCTTTCTAACTCATGTGTAGTAAGGAAATTTATAATTATAATTATAAATAGAATTAGCCTAAAGTTGTAATTTTTTGATCCAAACATCCATGTGCCGTGTATTTTAACCCCATGATTTAATAGTATCAATTGAGCATAGATTAAAAGTGCTTAAGTGGTTAAGGGAACTTTGGAAACTTTCCCTCATCTAAGTTGCAGTGTATCCCTATTTGCTACACATGAATGTTGAATAGAAGGAGATTGTAGTGGATTGATAAACTTATATGGAACCTTGAAACTAAAAGTAACATGGAAATTAAAAATAGGGATTCTACAACAAAAGACAAAGCAACACCTCAGATAAGCACTGAAAGTCTGAAAGTACTTGTAAACTGCTGGACCTACACTTAAAATGTCTCTTCAAACATCTCATGTTCTCTTCAACATAAAATGTCAGATAAAAGAGGTAACAAAACATAAGAACAAATGAAACATGTAGGACCAATGATGCGGGAAGATAATAAAACACATATACAACATTTAAAACAAAAGAGACAAAATGTTCATAACAAATTAATGACAACATCATGACCACATTTCATGTGTTAAGGACCTGCATCTGCAACTCATAAAAAAGAATCACGCAAGTGCATCAAGAAATGTTATAACCAAAAGCATATAACAATATACTTTCTACATGACTATCAAAAATATACTATCAAAAAAGATACCACACAGAAATAGTTATGAAATATTTATAGTCTCTTTTGTAGATGGTTTGAACTATTGTTAGTTCTGTCAGTATGAAAGGCACTCGTGGAATCAACTATTTCAAATGAGATTGCAAGAAGCATAATAAATTTAAGGGAAATGCTTGAGCAGATGAATATTTCACTCATAGGGGTAATACTCAAGATTGATCAACTATAAGAACTATAAGGCATTCTGTAAAAGCTGCTACTACTTTGAAAAAGAAGGAACAGAATGCTTGAAAGCAATATATAATCATGCTAATTCTTCTTGTAGGATGTAGAATTGAAAAAAGATTGTAAGCTTGTCAAATTGGAGCAACAATATATTTTATTACTGTAGAATTTTTTCTGGATTCAATGGCTAAAGGTTGAAAAGGGTATGGCGAATTTTAAAACTTAAAGCATCAAATTCTCATCAGTTTCAATAGTGAAAAGAAAATGAATAACAATAAATCTCCTGATGTTTATCTTCCCAAAAATGAAATGAAGCAAGTGAAAGAACCATTTAGAAATTGACTACATACTACCAGCTGCATAAGCATAATGTAAAGGAAAATTTTATAGTACCATAGAATAATTTCTCACCAACCACTTTTGCCTTTTTACTATAAGTAAATTCTATAGTACCATAGCATCATGTCAAGTGACTTACAGCGTAATCGAAGTTGGACCTTGTCTCCAAGGTCATTCTCCAGCAGCTTCAAGCAATTTATAAGCTTACTGTGTATCTAGAATAATACAAAGGATACGTGAGTATATTTTTCCTCTCTTAAGATTTAATTCAATTTAAAACTATTAGAATCAATTGTTTATCTTCAAAAAATTATAACAATTAGAATCAATTTATACATATTGTGTACATATTCTTCTCCGAGATAGAATCTACGTAGATCATATTATGTTACTTTGTTGACTTTCTATATCAATTGAGTAAGTTATATTTCCCTCATTTTATTCAATTCACTGTTTTCTATTATTATTATTATATTATTTTGTACTGGATATCTTCCACTAATATTAATGTGAAGAATTCATTTGTATGACAATTAAAAAAAAATTCCTTCAATAATATTCTCCTCATGGCGCGGGGAGTAAATGCTAGTTTATTTAAAAAATTTAATGATTGATTTATAAATAGGATTAAAACAACATTGCTTAGCGAAAAAGGGATTAAAACAACATTATCTCTTCTTCATAAACATAGGAGAGGAGTATATTTTTTTTTGGCTCAAAAGGAGAGGAGTATATTAAAATGCTAAAAAGCTAACATAGAGATTCCATATTTATGGGCCGATGTAAATGTCAGGAGTAGTAGCTTTTTTTTTTTTTTCTGGTGATTAAAGTCAAAAGTAGCTTTAATTTGCTTTTATTTATTAATATATTGGATTGATTTGTGAGTTTAACGGGCATGAATTTAACAGTCACAGCATAGGACTTGCTTGAATGAACGGCCATACGATCTTATCTTCCCCATACCCCATAGTCCGCTCTTGTATATCCTCCCCTTAGGCCGGTTTGTTAATAGAAAAAGGGAAGTTGAAGGAACAACAGAGAAGTGCAATTTATTTTTGGATTTTATTACAAAATGTCCCTTGAGATTTGAGGGTAATTTCAGATTTTCTTGAGACCATTTCTTCGTATTTTAGCTTCAATGTGATCACAGTATAATTCTCCAATTTTTTTTTTCTGTAAGAATAATGGTAAAGTGGTTTCACAATTATAACACCAAGGCAAAAAGCTATAACTTTTGCATTTTCGTTTGCTTTAAAAAAGCACCACACCTAAGGATCCATCATCCAAGACTTTTCTTTTTTTTTTTCCTCCTATCTTTCATCCAACAGTTTGACATATTGTAACATTCTCCATTATTGCTTCTCTCCGTCACGAGTGTCATCATGGCACATTATTTTATTATTATAATTCATTGATAATTAATCGTGGAACCTACTTCTCCACTTTAAATAACTTTTTAAAACATGTGTCCAAACATATCTGTCACTTTCGTAGTGAAAAATATAATAATTTTTATAGTGTATATAATGTGAAGCATTAAAAGAAGAAGAATAGACTGCAACTACTGAAGGCATTGAATATTCATAATAAGCATTCACATATTTATCAAAAAAAATTATACAGGTGGTTTTTGGAGATATTCTTTTCTTTTTTCGCTTGCATTATTCTTGTCGATCCTTCCAAACCACAAAAAATTTCTTCAATTTAAGTTAATCATATTTTATTTTATTATACATTAATATTACTATATATACACAGACTTATTAAAAAACTAAGTTACAGAGATATAAAAATCATCTAAGAGGAAAGAGGAGACTTAAAAAAGGGTAATAAAATTATTTAACAACTTTATATAGAATTTTTTTTATATAATTCTATCTCTATTCAATTATTTCTATGTGATCATATTATATTACCAATAAAGTTGTTGAACTACTCATTTCATCCTTTGACTTGTTTTTTCCCAAATGCTTAATTCAACGGATCTGGGTAGAACTATATATCTTATTTCACTATTTGACATTGGATACCTAATAATTTTGAAATATAATTAATAGCAATTTATATATAAAATTGGAAAGGCATAAAAAAGTAGGTTTGCATAATGATATCTCTTCTCCACAAAGCTACATCAAACCTCCATCGGCAATCCCCTTTCCTCTCAACATCTTACCGCAGTCACCGTCGTCTGAGATAGCTATGGTTTGAAGCTTTAATAGAGGAGGCGACGAGAGACACTCGAGTTGGAGATTACAGTGCCACGAGTTTGATAGACACAATCCAAAACCACCACCATGGCGACAATAAATCGTCATCGGAGAAACAGTTCCCGCCACTAAGGTAAACTTTTCGGCCCCCATTTCCGGCGACCTTCATCGTCATTCCCACTCTCATCTTCAAGCACCTCCTCTGTCTACACCAACCACTACAGGGCCGAGAGCTTGAAGAGGAGAGAGACTCAACACCACGCCTTCCTTTTCCGGCGAGGTTCTTAAATTTTCCGACCCCCATTTCCGGCGAGTCCTATCTCTTTCCCGGTTTCCGGCGACCACCTTTTATATACAGAACCTCAGGAATGGGAGGGCCACTCTCCAGACTTGCCGCATCAGTGTGGGAGACATCCGTCAGACAACCAATGGATACAAAAACTGATCTTCCTCGCATTCTTCACTGGATGGACGTCGGACAACTAAGCTTGTGGAAAGTGGTCCATGCCTCACAAAATGACAATGGAAAGTGAGAGAAAACGGTAGTGAAAGAGATGAAGTAGCCATTTCATACGGTAGGATGAAAAGGAGAGGAAGGAATGAAACAACCATTTGGTGGAATGTACCTAAAGACGAGAGGGAGTTCGATGAGATTTTGTTTGTTCTGTTGAGGAAAGAAACAGCACCCAAAAGATAGAATGTTGGGAATGTCGCTCATGCATTATAAATCAACGGCAACGGTGGTGGAGATAGCACGCAACGGAGAAGAAGAGCGTGAAGAAAACAGTATTGGTAAGATACAACGGTAGAGGCAGGGCATCAGAAGCTTTAGGAGTGGGAGCCTTCCTTCTGGTAGGTTCTCCGCCAGCGTCATAGCCAGATCTGCCCGTCGTTCGTCCACTTTTGGACAAAAGTGGAGATTGGAGACCAATGGGACAAAGGTTAGGCAAGGTAATGAGAATGATGATCTAAAATGACGAAATGACGATGAGTGATTTAAAAAAGACGAAATGACGATGAGTGATTTAAAAAAGGTAGCTTTTTGAAATTCAAAATTGAAATTTGAATTTTGAAATCAGATAAATGGGAGTAGATGTTGGCGGGATATTGAAAATAGGGGAGGGAAATTTGAGCGCCCATCTGTTGTGAATATTGATGATATATTGATATTGATAGTGCCTTCCACGCAGTACAAGATCCGATTATAATATGGTTGAAAATAAGATATCGGCTAGTGAACAGGAATTTGTGTCTTGAGCCACATATAAGTCGATGAGTGGAGTGGCTTGAGGGAAGAGATTTTATTAATATGATGATGATGATGATGATGATGATGATTCATACTTCCATTTTTTTTTTTTTTTAATACAATTTTTTTCTAATTTTTGTTAGTCCATAACACCACATTCAAACTGACCCACTGGAAAAGCCCAATTTGAATCACCCTGAATAAAGAGGTGGGACCTATCTGTTTTATTTCATCCAGACATCAAATGAAGCACAGGTCCAATGGTAGAAGGATTATTCCAAGCGCTTCCTCCCACCACCATACTTCCTCCTCCTTGTCATTTACAAGTTCTACCTCCGCTGAAACCAAGAACGCCCAATAATGGCTTTCTTTACCCTTGTTATAAACGCAAACGATCGCAAAGTATCAAGCTTGAGGCAGGCCAGTGTCTCGAACACTCTGCTGCTGCCATTTGTGAACCCTACATTCCTCCTCAAGACTGGCCTCGGCTCATTCAAATGTCAATCGAGGCGAGAGATCTAATGCTGGCTCGAGCAATTCATGGGTCTTTAATTAAATCTAATTGTGAAGATGACCTGTTTGTACACAACAATCTTGTGAATGTTTACTCAAAATTAAACCAAATGGCTGATGCACAGCGGGTGTTTGATGGAATGCTTGTTAGGAACACAATTTCTTGGACTACTCTGATGAAGGGATATTTGAAGAACGGTGATTTCGAATTTGTTTTTCGCATTGGGCGTGATATGTATAAGCTTGGAGAGAAGTTCAATGAGCACACTTGCTCAGTAGTCCTACAGGCATGTACTTCCCCTGAAGATCATAACCATGGAGAGCAAGTTCATGCTTTTATCATAAAAAATGGGCTCAAGGAGAACGTTGTTATAGCCACTTCTTTGGTTTCTATGTACTCAAAAAGCGGCCACTTGGAAAATGCAGAAAAAGTGTTTGATAGTATATATGTTAAAGATGTTCAATGCATAAATTATATGATTCTGGAATATGGCAAGGCAAGTTTTGGGAACAAGGCAGTTCAGGCCTTTGTGGATCTGCTAAAAGATGGATTGAAGCCGAACGATTATACATTCACAAATACGATCAGTGCCAGTGATTCAAGCGTAGGACTGTATGAAGGGAAGCAACTACACGGGCTAGCTTTGAAGTACGGTTATATGGGCAAAACACCCCTTGGAAATGCACTAATTACAATGTATGGGCAGCATTGGATGGTCAGAGAAGCTGAGAAAATGTTTGTTGAACTGAACGAGAGGTCTTTAATCTCCTGGTCTGCAATTATCTCAGCGTTTGTTAAGAATGGCTATGCTAAGAAAGCGGTTACATCATTCTCAGATATGCTTGAGTCTGGTGTGTATGTTGACTCTGGTGTCCTCTGTATTATACTGAATGGATGCTCAGAATGCAATAATTTAGAGTCTGGGCTTCAAGTCCATGGACTTGCAGTAAAGCTTGGCCATGCCTCTCAAGTAAATATTGGGACAGCTTTAATAGATCTGTATGCTAAATGTGGATGCTTTCTGTCAGCAAGAGTGGTTTTTGAAAAACTCCCAAGTAAAACCATTGCTTCATTTAATGCACTTTTAGTTGGATACTTGAATTCAAAATTTGATGATGAAGAAGATCCTATGCTCTTGCTACGCAATTTGAGACTGAATGATGTGAGACCGGATTGGGTAACTTTTTCACGGCTCCTTATTTTGTATGCTGATCAAGCTTGCTTAGTTGCAGGGAAGAGTCTTCATGCTTACTCCATTGAGACAGGAATTGAAGCAGAGTCTGCTGTAGGTAATGCTCTGATTACCATGTATGCTAAATGTGGTAGCATTCAGGATGCTTATCAAATGTTCAGTAATATGAACCATGATCATGTGACCTGGAACGCCATAATATCTGCATATTCCCTTCAAGGTGATGGGAACAAAGCCCTTCTTTTGTTTGAGCATATGAAGGATGAAGGGTTTCCTCCAGATGAGATTACAATATTGGCCGTTCTTCAAGCATGCAGTTATTCAGGCTTATGGGAAAACGGGTTACGCTTGTTCACTGAAATGGAATCTAGTTATGGAATTAAGCCTGTACTTGAGCACTTTGCTTGTATGGTTGATCTTTTTGGACGTGCTGGAAAACTAACCAAAGCCATGGATATTATCAGAGAAAGCCCATTCGCAGAGTCACCCTTGCTTTGGAGGACTTTAGTGAATGCCTGTAAACTATGTGGTGATTTACATCTTGGCATGTCAGCTTCAAAGAAATTGCTTGATCTGGCACCTAATGAAGCTTCGTCTTACATTCTTGTTTCAAATATGTATGCCGAAGGTGGAATGTTGGAAGAGGCTGCAAAGGTGAGAACAGCCATGAATGACTTGAAGCTAACTAAGGAGACAGGTTCCAGCTGGATTGAGATAGACTCTGAGATTCACTGTTTTATAGCGAGTGACAGAGACCACCCAGAAAGCAGAGAAATTTATGCAAGTCTGGATCTGTTAAGAGATGAGATTGCTTGGAGCTGTAATCACAGTAATAATCTCCAACTTCTTTCACATTGCTTATGACATAATGATATAGTTATATTTTATTTAGTTCATTAATATGATTACAACGCTTAAAATATGCTCTGAACTCCTCTTCTAACAAATAGAAGGATAGGTCCTAACTTTTTTAGTTTGAAACTGTTGTAGCATCTTTAGTTCTGTGATCTCATCACAGCTAACAGAGCCCTGATCTGAGAAAAATCAAGCAATCATTTTTTTTCAAAAAAGGGTAAAAAACTGTGAGGCCGAGGCAATATGAAACGGGAAATAATATACTTCTTATTAGCAAACAGCCAAAATACAGTAAAAGCCCAGGTCAAAAAAAAAAGAGTACAGTAAAAGCAGCCACGATCACATCAAATATTGCTTGATAGGGACATCCATTACCCTACCTCTTTTAAAATCTCAGTGACAAGAGCAAGAGATAAAATCCTTTCTGTTCACGACAAAAGACGTATTCTGATCTGAGTGCACAATACGAGAGGGAACCAAAGTCTCCACCTTATTTTAAGGAAAAGTTGCACCAATGGATGTGTGATTTCCACGACCATCTTCGTCTTTCTTGTTTAACGAATTTTCCTTACCACGTCAACACATTGTTTGAGCACATGTTTATGTTGACCATGTGTCCCTTGTCTACATCCGTCCTTTTCTAGATAAATGCTTCCCACTGGTGATTCACGCTTCAAAACATCTACTACTACTGTTTTTAACGACATTTAACGGTGCGTTCGTTCAAACTAACACAAGAATGCGCGGATTCAGATAATAAGTTGGAGATCATTCGTGGGTTGCTTTCTCTCATTAATTAACTTGTCAGATATCTTATCTTAAAGGTTCACTAGTTGCTTCAGGATTTGGACTTGAGGAGACTTGGAATAACTCGAGAATATTCTGCTCCCTTCCCCCCGTTTTATTAGGATTTTTGTGAAGTGCGGGGATGAATAGATTGAAGTGCAAAACATTTTCCCACCAACTTTTTAAAAAACGATTCTTTTCTCATGAGATAGGATTTTAAGAGTTAATAATTGGTTAGGCATTTGGCACAAGGCATAATTTCACAATTTAGAGAACATCAGCAGAGCATTATATAGTGTGGTGGAGGCGATTGCGTGTGAGCAATATCAACTAGTGGGCACCAGCTAAAAAAAGATACAATACATTAATGTACAAAACCCAAAACGTTTAACCTCACACTCCTGATCACCAATCAATCGTTCAAACACATCATATATGATATATCCAGCTCATCATCTTTCTTCTCTCTTTTCATTCGCTTTTTTAAGCTGTAATGCAAGCCCTCCTGTAAAACCTTTAAATGTGGAGAGGAAGAGGGGCTCTCAAATATATATATATATATATATATATATATTAGTCTAACAATTTTTCTGATGAATAGCTTAGAAGAAGGATCGTTTGGCAGGAGGTCTTCCAACGGCTTTCATGAGGTTGGCAATCTCAAGGACCCTTGCCACTTTGGTTCCTCTTTTAGCCTCTGCAGATGCCCTCCTCACCTCTGCTTTCCTGTGGGCTTTTGCTACTTCGTTTTGCATTTTCTCCATCGCTCTTGCTCTTTTCTCATCCAGCTTCCTCTGCATGGGCAAAATTGTCAATCACATTGACCATTTAATGCAACTTGATATTATTAATTAGCACCAAGTCTAGAGATGTAACTTTTGCCAATTAATTAAATGTTTCATCCTTATAATTTACTCTTTGATCCCTATAATCTTAAACAACAGGGTTTGTTTGGCCCTCAACATACAAAATAGTTCATGTTCTCATTAAACTATAAGAACTGACGTTTTGAATTGAAAGAAACTTAAGCAACCAAAAATTTATGGACCAAATTCACAATGATGGTAAGTTTTAAAGACCAAATATTGTATTAACCTCAACTTTTACAATTAAGTTCAGGGAAAGTAATAAATAGCTTGGATTATATGCCATTAATGCAGACACAAGGAACTATATATCACGAAAGGTTGTATGAGAAGAAGACGCAGGGGAAAAAAAAAAAAGATTGTGGGTATAATGATGATTCGGCTTTGAACGACTTATGTGCAAGTAAACCAAATATCCGTTGACGTCCTCACTTCATTTTCAACCAGTGACGATTTTAGATTTTGAATCTATTATAAGATCGAGACAAAGTCCTTGATAATTGGCATCCACCAGTACTTGGAATACCCAATGAATTCAACAATCGATGATCAACGTTAACAATTGTGGAACAATTATCATTTATCAGAGTAGTGTCTACCGTAGCTTATGAACCTTTTGATCCTTTGGATCGACTTGTTCGTGAATCATGAATTGATAATAATATGAATGATCGATGAATCTACGACGTCATTAAATAACGAAACCAACATGTTCTGTTGTATTCCTCAGAGTAATCGTGAACTCGAAGAAGCACTATCATCGCAAAATTCAAAGAATCTAATCATTATAATTAACCCACTACCATATTAACGCGAATTGCTAAACTAACATTCGAATACGACACAGAAAAACAAAAATAGGAAGAATCTTAGCGCACATATGCATATAAAGTATCTTAAGTGATACGCACTCGCTTTTTCAAATACGGATCAAAAGTCAATTGACAGTTAAATCGTACCTCGACTTTCTTCATCCATGAAGTAGCTTTCTGGACCTGCTCGTTTTCCCATCCATTGATTACAGCGTCTTCTCTCTTGAACCTGTTATTGATCTTCGCGACCTTCGCATTCTGCCACGCCGATATCTTCGCCTCCACCTCCTCCTTCTTCACCCTCTGCACCGACACCTCACCCTGAACACTCCCGCCGCTGGACGTACCCGCCACCAAAGCACCGGCTGCTGCTCCCCTCCTCGGAGACGGGACCGGATTCAACGGATTGTTATCAGGAACGATCGCCAGCGGATTCGTCTCCTCCATAAAATCCTCTTCTCCGATTCTCCCCAAGTTATTGCCTCCTTCAGTATCATGCACATCAATAGGGCTGCCATTGTTAGGATCAATACTAGACCCAGCGAGAACCAGAGCACTGAATTCCCTGCTCATACTGGTGAAATTCTCAATTGAAGCTCCTTCGTTGCTGGCCACTGAGAGAGACGACGACGGGCGGCTGTGTGCCAAGGCTTCACCGCGACGATCACGATTGGCGGTGTGCGGAGTTTGAGGTGGTGTTATAGCGTGGATTTCTCTGATTTGCTCCTCATCTTGATCGTCGTGGGGTTGATTATTGGTGGTGGAAGCTGTTTGATGGTTTAACATATCAAGGTTTTAGAAGGTTATGAAGAACAGTGAAGGAGGATCACGCGGAATAGTGAGTATGAGAAAGTGGATAACACGGGACGAACAAGTCAAGGGGTTCGTCTCCTTGCAGCATAGTGGCGAGCTGCACAAGAAGCGTATTTGTTTTGTGAATGTCCTTTTTTTTGGGATCGTAACCAGAGAGTGGAACGGAGATATAAACCACACGCATTCAAGTGGAGATTTCAGGAAGCCCCTCTCACCATATATTTAGCTTCTTTTTTTTCATGCTTTTCTAGTTATTATTTATGGGTGTTTAAAAATATGTATAGCCCAAAAAAAAAAAAAAAGATACAATCGTTTTTTATATGCATTATTTTTATACATTTTTATCGGAATGTATTGTATTAGTTTTTTTTGGTGATTTTTGTCACTGTGAATTTCTCCAGCCGCTCCCCAGACTGTTGAACATTTTATCCGTCCTCGTGCCGCCTTAAATGAAAATCTTTTATTAACTTCTGTGCCGTTTTGATTTATTTGTAAGCTCGCAATTTCTAGTCACGATTCTAAATGGTGAATTTCGCTCAATTATGTGCATATTTAGGAATATTTATTTTTTAAATATAAGTGCTTATTATGGGAGAGGGATGTCTCCATTGATTTCCCTCTCCATTTACTCTCTATTGAGGGTATCTACCATTAGATCAACTTTTAATGATTGAGATTGACCATGGTAAATTTGTATTATAATGATATTATTTATATATTATTAAATCTTAAATATTGAAAGTTGATCTAATGGTAGATACCCGAGAGTAAATGGAGAGGGAAATCAATGGAGACACCCCTCTCCCGCTTATTATGTAAGCTGAAATAAAACTTCTCTCACATACTTCCTTTATATATCGTGAATTATGATTTATAAACACTTATTATTTAAAAATAAATTATTCTAAACAAGCAATATGATGATCAATAATCAATATAAAATATGATCCACCCAGCTATAAAATAAACGGTGTTTCCCGAGTTTTCTAATGATCTCTCTTCTCTCTCTCTTTTCCGTCTTTTTTGTGTGGTACATTTGTTGTGTTACTCTAATTTAAACTATAGCAGTGTAAACTTTGTGTGAAATCTTGGAGGAGCCAACGTATATTTACACCTATTATCTTCTACACCATGTTTTATTTTTTAACAAACATAAATTAAGAATTTATTAGAATGACCAGTAAATTAGTAAATACTGGGCAAAAAAAAAAGTAAATTAGTAAATACAATTTGTTCAAAAATAAACATTTTTTTAAAAAAAAAATGCACAGACAGCTTTAACGAATTTGACCGAGTTGTATGTTTTCACATTATAAAAAATTATATATTCATGACATGAAAACTGCGGTCATAATATCTTAGTGGGGTTTGCATTTGCATATAATAACCCTTCGTAGGCCATCGAACTTGTGTAAATTGGCCTTCAACATGTCATTGGTTAGGTTTAGGTAAGTTTGTATCTTAACAAGTCAGGCTTATTAAGACAAAAGTTTAGCTTGTTTTCATTACTAGATGCAGTGTAGCCCATGCCTAAATTCCTATTTTTTTTATTTTTAAATATAAGATAGAATTGTCTTTTTTTAGAAAAAAAGTTAAAGAAGTTGAATAAACTACTTAATTACATCATATTTTGTGTATTTTTAGATTATATATCAGTTTATAAGTTAGGAAAAATAGTTTAGAGAAAAATGATATATATATATATATATATTAAAATAATCTAATTAGTTTTCTTAGTATCTTTAAAAAAATCAACTTTATCTTATATTTAAAAATGAAAGGAGGATTTTATTTTTATTTAAGAAAATTCTAACGCCATTGATAGTATGGCATACTCGTATGTAATTATCACACCTGTAACCTTAATTACGTCGGTACGGCTTCTTCAACTTATGAAAATGTACATGCATACACTCCTTTTAGTTTTACAAGCATTTCACTTTCAAATCACCCAAAGAGATTGATTTTACTAATTTAATAATCCTCTCGTCTCTGTTTATCGTTTGAAAAGGATTGCTCATTAAATAAATGCCAATGCTATATATGTCTTCTTCATAAGAATAAATTCCTTCTGGCCTTTTGTTAGGACTGGTTTTTTATTTTATTTTATTTTGATCTCTCCGTCACTGTAATTATTTTATGGACGATGCTTAAATATTAAGGCAGCGCACTGTTTTATTGAATTCGTTAAAATACTGCGTCAGGGTCGATTTGCATACAGATAGATATCGAATCATAAAATATAGTAGATTCATAATCCAGAAAAATAATTATTTTCTTTAATTTGTTTACCAATTTTATAAATGATCGTTCATATTTATTTGATATATTATCAGTTTATCGAAATAGCATGGGGTATAAGAAAATCATAATAGCATGCAGATTTTAACGTGCTGCTCCACATTATGTGTTTGGATTAGTTTTTGAAGAATAATTTTTATGATTTATGAGATAATTATGTAAAAAAAATTTTATCTCGATTTATAAAAAATAGCTGTTAAAACCACAATTTGGGTTTACCAAACACACAATAATTAAAATCCAAACATCACTACTAAAAAAAACATGCTGATAAAGCTCTCCTCCATTGAATCTAATAAAGCCAAATACTTTGATGATTATTGGATAACAGATGATTGTACAAAACTCACAATCGTGGTCATTAAACAGAAACCAATCACACATTTTAGAATAATTACACAGAATCAGGAGGACCTAACAGCAAAACTATTTTTAAATCTCCCCAGTGTCGGCCGAGAAGAATTGAGGGGAGCCCACAGGATTAGCATATAAGGTGATGCAGATGGACTACGCGTGTCGTACGCTAAGTGGCACTCCTAAATAATCTCCGCACCTGGCAAATCTTCGTTCGTTGGGCCCACTATAGGAATCTACGTATGTCTCATCCTCGTCACAGCTAGGGGTGAGCATTCGGTTTTTCGGTTCGGTTTTCCATAAAAACAGAAATAACCGAAAAACCGAATTAAGCTAATTCTAATAACTGAACCGAAAACCGATTAACCGAATTAACCGAACCGAAGTAACCGAAATATTTAGGTTCGGTTCGGTTAATAACCGAATTAACCGATTTTTTATTTATTATCTATAAAATAAAATATATATAATTAAATTTTTAAAAAATATTATTTTTTATCTTTAAGATTACATTTAGGGATAAAATATATACAATAAATTAACTAAATTTAAAATATCTATAGATTTTATCTAATATTATTGAAAATTTACACCTATTTAATTATAAAAACATGCATTTATCAAATAATATATATTAAATATAAATATATTATATATATTTCGGTTTTTCGGTTTTAACCGAAATTTTTTTCTAATAACCGAACCGAAAACCGAAAACCGAATTAACCCAATAATAAAAACCGAAATTTTACCGAAAACCGAAATAACCGAACCGAAAAGACCGAATTGAGTTCGGTTCGGTTCGGTTTTCGGTTTCGGTTCTAATTTGCTCACCCCTAGTCACAGCACTGTTGACGTCATACGATGTATTCTTCCTCCGTCGTTTGCTTATTGGGCTTTTAACGAGCCCATTTCTCACGCTGTGCACCAAACAGCAACACCTGCTCTTCTGACCCTAATCCAAATTTTAAAATCAGGAATTAGAGAAAGAAGTGCGGTGTGATTGGCTAGATAATGTAAATTTTTTAAGACAAAGAAAGGACTAGAAATAATTTGGGTATTTAGTTGACCATTGGAAGACTAACACGTGGGAGTCCTCTTATGTTTTTAATCATGATTTATGCTGCTATATTAAAATAAGTGGAGCTATCTTTTTGATGTAATTGGAGTGGGAAAGCAAAAGATAAAAGAAGAAAAATAACAGAGTGGCCCCACCACATAACAAACAAATTTAGGTGCCATGCTTCAAGTAAACTTGGTGCAATGAATGCGACCCTTTTTGATAGAGCCCTGTTTGGTTGGAGCTTGTCATGGATTAAATTACAGTAATTTGATATTATTATCCTGAAACTAAACAACCTTTTGCTCAAAATAAATCATATATGGATCTCAAAGGGTATTGCGAAAATAGTTAAAAAGGTTAGAATTATACGGATGTGGGTGGGTCTGGGACGATGGATGACAACATGACATATTCAGGTGAAGTTCCAGGCTTGAAAAATGTAGTTGATGAGTCATAGCCAGAGGCGTGCGAGGATTGGATCGTGAATACGGTACAAACAAAAGGAGATAGCAATTAGAAAAGGTGTGTTTGAAAGCAGAATTAAATTTGTCTCTTACTATCATTGCACATCTCCATGTGACCTTACCATGCGGTGGCCAAACTCAACACGTATGAGGTTATTTGAATTGACATTTGAAAAGCAGATTTAGAAAAATTAAAATAAAACTCTTCTAACATATTTATCTTATATATTATAAATTACATTAAAAAAACATTTTCTATTGCTAATCTAAATACACAAACCCCCCATGTCTTTAATTTGTATTCTTTGTTGTTTTCATTTCCGGTCTTGATATTTTAATATTTCATTAATTATATATTTCTCAGTTATAATAAAAATGTCATGTCTCATGATTTAAATCTTAGTTTGTCATTCCACAAGCTGAATATAATGTTAGATGATCAGCAGCCTGGGATCCGATGATGAAAACTTGAAAAAGTGGCTGTGGAAATGTTCTGCTTTGTCTCGGAAGGTTAGGCCCGTTAGTAAGCCCAATGAAGTTTGGGCTGTCTTTAACCTGGTGTTTTTATCTAAAATCTCAGGCCCGTTTTCAAGCCGAATCAAAATCTTGGAAAGTTTTTTTGCTTAGCATTCGTTTTTTTTTTTTTGGATATATGATGCTCAGCAATTTTTCTTGGTGATGTTCCTCTTCAAATTTTAATCTTCGATAATGATGTTTCACAATTTATCTACCCTTACGATTCAGATCTGTTTGTTTTAATTTTTTTTTTTAATTTTCGTTTGACTTTCGCTAATTCGAAGATATTTGAGATGTACATTTGCATTAATTTGAAGGGTTAAGGGTCAAATCTACCAATGATGTTTTAAGAAAAGAGTATCTGGCATAATTATCTTTTAGAAGGGACAAAAATACTAATGAACAATTAAAAAGGGGCATCCATTACAAAAACCGTTAATCCGTAATAACGACGTTACGGATTAACGGTTTTTGTGGTGGATACTCATTTTTAATGTTCATTAGTATTTTTGTCCCTTCTAAAAGATAATTGTGCCAGATACTTTTTTCTTATAAGATCGTTAGTAGATTTACCCCTAACCCTAGTTTGAAACACCAAATTGTGGATGAAAGAATTAAAAGATAAATAAAAATTCATCAAATTAGTCATTCCATGTGCATGAGTGCATCACACACCGGTTGAAAAAAAGTCAGTAATCATACGCTACCCAAACATGTTGAGTCGCATGCTATAAACGTTTTATTTCTCCACTTAACATAAGGAATATCATCTTTTAGGGAAAATTTCAGAAAAAGATATCCGAAATAGGAAAATCCTTAATTAATGCTGTGAATTCTAAAATTCCGGATCAGTCCGCTGTCAGTACGACGATTTTGTCCTTCAGTCATTATTCTCGCCACTTCAAAATAACAACACGCTTCTCTTAATTAACAACTCCATATTCTTAATTAACAACTCCGTATTTTTTTATTAACAATTTCAATTTCATCTTTTTACTTTCACAATAACAACACCGGTATTGTTATTAACAACGCCGGATTCTTGATTAACAACTCCGCTTTATTCTTCTACATATTCGCATCTCAAAAATATAGTGTTGTTAATATAAAATACGGTATTGTTAATAAAAAAAGAGGTGTTGTTATTGGCCTTGAAACTTAAAGTACGAAGTTGTGAAACGAGAAATGAGAGTTATTAATGTAGAATATGGTGTTGTTAATAACAAGACCGGTGTTGTTATTGTGAAAGTAAAAAGATGAAACTGAAGTTGTTAATCAAGAATCCGGAGTTGTTAATTAAGAGCCGCGTGTTGTTAATAAAGAAAGATGTGTTGTTATTAGCCCGAAACTTAAATTATGAAGTTGTGAAACAAGAAATATGAATTGTTAATTAAGAGCAGCGTGTTGTTATCCTGAAGTGGCGAAAATGAGAATTGAAGGGTAAAATCGTCTTTTGGCGCCCCCGCACTGTTCATCCGTATTGACAGCATATTAATCCAAAATTTTGAAATTCACAGCATTGATTAGGGATATCCCTACTTCAGATGTATTTTTCTGAAATTTTCCCGATTTTTTATTTGTGATAAAAATATTATTTTCCAACTTATTTATAAAAAAAGTAATACTAGTATTAGAACAAAAAGAGGCAGATAGGGAGAAAGAGTCGCAACACATGAAAAAAAGTAAAAAACAAAAGCGGGTGTTCCGATTCGTCGATCAAACGGCGCCAAAAAGCCATCTTCCTCTTCCTGTTGGTGCCTGCAACTACAAGTATGAATATCCTTCCCAGATTTTCTCGTAACTTCCCTCACCTTTCTCTTACTTCTCTCCTTCCACAGTGTGTTTTCCTTTGACTGCCCATCACAAATTCAACGTTCTACCCTGAGAAAAGAGAAGTTGAATTTCAAACTCCACCAAGGCCTCTCCATCAAAACTACAAACCAGAACCAGCCTTGTTCTTCCTGCCAAACAACTGGCTGCTTTTACCAAGGTATATCATGAACATTGATCGCAATCTTCTAAATGCTGTGCCTTTCCAGCCATTACCGTTTTGTGCTTTTCTTCTTGTTTTCTTATTTTTCTTGCATTCTCTTGACTGAGTTTTTGTTGTTGTTTTCCTGCTTTTTTTCAAAGCTCGTTTCTTATTCCGGGCTGTTTTTATTTGCATCTTTAAAATTGTCATCCAAAGAAGCATACCATTTTGGAACAGAGATATATTGAGTGAAACCGAGTTTGGCCAACTCTTGATGTCTATTTCTCTGGATTTTTATTGTTTTGGGGTCATCTACTGGTTGATGGATTCTGATACTGTCTCCGCATTAAAACCTCGTTCGGTTTGTTGGTTTTCTTGCGGAAGTCACGGCCTGTAATGTCTTCTGACCCAATTAAATGTATTGCAGATCCAAATTCATCTCTGTTTTAGCAATTTTGTTAGGTTAAAATCCAGATCGCCCAACCAGATTTCCCTATGGTAAGACCTGCAGAATGCCGTTAGATCATGACATTCATTTCTGGATCAAACGAATCTTGCTCTGATGACTCTAATCTGCTGATGACATGCTGGGTGGACATCCTGATGCCGTTGATTACGAAAATGGTACTCGAAGAACAAAAACTATAGTTGGTGATAAAACGGTACGTCATGTCTTACCGTCGTTCTACTGATTCATTTGTACCAATATATAATCCGCTTAAATGAAAATTCCGGTCTCCGTTTGTTCAACAGTACGTTATTCGTGAAGCTGAGGATGAAAGTTTGTGCATTGAAGTTCAAATTTTTGACCCAAGTCTTAGAGAATGGTTAGTTCAAGGTTTCTTACCCTCAAATGGCCACTTCTATCTGGCTTTTGTTGCCAACTTTTAAATCAATGTGCAGGGTTTATCCCACTGTTCTGGGCACCAAACCTGCGTCATCTAAAGGCCATTCGGCTGTTCTATTGAAAGACCGAATACTGATTATTAAAAGTGGTTCTGAGCCAGACGATCACACTTGGTTTCTAGAGGTTGGCATTTTAAGGCTGAAATATAGTCCTTAATCACTATTAATTCTCATGAATTCTAAGGCAATATTACTTTACTATAATAGGCGAATGCATAATGATTTTTTTTATTATTTCCCCAATATTTGCAGGTAGACACCCAATATGTTCGGCAGCAGAAAGAAATTTTGAAGACTGAGGTAGTTGCATGGAGTAAAGGTGTGATAGGCAATCCTCCAAATCCTGTGGTTATTACTGGTCCTTCAGGAGTAGGTAAGGGAACATTGATATCAATGCTCATGAAGGACTTCCCATCTACGTTTGGTTTTTCGGTGAGCCACACCACCCGGGCCCCAAGAGGTATGGAGACAGACGGGGTCCATTACCATTTTACTGAAAAGAGTGTCATGGAGAAAGAGATCAAAGATGGCAAGTTTCTTGAGTTTGCTTCTGTTCATGGCAATCTCTATGGGACCAGTGTTGAGGCTGTTGAACTCGTGGCAGACTCAGGAAAAGTACGTTCCTTGTGTTTCAATGAATGTTGTATTACTATTACTTTTAATTTGAAATTTTGGCATATTAGGCATTCAACACGTCTGACTCAACAATCTGACCAAATCAAATTATGTGAAGAAGCCTCAATAGAATCCTTTCCTGTTCCAAAACAATCTGGGTTTCCTTTCTTGAGTAATCAAGTGTTAATTGAGCTTCTCTTGGTAACTGACTGATTTATATAGGCATACTGCATGTTGTGTTACCTCTGTAACCTTAGACATTAAATCTAAGTGAAAGTTAAGATTTCAATTAATGAAATAAAATCTTATATTAGTTAACCATGTCATTGCAACCTGATGAGCGCCATCTTACAGAGATGGTTTTGGACATTTGAAACCTGAAATGATGGTGTATTGTTTTTCCTTTCGATTCAGAGGTGTATTCTTGATATCGATGTTCAAGGGGCAAAATCCGTGAGGGCTAGTTCCCTTGAGGCCATATTCATCTTTGTTTGTCCCCCATCAATGGAAGAGCTGCAGAAACGCCTCCGTGACAGGTAAGTCTCATAATTATGTCTTTATAAAATTTTTCTATCATCCAGAGTGTTGGTCTGAACATCAGTGTTTTGCTTCTGTGCAGGGGAACAGAGACAGAAGAACAAATTGTGAAGCGACTACGAAATGCTGAGGCAGAGATTGAGCAAGGGAGGTCACCGGGTCTATTTGATTTCATCTTGTATAATGGCAATCTCGAGGAGTGTTATGAGAGACTTAAGGTAACTCGGTCCTACAATCATATTTAGAAACTCTTGAGAGCTTTTTGAAATTCAAAATTATCCTGATCATAATATCCATTTGTCCAGAAACTATTGGGACTAGATGCTGCTGTCTCTGCTCAAACAAAGCCAGGTAACAGTTGCTTGAAGTACACCAATCTGATTTTAGCTTTACAATACCACTATACCAGAAGATAAATTCGTGAGTTTAATCTGTCCACTCAGCAACCAGAGAAATAAGTCTACCGACAAATCATGCGGGGACAAAGTATGATTGCAGAATCATGATAAAATCCATTTGTACAGGACAAGAAAAGGAATCAAAGAACTTGTAAGATTGTGTGTAACGATTACTTATTTAGCCATAAAAAGTGAGATTCTCTCTATACTGATGTGACTGAAATACTTGGCTTGAGCAGGATCACGTTAGATGTTTCCTCACTCAAGGGAGGTGCACCTGGACGCACAAGAGGGCTAAGTCTTCATGTCATAGACTCCCATTCAAGTGGTTTGAAATTTTGAATGAAATGGATCAGCTGAGCTAACAGTTGATGAACCTGACCCTACTGCTACTAATTTGGTTCCTCAATTCATATATTATTAACTTGATTCAATTGGACACATCATAGGGCTCTGGAGATTCCAATTTGTTTCTCTTTCATTGTTAAGGCAACAGTTACTATTCAGAGTATTGTTATTGACAATGATGCCAAAATACGAGTGTAATGTGTGGATTTGTATTATAAACTCACTATCCAATATATGTATGGGTCATAATTTTTTAGTTTCCCTCCTTTCTCTATTTCATTCTTATATTTGGAAGCTGAGTTCAGTGAAGATGTGGGTGGGTGACGTGGAAATAAGAGGGAGGATGGTGAATTGAGGGTAAGGGTGTGTTTGGTTTGAGGGGAGGGTAGGGGAGAGACGGGACGGGAGAGTGGGGAAATTACAATTTTGGATAAAAGAAGTTAAAAATTCACTCTCTCATTTTTTTTAAATTTTGGGTTCCTGCCTAAAATTTACTTTCTCATTATTTTTAAATTTTAGATTCTCACCTAAAATTTAAATTCTTTCAATCCAAAAAGGTAATTTAACTCCACTCCCCTCAAACCAAACACAAAAGTAGGTCTCTTGTACACTGGAGAGAGAGTGGAGGGATGATGAAAAAGAGCAAACCAAACACAAAAGTAGGTCTCTTGTACACTGGAGAGAGAGTGGAGGGATGATGAAAAAGAGAAGACTTGAATGGCAACCTTGCAACACAAATGCGAGTACCAGGTCACATTCCATTGTTTGCAACTTATTTAACGGTATAAATCTCTGAAATTTATTTAGGTATTAAGATA